>OU696532.1:17500000-20000000 GCA_916048285.2 Bellardia pandia | reverse complement strand
ATTACATAAATATTTCCAAAACTTGAGGAGTTTATTGTGTTCTTAGTACGCTAATTGGTAGAAATATTCCAAGAAATAATAAATGTTTCTGGGGTCAACAAATTGCTAGCAATGTTAATGAGTAGTATAGAGGAAATTATAAATAAAGCTATTGTATTCATGTATTAAGCTATGAGAAAATTTGAGTGAGTTATATTTTTTTGGGTGATTGTTGAAGTAGATAGGGCGACGAAAGACGGGCAAAAGGGACTGTAAAAACATGAATTGGATTCAGTTATGGATGGGAAAAGGGCGATTGGAGGTCAACATCTACCTCCCTATTCAATGATATGGCCTACAATATGTAAGTGTTTTTTTTTGTGTTAAAATTCCCTTGAAAATCTTTTTTCGTCTTGCGATCCGGCCAAAGGCTTGAGAACTCCTCCCACGAATTGATGCCGTTGAGTTGGCAGGGTAATTATTGGCCAGAGGATAGAACGAGGATCGTAACAGAAATCATTATGCCAGTTTACAAACACCGAAGTCTCCACCACCATACAAACGGATATTTGACAAGATAGGAGTAAAGTAAATTCAGTGGCAACAGTCCAGATATAGTGCAAATAGCTTTGTGCAATAGCAACTTTAAAGCCCCTGAATCTTACAACCAGATCTTTTGAAATCTTATAACCGTTGAAGATTTCTGGGCTGATGGAAAATTATTATCTGAGCTTACCGAAAGGACCATCAAAGAAGAGACATCCTTAAATTGGAGTCTACAAATTTTAAAATAAACACAAAATCGTCAGACTATATTTCACCTAAACAAATTGGCTTCAGAGTCCGATGATGCTGTGTGAATCACATCAATATATGGCAGATCATCTTCGCGTAATCTGTCGAATGGCATGTAAACCTCTCAACTTGTGTTTGGGAAAGCCTTCGATAACATAAATCAAAGTCCTCGAATGCAAAAGTGATCAGACTAATACGGAAACCATATTACAATCAATTCAATCTATTGCACTGACAGTAGTTGCCAAATACTGATACAGACAAATGTAATTTAAAAATGTACACGACGCTATAATTAAACGAGTAAGACAAAACCACAAATGTCCTCGATTATGTAGGAACATATGTTGAATGATGTAAGCAAGTTTGTTGGAACATATGCGTCACTCACTCAACTTCAGTATTAAAAAATATATATCATATCATTTTATCCACTCCTGCTACTAATTTAGCAGCATACATGTAGAAAAAACGGAAAATAATCTACCAGCAATCTGTCAAATACAATTTTTGGTAAAAACTAACTAAAATTTTAATTTTAAATTCTTCCAAATGCATGAATGGTTTGTTTCACTTTTTATTCATTCATTGCAATTGTTTGTAATTTTTATAACTACTTCAGTTGTTGTTTGTGTTTCTTTGGCTTTTTCGCTTTGCTCTTAAAATAAATAATTTTTATTGAGTTGATATCAGCAGAAAAAAAACAGAAAAATAGATAACATGGGTATTATAAATTTAAGAATGTTAGAGTCGTTTTTAAATAAAGCATCTATCTAAAAAAAAAATTAAAGATTAGGGTTTCTAATTGTTTAGGAGTCAATAAAAATATAATTAGTTTAAATACTAAATAGAAAATTTTTTAGTGGCCCAAAATCTAATAATATACATATGTATTTTTAATCAAAAGATTTAAGAGAATCTGTTAAAAATCGTTGACCAATTAAAGAACTTATTATATAAACTTATAAAGTTTAAACCCGTATTATTGTCATCATATTCTCCAAATATGAATTTACTTAGTTTTAATGTCAAACATATTCATATTTTCTGTAAAAATTTTAAAATTGTGAAAAATCCAAAGCTTCCAAAAAGTACCGCCCTCGTAGGTCTAGAGAGAGAATAGTTAGTTTTTATTTTTATTTTTCAATATAATCTCCTGAAACTTCAATACTTTTAGTCCAATGCTTATCAGGCAATTTTATCCCTTGATTAAAATAGTTTTCCTCAAGGCCTTAAAAATAGTGGTTTACAACTTTACCCCCTGGCCTACGATGTCGAATGATAACGTTTGCTTAGATAAGACTTAAGACACAAACTTTTTATCGTATCTATTTTCTACTCAATCAAGTTTGTTTATTACACAATCAAGTTTGTGTCTTAAGTCTTATCTAAGCGAACGTTATCGTTCGACATCGTGGGCCAGGGGGTATATCTTCATTTGAGGTAAAACGCTTGCAAGCTAGGAATTTTTTTTAGATTTGGGAACGGTTAAAAGTCACTGGGAGCTAAATCAAAAGAATATGATGGGCGGTCAAGAAACTTTTTACTTTAATTCGTTGATTTTAGCCATTTTTTTTGTTTTGTAAACCAGGACGTTTTTCACGAATTTCTACATTTAATTGATCCAAAATGTTGCAATAGTACTTTAAATTTATTCGTTTTTCCTTTTGCAGATAGTCAATTAATAAAATACCTTTGAATTTCCAAAAAACCTTTGACATAACCTTACTAGACAACTGAATTGTTTTTGCCTTGTTTGGGGCACTTCCTTCTGCTTCAGTCCATTGGTTGGATTGCTCTTTTGTGTCTGGAGTATAGTTGAGGATCTATGTCTCCTCAAGAGTTTTGAAATTATGCCTTAAATTCATGTTATTTTTCTTAAAACGATCCAAACAAGCTTGAGAAATTTTCATTCTTATCCGTTTTTGGTCGACTGTTAACAAATACGGCAGCCATCTTTCAGAAAGCTTTCTCATCTGTAGTTCTTCATGCAAAATTAAATGGACTTGATCATTTGAGATGCCCATAATATTAGCTATTTCATATTGATTTATGATTTTGCGCTATAAACAACTAAAAATGGTAATTTGTCAATATTTTCACGAAAAATTTGCACTTTCACAAGGCCAAAACTCCCTAAAGAAGAATTCAAATGCATTTGCGATTTAGTAGAGAGTTTTTAACCATTGTCTTGGCTATAATTTTGGTCTTAGTATTGAATCGAAAATCTAAATGGTTTGGCTGTTATAGGTCAAAATATCCAAAAAACGTGACAAAAGTCTGAGAAAAAACTACAAGTCAAAATCTGGGAGCTCTATTTTCACCGTAAACGTATGGTCTAGTGGACTTTTTTGGTCAGTACAAAATCCCAAGAATCAGAAACGCGAAGCGGCCATTAAGATTTTTTTCCTTCCATACTAATTGTCCCACCCTATTGTACAACCACGATTAAATTCGGCTAGCTGAATTTTTTACTGTTGCATATGACGGAGCACTTTCACCTAACACATTCACCATATCATTATGAATTGAATTTCTTGTCCCGATATAGATTTTTTTATTTAAATATTTAATTACACCACGAATTTATAATTTTTCCATTGCATAGAAATTGCGGATGCGTCTTTTTTTAACACCTGTTTCTATACGAAGGAGTTGTCAGATCCAAAATAAATTTAACATGTGTTCATGGCACAGATGGAAGTATCCAAAAAAACGTAAATTTTTTTTGTTTATACCGCGCTTTCTGTTCTAGGCTAAGAGTTTTCCGAACCGCCCTCGTAATGTGATTAGAAATATAAAAGTATATGTTTCTGTTTTTCAGAATTTTTAAACAAATATTTCAATTTAAATTACATAATTTTTCTATTGTTGCTTAAAAAATTTTGGTTGCTTTATCTGAGCAGACATAATACCGTAACGTTAAGAATAATTTTTGTAAAGAGATTCTAGAAATTTCCCGGCATTTCCTACTTACCCTATTAGAAACCCTAGTTTTTGTATAAAGTGTAAACAAAATTCGTTTCCAGCCATTAGTATAATTCATTTTTAACATTATTGGTTTTTGTTATTTTGCAAACTCTTACAATAAATATATGTACTACATACATACATTCCTAGTTTCTCGTTTTTTAGTGTTTGTTTTTCTTTGCTTCCCTTTATAATCAGGCATTTTTATGCTGATATCTGATTTATGACAGCTGTGCGCAATAGTCAGCGTTACATGCAGCAAATGACATGAATTCCATAGCAAATACCAGCACTAAAAACCTTTAAATTCATACATACAATATAGTTTTTACAAATACGAGTATGTTGGAATGTAATTCTGTTTTTGCTCTCGTTGAACATTTCAATTCATGTAAATAAATTATTATATTTTTATTATTATTTATGCTTAGTATGTACTTGTTTTCTTTTGTTATCTTTTACAAGTTTGTTTGTCATTTTTTTAGTTTTTTTTATGTATTTCGTTGCGATTTATTTGAAAACTCTCTGCATATTTGGTCGCTATTATTATTATTGTAGTTATAAGTAAGTTATGCACAAACGTTATTGAAATTCAATTATGTGTTGTGTTTGTAGCTAAATATGTATGTACATATGTATATTTGAGTATATTTTTATATTGCATATCAGGCTGTAAATAAGCATTTTACTGCATTTAATATGATTTTTATGATGATTTTTATGGAGGATTAGTTGTAGTGTTGCACACATGACAATATTCACAGCATTAAAATTATGTTTAAGAGAGTTTTTTTTTGTTCGTTTGTTTGTCTGCACTTGCTGCATGTGTTATGTTTCATGTTATAGTAAACGAGTGTTGAGTATTGAAAAAAAAAACTGCAGGGCTTAAAAATAAACCACAAATATCACTGCGCACAGATTTTATTACTACACTTTTTTGCACTTAAATAAAGATTTTACATTGTGTGTGATTGTTTAATGTAATCGAATTATTATTAACTCGATATTTATCCTTTAATTATGCCGCTTTTATTATAGAGTAATTTAATTGAATTATATGCTTATGATAACTCTACAAGCTGTATAATTCAATAAAAATTACTGCTATTAAAAACAGCAAATAAAGCAATTTAAGGTAATTAAGAGTGTTTAAATAAATGGTGTAAAGATTTAAATTGTGTTTAAATAAAAATTTTAAAATTACAATAAAAAAACCCAAAATACAAACACAGTTAGCTTGACAAAATAAACTAAAACAAGACCCCTTCCCCCCACCCCTAAAAAAAAAGAAAAACAATTTTACAGGAATTGCTTAATATTCATACTATTCCTTGAATTCTGTTATAAGAAAAACTGCAACCTCTCAAATCAGTCATAAATACACAAATTGTGTATTGCCAACAAACGGAATTACTTGAACTCAATGAAAATGTCCTTATTATGCCAGCGAGAGAACCTATAAAATTAAACATTGTATAATTCTTAACAAACATCAATTTATTGGTAGTACAATGCAAAATTGCTAGTAATGCAACAAGCTGTAATTTTTATACAACACAAAAGAAGTCAGAGAGAATGACAGAAAGAAAAGCAATTGATTCATTTCAATTGCAACAATAAATGTTTAAACTTCGAATTTAAGCGGAAATGAAAACAAATACAGATAAAAAAATAATAAGAGAAAAAGAATAATAAAAGAAAATAAAATAAGAGAAATAAAGAATTTAAAGAAAACCAAAAGAACTAAAAGCAGAACATGAAGTTAAATGACAGCTTTGTTTTATACTCCGAAAAATTGCTTTGTGTTCGTTAATATTTTTGTTAACGAGAATTGAAGAAGAAAAATCAAAATTTGCGTCCAAGAAATTTAATAACATTAATGGAAAATGATCATGGATAATTTCGTCAAAAGAGTACAGTGAAGCCGATGTTGCATTCTATGGAAAATGATCATGGATAATTTCGTCAAAAGAGTACAGTGAAGCCGATGTTGCATTCTATGTGATCTTTGATAATATGATATAATAACAAAACAAATACCGTATGAATAAAACTTTGTACAGTGGTTTCCCGGTTTAACGAATTATATATTATCAGGCCCATTCGTTATATCGAAAAATTCGATCACTCCGGCAGTTTTTTAAATATGTTTTATTAAATAAAAAATCATGTTTATTTATTTAAATTCATAACAAAAACAAAAAAAAAATAATAATTAGTTCATATCACATTCAATTAAATAATTAGTTCAAACAAAACTAAAAAATGACTTTGTAACGTATAAATTTTGATTTTGGTAAGCGAAAAATTTCTTTACATACAAATAGATTTTTCTCTTAATCCATTTTTTTCGTAAAGCGTCTTTTATAACATTGTACAGGGTGGCTCAGAAAGACCGAAGTAGTGTGAATTCCTTATAACTTTTTTATTATATTTTTTTTTCTTTTCAGTATTTTGTAAAGAAGACTTGGAAAATTTATTATAGAGCAATACACAACTGAACAACGTGCCCAAATCGTTGAAATTTACTTTTCAAATAAACGGTCCATTGTGTTGACTCAGCGTGCATACCGTCGTAAATTTAATGTGCGGGTTGCACTCTCTCAGTCAACAATAAACCGTCTGGTTGCAAATTTTCGACAACAAGGAGCAGTGAGGAACCTTCCTGGTTCCGTTTGGTGCTGTGTTTCTTCAGTAAGGATCATTGGCCCATATTTTTTTGAAATTGAACTAGGTGTTGCCATTTCCATCAATGGTGATCGATATCGGGCCATGTTGGAAAATTTTTTAAGGCCAGCCGTGGAAAACCATCCGCAAATATGGTTCCAACAGGATGGAGCCACAGCGCACACTGCGAGGGCCACAATGGCTCTTTTATTCGACATCTTTGGTGAAACAAGAATTTCGCGTAGAAGCAATTTTAATTGGCGTCCGCGTTCCCCGGATTTAACCGCTCCAGACTGTTTCCTTTGTGGTTATTTAAAAGGGAAAGTTTATGTTTATAATCCTAGGACTATTGAGAAATTAAAAACCAATATTCGAGACGAAATTAACAACATAACACCGGAAGTTTTGCGAAAGGTCATGGAAAATGTGTTGGAAAGAGCACATTTGTGCGAAGCAAAAAATGGCCACCACTTGCGGGATATCATTTTTAATAACTAATCTAAAAATATTCTCTATAAATTTACTGTATTTAAAAAACAAAAAATTAAAAAAATATGTCTTAAATAAAAAGTTATAAGGAATTCACACCACTTCGGTCTTTCTGGGCCAAACTGTGCAAATGTAATTGCAATGACTCTCTTTTTTATTTTTTTTTTAACTTTTTTGCATAAATTCGTTAAACCAAGTACATGACATTTTCATTTGTTCGTAATATAAGATACTCAATGGAAAGAAAATGACTGTTCGTTAAATCGCGAATTCGTTAAATTGAGTATACGTTACCCCGGAAAACCAGTGTATTTGATATAATATTTCACCAAATATTGCGCATACATACATATGTATGTATATAACAATGGTATTATTAGACGCGTATACGTAATATTTATTGCAAATGCTTCCTGCTACTAATACGTCATGTTGTTTGCTAATGCGAAATACAAAAAAATTCCACAAATTTGATAGCAACTAAAATTAAATTTTACGTTGAAATTTAATATCAAAACTATTTTAAAAATCATAGAAATACAAATGAACTCATTTTACAGAACCTAGAACAATAATTTTTGGAAAAATCATAAAATTAAATTAATATAAATTTTAGTTGAAAACTCTCAAATTATATACGACATGGTCATTTTCATAACAAAACTATTCACTTTAGTAACAATTTATAACTGTATAAGAAGTGTAAATAAAACAGAACATAGGGAACCTAATTAAATGTTGTTCAGTATAAAATGACAGTGCACAATAAAAACGCTGAAAACATTTCGACAAGCAGGTGATGGCTTTTTAATGGTTGAATAAGTAACAAGAATTCGAATGAATTGTTCTTTTTAGTTTCTTGCTGCATTTTACTCTAAACAAAATTTTCATTTATAACAACATATTAAAGTTGCATTATACTGGGTCGTTCTTTACTTTTTATTTTTAACTTTATCTCACTCTCTATTTAGCAAAGGAGTTTTATTTTAAGACTTAATCGAAATTTATGTCCTGTTTTTTACAATTTGTTGTATGTGTTTCCTTGTCTTTTGTTTTTGTTCTGTGTAATCTGTCAATAATAAAAGTAATTTTTGGGGGAAAAATAGTATTATGTTGCTGAGAAATATGTGTTCAAAATATAATATTCTATATTACCGCAATGTGTTTTTTTGTGTACTTTTTGTTGTAGTTTAATGACTATATATTTTTTTATTTTTTATTATTATTAAAATGTTGTAGAGTGTTTAGGAAACTCTTGTAGATTTAACAAAGTTATAACTTATTGTTGTGGGATTAATTTAGACAAAGACAAATATTCTTTATAGAGTTACAATACTTTACTTTTAATATTAATTCAAATAAAAGTATAAATATAATACAAGTCTGCATTTAATTATATCAACTAACTGCCCTAAATATTTGAAAATTATTATATTAAGTAATTGGCTGGCACATAGGCACAATCCAATAACTAATATTTTTCAATAATATTAATAAAACAAGTGCTGTATCACTCTATACATGTTCAGAAAAATTCATATTGTTACATAAATATAAAATCAATATAGTTTTTAGTTTGTCTTAATATTATGCAACATGATTTTAACTTTAGAATTTCTCCAGCCTTAAGCTCTGGGCAATATACATAAATAGTTGGTACTTTTTGTTTTATCCTGTAAAAAAATGCAATGCATAATTTGATTTTCCTTAGGTATTATTTATAGATTTTTGTATTTGAAATTGATAAAATTGTGTTAAAGTGCTTTAAAATGTATTTTCTCATTTTAAATTTGTATCAATTTAAATAATATATACAGATGGTCTCAATAAACATGCATTCAATATACATATGTATATACATGTGTTCATTAGGGTGTGCCTGATTGTATGAGGTAATAAATAAAAAGTCATTTTACTTAATTTGCAGGTAGAATTTCATGAAAATGTTCATTATTTTTTTGGCCGCTGAGGGTATTAAATATGTGGGAATCCAACGATAAGTCCAATTACAATAAAATTTCACATATCTTGATAGATAGTGTTATCGAGTGTAAGTTTGGAATTTGGTTATCATTAAGGTCTTGCCAGGGGCTATACCAGGGGCGGTGCCAGGTGTGGTACTTCGAGTATGTGAGAAATTCAAAACAATCCCAATTCATCGTTTATGATTTCAAAGATTATATTATAAACGAAGGCCATTAGTTGCTTACTTCAAGATTTTGTTGAAGCTATATATTAGCTCTTAGAGTTTACGAGTTATGCGAATTCGAAGATTATTGTTTTTAATTTAAGTCTGGTTCTTTGCTAATAGCGGATTAATATATTTGCCGATATTTTCTAAATATTTTTTGTGGATTAATAACACTTTTTAAATCTAGTAAAATCGAATTGTTTAAAATTCATCACAGAGTCAAATGTACATTTAAAGAGTTACAAATTTCATTTTCGCATAAAAAGTTACTTCTATTATTTTTACATTATTCTATATTGAAAACATAGCTAATATATATATAATAAGTTATAAAAATTATTTGGTTTCCAGTTGAAATATAATTTTTGCCCCGATAGACTAGGCGATAGAGTGCTTAGGGGTTCGATTCCCGCCAAAGACTCTGGGTGTTTTCTGCAGATAAGCTAAAAGCTTCGCAGGTTGTGTTTGTTAAAAAAAATCTTTCTATTAATAAAAGAGCAGTGTTCGTGTTCGGCTAAATCAAGAACTATTGCACCATATATGAAAAACATTGACGGCGTTAAACATTTAGATTTTAGTGAATTATAACTAAACTGCTGAACCGACTGATTTTAAGGCCATTAAGATCATAACATGGAGCTTGACAAAATGAATATATTTTTCTTGAAAATTTCGTATATTAAGAATGATATTGACATTTTTTTTAATATAAATATTAATATTCTTACGGTAAAGTAAATTCATATACGACACAAAATAATTAACTTTACAAATTGTTTAAAAATTTTGTTATTTTGTAACAATAAACTGCGAGTTAAAATTTTATAAATATAAAATATAATAAAAATAATAAATTTTAGTTTTCGTAGCATCCCAGCAAAAACTTTACTTACAAATTAAGTTCAAAAGTAATAGGAAATTGTCGACCAGACTACTTGCAAATCTACTAGAAAAAGTACTTAGTTTTGTTCGAGATGTCCCATTAAAATTTTGTCACTTTTAACTAAAAATTAATAACTTTTTTTTATACTTAAAAGTTTTATAAAAAAAATGTAATGGTAGACTTATTAGAACAAAGTAAATTTTAAAATAAGTAAACAAACTTAACAAATATTAGAGAAACTTATTGCAAATGATATTAATAAAGATTTATAATCATATACTCGTTCCCAGTTTTTGTTCAATTCTGTTTAGAAAATTTATTCTCTCTTCCCTTCTCACCCAAAAATGCTTGCTTTGAAGAGTCAGAATTGAAACGTGTGAAAGCGAACTAACTCCTCTAAATCAGTTTATTTGAAGTAAATTTTTTTGGATGTTATAAGTATGATCTTTATATATATATATGTATATATATGTATATAAGATATATACAAGTAATTATTTATTATATAATTAGTAATACAAAAAGTGGCGAATAAAGCTACGAAGTAATGAATTCTGGAAATTATTAAAATCAAGAATGTAACTAAAGTTTTTGCTGGGATTAAAGCTAGATTATTATGTGTATAATGTAATTTAAAATGCAAAATTCTAGGAAACTAAATGTTTGTTTTAATTAAGGTCCTAATTGCGTTCAACGCATCACTAAAAATATGAAATTTTGTAAATCACTGCAGAAATATTACGTTGTTACAATACTGTCAAATCATTGCATGGTTAATGTTGCCATTGTAAATGTTGATACTGAAAGTTAGAATAAAAATTAACATAAAGCCACACTTATTTTGCATTGGCAATGATACAAACCTATCAGCTGTTTCATGTTTGGTTATTTAACAAGAAAATAGTTCAAACTGTGAAGAGAAAAGCTTTTAAACCAAATAACTATAAAAACAAAGTGCAATACAAAGGGGTATAACAAAATGCTCGCACTTATGGATATGTCTTCTACTTCGGATGATGAAGATTCTTCAAGCATTCTAGACATGAAAAAAGCCCAATTGCAACATCATGAATTTAACGAATAATGCATAAGTAAAATAACACTGGAGATTTACAATATTTTTAATTTACTTTTTAAAGATTTCAGATGAACTTTTGAATGAAAAATAAAACGTTTTCATATATATTACGTGAGATTGGTCGCTTTCTAAAGGAACCTCATTGTGTGGGAGCTATTTCAAAAGAAGAAAACAATAAGGTTTTTGTCAATGAGAGGGTATCAGAAGGGAATTGAGAATGAGCTTATAACATCTTTTTCTCAGTCCAGTTAGGTTAGTGACGTCATTAATGAATGTTTGTCAGCTAAGGACCAGTCGCTCTTTTCAAAATGGATAAAGTGTAATCTTACGGCTGAAAACGAGATAAAGAGAATGATTGACTAGCTTCGAAAATATTATCAGCAGTTGCTACTGAGCTGCCAAAATTAGGCATTTCAACAATTTTTCAACAATTCAAATCGAGCTGCCGTTGTGGCTTCTCTTTTCGTCCTAAGAGAAAAATTTAGTAGTATTTAATACTAAATTAATATGTTTGTATATATTTACTTGCAACGCATTAATAAAGTTCCTATAAAATATTAAATTAATTGAATAATTTTTTTTTAATAATATTATAATTCAACTTTTAAAACTAACGCCAAGAAAATGGAGGCGTTGAATTTTACCCCGTGATAGAAAATTCAGCGTTGCATTTTACAAAATACACAATTTCAGACAGGTGTATTAACAGCAACGTAAGTATCAGCTGTTACAACGCAAACAATCACTTGATTGAACGCCGTGATTTGCAAAATGTAATTTAACGCAGCGCTTAGAAAATTGTGGCGTTGCGTTTTACAAAATTAGGGATTTAATAAAAATGTGCAATTTTTGTTAAATTCTTTACACATACATTCATATGTAAGTATATTGCTCATACGTTCATATATGCACTGATTTAGTATCAAAAAAAAAAAAAAAAAAAACTGTTGCATACCTTTCGGCTGAACAATTGTCTTAATAAATGCGTATACTGAATAGTACTTTTAAGAGATTTCTGGTACTTATACGTACATATGTATGTGGTTTATTTCACTACTAAAATTATTGATTGACTTATTTAAACTGACTTATTTAAAAAAAATTAGTTTTAAATAATAATTTTTTTCATTTTGTTAAAGAATTTTCAGACGAAAAGAAAATAAAATTAAAACTAAAAATTAATTTTCAAAACTGCAACAATTACTTTATATATTTATTATTATGTGTGTATAAATGCACAAAGTTTATTATAATTACATACATCATTCTTGTAAAATTTTATATATTTTTTCTTTCCATTCGATGAAATTTTTCAAAAAACTTTCATATATAACTAAATTTGAAATAGTCACTGGAAAAATGGACCTTATTGCAGCAACGACTAACTCTGGAAAATTAATTTTGAGTATAAATGTTTATCCTAAAACATTTGGCTTTTGTTTACTTTTTGGGGTCCCCTTATATATATATTTGTACATTTACGTGTGCTTGTAAAATCATGTACTACATATTTGTATGGGTTTTAGTTAAGTGTTTAATGGCTTAATTCATGTCTCTATTGTATAGTTTCTCACAAAACAATACATAATTTTTAAATGTGTATTAGATTTATTAGTAAACGAATATATAATAAAATAAATTGATATACTACATAGGATGAACATGAATTTTATTATTCTCAACTCAAAGCAATGCGTGGTAACTAAAACTTTAAAAGAATATGCTAAAAAGAATTATTCGAAAAAATTTTAAAAACAACACATTAGATATAACATCAAAACAATATTATGAGAACTTTAAAAATAATTGATATTTTTAATGAAATCTATTTTGTAAATTGCTTACGGGGCCGATATATAAGATGTTGAAATTTAAATTTTAAACAAATTTTAAAAATGCATTGTATTAGACAACATTTTATATAATGAAGAAGGCACTTTTTTATATATTACAGGTTAATTTTCTTAGTTTAAAGCATTTGATTAGTGTGTGAATCCAATAAAATAACATTTTATTAAAAAGTTATTTAAATCATTTTATTTAAATGTGTAAGTTTATTTTCATTTAAGATTTATTATTCACTTTTATTTCACTTTATATATAATTTGTTTGATATTTACTTAAATATATTTTAAAGTTTGGAAATTTTCTGTGTAACATTCTCTAAACAAATTGAGCCTTATAGAACGAAATAATATTTTAGGTTAATAAAACTTACTGGCTCAATTAAGTAATATATATTTGTTTATTTAGAATACTACAACCTAAATAAATCTGTTTTTTTGCAGGGTTATAAATTTACGCAAGATTTGTTGCTAAATCAGAAAATTTAATAGCTTACAGTTTAGACATAAGTTAAAATTAAGGTAAAAACTAATTTTTAAAGCTAAACAATATTTAAGAGCTAAAAAAAATTTACAAGCAAAATCATCCTAAGCAATGAAGCACATTGTTGTTCGTCCAAATTACGGAACTTGGGATTGAAAGAACCTATTTGCAATTGTTGAGAAACAAACGAATTATTGTACCATACTTCTTTGAAAATTAAACTGGAGAATATTTAATTTTACTGCTGCTCGATAGCAAGATACGACTTTCTTCCTAAATTTGATTTTGCTGTTAGAGACATGTGATGCTGCCATTTTTGCATCAGGCATTTCCCGTTCGTATACTCTATCGGGTTATTTGAAATCAAACGTTTATGCCAACATATTTACAACCACCTTTGAATTGAAGAAGTAAATCAAATGATGCAATAATAAAATTCAGCCCAATTCAGAAAAATGGTTGTGGCCATTTAAAAAGAAAACAAGTGAATATGATTTTCCCGATCTCGATTCAATCCTGAGTACTTTTTGATACAATTAAAGAAAACCAACTCGAATTATGCCTAAGTTTTGGGACCACCTTTATATTATAAAAAGTTCTTTATATGAAATTCTTTTTATTAAATTTTGTTTACTATTGTTGTGTACATCTAAATAACATTCCTAATAAAAAATTTTGGATTTTATTAAATATTATTATATAAATAAGAATAAAAATCTATAAAGGAAAAGAAAGTTGAAAGACCAAAAATTGCAGGATTTTGTGCAAACAGAATACAATAACTAAATTTATATTTTGCTCTTCAATATAATCGTACCAAACTTCCTGCTGAGTTGGTTTCTTTTACAATTAAGGCTTCATTATTCTTTACTTTCTGTTGCTGTTCTGTTCCGTGTTGTTCTGTTGTTAAATTGTTATGTGCGCACTTGCAATAAGTGTGTGTTGGTAATATCAGCTGGTAGAAGAATAACTACCAGATTGTCGGTTGCCTGGGCTGCTTGGATATGTGGAGGCTAGTTTTCCTTCGCCGAAGTCTTAGTTTATGTAAGTTTTTCCGGTATAAATGGCAGTTTTAATTTACTAAACATATACTAATTTTTCTGTTTTGGTAAAAATGTTTTTTTCTAATTTAGTCTCAATTGGACCTGTGCTAACTAATACCTAGGGAATGAGCTCACTACCTATGGATGGATGTACTCCCTCAATTTCCAGGGTACTTAAACCACGGAAATATTTTCCTTACGGTAAAAACTATTTTCCCTAATTCCAAATAAGTATATATATTTTAAATAATTTTTTACGTACGTAGGTCCGATTTTGTGTGTGTGGTAAGATACCTGTTACAAAGCGATAATGATGACGCAACTGTGAGCTCCCCCGATGGAGTTAACTGAAAGCTGATGTGGCGGTTTTCGTTTCTTTTGTGTTTTGTGTTTTTTTCCTTTATATGTATTGGGGCTTTTTATTGTTTATTTGTATGTTGGTGTTTATAAATAAAAGGTTTTGTTGTTAATTTTATTATAAAGTTTTGTTGTTGTTTGCGGCTCTCGCCAGCCGCCTGTTAACTCTTCTAGATCCACCATTAAAGTGCTTCTTCCTTACGCCTTCTCCTTTTTCGACAACTTAAATTTCCCAAGCTTTCCACCTGTCCATTTTCTTTTCCAGCTGACGGTAAGATTTTCAGCAATTTCTCCCTCTATTTTTCTCATAAAAAACCAACTGACTTTCTTTCGAGTTGCCAAACTTTAATAGTTGACACTCGTTCTACACCTGACAATTTTATTGCCCCCTAGGTCTACACATGACAAAATGCAAATCAAAGTTTTTTTTTATTGTACAATATGTCATTACTTTCGAGTAAAGTAATGAGTTTTTCGTCATCCATTGTTTATTTTTTATATTTTTATAACTTTTTTAAAAAACTTAATTAAATTCAAAGAAATTGAAAATTTTTGATATTTCTTTATTTAGGCTGGATTCGAATCCTAAGCCAAGAAAAGTTATCAATAAAATTTTAATAATAATTTTCATGTAACAATTCCTACCTTCACGAAAAATAATTTAATGTAAATTAAATTTAATGAACTCGAGCCTAAATAAAGAAATATCAAAGATTTAAAATTAACAGTTCAAAATAAAAATAATAATTCTTAAATTGAAAATTTTTGTAATAAACCAAAATTTTTTTTTGTTGTGTGGATGTCAGCTATTTTGTGATGTCACTTACAATTACTTAGCAAAATTTTGTTTTCAACAGGTTCGTCCGCAACGGCACGGAAAGCAACAAAACAACTAACTACTTCTACACATTTTCTAATTAACAGAATAGAGTCAGCTAATTTGGAACGTAACAGAAAGTAAAGACTAATTCTACCTTTATACATTTGTTAAAATTTAAATACTTTTCATTACATCTAACAATTAAGTGTAACAAATTAAAATTTAGTGCAGGGATAAAAATTTGTAAAGATTTTTGTTGAATGTTTGCAATTTAAATTAATTTGTGTGAATGGAAATTTCTGTTGAAATTTTGTTGCCTTACAATAAAGGCGTGAACTATTTCTACTCACACATATAAAAACGAGCTAATGCATGTTTATATGTATATGTATATGTTTACACGTTTTTGTAATTTATTTTGTAAAAGGTATTGTAGAAAATTTTGGCTAACAACATTTTTACTGCACTTATTAATAACGTCAAAGTTTAAGTGCATACATAATCATAGAATCCTAGAACCCTACGGTAGGTGTTAAACAACATGAAATATTAAAAGCTTTGAAGGTTTTTGAGTGCTAAATAAATAAGACTTCATGCTACAAGTTACAAATTAATTTATAATCTATGTTTATGGTTGATTAGTTCACAAATATAATGATACTTTTAAAAACAGTATAGCAGATGTGAACGCTTGGCTAGATGCCATTACTTATATTTAATTATTTATGTATTTAGAATTAATTGCTTAAACACTGATATTTCAATATATTTTGCTTTATAAATTTGTTGTCATAACAAAAAGGTCATTAACAAGTCGTTGCTTTTCTACTTAAGTCTACTTTAATTTGACCTATTTTCCAAAATTGTGTTGCCTTTTGTTCCATTTTCTTTTATTGCCATGATATGCAGCTACTTGTATTGTACTACTTATATTAAGATTGCCATATATAAATTAATAGTGCTTGGGCATGGATTAATAATAACTTCCAACTTTTAGCAACAGATTTGGCAAATTTCCATATACATATAATGTGGAAAATTAGTAGGGATAAAACGTGGGTATGACGATCCAAAATATAAGATAATAAAATATTTTGGTAGAAAGGCAATGCAGTTCGCTCGCAGCCCTCTAGTACTACTACTACTACTATTACTACTGTTTCTGAAAATTAACTTCTGAACTTAACTGTATCAATTAAAGAGAAATGACTCAAAATTGAAACACAACTTATCCAAACCGTTGACAATCGAAAACAATGACAACCCGAAATGTCGCTCTTTGTATGACAAAACTTTGATTTGTTTTGCTCAAGAACTTGCAACAACTAAAATTGTGGACAACAAACATAACAAACAAATGTATTCAGGTTTTCGAGACGAAGTCTTGACACAAATACGAAAAAACTGAAGAAAAAGGAGACAACATGTAAATAAATTGAAAATTTGGAACCACCAGGTAACACTGGTTAAAAGATTGATGTTTGGCTAGCAGGCATCGCAGTGGTGCATAGGGTTAGAATGCAAAGAATTCTGATGAGAGAAAGTGGTGTTTCTCGAAACATATGTAAATTCAACCAACAACCCAGGTTCGAATCCCAAGCCAAGAAAAATTATCAATAAATTTTAATAATACTTTTCATGTAACAATTCCTACCTTCGGTAAAAATAATTTAATGAAAATTAAATTTAATGAACCCGAGCCTAAATAAAGAAATATCAAAGATTTAAAAGTAATAGTTCAAATAAAAATAATAATTTTTCTAAAAATGTCTCCATTTAATTGGGACTAAAGTTGTTATTCTAAAACACACAAAAAGAGTCATAACTCTTCTTTCACGGAAGAGAAGACAAAATTACTGTGGTTAGATATGATCTCTGTGGTTTGGTATTTTTCAAAAAGTAAAAATTTGTAAATTTTGAGTTATTACACTTTTGAGGAACCAGTGCGATATGTATATTTGTGTTGTTTTATCAAGCCTACTATTGCCTATGGCAACTCGAAAAAAGATTACTGACAAAATTGCATGATTCCGCTTTAACATGATGGCACTTGCTTTTAGAAGTTTACTACAGACTTATTCACTACTTATATAATACGACTAGGAATAATAGCAATAGCAATAACAATAACAATAATAAAAACGCAATATAAAAGTGAGATATACTTACATGGTATAGCGGATGCTGAATCATGAGGATCTGGTTGATAACCTTTTTCAGAGAAATAGTCTATTTTTATGCAACTGTAGGTTTCAACTCCTAAATTGTTGAAATTTCACGCACACACAACAGCCATACATATTACGAGCACAAAATGTTAGTTGTTTAAAAACGTTCATTGTTTTTTTGTTGCCAATGTTGTAGTTGTTTTAGTTTTCAGTTATCATTATTTTTGTAGTAAGTCATGTTAGTTGTCATGGTTAGATGGTTGGTTGGTTGGTTGGTTGAAAGGGACGTACGTTAGTTACGTAGTGTTAGATTGTTTAACATTTATAATCCATGTGTCAGTTGAAAAAAATTGTAATATATTTCAAAATTTATGTTTAGAAAATGCATACAATCACAAATACACACATACACACATGCACATGTTTATGTCACACGCATATATACATAAATGCATTATGTTTTAGCATGTTTGTGTGTGTATACAGATAAATTCACATGTAACAAGCATTTCGTGACGTTGTTGATGGTGATGACATTGCCGTTGTTGTTGTTGGGTGATGATATTGCAATTATAGTTTTTTATTTTTATTTTATCCATAAAACAGTGTTGAAAATCCATGAAATGAGAGAAAGAGTGAAAATATAATTAATGATTTTTTTTCAACAAAATGAATATTAAATGATATTTTGCATATTTGTTGTGTGAAACAAAAATAAATATTTAAATAATATTTATATTTATTGCTTAACTACTAATTGGAATAGGAAAAAATTAAATTTTTACAGTTTTAAATACAAAAATAATATTAAAATATAAACGAAACAATCAGCCATGTCACAAAATTTAATTCCGTTTGGAAGTGGAATTAATTCCGTATTTTGCTTCTATAGAAAAAGTAAAATGAACAATTTTTTCGGAATGAAACCTAGAAATGCTTATAATTACAATTCCACATAGCAAATTAAAAGTGGTTTCATTCCGAAAAGATTTTTTATATTTATGTAGTAGCAAAAAACGGTATAAATTCCACTTCCGAACGGAATTCTGTGATATTGTTGAATATCTATCATATTTAATCTATCTTTTGCACAAAGATATACTGAGTGAATACAATTTGTTCCCTTAGCTTCTTCAACTTAGTTTTTATGATGCAATATTAATGATGATAATATGATATATACATATATATAATGGTATTACACGCACTATATTCCTCTCAGATGGTATTTTTTCAAAATAATTAAATTTTCAATTCCAAGTTTCTCAGTGCCCAAGATTTTCAAAATTTTAAACAATATTTTAAAATTTTTTTTCCAAAATTCTCAAAAATCTTATTCAGAATTTTTTTTTAATAATTCAAATATTCAGTTTCCAAAATTGTCACAAATCTTCTCCAGAATTTGTTTAAAAAAAAGTTAAAATTACTTAGTTCCCAATATTATTTCAAATATCCTACTACTACATTTTGAACAAGTGCTCGTTACAACACTTAATCTATATAGTCTAGTTTTGGTATCATTAACGCAGTTTCCACAATGGTCACAAATCTTTTCCAGATTTTTCTTTTTTTTTTTTTTTTTCAAAAAATTAAATTTTCACTCTAGACAAATTAGTGGTTCAGGTAGAAAGTTACCTTGAGCTAAAATATCTGGAACACAGAAAATAAAACATTTTCTTGGAAAGTCAAATAAACAGCATTCATTTCACAATAAATTTTTGCCTGAAAATAACATATAGAAACATTTTTGGAGAAAACTTCAGTAGTCCTTCATAACGTCCCAAGTCACTCTTCCGATGAACAATTAATAAAAACTTAAAAAATTAAAAAAATTGCAGGATAATCATGACTCTTAATGTCGTAACGCGATGCTACTTTCATATAAAACTGGATATCGTGCAGACCAGCAGACCAACCTTGTGTCTACATTCATTTTGCATGCAATATATTAAAAAACGTAGAAATTGTTGAAAGACGTAGATGCGTATTGCTGAAAATTTGAGGACTGACAATTTAGTAAAATGAATAAATTATTTAACTGATTGTTCGACCTTTTTATTAATTAAACAATTTTATTTTTCGAGATTAAGATTAAAAAAAAAATAAAAACTGACCTTAATCTCGAAAAATAAAATTGTTTAAAATGAATAAATTTTGCAAATTTTTTCAGATGTCATTTATCTTAAAAACTTAAAAAATTATAATATAAAATTTTAATGGTGACAAAATATCATCACAAAATGTAAAACAATCAGGCATAAATATCCTTAAATCAATGTCATTATAATTATTGTCATTTTATATTTTCAAATACCAAAATTTCTAAAACGAGAAAAAAGGGTTCGAAAATTTTAATTTGTTTATAAAAGTTACCGTGTGATAGTAAAACAATCATTTTGTTTATTTTAATAATGTTTAATGAAAACCGCTTTTGTACCACAAACACCTACGGAAAAATTTGAAGATTTTAACAATAAAATTTTGTAGTTTATCATTCTTTTCTCTTAATAAACAGTTGTTTATAAAAGAAATGCTTAATCCAACAACGAAAGTCCGCTTAAAATATGTATACAATTAGATCCTTAGTGTCTACTTAGTTAGAAAGAGAAAACAAATTTTTAATATAAAACATTCGAAACTTATTGAAAACTTTATTATTGTCTACTTCATCTTATTGAACCACAATACCAGATAAAGTTTTACTTCAACAACAAAATGCTTTGCATTTACTAACGAAAACGAGCGGAAAGCAACTTTAGGTAGTAAACAAATATGCATTTAAATGTATGTTTTCTTGAATTAATATTATAATTTGTGAGGTGGGATTTTGGAAAAGAATTCCATTCGATAGCATGTCATTGGAGTTAAGTATTAATCACAACTGCTTATAAATGTGTAATTATTTAGGTATCACTAAAAGTATTTGAAAGTAATTAATGCTTAAAAAAAGACATTGAAGTTAGGCCTTCATCAGTATAATTGAAAATATGCTCATGCAAAAAACTAAAAAACGCCATTTTTTGACAGATCACGTGTGAGTCGTGTCATGATGTCATGTTATTTTTGTTTAGCATTGTTTGGTATGTCATAATTGAAAGACTTACGCCTCAACAACGTTTACAAATCGTTCAACTTTATTACGAAAATTCACGATCTGTGAGGAATGTGTTTAGTGCACTTCGCTCAACGGATGGTCAACACATTCGGCCTACTGGGCATACTTTTCGCAAACCATCACCCAATTTAAGACCCAACATTCATTATTGGATAATATTCGACCGAATAGATCACGTCCATGATGCTGTGAAGAAAATATAGCGGCCGCAGATGAGAGTGTACACGAAGACGGTGGAGAGTCGATTCGGTGCCGTTCGCAGCAACTCGGACTGGCGTATAGAACGACTTGGCGCATTTTACGTCGATATCTTAAATTTAAAGAGTACAAAATACAGCTTGTGCAACAACTGAAGCCGCTCGACCTTCCTAAGCGACATCGATTCGCTCTATGAGCTCTGGAAAAGTTCCACGAAGATCCGACGTTTTCGAGGCAAATTTTGTTCACAAAATTGCCGCATTTGGGACTTGAAGCAACCTGAAGAAATTCAAGAAATGCCACTTCGTCCAGAAAAATAAATAGTCCTGAGTTGTAAGAGCTTTAGAAAGTAATATCTCGCAGTAATGCAAGAAAATGATACATTTACATACCTGCACGATAACTTTTGAAATATTAAAGATTTCTCTGAAGAGAATACAAACCGCTGGGATTGTTTAATATTTATTTTTTCGTCTTCTTTGCTTGCAACAACTTTAGTTTTTATTCATTGTTTTTTGTTTTGTTTTGTTCATTTGTTCTTTTTATTTTAAGTTCTTTTACGAGAGTCTTCATTACTTCTGCTAGTTCTGTTCTTTTCTGTTTATTTCTTTTTTTTTTTTTGCCTGAGTATGTGTGAAAGTGAGTGAGTTTTTCTGTGCGCCTTGCAGACA
Source organism: Bellardia pandia (assembly GCA_916048285.2). Classification (NCBI taxonomy): domain Eukaryota; kingdom Metazoa; phylum Arthropoda; class Insecta; order Diptera; family Calliphoridae; genus Bellardia; species Bellardia pandia. The sequence goes on along the minus strand of OU696532.1, from coordinate 19,978,248 downwards.
ATAATGTATGAAATTATATGTGAAATCGTATAACAGAATATTTAACTGAAGATAAACTTATTTTTAGTTCAACCGTAATTTTTTTCTTTAGATGTTTTAAATGTGAGTAAAGGCGAAGGCGAAATTTTTTTATTTGCTTTAACGATAAACAGGAGCATGAAACAAATTGTACATTTTGTTTATGAGAAAATGGAAAAGATGAGTTTTTGAACAACTAATATGAGGTGGTGAAATTTTATAATTTCTTACATATTTTTCGCACTTTGTAAATTTGTATGGTAAGATTTTGTACCTAAATTTATTTACCTAAATAGAATGATAATATTTAGAAACCATCAAAAATACGAAATATAAATCCCGAAAATTAAGAAAATTTTTCAAAAAATCATTAAATTTGGTCTAAAGTCAAATTCATCTAAATATTTCAATATTTTATTGCACATATTAAGAAGTTATTTCAAACAAAAAAAAAATTAAACATAAGCAAGCAAAAGTTTTCTTAGCTTCCAGCGAGACTTTTACTTCTTCCCCAACTTGTTCACATTCATAAGCCTTCACATTTACTTTTTGTTCAATCAAGATAAAAAAAAAAATGAAGAAAATTTAGCAGTTCATTTTGTTTTTTCAGTTATTGTCATTTTGCTTTGATTACTTTGCAAATTTTGTGATTAGAAATAGAACATTTTTGCAGAATTTTACAGAAAAAAAAACGATGCAGAATGAAACTTTGAGCCCTAAATGGGATTTGACATTTATTAACTTAAAAGCAAAACCCATGAATCAAGACAACTTTTTAATGGAAAACAAAAAATCATGTAGAAAATTACAAAAAAAAAATTTTGTAAAAATTGTTTATAAGAATTTTTCGTTTTTTTTTAAATTACATAAATAAAATGTGTTCAAGTAGAGGTGACTCTAAAGAGTCTTATTTCTTATGCTGTCAAAAAAGTTAATAAGTCAGAATTTATTTGCTGAGATATGCAAATGGAGAGAAAATTGTGCACAAATTCCTTGAAAATGTCAAGTGATGGTAAATATTTCAGAAAATACTGTAAATGATCAGCCATGTTACAATACTCAATTCCGATCAAAAGTGGTTTTGATTCTGTTAATTGAGTGTTTATAAACCAAAAACGAAAAATGATTTTTTTTCGGAATGAAACCACTTTAGATTTCTAAAGTGGAATTTTTATATTTTAGGATTTTATACTGACTTATAATGACAATTCATTAATTAATTTTATTATTTTATTGTTTTTTTCTCATCATTGATATTTAAATAAAATGTTAAAAATCGCAAAGTTGGTGTCAGCAACAAGAAAACTTGTGTCAAAAAATTACAAAAATTAAAGATAAATTTTTTGAAAAAATTTTATTTATTCGAAGGTTTACTTCAAAGTTAAATATAAGAATTTGAAATTTATTTTTGTATACCTCTGTTATATGTTCTACATAGCTTTCCGTTGGAAAACGTAAATGCAAAAACATACAGAAATATACAAAGAGACACTAGCAAAATGTAATGCATTTTCTGGCCTGCTAAAGCCTTCGTCAGCATTCTTTGTGTCTATTGTTGTTCATTTTCAAATTTCTTATATTCAACTTTTCAAATTTACTATATGAGAATTTTTCCTCTTGCGAGTATTATTTTATTGTAAGAGGAAAAATTCTCATATAGTAAATTTGAAAAGTTGTAAGAGGAAAAATTCTCATATAGTAAATTTGAAAAGTTGAATATAAGAAATTTGAAAATGAACAACAATAGACACAAAGAATGCTGACGAAGGCTTTAGCAGGCCAGAAAATGCATTACATTTTGCTAGTGTCTCTTTGTATATTTCTGTATGTTTTTGCATTTACGTTTTCCAACGGAAAGCTATGTAGAACATATAACAGAGGTATACAAAAATAAATTTCAAATTCTTATATTTAACTTTGAAGTAAACCTTCGAATAAATAAAATTTTTTCAAAAAATTTTTTTACAATAAAATAATACTCGCAAGAGGAAAAATTCTCATATATTAAAAATAAATTTTTGATAATTTTAGTTGGGCTTGAGTTCATTAAATTTAATTTTTCATTAAATTATTATTTTTACTGCAGGTAGGAATTGTTTTTACAACATGAAATCTTAAATAAAAATAATAATTCTTCTTAAAATTAAAAATATTTACACACTACTGGAACATGACAGAGGATCAGCTGCATTTCTTAAATTACTTCTTTGTAGCTTTTCACTCTATTCTGATATCTTTGTTCAGTTAAAACAGCAACAATTGAAATTACGGGCATTTTTAAAAAATTGTATTCACTTTTATTTAAAATTTCCTTGTTAGCGCTCTTTTTGTTCGCTTTTGTCATACTTTTTATTACTAAAATTATATGTTTTTTGTTTTGGTTACTCTACGATACCATATTTAAGTTAAAAACAGAGATTTAAAAATTTTTTGGGAATAAATAAAATCGATCGGAATCTAGAGAACGCAAAGTAAAAACGATGGATTTGCAAATATGGAATTGAAACCATTCCGATCGAATTATGTGACATGCCTGGATGTTTTAAAACAAATCGCAAAGGAAACAAAAAACAAAATGTTATTAAATAAAACCAGCAACTCACAAAAAAAATTCAGATTTCTCCAATAATGAAGGCGCGTTAATTTAAACCATTTAAACTAGCAAAAAAATTAGAAAATAAGATTAGACAAAATACGCACAAAAAAAGAACAACACTATTGTAAATACCATGAAAGAAATGGTGATTATCATACATATCGTGCAAATAAATATCCAAATCGTAGTAAAAAGCAGAATCATTTTACTTTAAAACCAACAAGATAACAAAGTTCATCCAAAATTTAACAATTGTCCCATTATGGAAAAATACACCTCAAACAGCTATCAGTATGCTGTAGCGAATGCTGACGCCAAATACAAATGGATAAATTTGGTAAAAAGTCAACGGGGGGTTTTTTTTTTTGTTTAAAGATAAGTAACACTCAGGCAATTATTATGCCTATATATAATTGCGTTACTTTCTTTGGAAAGGGGATAGATTGAAGAAGTAGAAGAAAGCTTTATATCACAACTCTGTAATTGCGCATTATTATGTTTGTTTTAGTGCAGCTATGCAGCGCCTCTGGTGGTAAGTAGACACATTATTTTTAAAGCTTGATTTTAGTTATGATGGATAGAAAGAAAACTAATAATTATCAGAAACTGATGTTGTTTGAGTGGCAGCGGCTGAGAATCGAACCCGCGCTACAAATACCAACTCATGCACGGATTTCGCTTCCTGTCATTGTTCAAAAGCTGCAGTACTTTGGCATATCAGGTCTTCGTAATTGTAAAATATTTGAACACTTCCCACTCTCCACAGTTTCGGTCAATTTAACAATATTGGGCTATTTTCAAAGCAAGTTAAAGCGGAGCGGTAGTTCTTCACCATAAACTCGTAAAATAAGAGCGATTTGGTTTAATATTATCAACAGTTAATGGTCACTACAAAAACACAGATTTTTATTAAAAAAAAAAAATAATTTTATTTACTTCTTTTAGCTTTTCTTAAATATTAACGTGTGCTTTTACGTCAAAGTGTTTCTTGCTCCCTTTAAGCCGTGATGTGGGAATGCGTATACTTAATATTTATTTTGTTCACGATACTCATACGCCATGTATTTTACTCAAGGGCAGTAGAATCGCTTTATTTGCATTTCACAAAAAAAAAGTGTCTTAGTTATTCCTAAATGAAAGTTTGATTATATTTTAACGATAAAGAACACTATTATTAACTATTATTAAATAATCCGCGGCAGTAGTTTTCTCTGAACTTTTCTGGAGAACGCTGTTTATTTTCGTAAATGTGTTAGTGATACTAGCTACAGTGATCTACTGATATTGATGTAATAATTGTCCTGGGCTTTGTTGATTGACTAAGCTATGGATGGCAGGGATTAGATAGCTAAGATCTTAAGTATGATGCGTTTGAATATGCCCAGATGACATAAAGACTTTACAAACCTCTCTATTTAATATATTAATATAGTTTTCTTTTTAAAACAAACACAAACTGCGAAGCTTTTTGGCTTGTCTGCAGAAAACACCCAGAGTCTTTGGCGGAAATCGAACCCGCAACCCTCTGACTGATAGCCTAGTCTATCGGGGCACCCTAATAATATGATATTAATAATAACATTGTGAAAGAGTGATTATCGCTTTCTTCACCAATTCTATGTTCTTCAGTTTGAAGCTAAATATACTATAGAGCAAATAATTTTTTTTCTGCTAGTCAGACTGAACGCTGAGTTATTACAAACTTTACTGCAATGAGTTACCTTAGTTATCTTTCAACTAAAGCCAACAGTGGCTTCCAAAACTTTTCATAAATTTGTTTTTATAATACAGTTATGATTATATTTTTCTATTTGTTGTTGGGTAGCACTTTCTTATGAAAGTGGTACCCACGTGCTTATAGAAAATTAAAATAGATTTTAAAAAGTTTTAAAAGGAAGCATTAGCTTTTTAAAGGCGGTTTAGTAAATTTGAAGCCTATTAGTGCAAGGATTAATCCAATTTTTATAGCAATAAACATGCCGAAAGTTTTTTCAACTACCATTAAAAAAAAATTTAAAAAGTGATATTTTAAATGGGAAGTCCGTTCGGAAAATTTAAAAAAAACATAATGTGTCTGTTGGGTTTGTTTCAGAGCTCCAAAATACCCTTGATGGAGACACTCAAGGAAACAATGTGGTCAAAATTCAAAGCTGAGTCCCCATACAAAGGGGTTGGTTCGACATCTTGAGTTTCAGTTGATGTTGAATCAGACTGTGCGAAGATGTCTTAAAGAGCGTGGTATGAAAGCCAAAACAAAAATAAAGAAACAACTTTTGCCATCCAGTGCTTAAAATTGTTTAAACATGTTATCTGGTGTCAAAACAAAAATAAAGAAACAACTTTTGCCATCCAGTGCTTAAAATTGTTTAAACATGTTATCTAGTGTTTGTGTGTGCGTGGGATTTTCTTAAAAACAAACAACCTTTATTGAAACAAGATAATAATTTTGTGGAAATAACAAGAAGCAATATTATATTACATATAATTTACGCTAATTATAGGAAATTTCGGCAATCCCTTTTTTATTAGGTAATAAAATGTATCTTGTATGCATAAATATATACGTATGCATGTGCACTGCAGTAGTTTTAAGATTCTGATTGTTAGTATTTAAGTTTATTAATTAATAAAGAAGAAGATTCAGTATCTTACAAACATTCAATCGGTTAAGAGGAAATTCTTGAGTTTACTTTTAATCATCCAGACATCGTACAGCCTATTAGAAATTTGCCAAGAAGGATTTAAATTGAAAGCCCGAACAGTGGAAATAACAGGAAATGGCTGAAAGACCATAACATCAAATGCATGGATTGGCCACCACAGTCACAGATCTTTGAGCTGTTGTAAACTAAGAGTGGGTAAACTTATTTTACAAAATTTAATTGGTAGCATGCAAAAGCGACTTAAGCTTTGGTCACATTGAATATTGAAACACATGTTTAAAAATTGGATCTCAGTAAAATGTCTGCAGGGGTACAATAGTGTTCACAAAAAAAAAAGTAGTTTGATATTAATTTTCTTGAACGTTAATAAATTTAAGTTTGTTATACCCTACACCACCATAGTGGGGAGGGTGTATTGGATTTGTGTCGATGTTTGTAACGCCCAGAAATATTGGTCCAACACCCACCTTAAACTATACCGATTGACTCAGAATCACTTTCTGTCTCCATTTAACGATGTCCGTCCATCCCTCCGTACGTTCGTCCGTCTGGCTGGCTGTCCATGTAAAGTTTGTGCGCAGAATACAGGTTGCAATATTAAAGATATTTCGATAAAATTTGGTACGTGATATTTTTTTGGCCCAAGGATGGATAGGATTGAAACTTGGGGAAATCGCTCAATTATTTCACCTGGCCCCATTACAAATGTCCTCCCGAAATTGGAGTTTACTGATCAGAAATGTTTGAATTATGCAAGTATTCAAACAAATTTCATCACAAATGGGTGGTGAATGAAGCCAAATCACATATACGAATTTTGTGAATATCGGTCCATAATTACTCGTAGCTCCCATATAAGGCCCACTTCCGAAAATCACTTTAAAGGGCATAACTCTGTCAAAAATGTTGGTATCCAAATAATATTTAACGCAAATATATTTCATATGTATATAAATAACACGGTACAATCTTATTATGATCGGTACATAATTAGTCGAAAGTCCCATATAAGACCTTCTGCGTAATTCACTTTAACCTCCATAAATCTTTTAAAAGTATTTATATCGAGATAAAGTTCAACATATATAATATTTATATTTACAGACATCATGAAACTAAATTTTTGGGTGATCAGTCCACAATAGGTTATATCTCCCATATAATGCCCATTGAGTGTAGGATACTATATGGTCGGGCTTGATCGACTATACTTTCGTACTTGTTTTCTTATTATTTATCTACTTAATAACATGTAATAATTTAATTTTTAAGAGAAGAATTGAGATGTGTTTTTTTAATAAAATATTTAAAAACAAAATTTTAATCAGCTGCTTTTTTGAACGGTTTCAATGTGGTCTTGCAGAACTCACTTGCACAGGAGGTACAAGTATTTATTGTCAACAAATAACTTCCATTAAACCGTATTAAACTTAAACATAAATTCTTACCTATTGAAATATGTTATCACTGACACACTTTGCTTCGCTGTATCTGTCTCAATTTTATCTATTATTCCATACCATTTGATTCTATTCAATATTTATGTAAAATACATTACAATTATCTGGAGCCCCTTGCGTTGAGTCTCGTGAGAATTTGTGTGGTTGGCAGCTAGTGCGCTCGTGCTTGTATTAAAAACAATTCTATTATCTCTAGTATAGTATGTTACTAAACATCTATAAATGTTACAAAATATTTTTTACATATCGTATGTACCGACTACAACAACAATAACAACAACTTGTATATTGTAGATTTTTTGTGTTGAATGCTTACAAATACAATTATATACAAGCATGCACGAATACATGCATGAATACATACATGTGTATATGTGCATATTTACAGAAAGTCAAAAATGTTAAAGTACAAAATATAATAAAAGACATACACACGCATACATTTTACATTAGAATAGATTTAATGCACTCTATAACAATTTCATTTTGTTGCTTTTTTTTGTTTTGTTTGTTTTTTTTTAGTATTAGAGTGTGCAAAGTTGTTGTTGTTGGTGTTGTTTTTCCCTATTACAAACATACTTCACTTGTCTGTTTGAATTTTTGTTTTTTTCTAACTGTCTGTCACTCGGTTTACTTTTTTCTCTTGTTGCTTACTCCAGTCATACACCAACACATTTATCAATTTTTATTAGAGTAGGTGTAATACAGAGATGGAAAGTTTTTAATTTAATGTGTTACAAAATTTTATAAAGTTTTTTTTTTTATTTTTAATAATGGTGGTACAATAATATGCAATTATTATCACTGGTTAAATTATTAGTCTTTAAATTATTGGACGATTTTAATATTTCTTTATAAAAAAGAAATATTTTCCATCTCTGCTACTATAATATGTTCTTGTACAAAATTTGTTATTTTTATCAACTGGGTAAGAGAACAAAAAATACTCTTTCAAGTCATGAAGATTTCAAAGCTGGCTAAATGTGTTGATAAATGAATATTACTGTTGTTATTGTTTTTGTTCTTATCTTGCATGGCAAAGAGGATGTTGCAATATTTAAAGTTCTAAATTTTCGGTAACAACAGGAAGGGAAAAGAACAAAAAAATATATAAATATGAAAATGTATAGAAACAGGGATCAAGAAAGTTTATATAAAACAAACAAAAATTTTAATATAGACACAGTCTAGGTAAAAACAATGGAGAAATATTATGCTGTTATGTGTATTTAAAATCAAACTTTTAGAATTATATCTTAACAGTTAAGTTTTGCTTTCAGTTATAGAAGCTGAATTGTTAATAATGTCTTATCTACTAAAGTTACATTTTGTATAAAAATATTTCAAATGTTTTTTGACATTCATTTCATTGCTTTAAAGTATTATATTTTCGATATATTGATATGAATCTTTTCTTGTCAGATAGAAAATTACTTTATCTAAACAAGAATAGCATGATTAGTCCATTGTTTCTGATATTTGCAAATAGTTATAACAAAGTTTTCATAAAAATATTGCTTTTTACAGATTCAAATTTAAAAGTCAACAACTATAAATATGTGCTAATTTGTTTGTAGTTTTTTCAAACAAATTTTCAACAATGGCAAACGACTGTTGCTACATAAACCTTCAATTTACCTAAACACACTTGAATATTTTAGCTACTACTGTATTTGTTAAAATATGTATAACAAATACATACACATATATATATATACAAATGTACATATGTTTGTAAGTGTTTATTTTCTTATAGTGTTTATATGCTACAAGTAAAGTTGTTAAGACCATGTCAACGTGATGACTTTAAATGTCATAAAATGTTTTTAAAAAAAAAAAAAAAAAATGAAACAAACAAAAAAGTAACATTAAAAACAACATGCATAGTGCTTCAGAAGACATTAGAGATACGAATTGTTTTCCAAAACTAAAATTGAAAACTAAATACTGCAATCTAAGTAAGTGGAGTTGCTTAAATTTACTGTGTAATGATATAAACTTAAAGCTTTTATGTAAATCAAAATGTTTACTTTTAAGTAAAATTACTTAGAACAAGTTTGCTAGCTAGTGCCGGCTAAGAAATATGCAAGTTAAATATTATACTGTAGTGAGATTTTCTCTTAATTTTAAACTTTTTTGTCAAATGCTTTAGTATTTTGGCTTCACATTGGTCTCGTATCGAATGCTACTCAGCTTAGTTGGGTAAGGTTAGATAAAGGTGATTATTAGTGTCAATGTTTAATATATGTATATATTTTTAAGCTACGTCCCCTGCTTGTTGGGAAAAATGTATTAGTGGTTACAAGTTTTGAATAACAAATTCATTGTTAATTATTGTAGGTGTTTGGGATTATTTACCAAAGTAGTAATAAAAAATAACTCAAAGAAGTGTAGGGTTCTCTCTAAATTAAACAAATCTTTATTTTTATTTTCTTTTAATTTATCATTTGTTTACAGCATTATTAAACTTGACCTAACTGATCTGTTATATATGTATATATGTATGTACGTATATATTATATACTTATGCTTAACAACGTACATGTGAACGCAGGTAGAAAATCAGATCATCGCTGGTTTTGATGATCTTGCAACTGAAATAATTCATCACTTGTTTTTGTCAACTAAAAAGAGCATTTTTATTAGTATAAATAAGATCATTTGAAAATTTTATAAAAAAAATTGGTTTTTCTCTTTGTCTGATTGTGGAATCAAAACTAATTAAATAAAATTCTCCTACAATATGGAATTTAGCATTAGGTTTAATATCATATACCATACAAGCGGGTATGCAATACTTTGCGGTGTTTGTCTACTGAAACAAATATTTTACGAAAAGAACCCAAAGCTAAAGTGAATGTCTTAACAGACTTTATGTAAGCTTCTTCCCTGATATTGTTAAAGGCCCCTTCCATACCTACACGCAGAAAAAAATATAGTTGTGCATGTTTACCACAACAATTTTAACATTTTTAAACATATTTTTTTAAATATTATGGTCACCGTTATTATTCATATGATTTCTAGAACCATGTAGCAATCACGTATATGATAATATGTAATGTTTATGGAGATCAGTTTTATGATAAAAGATAATACCATATTTTTTTGTTCTCTCTGTCATAATCAAAGAACAACAAATTATGATTATAGCTACTACCATCCTATATATGATTGTATTAATCATTTGAATCGTAACTTAATCATATTATGGTTACCTCAATCATATAAATAATTACAGTGACCATAACATTGTTGAAACATTTGTAAAAATGTTTACATTGTTGTAATAAACATGTAAAACTTTATTTTTTCTTTGTGTGTAGGAAGAATAGCATAATATGACTATGAAAAAACTTTTGAACATTCTAGACAAGTACTTTCTTTTTTCTTAGCTCCGAACCATCCAATGATGTTTGTGTATAAAAAGACTAACCCTGTCACTCAAGCAAGGACTTTATTGTGAAGGCTTCATTAGTTTTTACTTTCTGTTGTTGTTCTGTTCCGTGTCGTTCTGTTGTTAAATTTTTGTAGTTAATTTTTCCGTATAAACGTATCAGCTGTTTTAGGTAAACAGACAACACATACCGCCGCGAACATAAATCAAAAAATACAAATCAAAGTTTTTTTTATTGTACACTATGCCATTACTTTCGAGTAAAGTAATGAGTGTTTCGTCATCCATCGTTTATTTTTTATATTTTTATAACTTTTTTAAAAAACTTAATTAAATTCAAAGAAATTGAAAGTTTTTGTAATAAACCAAAATTTTTTTTTGTTGTGCGGATGTCAGCTGTTTTGTGCTGTCACTTATAATTACTTAGCAAATTTTTGTTTTCAACAGGTTCTTCCGCAACGGCACGGAAAGTTACAAAACATCTAACGACTTCTACACATTTTCTATTTAACAGAATCAAGTCAGCTGATTCGGAACGGAACAGAAAGTAAAGACTAATTCCGCTTTGAGTCTTTGTTAAGTAAACATTGAAATGTAATATCAGCGCGTAATTCAAGTGCGTGTTAAAGTAAATTGTAATTAGGTGTCATGATTTCTATATGTATGAAACTTAGTTGTATTGAATTTGGTTTGCATACCAAACTTTTTAAAAGATTTAGAGTCGGTAAAGTGATTTTAGAAACTAACTGACTAATTATGGAGCGGTCATTATTAACTGAAGGCTTTGTGTAAAACATATTTGTATTGAATTATATTTAAATACCAAAGAAAGTTAGAATTTTTAAAGTAATATTTGGAAGTGGGCCTTATATGAGAGCTATGATCAATTATGGACCGATCTGCACAAAATTTGTAGAAGTAATTATTATATTTCATGTTTATATGTGGCGAAATTTGTTCGGATATGTGCATAAATCAAACATTTATGACCGATTAACCCCTATTTCAAGAAAACATTTGTTTGGGGGCAAGTTGAAATAATGTATCGATTTCAAGCAATTTCAATCCTAAAAGTCCTTAAGTCCAAAAAATATCATGTACCAAATTTATCGAGGAGAATGAATATGCATCTTTTGTGAAAAAGTTGAATTAAATATTTTCAAAATGGCGGATCTATTGTTTTAATCAAGGAATTGAATTTATTGTAAGAATTATAAAAAGCTTCTATTACTGATATACTAGCAAGTAAAATGTCAAAACTTTCAAGTTTTCTCAATGCTCATCCTGTTGAAAAACATAGTTTTTCTTCAAAAAGCCTTTGTTTAGCTGAAAAGCTCTTGAAAGTGGAGGCACAATTGGAAGATATTATCAAACTCTCTGAGCCGAAACCAAATCGTTTACTCAGAACAATTTAACAAACAATATGAAAAGAAATGAAAGAAAACAAGGAAATTAGGAATTTTTTCTTATTATTTATTAAATTATTTGAACAAAGGCTTCCTTACCAGTAGAGAAGAATGAAGTGAACAGTTGAACGGTTAGTTTGCATCTGCCGAAAATAAGTATTTACAATCTTTTTAGAACATTGCCATTTTATTTAGCACTTTGTGACAAGTGAAAGTATACTGCAACACATAGCTTTCTGCATTTATATACATTAAGGAAAATAAGGAGAATCGCTAAGTGTTGTTTTTGCGTAAACGACCTTTAAATACTCGTATGTAGAATATGTATGTAATTATTCCTAAATCGAAATCATCTTTTAATCATTAATATTACAAATCATTATTAAATTTACTGCAAGTACAGTAGAAAATTTATCCAAAATTTCTTTATTTTATAGCAGTCTTCACAAAAGGACCAGTTATATGGAACTAAGTAAGCTGTGTACTGTAAGGCCGTCTTGGGCAATCATATTCTTGGTAGAAAGTGCCAAAAGTTTTAACTCATTTTGCACTTGTCGGTAGCATTATTTCTGTTGGTGAATAACTATATACTTGATTTAAATTATTCCTTATTGCTTTTTTATTTCTATTTAAAGTAATTATCAATCCGACTACGTTTATAATTATTTAGTTAAAGATAAATCAATATAAAGTTTATTGTTAATTTACTAGTTAGAGAGAATTTATTAATGAATTTATTAATGAATATTCACGCATTTGCATATTTACATGTTGACCAAAAATAACTGCATACATGTAGATATGAACATGTATTTATAATTGTGTATGCATATTAGTACGTACATACATATGTACATTTGACTTATTTTTGTGTGTTTTTTTGGGTAAACATATTTTGCGTTTTTAAATATAAAATTCAATTGCATTTTTGACTTTGTGAAGTAAACCTGCTGTGCTATTTTTTTGTTGTAACAATTTTAAAAATAAAGAACTGCCAATTGCTGTGTTAATACAAATATCTACAATACCATTCTTTTATTGCTGGTGTATGAAGTTAAAGATTTTTTTTGGAACAAACTCATATAACAATGTCTAAATAACTTTTGAGTGCTTAAGAATAAAAGTTTCCTTTTTTTTCATCTATTGTTAAGGCGTTTTTCCATTTTTAGTAATTATAGAAAACATTTCTAAATTATATTCTTTTAAGTTCTTATTTTACTGTTAGGGATTATTTTGTAAAGTATTACTTCTTAAAAATCTAGTTAAAAGTTTGTTAAAATTAATTATAAATTGTTTCCAAATCAAAAAATTTCATGTTTACAAAACACACAGTTAAGGGCAGCTGAAAGGCAGCTAAGATTAAAATTTAGTTACTGATATTTTTTACTATTATAGTAAATTTTCATATGGCTTTAATTTTTACTTTCTCTTACTAGATATATGAGAACACCTATCCTTACCAAAGATCGACAATGAATCGCTTTTTACGATTCACAACTACTCATAACATTTTAAGTATAAGTGGTTTTACATCATTGCAATTTAACTACTCTGAGTTACTGAAACTCACAACAACGTTGACTTATAAATGCAAGATATAAGTATGAGTACAATGCCGACATCGAGCTCATACCATTCCCAATATGTTTGATTCATAAACCGCGGTATTTAGATTTACATTTTAAGAAAAATACTTACATACTCATAAAGTATTCAACTCAGTTAAGTCATTGAAAAAAAATTTCAGTATATAGGTATTTATACAAAATAAGTAAAAAAGAAATATAAAAACATACAAGTAAGTTTATGGGAAAACATATTGAGGAAAATATAACATTTATTATTTTATATAATTTTTATAAGCAGGCTGTAAAAAATGAACGACACTGGCATGAGTGTATGAGAGTCATACTTATTTTTTTATCGTCTACGTACATTGAGTTAAGGAGAGTGAAAATAAACAACATCATACATGAGATTTAGTATGAATATAATGAGTACTTCAAACTGTAAAGATGAGTATTGGTTTAATGATATTGAGGCAAGTATGAGTACGTATAAGTACAATAAATTATTAGTCATGATTCGAGCATACTCACTTTTTTAGTACTCATAACTGATCTCTGATCCTCACTTAAGAATATTTTCTTCTTTTTTTTTTTTTTGATAACAAATTGTATGGTTAAATGTTTTAAACATTTTGCTATTATTCTCATTCCAATTGTATTTTGATTTATTTCTCTTAGAAGTCTAAAACTATTTGCACGATTTAATAAATCATTGTACATTAAATATAATATAATACATTCATAGCATTTTTATACCACCTTTCACACCTTGTATAACCAAAAGCAACTCCTGCAGTTAAATACATACATATTTACTTACACACTTTTGCATTTAATACCGAAACACACAAATAGCCAGCCAGTGTTAATGGGAATTTGAGTGCCGAGAGCTCTTTAAATATCTAGCAGCCAGTTACTACCAATGACTCCCAGTATAATGCAACAACAATCATTATTTTGTCGTTGTTGTTGTTTTAAAAGTGTACTTATAAAAATTTAAATAAAAAAAATAAATAAAATCCATATACATATAAAAAAGAGAAAACAGAAAGGAGAAAAATAAAACAGAAAATATTTTCTATAAAGTTATGCTAATAGGCAGGCAGCATGGAAACTACTTAGTTCCGTTAACAGTTTCCGTTTCCTTTTTATTGTGAAATATAGTTTGCTCAATATATAAACACTTTCATGTACATATATACACACACACACACACACACACAGTCATTTACAATTTGATATTACAACCCACCTTCACATTATGCTTTAAAACTCATTTACAATTTGTTGATGACGATCAAGTTGTTGGTAAAAAGAATATTGCTGTGTTTAAGCCGAAGTAGTTGCTGATGACGATGTTAAAAGAAAACATTATGATGAATACAATTTAACATGATGACTGTCAAGAATAGTTCTGTTTCTTTGGCTGCTGTAATTTAACACCTTTATACAATTTGAGTTCACAAGAAAAGTAAATACAAGCATCGTCATCATCATCAACATCTGCATACAATCGCACCACACATACATATATATTACTTTACAACCCAGTTGGCCAAAGCATCGTAGATGACAAAGTTTTTAATGATTTAAGTAAGATTATTCGTTTTTGAAACACAATGCCTTGAATGTTATTATAATACATATATGTACACCTTATTCTGTTTTTATACGATCTCTTTTTACACGGTTTTGATTTTACACGATTTGAAAATAAAAAATTTTAAATTTTTTTACACGAATATATTCATTTACCACGATTCAAAATTTTTTATGCTTAAATTTTTTTTGGTTAAATTTAATTTGTTTTGCGAAATATGTTCATATCACAAATTACCTTTTTGTGAATACAAGTGAATTTACTGGCCAGAGCAATTGTAAATGGCACAAATTTAGGGGAAATCCTTTTTAGTGCATACAATCAAATGAACTTGTCAATGACAAGTTGTCATACATTTTTTTACATTACTTTTAATATTAATATTCATTTAATATTATAAACCTGAATAGCTGTTCTTAAAAAATTCTTGTTTTTCACTAATTTCAATAGGTTTTAGAGATAAGGAACCAATCACTTATCTTGCATACGATCAATGTCTTTTTTTACACGGAATTTCCTGGAACCAATTACCGTGTAAAAACAGTATTAGGTGTATAGTCAATTGAAGACAAGAAGACCAAAGGATGTTTAAACTGTAGTCTTCTGTCAATATTTAGCCGAATTTTGTTATAGTCTGAATGATAAACTGAGCGATATTTTCTCACTTTTAGTCATCCAGGATTTTCATGAGATTGGTTAGATGATTGATTTCGTCTGTCATATGCCTTTAAGTAATATGCACTGTCGTGCCACGTCATTGATGATGTCTTCTAGACGTGATCAACTGGTATAGGTTGTGCGTCTTTGTGTATTTATCAGTGTTTGCGTAGAAAATACACTCCATTACGTATGAAATGCATTTAAGATGGTGGAGAAATACTTTAAGTTGAGAAAAAACATAAGCTAAGGAATTAAATTGGTAATCGACGAATTAGAGATTGAAGTTTTCGGTGAAGTATTAAACGATGCTTTAAACAAAATGAGCAATTTAAAATAAATTTTTCGTAACATTGCATACCAGTGCAGTCATTTCTTAACGATTTTAGCAGGCTTTGGAAAGAAAGATCTGAATTATAAGGGCATTTGAAATATTTGCTTGTCCATCTATAAAGACGGGAAACGAGCTTTATTATTGGTTTGTCCACCAGAAGAAAATAGAATTGCTAAACAAACCAAAGCTCTAGAAATACAAAAACGTCTTACAATAGAATCAGAAGAGTGCTAGAGAATTTTGTGTAGTTATATATGTATGTTTGAAAACCAAATTACAATTTAACAAACGTAAGTTAAAAGTCTTGCAGCCAAGTACATACAAAAATGTTTGTACCTATAGCAGACCCCGGGGTAATTCCATAACATTGACGCTTTTATCATGTTGTGCAGTGACAAGAGTTTGCACGGGCTCGAAAGTGGTAAGAGTTTGATTGTTCACCCCTTTAAACTCGCAGCTGACTAGGGTCTTATCTAGAACTACGGAATCAGTTTGAGACCCGGGGATTTTTAACTCTCACCACTGGAAATTTCGTAACTGATAATTGGTATAGTCCCTTCGTGTACAAGTCGTGGCAGGAAGAAGATAGTTGATTAAAAGACTGATGTTTATCCTAGTGACAAATTTCAGTTCTCTAAATTATCTGTAGGTACAGTTGCCGATTCAATAGAGCTATTGAAAGTAGTGCTGACAATTTGCTATCTGCTCTGAAAATGTATTGGAGTTATGGTATTCGTGCATGGTGTTGGGAAACTGCCCTGGACAAGGTCTCATAAAGATGAATGATACAAAGCCCTCATTGACTCTTTTTTTAACCTGCAGTGCCTTGATACTAGATGTTTAGCTGGAGTGATTGCTAATTGTGCAATAATTTTACTGGACTTTGTTGATTGACTTAGCTATGGATGGCATAGACGCTTAAGAGCAGCTTAAGAGCAGCTTCTATATAATCAAGCTGTTCGTTACATTGATCGTTTTAGTCATGTACGAGAAATTGCAAATTGTATGTTCCTGACAAGTTTATATAAGTATGCTCTTGTGAGACATACATTAATGTATATTCTTGCAGGAAAAATATGTTTGAACTTTTTCACAAAAGACTCGAATGCAGAACATGCATTCTGCTTGATATCATTATACCCTACACCACCATACAGGAGGGTATATTGAATTTATTGCTAATGTTTGTAACGCTAATAAGATATACTAAGAATCACTTCCTGGGTCGATTTAGCGATGTCTGTCCGTCAGTGCGTCTAACTGAATGGCGGTCTATGTAAACTTTATGCGCAAAGTAAAGATTGCAATTTCAAGATATTCCGAGAGAATTTGGTACATGATATTTTTTTTACTCAATTATTATTTCACCTTGCCCCCATACAAATGTTCTCTCGAAAGAGGGGTTTACCGGTCATAAATGTTTGATTTATGCACATATACGAACGAATTTCGCATGAAATATAATTAGTTCTACAAATTTCGTGCAGATCGGTCCATAATTAACCATAGCTCTTATATAAGGCCCACTTCAAAATATTACTTTAAAAATTGTAACTTTCTTAAAAATTTTGGTATTTAAATAATATTCAACGCAAATATGTTCAATATATACACAAAGCCTTCAGTTTAAATTGTGTGTTCTAGCAGGATATACAATGCGGAGGTGGCCTGTATGTTTACCAGCATCAAGTGCGCCGTAAATTTAAGCCATATGACCAGATATTCGAAAATATACTAAGAGCTATAAACCAAGTATAATATATAGTCCGCAAAGTGCCCTTGGGGAAAATGCAAGTGTAGTAAAACCTCAATATACTTTACATACACACAGAGAAAAAATATACCACAACAATGTCAAAATTTTTACAAGTTTTTCAATAATATTATGGTCACTGTTATTATTTTTATGATTAGGGTAACCATAATATGGTCAAGTTTACGATTCAGATGATTACTACATATGATTGTATAGTAACGATTGTAGTAACTATATTTATTGCTGTTTCAATCATGTTTATGATGAATCCATTTATCATAATTTGTTGCTCTTTGATTATGATTAAGAACAACATAATATGGTATAATTTTTCATCATAAATTTGATTACCATAAATATTACATAATCATTAAACTATAACTTAACCATATTATGGTCGCAGAAATCATATAAATAATTACAGAGACCATAATATCTTAAAAAAAATTTTTCAAAATGTTGAAATAGTTGTGGTAAACATGCATAACTATATATTTTCTCTGCGTGTACACCCGGAAATGTAATAGCTAAAACTTACTGAATGAAAAACTAATAAGAGTCAGTTTTAGTCTCCCCAAAATATCATACACACCGAACTGTAGGGTATCGATTGCCATGCAACACGTGTTTTATGCTTTTTACACTCCTTTTTTGTTGTACTTTACCTATAGGTAGGTAGACATGCTACCAGGCAACGACAAAAAAACTTAAGTAGGTGATTATTTTTCTTTACAGTTTTATTATATATTGCTTTTTGCTCCACCGGTATTTCTCTTAATCATGTTTATAAATATGTATTTAATGTCGAAAATATAATTCCATATCCGTTTTCTTCATACAGTTGGCTGGCTGCTTTAACTCTTACAATTCACAGGCATAAATTTTACTACATACCTATAAAAGAAACTTATATTTTTCTTTAAAAATAAGTCCTTACAAAAAAAAAAAAAATAAATAAAATAAAGAAAAACAAATAAAAATAATAAGAATTTCAGTTTATTTGCGAACTTCATAATTAGTTTTTATTTATTCACTGGCATTTACCATGACTCAATTTAAATGTTTTATTTTTATTTAAGATTCAGCTAAAATTAAGTAGTAAAACTACCAGCATTATAACGAATGAGTAGTTTGTTCAAATGTAAATGGTTTAGATCAACAAGAAAAGGAAATTTCCTTTACTTATTTTCTTGTCGTTTGCTGTTTACAAAAAGTTGTTTCCAAAAGACATGCACAGGCAAATTCAAGCGATTGCGAATATAAAATTTTTAGTTTTTGTCACTAAGTTCATTTTTCTGATTACTTTTATGTAGATGTTTTGCAAACAATATTTAAAAATAGAAAACAAAATAAGTTTAAAGTTCTTGTTTGTTACAAACACAAGCAGCAAACTAAATGGCAGAGCAAAAAGTCGTAAAATGTATGTACAAGTATGTAGATAGAAATGTTTAAAAATTTGTTTGTATAAAAGCATAACATTCTAGATAAGTACTATTTATATGTCTGCATGTTATTTTTAAAGTTAAAAAACAGGCTAACGGCCTGATGATGTTATGTTTAAATGTGTAAATAAACTATTTGTAATAAAAACATCTGACACTTGTTAGTGTTATAAATAAACCTTAAATTTAACACAAATGGAAATTAGTAAAAACAAACAAGTATGTTCACAAAAAAAAAAGCGTTTGCATAAATGCTTTAATATTTCGCACCCTAAATACAAAAGCAGCACAACTCAAAATTTTCCAAAACTGAATTTTTTCCATAAACTCTAACTACATCTCTAACTACTGCAAACATTTCTTTCACATCACTATCTTCTTTAACTTGAAAAATACACCTATGTCTATTTTTATATTAGATGTGCTGCTTGTGCACAATGAACTTTTTTTGTTTCTCCTCAAAATTTTAGTATTTTGAGTTGGGACCCTTTTGTATTTAGGGTGCGATTTGTGTAATAAAAAATGCAACTGAATATTTTTCAATAACAAATTGGTACTCATTTGTTAATATTTAAGAAAATCTAAAAGAAGCAACTAAATTTATTTTCGTTTCATGAAAATCCTTGTTATTGTTTTCATTGTTAGCATTAACTCGAACCATCTGCGCTGTATACGAGTAATTATTCCAAATCGCTAACACTGTATTCTTGTCAGCAGTGTTGCCAGAAAATGAATTTAAAAATATGCTAAAACTTGAAAACCTAAGTGCCAAAATGTTCTACAGAAGAAAAAAATAAGTGCTAAATTTGTTCAATGTAACAATACAATTTTTATTTCAAATGTTACAAATATAAATTATAGTTTTTTCTAATTGTGTTCATAACAATTGTAGACTTTTTTTTAATAGACTACATTTCATATATTAACGCAAATATTTCCGTGTTCATTTACTTACTTACTACACCGAAAGAAATTTAGGTGAAATATTAGTAAAAGTTATTTTTTGTTTCTCCAAAAGTATTTTTTGGAGTAAAATAGTAAACATTTTTTCGAGAAAAAAATTTTTTTTATCATCAAACAAATTATGCTAAAAAGCATTTAGCATAATTTTTAAAAAATTCAATGCATTTGCGAGAAACAAAATGCTAAATCTAGCACTGAAAGTGCTAAAATGGCAACACTGATTGTCAGAAACTTCAGTACCAGTCGGTTTTATCTTGCATTCAACAAAAGCTCAATATTGAGTAATTGGCTGAAGTTGGTTACAATTAATTGGACAATTAGTGGTGAATATGAAGTTAGCACACACCATTAATTCTGTTTTCAAATGTATTTTTCTTTCATATGATTTATGATTGTAACTATTAACTGAAATTTATGTCCAAGTAGTGTATCGCTTGTTGTGATCAGTATGTCCTATTACTTTTTATTGCATTTCCTAAAACTGACAATTTGAGCTGGAGAATACTTTAGAACGTGAAAGTAAATTTATATAATTTGTTAGGTTTTCGCTGTTAGTTTGTAGGATTTAATAAGTTCTGAAAATATTTTATGACACATTAAGGGTCAAAAATACTATTTAGACATGGCTTACACTATGTTTTCACTATGTCATTTTTGTTGTCAAATTGTCCAAATTGTTGGCAATTGTATGAAAACGGGTTGTCATATGGCGTCATCTATGTCATCTATCATGATTGCAAACATGAGGGCTGGAAAAATAGTAACTATTGTTAAGTATTAGATGCATTTATGAATTAAGGAATTCATATGCACACTACAATATTTTATCCGAAAAAAACATTAACTGTATTGTAATAGCGCTCATACTGCCTTAAAGACACTCAAGTGTTGTATATAAACACCATATCGAGCCATTACCGCCAAAATAATGTATCCCACACCATAATCGATTGTTGTTTTTTTATCGAAATCGATAGTTCAACATCATTTAAAATTATTAAAATTAAATGTATTACACAAAACAATATTTACATTATAAATTTTAAAATAATGGCTTTATTCAAACTGATTTTATTTAAAAAAAACCTTCCCCTGTAAAATTTTGAGTTTGTGGGATACATTTTTTCGGCGGTTACGGCTCGATATATGCGAGGAAATAACGGCTCTACCGGTTAGTACGGTTATGTTACGTACCTTTCTATAAACAGATATATAGACATATAGAAATAAAAAGTTCTAGACTTCCCTGTATAATCAGATGGCAATACATATTAAGCCTTGATTATTAAGAAATCCTATACAAACCATTAAAAAAAATTGGACATACAGAGGACCCAATCGAACATTTTTAAGGCCAGAACAACTACTGCTCAAGTAAGTCGGTGGAAAATACATTTTAAAACTATTATTTTTTCAATTTCAATATATTTCTATTTTTTAATTTCAATTTGTTTTTTCTCAATATCAATTTGAATTTCTTTATGATTTTTCTCAATATTCATTTGGATTTTAGTATGTTGAGTTTCACTATGAACTTGGATTTTTTCAATTTTTACATGAAAGCATGTAGTTCCAAGGTTGTCATCTAAAGTGGTTTTAATTACACTCGTTCTGGAAATAACGGGTCCGCCATCTAACGATTTTTTTAACTAGTGTTTATTTATTGAATGATAACACTTAGCTCATGTCTGATTTGACAGATAATTAGATTTATCCTTTCGCTGAACGAATATGCTGGGAAATATTGCGACATTACTTTGAAAATCATGGTAATGTTGCAGAATGTATGCGAAAATTGCGTACGGATTTTGGAAGAAGAGAAGCACCGTCAGCTCCGTATGTTCGTTATCTTGCGAACAAAGTGAAAGAAACAACATCAATTCACCGTCGTTCTCAACAATTAAACATTTCGGAGACATCATTGAGATGAATTTTGCATAAAGACCTATCTAATACGTTTTCGCTGCGCTAAGTGGGCCTGCGATCGACTTACAGAAGATGCCGATTTTGGCAAAAAAAAAACATCTTTTCAGATAAAGCTCATTTTGATCTTGGCGGGTATGTAAACAAGCAAAATTGTCACATTTGGGGCACAGAAAACCCGCACGCATACATAGAAAAGCCGATGTACCCAGAGGCATAATTGGGCCATTTTTCTTCGAAAATGAGCAAGGAGTGGCCGTTACAGTCAATGGCGATCGTTATCGGGCCATGTTGAACGAAATTTTGTTCACAAAAATTGAAAAGGATGATATTGGCAACATTTGGTTTCAACAGGACGGCGCTACGTGCCACACAGCCGAAGCTACACTCGATGTTTTGCGCCCTGTTTTTGAAGATCGCATTATCAGCCGCAGAGCTGATGTCGTGTGGCCACCTCGGAGCTGCGATTTGACACCGTTGGACTATTATTTGTGGGGTGCCGTCAACGATAAGTGTTAAGCCAACAATTGACGCTTTAAAGGAAAATATTCGGGAAGCCATTGGTGAAATACAGCTGCACACAATCGATAATGTGCTTAAAAATTAACCCGATCGTGTAGGCTACTACATGGACAGCAGAGGCAGCCATTTGAATTAAATTATTTTCCATTATTAACCGGAAGGATTGCACTTTCAAATAAAAAAAGAAATTTGAGAAAATATTCAGTAGTTTTATATTTATAGAATTTTCAAAAAAAAAGTTTTTTGGCGGACCCTTTAGTTCAGTGGTCCTCAAAAAGAGAGGATTTGGTAATTACATATGTATGGGTGACACTACACAGAAAGAAATAACATGTAATGTTTAAATAAACCTTAATTAAACATTCGTTTGTTATTTTGTATCCATTTGTATGTAATGTATACATTTATGTGATCGCTGCTTCTCAGTGTACTGAAAACAACAACAAAAATGAACTGAAAAAGAGAAAACATGAATAAAATATTTGTATTTTTACGCTCTTGTTGTGAGTTTTGTTTGCGATCGTGTTGTGTACATGTAAATAGCCGAACATCTTCGTATTCTGAACAATACTAGTGAGGATCACTGCTTTAGTTATTTAAGAGCAAGTTTTTAAAATTTTCTTGGGTTATTACTTTTTAGTAAAAATTGTAAATAAAGTTAAATTTGTAACATCAAATGCACATAATAATTCGTATTATTCCAAGAATTAATTTTAAGATTACACAGTTTATTCTGACGAAGTTAAATAAAACTATTACTTTGTTCAAATTAATTGGATTTCTTACTTTGTTATAAACATACGTCTATATTTCGTTTTTAAATTTAAAATTTTGCAAATTTTTGTTGCTTGACACTTGCCACTTACCACTAAACGTTTTGCTTTCTAAATATTTGATAAACTAACACAAGCAGTTTATCACTGTAAAATGCTTTGTAATGAAATCGAATATTCAATTTACACACTAAAAACGCCCCCAGTAACGTATGATTGATATTTGCTTAAATTGTAGCAAACATACGCACTCATCACTCTAAAATACGTGCACATGTACGCACTCACTAATAGAAAAATGTATGTATGTCAATGAGTGTCAAACACAAACACACACATACATCCGAATGCTCATATTTATAGTTATTTGCTAAGTAAATAAACCAAAATGAGAAAGAATAAAAAAAAACAGGCAGATAGAGTTATAACTCACCCTGTAATGTTGTGCATATGATCCATAAACTTGATTTAGTGTAACGCGTAATGAAGGCACCATCATCCAGGACATTAAAGTTGGCGGTGCCATTATACAAAGTATTCGGTAATTTCTCTTCCGTAAACAGCCACTGAGGTCCGGCTAAAGCTGCAATAACAATGGCCACAGATATGCTGAAATGAAACAAACATACACACACACACACAGGCAAATGTGTAAATAAATTGACTGGGACACACAAATAAAACACATGCAAACAAAATACACATAAACCTAAAGCAAAAGAGATAAAAGAAGGAATTAAAACACTTTCAAATACTCGTTCGACTCAACACAAATATACAGGAAAATATTCATAATCAACAGTAAAGTAAAAGTTGTTGTATATTTGCTCGAGTGTTTGTATGTATGCATAAACACAATATGTAAGAGTGCTTGCATGTTTCTATAACACTAACACACTCAACAAACAGCTAAGAGTAGTTGTTGTTTTTCACAATTTCATACATAGAAGTACATAAATAACAAAACAACATGTAAAACACAAGAGAAATTAAACAAAGCGTAACGGATCTTCAATGTGTAGCATAGTTTTAAGCGCCTGTTATACCTATACAAAATAAAGAAATAAAAAAAAAGAGAAAAAATAAACGGCAGAAAGAAAAATGTGAAAAAAGCTGCAACTATGCTAGTAGCTACTAACTAACTGCTACTTTTTTAAAACTGATTTGATAGACCTATATGTATGTATACATATGTATGCATGTAGTATGTGTAAGCATTAGCACTGCCCTATATTTATGAAGCTACACGCAGTACTCCAGGCTCACAGCTTAAAATAATATTTAGTTTAAATATATTCTTCGTCACATTGTTTTTGCTTGTATTAATCGTTGGTAAATTGTAAATATGTAGTTGGTAAATAGTATAAAAGTTTTTTTATCTATATATTGCGTAATTAAATGTTGTTTGCCAGATTAGCACATTACTATTATATTGACTGTAATATATAAAGTATTGACTATATTTTCATAACAAACTTTTCAAGTTAAATTAAGTTGCACTATAGAAAAGAAAATTGGTAAGATTTAGCACTTCTTTTCTTTTGGGTAGGGAGGATTGAAAAAATTGGACAAATTAATATATTCACCATAATTAGCTATGTTTACAAGGACATTAAACAGCTGATGAATTATATTACACCGTATCTTAAATATTACAATTCAATAATCTGAAATAAAGTTGTAAAAAATATCAAGATTTTGTACTAAATAGGATCAGGTAAGATAAGTAAGTAATTGCACACATTTAGTAGAATTTCTGTAATATTTATTTCAAAAAGAGTTAGAACTAAACAAACAATCCTAGTTTTTGTATTTTAGGGAATTATGCTTATAAAGGCCACATTTAATGAACATATAAATAAATGACTTGGAAACAGTATAGATTTTAATTTTGAATTTTGGAACACTTAGATTAAATTCTAAATTGCGATAATGAATTGTTTTAATTTGATAGGACATGAATAGCTCAAATGCCCCCATTAGTAAATGTTAGGTGTTCTATATTTTAAAACTACGAGTACTCTACCATAGTTAACTTTGGAATATAATCTCGAAACATTATAAGTTTTGTGATAAATTCATCTTTCATTGTAAAAATAACGTGGATGCGGTTTTGTTGAACACCTGTTTCCATATGAAGGAGTTGTCAGATCGAAATAAATTTAACATGTGTTCCTAGCAGAGATGGATGTTTCCAAAACACTTAAATTTTCTGTTTATAACGCGCTTTCAGTTCTAGGCTATGAAGTTTGCGAACCGCTCTCGTATGTGTGCTTAAAACTCGTATCTTCAAAGGCAATATTCTAGAAATCAACACAACTATAAATCCATTAATA
This sequence comes from Bellardia pandia, assembly GCA_916048285.2. NCBI lineage: Eukaryota > Metazoa > Arthropoda > Insecta > Diptera > Calliphoridae > Bellardia > Bellardia pandia. Next base: position 19,952,834 of record OU696532.1, on the reverse strand, counting down.
AAAAAAATGTATCTATTATTTATTTTATCGTAGTAGAAACTTAAATTTAAGACAGTTTCTTTTGATGCTTAAATATGACCAAATTATTAAAACATATTTAATAAGTATTAATTTTTTTTGCTAGTTTAAATCTGTTTTATATGCAGACTATCCTAATATTCATACACATGATAAACTTCATTCAAACATACTTAATTGTAGGGAATTGTACAAACGTGATTGTTTGTACTCGTATACGAGTACATATAAAGATATATAAAGAGAAGACTATGTATACGCTATAGGGTAGCCTGAAATTTAATAATTTCAAAACTCCAGCCTATTTACACTATCTCAGTTTAAGAAAGTGACACAAATTAAATTAAAATAGCTCGTAAATGCAATACAATGAGCTCTTGATATGTTAAAGTTATAGAAACACCCTTCAATAGGATACTTTTTTAAAATTGTTTTGTAAAATGCGATTGCGTAAAGGTGCTTTAAGTTAAAACTAATAACACTGAGCTGGTCAAACATTTGGTTAAAACTGACGAGTGCAATATAATGAATTCCATGGTGACATTAGCTTTAAAAAGTTGGCATCAGTTTTAAAATTATTATTTTCATTTGGATTTTAGTATCACTGAAACAAATTCTTGAAATCAGATTTATATTATTTACACAATGACAAATTCATAGACAACTTTATTTATTATAAACCTTTGCGTCTTAAAAGTGTGTTACACAAATTTACAAAGAATCTGAAAACTAACAACTCTAGCCAGAATTTTTAATTAAACCAAACCATTACTACCATTAAAACTAAATTAAAACATCAACTAAACTAAAACTAACACTATCTAAACCAAAAAAAAGCTCATAGTTCGACTCATTGTAATTTTTAATTTAAACAATTCATTACTACTGCTTCTACTGCTGTTGTTTTATATTGCTCAAGATGATGATGATGACTAAAATGAAATCATAGAAACCATAATGAAATGTTGAATGGAAAACAAAAAGACAATGACAGCAACAAAAAACCTAAAAATTTCACGGCAAAGAGGTCAAAATGCTGTGAATACCTAGTAAATTTTAAATGCAACTACACTTTTTCATATTTAACAAGTATGTTGTGTGTGTGTGAGTGTTTTTTGTGTTAATGAACATTTAGTTTATATGTAAACACGTTATGCCCCTTCCCTAACAATCAGCATTGCCATCAGTTTCCGTTTTAAATACACATGTATATATCTATATATACATTAGGGTTGCCCCTAGCTATATGGGAAATTTTTTTTTATTTATTTTTTCCACTCTCACCCCCCAGTTTGGTGACTTTTAGTAAAAAAATTATACTGAAAAGATTTCATTTAGGTGTTATTGTCGAACAAATTGTATTATTGCAAATTGTTTTATTGCTCGACAATAACACCCAAATACCTTAAGTTTTCTTAGATAAGTAAGAAATTGAAAATCGGGTCATTATCAACAGGTACAAAAAGGTACAAAAATCGGTTTTTTAACCATAAAACCGGATTTTGGAGATGTCCGGCATATTTCACTATTGTAATCTTGTTTTACTCGACAAGCCCTACAAAAAAATATGTCACACCGTGTAATATATTAAATAAATAAACCGTTGGTTTAAGCGTAAAAAAGTGGTATGCATCGAAATGGTCGGTCATAGGAGTTGATTAAATTAAATTTTTTTTAATTAAGTTTTTAAGTCTGAGACCAGGAGAAAACTTGTCCAAGTAACGTGTTTTGCTGTAACATTTATAGCCTTCTCGTAACATTACTTCAAAATGAGATTTTTTGTAAAATTATGATTTTTCCAAAATTTGAGCGGGCTTGCGGCACGTCTTAACCCCAACCTATTGGCCTGAAATTTTTTCAGTACAATTTGTTTACTAAAAGTCACCAAACTGGGGGTGAGAGTGGACAAACTAGAAAAATTTTTATTAAGAGCCTCCCAAATATACATACTTAGATATATAGTGATAGTGCAGTCTTAAAACTGTTTGAAAAAAAAAAGAGAATAGTTTATTACCATCCAGTTTAAAATAATTTTAGTTCACTCTCCTCGTCCGTGTTTCAGTGAATGTTATTCATTACCAAATTTAGCTGGCTTAGTAGCGTAGGAGAAGGTTGGCGAAAGAAAATCAATAAAAAAAATTGAAAAGACTTTTGAAATAATATGTATTTAAGCGTAACATATGTAGTGTCCTGTAAAATTATTCCTGCTTACGTTTCCTTTAATTAGTACTTTCATTTTTTATGCTTTTCTCTTCTCAAAACTATATCGTTTGTAACAAGATTCGAGAAGAAATTGATGAAATATTGTTAATTCTTTGATTCTGTATTAAATTAACCCCCTGGCCCACGATGTCGAACGATAACGTTCGCTTACATAAGACTTAAGACACAAACTTTTTATCGTATCTATTTTTTACTCAATCAAGTTTGTTTATTCCACAATCAAGTTTGTGTCTTAAGTCTTATCTAAGCGAACGTTATCGTTCGACATCGTGGGCCAGGGGGTAAGTTTTTAAAGTTTTATATAGGGTGGTCCGTTTAGACCTTTTTTAATTTTTACTTAATATAAAATAGACATAACTGTATTTTTCCAGTTAAAGAAATTTTTGCAGTAGTAGGAGATGTGTACTCTGAATTAGTTTATGGAAAAAAGTCAGTTTTGCAAAATTTTGAGTTGTGAGTTTTGCTAAAACTTTGTTAGGGTTGAAAGTCGACATTCAACTTGCAGTACTTACACAGGTGTCGGGAAGTCCTGGACTTTGCCTTGTTGTAAGTCGTATTTTCTTTTTAAGCTGCTGGTGTCTTTTGCAAACTGCGCTTAAGTTTTGTCGTATCGTTTTATAACATTTAGGCCCATTATTACAATAGATAAGAAGTATTTGGTTTACTTTAATCTAAAACCGATAGATAAGCTAAAGGGAAGATCGTCTTGCCTTTAAATTTTATAGTTAGGTTTATGTATTTGAAGTTGCCATATGTTCTGGGAAAAATGTCAGCTTCATGAAAATAAATTAATTTTAATTTTGGTTTGCCAATAAATAATTTGATAAACGAAAATGATAAACGTTTGATTTATATTTTTTTCACAAACAAATATTTTCACAAACACAAACAATTTACTGTTTCTTGTCAGTAATTTGTCAAAAGTAATCGCTTTCTCACTGGTATTGCCATATTTTAGAAAAAAAAATTATTTTATTTTACAAAGAAGTTGTAATAACGAAATATTTTAAAGGTCATTTTATTCCTCACATTAGTTAAAGTTACCTTTTACTATTAAGAACATTAGAGGCAAGTTGTAAAATGGCCTTTACAGTACTTTTTGGAAACATTAGTTTTTTTTAGATTCATTGAATCCAATCCATCAGATTTTAAAGGAAATTATTGCACGATTTTCTTGCTCGTACAGTTTTTAGCAGCTCAGCATTCGATTAAATGTATTCCGGCTGATAAACTGATGTTTACAAAATCAAAGAAAGAGATTTTGTAATGTGGCCGTATTTTCTATGATCAATGCTCCTTTAAGTATTTTAATGTTAAGCTTTCATCCGTAATAAGGGTTTGGCTTTACAGAATCGATCAATATGAAAGGCTATGAAATTTAACGGTTTTTTTTATCTCCTGCGGTTTTTTAAATTTTAGCCATTACTTTGTTTTTTCTCAGTCTCAATTTATTTAAATCTCATGCGCTACTGAATGCAATGCCTTGTTGCATGCTTAGTCACATTACATGTCATTCTATTAATCTTCTCTTGGTATGCATTGCAGGGTACTATCCTTGTTTTGTTATTTTTTAGGTTGGTAGTGGTGGTTTTAGGAATCATCGTTTGGGTTTGTTGGCTTTATTTGGACATTTTTTTTTTGCTGCTGTTAACTGCGAAATGTATGTCAGACAAAATGGCTACGCGGCACGGAAGCATAAAAAAAACACACAGTCAAGAGTTAGTTGGTCAGTCATTTAGTAGATAGATACGTGTAGATATATTTTTATGGTCACTAAAACAATGTGCCCATCAAAATGTGGAAACAGTGAGGGTTTCGTAAAGTATAGCAAAAAGCTTATTTTAGTTTTGCTTAAAATTTATTGCTAATTCGTAATAGAAAAGGTAATTTAAAATAATAATTTAAAAGAAAATGATTTTATTAATAATTTTGTTCTTTTAGTTGTTTCATTCATTCTTTTCTATGCTTAGTCTTTGTGAAATATAATTAGATTTTCCTGGGAAAAACGGTGATGAAATTTTAATTTAATAAAACTACAATAAAAAATTCTATTTAATTAATTTTCTTTTATTACTTTGTTATTTTTGTGTTTTATTTTTCAGCTCGACAAAGATTCACTTTCAACAAAGAAACTATTAAACCAGCCCGAGTTGTGGCATCAGCATCATCATCATTATCATCATCAACGACCAGCATGAAGTTTAAGTATACAAAAGGACTCTCCACAACAACTACAACTATCACTTTTCGCATCTTTAAATGTCGTTAAATGCCATTTAATTTAACTTTTTTCTTACTGTACTCTCTATTTTATTCCATTATTTTCATTCTCATTTTCATCTATTGTGGTAGTTATTGCATTACAACCATATTCCCCAAGTCGCAACACTTTCTTCTTTTTTTTTTTATATTGTAACACGGTGTTTGAACTACTCGTAAGTATATAAGTATAAGAGACTATTTATGTGGGAGTGTGTCATGTTTGAAGCTACTATGCCACTTACAACCAACACTATGAAAGTGTCATCTTTGTATTATTAAAGCAAAAAATTTAACAAAATAAGAAAAAACACTCCAGGCATTAAAAAGAACTGTGGCGGAAGCTGTTACAGCTGGACTCCTTCTGTGTTGAGGAGACTGTGAGTTCAACAGTAAGGTTATAAAACTGTTTAATTTTAAACGTTTATGTTTGCAAAGATTTACACATTATTGTGTGGTTATCTAACAAAGCAAAAAGTTTATTTAATAATAAAATACAAAAAAAATCTATTAGCCAAAGGATTCAGCTAAATGGCCAAACTTAATAAAAGAAAACGATTTTATCAGCCAGCTAAGTCGTTTTGAGCAACAAAATAAAGAATTATAGCGGAATGTATTTTTATAGTCGTTGACTGAACATTTGGAAAAAAAAACAGTTCTTGAAAACCAATAATTTATATGTAATAACCTGGTTTGGCTACTTCCGCCTCATTTATAAGAGTTATAATAGATTTAGTGGGTTTGTCATTAGATTGTTCTCCTTGAGACTACTGTTAAGCCTGTTTTTTGTGCGCTGGATAGGGACTGTTCAAAAATAAGTGAATAAAAATAGTCTAACATTTTTTGAGAGGCTACTAAAAATTATTTTAGCAACACAATTAAAAATATTACTTTATATGGTCATTAGGGTCCGCATAAAAAGGTCTTAGATTTTTGTTTTTGATTTAAAATTCAAATCATGTAGGGCCCTAATATCATTCACAATACTAACTTGTTGTGTTGTCTCTAGTACAACACAAAATGCTATCAACGTGCTGACAAGTGTTGTGAATCGTCATCACAGTTTACAACATAAAACAAGTAAGAAAGTATAGTCGGTCAAGCCCGACCATATAATAACCTACACCCAATATATGTATAAAACAATTTTTCAGAAATGGGCGTTATATGGGAGATATGACCTATTATGGACCTATCATACAACAATTTAGTGCCATGACTTCTGTGAATATAAATATTTTTTATGTTATAATTTTTCTCGATATAAATACTTTTAAAAGATTTATGGAGGTTAAAGTGGATTACGGAGAGGGTCTTATATGGGAGTTTCGACTAACTATGGACCGACCATTATAAAATTAGGTGTCGTTATTTCTGTAAAAGAAACTTATTTGTGTCGAATTTTATTTGATTACCGACATTTTTAAAAAATTTATGATCGTTAATGTGATTTGCTAAAGTGGGTCTTATATGGAAGCTACAACTAATAAGGGACCGATCATAACAAAATTGTACCGCAATATTTGTATATATATGAAATATATTTGTGTTAAATATTATTTGGATACCAACATTTTTGAGAGAGTTATTCTCTTTAAAGTGATTTTCGGAAGTGGGCCTTATATAGGAGCTACGAGTAATTATGGACCGATTTGTACAAAATTCGTAGATGTGATTTGACTTCATTCACCACGTATTTGTGATGAAATGGGTATGGAGACTTGCATAATTCAAACATTTATAATTGGTAAACCCCAATTTCGGGAGGACATTTGTATGGGGGCCAGGTGAAATAATGGACCGATTTCCACCAGTTTCAATCCCATCCATTCTTGGGCCGAAAAAATATCACGTACCAAATTTTATCGAAAGATCTTCAAAATTGCGACCAGACAGACAGACGAACGGACGGACGGACGAACATTGTTCAATCGACTCAGGGAGTGATTCTGAGTCGTAGATGCGTCATAGTGTTCAGAGCTTCTGAAAATCTTATACAGAGTGCAATTCTGTACAATTGATCAAAACATACACTTTTTTTGTATTTTTTTTTGGTAGTAGTCGATCAAACTAGAAATTTAAAAGGCAGTTTTGTACAACTGAATATATTTATTTTGCAAGTTGTACTGAGGCTGCATTTTACGCTGCACTTCTTGCTTGCGATAATTTCAAGTCTCAGTATAATACCTAGATATTTCTTATTGTTTGATTGGGGTAACTTACAGTAATTCACAACAGAGAACAGAAAGAGACCATTCACATTTGCTAACCATTTGCAAATTCATTGCTTTTGCATTGCTGTTTGTTTACTCATTCCTGATTACATTTTGCTATTATACATTCCCTTTTTGTTATGCCATTATACATCAAGCAACGAAATAATTCAATGTCACATGAAAAAACTAAAAACATTCACACCATTCGTCCAGTATTCGTTGCTTTCAGTGAATGAAAACATAAAGAAAGAGCAAAAACAATACAAAACCTAATGAGAAAGTAAATATTTTTTGGTTGTTGCTTTATGTGCGATTTGTTGACAGTAAACTAGTAAAGTTTGATATTTTTTGTTAGTATGTACAACTTATACAATCAGCATTCAAACCATTCATACCAATCGTTAACCATTCATACCAATCGTTAAGTATTCGTTGCTTTTGGGAGTATACGTTTGCATTTCTACAAGACATGCAATGCAAGTATAATTTTTCGTTACACTCCGTTTTGTGAATAATGGTATGTATTGCTTTACGGAATTGATTTATGTTGTCAATATGAGGTTCGTTTTTTGTGATTGTATTCAAAATCTAAAATAAACCAATCGATCCGTTCTCTGATTCACAAGTTCGCATCATTGGCTTTGTGGAAAACAACACCAGTTCTGTTTTGAATTATAGCTTTATTGAAATCAGACAAAGCTCATGAGGACATAAACAAATTTATAATACCAGAGCAAGAAAATTTTAAAGGTTGTTATAGTTTGGTATAATCCAAAATGAAGATTATTGTTTTTCAATAAAAAAAATAAACCAACATTAAGGTTTTCATTACTTTTATATATCCAAAGTATTTTATAATTTCCTAGCATGTGACCCACTCATATTGCCACTTTTCCGATTTCTTTATTCTTTAAAGTTTCTTTTAAAATTGACCAATATCCTGTTATTCTTCGATACGGAATTTGATTACGTTTAAAATTGCATTTCAGAATTATGATTTGCTCCCACGATCGAATAGATGAGATACAGATCTGTATAGAAAAATCTATATAGAAAAATATTTTTTTTATTTTTCTGTAATAAAAAGTTCAACAATTTTTCATTAAGAAAAGATGTCTCTGAAAAAAATACAAAATGTTACTAAAAAAAAGCGACACAGTTCAAAATACTAAAAGGGCGGTATTTGTAGGCGTAGCAAAAAAATAAAAAAAAATATTTTTGGAATTGTTTTTACATTATCTTTAATCCTAGAGGGTGACTGACACAACCTTTTTTTCATTTGTCTATCATTCTGTTTCTAATACATCGCAATACTGGTCGTAGAACCAAAAATTCTGGGTTCTTATAAGATTTTAAGACAATCTAGCCATGTACATCTGTTTGTCCTACTGTCATAGAACAATTAAATTTTTCCCAAACATTCTTTGTTTCACCAAAATGTTTGGTATTGATAATGAACAAAATCGGTTCAGTAGAATCTGAGTTACAGATCAAAGTTTCAGACAACCTTAGTATTTTTTAGATATTACTTACTATTTTCTTTAAATATAATGCAGATAATATTATTAAATTTTGCATTTTTATTTTTATTAAAGAAGAATAGATCCTGCTGAAAATGGTAAAAATCGGTCCACTACTATTCATAGTCCCATTACAAATGTTTTCTTGGAATTTGGCTATATGGCTCTTAAATGCCTTAAGGAATGCAGTATCCTTACAAAACTCAACAGAAATACATCTCATGCTAAGAAAATTCTCAAAACGAAATTTTAAATATATTGGTCCATATTTGAACATAGCCCCAATTAAAAATCCATTTCCGAAACTCACTTATCTCTTATAAACAACAGTATCAAGTTTAAATTCAACACAAATAATCCAGATTTATATATGTAAATCATCGTACACAAGTTCATTAAGTTTGGCCTTTAATAGCTGCAGCAAAGTAATTTTTTTTTTTGGAAATTGTCTTTATTTTCAAAATATAAAATTACTAATGGTAGTAAAAAAGTTTGATTTTATTTTGTGTTGTAAAAAAAAAAGAAATGAAGCCTAATAATACCGTGTTCACATATGAAACTTAATTGAGTCAATATTCTGTTAATTGACAATATTATTTTAAGTGTTCAGGCATACGCAATTTTCAGCTTACTCAATAATCATTTGACAGTTGGAAAACAATACAAGAAATACTCTAAATTGTTGTTGTGTTTCTATGTAAACAAACTTACCTTCACATTGACTTTTCAATGATTTCTTTTGTTTTCTTTTGTTGACATTTGCCATTTTATACAATTTTGTTCACTAAACACAGTTGTGAACAGTGTTGCATTCGAAATCTTACTCAATATTATAACAATTTCGTACTTATTGCGCAATAATTAATTGAGATTTTATATGGAATATTGAGCTCAATAATGGCGTTAATTGCGATTAACGCAATGAAGGTGAACACGCTATAATGTAACAAACCATTTCTGATGGATTAACTTTTATTCCATTATGCTGAATTTACTGATATTCAACAAAATGCAATTCAAAATAATTAATTTAGTTTGTTACATTTGCATTTTTCGCACTGGTCATGTAAGCGTATGAATTATATTTGTTAATAATGACAAGTATACTCCTGTGGTATTTAGTTTACATTGATTATAATTTATATTAAAACTATAGTCCTTCTCATTAATATTTAATTTAGTGTGAACATTCATAAAATTACCACTAATAAAATGGCTTATTTTTTGCCATTTTCTTCAAATATAATAACATGATATTTTATACACTTTTTTTCACTGTTGAAGGACAAGTCCTGTTGAAAATGGTAAGAATCTATTCACTATTAATTATAGCCTTATTACAAATGCCTTGCCGGAATTTGGATAAATGGGATACAAATATTTCCATATTTGAACATAGCATCCATATAAAGACCATTTCCGAAAATCACTTAAATGTGTAAAAGTCTTTTATAAACATCAGTATCAAGTTGAAATTCGTTAAAACTAATTCGTATATGTGACTCAAAAAAAAAATTGTTCCACTTTTTGTTGGTTTCGATAGTTCTTGAAACGCTCTTTCACGTGGTGAAAAATAGAAAGACCTAACTTGCTTAGAAGTGTACTAAAAATGTAGAGAAAAAGAGCACAAATGAAAGAAAAACAAAATTTTATTGAAAATCCAGAAGCCAGATAATAAATGGAATTGAAAAATTTAAGAACAGGATTGTACGCTGTAAAAACGATTTTACCAACAAAAAGCTGTTTTGCAAAAAAAATATTTATTTAGCAGTATTAAATAGTTTTCTTCGTCGCTCTCCTTGTTGAAACCTTTGAAGTTGCTCGTTTTTTCGAATCTCCTTCTGGAGATGAGGCCTCACATTTTCTTGATTTTTTTTTGCAGTTTAAGTCGCAGGTTTCATCAGTTCTTTCTTTTTTGGATCTTGATTTGAAGATAAAGCTACACAGTTCTTCGGTTTAGGTTTTGACGATGAAGCCTTTGGTTCCTTCGATACCACTTTGGTGGCTGGTGAATCATCCTCAGATTTTTGATGGCATTTTTTTCGATGGCAATGGAGCCAAAATATCCGCATTCGTGGGGTCTGAAACCAAGCTTCTGAGATTCTGATAAATGTACCACTGCCGCTGCAGAGATAAACCGACTGGTTGACTATCTCGGTTAGTGAAGTGTTGGCTTTTGCATCAAAATATTGATGTTCTTGACTGGCCAACCCAAAGTCCTGATCTTAACCCAATTGAAAACTTATGGAAAATTGTAAAAAGAGACCTAAAGGGCAAAAATTCACAAAATAATGATGAGTTGTTTCAGTTGGTGCAACAAAGTTGAACAACATATCTCTGCAAACATGCCAGTGTTTAATTAAGAGTTTATCAAAAACACTGGCGAATGTTGACAAAAACAAGGGTTATCCAACAAAACATTAAAGGATAAGTCCGTTTCTAATTATGTGACCAATTTGATAATGCTTTTTTTTTTTATGTTTAAGTTAATTTTCCTTAACCCTTTAATGCCTAAGACCGTCTATAGACGGTCATCAATTGAGTATTAAAAAAAACTTTTTTTTCCGTTTAGCTACTAAGACCGTCTGCAGACTGTCTTCCTTGTTTTTGTCCTGAAGCTTTCCAGGAGAATTTTTTTCTGAATTGGAACTAAAATTCGTAATTTGCTGATGAAATACATGATAGAACAAAAATTTATGTCTGCAATTTGAACGTATTTTCAATTTCAGGTTATATAGGGTTAAAATAGTATTGATGCTGTGATTTTTTTTTTATTTTAAACTTAAAAATAAATTGTTTCTAGTTATTAGTTTTATTATGTTGAACTAAATTTTAAAAATATTATAATTATATGGCCACCACTGTCGGTGACGATTTCCTATTTATTTAGCAAGCACTCATATAAAGTAGACTTCCGGAAATCTTTTAAATGCAGATAAATCTCTTATAAACAACGCCGCAAATAACCAACATATAAATTCATTATAGAAATTTACCCCCTGGCCCACGATGTCGAACGATAACGTTCGCTTATATAAGACTTAAGACACAAACTTGATTGTGGAATAAACAAACTTGATTGAGTAAAAAATAGATACGATAAAAAGTTTGTTTCTTAAGTCTTATCTAAGTGAACGTTATCGTTCGACATCGTGGGCCAGGGGGTAAGGCACAATATTTTTTGCCGATCGCCCCATGAAAGCATAAAAGCACATGGGAGCTAGCATGTGAGGGATCCCAAAAATAAAATAGCTTGTACAAATTGCTAGTTACAAGTATGAATAAATTTGTTAAATGTTAGACTACACTTGGCATTCACTTAGCATAACTTAGGCGTATATAAAACTGTTTGCATAACTATTAAATCTAAGTACTATGCAATTAACATCCTGCAAACAAAAAGTAGATTTTCAAATAAGTTTTATCATTTAAAATGGTGTGGTGTTTTTTCCGTTAACCTACTTAAGTTTATTTTTCTTCATTGTGCTTCAATTACCTTCTTTTATTATCACCTTATTTATAAAACAAGTAATTTGTGTTACAGTTCTTTTTTCATCTGTAGAACTATAGGTACAATTGCAACAAAACTAGAATAACGAATAAATAAAAGCTGAAACTTACCTGGCAGCAACAGGTGTTATAATCCATAAATAACCATTTGTATTGCGTTCTAAAGACGAACATGGGTATTGGCGTCTGTATGTGGTAAAGTCATCCAGTGTTGTTGCTGCAGTCTGTTTAAAGTCACGTTGTTGATGTGTCGATTGTTGGAACTGGTGCTGCTGCTGTTGTTGTATTCTTAGATGTTTCTGTTGTTGTTGTTGCTGCTGTTGAACACCATTCAATTTGCTGAGATTTGTACATGAATTATTCATGGCAACATTTAGATCACTACCCATGGAAATGGTACGATGGCTAACATCAACGTCAACGTCAACACCAACACCCCCAACACCACCTGCTCCGTTTGAGTTATTAGTCTTGGCTGCTGGTAGTTGTTGTTGTGGGTCCATGGTGTAACCGGTTGATGGTATGCTGCCGGAGATTGTATTTATAACACCCAACATTGTGGGATCATTAATATGGTTTTTATGATTGTTGCTGTTGTTGTTGTTGTTGTTGCTGGAGTTATGACGCTGTTGTTGTTGTTTACGTATGTCACTATCAATGGCAATGGCATTGGCCGACACCAGCGATAATGTTGAAAGAGACGATGCTGCGTTTCTGGGCAATGTTGCATACGGCGATTGTTGTAAGTAATATTGTGAAGTACGTGGACATTGTGGTTGTTCTATGGATGCGTGTGTTGTTAGTTTGTGATGATGTCGTTGCTTTTGTAAACTATTATGATTGTGCATTATAAAGTCGAAATCATTTTTTGCTTTTTGCTGTTGCTGTTGCTGCTGAGATGTGCTGGTTTTTAATAATGCTGATGATGTACATGCTGCTGTTGTTACTGCTGGAGCTTGTGTCACAGTAGTTTGACTTAGTGTTGCAGTCGTTTTAGTTGTTTGTGAGGAAATGCAAGATTTTACTAATGATTGTTGTTGACCACTAATGTTGCCATTTAGTTGTTTTTGTTGCTGCTGCCTTAACTGTCCTGTGGGTAAATTAGCATTTGAGCCAGAAGTAATTTTTATATCACAGCCACCAGAAGTCGCACAGTCTGTATCAACACTATGCGAGGATGCCACACGAAAAACATTTGGCACTGTGGGATAATCGCGCATAATTTACTTTATTTTTGTTTTATCTTCTTGCACACACTAAATTGTCCACTCTACTCGGGCCACAATACACTATCAACAACCACTACCACAACAACTGACTAAAAATCTAATATCGCACAAATAAAAACAAACACATAAAGAAAAGCAACAACATAAAAAAATTAAGCCAAATAGAATAAAATTTAGAGCATAAAAATTTTTCGTTTGGTTCTGTTTTACGGTTTTTTTTTTCTTCATTTCTATTAACCAAACAGATATACACTGACTGACACACGCACTCACTCATGCTCTTTCGCAGTTGCACACACACAAAACACACATTCACACACAACGGAATTGAATAAAAAAAAAACTTTAAAGTTATGCAAAGCGCCGCAATGTATGTTGTGTTTTTGTAATTATGAACATTTTTGCCAACATTATATTTTTTTTCTTCAATTTTATTTTTGTTGTGTCACACAACTTTAGTTTTGCTCATTTTTGTTTTTTGTTTGAAAAATTAGTGTGAGTTGCAGGGCTGCCAGATAAATTTCGGAAAAAATCGTCAAAATCCCGATAAAAAAGAAAAAAATCGTCATTTTGAATTTTAAAAATCGTCGAAAAAATCGTCAAAATAAAAACTCACTATTTCTAATAGCATTTTTTCAATTTTATTTAAACGAAATCATAAAAATTCAAGTTTACATAGTCTCTTGTACAATAAATATCAAAATACATAAATTTTAATTTTTAAAAAAGAAATCACAAAAAGTATAATGTTAAACACAACTTGTGTAATATTTTTATAATATATTACAGTATTTTAAGTATTTTATAGATAAATATCTGAATTTAACATATTTACTAATTCAGGTTTAACTACAATTACAAAACAATTTGATTTATTTAGTCTTAAATAATCTTTTGAATAAAGAATTCCTTCAATAGATTTATTTTCTAAAGAATTCCGTATTTTTGTTTTATTTAAATTTACTTGGCTGAAGATTCTTTCGACGTTTGCAGATGATTGAGGTAAAGTCATTATATTTTGAATAAATTTTGTCAAAATAGGAAAAGCTCCTGTAGAATTTCCCCGTTTTATTTCAGAAATTGTTTTCCAAAAATTACATAAATTAACTTCGGTATGTGGAAATAATGATTTGAAATCTAAAAATTTTAATTCACGGAATTGCTTATCATGTTCACCAATCAAACGTGGAAATTTCTCAAATACTTCATAAAATGGGGAACTGCAATACTCACTCATAATATTATTGGGATTAATTATACTTAAACTCTTTACATTATTTTCAAAGTCGAATCTTTTTAAAATTTTCTTGCACAACTCAATGTAAAAATTAATACAATTATCAGTAATTTCAAGAACGTCACTATGATTTAGTTTTGTTTTTGAAATAATGTCCTTAGCATATACACCCAAATATACTTGATTGTATTTCAAAAAGTTGCTTGGGTCTTTATAATTTATTAAATGTATTTGACCAATACATAATATATCATGTTTTATAAAATTGTTAATTATAGTCTTAAAAAGTCTTTCCATTTGAAAATGCATATTGTGGATTTCGGCATTTTCACTTTGAAATAAACGATTTATGCTATTAATAACACCAAGTATATATATTAAAAATGACAATTACATTCGCTGTGTAATTTCATACTAAAAGGATCAACATTGTACACTTACAAATTCATAATAAGTGCGACAAATGGTTGTTGAAAGAAACAATAATAAAAACTAATGGTGCCATATTTTCATAATGAAGAAAATCGTCATTTTCAAACAAAAAATCGTCAAATCGTCATTTTGCTATTTTTGAACCAAGAAATCGTCAAAATGACGATAAATCGTCAAATCTGGCAGCTATGGTGAGTTGATGTTATTGTAGGAATTTAGTTTCACCAAATGTAATTAATTTTTGAAAAACAAAAAAACTTAATTTGTTTGTTTAAATAATAAAATAATCAGTGTACTCATTATGCATACGTTTGTTGAAATTTAATACCATTTGGTTTTCTTCATAATGAAACACTTTGATTACGAGTCACGAATTTTATTATTTCAAACTAAATATTAATAGTAAAGTATAAGGTAAAGTATATACGAGTATAGATATACAATATGTATATGCATTTATATTTCTGTGTCGAAAATAATTCCTTAAAATTTAATTTGTAATATAATCTAAAGATGCCCAACTTATTTCTGTTGCTTTAACAATTACAATTCTTAGTATGCCATAGTAATAAGGAAGAAGTTAAGTTTTGAAATAATAATTTATAGAGTTAAGATATTATTGTCTAGAATTTTATACCAATCATTTGAATTATATTTCAAAGTTTATATTATTAACGAATGTATGTGGCTTTAAGAGATTTCTAAATCCTATTTCTTACTGGCTGCAATAAGAACAAATTTTCATAAGCAATCGAGTTTAACAAAAGCATAAATAAATGACTTTCGTTTAATAAAATCAACTAAAAGCTTTTTAAAAATTTTGCCAAAACAGTTCTTAAGAATAATAAAAGAAAATAATGAAATACTACATATAAATTGCAAAGTCTTTTTTAATATAATTTTTACTAAATAATTTTATTATATTTTCTTCGAACTTTTTTATGCTTTTTATTAAATAATTTTTAAGCTGAGGTCACTTTTTTGTTTTTATAAAAGATTTTATTTTTATTTTTATATATAACTAGCTAAAACCCGGTGTGCTTCGCTACCCGTATCGTAGTGAAATAAAAAGTTTAGAGTTAAATAAATATAATTATTAAGTTATTTAAATCTACAATTTTCCTTTTAAATAAAATCTTATTGCATTATCTTATTATGATTTACAATATACAAACAAACAAACAAACACACATTCACTTTTATATATAGATAAGGGTTTCAAATGTATACAAATTTTAACATTTACTTAATATTGTTGCTAGTCAGTGCATTGGTGTCCTAAATATTAATATTGATAGCTGATATAGCTTTCTTTATATATAATTTGTCATTATATCTATGGAATGTGCCACGCTCACTATTGATAGTTCGCCCATTCTTGTCCTAAATATTAATATTGATGGTAGAATAACCGTACCATATATGTATCTTATTCTATACCATATATTTGATTTTTTTTTAATTATCATCATATGGGAGATGTCACGCCCCCTGTCGATACTACTCCCATTTTTTCTGCAAATATTTAAACAAACAATGGAATTGCTCATGCAAAATTTGAGTACTATAGCTATTATAGTTTCCCAAGTATTTGATTTTTAAAATTAACTTTGTATGGGAGGTACCACGCCCACTTAAAATTTCAAAAAAAGTAGTCTATAGCTCCTACCAGACATATAGAAATATACTGTGAAAATTTCAAGCAAATCGGTTCAGCCGTTTAGCCGTCTATAGATTAACTCCTTTGGAAATCTTAAATATTAAAATAACTCCTGAAGATGATTTCCAAAGGAAATCGAAATATCGAGTTCATTATATATAAATATAAAAAAAAATCTTTTATAAAAAACAAAAACGTGACCTCAAGCATAAAAATTATTTTATAAAAATATAATTTTTACTCAATTTTAATAACTAGTGCTAAAGATTTTATCAATTTATTGATACTTATAATTATATATACGCCTAAAATGTTCTATGAAAACGCTTTATTTTGCGTTATAGTAAATTTTTGTGTTTGAAAATATTTGTTGTATTATTAAGGGGCTTATTTATACCCACTACCGCTTTTGGGAAATTATTCCGTTTGTAACATAAGTAAATATTGGTAGTAAATCCTAAAACATATATATTCTCTGTCCTCATAAGATTTAAGACGATCTAGCCATATCCGGCCATTTGTCCGTCAGTTGAAAGTACGATTGTACTTAAAAAAAAAAGACTTAAGGTACAGTCACATTTGGCATTATTTTCATGAAAATAAAATATTTTTCTGTTATCTATTATATTACATTGTATTCTTTATCGATGGCTTAGTATAAAAAAGGCCTAGGATAGAAGGGTAGTGCACAAAGTGCACTTCCACCCGGAGACCTTGTGGTACATTGTGGTTTAAAAAAAATCAATGAAAAACATGTCTATCTTTGATACCTTCATTAAAACAAAAAAAAATAAAAAAATTTAAATGAGAAATAAAATGCTTTTTATAAAAAATTGTATTAAAATTTTTGTGGTATCTAAAATTTTACGGATTTTATTAAATTTTTTCCTTGGTCTGTAAAAGTAACAAAAAATCAAATTAGGCCTTTTTTGTATTAAGCCATCGATATACACATAAAGTAAACATCTACATTCTTAACAGCTTTTGTTAATATACTCGGTGTAGAGTCGGGCTGTTCCGACTGCTGGTTTCGTAATAAATTTATGCCGATGAACTAAATTGAATCAATTATCTTTTAGAAGATAAAAAGTCGAGTATTTAGTTTTAGAATTTCCGTTAATATTTTTCACATATCTCCCCAAACTACAACGCTTTACTGCCATCATTATAAAGCAAACGATTCATAAGCACGATTTGAAACTGTTAACATTATCCTACAAAATACAAACAGACAAGAGGACAGAAATATACAAAGGCAGGAAATAAAAATTTGCAGAAACTATAAAAATTTGGGTTCAATATCGTTATTTACAGGAGATTTATATAGCTTAATGTGTTTGTCTGAATTTTAAACTGATAACGATATTTTCAAGAGATTTATAAGTATTTAAGTGATCTATGGTCAAATATAAGCTGATCCTCAAAGTAATTGATATTATCATTTCTTCTAATACAAAACTATAAATACATTTATCAAGATCATGGCCTTTTAATCTAGAAATTTTTGCATTGTAAATTAAATGGAATTATCTGCAATAGTTTTAAAAGAAATATCAAAGCAATTTGGAATTTTTTTTTTTTGTAGGTTATTTAACATTTTGGTTCTTAATACTTGTTTTGCTAGAAAGAATTTACTTATTTTCAATACCTAATTGCTTAGTTGATTTTGTGTATTTTTGATGTGATAATGTTTTCAGAGATATACAGATAAGCAGACATAGCTCAATCTTAGAATTTCATAAGGTTCAATAGTATATATAAATATTTAGTTGGCGCTTAGATGAATATTTCTCAATGTTACACACCGAATAAAAAACGTATGCCCATTCATCACTTTTGGTGGTGGAGGATATAAGAAACTAAAATTCGCAAAGTGCAAAGCCTTATAATATATACATATATATATGAATACTATCGATTATTTAAGTGATTAACAATGTGCTACAAATTTTATAAATACAGTGAACTCACAGAAACGTGAACATCCAGTAACATGAACTACAAAAAACCTGGACATTTTTTTTACATTGACTACTCTAAAACTTGAACATTGGCCGAAGGCTCTAAAACGCGAACTTTTAATTTTATTAGCTTATATAAAAGTTTTGGGATTCTCCGCAGATGAATTTTGTAGTTTGTTTGTTGTAAAGCAACTTTTGTTGCATGAAAAGTAGCTTCTTTTGTAGTTCTAGTTGCTCTTTTTCAATAAAAACTAAATTAACAAATTTATAATTATCGTAGTTTAAATTCAGCAATAACATAATTTAGAAATTAGTATCTTAGAAACCCTTTTGCAAAGCATAGTAGGTATGTAGTCTATTAAAATATGGCAGGAACTTGCAAAAAGTAGCATCAAAACATGTTTCATAGATGAAAAAGAAAACGTACAAACTTCATTTCAAATTAATTAAAAGATAAGAGAAAGAAACAATTAAATCTAAAACGTGAACAATGTTGAAAACGTAAACACCCTCGGTTTAAATTAGTTCACGTTTCCGTGATTTCACTGTATGTATATATTGTTAAAATTACGATTCCTTAAATATGCAAAAGATATGTTTTAAAAAGCTTTTTTAATAGTATCAAACGAAAAACAACAAAAATGATTTAAGCAAGTTCATTTGATATTTTAATCTTTTGGTAGACTTTTTTCATAAAGCACTTTTAGGCGCAACATTTTATTTCGAAATGCAAGCGAATTCCAGTTAATAATCACACTTATTTTTCCAGCAAAATATATTTCAAGCAATAGTTTATAACAATTAACTTTAAAGACTTGATAAAAATATCTATCAATAATGTTTTTAATATGATCTACGAGTAAAATTATAAATATTTCACTTCAATTTATAATTCCATGAGATTAAAGTGTTGTTAGATTTATTTACGACTTTTAAGCTTTGTACTAAGGACAAAATTATAAAAGAAATACATTTAAAAACAATTTCTATACAAAAGTGAATTTTTGAATTGTTAAAATCTTTTTATTCTTATTTAATTTGGTTGTAAAAAGCTATTAAGCATTTGTGTTTTTTTAATAATCGCTTCAAATATATAATGAAATCTTTGTATAACAATAAATTTATTTGTCCAATGAAAAACCGTGGCCGATTAATCGAACTCTGATTTCATAAATGATATCCAATTCACACAAATCGTACCACCTCTACACGAACTACTTCTTTGTCATGTAATTTTTTGCCGGATTGTTTAATATGTATGTGCTAAGGCAGCATTTATACATTTATTTATGTAGCTCCTTAAAGTATGCCAAGAAGAAGTGACGAGATTTGTTTTTTTTTAAAGAATTATAATGTACTTTTTAAGTTCAACGATATTTCTTTTACATAAATTCTGGACACCACTGTTTATTATTTCCAGAAACTTTATTTAAGGTTTGAAACGAAATTTGTATACTAGTGATCTCACAAGATCATTTAGATAAATTTTTTTTAAATAAATATTTTCTTCTTTCACAATACGTATGTATGTATGTAATCACATATTTGATTTGCTGTTTTAATTACAATTATTCACACACATTATTCATGCACTAAACTGGACATGAAAACATTTTATAAGTTTTTAATAATATGCATTTTAATCACCTGTACACTTTATTTGTTATTCTTTTATTTTCCTTTTTCTTTTAGTTTTATTTTTATCTTGTTTGAAATACAATTTATAGTACTTGCATTAATATATGTATGTAAACACTTGAAAACTATTTTTTAATTTGCTTTAACTTTTTTTGTTTTAGTTTTTATTTTCATTGCTTTGCTAAAGTCTGCACTTTATCCTTAAAACATTTGTTTTTGTAATCCTTTATTTACTCCTTATTGTTGGTTATATATGTACGAGTATATCCTATTTTTTGGTTGGTTTGCGTATTTATAACCGTATCGTTCAAAAGTTTACATTTAACTGATTTTAAAATAATTTGAAGTGAAATACCTTTAGCTATATTTTTACATGCTGACACGATGACGAAGAAACTTTGTCATGTTACAAACATCATTATCATGGTCCAGTTGCAACATTTAAGCCCAGCATGCAACAGCAACATGTTGTGAGTGTAACACTCCAGCGGCATCCTTTAAAGCCTATCGAACAAAACACAACATGTGTATATATGTATGATGAAAAAGGAACAACTCTATTCATGTGTTTATCAATGTTGAAAACATTAAAAAAGGATAATGAAGATGATGTAGAAAACTGTTGTTATTGTTGCGATGTAAATATTTTTGTCGGTATCTTTTCAGCAGACATTTTTACTAATTTAAATATTTTTCTGTTGTTGCTCTTTTTCTTTTGTTGGTGGTAGTGACATTTTGCGCGTGTATTTCAGTTTTTAATATCAACATTTTTAAAAATTTAAACACGTTTTGTTTTGTTTATTGTTCTTTAGTCATTCGTATGTTTTCTTAGTCGTTTTCCACTGCCACGTTGGATTGTATGTGAGTCTGCATGTTTGTACTTTTTTTTATTTGTTTGTATTGCTGTGCTTTTTTTCGTATTCTGTTTTCTTAAATATTGAGGCAGGTCGTGACTTCATTCTCAACATTAAATGTCTTTCCTTTGTCGTTGCTTAACAAAATGCGATTATTATCATTTAAAACAGTTGGATACTGTGTTTTTTTTCTTCTTTATTTTTACAAAAACTGCTCTGTATTACTTTACAAAACTTAAATTTGTTGTTCTTTTTAAATACATAAATATTAAATTTTATGAACTGTCTCAAATGAGAAAAATATTTAAACAAAATCTAATTAAAGTTTATCGTTTCTAGAGTCTAAGAATTTTGAATTTTATCACTTCCTATTAACAATTGAGTTTTGAAGAAAACTTTTTACAATAACAAAATATAATAAAATTTAAATAAATCAGTAATAATAATAATTAAAATAATAAAAAATAGATTTAATTATGTTTGTTCGTGCGTCTAACTGGCATAAGCAACGATTTTTTAAGGTTTATAATTTTCTATAAACGAATTTGCCTAGTTTTATTGATCACAATTTGCTATTGATGACAAGAACATAAAATTTAAAAAAAACGTATTTTTTTATGTGACTTCAAAATATAATATACTGATTTCCGATTATAAAATAACCGTTATTTTCAAATTTGGTGAGTTACGTACTATGTTCGATGTTCGCATTTTTTTTCTGTTATGTTGGTACACATGTCTGTTATACAGTGGGTGGCCAAATTATTAGTTGAATCTTAATCAACCGCTTTTAATACGTATATAAATTTATTTCTTGTACCAGATGTTTTCGTATTTTAATTCTGGTAATACTGTTAAATATTTTGTGCAGTGTCAACAATGATTGGTGACATTAGAGTGCAGTTGTAGACCATTATCTGTCATTCTGCTCTGAAGTGTAAAATATGCAATTTTGATTAAATTGATTAAAGTCTGGCATCACGATGAAGAACTTAAAGAAAATGCTCAAAAATGCATTCAGAGCATGCAAAAAAAGGGTGCAAGCTGTAATTGATGCCAAAAAAGGTTACGAAATATTAAGATTTTTTTTCAAAAATTTTTGTAATATTTCTTTTCCTCAAATATATATTTTTAAAGCTAAATAATTTCTTTTTAATGAATTAGAAACACTTAATTTACCTAAAAGAACAAATAAAAGGATAAATTTCAACTACTTTAAAATGTTATACGGCTTCAAACTAAACAATTTTGCATGAGTAACTAATAATTTGGCCACCCACTGTATATGTTGGTGATATCAGCCATATTTGATTGTCAGTTTGTTTTTGACAGATAAAAAGGTTAGTCGTGTTTGGTGTGCTCTTCGATTTTTTACTATTCGAAAAAATGGATCAAAGAAACTTTAGTAAGTTGTGTGTAAAAAATAAAAATAAATGCGCAAGGTATTTTTTTATTGACTGTGACGTTTTGCGAGTCTACTATAAGCAGAACAGAATGCAATGGCATGTACGGTCAATAAGGAATACTACCTTGAAGTAATGCGCCGTTTGCGCGAAACATTTCGTCAGAAACGCACAGAATTGTGGAAAAACCAATCATAGATTTTGCACCATGATAATGCACCAGCTCACACATCGATGCTTGTGCGTGAGTTTTTGGCCAAAAACAAAACCGTTATCATGCGTCAACCACCGTATTCACCGGACTTGGCCCCCGCTGACTTTTTCCTAAAGACACTGATGAAAGGAAAGCGTTTTGATACGATTGAGGAGATAAAAGAAAAATCGAAACAGGAGCTGTTGGCGATACCAAAAAGTGCATTTCAGAAGTGTTTCGAAGATTGGAAAAAACACTGGCATAAGTGTATTGTGTCTGAGGGGGAATACTTTGAAGGGGACAAGATAGTTTTTGATGAATAAATAAATATGTTTGATCAGACCTCGTATATATATAGAACTTATTTGTGTTGTATTTTATTTGGTTACAAACATCATTAAGAGATTTATGGTCGTTAAAGTGATGTTCGGAAATGGGCATTTTATGTGAGCTATGGTCAATTATGGACCGATTTGTGCAATATTTGTAGATGGGATAAGGCTTCATGTTCCAGATATTTCTGGCGGAATTTGTTAGGATTCATGCATAAAGAAATATTTGTATCCGATTAACACCCTATTTCGGAAGGACATTTGTATGGGGGATAGGTGAAATAATGGACCGATTTCAAACAATTTCAATATCAATCGTCCTTTGATAAATATCATGTACCAAATTCTATCGAAATATATTTAAAATCACGACCTATACTTTGTGCACAAGCTTTACATATACAGCCAGCCAGTTAGACGGATGGATGGATATACATATATTAAAGTGGGCGTTGGATTAATATTTATAGGCGCTACAAACATCAGCACAAATCCCATATACCCTCAACACTATAATGGTGTAGGTTATAAAAACTAAAGATATAAGAACCATAAAAAAATTATTAAATTTTAATGGAAAATTACCAGGTTTTTCGCGTAAAAATAAATATTTTGGAATTAAAAATCAATGAGTTTTTTTCGTCAAATCGGACGAAATTCCTTGCAAGAAATATTTCTTTGTCTAATTTTTATGCCCAAATAATTCCTCAAGTTTTTAATTGAATTGAGGTCTGGGGATCATATGCGGATGATGATCTGAAGTGTTTGGTTAATGATGGAGCAATCGCTCTTTTACAATTTCATACGTTTGCTTAAGATCTTTTACCTGTTGGAAAATCCAGTTCTGCGTTAGTTCTCATTTTTCTACACTAGGGGCTTCATTGCTTTTTTAAATGTCGCGGTAATCTTCACTTTTAATTGTAGATTTTATAAAGACATTTTTTGTGCGGAAGCATAATTTGAAATTAGTTATTCCGTTGCTGCGGTATCATCTCTTCACAGACAGTATTGCGGCATGCCGGAGGAAGGAATAATTACATTTTACATATCGGTCGACATTTCTTTACCACCCAGTATTAGCTGTATTTAGTTTGAAACCGAAAACAGGGGGCTAATTCTCGCATTCGTATGCGAGTAAATTTTCATTCGAACGTTCGAATTTTTTAACATTTGGGATTCTCTCATTCGATAGCGAATAAAATGTATCGAAATTTCTAATGACGGCATTCGATAACGAATGATTATTCGAACGCAACCTTGCGAGTTTTTACTCGTAAGCAAAGAAGTATTCGAAATAACGTTTTTTTTTAGCAATTGAAGAAAAAAAAGAAAATGTTAGTAAAAATTTGTTACTTACTTTAAAAAATATCATAATATTAATAATTTTATTACTTTTAGGTCAAAAATATAAAAAATAAATTTTACCTATGCATGCTTTGCGAGCCTAAAACGTCTTTAATGTATGTACATTAGGGTGGCCCCATTTGTATGGAGAAAAAATAAGGTATCGATGTTCCCGCCTAGTATGAAAATTTGATTAATTTTAAGACTACGTTTCTCAATTTTTTTGTCCTGGGGTCAATATTTGGTGAGCTGGATCAAAGGATAAAAATGTCCTTTTTAGAGGTTTTTTGATTTTTTTCCAAATTTCTTCCAAAGAAACTTTATGTAAATTTGGTATCAAATGAAAGGTCTTTGAGAGGCGCATTCAATGGATTATCAAAAATTAAAAAAACATTTTTTTTACTTCAAAAATTTTGAAAATTTCAGACAAAATTTTAGTGTTTTTTAATTTTTTCATAGAATTTACTTAAATAAAAAATTGAAATTTCTTGATTATAAACATCATGCAATTTAAACCAAATGGTTTTTCCCGTTTTTTAAAATTCTATCTAGTTCAATTTTTATTAATTTTTTTTTAAACCTAAATTCTTCCCTATCTGACAATCTCTGTTAACTCAATTCGTTAATTTAATGGGTACTAAAATAACGTAAAATGTATAAGCTTTCCATTGATGTATAATTTATTAAATTTTTTGTTTGTTATACAATAACTATTTAAATTTAAGCCAAAATATTTTAAAATATTTGCAGTCGCGATATAAAGTAATTTTCTCGTTATTTAGTAAAATAACAATTCCTATTTTAATGTTGTTGTTTATTTTTAAATTAATGAAGAAATTTTATAATAGTAAGTTTAAGAGAAAAAGTTTTCTCTTTTTGAATTTTTACAAAAAAAAAAAAAAAAAACGTATATCGGTGGCATAAAATGTAAATGCTCTAAGTCCACTTTTTTTAGAAATTGAGATTTTGATGCAGTTGTGTTCAATAAGTAAAAATACATCGATTACAAAAAAAAATATAGTTATCTCATTTGTTTTTGTTGTTTTGTAGTGATGAGTAAAGGCGCTAGGTCCAATTTATCACATCTTTATGTAATATCTCACTTCTTCCAATGTTGACATATCAACTGTTTCGCGCGGAATAGTCTGAGAGTCCAACCAATTGACATAATATTAATATGTATGAGAAATAATTATTTCTCATTGGCTACACTCTCGTTGTTTTGAGTATCAACACCATTGACAGTCATGACATTAATCGTCATGATGTTACTTATTTTCATCCATTTTTTTAAAAAATTTAACAATGTACAATTTTGTAAAAATATTCGCCCTGGTCGTGGAAAAGGCGATTCCAAAGTGACGGACATTCGAGAAATACATTACACACCAAATGGTGAAATTAATTTCAAACTTAGATTTCCTGATGAATGAATAAATCTCCACCAAAAAATAAATGAAAATGTAGTCGCACTGGAGTGGTCGGAGTCACACCAACTTCATCAAGAAAGAAGAAAAATAAAGACTAGAAAGTTCGAAGACTTACAATATTTAAAATCCGCTTTGCCTACAAAACACCATAAATTTTATGACGATTTGCCATACGAATAAAAATAGTCGTCGTCAGTTATCTTACTTTTAAATCCATTAAAAATTTAAATTAATATTACTTTTTTATAACAGCAATGAAATAAGACGGAATAATTTTTGTTTTCATTATGTACAAGTTGTACATATATACAAATATCAAAATTGAAATTAAAATAATAATGTTATTCATATTTTTGAATAAATTCTGTTTCTTTTTTTACAGTAATCAAAAAATGATTTGATCTTTTGTTAAGCTATTATGAATAATATCATGATATTTAAATAAAATATTACCAATTTCAGATTTTCTATGTCATTCACAAAATACAGAACGATTTGTACATTTTGTCAGTCAATCCATGTTATCAGTGATTGAAAAAAATCGACCTTCTCATATTGCTAATAGATTAAACTCATTTGTTAATAAACGTATTTGAAAAAAATTATGTTAATATTAAGATATTTTCTATGAATTTTTACTTTTAATTTGCAACTATTAATTCATATTAATCATTTAGCAAACAATATACTAATACAATGTAAACATATATGAAATAAACAGTTTATCATATGTTGTTTCAAATAAACAACAACATTTCTAAGGAATAACGAGAAAATTACTTTATATCGCGACTGCAAATATTTTAAAATATTTTGGCTTAAATTTAAATAGTTATTGTATAACAAACAAAAAATTTAATAAATTATACATCAATGGAAAGCTTATACATTTTACGTTATTTTAGTACCCATTACATTAACGAATTGAGTTAACAGAGATTGTCAAATAGGGAAGAATTAAGGTTTTAAAAAAAAATTAATAAAAATTGAAATAGGTAGAATTTTAAAAAACGGGAAAAACCATTTGGGTTAAATTGCATGATGTTTAAAATCAAGAAATTTCAACTATTTATTTAAGTAAATTCTATGAAAAAATTAAAAAAAACTAAAATTTTGTCTGAAATTTTCAAAATTTTTGAAGTAAAAAAAATGTTTTTTTAATTTTTGATAATCCATTGAATGCGCCTCTCAAAGACCTTTCATTTGATACCAAATTTACATAAAGTTTCTTTGGAAGAAATTTGGAAAAAAATCAAAAAACCTCTAAAAAGGACATTTTTATCCTTTGATCCAGCTCACCAAATATTGACCCCAGGACAAAAAAATTGAGAAACGTAGTCTTAAAATTAATCAAATTTTCATATTAGTCGGGAACATCCGCAAAATTTATTTTGGGGCCACCCTAATGTACATACATACATATGTACTTATTTATACTTACTCATTGTTTGTCAATCTTAAGGGGTTGGAGGTGTTTCTTATTTGTTTCCTTATGCCATTAATGTTTTCAATCTCGTCAGAATCAAAAGACGATGAGTAAAAAAACATAACTGAATCCATTTTTAATTTAAAATAATTTCTTTAAAAAATTTTGCAATAACTTGAGTTATTTTTTTGCAGAACCATATGTTTTTTGTTTACATTTTCTTTTATTTTATTCTGTGTTGTAATACGTACTTATTTAAGTTATTTACAAGACTGAAACAATGAATCGATTCGATTCGTATTGAGTACCATCATTAGAAAATTTTGCACTGTCGAAATAAATTTCGATTCGAAAACAATTTCGATCACGACTGCCAGAATTAGCCCCCAGACATTGAACATTTAATGGCCGAATTCTCGGTCATTAGTTAACCATTGGTAAACTAAAATACTAACAATTGTTTAACTAATACTTGTTATTCTTATGGCAAACTAAGCATTGCGAATAAAGAATCATTAGTTAAGCCTTTGTCATTAGCTAACTAAAGACTGTGAATTCGACCATAAGAGTTCTACCACATTCTGTGTTTTTTACAATATTTTATTTATTTAACACGAGTATTTTTTCTTAATTAATCTATTTTCTATATTTTACTATAAAGTGAAACTGAATTCGTTTTCAATTCCAAACAGACACAGTCAGGTATGTGATGGAAAACGATAACGATAGCGAGTGAGTTTTAGAAGTTAATTTTTTCGTAATATTTCTGC
This sequence comes from Bellardia pandia, assembly GCA_916048285.2. Taxonomy (NCBI): domain Eukaryota; kingdom Metazoa; phylum Arthropoda; class Insecta; order Diptera; family Calliphoridae; genus Bellardia; species Bellardia pandia. The sequence goes on along the minus strand of OU696532.1, from coordinate 19,925,179 downwards.
ATTAAAACAGTTTTATCCAGCAAAATATAAAGATAATTTGCTATTAAAGAGAATCTTAAAACAAAAATTTTAAAAATTTAATTAGGAATACTTTAAAATGGACTTTAAAAACTCACTCGTTATCGTTATCGTTTTCCATCACATATCTGAGTGTTCTATAATATGAGTGAATCTTATACTACGATGAACCAAACTAAAGAGAATATTTTACTTTTCAAATCATTTTCACAAAATTTAGAACACAAACTTAAGGTATGGTCACACATGGCAAAGATATATGACATAAAAGAAGACTAAATATTTGTTGTGTCTGGTCCTAAATAAATGAAGTTTTTTTTTTAATAAATAAACGAGTTGAAAAAAATATTTTATTTAGTGGTTACGTGTTTTAAGGCAAATATTTGCCAAGTGTGACCGTAACTTTAATGAAAATTTCACATCCACTTTATTTGACAAATGTAGAATGCATGTGTTTGTGTATTTTTAATTTTCACTGTGGCTATTATTTTTGTATTGCAATTTTCTGACTAAAAGTCTTTGTTTTTTACCTTAAAAGAAAAATCTTTATTTTGATAGTACTAAAAGTAGATTTCGTTAACCCTTTCAGACCGTGATGCATTGATAGTGCGGGTGGGTTTCGGTTTCAATATTTTTTTTTTTTTTGACTGACATGCATCGATTGTCCTGATTGCTTCTCTCATTTATCTTGAATTATTGTGAAATTCTTTAGTCACATTTCAGTTTTAGAAAAATGGTAAGTGTCTTTAATTATAAAAGTATTAATCGTTTACAAATAATGAAGTGCACATATCTTAACTAAGAAAATTATAAATTTTAATATTTCAAACTAATTGAAATCGTTTCATGCAATAAAAATGTGTTTAAATCGACTGCTATGCATAAACAGTGCATGTCCTGAAAATCCTGGAAGGATATAAAAATGATAAAACCTAATCATTGATTATAATTTCATACGCTGTAGAGATCACATATTCCAAAAAAATATAAAAAAATTCCTGGTTGTTTTGCGTCAGGTCTGAATAGGTTAAAGCAAAGCGAAAAGAAAATTTGTTTTTATTTTCTTAAGTTTCATAAAGTGTGCTTTTCAAAAGTTGCATACTTTTGTTGCATAACTTTTATATCTTAACGATAATTCTATATATTTATACTCTGTATAATTTATAAAGAATTAATTTCTTTTAACGAAAACTGTTTAGCTAATATTTACACAAAAGCTTTTTCTGAAAGTCCTACAGCCATAACTTTTATCTGTTATTTTAACCATATCAGCCTTGAAGCTTAAAGCTACATAGGGTTGATGTAAATATTAAACAAAAGAGGGCGCCTATGAAACTAAAAAAACTTATGTTAACTTTAACAACGTTAACCCATGTTAACGCTGCAAGCTTTACCTTTTACGTTTTTCATTACTAGCGTGTATTATATTTATTATTATTTGACCGGCATTTGCGTGTGCTTTATACTGCAGTATGACTTTTGTTAAATGCATACAATAACAAGAATTAGTTTAGTAGGTTAAATTTAACTAACTGATTTTTTTTGTGATTTTTACTTTTTGTTTTCGGTGTTTGTGTGTGTAAAGTTGAACGAAAAAAGAAAACAAAATCCACAATATGTAAATTATTAGATGACTTTAATTTTTCATAACCAAAGGCCAGCCAGCAAATGTTTGCATTCTTATTCGGCTTTATTTAATACTCATACTTACTGTGCATTTTGGTCTTTTTTTTTAATTAAGTCAGTCTTCCAAGGAATTAAACAACACATAGTAGATAGTCTTTTTTGTTTGTAATGATTGTTTTATTTTTATTTATTTAATTCTTTTATAGTTTTATTGCTAATGTCTTGACTATTGATTTTATTTATAGTGAAATATTAAATTTCATTTACAATATTTTTCTTTTTAATTTTTATTCAGCTGAGAATTATTACATGGTAATTTGGTTTTTCAGAGGGAAGGAGGGAGGGGAGTTGTTGTTGTTGTTGTTGTTTTGTCATAAAAATATTTATTTATTTGCTGTTTTAGAGTATATTTTGTTTGATGTATTTGACTATCAGAGGAGTATATTTATATATTTATTTAATTTCTATTTACTGGTTTGTTAGTTTTAGGTTTTTTTTTATTTATTTGTTAACAAAATTTTTCAACTAAAACTACTTTAAAGATTTGTTAGTTTTTTTTTAAAGATTTATATAACTTGTTTTTAAAATATAATAATAAAAGTTAAAAAAAAATATTATTTATTTTTAACCATTATAGTTGTAGTTGCCATACATGGGTGGCTGTGTTGGATAGCTCTTTGATCCACTGGAGGAAGGCTGAGCATATTGAGAAGAGCTTGATGATTTAGAAGAGGGATTTTCACTGAACAGACCACCAAAGTTGCGTGAAGAAAGTATATCACCAAAGCCACCAGAACCGCCACGATTAGAGTTGGCAGAGCTGCCGCCACCTCCTAAAAGACTGCCCAAAAAGTTGCTGGCACTGTTGCTGCCACTGCTGCTGCCACCGCCACCAGATAAAACACTGCTCAAAATATTGCTAGCACTGCTACCGCCACCGCTGCTGCCGCCACCGCCACCAGATAAAACATTGCCCAATAAACCACCCAAAATATTGCTGCCAGCACTGCTTCCAGATGAAGAAGAACCACCACCACCGTAACCTCCACTTGGCTGATAGCCACCACTGGGCTGAGGAGCTGGAGTATTACCGCCGCCGCGCAAAGTATTGGCTATTTGACCTGCAATTATTCCAGAAACAGCTTGACTTACAGCAGGATTGGAAAAAAAATTCGAAAAGAAGCCACCGCCTTCCTTTTCTTTAGGTTTTGAAGGCGTGTGACCGCCGCTTCCACCACTACCGCCACCATAACCAGGAGCCGGGGGAGTATAGCCCGGTTTAGGTTGATAGCCAGCACCTCCAGGTTGATAGCCAGGTGGCGCATAGCCACCGGGATTATAACCGCCAGGTTGATAGCCACCACTATAAGGATTATAGCCACCACCCATTACACCGCCACGATTATTGTCGGAAGGTAAACTGGGATACAAACTATGGCCGCCAGCCGAAAAACCACCACCATATCCACCACTACTGCCTCCGCCACCGGCACCACCACCATTATAATCTGGCACAGGAGCACTAGGCTGATGTGGTGCACTAGGATTGTAGGAATTGGTATTGTGCGTTTTACCACCGCTTACTGTTTAAGAGAGTTTTGTGTGGCATGTTAAGGAGTATGTGTAGTATCAAGGTTTTCGTGTGTGTTTGTAGTTTATTTTTAATGACACAGGCATTGGCATTTACCATGTGTTTGTTTAGTTTGTTTTTAGTCACAATATTTGCAGAAAGCCAAAGCGTTTGTTGCAGCATTTTCAGCACGAACAGTGTTGAAAACAAATCATAATGTTTAAAGAAGCCACACACAAACACAAAAGCAAACGAAAATAAAATACACAAAGAAAAGAAACAAAATAAATAATTAATTAATAATAAAAAGCATTAAATACAACAAAGAAAAAATAATGATTTAAGGATACTTTACAAAAAAACACAAAATTATTTACTCTAGTTTACTTATATATACAACATATATTTAGTTATTTACCAGGGGAGGTGAGTTTTGAAAAGTTTATTTTTATTTTAAAGACATTTTGTAATCTATTTAGAAGTTATTCTTATTTATTTATTTATTGATTTCAAATTTAATAGGTATAATCTTGTGCGGATTTGTATAGTTGTCGGAAATATCTAAATTATGTTAAAAACACTTACCCCCTGGCCCTCAATGTCGAACGATAACGTTCGCTTAGATAAGACTTAAGACACAAACTTGATTGTGGAATAAACAAACTTGATTGAGTAAAAAATAGATACGATAAAAAGTTTGTGTCTTAAGTCTTATCTAAGCGAACGTTATCGTTCGACATTGTGGGCCAGGGGGTTAGTTTGCTGGCATGTTAAAAAAGTACATATGATTTAACTTAAATACAATATTCTATAATTATTAGCTGTTCATTTAAATGCAATTTTGTAATAAATGAAATTCAAAACTGACCAAGTAGGCTGGGATTAGTTTCGTGACAGAGTGCCTAAAAGGTAGTTTACACCCAATCAGGGCTAATGAAATGTAAAAGTGACAGGTCCCTAGAAACGGTTTTTACTCTTAAAGAAATAGTCATATTATTGCACAATTCACGCATATAGAACAGTATTCAGTATTAAAAAGTATTTCATAAATAATAAAAGTTTAGTGGCCACAGTTCCAACAAAATCATCATAAATAATGAACACATTTTACTATGGTCGCATTGTACAGTTACAGCTAGGAGCATAAATAAGTGCATGTTAGTACTTAGAGCAGTTGGTATTATCTAAAAATTAAATAATAAATAAAATTAGAGAATGTTTTGTGTCATTTATTAAATGAATTTCTAATAATAACTCTTCATTAGATGACTGAAAGCAAGTACTGGTCTCTTAAACCATTTTATAGTATTTTAGCACTTACTACTAACAAAAAAAATTAGTTAAAAGTATAACATTAGTTTGTCAAACTAAAATTATCAATGTATTGATATTTTTATTGTATTAATATTTAACACAATAATTTATAAATCAAAACTAAAAGTATCAAATTCTATGAAAAAATACAAAATGAGTCCAACACATGTACCCATTATAGTGTAAACAACAACATTGTTTGCTTTTCGAAAATGTCAAATCTAAAAGGTGAATGTATTACAACGGTTTTAACGTGATGCGGGAGGTGGTTTGAGTGGCCAGAAGTGGTGAGATCAAAAATATCTATTATAAGCTGCTGAAATTTGGCCAGACAGGAAATCTATACCAAATGCAACTGATACGTTTGAAGCAGAAAAATGCCCAGAATATGCGGCAAGACATGAAAGCATAACATTCCATCATGACAACGATCGACCATATTTTGCTGTTAAAAACTTTTTAGAAAGAATTGGTTGGGAAGTTTTGCCTCACCCGCCTTGTAAACCAGAACTTTGGCCGTCAGACAACTATTTGTTTTGATCGACGCAGAACGCTCTCTCTAGGATACGCTTTACTTCAGAACAGGATATCCGAAATTGGCTTGATTCGTTCTTAAGGTACAGTCACATTTGGCAAATATTTGCCGAAAAATACGTAACCACTAAATAACCTATATTTGAACTCGTTTATTTAAAAAAAAAACTTTTTTTATTTAGGCCAAACTACATCATTTATAGATAATTTTAATTTATTTGATGCTGTTTGATCTTGCAAAGATCTTGCAAGAGCAAACAACGTAAAACAAATTTGTGTTAAAACAGGCAAATATGACCTTTAGTCTCATAAGATGACCAAGGAAGGAAATAGCGAAGGAAATATCAATGTAGATTGAAATTTTAATAAAATCATATCCCATTAAGTTTCTATTTAAAATTTACATGAAAAACTTTTAAAACTAGACTGCAATAAACTTTTCAAAATACCCCTCCTTGTTAGTCTTTCTCAATTATTTCTCGAATAACGAGTAACTTTTGAAAACTTTCAGTTAATTTGAATTATGCTTGGTTTTCACTATGTCAGTTTTGTTGTCAAATTGTCCAAATTGTTGGTAATTTCATAACACTTTCGACAAATTGACAACAAAACTGACATAGTGAAAACCAAGCATTATTTTCTTTTGTGTTTTTCTTTTCTTCTTAGAAACTAATAGTTTTTTTTTCAAACATAATTTCGTTTATGTTTTTAATACTACTCGTGGTTTTTTCAAATACTGTTTAAGTTGTTGTTGTTGTTTTTTTTTAATAATTTTAAAAGTTTAACTTATTTACTGCTGTTTCATGCAATATTTACTCTTAAACTAGAAAAAAACTTGTAGTTTTTTTAATTATTATAAGTCTTATTAAATTGGTTTTGGGTTTTTTTTCTATATAAATAATTTGCAAAAACTTACAGTAAATTTAAATTTTCTAAAAAAAAATTTGTTATATTTTACTAAATTTAATTACTACTACCAATGTTATGTTTTTTTTTTGTTTTTGGTTTTTATTACTAATATTTAATAATAAAAATATTTAATTTAATACTCGTAATCAAAAATAAAACTGAACACATTTGTTTTTTGTTAAAAAGTATTTAGCAGTTTTTTGTTGTTGTTGTTAATAAACCCTGTTAATGTTAAATTTTAATTGCAATTTGTTGTTTGTGTTATTTGTTAGTAACAGACAGTTTTGTATGTTTTTGTTTTGCTGCATTTGTTAAAATGTTTTTAATTTTTTATTTTATTATTTTCATTTGTATGCTTAATTGTTTTATATTTTTTAGCTTAAAGTGTTTATATTAAGTTTTAAAATGAATTGTTTTGTTTTGTTAATTATTTGCATTAATTTTAGTTTAATTTGCACCAAATGAAAAATGTTGATAAAATGAAATCAATGTTTTTCTTTTAAATTCATTGCTAACGGACGGATATTTACAAAAATTATTAAATGAATTGAGAGTTTACAAATGGAATGACAAAAATGTGGTTTTTAAATTCAATTTTGAAAATATAAACTAAAGAACTGTTTCTTTTACAGTATGTAAACAAAAACTTCTTTTAGAAAAATGCACTATTTTCTTTTCGGCGTATTTGTATAATAACTTTATATAAGCAGTTTGTTAATACGAGTATGTATTGTTTATTGACATTTCAAGTAAACAAAGTAATCATTCATTATATTTTCAAATATTTGTTAAATGCATCAGTTACAATTATATTTTTAACAATTACATATGTATAACAATATGTTTAATAATAGTAACAATAATTATCACAAGTTTTATCATATTCATGCCTTATTAATTAAACAATCAAAATATACTTATATGAAAGAAATACATGATTTTGGATACAGTTATTTAGAAAATTTACAAAACATTCTCATATGCAGAAGATAAGGTACAATTATAGCCACCTTTCTGGGTACTTATTCCAATTATAAACTTATGTATGTTATGCTCAATGATTAGAAGAATAAAAATGAGCCTTTTGTGAGCCCTGAATGGGGACATACATATATATGTTCCTATATTCATATTCTTAGGCATACTGATCAAGCATAATCAAAAAGTACTTTTAGAATATACTAAGATTGCTGCATCAAGTCCTTTTTTGCATTCTAATAAATCTACCAGTAGTGTGATTTAGTTAAACAAGTTTTTTTTTTAATTTTCGGATCCCCCACAAGCGAGCTTGCACCTATTATAGGGTCATCGTTATAAAATATTCCATTATAATTTCGGTGTATTTGAGGCTTAATTTGATTAAATATCATCTCAATAACGATACACATATACAAGAAAAAACTGAAGGAAAAAAGGAAGCAACATGTAAATAGAATTGAAAAATTATAATTACAGCAAATTTCGAACCACCAGTACCATTGGTTAAAGATTGATGTTTGACTGTTGGCTATCAGGCACCGCAGTGGTGCATAGGTTAGAACTCAAAGAATTCTGATGAAAGATGATGGTGATTCTTGAAACATTTAAATTCAACTCAGGTTCAATCCCCAGCTCAGCCAAAAAAAATTATCAATAACAAATTTTTAATAAGATTTCATGTTGTAACAACAATTCCTACCCTTCAGTAAAAATAATAATTTAATGAAAATTAAATTTAAATGAACTCGAGAACAACTAAAATTATCAAAAATTTACAAGAAATTTATATGTATTCCACTTATTACCGGAAGTGGATATGATGTGGTAGCTCCTGTCAATTATGGATTAACCTTCACATAATTGATTTTTGTAAAATTTTGGTTCGATATCGATATTTATGAGCTAAGTAAGATTAGTTTTTCATAAGTAGTCCGGCATAAGTAGTTTTTATTATTATTCATATTATGGGCCGGTCACAATGAAAATATATCGATGGTCTCATGTAGAAAGGCCCTAACTCTCATATTTGAAACTTTACAGAAGAAGGTAAAAACATAATAGAAACTGTAATATTCAACATGTAACTTTCTTTGTACAACTGCTTATAAAAGCGTTATTTTTTACAATATTGCAATACATTTTTGTGAGAAGGTGTATTTGCGTTAAATGCATTGGAATAGCAAAAAAAAAAACAAATTTCGAAAAAATAGCGAGTTAGGGCCTTTCTACATGTGACCAACGATATATGTATGTCGAATTTCAACCTCAGAGCAATGTTTATAAAAGGTTTATGCGCTTTTAAATGATTTTTGCAAGTGGACCTTATATGGGTGCTATGGTAGAATATTGACCGATCGGCATGAAATTCGGTACGATGATTTTAACATATATGTATATGAATTATTTGTAACGAATTTCTATAGTGATGTTTATAAAAGATTTATGCAGATTTGCGTGATTTTCGGAAGTGGACTGGCTGCTTTGTTAAAATATAGTCAAATGCAAACGATCCTTTTGAGATTTTTCTTGACATGAAACTTATTATTGCTGAATTTTTTATTAATACTGCATTTCTAACGGCATTTATATACCATTGATTCTTATCATTTTCGATAGGACTTGTCCTTAAGTAATAAAAAAAGTGTTATGATATTATCTGCATTATATTTCAAGAAAATAGAAAAAAATACCCAAAACATATAGTTCGGATACTACTGGACAGATTCTGGCCTTTTCCAACATCAATACCAAACATTTCGGTTCGGCACAAAAAATGTTCGCTAAAAATCTCATCGTCTCTACGTCTGTTTTTAAAGCTCTATCCAAGCCTTCAAAAAACGGACAGACGGACTGACATGGTTAGATTTTCTTAGAATCTTATAGGGTTCCAGTAATATATTCACCCCTATCGTGAATAAAAATTCCACATGAAATTTGTTCCCTTTTATTTTTTTAACATTGAATTTTAATAGGAAAAATGTGAAAAGTGAACAAATTTCACGTGCAACATACAACTTCTGTAAACATATAATAATATTTAAATAAATAACATGTTATTACTAAATTACTAACATATAAATTAATATCTACAATTAGACATACATATTTATAACCAATACTACGTAATCATTATAGAAACTCACCATTAGTGTTGTATAAAGTTTGTGTTGTCTAAAATTTAATTTCAAATGCTTTAAAGTATTTGAATTATGCTGCAGCCTAGATCTGTAAAGGCCATTCGTTTGACTCATTGAGAAAAAACTTGGATTTTTAAAATCTTTTATTTAAGTTTAAAAATGATTTTCATAATGAATGATTACTTTGAATTTAGTTTTTCGATTTAATATCACACACTCAAAAGTTTATTGCTGTTAGAAAACGTTTTCGATTTATTAAAATATTGACAACAAATATATATGAATATACTAAGTAATTCTGTAAAATAAATCCCAAATTTGCCCATATAGACTTAATTATGTTTCAAAAATATGTTTATGATTATTTTGTAATTACAATATTGATTTAAGTGATATTTATAATAACATACAGATTTGTGTTTATTTTGAATAAAAGAAATAATTAATATATTTAAAATATAGCTAATTAAACTGTTCAGTTGTTAAAGAAACTTTAAATGTTGCAGCAACATGTTGTTAACAATTGAAAGAGTAGTGTATATTAATTTAATCAGGGAAGGAAAAGTTCAGCAACAATGTTTGTATTATTGTATTTTGGGATTATGTTTTAGGGAGAGGATTTATTTCGCAATGTTTATAACAATGTAACTATACAATGTTGATGAGGCAAATGCATGGAAATTGGTTTTTTTTATCGGATATTTGTATTCGCTTTTTTATTAAGCCTACTTTTGGGATTAATATTAAAAAAAAACAAAAAATAACATATAGGTTTATATGGCATTTATTTAGGTAACATTTTAATTGTTACCTTTGAAATTTAAGTATTGATTAAACAATGTTGCTAGAGATATATGTGAAAATAACAATGTTGCTGGAAAACTAGTTTTAATGAATTTTTGTTTGTGTTGTCTTTTGAAATTTTAATATTTAATATAAACAATGTTGTATAATGAATTAAAGCGAGCAATAAAACTGCTTCAAAGAAAGTTGCTGACAACATGTTGCAAAAGACAACATGACAACATGTTGCAATTTTCTGAAAAATAATGTTTGTTCGATATTTATTATTGTTGTTCTGGAAATTTAAATATTGAGTTGCTGGCAACATGTTGCAAAAGAACAGCTTTTTAATTTAATTACAGATTTTTCAAAAATAAGGTTTGATGAATTTTGATTTCTGTTGTTTTGTAAATTTAAATATTGAATAAACATACTGCTATCAACATGATGAGTAAATAAACAGTTTTGCTGGAGAATAAGTTTTTAATGGATTTAATATTGCTGGCAATATAAAACGGAAAATAAACTCTTGAAAATAGTTTAAAAATTAAATTGGTAACATGTTGCAAAAGAACAACAATTTTTTTATACATAACAATATTATATAAATATATATAAACAATATTACTGGCTAGATGTGTCGGAAATTAACAGTTTTGCTGGAGAATGAATTTTCATGAAGTTTCGTTTTTCGAATTATTATTAAACATTATTGCTGGCAACATGATGCGGAAAATAAAATTTAAAAAATTCCTTAAAAATTATAGTGTTCCTAAACAATATTTCTAGCAACATGTTGCAATATAAGAACTTTTTTAATTACTTATTTCCTCAGCTTCCTTTATATAATTGAACAGTTTATCACCATTTTTGTACAAAATTAAAACTAACATTTTGTCATTAGCGCTTTTTGGACAACTTCTTAAATATGACCAAGAAATTTGCTGTTAATTTGTTTGTTTTTTTTTTACTTCCTTTAAATATAATTAATTATGTTGCATTTGTGCCTTAAGATTTTGTCTTTTAATGATAATTTGTTTTCTGCTTTATGTTTTTTTTTTTTTTCATTATAAAAAAATAAAATATGGTTTATATTAATGTTTATGTTTGTTTTCGTTGTTTAAAGTAATTGTTTTAAATTGTTTGTTTTTTCGTTAAAAGAAAACCTTAGGTTGCAAAATTTGTTTTACATTCATACATTTATGTTATAATTTTTTTATGAGTTTAATACAAAATTTATTGTTTATATATAAGTTTTTCATAAAGTAAGACTTTATGGTATATTACAGTTATTTTGCTTTTGTTTAGTTAGTTTTGGCATTAATTTTTTATGATTTTTTATTAACTTTTTTTATTACATTGTTTTTTTTTTTTTAAATATGTTTTATATATTTAAATTATTTAAGAAACCGCTCAAAATGATTCAAGTTACTTGTTATAAAATTAATTTCTTTTTAACTATTTTCTTCATTCCTTTGTCGTGGCTAAAGAGTTGAGATTTTTTCCAGCTTTCCGTTTGAATTGTAATTTAATTGCTGCATACATTTGCATTTGATTAAATGGCAAAAAGTGTAAAAAACCATGTGTCCTGTCCTGCAGTCCAGTTTATTTCAAACCTTCTTCCTGTTCAATTTAACATTTTATTTTGTTTTTTTTTATGTGTTGGTCTCTAACGAGCTTAAATACACACTCATATTGTGTGACAAAGAAAAAAACTTTACAAAGAATTTTACATGCAAGACTGTAAAATTCTGCTGCATTGTTTGTTTTAATATGGAGCAGGGAACTGAAAAAAAAGCAGCACAAAAGAGGACAACAAGAAAAAAATCAAACCACAGTAAAGTTGTCTTTATCAGCTCTTTTGTGATATACACGACTAATGAATTTCTGTCCTAAAGCACAGCAGAACCACAAAAAATACATTTTGTGGTGTATTAATGAAGATATCTTTATTAATCTGCTATTAATGGAGTTACAGTTTGTTCTTTGTGATTTTATTAATTAGCAAAATAATTAATAAAAGATTTAAATAGAAAACATAGGAATATATCAAAAGCTTGATATATTCTCAAAGCTGGTAAATACTTTCAGAAGTTTGTAAAAAGTTTTATGCTTAAAATAAAAGCTTTAAACTTATGACATTTTTATTTATTATTTTATATACTTTTAGAAAAGCTTGATTCTAAGTTTTATTTTAAATGAGAGTTATTATTTTAACTTTTAGCTTTGTCAAAAAATTGTTTTTAGACAAGCTATAGTTTAAACATTGCTAACTACCTTTAGAAAGCTTAAACATAATTGTACATATACAAAAGCTTTTCTTACAAATATGAGTTTCCATAAAATAGCTTTAAATAAAGCTGTTCTTATCGAAATAAAATATATATATTATAAGCTCTAGAAATAGACGGTTCTAAAATAAAGTTTAAAAGGGTTTAAAAGGGTTAATTCGAAATTTAATTTCCACAAAGCAGCTATATTTTAATGGTCTTTTTGAGAACCTTTGATATGGTTTTCAAACACCATTCAATATAAGTAGAATATACTTATAATAATAAATTTTCGTAAACAGAAAGCATTACTTTCAAAGGATTTAGAGAACATCAAGGCGTGTTTTTTAGTCTTTAAAGAAGATGTTTTAAATTTAAAATTTGAATAAAATTTTTGTGTTCATACCAGACATACTAGTTTAGACACTGTTTTATACAAACAAGAGCTTCATATTATAAGTGAAACAATTTCTTTAAAGAAAGATCTTACTTAAAACAAGCTTTGACTCTGCTTACGACTTCTGTTGTTATAATTGAGCTTTAGAAAGATTTCAAACATTTTTAAAGCTTTTTCTTGCCTTCAAAATCTAAAAATGTCTGAAGAAATAGTTTGCAACATAAGAACACTTTTGCATATCAGCGAATGTTTGTTACAATTAAGCTTTAAGTTTAGAAACATTTTTGACCGTTCTAAGAAAGCTTTAAGCTTTTTATTGTTTTCAAGATAGATTTATGAAACAGTTTCTTAAATAATTAATTTTTTTATAGTTTTTTTTTAATATTTTGCAAAAAGTTAAATTTTTATACCTGTAGTTTATGTTTATATTATTATTTTAATTATTTTGTTTCAAGAACTGAAAATGTTTACGAAATAAAAATATTACTTTTAACAAATTTTAAAATGCATTAAACTGAAATCGAAACAAATAAAATATTACGTGCTGAATTGCGATAATTTCTGCATCAAAACAACCAGACCGGCAAAGGTCAAAAGCATTTTCATAGTAACCATAGAACGGAGCCCAGCTGAGTTTGGATGTGTTTGTGTCTGACGATTGTAGGGATTTTGATTTTGATATTGTGGCGGAGGCTTATTGTACATATTTGGACTGGGATAGCCACCGGGATAGGGAGCCAAGCCACCACCGCTTCCACCCAAAATGCCAGCACTGCCACCGGGCGGTCCACCAGTACCGCCGGGGCCGTTGTAGAAGGGTTGTTGACCAAACACGAACGGTGGATTGTATGGATTCACCGGCTGCAGACCATGGGGAACGCCTGGATTGAGTACGCTACCTGGATGATTGGGTTGTGGGAATTGTTGAAAAGATGGAGCTAGAGTGGGTGAATTATAAGGGAAGATAGGCAGATTTGGTAAAACGGGTATTGACTGCGGTGCACCAAACACGTAATGGGGATCAATGATGGAGGGATTATTGTATTGCCCGTTGCCACCATTCTGCCCATTACCATTTGAGGCGCCGTTGCCACCATTGTGACCATTATTGTTATTGTGATTGCTATAACCACCGTTATTATTATTATTGCTACCACTATTCTTATTCATATAACCATTGCTGGTCTGATAGCCACTGTTGCCCATCGAAGATGAGCCTGACTTGGCACCATTGCCATTGTGATTGATATAAGCATGAGTGTTTAAGGTGGGATTTGAGGATGATGAACCAGATGAAGTACCAGCTGCGAAAATGTTAAGTTCTGGTCCAGGTTTCAAACTAGATCCTGTACACATACACATAATTTTATGAGTAATGCATACAAGAACACATAAACACACACAAACACAAATACAAATACATGTTAGTGCGGCGTTTAAAGGTTTTTAGACAGTAAGAAAAAAGAGCAAGAAACAAGTAAAGAGAAAGAGAGGAGAGACAAAATATGTTTAATTAACGTTAGTAAGGTATGTATAACAAATGACATCTGTGTAGTATTATTATACATATGTATTGTATATTAAGAGTATGTAATTTAGTTAATATATTTGTTATTTGTTATATATTTTATTTACACGGTGAGATATTGCTTACAAAAATTTAATTTACCAACTACATAAAAAAACATGCTGTGTTGAGGGTTTTAAGGGAAGAGCCATAAGTCTAAAAGCCAGGTTTTTGCCAACGAAACAATATGAAATACAATATATTAGATTAGAAACAAACAAACTACTTGATGATTAATGAGTTTTAAAGCTAAAAAATTATTAAAGCTCAACTTAAAAGAAACTTTTATTTGTAAATAATAAATTCCAAATGATAACATTTAAATGTGTTGCCTTGTTTTATTTAAGTGTTTGTTTTTTTAATTCTTTGGATTATTTTGCCATTTAGTTATATTTGATTTTAAATGCATTTTAAGCCTGGTGTTTGTGTTTGTAGTGTTTTTTGTTATTCAATAAATGTTTAATTCTTTTCTTTTTTTTAACACTTCAAATGGTTGTTTTGTTTAATGTAGTAAGCTGTGATTATTTTATAGTATCTAATGTTGCATTTTTATTGTTGTTATATCAAATGTATGCGTTTGAATTTTGCCATTTATTTGAAAATGTCTGATACATATTTTAATCAAATGTGATGTAGTTAGAGAGTGTAGACTTTGAGTTTGATTTTAGTAGTTATAATTAAGTAATTATTATCAAGAATACATATAAATAGGAAACTAAAATATTAAAGAAAAATATCATAAATAAAAAATAAATGAAAATACTTAAGAAATAAAGTACAAACTTAAACAAATTTTCAGGAAATGAAAAACTTATTCAGGTACTTTTTCAAAATTTAACTTTTCTAAAACAAGATAAAGCGTTATACTGTTTTGTTTAAGGGTAGTTGCACTAAACTTAAAATAAATTTCTATTTCTATATTCTTTAGATCAAAGACTTCTAGGAACGTATGAAATAACAAATGTCAAGATTTAACAATAAGAAAGCAGATTCGGCCACTCAGGACCGACTCTGGGTCAGTATACACCCAGTATATGTGCAAAACCAGTTTTTCAGAAATCATTGCGATATGGGATTTATGACCTATTATGGACCGATCATCCAAAAATTTTATGGCATAACTTTTGAGCATATTATTTGTGTTAAAATTTATTTCGTTATAAATGGTGTCCCAACTAGAACGCAATTTTTAATTTTAAAATAAACACAAATATTTAAAAAAAAAATCGTGAAACTTTATTATATCGTAAAGTAGACAGAATGAGGTTATGTATGGAATAAGATATCGTGCAGATGGCCGTCGCGGCTTTGCTGGCACACACGCGATCTTTTAATGAAATTTTCAATGACCTTTTTGCATAAATGCAGCGTCCAATTTCCTCTTTTAAGGCTTGAGTCGTCGTCGGCTTATTCGCGTAAACCATCGACTTCAAAAAACCCCAAAGAAAAAAATCTAAAGGTGTTAAATCGCATGATCTAGGCGGCCAATTCTGGTCTTTAAAACGCGAAATAACACGACCGGGAAATGACTGATGCATTTTGTCTGGCTGTATGACATGAGGCGCCGTCTTGTTGAAACCACATGCCCTCCACATTCATTTGTTCAATTCTAGGTAAGGAAAAACTAGTTATCATTTCACGATACCGAACACCATTGACACCACTGCGTTCTAGTTGGGACACCCTTTAGTAATTTGTAAAAGATTTATCCTAAAGTGATTTAAGTTAAAGTGATGTTCAGCAGTGAGTCTTATATGGCAGCTGTGATTAGTTATGGACCGGCTGTTCTTAAATTCGGCGACATGATTACTGTTTATATGAAACTGAATTGTGTTGAATTTTATTTGGATACCAAGTTTTTTAAGATTTTTATGCTCGTTTAAGTCATTTTCGGAAGTGGGCCTTATATGGGAGCTATTGTCAATTATGGACCCGTCTTCACACAATTAGTAGAAGTGATTTGGTTTTATATATAACTTATTTGTGGTGACATTTTTTCTTGATATATTTATAAATTAAACATTTATGACCGATAAAGCCCTATTTCGGTAGGACATTTGTATGAGGGCTAGGTGAAGTAATGGATCGATTTTAACGATATTAACCAAATTTTATCAAAATATCTTTTAAATTGCCATCTGTACTTTGCGCACAAGTTTTACATGGACAGCCAGCCATTTAGCCAGCCAGACAGACGGACGGACGGACATTGTTAAATCCACTCTGAAAGTGATTCTAAATCAATCGATATACTTTAATAAGGGTGTTGGAATAATATTTCTGTGCCTTATAAATATCAGCACAAGTCCAACATACTCTCCACGGTGGTTACTGTTATGCTATATACGGTTTGCTATAAAACTTTGAGATTATCAATTTATAGAAGAAGTTTTAAAGCAATATCTACCTTTAGTTGGCCATTCAAAAAAATAATTTTAAATTTGTAGAAGAAGTTTTAATACAGTTTCTGTATTACACTAAGTATTGTTGAAGAAGCAATTTTGTTAACCCTCCTCACACATTTCACACACATGTGTATCACCCCCCACATGTGTATAAAAAACTCTATAGTTTGCCATAAAAATTAGAGGTTTGCAATTTGTAGAAGAAGCTTAAAGATTTTGTAAAGCAATATTTTATTATTGAAGAATCACATAAAATCAATCTGTGTACCAAAAACTTATGGGAATACATGACATCATGACCCTTGTGTAGGAAATTACACACAATGAATGTGTATATCAAAGACTTATTGGAACATATGACATTAGGAAAGCCTAGCTCTAAGAACCCATTAGTTAGCCAAATAAGTTAGAGGTATGCAATTTATTTGAAAAGGTTTGTATGCTTCATAAAACAATTTACTATTATTGAATAATCTTTTGGGTTAACGCTCATCTCGCAATTGTGTGGCAAATCACTCAAAATGGCAACACCTAAAAATCAAAAGAGCTCTTTAGTTTGCCATAAAAGTTTAAGGTTTGCAGTTTTTGGAAGAAGTTTAAAGGTTTTGTAAAACAGTATTTTATTTTTGAAGAATCACATAAAATTAATCTGTTTATCAAAAACTTATGGAAACAAATGATAATTAGTAATGGCAATAGTTTGACATATACGTTTGGAAATTTTGTAAAATAATATTCTATTATTGACAGATTCAATATGTGAGTGGAAAACAACACACGAGGTTAAGAAATGCTAGTTGCTGCTAGAATGTGATAAAGGTTAACACAAATACCAAGCACAGAATTTACAATATTAAATACTGGGGCCAAATTACTGCATTCGTGATCGAATGAGCTATCGTATCGAAAAATGATTTCGATATCGAAATTATGATAAATTGTACGAAATTTCTTGCTTGATATCGAATGCCATAATCTCAAATAAGAAAATTATGATCAATTTTACTCGATATCGAATGCGGTAATTTGGCACCTGTTTAAAATAGCAACATCGCTGGCATGCTAAAAATGTGGAAAACTTATTTTTGACGGTAGACCAGAACTAAAATATTTTAGACAAGGATACTATTGACAAGACGAAGGACTCTACAGTCGCTTTAGAAGTGACGCTGTGGGGTTTAGAAATAGGGCACCTCAAACTTGCAACGCTCAGAAACATTTCTCCATGCCTTGTTCTGTTTTTTTTTAATATCTAACACTAATTAAATAAAAAAGTCATATACAAAATGATACAAAGCAATAATTACTACAGGTCAAAAAAGATCCTAAAACTTATAATGTAATGAAAGGCATTTTGTCCCTTTAAAAATATGTTCACAAATGCAAAATATTTTTAATATTGTCCAATTTTTTAATTTTTTTAGGACCTATATCATTTTATATGGAAGTTTCGGATTTAGCCCATTTCTTCTAAAACCCCAAAGTATATCCCTAACTATATACAGTTTAACATAGGCCTAAACCAATGAGATCCCAATGGACAAAATCCCAAAAATCTCATCTTTTTGAACTTTTGTTTTAGTTTTTGAGTAGTACCTGCAGTGAGGTCATAATTTGTTTAATAATATAAATTCAAACTTAATGAAATAAACTTAATAAAATAAACCTAATATAATTAAAAGAAACACTCAAAATTAAAAGCAAAGTAAACAGTAAAAAAGAAATAAAAAAAAGAAAACAAATAATAATCACCTGAAGGATTAACCGACGACGATGAAGACGAGGTACTGACGCCATGCTTCCTTTTGCAAGTAGGATAACTGCCGCAATCTTTGCCATCACGCTGACTGTAACTGCACGAATCAGTGCTAATGACACACTCCTCAGTGGGCAAACAGCCAATGTCATTGCAGCCACGCCCATACTCTAATGCAGTGTTTACGTTTTAGTTTTTCATTTTGATTTTGATTTTACACACAAAGGACATTTATCATTGTTACAATGATTGTTGTAATGATGTTGAATTAAGTTGTTGTGATAGTAGTAGTTGTTGTAGTATTTTGGTGTATAAGGATTTTATTTTATTTATTATATATAATTTTTTATTTGTATTATAAAAAATATATTTTTTTTAATTCGTTTTTTTTTAATGGCAACACAATTGTGGTAAGAGGATTTTTGTTAAAGATGTTTTAGTTTAGAGTGTTTGGTAAATAAAAATTGTTTTGTTGGGGGGAAAATAAAAAAGAATAGAAAATTAAATTAAAATTAAAATAAATAACTATATTACATTAATGATGATTGAGATCTGATGATGATGTTGGAGAAAAATTAACGTACAACATTGAGGAACATTTTTAAGTTAGTGTTGTTATATTAGCATTTTGTTATTAGATTTTTTTTTAGAGAATTTTTGTTTTAGGGGAAAAAGTGCTGAGATAGTTTGAGGATTTAACGAAATAATAAAAATATATAATTACTAAAACAGTTTCAAGTGAGTTGCTTGTGCTGTCGTTATTATTTTTATATAAAAACCATTCTAAACGGACCGACAACAATCGCATCACTTTTATTGCTACATTGAATATAATCCATAGAGTTGAGCGTTGCAAAGCAGATTGCTTTGTAGAATGTTCAGTATTTCTACTTGTTTTTGGCCTGAAAAGGCTTAAGTCCATTATGAGTTTTGTCAAGGCCCCTGACTTATATATATTACTTATATAGATTACTAAGCAGACATTGCAGGTGGTAATTTAGATTTAGAATGATATTTTTGGTTTGAAAAGGTAGGTGGTTTATTTTGTTAAATGTTTTTTTGTTTATAGGGGTATCTTGTTTGTTTACAAGGGTATTTTTTCTTACTTTTGTTTCAAACGGTACTTTTGTTTCAAAAGGTACTTTTGTTTCAAAAGGTACTTTTGTTTCTAAAGGTACTTTTGTTTCAAAAGGTACTTTTGTTTTAAAAGGTACTTTTGTTTCAAAAGGTACTTTTGTTTCAAAAGGTACTTTTGTTTCAAAAGGTACTTTTGTTTCAAAAGGTACTTTTGTTTCAAAAGGTACTTTTGTTTCAAAAGGTACTTTTGTTTCAAAAGGTACTTTTGTTTCAAAAGGTACTTTTGTTTCAAAAGGTACTTTTGTTTCAAAAGGTACTTTTGTTTCAAAAGGTACTTTTGTTTCAAAAGGTACTTTTGTTTCAAAAGGTACTTTTGTTTCAAAAGGTACTTTTGTTTCAAAAGGTACTTTTGTTTCAAAAGGTACTTTTGTTTCAAAAGGTACTTTTGTTTCAAAAGGTACTTTTGTTTCAAAAGGTACTTTTGTTTCAAAAGTGAAGTTTGCTTAAAAATTCAGTGTTTCTATAGTGGTAATTCTGTTTGTTTGAAATTTTTGTTTTATTTTAAAAGGTACTTTTTAAAGGGACTTTTGTTGTAAAATGAACTTTTGTTTGATTTATTACAACTGTTTAAGAATTACTTTGTTTTTTTTTTGCAATCTCTAAATAATTAAGGTTATTGATAAAATGTTTAAACAATTTTAATAATTCATAGCAGTTTTAGTTTTAGTTCATTTTAAAAAAATTTTCAAATATATTACAGCACAAGAACTCACTCTCACAACTATAAAAACGTCAGTTGGTTTAAACGATAGCTTAAACTTTGTTTTAAGTAAAAAAATTTAAAATTTATTAAAAAAATCTATTTAGAAAGAATTTAAACTAAAAAAGTAACTATAAACTGACCCTTGTTACCCTAAAAAATATATTTGGGACTTAGCGCAAATATATGTGTAAAAAAACTTCACAAACGAAATAAACTACACTGAAAAAAACAACGAAAGTAAATCAAGAGGAAGTTTTTTAGGGTGTATAATAATAATAATAATAATAATAATAAAGAATTTCAACACTTGAGTTTTTTTGCTTTAAATATTTTTTGAAATATAAAAAAGAAACACAACTATAAAAAAACGGCAAAAAGAAAATTCTTAAACATTTCTTCTGCAACTTTTTGCTTTTCTTATAGTTTTTTTAAATTTTCTGGTTTTTTTTTAGGGAAGAAGAAAAAATAATGATTTTTTTTTGTTGTTCTTGTAGTTGTTTAGTTTGTGGGCATGTTTGCCCTTTAGCTACATACTTGAATAAGAGTTGACGCTGCTGACAGCACATAACAGTAAAATACCGCAGGCTAACAAGCCTACGCCTCCCATTTTCTTCAACATGTTACTGACGTTTTCCTGAAGTTGTACGTTCCTTGGTTGGATAAATATTTTTCTTGGCAATTTCTTTCCTTTTTCTTCCTTGTTGGTGTCTGAAGTTGATGTTGATGTTGTTGTTGTTGTAGTTGTAGTAGTATTTTTAACGACTGCTTCCTTGAGTTATTACTGCGGTTTAGGCCAAACAAATGGGAGAGCGAAAAAACAAGTTTAAAAGTTATTTCTGTAAATACAAGAAACAAAAATTGTTAAAGAAAAAATCAGTATTAAATTAAGAAAACATGCAAGAAAAAACCTAAATAAAAAATTAAATGTATATGTACATAGATAAATTGCTAGCAAAGAGATTATAGGAAACAGTTGTATGCCAGCCAGGGTTTGCCAAAAAAGGACGAAATTTTTCTATTAGTTACGACAGCCTGTATAACTTGCTGCATTCGCGGTTTCCTTTCAGTGTCTCCGTGTGTTCTTTTTTTTTAATTTAAAATTGTAATTTACGACTTTAATAGTGCGCTATAATTAATTTTTGCAGACAACGAAATTTGTTTGGGGGAAAACTATTTATAACCAAATCTCCCACAACACAGAGTGTTTGTGATAAAGAATGAGACTGCAAACAAATCGTTTACATTATGTAAATAAGGCTGCAGAAGTTTTTGCTAGTTTACTTAGTTAAATATGGGATACAACTGAAAAGGACATAATACAACATCTTTTTACAGTTTCTAGCGACTTTGAAAAAGCACAGCAGGATAAAATTAATCTCAATCTCAGTTTTTGTTCAAGTTAAAAAACAAATTTTTTTCTTCTTGAAATTGCACTTGATTTGTTATTTATTAAGGTTTCCAAATTCCTTTAAAAAAAATACTATTAATTCCTTTTAAGTAAATTCATAAATCAGTAAATTCATTAATATTTTAGAATAGTATTAACTCTTTCACAGGTTTATGCTGTGATCTTGTGATTGCACGAATAATTAAACACAACCAAGAACATTGTTTCGATCTTGCAATATTTTTTGCAAGATGATGCAAAATAAAAAGAAAAACAAGACAACAAATTTTCTTCAAATCTTTATTGTCTGACTGTTAATCAACGACTGGTTCACAAAATTTAAAGGCAATATTAAAATTAAAGAAGTTTGGCAATTAATAATATGCGTACATAATTATAACAATTATACATACATACATGCATATACATAATTTGCAAGTACATATTCTTTTATAAGAGTATTATTATTACTGAGTACAAGAGAGTTATTAATATGTACGATAGTGAGTATATGCATGTAAGTATAAATATGTACAAATGTAAGACAAAATAAAAACTTCAACACTAATTTGATATTCCAATAAAGAAATGAAGAGAAAGAGAAAAGAGTGAGATCACTACAATTGTTTGTAAAATTACTCAAAGCAAATTCAGAATTAAATACACTTACAAAAAAGGGGTGTGCATATATTTTTATAAATTGAGAATTAATTATGAACAAAATAAAATATCATAAAAAAACTTGTTGAACTGGGTTCAACAAGAACCATCTACATCTTCCATAAAAAAGTGTCATTGCTTTCTTATTTTCTGATTTTAGGAAATAGGATTTAGGTTGTATTCTTTTAATTATTACAGCACACATGAAATAAATTATATCTCTCATAATAATATTTATAATATTAAACAAGTAAGAAAGTACAGTTGATCAAGCATGACCATATAAGACCCTACACTGATTATATTAGCAAAAATTTATATCGGTGCTATGATTTATTATCGACAAATCGTCACAAAATTAGTATTAATGATTTGTGTGTACAGTGGTGGACACGAGGTTAGCACAATTGGTATCTGTTGTTCTTTATTTTTTTAAAACCCTTTTATTTCCAAACGCGTTACATGTCACCCTAAGATCACGCAAATTCACTTTTTATTTTATTAATTTGTTGAAAAAAAGAAAAACAGTCTAAAACTAACAAAATACATAAATTTACTTTTACGTTCTAAATTATTGTCCAGTTCAAATTGCAACAAATAGAAGGAAGTATTAAAGTAATAATGCAATAAATCAACGAGAAATTGCAGTTAATAATTCAAATCATATAAAAGAAAAGTACTTTTGAAAGCAGCATATATGAAGTGTCCATGTCCACTACTGTGTATGAAACTTAGTTCTGTAGAATTTCATTTGGATACTAACATTTAAAAGCCATTTATGCTAATAAAAGTGATTGTAGGAAATGGGCCTTATATGTATGTGAGACAGAAAGTAATCGGGCCGGGACAATTTTGAAACGAATGCGACTGCTGTGTTTCGCATTGCACCGATAATACCACACCGACATCTGAAAGTTTTGACTAATTTTGGACCCGTAATAATAAAATTGTGGCCGGGCTTTAAGTAAAGAATTTTCAATTATAAAGTCTTTAACAGGTTGCAATTTATAGGGAAGCTATTCGAGGTGTTTAAGAAGGATAAAGATTGTTTTGTATAAATTCATTTTAAGCCCTTATGGTATAAATTATTTTTTAATAATAAAATTAAAAAGTGTAGGAAAATCACCATTAATTTTTGGTAAAACAAGCAATTTAAAACTCAGCTTAAACTTTGCTTTAACACCAATTAGCACAATATGTTTCCAACATTTTTCTCTATTCATTTCATTTAAAACATTTAGCAAATTAAAAACAAACAAAGCATTTAGATAAATAGCAACATAAAATCCCTGACCAGACATACATCAAGTGTTAAATAAATAAACAAAAAATCTAACACTCTCAAGCCCAAATACACATAGACACACATACAAATATGTGTATTTATAAATAGATTAAATAAAGTTTTTTTTTCTCTAAAACACCTCCCGAAAAATAAAAAAAGTTTTACTGCTCTCAAATAAAACAGTTCATAGCAACAGCAAACATTAAACTACAAACAAGCAAAAAATTCTAACAAAAAAGAAACATCTAAATGTAGTGAACCCAGTGATTTATTTAGAGAAAAACTTTAATGTCTCCTGCCACCCAACAAAACCACATTAACAAATGAACAGAACATTTGGAAAGAAAAAAATATATAAATATTCGTTTTATTCACAAACACACTCAAATATTTATTTTACTGTATTAGCAAACACTGAACAGTTGGTTGGATTTTTTTGTGTGTTTTTTTTAGAGCTGCTTAAAGGCAAAGGAAAACAAACCAGGCTATGGTATCCGGGAAATGTCAATAGAAACGTATACGGCATCATTAAATGTTCTAGGGCAACACACAAAGCAAAGTCGAAATAAAAATACTATTCGTAAAGAAATAAGGAAAACAAATTTTTTACACCCACATTTACGATTTAACCTAAAATTGATCCGAAGATTTCTGTTTATCGATAAGGCTTTAAATTTTATATTATTTTCATATACGATTTTATGTAAAATTTCGATTCAATGTTTTTCGTTGTTTTTTTTTAAAGAACTTTTTACCAAAAATAGTCTCATTCTTGCAAATAGTTTTTTTCTATTACGCGTACATGGGGACTTTAGTTTGCTTGTCATTATAAAATTAAATCAATCTCTCCACCATGATAACTACGTTAAATGTTTTATCATCTCCTTCGTTTCTCAAACATTTACACTCGTCATTATAGAATATAGCTGATGATGTTGCTGCTGATGATTGCGGCTCAAAATATGCTGGTGTTTGCTAATTGTCCACCAGTATTCACTCAGTGTTTAGAGAATGTTTGTAGAAATACACAGCAGGAGGGTGGGAATATTTGGTTAAAAAACTGTTCGTACTACTTGTTGTTTTACAATTTACCAATGATTAGGGTTATTTTAAGGGAGGACGTTAAGATAATAAAATTAGACATGATGTGGGTTTTAAAAACACACACACACACACACACACAAATTCAAACACAGCTAGAAACTAGAAGAGCAATAACAACAGACATGCTAAAGCAACAACCAACACCAACAAAATTGATTTAAAAAGTGTTAGAAAATTGGTGGGAGAATATTGTAGGGAACAAAAATGAATGCTGGTATTGTAAAAGTAAAACAAATAAACCACAGTACATATTTGAACAAATTCTGCAGCTAAATAGAGGTGTAATAAGTGATAGGTAATGTTTTTATAAAAAAATAAGTCATAGTCGTAGAGCTGACAAAAGAGATGGTTTTCAGAACACCTCTGAAAAATGCTTATCAAACAAATTTATCCATTTTTGTATATTTAAATTTTGGCTATATTTTTATTTACTGTAATTGCTTTAGGTTTGCTTGTACCGTTTTATAGCATCGAGTATAGTAACGAGTTAATGAATAAGGACTTTGTTTTTTAGCAACGGCGTATTGGAATAACATGATAGTTTTAACATTTTAATTGTTGACATATCAAAATTAGGGATGCAAAATAAGATTATACAATTTGTACTAAATTTCAAGAAAAACTATACCTTTTTCATCCCAATTCTACTAATTTTTTTTTTTCAACTAGTGCTTATTTCGTGAATGGTAACACTTAGCTCATGTCTGATTTGACAAATAATTAGTTTTATCCTTCCGTTGGACGAATATGGTTGTGTATACGCCTGAACAACGCTGGGAAATATTGCGAATGTTGCAGAATGTGTGCGAAAATTGCGTACGGATTTTGAAAGAAGAGAAGCACCGTCAGTTCAGTATCTTCGTTATATTGTAAAAAAAAAGTGAAAGAAACTGACATCCTCATCGATAAACCAAATCGTGAAAAGCCAACAACAGTGCGTACACCCCAGAATATTGCTGCTGTGGCAGAAAGTGTGCTTTAGGCGCCATTAACATCAATTCACCGTCGTTCTTAACAATTGAACATTTCGAAGACATCATTGAGACGAATTTTGCATAAAGACCTTTGTATAACGCCACACAAAATCCAATTGGTGCAGGAGTTGAAGCCAACCGACCATCCAATGCGTTTTCGCTTCGCTAAGTGGGCCTGCGATCGACTTGCCGATTTTGCCAAAAAAAATCATCTTTTCAGATGAAGCTCATTTTGATCTTGGCGGGTATGTCAACAAGCAAAATTGTCGCATTTGGGGCACAAAAAACCCGCACGATTTGACACCATTGGACTATTATTTGTGGGGTGCCGTCAAAGATAAGTGTTACGCCGACAAGCCAGATAAAATTGACGCTTTAAAGGACAATATTCGTGAATCCATTGGTGAAATACAGTTGCACACAATCGATAATGTGCTTAAAAATTGGACCGATCGTGTAGGCTACTGCATGGCCAGCCGAGGCAGCCATTTGAATGAAGTTATTTTCCATTATTAAACGGAAGGATTGTACTTTAAAATAAAAAAAGAAATTTGAGAAAATATAGAATTTTCAAAAAAAAAAAGTTATTTGGCGGACCCTTTATATGTGTGTAAATAACTTCACAATTTATAAAAAAGCACATTAAAATTCATTCGTACTAAGTAATTACTATACGTATGTAGGTAAACTTGATAATTAATATTAATGTTTTAATTTCAAAAGGCACATAAAGACTATTTTAGTTGTTGAGATCTGAATATAAAAGTATTATTAATGACATACTTCTTGCTAACAAATTCTGAGTCATTTGTAAAGTATTGCAGCACGAATTAAATAAATCCCTTGTTTGGATTATATTGGAGACAGTTGAAACAAACAGTCTGTTCCTCTCTTTAGTTTTTATTATATTTTGATATGAAAATATCCTTTCCATATTTGCAGTTCAATGTGGAATGAATAATATTCATTTAACAATTCTTGAAATAAAAGTAAACATTAGTTCATTTAGTTCATTTTTCATTTCTGATACCTTCGACCAAAAAGTACATATATTGTAGGTTTTAAAGACTTAATAATTTCTATATCTGCCAGCGCTCGAAACTGGTTAATTTTTAATATTAATGGTACAATGCCAGATGTTCTACCCGAAACAACATTTTTTAGCCTAAACTTGTTAACCATAATAAAAATTTAAAATAGTGCTAAATTAGTCATTGGGGTGCTATTGTACTTTTGACTCTCAAATATATTGTACCAACTTTTGCATTCCTGATCAGTATTAGAAGCTTTGACAATAGTTACAATGAATTAAATTTTCGCTCGAAAATGGCATAATATTAAATATTAAAATAAAAATATTTAACTAATATTAAAAAACAATTAAGAAAGTATAGGCGGTCAAACACGACCATATAATTCCCAACTACACACAGTTTTTCATAAATGGCACTTTATGAAATTTCTGACTTGTTATGAACAGATCATATATAAATATTGTTTGTGTTAAATTTTATCTCGATATAAACAATTAAATATAAAAAAATTAAAAGATCTAAAAATTTAATTTTGCTTTAATATTCCAACATTTTCAACAAACTTTTCTAATACTTTACTTTATAAAAAAAAATCATAGAAAATACAAATATGTCCGCAACAAATGTTGGCCTGACATAAGCAATACATCACATTGTACTTGACATACCGGATGTAAGTTTTCCTAATGCTACAGTTACAACCAATACAATGAAGGGATTGATGTGTGTAAGAGTAGATGCCGCAATGAATAAGTGAATGAATGAATGGCTGCTCGGTTGAATGACGATATTACCTCAATCGTTTGCAGTTGGGATTTTATGTGCATGTGGGAATTTAACATTGCCTCACTTCAACATACCAATATTCACTTTAACTTATACAAGACACTCAACTTTGAAACTGAATTTTAACACTGACAAATCAAACAGCAATCGGTGACATTGTTTCGTGTGGTTTTATACGTTTTTAGATGCATGAGTGAGCAGGAATTATTAGCAACTCTCTTGACAAGAGACCGTTATGAAAAAAAATTAAATCAATTAACAGAAAAGGAAAAACTAAAAACAACCAAAAAAATTTAACAAAACATGAATATGACTTGTGAAAAATCGCTGACTTTCAAGCGACAATTGCACCATTTCCGGCGGAAGTTTGTGCAAGATAAATGCCAGTTTTTATATAGGTTATTTATAAGATATACCTTTAATTTCAAAAGTCAATAAAATAAAATTCAAAGACATAATTTGTCAGCCTTTATAATCAAGTGAGTACAGTACAGCAACATCTTTAGGTATAAACAACATTTAAAAATTATATGGAAAATGGTGTAAAAATATCATATAGCAAAAATATAACAAAACCTTTAGACATTTCTAGGGGGTGGGAGCCTGTCAAAAAAGTGCAATCCAGCAAAAAACTGCTACATCAAAATGCTGTATACATTTAACAAATGTAAACGGAAAAGTTACTCTTAGACTTACATATACATACATGTGTATTTTGGTGATAAAACACAAGTGCAAAAACTGAACACTCAGGACAAAAACGTAGTTTTTTTTTCCAAGTACTTGGTATTCCAGTCTGAATCAGCAAATAGCTTACATTTGTTGTTCTAAGAACTCTATAGCCCTCATATATATTGCAGCGATACAACAATAAGACAATGCACTACACACAACTCAAAAGCATGACAACAGAAATAAATACACCTAAAAGCTGATTTGGTGAAAATTCACTTTGCTACTTTGCAGAATTATTGCAGTTAAAAACATGAAAACATTGCAAACAACTAACAAAAAGTCAGACATTACAGACAGACATTTGTATAGAAAAGTTTATTTATTTTTTTTTCTTGTTAATACTGTTTTACAAATGAGAAATGTTACTACACGGTTACAGAAATCTCACGTAGACCAACCCACAGGGTTCAGGTGCTGTGCGTGGTAACAAACAATGATATTCCTTACAAGCTGAATGAAAAATAGTAGATTGATATTCATGAATTTATTCATGCACATAATTTAATATTTATTTTAAAGGAACACTAAAGAACCCCACCTGCTAAATATAATAAATAAATAAAGTTGATGCTTTTACTAAAGCCATTTCGCGTATATTCTTAATTCATGTATTTTTGTTTTCATGATATCGAGTACAAAAAATAATGACAAATCCGAGATTTTTCTTATATTCACTATTTTGATATAAAACTTTTCTATTTTGTTTAGTTTTGAACATTGCTATTAGCAATAACTAATTGTGGCAATTTCATTCTGACTCGCTTTGTCCCTATTGTTCTTAACCTTCATAAGGTCTTCGGGTCAAATTTGACCCATTTTGGAAGAAAACGAAAATTTTCTCTTAAAGTGAATGGTTAATATTTTCGTTATTTTAACGAAATGTTAACAACTACGTTAGGTTTTTAGAAAAAAATTTTCGCAAAAAATGGATTTATAAAATTTTTAGCACTTAAGGTCTTTGGGTCAAATTTGACCTGGAGTAAAAAGCTTCAGTTTTTCTTACGTACAACAAAGTCTCAAGCTTTTTATGTCTGAAAAGAAATGCCAAATGTTTTTTTACATTTCATGTCGTATGCTTTTGCATGATTTCACAGCTTAGGTAGCACTAGAATTGAATGTATGTATGTATGTATGTATATATTTTGTCATTTTCTATCATAATTTGTTGAATTATTGACTGACAGCTACAAAGTCAAGTGGCATAATTGTCGTATAACCGATATTAGCATGTAGCGATATTTATAAGATGCATATGGTCCCTATATGGGAGCTATGACCCATAATGGGCCAACCCCTATAAAAAGTAGTACAACAATTTATTTACCAATAAGGACTATTTATGTAAAATTTTAACCTGGTAACCATATTTTTACTAGTTTTTTACGAGGTATATGGTCAAACATGGACCGAACTAAAAAAAATTTTCGTTTTGCGATTTCTTTTTGCATACACCTTATTTTTGCTGAATTTTGTCTTGATATTCCAATTTTATAGGCATTTATTTATTCTCAAGCCATATTTCGGGATCGAACTTGGGTTGAATTTACACGTTTCAAGAATCACTCTTTAACCAGTGGTACTGGTGGTTTGAAATCCCCAGCCCAGCCAAGAAAAATTATCAATGAATTTTAATAACTTTTCATGTTGTAAAAACAATTCCTACCTTCAGTAAAAATAATAACTTAATGAAAATTAAATTTAATGAACTCGAGCCCAACTAAAAATTGTTAAATATTAACTTTAAAAACGCATTACTTGCAGGAAATAGTTGTTTTTGTTAAAAATTTTCCATTTAGGTCAAATTCGACCCGAAGAACTGTAACGTCAGTAATTTGAGGACCTTATGAAGGTTAAATTGTTTTGTCCGATTTTCTGAACAATGAAAAATTGTTTTAGTAAAATTTGTATCCCCTCAAGTTCTTTTCTCTGCATTTCTTATTCTCTATTGAATCTTAAATCTTGTTGATGTCAAGTTTATTTTTGCTTGACACTTGCAATAAAATTTGTAGCACATCCTTGCAAAATTGTGTTAATATAAAACATCTAGAAGTACTGCAAAAGAAGTGCTACAACTATAAGGACTAAAGATATAATTACGAGTGTTATCTAAAAAGAACTTTAAAAACTGCAGATATAAGATTTGTAGTTACAAGACTGTTTTGAGGAAGCAAGTAATCTAATTCAACATTGTAAGACATTTATAGAGACTGTTGATTCATGAAAAGTTCTAGCTTTCGATTTATTTCCTTTGATGGATACAAGGTGCTTCGAGAGTTTAGTTAATTTAAACGTATATCATTTAATCATGAAATCATGTCACGAAAATGGTTTTGGTATTGAATTTATTTCAAAGAACTTTTCGTTATAATTTATAAATTTTAACTATTTCACATATGTATGTATATATTCTCGTATGTTTACATTATGCAAAACCGAATAGATGACAATATGTGTGTAAATGCGTAATAATGTATTCTATTTACGTTTGTTTATCTACGTCTATGCTTGCCTGCCTGAGTTGACTTTATCAATTACTTAGGCTTGTACATACTAGGTATATATCTATGTTTTTGCTGATGCATGGATGTCATAGTGTTAAGTGTACAATCTTACTCGTAGGTTGTGGTGTATTTCTACTTCAGTTTTGAGTATGTGATATTCGGGCTGAGAAGTAAAGGCTTTTCTGACTTGCAAAATCTATACATGATAATTGAGTTGTAGTAATCATTAGGGTTTTTGTTTGCTTGATATTTTGTACATGTGGCAATTAATATGCAAAACATTTTTAGTTCACACACTCATTGTAGTTGTATTAGTACTAGATAAGTAGATTTGACGTACTAAACATGCAGACTTATTCAAACGCAAACATAGTGTGTTTGAAATATACTTCTTTAAAAGCTACATAGTAAATGATTTTAAAATAGAAAATGTTTTTTGAAAACAAGACACATGTATGAATTGACAAGCAGACAAGAAACAAGTTCTAAGATTAGATAATAAACTATAATAATAATAATTAAATTCATTTCATTAGAAAGAGAGAAAATTATAAAACAACAGAAGCAAATTATGGTTAAAAAAATTTAGCTGAGAAAAGAAATGTTATAATTCGTAACTGACAATGTTTTTTTTTCAATATACATAAGTTCGTGATGCCAAATAATAATGATGATGTTAAAATAAAATGTTAGTTATTCTAAAACAAAGTCCGTCGCTCTGTTCTTGGAATTAGTTCAATTTATATACATATACTCGTACATATTCACCTCTATCGTGAATAAAAATTCCACATGAAATGTGTTCCCTTTTATTTTTTAACATTGCATTTTAATAGGAAAATTGTGAAAAGAGAACAAATTTCATGTGGAATTTTTATTCACGATAGGGGTGATTTAGAATATTTTTTTTTGTTTTTGTTGTTTAGAAACGGAAGAGGTTATAATTAAATAATGGTACATCAGATCGTATACGTACGAACAATGAGAAATAAAATATAACTAAAAAAAATTACTCATACGCCACCACCAAAGAGATTAGAGCAGTCGTAGTTCATGCTCTAAGTGGAGGAAGAACTCGCACGTCATTGTCATTAAAGCTTAAGGGCAATCAGGCCGTCTTTTTTTTCGCTGCCTTCGAGAGATTTGCATCTCACTCTTGCATGGATTAATGTTTGGTGTCGTCTAACTGTACCGCGTTACGGTTTTTCGAAGTTGTGGATTAGTCACATGCTATACATTTTTTTTAATCAAGATTCCAGCTTCCTATATCAAGGTATAGTTTGTTTTTGGGATAACCTGGCAATTTGAGGGATTAGTTCTCCGCCAACTTTGTATTAAAAAAAAAGATGTGGTGTATTAAGTTTGTCATTCCGTGTGTAACACATCGAAATATTGGTCGTAAAACCAAAAATTCTATATATTCTGGGTCCTTCTGAGATTCTAAGACGATCTTTATTAAAAAAAATACCTAGAAAAATTAAATTTTGACCAAAACTTCTCAATTCCACCGAAATGTTGGGTATTGAAAATGGACAAAATCAGTCCAATAGGATCCGAGTTATAGACCAAAGTTATGGACAACCACGATATTTTATTCAGAAGTTTTTTTTTGCAATTTTCTTCAAATATAATGCAGATAATATCATGCAAGTTTGCAGACTTTATTTGCATTATTGAAGGACATATCCTCTTTAAAATGGTACGAATCAGTTCACGATTATTTATAGCCACCATTCAAATGTCTGCCCGGAATATGGCTTTATGGTACATAAATGCCTATAGAAAAGCAATACCCATATCCAAACTCATTAACCTACATAAACAATCATATCAAACCAAAATGTTACACCGATAAGTTTTAAAAAAGTAAAAATTATGCTAGTGCCTTTTGAGAAAATTAGACCATAATTGGCCAAGGGTTCCCATACAATGTCCATTTCCGAGAAGGACAGTTCTGAAAGAAAAATATGTATATTTAATGTGATTATCTTACGTCTCGTGACACCTCCGTATACTTTGAATATGCATAAAATTCTTGTAAATATTGTTATTGAGATTAAATTTCAACAAAATAATCTTTAAATAAAAAATAGTTGACAGCACTCATCTAAGTCATGCACAAAAGAAAATACCCAGTATAATTATCGCTACCGATTGAAAATCTAACAAAAATTAGTTTCAAGTATTTAAAGATCATACTACTGCATAAATAAAATAATAAAGATTACACATTGCACATTGATTACACATACAAGGTGGCGTAAAAGTAATTCTCCTATCAGAAAAATTTTTTTTTTTTTGTTATATATATCTTTATTTGCAATCTATTTTTACAATAATAAGCAAATTTTATAAATTTTAAAAATAACATATGGTACAGATTCCAAATGGAATCAATAATTTCAATTATATATGCATGTATTTGCATATATAGAGCTAATTTATATCTAACGTGTAAAATATTACATTATTATTTAGAGAAATATACTCGTATATTATTTTATCAATTATATAATTTCATTGTTATTGTTTTTAAATTCTACGATATTGTATTAATTAAAAGGGAGATCTAAAACGTGTTTTCGTTTAAGTCTTTTTACTTCATCAGTCACATCTAATAATGTGATTGCCAATATATTTGTGTGGTTACTAAGTCTTTCTAAATAATTGCAGCTAAATTTTTTTATTTCAGATTTTACAAATGGAATTTTTAGGTCATTATGTAATGCCTTATTTGTTATATAAAAAGGAGCATTCGTTATTGCTCGTAATGCTTTTGACTGAAATCTTTGCAATATTTCTATGTTCGAGTTGCTGGCAGTTCCCCATAGTTCTATGCCATAAGTCCAAATAGGTTTTAATACAGTTTTTAGTAGTAAAACTTTATTATCGAGATTGAGTTGGGATTTACGCCCAAGTAGCCAGTACATTTGTTTAAATTTTTTGTCTAATTGCTTCCTTTTAGCGATTATATGAGCTTTCCATGTAAGCCGTCGGTCCAGATGTAGACCCAAATATTTTACGATGTCGCTATTAGGAATTGTAGAGCCATTGAGAAATACTGGTGGACAATTTTCTCTTCTTGTTGTAAATGTAATTTGATTTGATTTTTGGGTGTTAACTGCAATATTTCATTTAGTGAGCCAATGATAAAAACAATCAAGTTGTAGTTGCATGATTCTAGAAGCTTCTGAAGGAGATTGATGTAAACATAAAAATGCCCTATCATCTGCATATGTTGCAACAGTCACGTCATCTCTTGTTGGCATGTCATAGGTGAATATGGTATAAAAGACAGGACCAAGTACACTACCTTGCGGGATTCCAGCTTCTATTTGTCGAATGTTGGATATATCGTTATTAATTTATCAGAAAATGCTATAAATTTTGAAAAAAAAATGGTTCAAACTTAGACCATTTTCATTTGTCTGTATACATCAAAGAACTTTGTTACAACATTTAAGCTTCCGAAAATCCAAGAGCACTTTATGCTGCTGTATGTGATCTGGAGACAAGAAATTTAGCTGTTAAGTGGTCATTCCGATCACATGATTTAACACCAATGATGTATTTTATAACTTAAAATATATACAGAGCAATCAATAACTCACATGACTTTATTTATGATTATTTGTCTTAATTACTCTATAATATAGATCTTGGTTAGTTTCATTATTTTATGCTTATCAATAAGGAACCAAAATTTATAATATTTCATTATTTTGTGCATTTTTTTAATATAAATGTTTTATGTTTATTTTTAGGAAACATTTTAAACATTGTAATAACTTGTTCTGTTTTTTAGAATTTCCCCTTCCTGGTTAGCGGAAAATATGGCGGAAGAATGATGTACAAAATAAAAATTATGTTCTTAAACAACATCATCATTCATAAAGCACACAGTACATAAATATTTTGTTTTATCTTGCAACTACATCATATTTCTTTTGAACATAACTCCAATGTTATTGTCTTCCTTTAACTTTCTGTTGGTTTTGTTTTTGGTAAATATTTTTTTTTACAATAAAATATAATTTCCGTAAATTTTAAATAACAAAAAATAAAGACCAGCAACAAGGATCACGTAGAGAACGAATGCAGTAGACTTGAACCGAAATTGCGATTGCGAGACAGTGGTTTAAGTCATGAAAATATACAAAATATTAAAATATAATAAGTTTTTTATGATACTGTTTTAATGAAAAATAAATCATGAACGGCAACATTTTCGTGTAAACTTTGACTAAAACCTGTAAATTGGAACAGTCTTATTTCACTGTTGTAGAATCGAAATTTTTGTAAATAGGGCTGCTCCGATTGGCTTAGCTAAGTTTAAGTTTGAAATTTTCCTCAAACTCGGAACGCTGTACCGGCAATATATTTTGAAAATTGAACATGTTCAAATGATTTCTGTAAACATACTTTTCAGAATAACATAAATTTGGCATATGCTCTAAATTTTACAATTTTTAAATTAAAAAACTTTTCTTTTTTGTTTTTGCATATAGTGTTAAACTTTGTATTATGGTACAATATTTGTGTTGATATTTCTCGCGAGTAATCATAAAATCCATGATTTAAAAAACTATCAGACTAAAAAGAAATATTATGTTGATAAGGATGATGCTGTTTTAAGATATTTTTCCAACGTCAAACTACGTACATGCAAAAGGAAATTATGCTGTATAATGAATAAGAGCTTTAATAAAATGAATTCATAAAAATGTATATTTAAACATGTTGCAGTACTAATTAAATAATATTATAATATTATTACATTCTTAATTTTAAAGACTTCCAGAAGTCATTATTTCCTAGCTTTGTTCGCCACTTTTTGTATTACTAATTATATATTAAAGAATTACTATATATTTAAAGAAGTTAGTCAGCTTTCACACGTTTTAATTCTGACTCTTGAAGGCAAGTAATGTTAGGTGAGAAGGGAAAAGAAAATAAAACGTATGTATACATACTTGATGGTACTAATCAATTTTCTTATTTCCTTTTGTTGTCTTATTTTATTTCCATCGTCTTATTCTTCGCGAACTTGTTTGTATGAGCAAATAAAAACTTGATGGTAAAGAGTACGAATATTGAAGATACGCGTATGAACGATATGGTAGGTTCAAAAAAGAATTGGTCAGCTAAACTTGAACGTATGAAACAGCATTTATTATATGATTATAAATCTGTATTAATATCATTTTGCAATAAGTTTCCTTCGTTTATTTATTTCATAACATTTTGTTTTAATCAGTCTACAACTACACATTTTTATAAAACTTTTAAATATAAAAATAAGTTATTAATTTTTTGGTTAAAAGTGGCAAAATCCCTTATTATTTTGTGACATTGTGAACAAAAATAAGTTTTTTTTCTATTAAATTTGCAAGTAGTCTGGTCAGAAATTTCCTATTACTTTTTAACTTAATTTGTAAGTGAAGTTTTTGCTGGGACGATTTTGTTATCTTTAAGGTTATGGCGAAAGCTCATATTCAGTTTCCTTAGAGACTCAAAAAAAGGACACAACTTACAATTATATTGCATCAATTTATACCAAAAATATCTCTATGCAAAAATTGTGCCATTACCTAAGTCGACTGGAGAATACAGACCTATAGCCATCTTGTTTAAATAAGACTCAGTCTTGTTGTACAGGAAATGGAATCAATAAATAAATAAATAATTGGACGGAAAAAAAGAGAATTGATGTCTCTTGTGTTTTCTATAGCTAAAGTGCACATTTATATAATGCTTATTTTACCAACATTTCTATTTAAAATAAGAATACATTCCTTTAACATTCTGCATGCATTCAAAAGCATATGCATGCATGTACATGCAGAGCATGTATGCAAATAATCATATAATATTTTTTTTATGACCAACATTTTTATTTAATAAATTAAAATGAAAAACGAAAAAAGAAAGAATATTTATTTATGCATATGCCACATGATGCGGCTGGCCCACATCATGTTGTTTGGCCAATGTTTATTAAGGATGACTTGGTGGTTGTTGGTGGTGATAAAAGCAGAGCTTCACCATGTGGCAGCTGGTTCTACTTTTTTGTTTCCCTATTATAGAAAATATGTATGTATAAATGTATGTATACAATTGAATTTTGCTTTTGGAAAATAAAATGTTGCCTTAATTGTATGTTTGTTAAGCCTTTATAAGTACAATTTAATTATTTATTTTTGTCACAGTATTGTAAATATTTATGACATTTTATTAATTTGTTTATTTTTATCAATGACATTAAAAGAGGGCTTTTATATTATTTTATGATGCTAACCAATTTCAACATTATAAACCAACAACGAAAACAATAAAATATGATTAATTAAATTGAAACTATTAAATGTTGTTTGCAAATTTTGTGCAATAATTGTTTGTTTAATATTATATTAATGTTCATTTAGGATAAACATTTGTTT
Organism: Bellardia pandia; assembly: GCA_916048285.2. NCBI lineage: Eukaryota > Metazoa > Arthropoda > Insecta > Diptera > Calliphoridae > Bellardia > Bellardia pandia. Next base: position 19,888,168 of record OU696532.1, on the reverse strand, counting down.
AAGACTAACAATAAATAATTGGAATTTAAGTTGCATTTTATAATAATTTTATTTAAGATTATTTAATATTAATTATGAAAGGAATATAATCTAAACACAGTGGGGCAGACATTTATGGGAAATAAATCTGACATTTCAAAACGGCTGGTCTGATCAAGATAAAATTTTATATTGTCAAAGCCAAGGAGTTGTTTGTTTGCATACAATGTGACAAGTGCATGTGGAAAGTTTTATTGGTTTTATTTCACAAGTGAATTTTATGGAGCACTTTTGGATAGTTCAAGAAACATAAACGTCAAATTGTTCCCGACAAATTTATCAGAATTTGAATAAAAACAAGTATATGTATGTGCAAACAGTTTTTCAGAAATGGACGCTATTGTTGGGAGCTGTGACTAGATAACAGCTATGTGCATATAATATTATAAAGGGTGTCCCAACTAGAACGCAATTTTTATTATATAAAACACAGATATTTAAAAAAAAACTTTATTATATCGTAAAGTAGACAGAATGAGGTTATGTATGGAACAAGATATCGTGCAGATGGCCGCCGCACAGTGGCTGAAAATCGTTTTTCATTGGCCAAAAGTCGAATTTTTTTTTGTCACCGATTTTTTAAATTTTTACACCTTTTTGAAGCTAATATATCCATATTAAGGTAGCCAAAAAATTAGGTTAAACTATTAATAATTGTGGGCGTGGCATGCTGTCAAACTCAACTGTTTTTTTAATTTCAGAAAAAGGTGTTTTTTATTTGTTTTTTGTCAAAAATAAATGGTTACTACTCGCAAGCTATCATCGATAATGGACTGCGGTCTTTTTTATAATGTTGGTAGGATTATAGTCTTTAGTTGTTGTAAGTGGTTACCGCTCTAGCGTTTAATATTAGGGACGTTCTGAAATATTTATCAAACTACTATATTTTTCTGAAATTTAAAATTTAGTGGAATAGAACTTCTAGGGAACAAAAGGGAACAAAAAACGTATACCACCCGAAGAAAGGTGAAAGTGTCTGCTTTAACCCTATATATACTTTTGCACCCGCCACGACCCGCCGGTAGAACACTTTTTTAATTTTAATGAAATTACTCTAAAAAAATTCAAATTACGATAATTTAAACAGCCCTATAATTACTCGTATACAATGGTGTATTAAATTTTCAGTTTTTCGCCTAAAGGTTTATGTTTCTTTACTTTAGACTACGTAAAACTAAAATAATTAAATATAATACCTGGGAAAGGGTTTTATGGCTTTGTTTTGATTAGCAAAAAAAAAATAAGTCATAAAAATATCACAATAGGTTCTACAGTAAACATATGCTCTCTTTCTAATATACCTGTTATCAACTGTTAGGGTCAACCAAAGTCATAAACAATTTTATAATAATAATCGCGACAATAAACCACTAAAGAAAAAAAAAAAAACCCAATATTGGCGAGATACTAATTAATTTTACCTGATATTAACCCTTTCGGCCGCACTTGAATTTAGCTGTGACTACCAAGAGCATCACATATTTTTTCACGACTTTTTAACAAATGACGACTTATGGAACATATACTAAAAATCAGTTATGATTTGGATTTCGGGTCTTCAGGATCCATAAGAAACAATGGAACCAACAAAGAGTTAAGAAGTTCAAAAAAGAAACATGTTCAAGATGAATATCGCAAATTTGGATTAATTATAGATCAGCCAAAACAAGGGTCAGGCAATACAAATGATGACAATACCGCACGAAGATTCTTTTTAGATCCAGAAACAGCATCTGAAATAACAGGAGTGGATTTAAACCTTATTTTCAGATTTAAAATAATCCTAGAAGTACTTGCGTGCAATGAAGAAATTGACGCTAGACAATTTGGAGATTATGCTAAGGAAACTGCAAAAATATATACAACCAACTACCCATAGAGAAATATGTCTGCAACAGTTCACAAAATCCTTTATCATGAAGAAGATATCATTAAATATCATTCTACTAGAAAAATTTCACGAAATTCCACAAATGAAGATCTATTTAATTTATTATTGGCAACAGCAGATCCGTTCATATCCAATATTCGAAATCAATGGAAAGTGGAACATCGGGATTTTAATGAAGAAGCCAAAAAACTACTAAAGAACAGAAATAGCGCAGAACAAAATATAGAATATTTGCAATCAATATTTGTTTCAAATGAATAATAATTATAATTGCCTTCATTGTTATTTAAGTACGAAAAACATAGTATTAGTAAATAATTCTTTAAAAAAACCGACTTCAAAATTTCGGCCAAATAAAATGTTGGATTAACTTTCAAAAATGTTTAATATAACTAATGTTGTTGCACTTTTTTGATTTAAAGAAAGAATTTTGAAAATCTTGTTAATCTTCTAAAAAATCGGTTTATGCTAAATCTATAATGTTTTCCCATTAACAGAGCTAAATTTTGACACCCATATTCGATATATTCTTAAAAATCGGTTTATGCTATATATCCCCGATATATCTCAATCAATTTCTGAAATTTTCATTTTTTTTACCTTAAATATATTTTTCTGCAAGCCATATCTTCCAAATGAAAAAATTATTTTTAAAATTGATTCATAAATCACGAAGTTATTCAACAATTTATAAGAGAAGCACAGAAAAAATATAGATAACGGTAAATAAAAAACCGTATGTCCGTCCGATCTTCATAAAACCACCTGCAAGCAAACCCTTTCAAACAAAAAAAGAATTTTTAAAATTGGTTCAGAAATGGTTATCGTGGAACAAGCATAAAAAAAGCAACATATCATTCCAATTGATAACCTCCTCCTTTTTGAAGTCGGTTAAAAATAATAATGAATAGAACCTACTATTGTTACAAATGCTAATAAAATCTATTGCAGTTTTTATTTTTAAAATGTTTTTTAAAATTATCAAATCTGACAGCAAAAAAGAATAAATTTTTCTGTAGTAACAGCAAAATCTCCAGTGAATTTTACTATTTTTTTTAGTGTAAACATTTTTTTGAGTGTAAAAATTTTTTTGAGTGTAACATTAAAAAAATTCCATTATCACAAAAAATAATTATAATTATTATTAATTTCCAAATATTAAATTTTTTAATATGTAAATAAACAAAATAAACCCAAATTTCACTCCAAAAGTTAAAAAAAATCAAAAGTTCAACTTTGACCTAGAAGTCCTTAAAAAGTCATCAATCAATTTTAATGTAATTAAAACTGAGCCAAGCTGAACTAAATATCTATCCATTAAAAAAAAATTACTTCAATATTTTGATCGGTTCAAAAGTTACAGAATTTTGGCCAACGAAAAACGATTTTCAGCCACTGTGCGCCGCGGCCTTGCTGGCACACACGCGATCTTTTAATGAAATTTTCAATGACCTTTTTGCATAAATGCTGCGGTATTTCATTAATGCAGCGTCCAATTTTCTCTTTTAAGGCTTGAGTCGACGTCGGCTTATTCGCGTAAACCATCGACTTCAAAAAACCCCAAAGAAAAAAATCTAAAGGTGTTAAATCGCACGATCTAGGCGGCCAATTATGGTCTCCAAAACGCAAAATAATACAACGAGGAAATGACTGATGCAGCAATTGAATTGTTTCTCTGGCTGTATGACATGTGGCGCCGCATGCCCTCCACATTCATTTCTTCAATTCTAGGCAAGAAAAAACTGGTTATCATTTCAAGATACCGAACACCATTTTTAATGTTGCGTTCTAGTTGGGACACCCTTTACATCTTAAATTGATTTTCGAAGGGGATCTTAAATAATTATGGACCTACTGCTATAAAATTAGATGTCATGATATCTGTATATGTGAAACTTATTTGTGTTGAAATTGATTTCGATACCAACATTTTTAACTTTTAACTACTGAGGTGGTGGCAAATTTTACCCTTATGTTTTTATTTTTTTTTTACAGGTTTTTTAGTTTTAAGAAAAGTGACTGTGAAATAAAATCCTTGTTTTGTTTAACTAGAATTTTGCTTTCTTTAATTTGATTACTTTATTAATTTAGAAATGTAGTTTCTTATTCCAATTGAAAAGAAATAATTAAAATTATTATTATTAATTATTATTAATAATTAAAAGAAGCTTTTTTTGGCAAAAAAATTTAAAAATTAAAAAGGGGTAAAATTTTACACAACCACAATGACTACGCCCAAATATTTCGCCTCAGTAGTTAAAGGTTGAGTGAATTATGTTGGTAAAGTGATTTTCGGAACGATATATGAAACATATTTGCGTTGAAAATTATTTTCTTACCGACATTTCTAAGAGAGTTATGCTCTTTAACATGATATTCGGCAGTGGGAATTATGAATAGTTATGCACTGATCTGCACAAAATTTGTAAATGTGATTAGGCTTCATGTACAAATTATATTTGGCGAAACTTGTTCGGATATGTCCATAAATCAAACCTTTATGACCGATAAACCTTTATTTCGGGAGGACATTTGTATGGGGGGTTGGTACAATAATATACCGATTTTAACCAATTTTGATCCCAAACCATTCTTGGGTCGGAAAAATATCATGTCTTAAAGTGTATGAAAATATCTTATAAATTGCGACATGTACTCGGATGGACCGACGGACGGACGGACATCGTTAAATCGACTCAGGAACGACCGAAGTCGATCGGTATATTTTAAGGTGGGTGTCGGGCCAATATTAATGGGCGTTACAAATATCAGTACAAATACAACATACCCTTTCCATTGTGGTGGTGTAGGGTATACACAAAGCTTTTCAGAAATCCAACAAATATGCAATATGTATTATATATGTAAAGATCTAGTCGTTAATGTTTAGAAATGATAAAAATAATTAGTAGTATTTTGTTGAACAGTTGATATTTCAATAGCAGGCACCGTAGTGGTGCAGGGGTCAGAACGTAAAGAATTCTGATGAGAGAAAGTGGTGTTTCTCGAAACATATGTAAATTCAACCAACAACCCAGGTTCGAATCCTAGTCAAAAATTATCAAAAATAAAAATTTTTTCAAGTTGTTAAACAATTCCTTCTTCAGTAAAAATAATTTAATGAAAATTAAATTCAATGAACTTAAGCCTAACTAATAGAAAATATCAAAAATTGAAATGATAAAAATCTTATGAAAAAGAAAAAAACTGCACGCGTTTATATGAACTACATGCCAAAAGTGTCCTACTCTGAGCATACATAGTGCTGCCCTGGAGGTTTTGTGGGAACTTGAACTTAATATTCCTTGACTAAGCCCCTGTCAAAGTTTCAATACAACAGTATTTATTTATATTTTGATATTTTATTATTAGACAATTTTATAAAATTGTTTACTTACTGCTAAAATTTTATATAATTTTTTCTGGAGTCGTTAATGTACCTTAAGAGAAATAGAAAATAAAAAAATATTATTAAAATTAAATCTAAAATTATAAAATTGTATAGAATAAATTTTTAGTATGTCGTATTTTTTATTTCAAACATTATTCTTAAATGTCCTTTTAAAATTAGTATTATTCAATTTTTAAATATAATCTGTTTCTAAAACATCTGTTCAAATTAATATCTATTAACAATATACAGTGGGGGAGAAAATTAGTACATGTTAGTAGTTTGTATTACTGGCGTAGAAAGCTACTTTTTGGCATTGCTAAAATATTGTTTTTAATAGCGCTTGATAGCTTTTTATTTATTTTTTATAAATTGATTTGTGTTGGATAATTTGCAAAAAGTGTTTACCGCAACATGCTATTGAATTAATATCTTAAACTATTTCAAACAACACACATGTTCAAAATTGAGTACATGCAAAGTTGTTTTTGTATTAATTGTTAATTTACCAAAAATTATCACATTCCTTACACTTAATCAGAAAGTGTCCTATGGCAAAATCTGTATTATTCAATTATTAAATATAATCTGTTTTTAAAAAAATGTATTCATAAATACTTTATGTGCGTGTATAATTAAAAGCTAACATTACACTTCTCATAAATCCTTTAGAATGTCATGTAGTTGATACTTTCTGCATGCATAAATTTCCTTAGTTAGTTAGAATATCGTTGTGTTCCGGGTTTTTCTTGCAAAACTTTTTAATATTAAAAATATGCTTATATTGTGATAAATTTTCTGCTAATAAAACTTGAGCAGCTCTGATTTTTTATGTCTGCAGTAGTATTTTTTTTAATAATTTATGGCAACAACCCTCTTTGGTTAGTTTTTTGTTGCATATGTCCCGAAAAAAATATTATGTTTGTCTATAGAACATTTTACTTAACTAAGGGCGGGGGTATAATAAAAGGAACATCTAAACATGGACATTAAATGTTTTTAGAAATTTATTTTATGTCTGACCAAAAATTATTACTCATATTTATGCAAAGGGGAAGAGAAGAGCAGCAAAGCGATGCTATGTCGTACAAAATTATTAAGCTGACAACTAAAGTGGACAATGTTGAAAACTTTTTGCTTGAACATCATCCCCACTGGCAGCCTGTTTGCTAGCCGACCACCCTCTCTCCACTGTCTTGTTTATAGATAATGGTTGTTTTTATGTTTATTAGACCGGACCTTAAAAAATTAATTTACTTTTTATAATAAATAGTGGAAATCGGATAACGAGAACCCGTGCTGCAAATCAGCTCAAAGTTACTTTATTTTTAAAGGCTGGTCTAATGTTTACAATGTTGCTAAAAGTTGTGACGAAAAAAAAATATTTCCGTTTAAGTAAAAGATTTTATTTTGGTTTGATGATTTTTATGGTCAACATTTGTTGTTGTTTGTGGTGGTTTCCATAGACTGTTAGAATGTTAGTGGCTTTTGTTGCTACACATGTTTATTAATCAGAAGTAAGTATTTTATTTTTATAATAAACGTAAAATATGATTTACTACGAAATCCAAAGTTTTAGTTAATATTTTACAGACGAAAACTATAAATACAGTAAAGTCTACAATAAGGGCCATGCGAGTGAGAGATATTAAAAAGGAAGCTAAATTATGGTTTTTATTATCAATAAAACCAGCATAAAATTTTCACATATAAGTTTTTCAATAAGAAGAATACACACACATAGTAACCGTAAGTAAATTTCGTTCTAATTCACAACACGTAAAAAAGAAATATTATAATTCTCGAATTCTATTTTTCGAAAAACAAAAAATGCGGTGAGTTAAATAGATGATGTTGACAGATTGATCGTGGATAATGAAAATTGCTGATGCCGCCCTTGGAAGGGTAGAAACTGCATTCCAGTTTGCCAATTGTCTAGAAAAATATAACTTTACAATAATATTCTTTAAGTTATTAATTAAATGAACTCAAGCCTAAATAATAAGAAATTTTCTCTAATGGTTTTCAAAATATTAAAAACAAAATTTGGCAAAATTTTACAATTTTAATTTTCAAAGGCTTTTCACACACCATCGTGATTTTTAAAGATCTAGCCGAGGATTTTCAGAAAATATAAAAACAAATCCGTTGAATAACGAATTTTTTTGTTGCCCCCAACATGTAAATAACATGTCAAAGTTGCCCTATTTAGAGCCCCCAAAGCTCAGCTCTTGATATGGTTGTGCGGTGATGAACCCTATTTTCGTTTAACTTGTTTTAACTTTCTTATTATATATTCATTGAATCTGCCTTTACTTCACAGGCCTTACAATATGTATTGAAATCTCTTATACCTAAACCTTAAAAACTATTTGCTCTCAGTTGAGAAAGCCATAATGGACAAATGGGCCCCAATTTAGTAGGGTGGTAAATCAGCTCCGAAGCCTTGTTTCTGTGTGAGTTCTAGTAAGCACTCTCTCAAACGGGTTCTGATGATTTTGCAACTTCAAGTTATATCTCTCACGAACCTTTCTGAATTCATCTTTAACTTATGGTATTTCCAATTCTTTATGGATGTTTTCATTCCTTATGTACCAAGGCGCTCCCGTCATAGTTTTAAGAATTTTCGATTGGGCTCTTATACAGACTGGTATTACTTGCAGTTCTTCAAAATTTAAGCTCGAATACTCTTTGGCTAAGGCCATTAACGATATTCTTTCGAACGAACCAACCCTTTAGAAGTTCTAGATTTATTTGCAAATTTAATTTAATTTCAGCCCCACTGTGCGTACATAAAGAACAAATAATAATTCATGTGGACTGCAGGTGGTATGAGTAATGTTCGTCTAAATATCAGTTTGCTCTTTGTCCCGCGTATACGAATTGCCTAAAATAACTTCATGTAAGTATGTTTCTTAAAAAAATATATAGACATTTTCAATGATTTTCTACAAAATACTGATATATAATATTGTTATTAATATTGATATTGCGTAAATACCTTTAGTTATAACAATGTTTTTAGGCTTAATATATTTAATATTTTCGCCATGTTTTATACAAATGTTATGTTTAAGTTAAATAATAATGCTTATTTAACAAATTCGTTTTGCATTTTTTTTGAAACTTAGTAAATCTTTCTTCAAGCTCAATATATTATATTTATAATTAATAAAAAGCAAGTTAGAGCAGGGACAGAAATAACAAAAATATACAAAAATAAATAGTAATCTATACAATTTATTTTCAAATAAATTGTATATTTGACTTGAAGTGAACTTCGATTAAAAATTTTTATAAAAAATAAAAGTTATTTTTTAACATTTAATTTTTTAAGGCAAAAATAAAAGTCATGAATTAAATATTGCACAAAACTAAAAACTTTAAAGTATAAAATAAAGTAAATCTACACGATTGAAATTTTCTTCAAAATTTCTCTTCAAAATGCTTTAAACTCGTGTAAACAGAAAAATTTCTTCAAAATTTATTGATCAACATTTATTGAACAAAACTTTTGAAGATTTTATTGATGCCGTGTAAATGAGCATCAAAATCGCATCTGACAATATTGATAACAATAAATAATTTGACAGCATGTTCATTCTTTTGATTCAAAACCATATCAATACATATACATGTGCTGGTGCTATAATATTGATGTGTTTTCCATCTAATGCCCCGATTAAATTGGGAAAATTCCACATTTTATTTATAGTTTGGGAAATACTCTCCCATTCCTCTTCTGTTGCTGGCATCCGTACCAATAGATATTATTTTTGATATGTTTTTTTATTTAATAAACTAGGCTTTACCTTTAAAAATTCATCTTTTAATACTTTATATAATGCAAAGCAGACTTTAGGCACAATATTGCATATCGATGATCTTGATCTTTTAAACAAGAATATCAGACTTGGGCAACTGTCCCCAGTCGCTAAAAATCTCAAAGTAATTGCCAGGCCTTTTCCGGGGCATAAAGATTCCCGCATATTAGTATTAGCCTTCTCTATTGATGGGGTGACGAGATTAAGCAAATAATCAAAATCGTCTGGTGACATTTGCACAAAGTTGTTCTATAAGTCAGGATCATTTCTTATCAATCGCTCCCTAAAAGAGCCATACCTTCCAAAAGAAAAGGTCGAACCCTATGTTCCTTTTGTTTTCTCCTTTTTTGCATTATTATCAGCTACTTCCTTCTTCAATAGTAAAAATGTTGATGCTATGATGATTGTGTCGTCGTCCATAATTATTAATTGTTTTTTTTTTATAATAATAAATTATTTCACAAGAGAAGCAAAACAGCTGATCAAAGTCAATATTTTCAATATAAAAAATTTACCAATAGTTAAATTAGCTTCAACAAATTTTGATAAAATTTTTGTCAAAAGATTTTGAAATATATTGAAAGAATATTTTGATAAAATTTTTGAAACGTGTAAATAGAACATCAAAATAAATTTTCAAAATTTTGATAAGACTTCAAAATACCTTCAATCGTGTAAATCTAGCTTAACAATACTTTCGGTAGAAATTCCCATGTCTCATACAGCAAAAATATTAAAAATTAAAAATTTAAATACCCTGAGATACCGAAAAAAAATTCACTTCACTGTTAATAATAATAATAGCAACAATATTTTAAAATTATTAAATTACATGCCCAATTAAACATCAATTAATCTTATACTAAACTACACTCGTACATACAGACTAAACATAAACTACAAATAACAATTGGCTTAAATAAGCTTAAAATAACCAGACAACAAATACGATTAAAATAGACTTAAGGGAAGAAAAGGGGCAAAAAAAAATAGAAAAGTAATAGTTACAGCAAATATAAGCAAATAAAATATAAGCTGCAGTATGGTAAGGGGGTGGGCTTAAAAGGGCACAGTGATTACTGGGAATGGAAAAATTATTCTATAGAATGTATACTGTGTAATAGCAAATGCCACAAGTTGTTAAATATGAATATTTTACAAAACACTTTAAAAAATACACTGTGTTGCATTACTATAATTACACTTGATGTTGCCTATTTGTTGTAAAGCTACAAACTGTTTTTGATAACGTAAGAGTATGATAAACGATTTCTTTTTATGAAAAATACGAGAGACCTCTTACTTCACGGCAATTGGTTTCAAAAAACTTTGTGTAAAAAGACATTGATCGTATGCAAAATAGGTGATTAGCTCATTATCTCTAAAGTGAAAAACAAAAATTTTTTAAGAACAATTATTCAGGTTTGTAATACTAAATCACATACATATACATTGTGTTTTTACACAAGCAAGTTATTAAAGAAAAGAGATATGCAATCTTAGCTTAAAGGTAATGTAAAAAAATGTGCGACAAGTTCATTTGATTGTATGCACTAAAATGGATTTCCCCTAAATTTGTGCCACTTACAATTACTTTGACCAGTAAATTTGTTTGTATTCGAAAAGAGAGAATTCTTCTTAATTTTGTGACATAAACATATTTCGGAAAAATTAAATTGAACCAAAAAAAATTTAAGCTCAAAAATGTTAAATCTTGTTACATGGAATAAAATCGTGTAAAAAAATTATGTGTACTTGAATGACTCGCATGTTCTCCAGATCAGAGCCCCATTGCGAATATTAAGCCGTATAATTTATGCAGAAAACCTACAGTATAAAACTGTTATAGATGCTTGAAGATCTATACCAGAAGATATAAGAATAAATCTATTGGATAAAATGTCTGATCGAATGTTTGATATTAAAGTCTATATTTTTTGTGACTATTTTTAAGAGGTAAAATAAAAAAAATATTTTTTGTTAAATAATATTTGTTTTTCTGTTTTAGTTTTTCTTTAACTGACAAAATTGTGAAAATGTTTTATGTATTTTTAAGTATGCAACGCAGTGTATGTTTATATATATAAAATCTTCAGTATACAAACATATTTTTCAACATATTCAATAAGATACTTGCAGCAGGCCCGTACTACTTATTCGTCATTTGGGGAATTCATTCTTTCAAAACATTTCTCAATTTCTGTAGTAGAATTCGCTATTTCTTACTTCAACTATAGAATTTATTTACAAATATAAATTTTTATTTCTAAACGCTCCTGCTTTAATGGACAATGTATACAAAGAATTTTTACCAATCTTGATGACTGAGTAAAAATAACAGAATTAAAGGATTATTATTTTAGCATAATTTAATCAATAATAACTGATAAAAATATCTACTCTAGATTACAAAATGTAAATGTAACCTGATGATGCCACAACGCCTTAATATTCTTATAAGAAAATACTTCATGAAAGACGAAAAAGTATAAAATTTCTTAGATGTAGAATCCATATGTCAGCAAAGTTCTAGTTAAATGTTTAAGAGTTGTTCATGTATTTTAAGTTCGTTAACTGCAAAACTTTAGAAAGAATTTTTTGATTGATTTTTAATAAAGTAATTGCGATTTTAAATACAATTTTTCTATAATAAAATATGCAAATTTAAATTGAAAATTTTTTAAGGCTTAATTAAGATTGGTCGTTACTTAGCCAGCGTAGATTAGAAGATTTCAGTCTCAAATTAAACATAAAAGTAAGAAATGAGAAATTTTACTTCAGTTGAAACAACTTTACTTTTCCTTTTACAAATTTTAAACTAATAGATTTGAAGTTATCTTTAAGTATTTCCCTAAACCAACATTGGCTTTAGCAAAAAACATAAAATGAAGAAATTTTAATAAATTTTATTAAATTTCTTCATTTGTTTATTTGCTGTTGCTTATTGATACTGCATGTAAATAGCTTACTTAAATGATAGTAAACACTTTAAGCAAACATATCTAAATTGTATAGGAAATACCAATAAACAGAATTTGTCTGAAGTGTAAACATTTAACATAGAAATGCATCATACTTCGATACCAAATACAACTACTTTAAAAACTACAGAAAAAACAAAAAAGGATATAAAAATGTTGTCAAAACTACTTTACTTAAATACTCTATAAAAAAATCTTGACTTGCAGTATTGATAAACAGAAAACTTAAGAAGCCAATGAACTTGTTGTCTAACAGGCAAAAGTGTACTTGTACTAGGCACAAGGCAAACAAAATAATAGACAAGCCGACTACATTAAACGAGTGGGAAAATAAATTGGTACGAAGGCGTAGACAAGGCGAGATGAGACAAGATAGACATAAAATAATATACATATATACATATATATATAAAGCAGTAATGGGCAAAGAAATAACACACATAAGTTGGAGTAACTGGAGAAGAACATTTATGGACAAGTGTTTAGAATCAAAATTATATAAATTATCTTTGGATTTTAATATTTATAAATATTAAAAAAGTAGTAACTTTAATATTACCACAGTCAATGTAATATTACGAAAAATACACTAAACAATATAGTCAACTGTAATACTGCTACTTTAAGCACAGTGGTGTATGTTAACTAAAGTAAATTTTTTGCATTAAAAGTGTTCTGTACCTGCATCATTGAAAATTGGAAGCTTATCAAATAGAAACCTATCAATTTGAATTTTTATTAACCCTTATATGACTGGCAAGGTACACGGGTAAATTTTAGATTTCGAAAGTAATTTTTTTTTTTGGAGAAATTGGCAACCATCGTACTTTAAACTTCTTGGGAGCTCCAAAATTTTGATATTTTTTTGTATTTAAACATTAGTAACATTTAAAATTTTGTTGCAAAATGGATTGTTTTTCATAAGATTTGTATGAAGGAGGTACCCGGGTACTTTATCGTAAAAAACAAGGAGTCTTTTTATTTTGTCAATCACATAAGGGTTACAATTTTTTAAATTTAGTTCCCTTTTAAGTTGTGCAATTTTAAATTCCTTAATATGATTTATTGTTCAATTAGAACAACATATACATACATAAGTATATATTAATAATTCAATTTGCAATGTAATCTTTGGAACTAGGGTGATACGATATGATTTTCTCCCAGTAAATATATTGGAAGAATTTAAGTACTTTAGAGCCCCGACGCAAATCGAGTCACTTTTTTCTATAAAAATGCACTGACATTTTGTTGAATGGATCCAACATTTAAAAATTTTGCAAGCAATATCATATTTTTATTAAAAAAACGTCTTATGGTACGTTTGACTATATTAATTTCAGCAGGTTATTTTTATTATTATAAAGAAATAATTGAAAATATATTTTTAAACAAGAAAAACAAGGATGTTGACGATTTTCAACAGCTCCTGAGCGATGTCCATGCGACGTTTTTTTTTTTTTTTTTTATTAAAAAATTTTTTTATTTACAAGTTTTTTTTTTTTTTGTTGCTATTTATATGCCTCAGCGTCTAATGACATTATTGAGGCGAGTTGGCATTTACTTATTCAAATTTTATAAACTTGTATTAAAATAAGCTTAAAAATATTTGTTTATATGTAATATTAAAAAAAAAAATAAAAAATTAAGCAAATATATGTATATTTACAAAGATTATATACAAATTTACATTATTTACAGTTTTATGTACAAAATTCAAAATGAAAAAATTATCTTAGAAGCATTTCTAAATTTCTTAATAAAAATTTCTTTACATTAATCTTAAAAGCAGATACAGTATTTATACTTTTTATGCATTGTGGTAAATTGTTATATTCAAAACATCCAATGTGTTCAACTCTTTGTTTTGTGGTTTCAAGTCTGCATCTAGTTGTTCTTAAATTGGAACTGTTTCTTGTATTGAGAGTTGTTTGATTCCTTGAGAAGACTATCGTGTTATGACCAATGTTATAAAGAGATTTGAAAACAAATATAAGTAATTGTAATTTATAGGTTCCGTTCACTGGCAAGATATTTTTACAAACTTCCTTATACAGGGTGATTGTAGGGTAGGTTAATGGTAGGTTGTATACGGTTTTTAGTGCTTTGTTTTGTACTCTTTGGAGAGACTGCAATTCTGTACTATTTTTATAGCCATATATCATTATTAAATAGTTCAAATGACTCTGAATCAATGTTTGATAAATCATTAATTTTGTAGTTTCGTTAAATTTATATTTAAATTTATATAAGATTCCTATTACTGGATATATTTTTTATTTAACAGTTTCAATATGTAGGTTCCATTTTAAGTTGCTTTGCAATATTACTCCTAAATATTTTACAGAGTTACACTCCAAAACCTCTTCTCCATTTGCAATAATACCAAAACTCTCAACGTTTGTATGTAAATGGGGCTTAAATCTTATAACTTTAGTCTTTGTCGCATTAATGACTAACTTATTTAGCCTTGCAAATTCAAAAATCATGTCTGCATCTTTCTGCATGTAGGCTCTTAACGCTGTTTCGTGTTTATAGGGATAGAAAATAGATATATCATCTGCATACAAGTATATTTTTCCATTAAGCTCGAGATTCACAATATCATTTATATAAATAGTAAATAATAGTGGGCCTAAAACGCTGCCTTGTGGAACCCCGTGTAGTATATCCCCGACAAAACTTCGACTATTATTTAATTCAACATATTGCTTGCGGTTTGTCAAAAACTTTTAAATAAATCAAGTTCTGTATTCCGTATTCCGTAGTATTGAAGCTTTTCAAACATGATTTCATGATCCACAAGATCAAATGCTTTTGAGAAGTCATAGAAAATACCAGCGACTCCTTTATAACCTTGATCTAATCCTTCGCATATGTAATTCACAACATTAACAACAGCATTTTCATTACCACTACCTCTTCTGAATCCGTATTGACAATTGTGCAATAGGTTATTGTTTTCAAGATAATTTAAAAGTTGGTGATGTATTATTTTTTCAAAAATTTTATCAATAATAGGTAGTAAAGCTATAGGTCTGTACATATCTTCTCTATTAGCATTTACTATTTTAGGTATTGGAACGATTTTTGATATTTTTAATATATCTGGGTATTGAGATGTTAAAATTATGTTATTAAAAATATTAAACAAATAAGGCACTATTTCTAAACCACATTTAATAAATAATTTAGGTGATAAACCATCATGGCTTTTTTGCTCAAAATTTAGCAATTTTAGAACAATTTTTGCTGCCGCACGTTTTATGCCTTAAACATCCGTAAAACTTGCTTGGCATGATCCGAACGAGTTCTCTTTTCTCTATAATAGGGGATACATTGTTTTTATTTCCACCACCAAAAAGATAGGGGTATACTAAGTTTGTCGTTCTCTTTATAACGCATCAAACTATGGATGACAAAACAAAAAGTATATATGTATATCAGCCATGTTCGTTTTTTGCTTCTATAGAAAAAGAGAAATGAAACATTTTTTCTAAATGAAACCACTTTCAATTTGTTATGTGAAATTGTAACTTTAAGCATTTCTAGGTTTAATTCTGAAAAAAATTTGTTCGTTTTACTTTTCCTATAGAAACAAAATACGGAATCAATTCTACTTCCGAATATAATTAAATTCTATGCCATGGCTGATATATTCTGGCTTCTCGTAAGTATCTAAGACAATGCAGCCATTTCCGTCCGTCTGTTGAAGATACGATAGAGCTTCGAAAAAAGAGACTTAGAACAATGAAGTTTCTCTCAAACATTCTTTGTTTCAATGAAATGTTTAATATTGAAAATGGTGAAAATCGGTCCAGTAGGCCAAGGTTTAAGACTTTCTTTTTATTATACTCGGAAAATGGTAAGATTCGGTCCATGATTTCTTAAAGCCCCCAAATAAATGTCTTCCCGGAATATAGCTGTACGATACATAAGTGCCTTTAAAAATGCAGTATCTATAAAAAATTCAAACCTACTTAATAACACATTATGAAGTTATTTAAGAAAAGTGTAGTTTTTTCTTTAGCCTTATAATGCCATCATCAATATGCTACACTTTACTATTACTCGTATATAGCAAACTACAGCCACTGTCTGTCTTGCTTCAAACTTCCTTAACAATATACTTTTTCACAGTTCAAATTCTTTTTAGTTTTAGTTAATAAAACAAAGAATTTTAATTGAAACCCAGAAGGATTAAGAGCAAGCATGTATACATACATTCTCTTATGGTTTTAAGGGGTTTTCAATGAGAACTTTGGTTTTCAAAACAAAATAAAACATCGAATTTATATAAAAATTATTAAAATTATTATTGTATTGGAAATAGTAAAACATTTAAAAATGATAACGATGATGATGATTGAATGGTATTTTTTTAAAAGAGCGGCAAATTCCGTTAATAAAGTCAAGGATTTTGAATTTGAAGGAGGCACTAAATTCGTTTGGTTCTGTATTGTCTCTATCTTTAGTAGCAGCCTAATTCAAAAGAATCTCGTGTTGTTAAATCGCATAGCCGGGATGATCAATTAACAGCTGCATTTCTTAAAATTTAGTGATGAAACCACAGGGCAAATCAAAAGTAATAGGTCAATATAGGGTTGTTAAAATATATCGATAGCTTGATTCGTTCATCATAATGTGTCTTTCACACACTCAGACCGCATAGAGCCACCATATAGTGACACGGTCAACATGCAAAGGCTTCTCAACAATTGATCTTGGGTTTTTAGAATCCAAAAAAATATTTTTCAAAAACAACCAGCAGGTTGTTTTGAAATAAATTTTTCAAATATTAAAATACGATTTTCGAGGGGAATTAATTTTACAATTAAAAGCAACTGTTTAATTTCGAGACGTTTTAACGTTCATCGTTGTTCCATGATGAATTTTCAAACTGATTAAAACTACGATGATTGGGTATAAATGTGTCCACTTGTACTACTCATATGTCAACAAATAAAATGTCAAAACTTTTATGTGATTCCAATATGCTTGTTTAAAAACCCTTTATTTATTTCATCTATACATACATACGTACATATGTATTGCATTAAAATATAGCAAACAATTTACATACATATATAATGCACAGTGTATATGTGTACATCTTTGTGCATGTTTTAATCAATTTAAAATTGTATGTTTTATATAGAGAAAAATACGAGTTTAGATGAAAGCAACACAATTTTTAAACATAAAAACTATAATACTTTTCTTTATTTATGCTATTGTTTAATATTTACTGAAAAAAATTTTTGTTGAAGTTTAAGTTTAGTGTAAGAAAATGTATATTAAAATATACTTTTGGGGGATTCACAAGGTGTCATAAAGTCATATGTCTTAAAATAATAACATGAAAAAATACGACTGCTGTGAACAACCCCTCATAATTCAGTGTGCTATTTTGAATTTAAATCAGCTGATTTAAAACAAATATAAAAATTAATAATTAATCAATGCCAAAAATAAGTGAAAAAACTAAAATAATAGCCAGTTTGTGCGAAAAATACATTTTAGATGTATTTGAGCTCAGCCGCTCAGCGCAGGTCTCTTCTGATTAATTACGACAGCACAATAAACATAGCAAGCAAAGTTCTATTAATTTAAGACACTTTTTGTTTACAAAGCAACAACAATATTTTTAAACCATTGTAAAATGTTAGAACATTATGACAATATAACATGATAGCACACCTTGTGAATACCCCATTTGTATATTTTGATATATAAAACAGCAGTTTACAATCATTTATCACAGAAAGATGTAAAACATTAAATGGAAAAATGTTTTACAGTTCAAAACTAGGCAAAATTAAAAAACACAATTTGTTACTGATAGCGCTTTTGATTTGATTTCAGTGTAGAAATTTCAGTGCTCTAAGTTATATAATAAGCTTTGGAAGTGCAGCATCATATTATCCTTTTGTTGTTATTGTTACCTTTGTAAACACATAATATGTAACCGACACACATGTATATAGAAGCACATGCATAGAAAAATTTCTATAGAATCATTGCTTCAAAAAAGGAATTAAATTAATACTTGTTACAATACATGTTAGTTTGCTCATGTTTTTGATATATTAGGTATTTATGCTGTTAATTTATGTTTTCTATGCTGTTGCTCTATGATAGAAAATTATTTTTATTTTCTCTAGAGGCAATAGCAGCAGAAGTAGCAGGAACAGTGACAGTAGCAATGACTTCGTGAACAAAAGAACTAAACATTGTTTATTCACTATTATGCCTCAAGCACTTTTGTGACAAGTACTGTTTTATAAAATACTTGACAAAAAAAAAAAAAAAAAAAAAAAAAAAAAAAAAAAACAAGAATTTCCATACATGGAAAATCATGCATGTTTACTTCTGCATATTGTGCAGGCTATGTTTGTTACTACGTTTAGTTTCTAAACACAGCTTCATATCTGCATATAAATATGACTGTAGGTGTTTTTATACAAGTGTTCTTTGGCGTGTATATAGCGGTGTATGTATGTATGTATGTACATTTAAATGCATGTTCTAATGCTTGAGTAAATTTCAAAAACAAGAACGTTTGTTGCCATTTTATTTGCACTTCAAACTAACTCAGAAGTTTAGTTTCAAGTATACCCATTTAAAATGAGAAATAACAAAAAGCTTTGCATATTTTGAGGCATACGCAAAAAAGCAGCATTTAAATACATACTTATACAACTGTATATACATGTGAACATCTTTCTTTCTAATCAATATGTATATGTATTGAATTTCTATTCAACAGTTGAGTTTGGTATCGTATCTCTAAAATAAAATAATAAAAATGACTTTTAAAAAAATAAGCGCCAAGAGTATTTTTATAACAAAATAGTTTTCTTGCAGCACTCCTACGTGAATTAACATAGACATACAAAATAATTATAAAGCGTGATCCATTTCGAGGTTCCCTACTTTAAAAAAAAAACACACAGAAAATTAAAATTTAATGGGCAATGTTTATTATCATTTGAAAGAACATTCCTTGGCATTTATTTTTTGAAGATTTTATTTATTTATTTACTTAAGATTTAGGTAATACATAAATGTATATACTAAATAATATTATTTTAGCTATAGCAAATATGCCTTAAGCTGTACAATAGATTTTAAAAAGATATTTATGCTAAAAAAATTTTTTTTTACAAAGGTGGTGTTATATTTTAGAAATAATTTAAATCTTATTATATAAGTTAATGACCTTTAAATAATTTATTATTTTGTTAATGGAATGCTCAGAGGGAAGAGATAAAGATAGAAGTGGATTTATATCAGAAAATATTTCGTTTCTAACTTGATCAAATTTGGTGCAGTCACATAAGATGTGTGTTATGTTTAATAGGCTGACGTCATCACAATCACAAATAGGAGGGTCCTTCCTTCTATGCTGTGGTTGTGAGTAATCTTAGTGTGACCCAGTCTAAGTCTAAGGAAAATTATATAATCTCTACGTTTGATACTATTGTTATTAGGTAGCCAAGTGTAAATGTTATTTTTATTCGTGTTAATAGATTTATACCAGTTGTTTGAATCAAACCATATATTGGAGTTTTGATTATTAGTTTGCTCTTTTATGAATTTTTTAGTGTCTGAAAAATTCCTATTCATTTCCATGATAAGTGGGGATTTGTGAGCCAGTTTGAAAGCATTGTCGGCGAATTCATTACCTGGGATCATAGCGTGATCCATTTCGAGATACTTATAAAAAAAACAGCCACATTTGAAAGAACATTCTTTGGCACTTATTTTTTGAAGATTATGTGTATAAAATGTTGGCCGTTGCTTCATAGCAGATGGTCTTTTAGTTGAGTTCAATTTTCGATGTCTCGTTAGAGCATTTTGACTGATAACTGGCGAATGACACGCGTGATGTTTTTCTCCAAATCCTAAATCGAAGCGGATTTGTCCGCATAAACTTTAGATTTTACATATACCTACAGGAAAAAGTCTAGCGGTGTGATATCACACGACCTTGGTGGCCAATCGACCGGACCAAAACGTGAAATTATGTGCTAACCGAAGTGTTCTCTCAATAGATCCATTGATTGATACGACCAAATTAATTTCAGATCAATTTCAGGCATCAAATAGTCGTTTATCATGGCACGATAACGCCATTACGGTTACGTTTGCACCGCCATCATTTTTAAAGAAATATGGACCGATGATTTCACCACTATATTTTCTTCACAGCGTGCTGGACGTGTTCTATTCGGTCGAATATTATCCAATAATGAATGCTTGGTCTCAAAATGGGTGTTGATGTTGCGAATAGTGCGCTCAGTAGGCCGATTATGTTGACCATAAGTTGAACAAAGTGCACGAACACACATTCCTCACAGAACGTGAATTTTCGTTTCCTTTCCATTATGAAATGCCAAACAATACTAAACAAAAATAACATGACAGCATGACACGACTCACACGTGATCGGTCAAAAAAGGATATTAAAAAAAGTAGCTCCACTTGAATCATCCTTTGCAATATACATCTGCACCGTATGTTTATTTAAAACTTTAAGGTAAAATTAGTATCTGGAATTATATTTCCAATATATTTTGTCATATATTTTGTATTATATTCCAAAAAAGATTTTATTAAATAATGAAATAATATATGATGAACACAATGATTTTTATGCATGCAATTACAAATTTGACTTATACTGTGTTCAGATATGAAACTTAATTGAGTCAATATTCGGTTAATTGACAATATTATTTTAAGTGTTCAGGCATACGCAATTTTCAGCTTACTCAATAATCGTTTGACAGTTGGAAAATAATACAAAAAATACTCTAAATGGTTGTTGTGTTTCTATGTAAAATCATTTGACAGTTGGAAAACAATACAAAAAATACTCTATATGGTTGTTGTGTTTCTACATAAACAAAGTTACCTTCACATTTTTTAATGATATCTTTTGTTGACATTTGCATTTTATACAATTTTGTTCACTAAACACAGTTGTGAACAGTGTTGCATTCGAAATCTTACTCAATATTATAACAATTTCGTACTTATTGCGCAATAATTAATTTAGATTTTATATGGAATATTGAGCTCAATAATGTCGTTAATTGTGATTAACGCAATTAAGGGTCATATCTGAACACGCTATTACGTATGTAAAATTTTACTTTGCCTCACTTTTACACAAAATCCATGATAATATTGCTCATACGCATTCTACAATCTTTATTACTCATACGCCGTTGTGTCCCCAATGCACATCATGTGTAAACTCAAAAATATAAATCAAACGTTTGCAATAATTATTGCCAAAGACTAAAGTTTACTGAGTTTTGTTTTTTCTTTAATTTGTAATATGTTTTCTCTTTCACAGTGCTGGTGTAAAGCCAGTAAATTTCCATTTTTTCTTTTGTGAGTTGAACTTTGTAAAACAAAAAGCCAAATAGTGCAGTAAAAAGCATTATACTATTTTACTACTTTTATAACTTTTCATTGTATTTAATTTTAAAATTGCTCTGTGTCATTTTGTAGGGCAATCGATAGTGCAACGACTGTGGCAAATAATCTCAGCCAAGGGCAAATGCAAAAAAAAACACCATTCATAATGTATACATTTGAGGTGAGCGAAAAAGGGCCTAAGAACATAAATTAAAAATATTAATATGTCATAGATATCAAGTTATTATATATATATATATTAAGGTAGAAAAAAAAACTGAAATAGAAAAAATGTTTGCAAAAGTTTTTGTTTTCATTATCTACATAATATGTAAAAGTCGGTTGTTAAGTCCTTTTCTCTCAAATATAATACAAATGTAAACCAAGTACTATATACATAAATTGTATATACTCTACTGTATTTAAATTTAAATACAATTGCATAAAAATAATACAAAGTTTTTGATTGTACTACCATCTAGGGTTCAATTATTTTGCATATGAACTATTTTTGAGGTCAAAAGGTAAACAAAAGCAAAAAAAGAAAATAACTTTCCCCAGTGTGTGATGGTATATTTTCAACAATGCATTATAAAAATAAATACAAAAAAAGAAAAAGAGCATGACGTTAGAAAATATAAAAGCATAAATACTTTTTTGTTTCAGAACTTTTGTATGAACTTGTTTGTCTTGAAATTGAGGAAGTTGGTGTGTAATTCATTGTAAAGTAAAGTAAATTTGTTTTCTAAATAAGTTTACTTTAAAAAGACAAACAATTAGTATCAGAGAATTTTAAAAAAGATACTTAATTTATAAAAATCATTTTAAAATTTGCAGTAAATTACTATGAACGCTAGTTTATTATTTAGTTTATTATTCTACATAAATGTGTATATAGTATATGTATGTATATAAAGACAACAAAACGAAAATATTATATGTGACCATTAGTTGAGTTTGGTTGATTTTCAAAGAAAATTATTGTATTCATCATTATTCATAGGTTATTAATATCAAGTATATGCTTTCATACAGCTGCGTGCAACTAATTACGGACACGATACTACCATCTGAGCTTAAAGCAAATAATACGAAAGGTTTTATGATATTCTTACAATTTGTCATAGTTTAGTCAATTTAACTCGTACTCCTAGAAAATAACTGCATATTATGTCAAATGAATTATTATTTATCAATATGTAATTCATATTTTCAAATAAGATTGATATTGATAGGCGTGCATATAATTAATGACATATCGAAAATTTTATAAAAAAAAGTATTTATTTAAAAATAAATCAATATTTTGTTGCAAATCCATTGTTATCGATAACAGCTCAACATCTACGCGGCATTGAGGTCACCAAATGTTTACATAAATTACTTGGAATGGCTTCCCAAGATTTATTTGGTTTTTATAATTTGCCATAACTTCTTAATTGAGTTGAGATTAGCACTGCACGAAGACCAGTCAAGAATAGTAACCCAGTTGTTAAATAAACATTGCTTGACGTAGTGAGCCGTATTTTTCGGATCGTTATCTTGTTGAAATATCCATATTACTGGCTTGTTCTCATTGGTATACGACATCATTGTATCGCTTAAAATTCTTGTATACTGAAACTTATCCATATGTCCCTCAATTTTGTGCAGCGACCCAACACCACGTGATGATATAGCACCCCAAAGCATTATAGAGCCTCCTACATGCTTCAAATAGGCGCGGGTATACTTTGGACCAAAATCTTCACGTTTTTTTTTTTTGTTTCTTTTCCATTTTATCCGTCTAATGGAAGTACTTCTTTGCGAATTACAGTCATTTTTTTTGCTTACATTCAGACAATAACGGCTGCTTTCGTGATATTCTCTCAAACAGTCCAACTTCTCCCAATCGACGTTTTACTGTATCTACAAATGGTTATGCCTCATTTTGGCTAAAGACTGCAATCCGAATCTCATTTGCTGATGTATGCGGATTCTTTTTCCCTCGGGCACCAATCTGTGAGTCTTCACGAACTGTCGTAATATTTTACCGCTTTAAAAACTATTTTTTTTGGAAACATTTAAAGCTGGTGTGATTTCTCCATAAGTGTTTCCATCCTGTTGCATTTGTTAAGCAAGTATTATGAACTTTTCATATACTGAAAAACATTCTGTGTAATCAAAATTAGTTAAATTTAAATTTCAAAAATTACCTAAATTGGAAAATTATAATAAATTTACCACTCTCCTTAATTTAGAACACAATTAATTTTTGTTATAAAAACACCACAAATAACAAAAATAGCAGTGTTTAATTTTAGCGTTTTATTTAATAAATATTACATTTAATATAACGATTTAAGTATTGAGTACTACTGTCCTTAATTACTTGCACGCAGCCTATATACACATTTAAAAATACAATAGCCTTTTGTTGTGTTTGAGCAATTAACTATGAGCTTGTAATCAATACAAGGATCCTTTACATTACAGGTGAGTGTTTTTGTCCTTTTTTTATTTTTATTAATTTTAAATTGAAAAGTAAAACAAAAGATTGACATGTAGTTGTTGAAAGAATGTAAATAATAATGTTGCATGTAGGTATTTATATATCTGCTGGTTTATAAGTCATGTAAAAGAAAAAACAGAATATACGGGATATTCGTTTACACATGTAATCATTATTATACAAATATACTGGGTGTTTAACTTAAAAATGTGTGATTTGTTTTAAAATTTTTAGCTGTTATTTTGGCGCTGTTACGCCAACAGAACTACTGCTTTTCAAGCTAAGTAAAGTCAAAGATTACGTTTCCATGTCTGACCGTTTTACGGCCATTGCTCGTTTTAAACGAAACAGTTGATTCAGTGTAATCGATAGAACGCTTTTGGTCCCAGCAAATACTCAGCATCACTTTACCTCTATGAATATTTGGTTCTAATACGGCTGGTTTGCCAGCGTTTATATGGAATATTTTAGCTTCGATTCATATGTTATCCAATTTCCCTGCTCTTAGATGAATCTTGCTGCTTGCAAACGTTTTGAAATTACTGGTATTAATTTTTAATCTCTTGCTAGGTTTGACAACAATATTCATGAAGTAATACTTCCAAAGCCTATTGGTCTTCAAAGTTTTTAGGCAGACCTATGTTTCCCTGTAAAAATCATCACTTCTAAATCGCAAAACCATCTCTCACACATTAAAAACGATGGTACAAATTCACCTTAAAGTTCGGTGAGCAAGCAATCGGTATGTTTCAGCGGAACTGTTTTCCAAATTAAGGTAGTAAAGCCAAACTTTTCTCAAATGACGCTTTGTGAACACAAAATTCAATATGTTTGAAAACAAAAACTAAGTGAGAATTATTGCCAGATGTGTGTGTACCTTTCATTATGACATATAAGTTACTAAAACAAAAAACCCGTTCCAAAAATACGCCGCATGTTATAAAAATCGCATTTTTAAGTTTCACACCCAATGTTACTTTTCGATAAGTTCGAATATTGGTCGACGATGTGATTATTTAATTAAATTTTTTCATTTTGAAGGTTCTTACTATTTCCAACAGTTCAATTTTCGTGACAGAAAGAAAACAAGTAAATGTAAAATTAGAAAAAATATCACAAACAAACATAGATACTGATGCTTTGTATTCTAAAAAGTTCTTCTTCTATGAATTTGTGTGCCCCTCATCGCCATAGTGGCTGGGTAGTTGGCCATGTAAACGTTGTGCGCAAAGTAGAAGCCGTAATTAAGAAGATATTTCAATAGAATTTAGTACGTGCACTTTTTTCAGGCCAAGGACGATTGATTGACATCAATATATTATTTCACCTAGTCCCCATAAAAAAGTGCTCCTGAATTATGATCTTATTGGTCATAAATGTCTAACTTATATTAATATCCACAAAAATTTCGGAAATAAAAATCAATGATAAAATAAATTATTCCTAAAAATTGTATATGGATGGATCAATAATTGATCATAACTTCCACATAAGGCCAACTTCGGAAAATCAATTTAACTAGCATAAATGTCTGAAAAAATCTTCGTATGCAAATAAGATGCAATACATATAAGTTTAATATATACAGAAAGCCACTTCATTTTATAAATATCGCTTCATTATTAGACACCGCTCCCATATAAGGGTCACTAAAAATATTTTCTTTTAGGAAAATGGTTTTTTCTCATTAAGGGTATATGCCATTTATCGTATATATGTAGGCTATAATATCGTTGGGGTTGACCAACTAAACATTCTTGTTTGCATTACGAAATTTCTGTGCACTCTTTTGTTTACGTAAAAATAATGCAAATTTAAAATACGTATACGTCATATTTATTTAATAAATGTAAACAATATTAATTATACGTATTTGAATAGTTCGATTTGTGTTGATCCAAGCCAGTATCGAATATACCCAAAAATCAATAACAATATACAATAACACTAACCCCCTGGCCCACGATGTCGAACGATAACTTTCGCTTAGATAAGACTTAAGACACAAACTTTTTATCGTATCTATTTTTTACTCAATCAAGTTTGTTTATTCCACAATCAAGTTTGTGTCTTAAGTCTTATCTAAGCGAAAGTTATCGTTCGACATCGTGGGCCAGGGGGTAACAATTTGTTATATAAAGTTTTTACATTTGATTGCAAACTGAAGCCGATCGACACATAACCCTTTCCTAAGTGCATTAAACGACGTTCTGTCTGAGTGTCAAATTACTCTTTGTGCGCAGTGCAGTAGAGTGGTTCGAAAAAAAGTTGTGTCAGACACCTCCTAGGATTAAAGATAATGTAAAAACAATTCCAGAAATATTTTTTTTTATTTTTTTGTCACGCCTACAAATACCGCCCTTTTAGTATTTTTTTCTGTGTCGCTATTTTTAGTCCTAATGCCCTAAACTGGCAACACTGATCCAAGCAAATAAAAAATAAAAGTAATTATAGTTTATAAATAAAAAATGTTTGCACTATGGACCACTGTAGCAGAATCTTGGCAGAATTTATTTGGGAATAAATCTGCCATTTCTAAATGGCTGGCGCCATTCTAAATCATCAGATGCCAGTAAAAGTAATACTAGCTTTTGTTACTATTATATTAAAGACGGTTTTTGATGTTTTTACATTTCATGTACATTATCTAATGTGTTGCGTTATTATCACCGAAGTTCGGCTTATTATTTAAGATATTTTCTTTTTAAATTTACAAAGGAAAAGGTTTAATGCTGTTTAGATCGAAGTTTAAATTTGGAAAACCCATACAAATTCTTCCAACATCACACATTTACAGTTGATTGCTTAGAGTTATTAAACCTTAAAATAGCATCAATTTAAACAACAGACAGTGGCAAATAAACCACTTTAAACCAAAATGTATAAAAAAATAAAGGGAGAGACATTATAAACGAGCGACTAAATTGACAGTCAGACATCTAGACACTTTAAGTGACAATAAGTTCAAATCAACAAATTGCCACATAAACACTCAAACACACCCTTCCAAACCCTAAAGTCTATTATGTGTTTTTGCAGCCACAAGCTGTGATGTACGAGTACGTTTTCACAAACAAAACAAATCAGAGGGCTTGTAATTCTTGCTTATTTTTTATGCTGAATTTTACACCAACACTACTCCCACTGAAATAAAAATGACAACAGTAAAGCCTTTTTGCATCACAAACACAAAATTTAACTTAAATAATACGTCTGTAAGTCACGTTATGACAGAGCTATCTGTATAACATAAACTTTACAGCTTGTTTGAGGTTTTATACTTTTTGAATTGATTTAAATGACTGCTGAACGAATGTACTAAAATGTAATGAAAGAAACAAGGGTTATTGTATGTATAAATTGGATTTAAACAATGTAAAATATTAAATTGTTGCTGGGGTTTATTTTATTTATTTATTCTTTAATAGCATATGAAATTGAAACTTGTGTAGATCTTTACATTATTCTTTATTTAAGAGAATAATTGTGTAAATTATTTTTTATTAACTCATATACAGGCAAATTGCACTATAACGAACGAACGTAATGGTCTCAGGCAATTTTATTCGTTATATGGAGATATTGTTTTTGAATAAGATTTAAGCGGTTTTTACTAATTATTTTTCAGGAAGGTTACTTTGGTGATTTTCAAGCTTTCTTTGGAAGGTACTTCGCACAGTAGTGCAATTTGAAAAAAGGCAATAAATCTGCAATTTTTAAAGTCTAAGACCCATTATTACAACTTTGCAATAGTTAAAGGTATGATGTTATCGGACAGATAAGATGTATTTGGTTATTATAAGTTTACTTTAATCTAAAACCGACCGATAAGCTAAAGGGAAGATCATCTTGCCTTTAAATTTTATAGTGAGGTTTATGTATTTGAAGTTGTCATATGTTCTGGAAAAAATGTCAACTTCATGAAAAATAAATTAATTTTAAATTTGTTTTGCCAATAAATAATAATTTGATAAACAAAAATGAAAAGCAGACGTTTGATTTATATTAACCCTTTCATACGCACTGTTGCATACAGGCAACCTTCAAAAAATGTGTTTACAATTCCGTTATTTTTTTAATTTTTTTTTTGGTTTAATTTTTAATACTACAAATAAGGTGCTTGCAAATTGTTCTGCTAAATTTTATTATATATGCGTGTAAGTTGTTCATTTTAGAGCAGATCAAAGTTGCGTTAATAAGTGCACATAAAATCAGAAAAATACTTTAACAGAAAAAAATAAGAAAAGAAGAAAAATAATGATTATATTGTAAAAAAACTGAATTATTTTATAAAGAAATAGATAAGGAAATTATGTAAAAAAAACTGTGAAAGTGCTATAGTTTGATCCAGAGAATATTTCAATTTTTCAAATGCGTCTACGGGGTTTGAAGCATTGCGAAATTTAAAAAGTCCTCGATTTTAATTGTAATAAAATCAATGATGATAAATATGAACCAGAAAAGAAGTAACAACATACTTCGAGAATGTTGTTGAAGAAACGCTTCAGAGTATTGCAGAAGGAGGTGAAAATATTGAGATTGAGCTATTTTCAAAGACTATTAGTGAATATGATCAAAAACACAGTCAACAAAAGTTTGAAGTCCACAAACAAGGAAACAGTCTTATCTCGCAAGTGAGGTCGCGCTGTATCACTTCCTTTAACGGAAGAAGCTAACTCGTCGCCTTCGCCAGCAGTATCATCAGCATCCCCATCAAGTTCTTCTAAAAGGGTATATGTTTCCGAACCCTCAAAGGCTATAAGATTTGACCAAATTGGTCACTGGATTGAATGGGGAGTAAAAGGACGCTGCAGAATATGTAAGACAGGGATTTCTCGTTCTAAATGCTCCAAATGTCATTGTGATAAATGAAAGTCAGTTTTTATTATTAGAGCAACTAGTTGTCGCTTTGACTTTATTATCAGAATTCATTCTTATTTCTAAATACATTCTACTTATATACTACTTATGAGAATATACTAGACGACTAATTCTTAACTAATGTATGGGAATATTTTGGGTAATTTGATTTGACTTAAAGTATTCCCATACATATGGTCGTAGCTGAATGCGTGTGTTCATTTCAAGGGCATTGCAACCCAGACGTTTACTACAGTGTCTATTTACACCAAGCCGCTAATGGGCATGCACCTTATGTATATCTGTTTGTTTTGTTTACTGTAAGAAGACACTTGTTTTGTTCAGTTACTTAAAACAATGCATTCATGTAATAATGCTACACCTCCTTTCTTAATAAGAATGTTCATATAACATTTTTTTTTTTGTTGTATGGACATTCTTTTACAAACTATTTATATTTATATAATATTATTGTGAGTTTATAATGGTATATGAATTTGTAATGGGGTATTTGAATTAGTATTAGGGTATTTGAATTAGTAATGGCGCCTTTACAATTCTTTTACTTATCGTGATAAATTTTAAGTCTATTCTTATGTACTATTTGCTCTTTATTTGTTTTCTTATCCACTATGGTTATATTATTTCTTAGATCTATATTTACAATTTGAAAAGGACCTTTGTAGTTTGGTTCTATTTTATGTCCTGATTCATTTCTTAATAAAACTAAATCACCTATTTTTAAATTACAATTTATAGTGTTCTTATCATAAATCTCTTTTGAATTAATTTTATTTTTATTTAATAATAATTGGGCTCTCTTATGAGCTACTTCTATTCTAAATTTTGCTTCTTTGGCATAATCATCTATATTATACAATGGAGAGATTCTATCTATAGTATCAAATTGTGTAAATGAATTTGGAAGTTTGGAGAAAACTAGTTCATATGGACAGTAACTATGCACTGTTGAAGGGGTTGTATTGAAACAGTAAGTAAAATATTTTATCCATATGTCCCAGTCCGTCTTGTCTACTGAAATATAAGAACGTACGTATTCGTTAAAAGTTCTATGGCTTCTTTCGATCGTTCCTAATGTTTGATGGTGGTGGGCGGTTGAGATTAGTTTTTCAATTTTTAATAATTTACATATTTCTGATAAGATAGAATTTTTATACTCTGTTCCCATGTCTGATATGAACGTCTTCATTGGACCATAGGTAAGTATAAAGTTCTCAAATATAGCTTTTGCTATTGTTTTAGCGCTCTTGTCTTGTATTGGTATTGTTACTAAGTACTTAGTTAAGTCGCATATTAGCGTTATTGCATACTCATTTCCTTGAATTGATCTCGGAAATGGTCCTACTGTATCAACATATACTATGTCAAATGGTTTATCCGGTGTTTCTGTTATGGTCATAGGACATTTTATATGCTTCGTTGTTTTTGCTATCTGGCATTTGTGACATGCTTTTACATAATTAGATATATCTTTTGACATATTTTTCCAATAATAATATCTTCGTATCTTTTGTGTAGTTCTATATATTCCACAATGTCCTCCTTCTATTGGATCATCGTGATATTTCTGCAGTATATCAAGAATTGCCTTGGCATTCTTATTATTGATTTGGGTCACCTGTTTTAGTAGCGCTACTTTAATTTTCTTTAATACATTATTGCCCATTATTTTAAAATCATTAAAAGAGATAAATTCAAAAATTTTCTCACTAGGTGCCACTTGTAAATTATAAATATTATGTTCACCGGCCACTTTTTCGAGCCTAGGGAAAAATTGTCCTAAGTCAAGATTCCCGTTAGTAAACAAATCATTTATTTGTATATATGTTACTATAGATTTTCCTCGTTTGATGTAGCATCTTCCAGGGGAAATCTTTAGTTTATAGTATTTCCTGACGTCAGTGTTATTTAAAGGTTCATATATACTGGGCTTATTATTTTTATTTTCATCAATTTTCTGCTGTTGAACTACTGTATTATTATCATTATTTGCATGTTTATTGGTCATAGATCTGGTTGTGACTTTTAGTATAGAATTATTCATTTCTTTTAAGTCGTTAATGGTTATCCTTGATAAAGCGTCCGCAACGTAATTATCTTTTCCCCTATTTTGTCAGTTATTAATTTGTTAACTTGTCTGTCTATTTCTTCTTTATGTGGATGCGGTATTTTGTAATTCTTTATATATATCGGTGTTGGATCTTTTACTCTTAACTTTTGTTCATAAAAATTGTTAGTGCTAATTGGTTCTGTTTCTAATCCAAAAATATCGCTGTATTCAGAGCATATGTTAGTTAGTGTTGTGTTAAAAGGTATTGGAAAATTTTTCTGTAATATTTGTAATATTTTTGATTTTTTATTGGTGTTACTATTATTAGTTTTATTTGTGATTATATCATAGTTTGATATTTTTTCGTTTAATATATTGTTTGGATTTAGTGTTGTATTAGTGTTATTAGTATTTAAGAAACGAATATAAGCAAACTTAGTGTTTATTAGTGTATTTGCAATAAATACGCCTGGTATTGGTTCTTGATTTGGTATCAATAATTCAGTTTCTGTGGAGCATATATTTATTTTACGTATTACTTCTGACCTTGCTGGTAAGACAATGTTATTATTATTATTTGTAAGTGGTATTTTTATATCTTGTGCTATATTAAAAGGTCTAAGGATAAGATAATCAAAATCCTCATTAAAATCTAAAACGCAGTTGTATTTTTTCATAAAATCCATACCAATTATACCATCGCATGGTATCGGAAATTCATCATTTACTATATGAAAGTTGTGTGGTATCTGGAAGTTTTGGGCTCTTAGCTCAAAAAATTTAGTTCCTAAGGAATTTATTTCACCTTTTCCTATCCCACTTAATGTTGTTATTTTGTTTTTATTGATTTCCTCTAATTTAAAATATTTTGATTTAACTATCGAAATATCTGCTCCAGTATCTACTAACAATGTTATTTGAATATTTGTGTTATTAATGTAAGCATTTATGAAAAAACAAAAGTTAAGATTAAGATTATATATTTTTGTTTTTATTGGTTTGATCCTAGGGGAAGATTCGAGTTTTCCGAATCTCTTTCATTGCTTGCCGTCGTATGTACGTAATTTCGGTTTCTATTGTAATTTGTTCGTCTTTGATGGTAAGTATTATTTTTGTTTCTGTTGTTATTGTGGTTTCTATTATTATTGTTTCGAGAGTAGTTGTTTCGTCCACGAAATCTATAGGAATTATTATTTGGTCGTTGTTGAAAATGTAATATTGTATTTTGTTGTCCAGTTGCTTCTGTACAACTGTTGACAAACTTGCTGATTGCTTCATTCATATTACTAAACTGTCCGGCTTCCATAATAAGTTTTACTTTATCATTGGTACAGTTCTTTGTCATTGCTTTTACTGCTGTCTGTGTTGCATATTTATTTGCGATTTTGTTTGTTACTCCATCAGCTATGTACGCATTTTCTAATGACTTAGTAATAGCTTCTATTTCACTACAATATGTATTAGCAGTTTTATTATTTTGTCTAATATTCATTGCTTTTGCTGTCAAGACCTCGACTGACTCGCCTTTAATTGTATTTTCTAATTTGTTTACTATATCTGCTATGGTATTTTCATTATTTATAATATTTCTGGTATTTCCTTTTAATTTTGTTTTTATTAAAGATACTGCTATGATTTCATGTGAACCTTTGATTGAGTCTACTAAGGCTATTGCATCTAAAAATGATCGTAAATTTTCTGCCTTTCCGTCAAACTCAGGAATTAATTTAGAGGCGGTGTTAAGAAATTCTACCACTGTTTGAGACATTGTTGCTTCTATTTTATTTATTATTGGAAAAATTTTTTCGATTTGTATCCTTTCATGGATATTATTTGATATATTTATATCGAAATTCTTTTTTGCTGTTATTCTTAATACTTTGTCTCTTGTGTCTTGGTAAAATGCTTCAGCAGCTATCTTATGATTTTTTGTAAGTCTTTCGTAATTTACATTTAAAAGGGTTCTAATTTCTTCTAAACTATTAATTAGTATTTTCAAATGTTTATGTAAAGTATCGTCTTTTATTGGTCTGTCCAAATTCAGACATTTATAGGATTTCTCTATTTCTACTTTAATGTTTCTGCATCTTTCAAGAATGCTTTTCCAATCCATATACAAATTTTCTTCTTTCTTCCTTTTATTTATATTGTATTTGATTCATTATTTCTATTTTGATATCTTTTCTTTAAATTTTTATGATGCATTTGATATATGCGACAAAAGAAATTTATGATTAATATTAAAGTTATTATAACTAAGAATATTTCTATTTTAAAAGTATTAATATTTTCTTCTCTTATATCTACTTCATTTACTACGTTTGCTCGTGGATGATCAAAGGTAGTCTTCGAATTACACATTGTTTAAAAAAAATTTGTTGAAAGAAAAAAAAATTAGTGTTTGTCAACGGCGGTTAACGCCTACCGACCTATACGTGCATCTAGTGCACTGTAGTTTTTTTTGTATTAGTTCATCGAGTTGGTTGATTCTCAACCAAATTATTGTCGACCGCTCCCAAGTTGGTGGTTCCTTGCTGTTGACTTCTCTTAGTAACTGGGATCTCTCTCTCTTCCATCTGCAGAGTAATCCACCTCTGCGTTTTGGTCTTGCCACTTGTGGTTTTTTATTTATTGGAGTATCATCCTTCTTTTTAGGCTGCTTCTGCCTTGCTCTATACTCCTCTAAAGTTAATGGTTTTGGGCCTGCTTTGGAATCCATGCACCTTTTGGCCAGGTGTTTTCTTCCTTCTCTTCTCTTTTGTCAGGCCGTTATTGGCTGGACTGACAGTATTTTCAAAAAATTTTATTTATTCCATCCTTTTTTATGGGTGCTCTATTTGTTAAAGCACTCCAAGGAATTTTGAATTTCTTTGGGTGCTCTGTATTTTTAAAGCACTCCAAGGACTTTGGATTTCTTTGGGTGCTCTGTATTTTTAAAGCACTCCAAAGGACTTTGGATTTCTTTGGGTGCTCTGTATTTTTAAAGCACTCCAAAGAAGTTTGGCAGGATCGCCATGTGATAAATGAAAGTCAGTTTTTATTATTAGAGCAACTAGTTGTCGCTTTGACTTTATTATCAGAATTCATTCTTATTTCTAAATACATTCTACTTATATACTACTTATGAGAATATACTAGACGACTAATTCTTAACTAATGTATGGGAATATTTTGGGTAATTTGATTTGACTTAAAGTATTCCCATACATATGGTCGTAGCTGAATGCGTGTGTTCATTTCAAGGGCATTGCAACCCAGACGTTTACTACAGTGTCTATTTACACCAAGCCGCTAATGGGCATGCACCTTATGTATATCTGTTTGTTTTGTTTACTGTAAGAAGACACTTGTTTTGTTCAGTTACTTAAAACAATGCATTCATGTAATAATGCTACATCATATATCTTTGTGTTCAAATCCACAAAAGAATTGTTTCGTTTTATACCATACATAAATAAATATCTAATAATAAAATGTTTCTTGTATTAAGAATTTACAACTTTTGCCCAATGTAGCCTATAGGCAACATTTTACCACGAAACTGATATAGATTTATATTTAGGACTAGACTAGCTGGTATATGATGTCAAATAATATGTTGCTGTATCCCAATTAATTCGAGCATGAAAGGGTTAATAACGTGGAGAATAATAGACTGTTGAATTTGATTTTTTTTTTTTACAAACAAATATTTATTGTATTGCCATATTTTAGAAAAAAATTATTTTATTTTACAAAGAAATTGTAATAACGAAAAATTTTAAAGGCCACTTTATTCCTCACTTTAATTAAAGTTACCTTTTACTATTAACAACATTAGAGGCAAGTTGTAATAATGGCCCTAAGTTCGATTCTAATAAAATTGCATATGCCCAACCAGGACGGATGTTGGCATGTTTAAGTTTAAAATTTTGACCTCAAAATCCTACCAGGGGCGGTGATAGAGGTCTCCAAAGTAGGACACTTTATGTATGTGAGAAATTGAAAATGATCCCACTTCTTCGTTTGTGATTCGATTTCAAAGATTTTACTATATACGATTATACTACATCTATTAGTCGACTAAAAAAAACTTAGCTATATCTTATATAGAGTTTATCACATATTCGCATATCAAAATTTTTAACTTTTATAGTCTGATTTTTTGCTAAAAGCAGTTCCAAATATTTACCATTTTTTTCTAAATATTTGTGTGTGGTTTATAACAACCTTGTAAACCTATTAAAAGAAAAGAATTGTATTAAAATCATCATAGACTCAGAAGTCATTGATAGTTGTGAAATGTGATTTTTATTGCCATTCTTTGGCATAAAAAGGTTTTCTAGTCCTTTAACATTATTTAAGAAATTTATACAAAGTCTTGTAAATTATTTATATTTTATGTAAACCTAACTTTAAAGGAAATACTGAATATAAAAAAAAACAGAATTAAAGAAACTTTATTACCGAGGAGAACAGAGTAGTAAAAAGTATAACTATTTTTTTATATAAAATTCAGTGACCGATATATGTACTATATATATTTATATGTATATACATTAGGTTGGCCCCGTTTGTATGGAGAAAAATAAGGTATCGATGGTCCCGACTAATATGAAAAATTGATTCATTTTAAGACTACGTTTCTCAATTTTTTTTGTCCTGGGGTCAATATTTGGTGAGCTGGATCAAAGGATAAAAATGTCCTTTTTAGAGGTTTTTTGATTTTTTTTCACATTTCTTCCAAATGAACTATATGTAAATTTGGTATCATATGAAAGGTATTTGAGAGACGCATTCAACGGGTTATCAAAAATTAAAAAACAATTTTTTTTAATTCAAACATTTTGAAAATTTCAGACAAAATTTTAGTGTTTTTTTTTTTTATTTTTTCATAGAATTTACTAAAAGAAATAGTTGAAATTTCTTGATTATAAACATCATGCAATTTAACCCAAATGGCACAACCGAAGATAAATTCTAACTTGTTATGTATAGGTATTGAAATAACAATGCATTTAGTTTGTAAATTATTTGTTAATATGATTATAATAAATACATCAGAGAATTAAGGGCTATTTTGTCATAAATAAAAGTGGATGCATACATATATTAGAATACATAATTTATAGTATGTATATTTATCCTGTAAACATGAAACCATAGCTTCATACATCAGACAACGCATGAGTAAATACAATTTCGACATTTGCATACACTTGAAGCAAATAAATAAAATTGTTTATTTATTTAGTAAAAATTAGAAGTGTTATAATATTAGAGAAACTTTTATTATTAGTTTAATATTTCAAAGAATAATATTTTTAGACAATTAGCACATTGAAATTATAATACTTGCAATCTGAACATCTTTTTATTTACTAAAAATTTTATTTGAAATCTACTTACTACAGTCAGAAATAGTTTTCTTTGAGTGTATTTAGTTCATTCATACTAATTCACAAACATATGCAAGCATGCTAATATCTGCATTGAATTATAAATGTAGACATGTGTGTATTTGTATAGAAATGTTGGTGGTATTTGCACTTGGTGTTTTTCAGTTTTAATATGCAACAGAGAAAAACATATAAATACATTTTCAGAAAATAACTTAATTTCCAAGTGTTGAAATGTTTTTAGCCATAAACAAAATTTTGTGTAATTCGGTTAAAAGGAAGACTTTTTATTGGCCAAATACAAACAAACATAAACTAAGCTTATACTTACACACAGATTTAACTATGTGTAATACATGCACAAACTGTGTTGGAGAAAATAATAAGAGCGGTTTCTTCATTTGGATTGATTTCGAGGAAGAAAAAATTTAAAAAGCAAAAACTTTGTTAAATCTTACTGGATGATCTGAAGAATGATGTTTTAAAATTTATATTAAATACTTCCTAGAATGGTTTTAACTATAAATGTTTTTATGTTACCGTTGAAATTAAATTCAAAGATGTTTTATACTAAAATTTAGAATAACTTTCTTATTAGTTTTAGGCATCATTCCGCCTCATGGAAATAAGCAAGCAGCTCTTATTATTTTTTCCAATACTGTATATACATATAATATACGAGTACATTGGTATGGTATTATTTTTGAACCTTTTGAAATGTTTTTAAAGTCTTTATGGTCAATTTAATGGTCATGTGGTTTACAAAATTTTACAAAGGGAATTTATACAAAACTAAAAACAAAAATATTTATTTGAATTATAATTAAATTCTGGGATATTGTAAAAGGATTTTAACACCACAGCAATTTATTTAATTTTTTTGGCAAAGTTTTAGTACAAATGCATATAATAAATTTATTAAAAACTAATTTTTTCAATTGCTTTTAAGTCTGGCTAAGATTAAGGCAACGTTTTAAAAACAAAAAATAAAATGTCAAAACAAAATAATCACCCCTATCGTGAATAAAAATTCCCCATGAAATTTGTTCCCTTTTCACATTTTTTCTATTAAAATTCAATGTTAAAAAAATAAAAGGGAACAAATTTCATGTGGAATTTTTATTCACGATAGTGTTGAATATGTTATTTAAAATCTATTTTAGAGTTATTGTAAGTCCAAAGGTACGATCACACATGTCAAATATTTACTAAAAAAAAGCATAACTACTTGTTTTGGCATAGATTTGTTTAACGTTGTTTACTCTTACAAGAGTTTTGCAACATCAAGCAGCATCAAATAAGACTAAATATTTGTTGTGTCTTGTCCTGAAAACCGCAGTTTTTTTTTTAATAAATAAACTAGGTCAAATATATTTTATTTATTGGTTACGTCTTTGGCAAATATTTGCAAGTGTGACTGTACCTTAAGTTAATCAAGGTGCAAAGTGTATAATGGTGATTGTAATATTTGCAAAGAGATTTGGATTTAATTTTCTAAAGAAAAATTAATATTAATTGAAAAATATTTAATTTTCTAAAAACCATTTAAATTAAATTGTGAAAACACTAAAGTATTTGTATTCACTTTAACAACAATTCCATTCGTTTGTTTTGTAAATTGATTACACTGTTTGTGCCGCTGCAATACGAAAACCACCTTGACTTTAGCAAACACCCAAAAATTTGGTTGAAATAAACAAACAAAACAGTAACCACTGTTGTATATAACCAAATGACTCACAAAGAAATCAAAACAATTAAAAACCTAATGAGCGACCAACAATAGGAAAACCAACAGCTGTTGCAACATTAAAAGCGATTGCTTTTATTGTACACACACCAGATTTGTAAAGAAGTAACAATCAATAACGAATAGTTTGGTTATTTTTAATTTTACTTTCTTGTTCTGATATTCAGAGCTTATATTACTTTCGATTTCCGTCTAGAAACAAAGCCCTAGTCATATTTTAAAAGCATTTTGTGAACATTTAAGAAAACACACAATAAAACAATATCTGACCAATAATAGTAGATAATTTAAAAAGGAAAACACTTTTGCTGAAATTTATGTTAGAATCAAATTTCCAACATACATTTTCCATACACCAATGCCCCCTTTGCATACATTTACAATTGCAGTAATTTGAAAATTCTAAACAAACTTAAAGCAAAAAGCAAATAGTTAAAAAAAAACTCATTTGAATATTCAATTGAAAAGCGCTGAAACGTAATGAAATACATTATTCGAATGAATGAAGCAGCCAATGAAATAGAAATAGAAAGAAAAAAAGAAAAAAAAAATACAAACGGCCACCAGCAATCATCATTTACATTTTGAATTTAAACACACAGAATTCTTAACAATCATGTAATTAAATTCTTTAATATACAGTAAATCCAATGGAATGCCAATTAAATATTTATAGAATTTTTAGTTAAATAGTTAGTAAAATCGCTTGGAAAAATTAGATGAAAAACAAGCAGTTTTTTTAAGCAGTAGTAAATATTGAATACTATGGCGCCTATTGAGATAACATAGCCATCAGTCTACAATTATTACTTTGGTTTTCCTTTTAAAATGGACAAATAATATAAGCCAAATTGTTATAAAAATATGTACAGTGGCTCACATCAAAAAAAAGAGAGCTTATGATTTTTAAATATTTTTTAAAATAAATAATTTAATTTTTATTATTAAACACAAAAACAAAGAATTATGGTATTCCACCATTAATAAAACAGAAACAAAAAGAAAATCAGGGGTGTCATAGAAACCAATATTGTCAGAATTGGTTTTAAAACCGACAAGAAAAAATGCTTTGGTTCCATAAATATCGTGATAATAGAAATATCTCGATATTTATTAAACATTTAGCAGTGCCCTATGACACCAAAGCATTTTTTCTTGTCGGTTTTAAAACCAATTCTGACAATATTGGTTTCTATGACACCCCTGAATAATTTAAAAAACCGTAATAGTATGATCACACTGAAAGTCGGTCAGTTCATTAAATTCAATTATTTATAAGATATTTAGTATTTTGTTGCGTAGCCTTTTTGATTCACGAGAGCTTGGAGTCTTTTTAGAATCGATTCAACCAGTTTTTTGCACACATCAGGACTTATCTGGTTCCATTCTTCCAGTAACGCAGCTCTGAGCTGGTCTTTACTGGTATATAATCTATTTTGCATCCGACGTTCGAGCTTATCCTATAAATGCTCGATTATGCACAGGTGTTTTGAGGACTTTAAGACAATTACACAACAACCAGTTGTTCTCTATCAGCGATGTATGCTTCGGGTTATTGTCCTGGTAAAATTTATAGTTATTGGTAATCCCCAATTTATGAGCACTTTGTTTAACATTTACCTTCAAAATATCACGATATATGTTTTTATCCATTATGCCTTCCATAAAATTAAGATTTCCAACACCGGCAGCAGCCATGCAACCCCACCAAACCATCACTCCAAATAAATTGAATTTACTTTCGTCCACAAGTGTTCATTGAAAGAAAATTTTTAAAATCATCTTGCCCGACTTTGAATGTGAGTCACTGTATATAGAAATATTCAGCTTGTTGTGAACAAATTTACAACAAAAATAAATAATTAAAAATTATATTTTCTGCAAGCGGTCAAAATTTTCTTTTATTTATTTATTATTACTTCCAATATTTCACTACAACATAGTGTAGCATCTTCAGGCAAACAATTTTCTTATTAACGTTAACAAATTAACAATATTTTTCTAACAACAATAAAAATATTTTTATAAATTCAACACGAATAAACTGACATCTGAACAACGCTTCAAAATTGTGCGAATTTATTTTGAAAATCATGATTCTGTTATTTTTTTTTAGATGTATAGAATTTTAAAATGGAATAAAAGAAAGAAGATTTTTTAAAATTGACATGAAATTTATTCTAATCAAAAGATAATCTTCTGGCCATGATGTAACTCTACAAGATGAGTGTAAATCGGCAACAAATACAACACAATCCAGAAACAACGGGCATTTTGTTTGCCTAAAATAATGTACTACTGTCAAAAATACTTGAAAAAGTATTACTTTTGACATAAGTAAATTGTAAACAAAGTCAGTCACCTGAGCTACTGCACTCATAGTTACACCATGCTCTCCTGGCATTATAATTGAAATGTGACTTCTGGCATATGACTGGTTTGGCCGTAGTCTAATCTGAAGATCTAATTTCCCATGACTTTTACTAAACTTAGTAGCCGTATATCGGCAATAATCGTTTCGGGCTTATCGGCGTAGACTAGCGACTTCAGACATAAATCACTTGACAGTTGACAAAATGGCCGCCAGTGAAAAAAGTTTTGCCAACTTAAAGTTCTATACATTAAAAAAAAACACCCTAGACATTAGAAAGGTTTTAGGCTGATCTAAAAATTAGGTAAATATTGATAGATTCAGCGACCAAAGTCAAAATCACTATTTCTGAACCGCACTAATAATCTTACGCACGTTGATGTCCATGAACACATTAATCATAAGTTTCGGCGGACATTTTCGAAGCAAAAGAAAACTTTGTTGTTTACACTATTATGTTCAATAACTTAGTGAGAATTATTAACAGATAAGTAGCCTTCCAAGTGATTTATAAGTTACTTAATACAAAAACCTCGTTCAAAATATACGTCATCTGTTAGGAATGCCCAATATATCCAACAAAAATTGCACGATTGTATATAACTACTATCTTTTACATTAAAATGCGGCTAAAATGCTAAAAAACTTTTTTTTTATTGTTTTGTTATTTTCAGTAAATATTAATGTAGGGTCTAGAAGGCCCTTCCCCAATATACAAAAAATATACAGTTAATTTTAGCTAGGAACATGTATATAAAAAGATATCATAACAAACAACATAAAAACATTAGATTTAATTAAAGCAATTGAAGCGTTAAATTTGATATCATTCTTTAGATACATAGATATTTATTTAGCGAAGCCAAAACTAAAAGAGTGAGCAAACAAAAGGCAATTACAAGGTATTATATAAATATGAAACGAATCAAGTAATGTTTAACACAGGCAAGACAAATTTTCATCACTCCCTAATTGGCAAAAAAAGGAAATGAAATAAATAGGGTTGATTATGGTTTGTCTTGCAAATAATTTAGGACAGAGTAAATTAATGATTATAAAAGTAAAAAAGAAAATATAGCAATATTTATACAGGAAATGTAAAATATTGAAACAATTTTCCAATTAATTAAGTAACAATATACTTTCCCTTAAAGCATAGTTTCGCTTATAAGCCAATAATTTTAACGTGATGGTGAGAGGATTGTTATGAAAACTTAGAGACAATTTTATTTGGCTTGAGTTTTCAGTAATTTAATAGCACTGTGCTCGATTTTGACACTTTTTTTTTACCGACAAATGGAAGTAAAGCTAAATCGAGTACGCTGAATCCAGTGGTGTAGCTCTAGTTAAAACAAAATTATTTTCAAAACGACTGATCGGATTAAAAAAATAATTTAGGTCTACTTAAAGAT
Organism: Bellardia pandia; assembly: GCA_916048285.2. Taxonomy (NCBI): domain Eukaryota; kingdom Metazoa; phylum Arthropoda; class Insecta; order Diptera; family Calliphoridae; genus Bellardia; species Bellardia pandia. The sequence continues at coordinate 19,846,277 of OU696532.1, read as the reverse complement.
AATTTTTTTTTGCCGAATTTAGTTTTTATTTTATTTAATTCAATAAACTAAACATTTTTCGAGCTATTTCGTCTCCATTTTTTAAATAACGCTATATCTGGAAAACTGGAGCTAACTTAAAACAACGTTAAGGATTCAGCGCACTCGATTTACCTTTACGCATTATGAGCCCGTTTGTCGGGTTTTTTCAACTAGCACAGTGTAATTTAAAGTATAACATTGTAAAGTAATATTTTTTAGACAATTGGCACATTGGAATGCATTTTCTGTCCAAGGGCGTCACCAGCAATGCTTCTTGTCCAAGCTATATTTTTAAATGCCATCTATTTAATTTACTCTTATTGAGAAATAGATTTCGGGAATTAATCATATTTCTTTTTATATAAAATATTAAAAAGCTAAAAAAAAATATATTTTTTTTGTCATAAATTAAGATACATTAGAAATGCATTCTTTATATGTCTTCAAGTACATATTTTAGAAACTTATATAAACTTCCCTATCTCTTTGTCAATACTTCTAATATTGCTAAGTTTTGTTATTAAAGCAATTAACATTTTTTTGTTGCACATTTCTTGAGGTAGTTTTGTACATTTTACACATAAAGTGAATGGGGAAACAGTGTGCTCCTGCTGTTGGTAAATGCTGGGCTTTAAAGTGCAATTTTCGTTAATTAGTTCAGGAAAAGGCGTTGGTTGGCAAACAAAAACAAAAAATAAAAAAAACTGTGAATGAGAAATGTCTTCCATGCTTTAGTGCTGGTGATGACGGTAATTATGATGACATAAACAAATGACTTCCTATTCATAAGTTGAGTTTTACTAGGAAACTAAAAAAACAACAACTTTACCATTATGCAGCCATATATAGCAAAATTCATTACTTAGGGAAAATAAGAATTTTGCATATTAAATTCAAACAAGTACTTCGGCTATACCGAATCTTATATACACCCACCACCAAATCACCTATTATGGGGCCATCTTCATAAAATATTGTACCGTAATTTCTATTTATATTCGGTTTGTTTTAGTTCAATTTCATCTCAATAACGACATTTATAAGAATATTATGCATATTCCAGTTATAATCAATAACTTACACTTTGTTTATATTTTTGCAGCGTGTAACATAAAGAGATTCAGTTTAACACACAATCAATTAAGTACCAAAGAGCACTAGGAAGCTGATTTTGGCTTTTTGAAAATTTGTCACCTCTGCATACTCTATGGTTATTCTCGGAAGTGACAGGTTTGGCAAATTATGGACCAATTATCATAAATGTCAATAGTATAATTTTTACATACATACTTTTAACTGATCTGTGTAAAATTTCGCTTCGATATGGATGTAGGTTAATAAGTTTTCGGGAATAGTAGCCGTACGACGATATATATGTATGTACATGCGAATTATTCTTGTAGAATTTTAATGTAATAATGATTTTTACAATACTAAAGGATGTCCCAACTAGAACGCAATTTTTGTATGCATGAAGATGCAAATCTTTCGTCAAAATTCGCTGCATAGTGGATTTGGGGACACCAATCGGTGTCGAATTGAGGTGGATGGAGTTTTAGCGACATCGTCACGTACAGCTTCGACATTTTCGGTCGATCGACCTGGTCTAAGGCGCGTTGTTGTCTTTACATCACTAACAGACCCAGTTTCGGCAAATTTATTCATTAATCTCTTTACAGTTGACTCTTTTGGAGCATTACTGTGACCCCAAATTGATTGCAATTTGCGAACTGTAGCCGCAAAACTTTTACCATTTTGCTAAAACAATTTCACAATGAGAATGCGTTGTTCATTCGTGTAGCGCTCCATTTTTAATAACCTCGTACCTTCTACTAGCAAACAATAACAATTTTTCAAATGTCAAACAATGAAAATGGGTGCCATTCGAACCAAATTTTAAAATTGTGTTCTAGTTGGGACACCCTTTACATTTACACCTACGCAAAATCTAGTAGATTTTTACTAAAATCTTAAAGAAAATTTTTGGCGTTTACACTACTACTTTTTAACATATTGTTGGATTTCATTTTCATAATAAAAACAGCTGATTGAAAATAAATTATATTGTAAACTTTTAGTAACAAAAATAGCGAGACAAAACAAATTTTATTATATTTTACATCTAGATCTGAAAAAAAGCAATCGGAATTAACATTTTTGCGTAAAGAAAAAAAAGCAGCATTTGTTAAACATAAGGTTTCACAAACTTTTGCAAATGTACTACACGCTATTATTATATAGGAGGTTGGAATGGACACACGTAAGTATGGGAAATAAATTGGCGTAATTTAACTAAATACGTTTATATATATTATAGACTCGCCACGGCTCGTTTTATGAGGAAGATGTGCCTATTATCCCAGAAGAAACGTTCATAGACAAATTTCGAATGAGCCGGCAAACATTTCAATTGCTGTGTTCGAAGTTGACGTCAATGACAAAAACAGACAAAACAAAGAAATGTTTATTTATTTATTTAGTATACGGTGTAGTTTGCCGCAAATTTATTTTATATCCCGCTCTTTTTATTATTTTTTTTTTAAGAATATGTATATTTTTATTCGACCTTTATTATTTATTTTATTACTAATTTTCCAAGCTTAATAATAATAATAATAATAATTTGTTAAAAATTTGTGAAATTAGGAAGAAAAAAACCCTGACGAAGGCACTCAAGGAAGTGCCGAAAGATTGGTTTTAAATAAAGTTAAAAAGTTTTTATATTTAAAAGAAAGACCTTAAGCTTGGAAAATTAGTAATAAAAAAAAAAAAATTTTTTTTTAATTTATTTTTGTGGAACTGTCAAATTTTTCTTGTTCAGTGCTGTATTTGTTAGTACTTTAGTATGAAATTCAGAGTTGTATTGCAAGATTTTGTTAGATTTTGCCAAAATCTCATGACGAATTAGATTTTGTTTTGTATGGGAAATCTAGTAGATTTCGCTCAAAATCCCTTAAGTACTAAATTTGGCGTAGGTGTAAATGTAGTATAAGACATTTATGCACATTTAAGTGATTTTTTGAAGTGTACTTTTAATGACGACTACGGTTAAATATGGACCGATCATAATTAAATTACGTGTGTATATTTCTATATATGTATGGAATATTTGTGTCGAATTTAAACTTGCTACTTATGGACTTATAAGGGACTTGTGCGTATTTAAGTAATTTCCGGAAGTGGACTTTATATGGGGCTTATGGTCAAATATGCAACGATTTTCATGTAATTAAGTATGACAATTTAGATGTTTATTTAGATAACATGCGTTAAATTTTGACCTATTAGTGAGTTTTAGAAGAGATTTATGGTATTTAAGTGATTTTTGGAAGCTATGTCCAAATATGGACAGATGCCAACTAAATATCGCTTTGAGCTTTCAGTTTATTATTAAACTTATTCTTGCAGAATTTTGTAAGTATACGGTTTTTCTATAGACATTTATGTACCTAAAGCCATATTCCGGAAAGACATTTGCATAGGGGTTATGAGAAATCGTGAATCGATTCCTAACTTTTCATTCTATAATAAAAATTAAGTGTGCAGAATTTCATGGGGACTAGTCTGCAACTTTGATATATAACTCGGATCCTACTGGAAGGATTATGTTCATTATTAATACTAAACATTTCGGTGGATCAAAGAATTTTTGGTAAAAATTTTATTGTCTTTTTTTTTATGTCTTGTTTTCGAAGCTGTATCGTGATTTCAACAGACGGACGGACAACGGGATGGCAAACGTAATATACACCCCATCTTTTTGGTAGTGGGTATAATAATAATTGACGATGAAGGGATGACTCATCCTGTAATAATTACAGATTAAGAGCGCAGAGTCAACCGTAAATATATTGTGTGTCGAAATATCTAATTAAAGATTCGCTCGCCAAATTAACTGTTTAGTTCAAAGTAATATTAAAACATTAATAAATTAAACAGAACATATTTATGAATATGTATTTTTGTTCGACCTTTATTATTTCAATTATTCCTAATTTTTTAAGCTTGAGGTCTTTTTTTAAATATAAAAACTTTTTAACTTTTATTTTAAAACCAATATTTCGGCACTTCATTGAGTGCCTTCGTCAGGGCTTTTTTTCTTTCTAATTTTACAAATTTTTAACAAATTATAACAAATTTAATAATAACTGACAAATTAAAATATTTTCAAATGGAATTTGAATTTCAAATGGAAAAAAAACCCTGACGAAGGCACTCAATGAAGTGCCGAAATATTGGTTTTAAAATAAAAGTTAAAAAGTTTTTATATTTAAAAAAAGACCTCAAGCTTAAAAAATTAGGAATAATTAGAACATATTTATTCTTAACAATATATTTCTTAAAATGTGCTAAATATTGAATTTATTTATTTGCGGAATATGTAAAAATTAATCAAGTCATATGCACTCCTCTAATATTAAAATTTGTGGTGATTTTGAATTCATCATTTTCAAGTTGTTTTCCATCTTAGTTTTGCAGTAGAATAGAAAGACAAAGTTTTAATTGTAGTTGGTTATAAATTTGCAGTTTACTAATGTTTTTTTTTTTTGCAGTTAATGTTGATTATAATTCTTGGTTCTTTTTCGCAGTATTAAAAACCTTTTCAGGATGCAAACAATGTTTTGGGTACTTCCTGTGTGAATGTGTGTGCAAAGAGTTTGTACTTTACTGTGATGTTTGTGCATTCATTCACATATTTATATCATCCGATGTTAACGCTTGTTATTTATTTTTTTGTTGCGATTGTTAAGCGCAGCTGTTGATGTCATTAGACCTGCCCTGAATGTGTTTCATATTATTCTCTAGAAGCTAAACTATTTTTTATACAACATCATCATTATCATTACAACATCATCTGGTTTATCATTATCTGATTCTCCTTAAAGTAAGTCTTAATGAATGTTGGATACTAAAGAACCAAACAAGTGCCTTAAAAACAGGAAATCCATTTCTTAAGCGCAGGTCTAATACATACAGATATATTCGTACTTATGTAGAGAAATAGTTATAAAGTTAAACTTTATCATTGTTTATATATCCGTCAGATACAAAACAATAACAACAACAAAATTAAAGAAACAAGAAAGTTTATTTTTGTTTTATCATGGTTTTTAATACCGCCTTTATTTTTATTATTCGTGTTGTTGCTGGTTTCATGGCTGCAGTTTTTGACGCTCTATGTGTTGTTGTTGTTACTTTTGCTGGTATTATTACAACACTGACAATTTGTAATGTTTTATAATTAGCATGGCAGGTTTTCCCAAACCGACTGTTTATAATTTGAGTTTTATGTTGCTTAAATGGGTTATCTCATAAAGCTATGTATAAACGGTTGTCAGATCATATAATATTGTTAGATCTAGCAACGTGCTAGCAATGTACTGACATTGAAAAATTGTTAACAAATGGTAAATTGTCAATGCTTTATCTTACAACTTTGGAAGACACAAATTTTAAGTTTGCACGGTTGTTAGATATTTTCTGAACATTTTTCGGACACCGTTGTAAGATCTGACAACTGTCTATACAAAGCTTAATGCACGCAAGATTTTAATTTGTCGACATTGTAAATTGCGATAAAGTTTTATAGAGTTTACAAAAAGACCGTTCATAGTTAAACAAATTTTCAAAAAATAATAAAATCATTGGTGGCCATATTTTCGAGCAAACTCATTTGGAGAAATCTGGCAAAAAAGTATAAGTACAGTGGGGTGTATACGAGTATGTTTGTGGCTTGTGTACTTTTTATTGTACAAGGTGGCGCAAAAGTAATCCTCCTATCAGAAAATGCTATAAATTTTGCGATTGGCCCCTAATGTCAGTTCTGTTTTGACATTTGTATAGTAAACACATGCGAAATTCATGTTAATAAACAATGTTACGCTACACTGCTCCAGAACGCGGAATATTGCTGACTATTTATTTGATTAATAATCGGTCGGTGACAGCCAAAAAAACATCGAAAGTTTACTTTTGCGCCACCTTGTATAACAATAAAACTTATAAAGAAAATTTAAAAATATTTTAGTGCTTAAGAACATAATTTACAATACAAAATCGAAAATAATAATTTTCGAAAAATAAACACAAATACACCTAATTCCGTTTTACACAGTAACTGGTTCCGGCCAACTTCGTGAAAAAAACCGTGTAAAAACAGACATTGATCGTATGCAAAATAAGTAGGTGATTGTTTCCTTATCTCTAAAACCTAATGAAATTAATGAAAACCAAGGATTTTTTAAGAACAACTATTCAGATTTATAATATTAAATCAATTCACAATCTTGCGCAAATGCTATGATGCAATACCATTTGCACTTGCAGTTGTGCTCCCCGTAGCATGTGCAAAAAAAGAAAAACAAGTAAGAAAGTATAGTCGGTCAAGCCCGACCATACAATACCCTACACCCATTATATGTATAAAACAGTTTTTTAGAAATGTGCGTTATATGGAAGATATGACCTATTATGGACCGATCATCCAAAAATTTAGTAGCATTACTTCTGTGCATATACATATTGTGTTTGTTTAACTTTACCTCGATACAAACAGTTTTAAAAGAATTATGAAGGTTAAAGTGAATTACGGAGAGGGTTATGTAGCAGTTTTGACTAATTATGGCCTGAACATTATAAAGTTAGGTGTCATCATTTCTATACATACGAAACATATTTGTGTTCAATACTATTTAGATACCAACATTTTTAAAAGAGTTATGCTCTTTTAAGTGATTTTCGAAAGTGGGCCTTATATGGGAGCTACGACTGATTATGGACCGATCTTCACAAAATTTGTACATATGATTTAGCTTCATTTATTACTCTTTTATGGTGAAATTTGTTTGGATACTTTCATATATCAAACATTTATGATCGTGAAACTCCTATTTCGGGAAGACATTTGTATGGCGGAAAGGTGAAATAATAGACCCATTTCCACCAGTTTCAATTCCATCTGTCCTTGGGCCAAAAAAAAAATATCACGTACCAAATTTTATTAAAATATCTTTAAAAATGCGACCTGTACTCTGCGCACAAGCTTTACATGGACAGCCAGCCAGACAGACTGACGGACGGACGAACATTGTTAAATCGACTCAGGGAGTGATTCTGAGTCGATCGGTATACTTGGACCAATATTTATGGGCGTTGCAAACATTAGCAAAATCTAATATACCCTCCCCACTATTGTGGTGGAGGGTATAAAAAAAGTAGAGCCCTGTGTACCTTATTGTTCAATAGAAAAATAACAATCTATAAGAAACAACAGTGTTTTCTACTCAAATAAAATTTTGGGACACCCTATATATAAGTACGATACTTTATTTTATGCTTTAAATGTAAGTTTATGAGTCTACATATATTTAGTTTTTATTACATACATATAAGACTTATTAAAGCCTGTCAAATAACAAAAAACTGCAAAAGAACTAGTTGTTTATCAGGTGAGATAAATAATTTATTGTAGCTTTTATATAAAAAATTTTAACTTACTGCTCTTTATTTCAGACAAAGCTTATTTTTACTCAAACGTACCTGAAAATAAAAGAGAAAATTGTGTTTAAAATTCAGCTAAATTATAGCAAATTTAAATTTTGTTAATGATTTATATAAATCTCACTCGAATGTATTTCATAACTACTCGTATAAATAATGTAATTAGAGTTATATTTTGGGTGTTGCTTAGAATTTAATAAGATAAGTAATTCAAGAGTAAATTTCATACAGAAACTTATTTTGTCTTAATAAAAATTTTAAATATCGCAGCAAAAACTTCACTTACAAATTAAGTTAAAAATTAATGGGAAATTGTTGCACAGACTACTCACACATGTACTAAAAAAAGTACTTATTTTTCTTTAAGATATACCGAAAAGTAATCCATTATAATTTTGCCACTTTTAATTAAAGAATTAATAACTTATTTTCATACTTAAAAGTTTTATAAAAATATATAGTTGCAAGTCGATTACTACAACCTGTTAAATAATAAATGACGCGATGAGTGCAAGACTGGCCTAACCCACAAAAATACCTAGCATTTTCTTTTAATTTGGGGGGTTTTTAAATAGGCCGAGTTCTGCCATATATCGATCGATTTATGCATCAATATTTTAGTAGTAAATAATGTTTATAGGGTGCAGTTGGGATGCTAATTCTGCATTATTGACATTTTTATATTTTTGTGGGTTAGGCCACTCTTGCACTTATCACCTCAAATAAAGAAACATAAGAAATGCTAAGGAAACTCATTCCAATGATGATTTATAATTGTGTAATAATGATTTATGATGATTTATAATTCCTACTTCAGTAAAAATAATTTAATGAAAATTAAATTTAATGAACTCAAAGCCTAACTTAAGAAATATCAAAAATTGTGTAATAACTTTCTGGCCTTTATAATTAGACCTTTTTAAGACTGATAAAAAGTAATTCTTTAATATATACAGTGGGAAGCAAAACTGTCCGGATGTTTTGCATTAAGGAAGTAAGGTAATGATGCGCTCATGCGGCCTATGCCAATAGTATACTTTTCCAGTCATCTACTGTCCAATTTTGTTGGGTTTTACAGAAATGAAGGCGTTTTCTTATATTTCTAGCGGAAATTGCCGGCTCTTTCTTTTTCACACTGGCTACTAAACTAATTCTACTTAATTTTAAAACGTCTAACAGTACGTAAACTTAACAATAGTTTTCGCAGCATTTTTCGGGGTCTTGATGTCCTTATTCTGTAGCAAACGTTCAATCTGCCGGGCATCACCATCTGAAAGCAGTCTTGGTCGACCTTGGTTATTATTGCAAGCTACAATACGCCATTTTTTTATATCATTTAGATTTACTTAAGTTTAATTTTTCAGCAATTCTACTGCATGAATAATTATTTTGCCGCCACAAATTTATCACATTGCTTTCAATATCAGTTGGCATTTTTCACATTTTTAAAGATCTTTTAATTTTTTATTTAAATATCAAGTTAGTCACTTCACAGGTCAAACACTAATGCTCAAATAGAGCAGTAAAAGCTCGGTAACGAGGACGCAACAAACAAAAAAAAAAAAAAAAACACGAATCAATTACTGTTACATTTTAACAGAGCAATATCGTGATAATGATTATTTTTTGTACTGTGCAAGTGTCCGAATATTAAATTTTTGTTTTTTTTTTAATTTTTTTTTGAAGAATGAGAATTATTCCTCTTGCGAGTATTAATTGTAAAAATTTTTTATTCGAAGGTTTACTTCTAGTTAAATAATAAATAATAAATTTCAAATAAATTTTTGTGTTTAACTAGAAGTAAACCTTCGAATATTAAATTTTTTTTTTAAATTTTCTTTGAAGCAATTTATGTGAGTTTTTGTGCTTTGTAATTTAGAATAAGGTTAAATTAAATAAAAAAATATGATAATATACCTATATTTGTATTATTTTCATTACATTACTTCCTTGATGCAAAATATTAAATTTTGCTTCCCACTGTAATTAGTAATACTAAAAGTGGCGATTAAAGCTACTAAAGCTAAAAAAAGCCTAAGTATGTAAGTGAAGTTTTTGCCAGGATGTAAATTTCTTATAATGATAAAATATTAATTTGTTTAGGTATGTATATATTTAAATTAAGTCTTGATTATAATTTTAAGTTTCCCTAAGTTTGTTGCAGTTTTATACCCTACACCGCCATAGTGGAGAGGATGGGAATATAGGATTTGTGCTGATGTTTCTAACACTCAAAAATATAGGTCTAACAACCCGATTAAACGATTTCCGTTCTTTTTTCTCAAAAAATATGAAAGAAGCTTCTTATGCTCAAGGAATTATTTGGAGTTTAAAGAATATCTAAATAACATTATTATTATTGGATGCAATAGTACGTATTAAATTTTATTTGCGTTTGACTCCTTACTTGGCGAAATCCTTTTTGTCTAATTTACACAATTATTTTATAAAATTTTTGCATTATTTCCCTTTAACATTTAGATGCTTCATGACCTCAACTCTAATAATAAATTTTCTATTGACAACCTGATTGAGTTGGAGACGAAAATTTGAACACAAATAAAAAAATGTTTGACAGTGTCCCAAGGATACAAAAGTAAGATAAAATACTGAAAAATGAAAAATGCAAAGAATACCAAATAAACTAAAAAACTACAATACATCAAACAGCAAAGTCAATTTCTTTCTAAGCTGTTTGGCTAGCAAATATGCTCAGCCAACAATTGGCATAGAATAATAGTTACAAATGCAACAAATATTTCTTTTAATAAAGATATATGTAGTTGTACATAAAAAGGGACGAAAATAACTATTTATTTAAAGTGTTTCATGTTTTTTTTTTTTTTTGAAAAACAAAAAAGTGTGATAATTAATTAAAGTCAATTGCCATTCGACTCCTTATGTTTAATAATCGGCAATAAATCATTTTCTCTTAACAATATAACATTGTCATCGTTATCTGTTGAAATTACAGACACAAAGCATCGAAAACTAGCGCACAACTGGGTTAAAAAGGAAAGGCAATGGAAGGAATTGAAAGAAAATAAATGACATCAAAATTAATTAAAGTGGAATATCATTGTAGGTGCCGTCGTACACGGTTTTAACAAGTTAAAATGAAAAATGTCTACAACGGAAGTTTTTTGGCGTTGTACTAAATGAGTGCATATTGTATTAAATGTTCAAACAAATCTCCTTCAAAGGTCCTTTAAGTAAAATTTGGTAAAAATATCCAGCAAATTTAAAGAAACTTTAAATAAAAAAATTTAATTTTTTCAAGTATCAAACTTGTCTCAATAGATATGTAGTTGCTTTTAATTAAAGTGAACAAAGTTTAAGCAAAATGTTTAGTACTCGTTTTAAGAAAGTGTTAACATTTGTAAGACTATTCACGTCAAGCTATCTAAATTTTTCACAAACTACGAAATTTTCTAAAATCCACATTCCTTGCAACCTTACACGTCCAAACCCCACCAATTTGCCATAAAACTTGTTTGTTTTACCCGAATATTAAGTTTTGCTGCTTGTGGAAATTTGCGCCAACATTTTCATCTTTGATGGGGAATTTTTTGCAACCATCTTCTTATATGTTTCATTTTATGTGTAAATGTCCTTGTTGTCATCCTAGTCGATGCAATTTATAGTTTAAGCTTTTTGTTTTTACTGTGACATGAATAATGATACAGCATTTCTTGTTCACGTTCTATGTTCTTCAAGTCTTCTGTAGTTTTTTAGAGAGTTTTAGGGCATTCCCTAAAAAAATGCTATTTTAATAACAAAAATCTTAATTTATTCAGGATTAGAAACAGCTTAATTACAATAAATTTATCCGGCCATAAAGATGTTTTATAGTTTCTTTTTTTTATTTTATATAAATAAGTTATGGTTTGCTCTAAGATTGTTGCACAATATTTTTTTTCTTAAAACAGGGCGTTTTGTTTGAAGAGACCAAAGTGTAAGATTTCTGTGCACTAGGTATGAGTATGACTTGAAGCTCAAAGGAAATCTAAAAAAATCCTCATTGATATTCATTCTTTGACAATGTTTAACGAAATAAAACGTTAGTATTTTTTCACATGCGTCTTGTCTTCTTTTTCAACTTGAAAGTAAATTCTTCTTTGTCTGATAGCAAATTCATTTATTTGCAGTTTTTTTATTTCATTGTTGTCACTTGCCATTTAATACAAGACTTGATGGAGTACTAAGAGTTTAACAAAAACTATTTTTGTTTAAAGCATTGCTCACATAAAATAAGGTCATGCTACGTAAGCTTTCACCCTTATTGCTTAAGGCGTTGGCGTATATAAAATTTGGCGTTTTACTAAGACAATGCAAGGTGTCGTTTTACGCCAACGTCTTACACAATAAGGGTGTTTGTTTAAAAACTTGTTGACAATATTTTTCAGTGAGTGGTACTAGAAACAAGAGCTAAGCAATATATATCTTCATAATTTTACACTTATTTTATTGGATTCAGTGACTGCAAAGAAGCTTCTAGAAAATACCACAAATGATGTTATGAATCGAAACACGCCACCCTGAAGCTCAGATAGTAAGCAATAGAGGTCTGCACAAATGTATTTGACAGCCAAGTGAGTGTGGTGTGTGTATTTGATTTTCAATTCAAATGTGTAAAACAAATGAGAGCTAGTCATTCACGTTCAATCATTTTAAATGAAAGATCAACACAACACCGTTCATGAAAAAGTGAAACACATACACTAACACTAATTGTGTGTGCGTCTCAATTATATTGTATTGCTTGATAAACTCAAATCCATACATCCCACAATAAAAAAAAACCTGTGTGAAGTTAAAAATCACACAATTCATTCGTGTGTTTGTTGTGTTTCTTATTTTGTTAAAATTGGGTTTTCCCCTATTTAATAAATTTTTCTAACGTTCTTTGTTTTGATACGAGCGTTTACTAAGTTTTTGTGTTTCGGTTGCCCAGCAGTCTTGTTTTTTTCTTTAGTTTGGATTTACATAAATACAATTGTATTTACTCGTGTAAAACAGCATAATTGTTATTTACAGTTGAATCAAATATTTCTCTCACAACACTCACATAATGAATTGAACGCTTTGCACAATATGTTATTTCTTACACACAAAAAATTTTGTGTGATTCTTAAATCACACACAACACACTACTTGCTAGTTTGATGTGTGAATTCATGTGTCGTTTAATCGCACAGCTCTAGTAAGCAAAACGAAAGCAAACATTTAATTAAAGAAACTTACAAAGAAAACACTATGTTCTATAAAGCAAAATTCTGACTTTCCGAAAATAGTTCACAAACCGTTACCAGGAACAAAATTATATGTTCCAGCGAATCGAAACCCAAAATATAAATATATAAAAAGTGAATGCATTTGATAAAAAGTTAATGGTTAAGTTAAGCAATTTACAGTTGTTGTCTGTCACCTCTTCTAAAGGGTGTTTTTTTTAGATGTATAGAACTATAAGTTGGCAACACTTTTTTAACTGGGGGGCCATTTTGTCAGCTGTCAAGTTATTTATGTTTTGTTTGGTTTGGCATTTCAACATGAATAGACTGAGGCCTGAATGAATTTGTATGAATTTATTTTGAAAATCATAATTCTATGCGAACTACGTATTTCGCGAATTTTGTTGAGCAATAAGGCGTATTTGGATTAATGATAATCCTCAACGTTATATTGAGACACCGATACAACCAGAAAAACTGACTGTTGGCGGAATAATTGCTCCGTACTTCTTTAAAAACAAAGCTGGCCAGAACGTTGCAATCAATGGTGATCGCTATAGAGCCATGATATCAGTTTCGTTCATCAATTGAACAATCATGATGTGCAGGAGTTGTGGTTTCAACAAGAAGGCGCTACATGTCACACAGCTCGTGCCACAATTGATTTATTGAAGGAAATGTTTGGTAAGTGCATAGTTTCGAATTGGCCTCCAAGATCATGTAATTTAACGCCGGTTGACAAATGTTGGAAAAAGTCATCGAAAATTGTACCTCCAGATTAGACTGGGTACGAGCGACTCGTATGCCAGAAGTCATATTTAAATTATAATACCAGAAGATTATCTTTCGAATAAAGTAAATTTTGATGGCAATTTAAACAAATCATTTTTGGTTTATTCCATTTCCAAGTTCTACACATCTAAAAAAAACACCCTTTACGATAACTACGGGTATTTATATTAAGGCAGAAATCTTTGCAACTACTTGTTAGACGTCTCTTCAGTGAAGTTAGAAAATGCAATAGCGCAATTCACAATCTTGTGCAAATGGTATTGCACCATTGCATTTGCAAAAGAATTTAGCACATTTTTCCTATATACTAAGAAAATACACAGGAAAGGACAAATATCTGCTAAACCTTCTTGCAAATGCAATGATGCAGTACCATATGCACAAGATTGTGAATTGCGCTAATAAATTATTATCGTAATTAAACGTTAATAAATGAGTAACAATTTGTTGTTCAAAAGTATAAAATCTCTTTTCTTTGAATTTCTTTGGTTTGTGCTGCCGGCTTTTATGTGAACATTGATATTTATAACCATATTTAGCATGCCTCTAATTGCATTAAACACTTGTGCGGGATTTTTCATCTTCTTTGAAGCATAGAAAATTTAAAAATTCACATGATTGCACTTAAATTTAAAATGAAGCAGATTCAACATGAAACGTTAATGAAGACGAATAAATACATATTGCAATTAACACACTTGCAGTAGCACATAATTTAATTTTCATTAAAGCTAGAAATTTATGCTTTTTCTTTTATTAAACACACTTAGCTGGACATAATTATTTGGAGAATTTCATTAAAAAAATATTTTTGCTATTTTTTTAGTATAGAGTATGTTTTATGTTTTATATGTATAGAAGTTTAAGTTAGCAACACTTTTTTAACTGGCAGCCATTTTTTATCAGCTGTCAATTGATTTAAATTTAGTTTGGCTTTCAAAATTTTGCAAATTTGTTTTGAAAATAAAACTCAAATTATTTTGAAATGGAATAAAACAAAGATGATTTTTTGTAAATTGACACGAAATTTACCTTAACGAAAAATCATCTTCTGGCATTATATAAATATGACTGAATCGTACGTAGTCTAATCTGGAGCTCTAGTTTTCTGTGATTTTTTCCAACAAATTTTTTAGCCGTATATCAACAATAGCGCAGCGAATATTGTTGTCCAAGTGGTCAATCGTTTCGGGATTATGCGCGTAGACTAGCGACTTCAGACATAAATCACATGACAGCTGACAAAATGGCTGTCAGTGAAAAAAGTTTTACCAACTTAAAGTTCTCTTCATCTATACTTTGCTATCCTTTGTTGCGTAATTAATTCTCGCTTATAATTGGTTTTCACGATGACTGCATAGAATACTTTGAATTAGAATACTTTGCACATTTCTTCTTTTTCTAACACCGCACAGTGGCGCCCGTAGAGCAAACGAGGTTGCAAAAATCAAAATTTTCATGAGCGCCGACGAAGTTTTGAATAAACCCATGTTATAGGAAACTTTTCAACGATTTCAAATATGCCACTCTTAATAATATCACATTTTTAGTTTAGAAGATATAACCGTTCAAAGTTGACCGACTTTCGGTTTTCAAAAAAACACACAATTTTTAGTCAATTTGTTGCGATTTCAGGTGTAATATCACGAAAAATAGGTAACGCATCGCCATATTGTTTCTTTGTATTGATTGGTGTATTTATTAAATGTATAATGATAAAAAAATTACATTTTTACTTTCTGTTTCTCCTGGTATTTAAAAACTATCCGTTTTTTTTTACTATTTTTCAACTTTGACAGAAAATAAAAAAAATTTATATTTTTGTATATTTGCCATAATTCAAAAGGTTTTATCTGCCCGTACGTGCCCGTTTGGCTTCTAGAGGTAAAAAAGGTTAAAAAGGCATGGTTGCAGAAATTGTATGGCGCACATTGGCGCCATTTGAGTTTATTCATTGCAAAAATCATATCTTTTGAAACGAATAAGATAATTGAACAGTTTAAACAGCATATGATAGATAACTGTTCAGGCTATGAAATGAGCGTTTGGAAAGGGTGCTACGCTTTTTAGGGGCCTACTTATGGGTTATCAAAGTTAAAATTAGTAGAAAAATCAATTTTATGGTAATGGATGAATATTTTACAAAAAATTTAAAAAATAAATTTTAAATAAAAATTATTTTTTTTTAATTTGTTGGGTAATAATTTAAAACATAAAACCCTAAAGAAAAAAATAAAAACAATCTAAAAATGTAAAAATAATTTGTACATTTGTTGCTTAATTATGCTATTGTTAAAAACGTAAATGTAGTTCTTGGTCACTTGCTAACAACTGTTATATTGAAAAAAAAGCCTCACTTAAATTTTTGCAGAAAATTAATTCACAATTTCTTAAACTATTTATTACATCTATTTAACTTAAATCATCATTTAACTACCCATTTAAAAGCTAACTCTTAGTTAATTTTTAAACATTTTTTATAGCTCCCCTTTTGAATAAATACATACTTCAATAACAAAAACCAACAATTAAGACAAGTGCAGAATGAAATGAGCAATGGAAGGGAAAAACTGAGCGAGAAAATAGAGCAACAACTGTTATAAGAGAACGCATAATATATTTAATGTACAGCATTCGATAGAGCAGAAACAAGTTTGTAGGATAATTAAGAACATGTCTGAGCTAGCAGTCTATAAATTGCAAATTAATGTTTTTTTAAAGCCACGAAAAATGATTTTTTAATAAGATTTTCGATTGCACGTTACACGTTGGTTTTTTCTTTCAACTAAGCGAAAGTGTTTATAACACTGTGGTTTAGCTAGATAATTGTTATTTAGATAATTGCATTGTTCAAATAAATAAAGTCATTAAATACTTAGGAACCACAAATTATACATAAATAAGTTTAAGAAATATTAAAAGCATCTACTAAAATTTATTTTGTCTTTTAAATGTTCATGTTTTTAACTGTTGTACAATATTTCGATCTACCTGCCTGGCCTACTTCTAACAACTTCTGCGCTGAAGAAGCTGAAAAATTATAAACCTTCGGTTGTTGATTTTCTGAAGTAAAGCTATTGAAAATTATGGAGTGTGTTAATGTGAATGATGTCCCATTGACGCCCATGCCACTTAACATTATTACGGGTCGAAAATATAGTAGGCACTTAGGTGAACTCTCGTGTGTCCAGAGTATTTAGCCACTCGTCGCTGGACTTAACCGAAAAACATAGGCAAAGAATATACCTCGATTTAGCAGCTGAATAGGGAATGATAGGTGTAGGTTGGTTAGTTATCATTTGCACACAGAGAGAAAGTATACTTGTGCATGTTTACCACAACAATGTCAATATTTGTACAAGTTTTTCAATAATATTATTGTATGATTCCGGTAACCATATTATGGTTAATTAACGATTCAGATGATTACTACAATCATATATACGATTGTAGTAACTATGTATATATTTGTGGGAATCATGTTTATGATAAATCCATTTATCATAATTTGTTGCTCTTTGACTATGATAGAGAACAACATAATATGGTATAATTTTTCATCATAAAACTGATAACCATAAACATTAGGTAATTGCTATAATCATAAATATGGTTGCTATAATCATGTAAATGGTAACTTAACTATGGTTACAGAAATCATATAAATAATCACAGTTAAAAAAAAAATTTTAAAATGTTGAAATAGTTGTGATAAACATGCACAACTATATCGTTGGTCTCATGTAGAAAGGCCCTAACTCGCCATTTTTTCGAAATTTGTTTTTTTTGCGATTCCAATGCATTTAACGCAAATACACAAAATTAACAAAAATAGTGTAAAAAATAACGCTTTTATAAGCAGTTGTACAAAAAAACATGTTGAATATTACAGTTTCTATTATGTTTTTACCTACTCCTGTAAAATCTCAAATATGCGAGTTAGGGCCTTTCTACATAAGAATATCGATATATTTTCTCTGCGTGTAAGCCATATACGACGAGGAGGTTTTCATGATTGGGCGAATACTACTTCACTCTGTAAGGCCCGGTTTACATTATGATTTTTACGACGTCGTTTTTTATTAATTCTCTTTTGAAGATACTACGAAAATTTGTTTGCATTTATACGGCGTTGTTTTTTAGACGTCGTTTTTTTTCTTGTTGAATCTTCTTTAGTTTATTGTTCATATTAAAATATGTTCTATATCTTTTATCAAATAATTTTAAATTATGGATATAATGTACGCACTAAAAACATCACACATAAATAAATAATTACAGAAATCCAAAAAAAAATATATATTTTTCTTGTTTACAAAAATATTCACCTTATTTATTTATTTATTTTATTTGTACATGTTGAATTCCTAAACGAACCTTTCAATTCAAAATAAGAACAAGAATAAAACGAAACAACAAAAACAGAAATGAATGTAAAGAGAAATATGAAAAAAGAAGAAATCGTGTCTTTTTTTCTACTCCGCTTGCTTCACTACACCGCTCGCAGGAAACCAAAAGCAACGTCTAAAAAACGAATCATGTAAAACGGGGCTAAGAATAATGTATAAATTATAAAAAACTTAAATATCCTAATAAATAAATAATAGAGATGTGTCGTTCATGAACGAACGGGTTAAAATGAACGGATCACTTTATTGAACGAAATGAGCCGGTCATTTAACTGAACGGTTTTCGTTCAATAGTGTACGGATCAATTTCGTTCAGCTGATGTTTATCAAAAGACATGAAGAAAATCACATTCCAAAATGGTTGTATTCATTCGTTCAAAGTGAACGATTGAACGAATTGAATGAACGAATCAGTCTTGGATAAATGAATGAAAATGACCGGTCACTGAAATGAACGACCGGGCACAACTCTAATAAATAAGCATTAGGCTAAATATTTTAACTTTTATTTTTATATCAATAAAAACAACTTTAGTTAACAATTTGTTTCAACATTGCCATTTCAATAAAACACTGATGCACACTAAATACTTAAATAATATTTAAAGTAAAAACAATTGTGTAATTTTTTATTGTTTTTACAAACAAAGCTCATTTAATCCGCTATTATAAATCTGTATAGAATCAGAGAGACAGATGCAGACGAGTATTTACATACATACATACATACAATTTACATATATGTATTCAACCAACAATTTAAGTGGATGTATTTTTAATAAATGATGATAGTATTGTTGGCAACAGCAGTTGTTGGTTGTAGCAGCTAGCAGATATGGTACTTTTTACAACCAATTTCAATACAAATCATTTGAACTAATATGTTCGATTTTGTTTCATTTTATTTACTTTCCACAGACAATCATGAATTCATTGTATTGATGTTTTAAGTTTTTAAATCGTTTTAACTGCAGACACAAATATTATGGTAGCAGACAATAAAAAAGAACAATAAAAACACATTTATGAGAATAGTAAAACTTTTCATAAATTAAATTGTTTTTTAAAAAAATATTAGATTTTTTGTTAATTAAAAGGTAGAGTAATAATATTGAAAACCTTTATTTTTTGTATTTCGCAAGAAATCAATTAGGTTCAATTAACTCTTTTAGAATAAAAGGTTTTTTAGGATGGTATTTGGTATTTGAAATAAAAAACTTTACTTAAGATTACAAAATATTAACAGTATATTGCAGGGCACTTTTAAATAAATATATGTATATCAATATATCAATATAGAGTTGTTAACTTTTTTAAATGAATAACAAACTACATAAACAAATTAATCCGCTGGCTTAACATGTAAAGGCTCTAAGTCCACTTTTTTTAGAAATTGAGATTTTGATGCAGTTGTGTTCAATAATTACAAAAAAAAATATAGTTATCTCATTTGTTGTTGTTGTTTTGTAGTGATGAGTAAATTTATCACAGCTTTATGTAATATCTCACTTCTTCCAATGTTGACATATCAACTGTTTCGTGCAGAATAGTCTGAGAGTCCAACCAATTGACATAATATTATTTCTCATTGGCTACACTCTCGTTGTTTTGAGTATCAACACCTTTGACAGTCATGACATTAATCGTCAGGCTGTTACTTATTTGGATCATTAAGCTTTTAAAAGATTTAACAACGTACAGTTTTGTAAAAATATTCGCCCCGGGCCGTGGAAAAGGCGATTCGAAAGTGACGGACATTCGTGGAATACAATACACACCAAATGGTGAAATTAATTTCAAACTTAGATTTCCTGATGAATGAAAATTTTCCACCAAAAAACAAATGAAAATGTAGTCGTACTAGAGTGGTCGGATTTACACCAACTTCATCAAGCGAGAAGACAAATAAAGACTAGAAAGTTCGAATACTTACAATATCTAAAATCCACTTTGCCTACAAAACACCATAAATTTTATGACGATTTGCCATACGAATAATAGCGTAGACAGACGACACAGTTAATTTGCATTAACAGTCTTAATTCAAATTAACTTGTGAATTATCCATTTTTAATGCGCATTAAGTTAGACGTAAATACACAAAATCAAACTGAATTTATACTGCATTTAGCTATTTCAATATGGCAACATCGTCGAAAATCAATAATATGTTATCAAATTCTTTACTATTCTAAAATAAGAAGAAGACAATTGTAAAATTAAAATAATAAAAATAGATTTCCACAATTGCCTTTCTCTTATTTCAGAGTGTCCCACTGCGGTCCCCACATGTAGCAACACGTTCAGGTTGATGGTTGCTAGTGCATGAACAAGTTTTGCATTATGAAACAGTTTCAGCAAAAGTAATTTCAGCTTTTTTTCAAAGAAATACTGTTTTTTCAGCAAATGCCAAACAAATTTTTTCATAATTAAATGGTTGTTGACAAACAAACAGCTGTTACCTAAATGCAGTTTAAATGCAGAAACTGTCGTCTGTCACGGTAAAATCTTAATTCACATTAGTGAGTTTTTAATGCGCATTAACTCTGTCGTCTGTCTACGGTATAAGACTTAAGACACAAACTTGATTGTGGAATAAACACAATTGATTGAGTAAAAAATAGATACGATAAAAAGTTTGTGTCTTAAGTCTTATCTAAGCGAACGTTATCGTTCTACATCTTGGGCCAGAGTATTATTTTTTCATTCTGCTTTTACGCAAATAAAAAATAAAGAAAAATACAAACAAATTGCATTTACAGATTTCAAAAATGTTTATTCAAAAAAAATTTTGATTTGATTAGAACCTTTACATGTTAAGCCAACGAAACATATTTTAACATGTATCGTAGCTCCAAAAAAAGGTTACACATTAAACTAAATCTACGTTGAAAAAATCAAAGGAAAACAAACACATAAATGGCTTATGATAAATGCAAAATAACACATTAGGTCAAAATAAAAACGACAGCAATAAAAACAGGAAACTAAATTGGGAAAACCGGATGGAAGAAAACTGATAGAAACAGGACAAAGTGGAAGGAAAAAATATGTCATAAATACAAAAACGCAATATTCAACATAAATAAATAGTATTTTCCGCTGCGAAATAAAATGTATAGTGTCGTACCTTTAAACTATGTTGGAACTATTTCAGGGATATTATATATGAATTTGCATAGCAGTTGCTGCTGTGTTTATGAATATGTACGCATGTTTTGGTGTTTGTATAAGCATTAAAGACGTGCAACAGTATACCCAAAAGTATTTGCAAAACAAATATACCATATACATATCTGTTGAAATGGATATGAAAAAGCAAAAAAGAATACACAATATTGTATTTGTTTTTTTTTTGTAACACACATTACTTATACCAACAATAACAGTTGAATTTTGATTTTGTACCAGTATATATTTGTATTTGTTTTTTATTCTAAAATAACTGTTATACCACAATTATTTGCAAAATATTTGTTGTACGAGAGATATTTTTGAGGAAAAATAACATAATGTAAGAAATATTAATTGTGTATCGTTGAAAATATTTAAAAGAAATAATGTAAAACAGTGGTCCTCACTAGTATTGTTCAGAATACGAAGATTTTCGGCTATTTACATATACACAACACGATCGCAAACAATACTCACAACAAGAGCGTAAAAATACTAATATTACATTCAGTTGTTAGTCAACATTCAACAAAGCAGGTCTATGCCGCATGTTTGTTCTTTTTTCAGCTTTTTCAGCAATTTGCCCGAGTATCACAAATAACCATGTTATTAGCATCAGTATTTGTTCATATCTGTTTTATGAAAACAAATAAAAATAAATATGTTACTCTCATTCTCTCTTTATCTACTCACACAGTAAGTATTTTGTACAATAACAATACTTACCAATACCAGAAACAAGAAAATATTTACCAATACATACCAGAAGTAGCAAACTAAGAGAAACTGGTACTAACAGATAGAACTGTGCACGTGTTTAATAAGCATCCCACACGCAGAGAAAAAATATAGTTGTGCATGTTTACCACAACTATTTCAACATTTTTAATTTTTTTTTTTTAATATTATGGTCACTGTTATTATTTATATGATTTCGGCCACCATAATATGGTTTAGTTACTATTTATATGATTACAGCAATCATATATATGATTATAAAAATTATGTATTGTTTATGGGGACCAGTTTTATGATTAAAGATTATACCATATAATGTTGTTCGCTATCATCATCAGAGAGCAACAAATTATGTTAAATGGATTCATCATAAACATGATTGCAGCAAATATAAATTTAATTACTAAAATTTTTTATATGATTGTAGTACTCATTTAAATGTAACAAACGATGGACATAGACGTCAAGTCTGAAGATGAATGTGGCGATTTTATCTTTTGTATGTCATCATTTCTGTATATATGAAACTTACTTGTGTTGAATATTATTTGGGTACTAACAGTTGTAAAAGACTTATGGGCCTTATATGGGAGCTACGACTAATTGTGGACCGATCTTGACAAAATTTATAGATGTGATTTAGCTTCATTTATCACTCATTTGTGGTGTAATTTGTTTGGATACTTGCATAAGTCAAAGATTTATGAGCGGTAAACCTCAATTTTGGGAGGTCATTTGTATGGGGGCCAGGTGAAATAATGGGCCGATTTCCTGCAGTTTCACTCACATCCATCCTTAAGCCGAAAAAATATTATGTACCAAAATTTAGCGAAATATCTTCAAAATTGCGACCTGTACTCTGCACACAAGCTTTACATGGACAGCCAGCCAGACGGACGGACGGACGGACATCGTTAAATCGACTCCGAAAGTGATTCTAAGTTGATCGTTATACTTTAAGGTGAGTGTTGGACCAATATTTCTCGACGTTATAAACATCAGCACAAATCCAATATACCCTCCCCACTATGGTGGTGTAGGGTATAATAATTTAACTATTTCTCTCATGAATAATTAAAAAAAATAAAAGTTAGGAAAAAAACCTTAATATTAAATTTACGTGTATTGTTACTGTGCTATTTAAAATAGCCTGGCTGTTACGTTTTGCCTATGTGTGTTTATAAGTGCCACATTGAGCTATAATAGCACAAGGTAATACAAACATATATTTTACTACAATAATACCACAATATACCTATAGAAATTCATTTTTCTAAAGGTTGGTATGTTTAAAGTTAAGTTAGTTTAAGACCAGGTGTTTTTTGAATAAGTTTGTAAAACAACACTGACAACTTAAATGCCTATATGTATATACAACAACTGTATATTTATGTCTGTAGAAATACCAACAGTATTAGTATTGTAATACGGAAAATAAGCGCTTTTTATAGTTTATTTGGATATGAAGCTTGTTTTTAAACAATAGTTTTTAAAACCTTTTATATACAGTTCATCCTTTTTCTTTCCCTTTATTTATTTTTTTTTTTGTTACATTCAAGTTATTGTTGAAAGTTTTTTTTCAATGTATGCAAACAAATGTAGTAATATGTAGATGAGATTGAGGAAAAATAATATAAAAGGTTTAAATTTATATTTTTTATGCTAAATTGGAAAACATTTTGCAGAATTTTGTTGCCATTGAATCCCCTATGTAGTTAAAATATTGTATTGTTGGCTGTTATGAAAATGTTGAAACAGGGGGGGTTACTCTCTATTGCGACGCGAAAGCAAATTCAAGGCGATAAGCGTACAAATTGATACTCTTACGCATCGTATTTGCCTTCGCATCGCAATAGAGAGTAACCCCCCAGTTGTACATACTTTACTATTTACAATATTGCAATGAATATATGTTTTGCTGTTTTTCTTATAAAAACTAAAAAAACTAAAAGTAAATGTATTGCGGTATCAACCGTAGTTTACTTAAATTTTTTAATTAGATTTTTTTAAAATAGCTACACTAAAATGCAATATATTCTGAGAAAAAATATTAACATTGAAAAAAAACTATTAATGTTAATTTACATTTATTTACATTAAAATTTAAATAAAGCATATCACATTTCTCTGGGCGATAGCGTGATCCATTTATCGTTATCGTTCAAAGAAACTGCTTATACAGTGACACTTTCAGCATGGAAAGGCTTCTCAACAATTGCTTTTCAATTTTCAGAAGCCAAAATCTGGTAATTTAGTTTGTTGCTGATTCCAGACAAATGAAAATGATGTTCGCCCTGTTTCCGAATATGTTCAGCTAATTTAAATAGAATTAATTCAAGAACTCCAGAATTGTCAAAGGTTTTACTTTTACTGATACTGCAATACATAATACGTCAAAATTCTCATATTATTTTTATATAAGGTGAATTTCACGTCAAGTGACCCAATGTTAAAAATCGATTTGGATGAAATTTGCACCAAGGTTAGCACTATTGGATAGTAGGCCAGACACAAATTTTTAGCTCTATCAGTCCAGAAGTGCCGTAGTTAGAGGGGGTCAAAGTTGAAAATTTTGGTCAATTCAATTTCTTGAGTTAAAAAATAATTTTTTTGATAGATATCCCACTCGCATCCCATTAAGCGATTATAAAGGCCTTAAAGTAAATTGTATAAGCTTTCTTTTTTTTAAAAAAAGGGCCCAAATTGAAAAAAAATTAAAATTAAATTTTTTTTTTAATTAAAAAAAAATATTTTTGAAATGACTGCTAGGACCAATAGGTGAAAAGTTACACGCATTTTAAAAAAATCCCTGTATGACCAAAATTGACCAAAATTTCCAAATTTGCCCCCCTCTAACTCCGGCACTTCTGGACTGATAGAGCTGAAAATTTGTGTCTGGCCTACTATCCAATAGTACTAACCATAGCTTGGGAATAATGATTAGAAATCCTAATGATTAGCAATTGGATTAGAAATTTTAATTGTGCTGAACAATTGATTAATTATGATTAGTTAGCCATTTTAGACGATTACTAATTGATTAGATTAGAAATAATCAAAAATCGAATCACAATTAGTGACGATTAGTGATGACTATTTTTGTGAAAAGAAAATATTTATTTATCACATTTGTTGCTATATTTACATAATGTAACAGTTTTTGAATATTGCATAAGATTGCATTATATATGTACGCTGATTCTGCTTATATATAATTCACAAAAAATTTACATTAGACTTCATTAATACCAACTTTTCAAAAGAAAAGTCTGACAATGAATTTCGTCTTGGACTATTGCAATATTCAAAAACTGTTACATTATGTAAATATAGCAACAAATGTGATAAATAAATATTTTCTTTTCACAAAAATAGTTAAAAATAGTTAAACTAATCAAATCTAATCAAAAACAAGTAAGAGTGCTATATTCGGCTGTGCCGAATCTTAAATACCCTTCACCTAAGCGTAATAAGAAATACAGAAACTACACTAGACTAGAATATCCTAATTCTGTGTTTTCTATTCAGTCTTAGTGCAAATTTTATTAGTATGTATTTGATATATTGTTTGAAAGACAATTTTACGACCAACATAATTTATGTTAAATATTGTAAAATTTTATTTAATTTTCACCATTTTTAATTGATTTAATTACCAATTCTTACCATAATTTACAGAGTTTGTCTGATGTTCATAATAATCTTGAGTGTAACTTAACAAACAGAGTATAAAAAAGGGGTACAATTCGGTTTTAGTGATTTTGCTCAAAAAAAAAAAAAAAAAAAAAAAACAAAATCAAAATCAAATAGGGCTTTTAGAGGAGATACCAGCAAAAAAAAAATTTGTTGGCGGTCACGCCTATTTTCGAGGGGGCGGGCCCTTAAAGTTGAAAATATATAGACCTATATCTCGGGAACTACTAGGTGTCTGATAATTTGTAATACATTAAATAAAAGGTATTAAAAATACCTTTCCAACGATATATATCATGATTATAAAATATGGACCGAATATGGGTTAAATCCGAAAAGAATATTTTTTGACCCGAATTTATTTGTTTTTTGGAAATGCTTCTATATGGCAGGTATGACAAATTATGGGCCGATTTTCTTAAATTTTGGAACAGTTATTTTCATGCATATGGGGATATTTCACGTAGAATTTCAACGTAATAACGGTATATTTAAGATATATATTAGTTTTAACGTGGATTTCGGTAGTGGACCTTATGTGGGGCATATAGTCAAATATGGACCGATATTCTCAAAGTCCAGCAGTTAGATTTAGGCATGTATGTAAATGATCCGTGTAAAATTTTGGATTGGTACCCTTATTTATAAGCGATTTATGAGTATTAAAGGGATTTTCCGAAGAGGGCTTTATATGGGGCATACGGGTAAAAATAGACCAAAATTAACAAAATTGTGTGGAATGATTTTTGTATATATGTAAATGATCTGTGCAAAGTTTTGAGTCGGTAACGATATTTATACAATATATATAGGGAAAAATGTCTTTTTCAGATGTGGTCCTTGTATGGAAGCTATGACCAGTTGTGAGCCGACCAGCATAAAATTTAGTACAACAATTTATTTGCCTATAAAGAGTATTTATGTCAAAGTGTAGCCGTTTAACATTATTTATATCTGTTTTATGCGTATTTAAGTGAATTTCGGAAGTGGACTTTATATGGGGTCTATCGTCAAACATGGACCGAACTAAAAAAAATTTCGTTTTGCGATTTCTTTTTGCACAAAACTTAGTTTTGCTGAATTTTGTCTTGATATTCCAATTTTATAGGCATTTATGTATAATTGAGCAATATTTCGGGAAGATTTTTGTATGGGGGCTATGACCATTTCTGGGCCGACCACCATAAAATTTGGTACAATAATTTATTTGCCTATAAAGAGTATTTATGTCAAATTTTAGCCGTTTAACATTATTTATATCTGTTTTATATGTATTTAAGTGAATTTTGTAAGTGGACTTTATATGGGGTCTATGGTCAAATATGGACCGAACTAAAAAAAATTTCGGTTTGTGATTTCTTTTTGTATAAAACTTATTTTTGCTGAATTTTGTCTTGATATTCCAATTTTATAGGCATTTATTTATCATTAAGCCATATTTCGGGAATATATATATTTGTATGGGGGCTATGAGAAATCATGGACCGATTTTTACTATTTTCCGCACACTTTCTTCTTTTATAGTACAAACAACGTATACAAAATTTCATGGTATTATCTGCAATATATTTCAAAATATTGCAATAAAATGGACGAAAAATATCAAATTTTTATGGAGGTGGTCTCACATATTGGTTTATAACTCTGGTTAACCTAAACCGATTTTGCTGATTTTAAATAGAAAACTTCTCGAAAGCACTTCTGACAGAATTATTGAAGGTTTGGATCCCGAACATATCTTGGGACTTCAAAAAACTGATTTCAACATCCAGACAGACAGACAGACAGACAGACAGACAGACAGACAGACACACAAACAGACAGACATACAGACAGACAGACAGACGGACATGGCTTAATCTACTTCGCTATCTATAAGGATCCAGAATATATATACTTTATAGGGTCAGAAAATTATATTGTGGAAATTTCACACGGAATGACAAACTTATATATACCCTTCTCACGATGGTGAAGGGTATAATAATCAAGAAATCTAATCAATTATTTTTTGGATTAGTTTTGATAAGATTTGATTAGAAATGCTAATCGTCACTAATTGTGATTAGATTTTTGATTATTTCTAATCTAATCAATGAGTAATCTGAAATTTTTATCAAAATTCAATTATAATGATTACATTATTTTATTTTTCTAATAATAATTTCTAATTCTAATCGAATGATTTCTAATTCTAATCGAAATTCCCAAGCTATGGTACTAACCTTGGTGCAAATGTCATCCAAATCGGAAGACATCGATTTTTAAAATTGAGTCAATTGACGTGAAATTCACCATTGAAAAACAAAGTTATTATTGAAAAACTCTATACAATTCAGTATGTACTTTTTACTCAACCATTACCAATATTTATACTTGTTTCAACTATATTTCAAGATATGTAAATGATATTGAGTTTTCCAAATGAAATACATATATAAAAATCTCATATGATTTCACTAGCAATAAATCGCAAATAAAGTTATAAGTAAAAAATACAAATTTAATTATTTAAATTTCCATGTATTCAGCTTTTTGTTTGCTAAAAAATTCAATATGAAAGTAGTCAAAGTTAATGGTAAATCCTGATAGTTAAACAAAAGTGGTAAAAAGTGATTGTAAATTACAATTTTTACCAAATAGCTAAAGAAATTCTTAAACAAAACCTGGCTTTACTGGTTTTCATAAAACATATAAGATTATATTCATGATATAAGATCGTACAATTGTTCACACTTTGTCTTCCAATGTTAGCAGTAAAACATATTCTAGATAGTATGTGGTTTACATTAGATTTTTGAAAGCATATGTAACATCTGTTTAGTCAAGGCTTAAGTAGAATTTTGCCGTTCGAGTTAGATGTAACCATAGAAAATGTATGCAAAAAGAGAAAATATTCAAAGTAATTATATCTGCTGTTTCACATCGCAAAACTGTATGTTTGATCCATTCATCAAGAGAAATGGAAACATTTCGCCTAACAATCATTTGTAATAAAACAATAAATCATGTCTTTCAATAACAAGCGCAAAGTGGGCTTGGTCAACTGTAAAAACAAGCAAAACAAGATGTCAAAAGGCGAGCATTTGTGTACTTCTTACTCCTAATTCTATGATTACACGAGCCACGCTATTGAAAATGACTCGTGCTAAAGTGTGTGTATGTTTATGTTTTACCTGTTGATCAAGTTCGAGTTGAAACATTTTTGCATGTATGTGCGAAAGTTTGAATTTCACGCATTTTCAAAACCATATTAAAGTAAATTTTAAAACCGGTCACCATTCGAGTTATTTAAATTTGAAACTCTCGAATGGAAATAAGAATTTGGTCACTGCTGTGCTAATAACTAATAACTTAAAGAGTGTTGTTTACCCACAAACACTGTCTTCTACAATTGCTCTGGTTTGTGACACTTGTTTGATCTGTTGCCGAAAACTTCACACACATGTGTGTAAACTTCATGAAACGGAAAAGCCAAACGGGAATTCCGGCCAGTGATGCTGGAAAAGCAATGGGAAATGCCATCATTAAGACATTCCATATGGTGTTACGCATTTACTTGGAGTTAATTTAGTTATAATTTTAGAAAAAAATGGAATTGATTCTAATATACAAAATTATCATAAAGTGGGCCATAGCGGTGTTTTTCTTTATGTTTAACTAGTTGTAAATGTCATGATTACATTAGATAAGCATTTGTAGTAATTTTTTTGATATTTCTTTAGTCAGGCTCGAGTTCATTAAATTTAATTTTCATTAAATTATTTTTACTGAAGGTAGGAATTGTTTTTACAACATGAACTCTCTATTAATATTTATTGATAATTTTTCTTGGCTGAGCTGGGAATCGAACTTGTGTTGAATTTACATGTTTCAAGAATCAACACATTCTCTCATCAGAATTCTTTGCGTTTGTAGTAATAGTAATAAATTTTTAACTAAAGGAATAGTGAGACAGGTTACAAGTATGGATTAGTTTCAGGATCCTTTGATGATGTTGGAGGTAAACTTACGTGCAATTTAAAACACCAGTCACCAATCCCATCATAGTCTTTACTTAATATATACTGTTGTATATCATTAAAACAATTATATGATATTTGTTTTGAACAGAATGGTGGTATCAGAGAATGTCATGAAATTTTTTCCCTTTTCACATTTTTCCTATTAAAATTCAATGTTAAAAAAAATAAAAGGGAACAAATTTCATGTGGAATTTTTATTCACGATAGGAGTGAATATCTGTCTATAACATAGTCCTGCCAGACACCTGTTTACAACTTATTGGAATGTAAACAGGAATTTACATTCCTTGAATCAGGAATTTATGTTTTACAAATAATGTGGAAAAAAATACTATGAATGACTTTTTCATTTTCAATGACTGACTTTGTTAATTCTTGCTGTCTGCTATGCTTTCTATGAATCTCTTTAGTGGTCATAAAATAGCTGCTTAAATTGTGGAAAATGATTAGTTGTTCCAAATAACTAATAAGATATTTTAAATTTTGTATTTAAGTAGACAGCATTGAATTTTATTTCAACAGGAACATTTATAGAATCAATAGTTAAAAACATTTACTAATGTTCACTTATGTTAGCAATTACCGTAAGTCCAGAAAATTCATTGATGTTTTATATAAAAAATGTAAAATATCGTTCTGTTCTATTTTTTTTTTTCATTTTGTGTTTTGAAAAGTATTTTATTGTAAAGAAAATAACTTAGATGACCAAAAAAAAATTTAACCAATTTGTGAATATAAACCAGCCATAGACAAAGACATCTCTATTGAGCTACTCTATCCACCTACATCTCACACATATAAAAAAAAGGAAACCTGGGGACAAGTGTCTCCAAGTCACCACTTTTGTCTACTATTTTGGTAACGGTTTGGCGACATTGTCATTGTCAACAACATTGTATATTATACAATTTTTTTTTCAATTGTGAGCCCCGATAGACGAAGCGATAGTGTGCCGGACTACCATTTGGGTGTTTTCGAATTTATTTTTAATTAAATATATTTAGTATTTTTTTTTTAATAAATCTCCAAAAACTAACAAAAAATGCATTTTTATTTTCTATTTCAGAAAAGTACCTAAAGTGTGGACAATGTTGTCCCAAAAGAACTACCTTGTCAATAGAACCTATGTCAGTAGTGAATTTTCAATAACACGCACATGTTAAATGTCTATAGTAATTACCATTGTCACTAGTACTGGTGACTGTGTCAGTAGTAAATCAGTACAGTTTCACTATTGACATTTCCTGCAGGGTATCTATAAAAAATTTAATATTTTTCACACTATGATATTTACTCATTTATAAAATCCGTACGTATGATTGATTTTTATTACTTCACTCAATAATAATATTAATTATACGTCTTGGTTAAAAACATGAAATCCTAATTTATACCTATACTAATTAAATTCTTAATTAATTACATACTTGACTATTCGAACCATAACTTTTGTGTTTAAACAACCCATATTACTGATTAGCTTTATTAAATAGAATTCACCTTTTTGATAATCACTTAGAAATGCAAGTGCAAAAAAATAAAATGAATGAATTTTTTTTTACTTTCTCATGTAAGCTTAAGAAAAAGTAAAACAAAGCCAGAACAAAAATTCCATAAAGAATATTTTTAGATTTTGTTCATGAAAATTTTAGTATTTTAAAGGAAACCGAATATCATTAAACTTTATTGACATTTACCAAAAGGGGAAAGATATCCTTTAAAGAAATTTATAAAAGCATTTTTGTAAGTACAGTGAACTCGCAGAAACGTGAACTAATTTGTAACGAGGGTTCACGATTTAGATTGCATTTCTTCTATAACATATTTTAGTCTCTTATCTTTTATTTAATTTAAAATAAAGTATGTGAGTTATTTTTCACCTATGAAGCATGTTTTGATGCTACTTGTTGCAAGTTCCTGGCATATTTTAATATACCACATAGCTAATATGGTTTGAAAAAGGGTTTCTAAGATACTAATTTCTAAATTATGTTATTGAATTCATCAAAAATAGAGGTTAGCTGAATTTAAACTACGACAATTATAAATTTGTTTATTTAGTTTTTATTGAAAAGGAGCAACTAGAACTACAAAAGAAGCTACTTACGAGTATCATGCAACAAAAGTTGTTCACAACAAACAAACTACGAAATTCTTCTGCGGAGAATCCCAAAACTTTTGAAAAAGTTTACGTTTTACAGCCTTCAGCCTATGTTCAGGTTTTAGAGTAGTCAATGTAAAAAAAATACTATCATGTTTTTGGGTAGTTCATGTTACTGGATGTTCACTTTTCTACGAGTTCACTGTATACTGTTAAGCATGGTTACGTCTTAATTATACATCTTAAATGTAAATAAAGAAGCTCTTGTTATTACATTTGCAAAACTTATATTGTGGATACCTTTAAGTACTCACACATTAATGCCAATGTTGTATTACATAATCGTACCCCTAACATATATTTGAACGTAGTCATTTCTCTAAATGCCACATTAGTGTGTACAAAATTGAGGTCAGTAGCAAAAGGTTTGGAATTGTTTACAAATTGGAAATACTTGGGGTTTACATTAAGTTTAACTTGTCAAAGTTAGTTAACTTTTAAATAAAGTTTAGTTAACGTTAATGGAAATTTAAATCCACTAAATAAGGAATAGAAAATTACAAACGATTATAAAGTTAGACATTTCTTGTAAGACTTGAAACAAATATTAATATGTATATGAATGATTGGAATTGTTAATTTAGATTATAAAGTACAAGAAGTTTATTTAAATTATAACAATATTCTGAATTTTTATCGTCATATCTTTCCCTTGCATTACTTGTCAAATATTCTTGTCAAAAAATATGTTCTAACTAAACTCCTTAAGGAGCTTCTTTAGTTATGGTACGTTTATGTTCACTAAACGTTGATTTTATTACTTTTTGTCTTGTAATAGAAATACAACACTCTAGTTGTCCTTCTCTTGTTGTCCTACAGTGTTTAACAACTGTCGTTAAAAGGACATGTTGGTCGGAAATTGCTTACCATCATTTATATAAATACATATAAATTAACAATGGACTATTTGTTATGCATGCTTTTAGTTTTTAGGTTTTTACTCACTCACGCTCTGCAGACTTTTTATATAAAACTGTATAAATAAACAATGTAACAAAATAAATATAAAATAAATTCCAAATAAATTTGTTGGCTCTTTAGATTTTTTTTTCAATTTTTTTGTATATTTTGCAATTGTTGCCTTTTTATTGTTAAAGTAGACTGTAATATTGTTGTAAACCTTCTAGAAGTATGTATGTATATTTTTATGAGTAAATGTTACAGTGATGGACAATCGTTCGTACGCACTTAAAATATTTTTATTCAATTTTATATTATTATTATTTTTTTTAATTTAATTGGCGTACAAATATTAAATTTACGGATATAAAAAGTATGAGTAGCTATATAATTGTCATATTTTCCTGTACTAAAGAGAAAAGTGATGCGCAAATACTTTTCATAAGAAAAACTTTTTTCACAAGAAACTCAAAGTTTGTTTATCGTACTCTTAGCTACACTGTTGTATGAAAGAGTACTTAGAAGTCCCTCCTGTGTTGTTTAAACAATTATTAAAGAACACATTTTTTAAGTTTTTTTTCTATTCGCTTGAAATTGTTTGTTCAAAACAAGAAAAAACTATAGCCAGACATTTTAAACATACTAAAAAAATACAATAAAACAACATAAAGAAGAAAACTGCTGACAATGACACATGACAACATATCCAATTAAAGTACATTGCATGCCAAGACGAAAATATTGTAAAAATAACACAATAAAATATTTAACTGAAAACAGGAAATGTGGAATTTTTAGGAGCAATTAAACTCATTCTGCAAAGAAAATGTCAAAACTTACATGTTATCCCAATATGCCCATGTTGGGAAACAAAGTTCTTGTTGAATAGCTCTTTATTTTATGCACTTTGCTTAAGTTTTCTACCAGGAAACACTGATGTGCATATGCACTTGAATTTTTTTTTTTTTTGGTAAAGTTACAATTTTTAAAACTTTTATAACTTGTTTTAAGAGTATGTTTATTGATCTCTTTTCAACCCAAATATGGGACCCCACTTCATTAATTAAATAGAGAAATTATTAATGAATAACTATAATTACATTTTATGATAACACAAGAAGAATACTAGAAAAGCGCAAGTACAACTGTTATTTATTCTTATTATAAAATTTTTAACATTTTGCCCCGATAGACTAGGCGATAGTTTGTCGGACTATCAGTCAGAGGGTTGCGGGTTCGATTTCCGCCAAAGACTCTGGGTGTTTTCTGCAGATAAGCCAAAAAAGCTTCGCAGTTTGTATTTGTTAATTATGTTAAAAATGCCGAAACACGTTTTTAGTGATTTTGAAAAAAGATCACATTTCAATTTGTATAAAAGGTGTCTTAAGTTTTTTAATTAACAAAAAATTAACAAAAAAATAAACCAGTTATATGTTGCAGTAACAAGATTTGCAAATAATCCCAATTATATGTTAAAAATTAAAGTAGTGACCCGAATAAAAATCTGTTGCTATATTTTTAGATTACTATAAGGCCTTTGACACTATAAATCATATTATGTTAATAAGAAAATTATTGAGTCAATTTAATTTCAACAAAAGTTATTGCAAACTAATTAGATCTTTTCTTCAAGAAACAATGTCTACGATCATAGAAATTTCTAGAGGTATACCTCAAGGCTCAGTGCTAGGGCCATTACTTTTTATGATATACGTTACGTTCTCGCAGATAAAAACAGCTGATTGCTTGTGATAATGGACATAGTGTTGATTATTTAACATTATATGTTAATAAGGACTTACAGCATATCATGGAATGGTCAGATTTAAACTCAATCTACAAAAACTCCAGCTATATTATTTTGAATGCAAAATTTTCTTTGGGAGATACTAGTATACAAATTGTGTCATACTTTAATTCTCTGGGCATTTACTTGGATAATAAATTAGATTTTGAAATTCATATTAATCACGTTATTGCAATAATCTTTTTCATATGAAGGAAATTTTATTCACTAGGATGTTATCTACCTTTTAATGTAAAAAAACACTTAGTTTTTTCTGTATGTTTACCTATTTTTCTTTATGTTTTAGAAGTGTGGAACGATACACCACAACATGATACAATTAGAACATTGCTTCAATAGATTAGTAAGGTATATATATGGACTTAAATATAGAACAGGAATTACATTCTATATTATATCGCTTCTTGAATGCAATTTACAAGATTTTGTTAATATAATATTGATAATTCAGCCATTCAAAGTAATAAAAACTGTCTGCCCGCCAAACTTAGAACTATGTTTCATGCGTTATAAAACATTAATAATGTTGCTAGATCCATTGTTTTGTGGAATTATACAATTTCTTACTCAGACAAGAAATTTTCACATTCTATTAAACACTTTAAAAATATATACAGTCTTATTCTGAAAAAATTAAAGTAGACTTCAAATGTACTTTAAGAAAAATTTGTATGAAAATTTTGTATAAAAGCACACTTCGAACCTACTTTATTTTTTATAAATACGGCAGATAATAGTAATTGAAAACTTACCCCCTATTTCACGATGTCGAAAGATAACGTTCGCTTAGATAAGACTTAAGACACAAACTTGATTGTGGAATAAACAAACTTGATTGAGTAAAAAATAGATACGATAAAAAGTTTGTGTCTTAAGTCTTATCTAAGCGAACGTTATCTTTCGACATCGTGAAATAGGCCATTATAAATCATAAATTTGTTATAAAATTTATTGTGACTGCTGTCTCGGAACCCCAACGGAAGTTTAATGGTGCAACATTACATGGTTACTTTCTGTTACACCAAAAGTAAAATAAATATTTTGGAAAAACGTTACTTTTATTACATTTTATGCTATTTTTTTTTATTAATATTTGTTGTTGCTTTCAAAAAGAAATGGAATCTATTTTTAATGGTTCTTGGAAAACAAATAATTGTAGGAGTGTTGTATGTTAAAAATTCTTGCTATAAGCATAATTACATACATATATACATAAACTTGTGTATTTTTGTATAATAGTACAAAAGAACATAAAAATAATTGTTGTTCACTGCAGCAAATGTAAATAACTGAAGTACCTATATGGATCATTTAAGTTGCCTAATAAAGCTATTTTGATACACACGTGCGTATACTTAACATACATTTTAATATAATTTACAAATTAAGTAAACGCCCTTTTTATGAAGGGAATAAATCACAATATAGAAACAATTTTACAAATAAACATATGCTTCCTACGTTTATTACTTCATAACTTTTATTATATTTGTATGTATATAAAAATGCTGCTGTTTCTAAAAACATTTTGTTGGTATATGGTTCAATTTCAAAAAAAAAACGTACGCAACGAGTTTTTTTTTTCTTCTTATTTTTAAAAAAAATTGTAAGATGAAAATATGTCAATTTTTGTTAAAAAAAATAGTTAAACTTAGAGGTTACTTGCAAAGTAATAGGCTTGTAGCAATGTATTTAAAAAAACTGCAATTATAAGCGTTTTAAGAAAAAAAAAACTAAGTGTGATGCTCTAGATATTTTGTGACGATCAAGAGATTTTGTTACACGTAAACAAGAAATAATGTCAAATCTAAAGTTTAACGAAAAAACGTTTATTCTTTTATAAAAAGTAAATAAAAAAATATAAAAATTCTTAAAAAACTAAATTTTTCATACCAAACTAAACATGTACATATTCTTTCTTTAACAAAAATGGAAAAATGGAAGTAATTCTTGAAGAAACTTATACACATAAGTAAATATTTGACATAAAACAATAACTTAACTTAATTTAATTTATAAGTTTTATTTCGAATTCTTATTCTGAAGCTGTATAAACTTCATGAAATGACAAGCAGCTTTGTTTTTTTTTTTTATTCTCATTCACTTTTACCACTTTCGAATTAAGTTTGTGCCAACAACAGAATCAGTCAGTAACAATAAAAATTAAACTCAAATATACCACGATTATACCTTTCTTTCTTCTTTATTTTATATACGTCATTACGCGCTTTATCGAACTTTATTTTCTCTCGATATCTCCGTGCTCTTTCAGCCGCCGTTAATTTTGTTGTTTTACTATTGAAAATTAAAAAATAAAATGAAAATCCAAAGTGATGCTCATGAAATGTTTGCCTATTTTGATTTTTTTTCGTAGGCAATTTATTTCTCAAATTCACAAATTTTAAACAAATGAGCTGAAACCATATATGATGAATGATTGTCAACTTAAATTTTTTTACATTTGATATATTTACTTTTAAAAAAATTAGCGTGACGCTCATGAAATTTTATCGCTTTTTCACTTTTGTAATAATTAAAGTTTGTACTTTCCTTACTTTATTTAAATGCAAATTGAAAACTAGTAATATTACTTTGATTTATAAAAAAGTGACGCTCAATGCAAACTGTGGGGGACAACCTTTCTTTGCAACTCAAAATTTGTACTAATTAAGTTTTGACAACTATAACAAATCAAAACACAAGAAAGAAACCCAATAATTCGAAAACTGTTATTAAATGTTGCATATTTACTTTTTTCTTGATTTTATTTTGTTTACTAAAAATTCTAACGCGGGATACATGCTTTTGTATGGAAGCAGCCAGAGGGAGAAACAAAACACCATTCTGAATAAACAAACAAACAAACATACAAATTTGAGAATTGCGTTTTTTTGTTACATATTCCTCGCTGATCACTTTCACTTTTTTGTTTTTGTTTTTTTTTACCTAAAATAGTAGTGTAAAGTGCGGGGACATAAAAATTGCGTTTTTTTGTTTTTAAATTGACCCATATGTCTATAAAAGTTTAATCATGCGAACACTGTGTGTATAGTTAGTGGCAGTAAAACGGCAAATAACTTGTAAAAGGAAACGTATATTGGTGTACTCATACCGTAAATGTTGCAAATATAAGCCTAATGTGTAAATTACCTGTTTAATCGTCATAAAAATAAAAATAAAAATCTGTGTAAAGGTTAACTTACAAAAGAACAACAACAAGTAAACTAAAGACATATTATGCATTGTAAGAATTATAAGAATTATACTTGTGAGCAGCACAAAATTATCTGAAAGTAAACGGATAATATTAAATAAAGGGTGTCCCAACTAGAACGCAACATTAAAAATGGTGTTTGGTATAGTGAAATGATAACCAGTTTTTTCTTGCCTAGAATTGAAGAAATGAATATGGAGGGCATTTGGTTTCAACAAAACGGCGCCACATGTCATTTAGCCAGAGAAAATGCATCAGTCATTTCCCGGTCGTGTTACTTCGCTTTTTGGAGACCAGAATTGGCCGCCTAGAACGTGCGATTTAACACCTTTAGATTTTTTTCTTTGGGGTTTTTTGAAGTCGATGGTTTACGCGAATAAGCCGACGACGACTCCAGCCTTAAAAGAGGAAATTGGACGCTGCATTAATGAAATACCACAGTATTTATGCAAAAAGGTCATTGAAAATTTCATTAAAAGATCGCGATCTGCACGATATCTTGTTCCGTACATAACCTCATTATGTCTACTTTACGATATAATAAAGTTTCACGATTTTTTTTTCAAATATCTGTGTTTTATTTAAAAATTAAAAATTGCGTTTTAGATAAGACACCCTCGTCCCAATATGCAAATTTCTATGTAAATTTAGCAAGGACCCAAAATAACTATTATCAAGATTTTCAGGATAACATGAGCTGAAACTAAAGAAATTCTATATTTTTTTCACTACATCTTTGATTAAAATTTGTCGTAAAGAATACGTGCAATAACATTGTAAAATACTAGTCACGGAAAAAATAAAATCCATCTCACTATCATAGCTTGATCGTGCCATTAACAGGCAGACAGAAAGACGAACGGCCAAAGCTAGATCATACTTCGAGTAACTAATATTACAGGTATAAATTTCTTTTTATACAAATGCAAGCAGTAACAAAATTAAAAATTCATACACATTTTGCAACATTTTCATTCATGTTTCACTACAATATTTTTTTTCTCCATTTGTTTACAGCTCCAAAGATTTTGACAACACCACAATAGTGATAAAGTGTTCATCTGCATTACAGTTTTTCAAAGTATATCAATGGCGTTGTTTGCTCACATATACATACATACAACACGAACAGTTAACAAAAAAACATTTCAACTGTCTCATATAATTTGCCAACAATATGTGACATTGACTGGTTTTAATGCGGTGCTGAATTTTATACTGGTAAATCTTTTTGCCAAGTATTGATTTTTGCACTATTCTATGTATAACTTTGAGCAAAACAACAAGAAGCAATGAAATCAAAGTTGAATAAACTGACTACCTTGGCAATTGTTGAAGTTATATTAAGTAGTAGACATTAAATAAAGCATTTCAGTGTCAAAATGTTGTTGCTTGTGGTTGATTAATTTCTATCGTATGTACAAACAAAAAAGAAACTCCAAACAAATCAAAATAGAATGAAAATCGTGCACAAATTCCTTTGAAATGATTGCAAAAAAGGCAATGTTTCTAAAAGCAAAAATACAAGTAAACGTCAAGAACAGAACGCAAAAAATATTTCATAAAAGTACGAATTGTAATAAATTAAATAATAATAATTGATAAATAATAACGATTTTAATAACAAAAATAATAATAATAACAACAATGTTAATAATTTTTGTTTGTTTTTGGGCCGCACAAGAAAATACAAATATGTACAAATTTATGAATATTTTTTAATTCTAATGCTAGGTATACACTACGCAACTCGTTTCTGCAATACCATGCCATAAAACACGACTATACACTATGCACCCAACATCAATGCAACCAGAAAATATCAAAATATTTAGATATTTTTGCCTGGTTTCTATTGGTAACCTGGAACAGGTAGAAACAGAAATAACCTAAAAAAAACGGTTAGCACCACTGGATTCAGCGTACCCGAATTAGGTTAACCCGCCAGGTGCCCCGCTTGTCACATTTTCCAACTAGCACAGTGTTATTATTGTTGTTATCATTATAATTATAATTTTTATCATTATTATTGTTGTATATTATAATAATTATATTTATTTAAAGAAATGTATATTGTATTATAAATTAATAATTTTATTTTATTTTTATTATTAAAACCATTATTATTATCATTGTTATTTTTATTATTTTTGTTTTTGTCATTCTTATTGTTACTATTTTTTCTGTTACTAAAATTATTATCATTGTTGTTATTATTATTATTTTTGTTATTAAAATCGTTATTATTTATCAATTATTATTATTTAATTTATTACAATTCGTACTTTTATGAACCAATATCATTCATTTCTAATGTACCGAAAATAGGTAAATGTGCCGCAATTGTATTTTATTAATATGAGTGCCAGCACTGGCTTACAACTGTCACTTAACGGCGTCGTAAAAATCTAATTTATACAGGTTGATACGTTCCGGCAACGTGACAGTTAATTTCAGTAAGCTTTTACATTGTTTTGGAATACTCAAAAACGTACGTTACGTTACATTACATTACGTTCGCATAATTCTACCTTTATTATTAAAAGAAACCAAGGGACTTGTAAAACATGGATTTCGATACAAGAAAAGGAGTTTTGCCATTAGCTCTTCTTAAATATTAATACATGATTATCAATTTGTTCAAAAGAATTTAATGGCTTTTTGGTTAATTAAATATCAAAACATTTAAGCTAACGAATTTTGTATAAACAATGCTTTAGTGCGGTATTAATATAGGGTATTTTTTTTAAATGTATAAAACTTTAAGTTGTCAACACTTTTTCAACTGACAGCCATTTGCTCAGCTGTCAAGTAATGTATGTCTAAAGTCGCTAGGCTACGCCGATAAGCACGAAACGATTGACCACTTGGAGAACAACATATGCCGCTTTATAGGCGATATACGGCCATGAATGTTGGCAATAGGCCTGAAAAATTGGACCTTCAGATTAGACTATATCCGATCCATATGCCAGAAGTCATATTTAAATTATAATGCCAGAAGATTAGCTTTCAATTAAGGTAAATTTCGTGACAGTTTAAAATAAATCATTTTCGTTTTATTAAATTTCAAAGTTCTATACATCTAAAAAACACCCTATATTATGTCATATAAACTCACTCAAAATATTGGCAGTATTATTTAGATATTCAATTGTGGTCATACCTGAAAATAAAAGACATTACAAAATTATATTAATAATGTTATTTACTGTTTCTTTATTCAATATGCTATAAATTAAATAAACATTTTTCCGTAAAAATTAAATGTAAATAAAAAAAAACTAAAGTCTAACCTCAGGCTGTATTATGCACAACTATAGTATATATTTAGGCAAACAATATTTCTTAAATAAAATTGCATTATAAAAAAGCAAAGTCATTTTATACACATAGCATTTATATTATATATTACTTTTCAGTCTTCTGAATGCATTATAGAAATATTAAAGAAAATTCTTATTTGCTTAAGTAAAAATAAAAACAAAAATTTATTCATAAAGGAATGAGAAAATTGTACAAAAATAACACAACGACAAATTAAAATAAGCTTAATGGAATTTGTATAAACTATTTCCACAATTCCTGTGACTTTTTTCTATAACTAGAACTTATGTTTTTCTGCTTTTTTACATTAGTGCATATTTTTAGTACGTAAATCTTACTTATAAGAAAAAGCTGGGCAAAACGCTAAAAGAAAAACTCAGAGTCAATTTTTAGAATGAGAAACTTAAATTTCTATTTTAATATATTAAAAAAAAGAACAAAAGGGCGATTCTATTCTGATGGGTGCAACATTTAGACGCTTTAAACGTGTTTTACTAATAGAATAGAAACATATCTTCAATTAAGTTATTTCTAGAAAGGGTAATATTTTTCTATATACTATTGTTATCTACATATTTACATCACAGAATTTGCAGAATTATATTTATATACTAGAGAATTGGCTAGAGCTTTGGAAAATCAGGGTAAATGAACAAAAATGTATTCATATCACTTTCACATTGCGAAAAGATACCTGCTCGTCCATCAGAATAAATAATCAAATTATTCCTCAACATAATGAAGTCAAATACCTCGGAATCCACCTCGATCGTCGTTTAACTTGGAAGTCTCATATCGACGCAAAAGTTACCCAGATGAGATTAAAAGCAGTGCAACTTAATTGGCTAATCGGCAGAAACTCTACATTGAAATTGGATTGCAAACTTTTGTTGTACAATGCAATTCTAAAGCCAATCTGGTGTTATGGAATTCAATTATGGGGTACTGCCTCAGCATCCAACATTGAAAAAATTCAAAGGGGTCAAAATAAAATTCTACGTATAATTACTGCAGCACCATGGTATGTTAAAAATTCTCGAATCCACAAAGATCTAGGCGTGCCATTAGTAAAAGTCGAATTTACAAAATATGCGTCAAAGTATGTCAGCAAACTTGAACACCATCCAAACCAACTTGCACGAGACATCCTTAACTTTAGTGGCCACAATTGGTTGAGAAGGAGGGATACCCTTGCTTTAACTCAAGCGCAAAATAGATGACTGGATCAGTTGATGTGAAATTTTTGTCTAGCACTGGCTGGGCTTATTATTTTCTTTTTAGTATTAAGATTTGAATACTTATTGTCATTTCAAATATGAAGATTCAATAAATAATTAAATGCAAAAAAAAAAAAAAATATTTACAAGAAATTATATGAAACGACCAAATAGCCATGAGAGAGCTTTAAAGTGCATGACGGGTGCAACCAAATTGGCCAACCTTCATAAGATCATGACACAAAAACACAAAACTCTGTTAATTTTTAAACTTTT
The DNA here is from genome assembly GCA_916048285.2 of Bellardia pandia. NCBI lineage: Eukaryota > Metazoa > Arthropoda > Insecta > Diptera > Calliphoridae > Bellardia > Bellardia pandia. The sequence continues at coordinate 19,803,792 of OU696532.1, read as the reverse complement.
ATTGTATTATTATTTTTTATTGTGAAAGATGAGATATCAAACGATGATGATCAAATTAAACATCGTAGAGAAATATAATCCAATAATAAGAAATTTGCTCTTTAAGCCATGACGGGTGCAACATGAATGATTTTTCTATTCGAGCCAAATCTATGAATCTTAATGCTTCGAATTGCACAACAAATTTATATTTAAGCTTACGTCTAAAAAAATTTATTATTATTAAATATACATAGATATTTTAATTTAAATTGGCATCAAAAAAAAAAGTATCAAATAGTGTGATTTGAAAATTGATGTTAAAAGTTGTCTAGAATAGAATCGCCCAAAAGAAATTTTTATTTTGAGAAACTTTCTTGAAATTGAATGTTTTTTCTTCAATAAGTTTGATTTAAAGTAAACTGCTGAACTGAATGATGATTGTTAAGTTTAGCTAAAAGTTTTCTATTCACCAGGCAAAGTTTACTGGGATTTATTACCCTGTATTGATTATGTATAAGTTATGCTCAACTTTAAGATACCACAAAATTTGCCACTTTCAAGAAATACTTAAAAAAAGTTGATATTCATTATTGGGAGTATAACTTAAAAATGCGAGATTTTTCTAAATTTTTAGATCTTCTTTTTTAGCATATGCACAATATGCCATTTCTGTTAGAAACTTCCAACTCCACGGCATCACCACATGGAAGGAGTTCTCAAATCCTTTGGCCGGATCGCAACACGAAAAATTTCTTAAAAAGAATTTCTAACAACAACAAAAATGCACTAACATATTGTAGGCCATATCACTTAATAAGGAGGTAGATGTTGATCTCCAATCGCCCTTTTCGCATCCATAACTGTAATAAATCCACATTCATTTCCACAGTCCCATAAACCCGTCTTTCGTCGTCCCAATTCTCAAAAAAAAATATAAATCACTCAAATTTTTTCATAGTTTAATACATGAATACAATTGTAAATTTGTTCAAAGTATTGACCATTGTTAGCCATGATATTTTCTCATCCAGAACTGCTCATCTTTTGAGGTCAAGAACGAATCAAGCCAATTTCGGATATCCTGTTCTAAAGTGCAGCGTATGCTATAGAGAGCGATACAATAGTAGGATGGGATAAGGTCTGGTCTTCACTTCTTTTTAAAGAGTTTTTTAACAAGTATTGCAGCATATAGCTGATCGTTGTCATGATGGAATATTAAACTTTCGCTTCAAGTGAGTCAGTTATATTAGGTACAGGTTTCCTGTGTTGGTCTGGTCAAATTTCAGCAGCTCATAATAAATAAGAACCTTTTGGTCCCACCAAATACAGAGCTTTAGTTTAGCACAATGGATATTTCGTTTTGGCCGAATCGACGGCTGGATGACTGGACTTCAGATATGATATCTTCTTAAGTAATGATTCGGTTATGCAGCATTTCGGACGTGCAAAATCATCTTTTAAGGTCTCTTGACTTTTATTTATATGATATCCAATTTTCTTGATTTTTGATGAATTCTGCTGCTCGCAAACATTTTGAAATTACTGCTAGAGTAGCTCCCAATGATTTTGCAAGTTGCTGTTGTGTCTGATAACTAAACTTGTTTGATTGGCCTGGACTATTTTTGTCTGTCGTGGCAAAATCAGCACGTGAAACCGCACGTTGATATCAATGCAACTCTTTCAGCATAAGCTTCTGCGAGCCACACCGATTGCAGCACTTTTTTCAATTATAGAAGTAAAGCAAAACACCTTCCATTCTGTGAGCACAAAATCCTACATTTTCGAAGCAAAATACAATTTTTTATCTACTCCATAATGTTCAATAACTAAGTGAGAACAAATGACGGATATGTACAAAATGATTCATATTTAACTAAACAAAAAAAAAAAAAAAAACGCAATAGAAAGTTAAGCTGAATTGATAACGCTGATAATTAGGCTATTTTGGCGTTGATTTTTTGATAACTCTTTACAGGAACAAAAAAAAAACAAAGATAATGAGAGGCGAATTGGGCTACTGCAGAAAGAAAATATTTGCGGGATTGTATAAGATTTATTTTTTTTTTACTTTTTTATATTTTTGTACACATCCTGTTTTTGTTCTTTTCATAAACAGCTGATTGATTTTAAAGCGATGTTAAATTATTTAAAAGCAACTTCAGCTGGTTTTAAATTAAAATAAAACAAAATATGTTTTAGCGGTTAAAGTATACTTTTACGTGTCTATAGTTAAAGTAAAGTGTACTTCTAACAAAAGTCAACTTTTTAACTATTAAAGTACATTTTTTTTGTGACTATGGTTATGGCCCATTTCTTTTCATTCTTGTCAAGATTTCCAATAGTTTTAAATATTTAGATATGTTCATGTATATACATACATATGTATGTATTTTAAATGAATATTCCTGTTTGGAAGGACAATTTTAGAAAATAAATGTAAGATTATGGATATAATAGCAAATTTCTTATTTATAACTTCTTTTAGGTTTCTGCAAGTATTTTATGGTTTCAATGTGCGTGTGTGTGTGTGTTTGTGTTAACATAAACAAGTCTTTGTGTATATTACTATAAATGTCCTTTTTGTGTGAATATTTGCTGTCTTTTCCTGATATTTCTATATTGTTTACATATGGGATTTTAGATATTTCTTATTTATTTATTCCTGGTTATTTTTATATTTTTAGCTTGTATATATTTGAAATATTTGTGGTTTAATTTTTATTATTATTTTTTATTACTTATGTATGTTTGCACTTGTTATTACTGCCACATATTGTGTAAAAAATTATAAATATTGAATTAAGTATATAAGTATAAAGCTTAAAAAAATGGAAAAAACAATGTAAGCAGTATTCTTGATTATATAAAATTTAAATTAAAAAAATTACTTTCCTAACATCTGATATAGCAATGTTTTTTTAATATAGGGTGATTTTCACTTGACAGCTGACAAAATGGCCGCCAGTTAAAAAAGTGTTTGCAACTTACAGTTCTATACATCCAAAAAAAAAACATCCTATATTTTCCATTTTTTGTTTAACAACTTATACTAACAGCTCCTATAAATTTAATAACGCAAATGCAATAAAAATGTTAATTTCACTGATACAGATTATCGTTAGTTTATTATGAAAGTATTTTTTTTTTCAAACTACATTTCCATATAAATCTAGTTTGCAAAGAATGTGTATCATTTCATCATCGTTATAATGCAGTTTCCTTTAAACAACTTTATTGCCACAATCAAAGTATGTCTAGATCATATTGCATTCCCATATTATCCAGGTTTGTTTGCTAGTGAAGACTGAAGTTTATTTGAAATTCATAAATATGGCAATAAGCCAATATTTTATTATTAAAATATTTCCCAGATACATTTCTTCATAAATATGTGCAAACATACTTTCATACTGACTTTGGCTTTTCTTGGTAAAATAAAGTTTAGTAGAAGCTAAGTGAAAAATGTGTATTAAAAATGCCTTGACTATTTGTAGAGCAAATAAAAATATATATTTTTATAATCCAGCGAATTTGTACATATTCTTGTATTATACATAAAATTGCAAAGATAAATACAGTGTTGGAAAAAATACTAAGAACGGCTATTTAATATTTTTAATATTGCAAAGAAGAAAGACTTAAAACCGACTTACTTAATTATTAGTTTGGATTATTATCCTATTTTCAAACTACTCATGATTTTATGGCGAATCTATACTGCGAAGTTTGTGAGAAATTTTATTCTAGATTTTCAACAGGAACTTTGTTTTTTAAAATGTGAAAATCATTAAATTTTGTTAAATTTTGTACTTGAATTTGATGGTTTGGTCTACTGAATTGTAGACGAACAACCATGGTTAGAGTACCAGTGGAATCCTAACAAATTTTATTGGAAAAAATCAAATATAAGTACTTTAACTAGAAAACAAAAATATATAAAAAAAAGTACTAAATATGTACTGAAATTAGCTTTTTTACCATTTAGTACTTTAGTTCCGAATATCATATTGTGAGTGGTTAAATGCTTATTTTATTTTTATTAGCTCATTTATTAAAAAAAAGGCATTTACTATTATTACTTTTACTAATAATCGTTGATAAAAAGTTTTTTATAGAGTTTATGATATTAAAAAATTTCAAATTAATCCAAGAAATATTTGAAACAAAAAAAAGAAATTCTTAACTTGGTGCGTTTATTTGTAAATGGTGCGCTCTTTTCTCCATTTTGGTGCGTTTTAAAATTTCAAAGTTGACAACGATGGCAATGAGACTGCAATTGCTCTCCAATTCTGAACTTTTTTTCTAAAACCTTTAACTTTTCTTTTCAGTGTCGCTACTTCGTGGGTAATTAACCGAATTAGGTGTAATTTTTACTGTCGTGGGTTGAGAGTGGGTAATTTCTTCTAGGTGTAGATCAAGTGAAATTGGAAATTCTTTCGTTTTAAAACACTACCTTTCTATTTAAATTTTTTCGTTTTTGATTGTTTTTTATGTGCTATGTAGACCTTTTATATTGTTAAAAATCCTTCTATTTCATTAGTTCGGCTTGAGGTCCCTTTTATTAAAAATATAAAAACTCTTGTTCGTTTTTAATTTTTATTATATTTTATTTATTTCCAATATTTTTCGTTTTTCAACACCTCGTATGTGGCCTCATCAAAAATAACAGTTATTTTAAAATTTCGTGAATTACGTATGTTCGATTTTCGCCTTTTTTTTTGTTATGTTGGTTGATACACATGTCTGTTATATATGTTGGTAATATCAGCCATATTTTTTTGTTTGTTTTTGACAGATAAAAAGGTTAGTCGTGTTTTGGTGTAGATCAAAGAAACTGTATTAAGTTTTGTGTAACAAATAAAATTAAATGCGCACGGACAGTTTTAAATGCTGACTGTGGCGTTTGCCGAGTCTACTATGAGCAGAACACAAGTTCAATTGCGGTAAAACCGGTTTAAGGAAGGCCGAGAAAAGATCAATGACGATGGTCGGCCTGGTCGCGCGAGCACGTCAACAACCGATGAAAACATTGAAGCAGTGAAGAAAATGATTTTGGATAATCGTTCAATCAGAGAGGTTTCTGCTGATGTTGCCATATCGTTCGGATCATGCCAAGCAATTTTTACGGATGTTTTTGGCATGAAACGTGCGGCAGCAAAGATTGTTCCAAAATTGCTAAATTTTGAGCAAAAACAACGTCGTATGGACATCGCTCAGGAGCTGTTGAACATCGTCAACGATGATCCAGATTTCCTCAAAAAGGTCATAACTAGTGACAAATCATGACAAACCAAAGACCAATTATCCCAACGGAAACGTCCAAGACCGAAAAAAGCACTTCAAGTTCGGTCAAATGTGAAGCTTTTGCTCACTGTTTTCTTCGACTACAATGGCGTTGTGCATCACGAATTCTTGCCACAAGGTTGTACGGTCAATAAGGAATACCACCTTGAAGTTATGCGCCAGTTGTGCGAATCAATTCGTCAGAAACGCACAAAATTGTGGAGAAACCAATCATGGATTTTGCACCATGATAACGCACCAGCTCACACATCGATGTTTTTTGGCCAAAAACAAAACCGTTGTCAGGCCTCAACCACCGTATTGATCGGACTTGGCCCCCGCTGACTTTTTCCTCTTCCCAAAACTGAAGACACCGATGAAAGGAAAGCGTTTTGCACCGATTGAGGAGATAAAAGAAAAATCAAAGCAGGAGCTGTTGGCGATACCAAAAAGCGCGTTTCAGAAGTGTTACGAGGATTGCAAAAAATGCTGGCATAAGTGTATTATATCTGAGGGGGATTACTTTAAAGGGGACAAGATAGTTATTGATGAATACATAAATACTTTTTGAAAAAAATTTAAAATAACGGTTATTTTTTGATCAGACCTCGTACATATGTATATATAAGTGACCTAACATTAAAACGAAATACACAACAAATAAAAGTAAAATTTTTGATTGTGTACTAATAAAGTAATAAAAGTTTTATTTCCATAGATGAATTGACTGAGAGCAGAAATATGTTGATGATATTTTGGGTAAATTGAAATTTATATAAGTTTGCTAATAAATATCAAGTCAACATCATCGCATGAAGACCTCTTTAATAATTTTATATTGATGTTATTATATTAGTAAATGTATTTTGTGGCGTTCACTTCATTTAAATTATATATACAGTGTTTGAGAAAATTATAAGTAAGGCTGCTTTTTCAAGTATTGCATTGACAAAAACTTAAAAACTAATAATTTTTGTTAATTCTTACTGTCAAACTGTTGATGATGTTAAGGTAAATCTATACTGTTACGCTTTCCATAAATCTCGTTAATGGTCATAAGTTAATTGCATAAATTTTATGGAAAATATTTAATTGCTCAGTAAAAAAAAAAGATATAAACGAAACTGTCAATGTTCTTTTTAAGACATTATTGAATTTTCTGGAAATTTAAAACATAAGCGAACACAGAGTAATGTATTTAGCTATTGATTCTATTAATTTCTTAAATGGAAAATGTGATAAAATATTTTATGTATGATTTTATATTTGTATTGAAGCAAACATTTGCTTCTATAACTCTATTATATACCGCCCACTCACTTTAGCCAACACGTATCAAGAAAATTGAAATGTCACAAAACTTTTCGAATTTTCACCATAAAACGTGATCATATTTGTGCAAAATCCACAAAACACACAACACATGAGCAGATTTTACTCAAGTGATATTAAGAACAATAAATGCAAAAGCAAACAATAAGTGATGACAATTATTGTACTGTACTGGTAAAAACAAAAGGTCAATAATGTCCTGAAAACACTCTATATAAAATATATGGATTTTGTGATTTTTTTTTTATCCAAACAAACGTAATTAGGCCACATTTTTTGAAAGGCATACAAAACTCATTTAAGGTATTGTTTACATAAAATCATGCAAAATCCCGGAATTTTTCCGGATTAATAGATACCGAAAATTTTTATTTGTGTAAAAGATCCAGATAATTGTTTTTACTTACTTTTTTGGCATACAAAAATACAAAACATCTACACTTAACATAAATCAATGTGAACAGAATGGTTGTAATTTTAAATCCGATTAAAGTAACAGCTGAAGCCCTTTGTCGCAGTGACATGAATGTTTCTAAAGCCGATGCTGCACTTTCATTTATGCTAAAAGAGGTGTCAAAAAGTGATTGCAAATTAAATGATGAACTGGTGAAAGCTCTCCTTAAAAGAATCCAAGAAAGAAGAACGATTTACTCAACACTCTTAAATTTTTTGAAAAACCTAAACTTGAAATCAGAATTTGATAACAACGTAGAAATGTTTGTTATTAGAAATGAGTTAAAAATGTTGATTGATCATTTTAAAGGAAATGAGATTTGTGGCCCACGTTCAAATTCAACCTAATAATTTATACATATACATAAGTATGTATGTACAGTAGGGTGACCCCCTACAAAATTTTATTTTTTTAATAGAATTTACTTAAATAAATAGTTGAAATTTCTTGATTATAAACATCATGTAATTTAACCCAAATGGGTTTTCCCGTTAAAAAAAAAATTAGGATTTTCTATAGGAAATCATGTAAAGATTGAAGATAGGTTTTAGGGTTACGAAAATACTAAGTCGTCGGCTTTCTTTCACAAAAAGTTGGTCCAATGTTTACTGAACAGCTTTTCTTTCAACGTGAAATAAATATTCTTGCAGCAATTGTCTGTATTACTACCACTAGAATTATCGTTGGATAATGCTTTACCCCCTGGCCCACGATGTCGAACGATAACGTTCGCTTAGATAAGACTTAAGACACTAAAGCTAAAACAAAATCAAATATTAATATATAGTATAAGAATTCGAAATTTTCATCTCAGCAACAGTAGGGTGCAATTTTAACCCCACCAGGTATCAGATACATTTTCTTTAACTGCTTCCTATTGTCTTGGTCATGGCATCATTGAAGCCTTTAGCATTTGCATCTTCAGTAATGTTATTGAAGTGTTTGATTGTGTGGGAAACAAAGAGAATTGTTTCGGTTTCACAGTTTATTCTATTGCTGTTCGTACAATTTTGGCTTGTGTATTGTGAAGTAGTTTTATGTGCGACTGCACACAGTAAGTCACGTGCTGTGAGTGTTGTTGGAAAATTTTGCGGAAAAAAATTAAAGAAAAAAAATAAGCAAGTATTAAGTAAGCATGACAAAAATCCAGCAGCAATACCAGAAACAATAAGCAAAGGCTTATGCCAAACAACAACGGAATAATGCACAATAAAACGGAAATAAAGGCGCGTTCTTTCAGTGAACTATAGACACTTGCCTTTAAGTGGTTTTATTTTGTCTTTTTTCTTTATGCTTTTTCGATTACGCCACAACGTATTCTTTTGTATTTATTTACAATTTGTCTTAATGGGAGTCGAAATTGTTGTCTTGTATTCCATAAGAAAGCTTGTTATTAAAAGAAAATCCAAGACCTGCATTCAAATTAAGCAGTTGCAAAGTTTTAAATTGTTAAAATGTTTTGCCAAAAGGTTAAAAACCAATTTCCACAACAATTGGAAATTGAAATATTTGCCTTGACTCTCTATTTTCCTTCGGTATTTTTATAATATAAAATTTTCTATTTATATTAAACTCTTTTAATTCTTATAAAGGGTGTTTTTTGAGAGGTATAGAACTTCGAATTGAAATAAAACACAAGAAAATCGTTTTAAAGACCATCAATTTGGCTTTATTGGAAGGATAATTTTATGCCATTAATGTTTAAATATGATTTCAGGCATGTGACCGCTGCGGCTGGCTCGAATAAAGCCAATTCTACAGGTCCAATTTTCAACCACTTTTTCGAGCATATGGGGCCGTATGTCGGCAATAACGCCACGAATGTTGGCTTCCAATTCCCCTAACGTTTCTGGTTTGTTGGCGTAGACGAGCGACTTCACATATCCCCAAAGAAAATAATCCAATGGTGTCAAATCACACGATCTTGGTGGCCAATTGACAGGTCCATTCCGCGAAATTATGCGTTTATCGAATGTTTCCTTCAATAAATCGATTGTGGCGTGCGCTGTGTGGCATGTAGCCACAACTCATCCACATTCATGCCATCCAATTCGGGAACAAAATAGTCGGTTATCATGGCTCTATACCGGTCTCCATTAATTCGGGTCCTCTTCAACACTTTGCTCTATAGCGGCAATTGTTTCTTCGGTGCGCACTGTTCGACGTCTCTGCGGATGCGTATTATCACATAGAGTAAACGTAGTGCGAAAACGATCCATGGTTAACCGAATTAATTGCTCTGATGGACGATTATGTCGACCATAAAATGGACGGAGCTTGCGGTAAACTTCGCGAACTGAACCGTTATTTTCGAAATAAATTTCATGATGAAATGGCAAACCAAACTGAACATAAATGACATTAGAGTTGCTGTGCTAAAACTGACCACAAAATGCCAGTTTTATCTATTTTCGAAAAACAAACCTGTAAAAAAAACACCCTATATTTAACTATTGATTAAAAACTAATGTAAATTTCTTTTCTGTTGCAGTCTTAGTGGCAGGTAAATATGTTTTATTTTCTTATTGTTGCAAGTTTTAGCTGCGGCAGTTACTACACCATTTCCAATTGTATTTCAAGAATTTACAATTATTTTTCAAAAACTTTCACGTATATTTTTGAAACTTTCGTTTACATTTTAGAAATTTCTAAATATATTGCAGAAATTTCTAATTGTATTTTAGAAAATTTAATGTACATTTCTAATAAAAATTTCTCAAATACACTGTTTCTCAGTTACACTGTCGGACAAAATGAAGGGCGGCCCAGTATTTCATCTTCTCTGTGAATGTCCGGCCCTTTAAAACTCTAGACTTAAATTTTTCAACAATAATATACTAAACAACCTAGTAGAGACAGCAAGTACTAGATGGTGTGATTTCATTGGATACCTGAACGCAACAGGCTGGACAAAGTATCTGGATAAGATCTAGTCCCATCATTTACTCAATGAGTGGTGTGGTCGTTTTCAAAACGGAATCAAAAGATTTTACTTGAATGCTTGCAGGCAGAAGTCAACCACTCAACAGAACGCAATGGTCAACATTAAAATTTTTGGGTTTTAATTACTTACACTGGCGATAATTGCAAACAGGCTAATGTTTAAGTATTTACCTGTAAAGACATTAATAAAAGAAAAAATTTTATATAAAAACACCAGGATTAAAATGTAATAATAATGGAAATTAAATAGTTAAACAAATGTCAGTATAAACCACACAAAACTATTTTTTTTTCTTAGAAACTTACTTTACTTTTTCCATTAAAAACCACAGTATGTAGATTTTATATTTAAAAGTCTACTTAATAAACAAGGAAAAAAAATATTTTCAGCACTCAAAAAAAAAAAACTTTACCTTTCATTAAGCAATCAATACTTCCTCTAGTACAAAAATACATAGAAAAACTTTATGCGAGTAAAGTTTCTAGCAACTACAAAACAAATGAATCTTTTTTAAAAAAAAAAGTTTTGAGATGCAAATTATTTGCTACTTTGATGTTGCTTATTTCAACACAATATTGAGTGGAAAAAAAGCAATAACAGCAACGAAGATTTTAATTTTTATTTTTTGGAAAAATAAAACAAAAACTTTAAAAGGAGGTTAAGTAGAACTTGTAAATTTGCCTCTTATTTATTATCTTATTTATTTTTCATTTTAACCAAAAAACAAGAAATTAAATAAGTTTTAGCTGTAATGGAAGTCATGCAATTTGTTAATATTGTCACATGAAACTCAAATAGTTGAAAAATTACTTGGATTTGTTGAAATGTTTCATTATTGCAAAACACACGAAAACTTAGCATTGATGTAAGCAGTCAAGTTGAAGAAAATATTAATAACAACGTTCCAACATGTTTTCCCTATTTTCTTTGGATTGCCTAATGCCAGATTTACACGATTGAAATTTTCTTCAAAATTGCTCTTCAAAATGCTTCAAACTCGTGTAAACAGCATAATTTCTTCAAAATTTATTTATTTAATCACTATTAATAACTATTAAACAAATAAATTTTGAAGAAATTTTGCTTTTACACGAGTTTGAAGGATTTTGAAGAGCAATTTTGAAGAAAATTTCAATTGTGTAAATCTAGCTTAACTTTTATAATGGGGGTTTTCAACTTTTTGATTAGACATAAAATATTTCAAAGCAATGTCTTTTTAAGTAACAAAAATAAACGAAAATAAAGATATACAGCCATGTCACAGAATTTAATTCCGTTTGGAAGTGGAATTAATTCCGTATTTTGCTTCTATAATAATATGCGATAATCGCAATTAACGCCATTATTGAGCTCAATATTCCATATAAAATCTGAATTAATTATTGCGCAATAAGTACGAAATTGTTATAATATTGAGTAAGATTTCGAATGCAACACTGCTCACAACTGTGTTTAGTGAACAAAATTGTATAAAATGGCAAATGTCAACAAAAGAAAACAAAAGAAATCATTGAAAAGTCAATATGAAGGTAAGTTTGTTTACATAGAAACACAAAAACCATTTAGAGTATTTTTTGTATTGTTTTCCAGCTGTCAAATGATTATTGAGTAAGCTGAAAATTGCGTATGCCTGAACTCTTAAAATAATATTGTCAGTTAACCGAATATTGACTCAATTAAGTGTCATATCTGAACACAGTATTAAGCATTTCTAGGTTTCATTCCTTTTTATCTGTCAAAAACAAACTGACAATCCAAAATGGCTGATATTACCAACATATATAACAGACATGTGTAACAACATAACAGAAAAAAAATGCGAAAATCGAACATACGTAACTTACGAAATTTGAAAATAACGGTTATTTTTTGATCAGACATCGTATATGTACTGTTTAAACTCTTTATGGCATCAACATTTTTTTTATAAATGATGTTAAATACCCGCCAGATATAGAATACATAAATACAAATTTTGGCTAAAAAAATTCATTGAATGAAAATAAAACCAGCAACATGCTGCAAACGGTTCTAAAGTGTAATGTTAATACTAGAAGAAACTATTGCCAAATTTGAATAGGTTGAAAAGAAGTTGAAATTTATAAAACTTCGTGTATGACCTTATTTGCTAAAAAAAGTGCCGTAAGACTTATGTTGACATTTTTATATAAACGCTTTAGAAAAATGGCTCACAAATGTATTTGTTGCAATTGACTTTTTTGCTGATAAGAACGTTTGTGCCTGCATAAAACTTTCACTTTCATTTATTAATTTAGGTTATTTTCTAGTGTGACTTTGTTTGTCCCATTTAAAAATACAAACATGACTTATCGATTTTCCTCTTTAGTGTATTTATTTGCTGTTTTTTTTTTATTTTTGCAAAACATAAATCATTTGCATATTTTGTTTTTCCTCTTTAATATTGTTTTCTCTGCTCATATAAAATCATAAGTATTCTCATATATGTGGCATTTAGTCTGGTTTCACTTGGTGAAGCCTTCTATGGGTTTCTTTTATTCAATAAATTGTCTGTTTCTGTTCGTTTTTTTTTGCGTCAAAGTATTACTATATGTTTTTTTCTATACATATGTGTCAAGAGTTGTAAGTATAATTCAATAACTTAGATTCTGATTTGTACTCCGCCTAGCTTTGTTATAATGTAGAATACTGAAGAAGAGGAAAATGAGTGGTTTCTGCATTGTGTTGCATTCTAGTGTATATGTACGAGTAAATAACTAAATGGTAAGGCATAAATTTGCTATACCCTACACAAAATCATAGTGGTTCCGGTAGCTGTTTAAGGTTTATTTTTACATATATTTTATCATTAATAATAAGGCATTTGTTGAATTTTGTTAAAACTTTGTGTAAATGAATGCGTGTTTCCCTTTTATACTAACGCCATTCAGCTTTTCTCTAAAAATGGAGACATTTAACAGAATAATAGGCTTAAAAACACGTGCTATTTTTGCGGTACTTACAATGTTACAGTATTTTACTTAATTGATTGTAGTATAATGTCTATAAATTAGTGGGTTCTTTTTTGTTATGAACTGTCTGTCCCCTGTTACACGAAGCAATTCTTTAAGCTAAGCTGATTGCCATTTAGACATCGTGATGAGGGGAAGATAAGACGAGTACACACTTGATTGTACTAGCAATTCATGTTATTCTCTTGATTCATATTACATAGGCGTATACCATTGCTGTTAGATATCGCGATTTTTTAGTGCTTATAACGACACAAATCTCCATTTGGCGACATGGCAATTTCTTTGCGGTTTTTAAATGAGATATAACATTTTAATATAGCTGACATTTTATTAACCACCACATTTAAAGTCAACAAAAAATACAAGAAACATTGACTGTTGATTTAAAATGAGCTATTGATTTAGCCGATTCTTTTCTTTCTTCAGATCTAATTGATTGTGGAGCTGAGCCTAGAAACTGAATTAAACAAGATAGATATGGAAATGAACCAAGTAAACATTTTAAAACAACATTGTTTTATATATCTCAAGAAACTTTTAAAAGAAATGTTGAATCGTTTGCCGGTAAATGGGAGACTCTTTAAAGTATATGGACAATTTTCAATATTAAAATGTGGAAATCCGTTGACACAGGCTAAATTTTTATTGATACAAAATTCTTTAAAACTTTTTCAAGATCCAAAAGTGTCTTTAGGCGAGTATGAACTTCAGTTGTCAAAATTGGCTTATATTAATTGGAAAGATTATTTTAAAGTAGAACGCGGTAGGCACAACATTAAAAACAACAACAAATTTGTAAGAATACCATTTTTTAATAATAACACTGTGAGACAAATGGTAGGGGTTATATCGGTAAAACAGAAGTTATACGTGTCCCGGCGTTTCGCTGGGTCACGTCTAGTAATCGACATTTTGACATAACTCGAGAACCACTAGTCCGATTTTGCTGAAACGAATTTAAAAAAAATTAGGAATTACAATTAAGCAAACCCGGACAAACGTACATATCTAAATCAGAACAATACACTTCATCACCGTTCACACCCATCACACTACGATGGCAAAATTGTATTAAAAATAAAATCAAAGTTTTATTAGTTTCTTAAGTAAATTATATTTGTCTCTTTAGAATTTTTTCGGGATTTATTTCATGTTCATATACAATGTTTCTTGTGCAAAAGTAGTTAATGAAAGAAAAGTTTTAGCACACAAAAATTTCGTAAGATATTTTGAAAAATCAAGCTAAACATTTTTTAGGGTAATAAAATTTTTTAAAACTTAAAAGCAAAAGTGCCAGATTAAGACATCAGCTTAAAACAGCAACAATCCATATGTTTCATTTTGTACATTAAATTTTGGAATTTTTCACTCCAAAAGAGTAACAACATTTTATAGTTTGCTTTTTGTTTCTCGTATTCCGGCTTGCAAATTTTTTATTTCCGTTTAATGTTTCATTTTTTTTTTTCGTTTTTCTGAAACAGTGGTAGTGATGACGACATAGTCAGCTTGTGTTCGACAAATTGATTGATCGTTGTTGGTCAGAATAAAAACACTATCCCACAATTTGTTAAAAGAAAAAATGAAGCAAGAGTGGAAATAAAGTGTGTATAGTAAGTGCGAGGGTCACACAAATTACTCAATATAGCAAATTCAAAGAGACTTTTTATCAAATAATTTTATTTCATAAATTATTTTTTATAGTTATTTTAACCAATTCATAAGTATAATAAGGATAAGAACAATTCTCGTAGTTAACTATGAATATCTTTTTATAATACGCTTTTGTGATTGCAATATATTGAAAAGTATATACGAATTTATTTAATATTTAACGCAGGCTGAAAAACACACAAGACCTATAAATAAAACTACAGTGGAAAACAAAGAACACAGCCACTCGTTAGCACACAACACAAATAGACAAGGGAACACTCAGCCAAATAGACAATAGCGCAATTCACAATCTTGTGCAAAAAATAGTATTGCATCATTGCATTTGCAGAAAGATTTAGTATATTTTTGCTCTTGCTGTGTATTTTGTTAGTGTAGAGTAAAAATATGCTTAACCTTTTTGCAAATGCAATGGTGCAATACCATTTGCACAATATTGTGAGTTGCGCTAATGTATTTAATATCCCAGCAAAACAAATGGCTAACTTGGAAGCAATTCACAAGGCTTCTACCTCGAAATCAGTATTTAAAAATTAGTAAAGTATTTTGTTATAACGAATTCCTTAAGCTGTAAACTAAGAAAAATTCCTAACATTCGAGCTTTGATCTACCTTGACAAAGATATAAGAATATTTTAAAAATAACTCTGTTTTTAACACAAAAAATTTAAAAAAAATTATTCCAAATTGTAGTTTGTTGGAATCAGTAAGGTTTTACAATTATTAGAGTCGGACTGAGTATTGGGTTTCCCAAAAATTGGCCGAATACGAATATTCAGTTTTTGGCCATATTTTGACCGAAATCGAAACCTTTATAAAGGAAAAACATAGATGATGGAATTTTTAAGGTGATACACGGTTTTAATTTAATTAAGAAAATAAAAAAATGTATTTTTTATTTTAAAATGTTTAAGACTAACTATTTCTTTAAAAGAATTTGTCGGCTCAAGATGCAAAAACTAGATTTATGAAGTAGTGTCGTTACCTTGGGTTACCTTAAATTTCTCTAAACATGTAATAAAATTAAAATAAATATTTTTTTTTGGAAATTAAATGGTTGTTTCGAATTAGGCCGAATATCGATTTTTTGGCCGATTATTAGTTTCAGTTTCGGTCACGGTTCGGACAGATGTCTCCCATATGTTGATTCTTATTTCAAATTTAATAATCACATATTGTCAAAATGTCTGGACAATTTCGATTGGCTGTGTATAGTTACTAACTTTAGCATAGCCTCACAAATAACTGCTGAATGTCGTGAATTATTTTACAAATATATTGGTTTGCAATAAATTCCTTGATTCGTTGGCTGTGTGACTTTGAGCATCGTCCTGCTGAAGCAACTTGTCAGTGTTATCCATATCATTAACAATACGCTAAAATTTCGGCATTTCCAGTCACAGTTTCGAATGACATAATTTGCCTATAAATCATTTATTGATTGTTTGTGTACCAGCATAAACTTTACTCATATAAATCCCTGATAAAAGCCTGAGAAAATTTTATCAAATTATCGGTTACATTAAAAAGAAGAAATTAAATGAATAACTTTCTTATAGAAACAAATATAAACGAAATGCAATGTAAACACCAAAGAGCTTTTTACTTCCTATCGCTTCATTCGCTACCAAACTTTATGCGTATAAATAGATGCAAGAGTCTGCACCACAACAAGCCACAGCAGACCACCAGTTTATATTTCGCCATGTTACGAATGTCAGTGCATAGTTTATTGTGTAAATTACTAAAAGAAGGAAATTGTTAAAAAAAAAAAAAAAAATTCCTTTTTAAATTCTTCCATCCAGTCATCATCATACAGTTAAGCCAGATATTAAAGAAACATCTTTAATTTGCACTTTTTGCCTTAAAAAGTTAAAGTTTTTTATAAGGGTGAAAATTGCATTTATGGTAATGGACCAAATAATGCAGAATACTTTGACAACAAGAACTTAATTAAAAGGTTTTCACATTTAGTTAATGATGCTTGTTGCTATTTACTGCAGATTTTTTGCACAAAATACAGTGGCTCACAGCTTATTTTATGCAGTGCATTTTTTTCAAAACTCAAAAAAAAAATTAACAGAAACTTAAAAAATAAATTGATGTCATTTAAAAAAAAATGTTATAGTCTAATACTGTGTTCACATATGAAACTTAATTGAGTCAATATTCTGTTAATTGACAATATTATTTTAAGTGTTTAGGCATACGTAATTTTCAGCTTACTCAATAATCATTTGACAGTTGGAAAACAATACAAGAAATACTCTAAATGGTTGTTGTGTTTCTATGTAAACAAACTTACCTTCACATTGACTTTTCAATGATTTCTTTTGTTTTCTTTTGTTGACATTTGCCATTTTATACAATTTTGTTCACTAAACACAGTTGTGAACAGTGTTGCATTCGAAATCTTACTCAATATTATAACAATATCGTACTTATTGCGCAATAATTAATTGAGATTTTATATGGAATATTGAGCTCAATAATGGCGTTAATTGCGATTACCGCAATTAAGGTTCATATCTGAACACGCTATAACAAACAAAAATCTTTATTGCAAAAATTTACTTTTTAATATATTAAAACTAAACAAATAAAAATAGCCTATATTTTTCCACGTCACACGTTATTTTATGCAGTCAATATCTATCGTACCAGCGTTGTTATTTGTTCGGCTTTCGGCTTTTTTTCTACTTCTATAGATATTTTCGGTTGAATTGTGAGTACAATTTTGTAACGTCAGTTGTCAATTTAAAATAATTCAAATGAGTCCATGTACAAAGATAAAACAACGAGAATTAATTTTAAAGCGGCCACTCACAGTGAAAATGCCAGAAATGGTCAACATTAAAGCTTCCACAGTACAACAAATCATTGAGCGCTTCATCCATGGAAATCGGGTCCATGACAGAACGGCACCAAATAAATTGTTCAATGTTTTTTTAAACCATAGCTTCACAACTGGCATCACAACTGGCCTTCGAAATTGAAGCTCACCTGGACAAACAATGTTTCATTAAAACTGTTCGTCATGTTTTGCGCCAACATTTTAATGCCCGGGTTGCATGAAAGAAAAGGTTTATAAACCCGAAAAACAGACTGTGCAGGCTAAATTTCGCCAAAGAATATGTTTTCAAGGAATCTGTATTTTGGAATTCGCCGATTTCGCCGATTATTTTAAGTTTAACATATTCAGTTCGCATGGCATACAAAGAAAACTTAAAGGCAACAGTGAAGCATGGTGATAGCAGTGTCATGATTTGGGCCTGTTTGTAAGCTGCTGATATTGGTAATTCAGCATTTGTTGAAACAACCATGCACAAGTTTAAGTTGCTTCAGATTTTGAAGGACAATGTGTTGGAAAGCGTAGAGGACCTGGGTATAAGATCAGATTTTTGACTTAACCAGGAAACGTGACTAATATACAAGGTGGCGCAAAAGTAATCCTCCTATCAGAAAATGCTATAAATTTTGCGAGGCCCCTAATGTCAGTTCTGTTTTGACATTTGTGTATTAAACACATGCGAAATACACGTTAATAAACAATGTTACGCTACACTGCTCCAGAACGCGGAATATTGCTGACAGAACTGACATTAGGGGCCGCGCAAAATTTATAGCATTTTCTGATAGGAAGATTACTTTTGCACCACCTTGTATAACTGCCCACATTTGACCACAGTCACCAGACTTTAATTTTATTGAACATTTATTATGAATTTTATAAATCACCTTAACGAAAACGAGTTAAAAAAGCACTACTGACGGTGTGGTTAAATATTTCGCCGAGAATTACTTAAAAACTGGTCATATCTGCAGTAAATTATTTTCTTGTTAAGGCAGGGTCACACTTGGCAAATATTTGCCGAAAAAGACGTAACCACTAAATAAAATATTTTTGAACTCGTTTATTTATTTAAAATAACTTGGTTCATTTAGATGCTGTTTGATCTTGCAAAACTCTTGTAAGTGTAAACAACGTCAAACAAATTTGCGCTAAAACAAGTGCTTACGCTTGTTTGAGTAAATATTTGCCATGTGTGACCATACCTTTAGACTATAAAATTTTTGAATGACACCCATTTTTTTAAGTTCCTGTTAGTTTTCTTTTTATGGAGCTTTAAAAACAAGGAAAAAATGCACGACATAAAATAAGCTGCGAGCCACTGTATATAAAATTAGTTTAGTAAAGGAATAAAGTACAATAATTGGTATTATGTTCTTAAAAGCCAATAAATGTTTTAAAAAATTTTCAATATTTTACATATGTATGTCATTGCAAATCTTGTAAATATATAAATACTTAAGAGTTGTTTAAAAACCACTCTATTGTGGTCATAAATCAGATTGTTAACTTTAGCCAAATTAAGTATGATGTACACTTGCTATTAGCTTATGATACACAGTAATACACATAAATAATTCAGAAGTTTGAATGCGTAAAATGTAGAATAACTGTGTTATAAATGTACAAATGTGATTTGTTTTTAAATTGCAATTCATAACCAGACAAAACCACAAATGCACATGTTTTTCAGCAAATGGGAAATGACAAACTACTGGTCAACAACTAAAATGCGTATAAATGCGCTGTGTTTAAAGTAAAACCACAAATATTATGAACAAAATATAAATCTATAAGTACACTGAAAAATTAACTGATTGAGAATTTAAGATAACAAAGGGCACAATCAGGGGGTCATGGAAATATCTTGATATTTATTGAACGCGTAGCAGTACCCTATGCCACCAAAGCATTTTTTTCTTGTCGGTTTTAAAACCAATTCTGACAATATAGGTTTCTATGACAACCCTGAATATTTTTAAACTTATTCATAATTATATACAAAACAATTTAATTGTTATTTTATTTTAAATAATTTTTTTTCCTAAAGTAATTCAAACATTTCTATTAGTGTAATTTTAATAGAGTTTAACTTTTGATATATCTTTTAGTTAGTCTTGAGTTCATTAAATTTAATTTTCATTAAATTATTTTTACTGAAGAAGGAATTGTTTTACAACTTGGACAAATTTTTATTTTTGATAATTTTTCTTGACTGGGATTCGAACCTGGGTTGTTGGTTGAATTTACATATGTTTCGAGATATACCACTTTCTCTCATCAGAATTCTTTTTGCGTTCTGACCCTTTGCACCACTACGGTGCCTGCTAGTCAACAGACAAAATCAATCCTTTAACCAGTTACTGGTGGTTCGAAGTTTTCTGTAATTATCATTTTTATTAATTTCTATTTAAGTTGTTGGTTTTATATCAAAATTAAATATTAACACTTCAACTAAATACTAATTATTCTATAAATAGAGTTTAACTTCATGTTTGAGAATAACATCAAGGCTTAGCACCGAGTGTAAAAATTTTGGAATGTGTAACAATTGTAGGTAGTCGTTTTATGGGCTTTCATGTTGCTCGACATTTTTTTTTAGATTATCTTAATGACTTGAAACGATATGATAACTAGCTTTAATTTTGCTTCCGTTTCCTTTTTTTTTTTTTACAAAATGTATTATATTATTTTTATTTCTATTATACGGTCACTTTTAGGCAAACAATTTTGAAAACTATGTCAAATTAAAAAATCAATCATGCGTATGGTTGTATCAAATTTCTAAAAATGCTGTTATAGATGCTTGGAGACCTATAACTGAAAAAATACGAATAAATCTGGTGTATAGTACGCCTGATAGAATTATTGAGTTGATTGTAAAAAAGAAAAACCGGAAAAACCATTTAAGTAAAATTTCATGATGTTTATAATCAAGAAATTTCAACTATTTAGTTAAGTAAATTCTATGAAAAAATAAAAAAACACTAAAATTTTTTCTGAAATTTCCAAAATTTTTGAATTAAAAATAATTTTTTTTTAATTTTTGAAACCCCATTGAATGCGTCTCTCAAAGACCTTTCATATGATACCAAATTTACATATAGTTCATTTGGAAGAAATGTGAAAAAATCAAAAAACCTCTAAAAAGGATATTTTTATCCTTTGATCCAGCTCACTCAGGACAAACAAATTGAAAACGTAGTCTTAAAATGAATAAAATTTTCATATTAGTTGGGAACATCGATACCTTATTTTTTCTTTATACAAACGGGGCCACCGTAATGTACATAGATTAAACTGTTTTGATTTTTCTGTAACTTAGAAACTTGAGAAAAGTTTTATTTGTTTATAGTTATTTAACGCAAAGTATAATTAAGATTTTATTTAATATTTTGTATGAAAGGAATTCTATAGTTTACAATTTATGTTTTAATTATTGTAGTTATATATTTCTTATCTATAATTTAAACGCCCACCGTCCATTATATTTAAGTGTTGGGATTTTTCACTGACATATTCCATGTGTATAATGTTCATTTGATAATGAGACCTTTGGGCACCATGATAATTATCCTTGTTTTATATATGCAATCAATGCCAACATTTACACTGATTTATCTGTCAGTTGAGTGCGAAAATAAAAGAACTAAATATGTGAGTTAATAATTATATTTTTAAAGTGAACAAAAGTAATTATTTCACAATTATTGCAAAGAAAATAATCTGTTTTTCTAAACGAATGCCATTTCTAGAATAGCATAAAGGGGTTTTCAACAATAACTTTTTTTTTCAATATTTTGTAATAACATGGAAGTTTTGACATTGTTAACATACCAGCAGGAGGATATTTGTATGGGGGCCAGGGGAAATAGTGAACCGAGTTCCACCAGTTTCAATCCCATCCATCCTTGGGGCGAAAAAATAGAACGTACCAAATTTTATCAAAATATTTTCAAAATTGCGACCTATACTCTGCGCACAAGCTTTACATGGACAGCCAATCAGCCAGACGGACGGACGGACGGACATCGTTAAATCGACTCAGAAAGTGATTCTGAGTCGATCGGTATACTTTAAGGTGTGTGTTGGACCAATATTTCTGGGCTTTACAAACATATGCACAAATCCAATATTTCGTTTAAATATAATTATTTCAGTATGAGAATTTTTCCTCTTGCGAGTATTATTGTAAAATTTTTTAAAAAAATTTATTTATTCGAAGGTTTACTTCTAGTTAAATATAAAATAAAAATATATATTAAATATATAAATATATATTTCAGTAGAAGACCATTTTTATTTGTTTGACTATTTAAAAAACTAAATTTTAATAATGATTGTCATATAAATATTTTGCTTTACTTTGTTTAGAAAAATAGTTCTCGTATGTTAGCAGGACATGTTCTTAATATGGCATGTTTTCCAATATTGAGAACTTTTTTAATATTTTAAGAACTTAATCCAAATATTAACTTTTTCTAAAAATGTCTTTAAAATAAAAAGTTCCCAATATATTTCACAATTAAATTTAAGAAAATATTTTCTATGTTTTCTGCACGTTGGCCTGAAAGTCTAATTTTCTAAGAACTTTGTGCCTGAAAGTCCTCAATTTTGTTTTTATGTTGTGAACTTTAAAACAAGAATTATGAATTATTTTCTTCTATGATTTCTTGCATAAAAGCCGTTTTTCTCTGAACTCAATATGGCGGTGTTCTAGTTTTAACTATTTTTTAGTTTTTGTTTGTGTCAGCGTATTGTTTTTTTTTTGGTGATTTTTAAATCTCTTAAGGCAATATGTCCTTGTCATAATTTCCGTTTTTGCTTTAAGTTGAAACATTTAATATTGCATAAAGTCATTTCTAGTTTATCTTATGTTTTTTTACGTTCTATACGTTTATGTTTCTTCAATCCTTTTGACTTTTCTTAAGGATATGTTTCTAGCAGCTAAAGTTGTTGTATTTGCTGTTGTGATAAAAATACCTACTTCCGTCACGCAAACAAGAGTCTCTCAACTTGAAGAAAATATGAGAGGCAAAAAACAATAGTTCATTGAACTCTGCTCTAATAAACGTTTACATAAATATAAACACTTGAAAATGCTTACAGATTCACACTTTCGTTTTGGAAACAATAGAACGTTTGCTGGAGATAAAACATAAAGGACACAGACTCACACATCTATTCAAAGAACATGACATAAATAATGAATTTAAATCCTTTAAACTTGACTTTTTTATTTCTTTTATATTTTTCTCTATTAGATTTTTTATTTCTTTTGTAGTTTTCTCCATTATTTTTTATAACTTTCTGACAAGAAATCACAATTAATTTTTATTTAATACTAAAAAAAATAAAAAAGACAATAAAAAATGATTTGAAAAATAAATTGCTAAGAAAATGAAATAAATATACTCGTATAGTAAATAATTAAGCAGTCAATAGCGGAGCAAAACTTGAACCTTTAATTGCTGCCTCACTTTCTTGAAAAAAAAATAAATTAACTGGATGACACCTGGTATGAAAAGTTATTCTCTGATTTTTGCAATGATTAATTTCACAACAACAAAGTAAATCATATTAATTGCTGAATGAATGAGTGCTGAAAAATTAACTATTATACTTAATAATTTAATTACCCCTGGATGGTTACTGCAAGGTGAATTTATACTAGGTGACAGCATAGCGCCAGCTGATTATTTTTTGCTCTATTCATGGTGAAATTGAAAAAGTCAAAAAGTTGTTTAAAAATAGTCAAAGTTTATATAAAAACGTTACAAAATTATTTTGTATTTGAAAAATTGAATTTTTGTCGCCGTTTTATCTGCGTTAAATAGTTTAAAATCTATTATATTAAATTATATTAAATAGTGTGTTTGTTTTTGAGTTGTTTTGCTAAAAATGTAAGTTTTTTGTAAGATAAATATTAAGATTCCTCTTTAAAAGTGAATATTTTTTTGCTGTAGAAAAATGCGTTGTTGCATCTTATGCCGTAAAAAAGGAGTAGCTGGAAGTGGTCCCTTCTTTAAGGTTTCTCAAGACCCAAGAAAAAGAGAATGGGTAGAGTAAGTTATGCCAAAATAATCTTACTCCAAGCAGCTTTATTTTCATTGACCACTTATCCCCGTCCGACATTATATAAGGTACAACTTAACTAAAACTTATGTACCTTCTGCATCATTTTTCAGCAACGATTTTGATAGTTTTGTATTCGCTGGCAACACACATGACCTTCCTATCGCACAACCTTCTTTCAGCTAAGTATTAGCTTTTACAAAAGTATTCTGACCAACAACACAAAATTCCAGACAGCAATTATCCTCCACTGTCATATTGTCCAAAAAAAATGCATTAACAATACAACAATTTTGTCCCAACACAGAACAGGTCAACGTTGAACCGCCGCCTCATTTACTCTTTATCTTATAACTCTCTTATGTTTGCTTGAGTTACGATCTTTTTGTCAACAATCTAATTTTCACTGTGCTTCGTTAGATTTTCGAGATAGCGTTGTTTTCGGTTCGATTCTTTAATTTTTTTTTTGAAATTTTTGTAAAATCTGCAACATTATTACATGCTAAAACGATGACCCCTACAATAAGTGCTTTGAAAATCAAAATGGAGTCCTTGCTTTCTATTTGGAGAGAAAATCAAGTGGCGCAGAGAATACCATTAACTAACATGGTATTTCAGACAAAAGCAAAAAGTTTATTTGATGACATAAAAAAGTAAAGCATTATACAACATTTGTCAGCCACTGTAAAAACAAGCAAATTTAAATGTAACGAAAAGCAAAATATAAAGCTAATAATGACGATTATGAGCATGATGTCACTATGATAAGAAAGGGTCTCTATAAAAAGGGTTCTCTTTGGCTCTTTGTGCATAATTTTTAAAAGGTTTAACAAATGGCGTTATTTATATTTGGCCTAGCTTGAAATTTTTCTTTCTATAGTTTGAGGTTAAAATGCCATAACCAAACAAAAATGTTAAATCAGCAAAAATTAACTTGAAAATATTGTAATATTTGCTGACAGCACATTTTATGTTTTTTTTTGTAATGTTGACAATGCTGTTATTACTACCATTACCATTCCTCTTAAAGGGCACATATATTACAATTCTTTAATAAAACTTTAGTAACTTATCTTTACTTTCATCGTTAAATATGTTGAATTCATAATTCTGCAATTTATTAGTTCATTTGTTGTGCACTCACACATACTTATAACTAAAAATGTGTGTCAATATATTTGTTTTATGCTAAATTCTAACCATAAATTCACTTATATTATGTTACTAAATTAATCATATAAAGAAATTGGAGCTACTGATACTTTTCTTAAAAAATTTGTTTTAAAATTAAAAAAAAAAAAACTATTTTATAGGCGAGATGTTGAAAGTTAAAACTGAGAAAAATTTTCATAAATTACCAAACAAATACTCACTTAATATTTCACTAAATGTCCACTTAATTCAATGCTTACCTGCAAAACAGAAAAAGAAAAAAATAAATTACATTAATTATTAAGTTAATTATTAGGAAATAGTAAAAAGTAATAAAATATTGAACAAGTTATAAGAATTATTTATTGCTTTTTTAAAAAATTTAAGAAATCAAACAGTTGTAAGCAATAATTATAAATAAACTCTAAACAAACTCACAAACATACTACAGTACTAAAAATAGTACTCTCAGAGTTACAGTTGCTTATATATAGTAGTAGCACTCATATTAGTAATACAAAAAAGTAGCAGAATAAATTTACAAAAAAAAAAAAACTGAATGTTACCACTGGTTTAAAATGAGAACAAATTTTAAAAAATTACAGCTTTACTTTTTTGCGGCTATTATTACATTTATTTCGTTATTTACAAGTTGTTAAATATTTTACGTGTTTTATTTTTTTTATTTAAACCAGGAATGCTCAAGCCCTATACTCTTGGTGCTCTTTTGTATTTGTAAAAGCTCTTAGCTATAGGCTCATTACAGCACTCAGCACTAGCAATACGAAATACACAAACAACTTTGCCTTATTTGTTTTTTTGTCGTACTTCACTCTATACGCGCAAAGCAACAACACTTTCGTATGCTCTGCTGGTAAACATTGGTGACTGCGATCGTCAATGTAGATTTTGTTTTTGTTTAACGTATGATACCGTTTAAAAATGTGTGTTGTTTCTTTGTATGTATTGGCTTTTACAACAAAAAATACTGAATAAAAATTAGTTTTTATTTAAATGAATTGGTGTTTGCTCTTACATAAGCAACTTTTGGGCACTCCTGCTTTAAACTGACATTTTCATTTCTACTTAAACTTGTAAATATGCTTAATGTAAGTTAAAGCAATCATTGTTCTTATTCTATTTTTAGAATTGTTCATTGTATTTGTATTTGTTCTATTTTTAGAATTGTTCATTGTATCGTTATTCTTATTCTATTTTTAGATTTTTTTAAATTATATTTTTTTTTACTTGCTCATAATTTTTGTTATTATTATCGCTTATTACATTGTTTTATCATTTCTTCATTATCATAAAAGAGAACTGGGGCAGAGAGCAATACGAGTCTTTCGAATTGTCACTCAAATTGAAATGTTACTAAAAAGTTAGTCTAGTTTTAAGTTTGGTTAAAGTAAGCAATCCTCATAGTAAGGAGCTCAATTTAAAATAATAAATAACTAAAAGAAATTTATAAAAAATTATAAAAATAGATTCTGTCGCATAAGCTATCCTCATAGTAAGTTACGCGAATTAAAATAATAATAAGACTTAAAATTAATAAAATTTATTTTTACCACGAACCTTAAAAAATAGTGTTTTACTTAAAATAGAAAAGAGGTAAAAAGTTAACTTGTATAATTTTCAAAAAAAAACAAAGAAAATTAAAAAAAAAATAAAAATAAAAAAAAAATCATAAATATTAAATACAAAACAAACTTAAGTTTCAGGCAATTTTTAAACATTAAATAAAGTTAAGAGCACAAAAATTAATTTAAATATACAACTGTATTGTGCGACAAACAACAGATAGCCAGCTATATTTGCAGGAATTTTTAGGCTGCCTAAATTTACAAACACTTTAGGCAACATTTGTTAGATAGTAAATTTGAATTATAGATTTATTACAGGTCTAGGGGAATTAAACGTAGTAATACAATACAATTGAAATTTTCTTAAATTATATGGAAATGTAAAAATATAAACACATACTTTTAGAACTATATGACGGAATATATAGACTGTTGTAAGGCGTGGTAAATTTCTTTGAAGAATATTAAACCTAAATAAGATATAACAGGCCAAGGAGGAACTAACCTCCTAATTATAATTGGAAACATGTAATCCGGTCAAACGAATCCAAATTTAAACGTTTTCAAACAGAAGGTAAACAATCAACCTTATTGTGTAAGGCGTTGGCGTATGAAAAATTTGGCGTTTTACTATGACAATGCAAGGTGTAGTTTTACGCCAATGCCTTACACACGCCTTAAAGGTGAATATTTCCGGCGTAGAATAGCCCAGAGGATTCAAAGTTACCATGAATCAAGGTAATAGTAACTACATCATATGGAGTGCTTTACATGGTGGCACCTCGGAGCACTGCAAACAATCGATGGAATTATGGGGAAGGAAGACTATTAACGTATTTGGAGAACTCATCTTTCCGATTTTATTGAAAAGTGCGCCTATATCTGGATAAAGTTATTTTTTAACTAGATGTTGACTCAAAGCACACTTACAAAATCGTGAAAGAATTTTCTTCTGGTGCAGTAGCCAGCATAAAGTCTCAACTTTAACCCGATTGAGAGTTTGTAGTTAATTGTGAAGAGACAGTTGGTACAATACCGATTAATTCCAACCCATTTGAAGGAGCTTTGGCAACGGATTCAGCGCGCTTGTAGAAAGGGTTTTACGAAATAACAGACCTTGGATCATGTATTGAGTATATGCGGGTTGTTTTAGTTTCGTTTGGATTTTTCTTAGATCTTTGATTTATAAATTATTTCCTTAAATATTTAACATAAAATTATTGACAAAAACATTTTGCAATTTGCTTTTTTAATTTTATTTTTATCAATATTTTATTAATTGTCAAGCTTAAGGTCTTTTTTTAAATTTAAATTTTTAATTTCCAATATTTCGCTACGTCTTTGTGTAGCTTCTTCAGTATTTCGCTATTTTCAGTAGCGAAATATTGAAAATAATTTTTTTTTTTTGAAAATAAAGAAAAGAAAAAAAGCTTGAACAATTAGTAAATTTTTTTTCTTGTAGAAGCGTAGCGAAATATTGAAAATAATAATTTAAATATCTTTCTATTTTATTAGTTCGGCATGAGGTCCCTTTTATTAAAAATATAAAAACTCCTGTTCGTTTTTAATGTATTTTATTTATTTCCAATATTTCGACCAACTTTGTTGATCATCTTCAGGGAAGAAATATAATTTAATGTTTAATACATTGTTGTCCCATGTTAATATCTTAAGTTTCTTTCACTAACGATCTAATAAAATAGAAAGATTTTAAACAATATAAAAGGTCTACATAGCACATAAAAACCAATCATAAAAATCTCAATTTAAAAAAAAGATGTTGATAATAATAAAAAAGGTCAAATAAACTATAATAAGAAATAAGTTTTATTTTTATTCAATAACAAGTGCCCAAAGTACTACCATGTGTTCATTTGTGATTTCCACTGTATATGGGAAAACTTCACAATAAATCTTTCTTTCTGTAGAAAAACTCAACCGTTTCACAACCTTTTTGTGAGCTATAAAACCAAAACTCTCACATTCAAGGCATTATATGATTAATTAGAAGGCAGCAATTGTATCAGTAATTTTGCTATTTATATAAAAGCTGCAATAAACCGGAACTTTTGATAATTATAAGAATTATAAACCCATTTTTAGAATATATAATTTTAGTAAACAAATGTTGTTTGACCAAGATTTTTAACTAATAAAGAAAGCGTGACATTTTATGTAAATAAGCCAAAGTTCCTTAGGGGTTGTTTGTGTTTCTTTTTATCTTTTTTTTTTAACTGATACACCTTTACAAGTTTGCCCTTTTATTCGCTTTTGTTTTACAACAACCGTCACATATAGCTAGGTTTATGTTGTTTGTGTTTTTATGAACATTATAAATGTCCTCTGGTGTTTAGAGTCTGTTTTAGCCTTGTGTTACTAATCTTTTGCTGATGTTTTTACTTTAGGTGGATGAAAGTCGTCAACATCCACATCCTCAACATAATGTTTATTATTAATAATATTTTGCTCTCTGCTCTTGATATCCTTGTTCTTATTTTATAATAAATATTTGTTGTTACAAATTTGTTCAGTCTTTATTGTGTATCTTAAGGTCCTGTGCGAATATGTTTTTTGTTAAGATAAATTTATGTTAAAATATAAAAAGTATAATTGTTATACATACATACACATTTTAAACAATAGAGGCTGGCAAGAAAAGCATACACAAACAAAAACTATACATGTTTATATTTGTATTATTAAGAAAAAAAATGGGGAAAAGAGGTCATATATGAAGGTTGCTAAAATGAATAACTGCTAACAATTTTGCATTTATTCTTATATTTATTTATCGATTCAAGAAAAAATTACATTTCATTACTTAACTAACCATACGAAGCCATTGCGGCTTGTCTGTATGTAAATTAACAAAAAAAAATGTTATTCTCTAGAATTTAAATTTATGAAAATATTTAAATATTAAAAACTAATTTAAATGAAAACAAATTCAAATATTAAAAAAAATAAAAAATCACATTACAAATACATTTTTGTTTTGATATAGAATAATCTTTTAGAAAAAGTGTTTTTATTATGTTGAAGATTACTATTTACAGGTAACTGTAAAGTGTTACGAGATTCATTGTTGATTAATAAAAAAGTTTTTAAATAGTTTATTTCTATTATATTTGTTTGCTGTATTAAGTATTTCAATCGGCAGTGTGTTTAATATTGTTGGCAGCATTACGGATAAAGTACTTTTCCCATAGTTGTTTTTGTGTCTATGTACCCGGTATCTAATACCTTCAATGTTCATACGAGTCTGGTGTTTGTGGTCTATTTTTTTCAGAAACCTGGAATCATTATAAAATTCTGTTGCTAATGTTGTTAAAAAGATGCTATTGACGTTTAATATATTGAGTTCTTTAGCGATGCTAATATTAGTTGCGTTGTTGTTGGTGTTTCCCGAGTTGGTGGGAGCTATGACGTCGCTGTTTGTATGTATAGAGTTATTATCAGTAAGTGTTGTTCTATTTGTATTGGTTGTTTGATCATAAACGTTGGAATTAGCTGTTGTGAGGTTGGTTATGGTGGTATTTTGTGTGTAGTTGATGTTGTTTGTTGTGTTGTTATCATTGTTGACAATGTCGACTCCTATACTACCTGCAGTAGGGTTTTGGTTTTGGGTATTTATAGAGCGATTTTTTCTTAGAATTTTTAGTAATTGGTTTTGTGTTTGTTGGATCTTATTACAGAAATTTGAGCTTCCCCAGGCTGTAACACCATGGCGTAGGTGCGATTCCACTAATGAAAAATATGCTTGTCTTAGCACCATATTGCTCGAGCTGTAGCTTAAATTATGTAGCATAAATGATGCTTTTCTCAATTTTTTTCGGAGTTCATTTACATGTATCATCCATTTAAAATTATGATCTACGTAAATGCCTAGGTATTTATATGTAGTGACAATCTCGATTGTGGTAGAACATTGGTCATCCCTGTAGTCAAAATCTGCCATTTTCCTATTATGCAGACATTCTGTTGAGTGGAACCTTATGTTTATTGCATTATAGAGTATGTTTGTTGGCTTAATATGCATCAGTTTGGTTTTTAATGCATTGATTATTAAACCATGATCGTGACACCATCGTACAGCAGTATCAAGCTGATGTTGCATTATTATTCTTGCTGTATCTATATTTTTATGGGCAACTACTATAGCAGTGTCGTCTGCATATGCAAATGTTTTGCTTGTTTTTAGTGTATTAATGAGTTCGTTTGAATATGTTAAGTAGAGTATGGGACCTAATTTTGAGCCTTGTGGTACACCAAAATCCGAATTTGTTTGCTCACTTAAGTTGTTTTTCACTTTTACATAATATGTTCTGAGTGTCAGATAGTTTTTAAACCACTCTAAACATCTATCTCGTATTTCAATCCTTTCTAACATTAATATAAGCTTGCTATGTGATAGGGTATCGAAAGCTTTGCTAAAATCGATAAATAGTGTTAGGCATTGAATTTGTTTACTTAGTTGTTCATTTATATAATTTGCAAAGTTACCAAGGAGTTTTTTTATATTTTTTCCTTTTTGGAACCCATATTGCTTTGATGAAATTATTTGGTATTTGTTTATGTAATCTGTCAATCTACTGCACACGACTTCTTCCATTATTTTTTCAAGAACGGATAAGATTGCTATTGGTCGGTAATTATTAACATCTGATTTTATACCGTTTTTATAAATAGGACGAACAACAAATACTTTAAGTATCTCAGGTATTATTGCATTGTAGAATATCATATTTATTAGTTTGGTTATAATTGGTGTCATTACACCGGCATTGTTTTTTAAATCAATTGGTCTGATTCCATCGTAACCCGCACTTTTTTTGGTGTCGAGAGTTAGTAAAATATTTAAGATTTCCTCTTCATTTGTGTAGGACAGTTATAAAGAGTTTTGACGTGATTGGGTTGACTTATTAATTGTTTGAATATCACAATTGTGTAAAATATTTTTGACATTTTGCTTAAAGTTTATTGCAAAGTTATTGCAAATTTCGGTTATGTTAGTATTTTTAAAATTTTTTATTATTAATTCATCTAAATTATTCGATTTTCTTCCCATTATTTCGTTTATAGTTTGCCACGTTAGGCGGATATTGTATCTATTTCACTCAGTCTCGTCTCATCGAACTGTTCGGACGTGTTTTTTTAGTGCGGCTGAATTTTCGGTGAAAAAATCGTAATACGTGAAAAAGTGTAAAAAGTTGAAATTAAGCAAAAAGTAAAAAAAAAATCGTAATAGGTAAAAATATAAAAAAAAAAAATTAAACATTCAACATCACATAAAAACTGTGTTCCTCTCAGATGTAATTCTGAGAAAGAGCTTAGCTCGACTAGAAAAACTAGATGGGTATCTGAGGAAGAATCCTTAAAAAAATCTTTGGAGAATTTTCTCACTACAAGAGCCGTAGAACGGCGTCGCTCCTGTTCGCCCAATATAGTGATTTCAACAGATGAGAAAACATCATCTTCATCAAATAGTGCAGTGAAACCCAAAAAACAAGTAGGTATGGATAATTACATCACCGTTCTCAAGCGACAGAGGAGCCCGACGTCTGCTCAAGTGTCATCAAATTCAAAAGCTCCTAAGACCGTGAGTAATGATCAAAATAGGTTTGCTCTCCTCCAGACGGATGAGCCAGAACTTCCTAAGAAGACGTTTAAGCCCCCACTAATTTATCTGAGACAGCCCACTTCCAGTAAATTGGTACAAAGAATTGTTTCGGTAATAGGTGAAAATATGTTTAGCGTAACATCAATTAAACATGGAAATATCAGCGAAACCAAAATTCAAGTGAATAGGGAAGATGATTTTCGAAAATTGGCCAACCAGTTGGAGAGGGAGACTAGGGATTTCTATACCTACCAGCTGAAAAGCGCAAAAGGAATCCAAGTCGTTCTAAAGGGTATAGACCCATGTGTTGATCCTACGGAGATAAAGACCGGTTTAATGGACAAAGGGTTCAAAATCAAGAGCGTAGTGAATATTAGAAACCGTGAAAAGATCCCTCAGCCCATGTTCAGGGTAGAATTGGAACCTGGAGATGTTGTCTTAAAGAAAAACGAGTCCCATCCCATCTACAATCTGATGTACCTTCTGCATCGTAGAATCACCGTGGAAGAACCACATAAGCGTTTCGATTCGTACTGTAAATTGCCGACAGTTTGTGTTGCGTGTGGGGAGCTACATGCAACTGCTCAATGCGATAAGTCGAAAACTGACTCAAAAATCAAAAAATGCAGTAACTGCGGAGGTAATCATACCGCAAATTATAGAGGTTGTCCAATTTACACTCATTTGAGAGGCATAAGTACCAACAAAACGTCAGTATTACCTGATCATCGTCAACAGCCTATTTTGGCATCGAGTGACAATTTCCCGCAATTGTTACGGTCCACTAGTCATGTAAACGCGCCTAGTTCTAGACAAGTTTCTTATGCTAACGTGGTTAAATCTAATATGCCAGGTTTGGAGCAGGCACCTAAATCACAATATTACAAGCCTAATATTAACACTCTAGAGATATAGATGCATATATGTGTGTGTTTATATTTTTGTGTCTTACAAAGAGATGATCAATGCATGATCTTGTATTTCTATTTAGGTATTCTCTTGTACATTCTTTAATAATACATTGCAGACCGTGCGATGACATCATATCGAGATAAAGATTAATTGGCATGTCATCATTAAAGAGATTAATATTCATGTCTCCAACAACAATACTGTTTTGTTGTTTGTTTACAGTGTTTATCAAATCATCTAGTTCAGTAGTAAAAGAGCGTGTGAGTGTGGATGGTGGACGATAAATTGCGAAGAGCGAAATGTTTTCCTGTGTGCATAAGTTAATGTGTAGGCATTCGAACGATATTGATTTTTCTGGTACATTAGTATAAGAAATTTGCTCTTTGATGTATACTGCAACCCCTCCTCCACCCCTATCTGCTCTGTTTGTAAATACGGAATTAAAGCCTTTTATACCGTAAAAGTCAGTTTCTTCATCTCTTATGTTAGCCGGCTCGTTCGAAAACTTTCTATGAGCGTTTCTTCTGGCATAATAGGCACATCTTCCTCATAAAACGAGCCGTGGCGAGTCTATAATATAAACGTATTTAGTTAAATTACGCCAACTTATTTCCCATACTTAAGTGTGTCCATTCCAACCTCCTATATAATAATAGCGTGTAGTACATTTGCAGAAGTTTGTGAAACCTTACATATGTTTAACAAATGCTGCTCTTTTTTTTACGCAAAAATTTTAATTCCGATTGTTTTTTTCAGATCTGGATTTAAAATATAATAAAATTTGTTTTTGTCTCTCCATTTTTGTTACTAAAAATTTACAATATAATTTATTTTCTTTTTCAATCAGCCGTTTTCATTATGAAAATGAAATCCAACAATATGTCAAATAGTAGTAGTGTAAACACCAAAAATTTTCTTAAAGATTTGATTTAAAATCTACTATATTTTGCGTAGGTATAAATGTAGTATTAATTTAATTTACTTAAAAAAACTTGAATGGCTGCGAACATGTGTGTTACGTCGTATTGCGTACCCTGACTTAGAACCTAAATTAAAATGCAACTTGCACACTACAATACAACATTGTTTTTAATAAATTTGATGACGTGGTAAAAAAAATTCAATTCCCTTTGCTATATGAAATCGGTAATACTATGTTTCCACGACGACTTGAATCACCTGCTTCTCCTTCTGAATCATGTTTATGAATCATGCTGTTTACATGACTAATAAACTTGATTCGATTTGACAGTTGTCTTTAATAAGCAAACATAATAAAAAAACAGAATTTACAATTTGTGGAAAATAATTTTTTTTAATGGACAAACAAAAGTGAGTGGAAATTAGTTAGCTTATTTGAAAAAAACATACATTCGTACGTATTTACTTTCTTTACTTCCAGCAACAAGAAAATAATTTGCTTTGTTTACAATAATATTAAATTTTTACAGCTAGAGCAGATAAACTTGCGATAAAAATTAGAGAAGAGTGCAAATTTTCGTGCTTCGCAATTAGATTCAATATGAATCTACTTGATTCGCTCTTAAAATTTTGTATGGTGAATCAAGTTGTTTCACTCATGATTGGGGTGTGAAGCATGAATAGAGAGCGAAGCATTTACCGTAGAAACGTAGTATGAGTGTCTTTAGAAATTCTCAATGTTTTAATGTTAAATAAATTTTAAAAGATAATTCAAAACTATAGGTTTATTAGTATATATAAATATTAAAGCCTTTTTTACTGAACATTTTATGATTTTTTTTCTAAATAAAATATATATATAAAAAGAACAGATGATTCAACAAAAATATGAAGAACAATTTTGGAAAAATTGGAATTAACAAACTATAATAATTTTAAAATTTATTGTTGCAAAATTAACACTTTTAGAACATTTACAGTCGAACTTTCATAACTCGAATCACCATTATCCCAAGAAAAAATTCGAGTTATGGAGACTTCGAGATATAGAAATTTTTGTGAAACCAAAGAAAATTCAATGCAAGGATTGTATTTTAGGTAATGAATACTTATTTTTTATTGAAAACTATTATGCCTGCAAGGCATAAGAAATTAAGGAATTTCAAAAATTTAAGAATTTATGAGGAAGCTTGATCTTAATCAACTAATATTTAAAGATTTTCGCTTATAAAGTGATTTAATGATCTCAAAATTTGGAGATCTCAACTGCAATTTGGAATTTTTAATTAGTAATTTAAATTTGTAAATTCTTTATATTAGTTTGGATTACCTAAATCACAACTAGCAAAGGTTTAATTAGTATCAGTATTACTGACCTTCTTAAAGCAATTCCTAATTACCTTTACACAGCTGCTTCTGGAAATTCCCCTTTGATTGTTTCCCTTTAAAATGTGTAAAGCGATTAAGGGTTCACAAGTAATTTACATAGGTAGGGCGACTACCTGCTAGCTGACCTTGGCAGAAACAGGTAGTAAGATATTAATATTATTATATTTGACCATCGCCTGGGTAACGATCTTGACGCGATGCGAGGGCTTATATACACTCTGTGGTCTGGGCTTCATTGTGATTGTGTATGCTTTGGCACTTTCACAGGGGAGTCATGACTTTGAGGGTGTATTAACTAAAGGTTACTCATATTGTCAAGATATCGGGGCGGTAGTGTACTAATTTAACTGTTGCGATGAATGTTATGACATATACTTACTATCGTGACATACACACTTGCGTTCGCCACTTGTACAGTAGAGGCTTTACCAGGGTTGTCACGGTATAGTTACACTTTTAAGGTCAAGGTGAGTGGAAGCAGTGCCGAGGACCTGGATGGCTGGTTTGGTGTCTAAATAAACCAGCAGATAACAGCTCCCCTCAGTGTCAGGGCAATACACTGTTGTAAGTAGTTGCCTAGTCCGCGTAAGCCGTCACTGCGCGGATGGTCCGTTTTTACGAGCATACTCGTGGGAACAAAATTGAAGTACATAATTTAAACAAAAAAAATGACATAAAGGAGACTTCCGATTTCAAGGATACTGTGGAATCGGAAGGAAGGGTTTCGAACAGCACCCTAATGGGGGAACTAACCCTGACGGACATTCATGCCAGGATTTTAGAGCATGAACAACAGGTCACACAAATTGATGTGGAAGCTCTTCTGGAATTGTCGGGAGGAGACTCTCATTTTATTATTTCTTAAAAAACCGATATGTAAGTTATTTTAATAATTATATCTTAAGTTCCTTTATATAGAAGTAATGTTATTTTTTAATAATGAATAGTTATTTTTCCTTATTTTTTTTTATTTAATTTAAATATTAAATAATTTTTATTATTTAATAAATGACATACAAAAATGTAATATTTATTTTTATTTTAATTCATTTTTAGAAGGCATATTTACAGATGTTCTACAGAAGGGCTTACAATAGATCTTCTATAGGCTACCTTCAAACATCACTACTTCGGAATGTCTTTTATCATTCCTACTTAGGCTTCCTTTTATCATGCCGTTTAGAAAGCCTTTACGAAAATTTACCAAAAAAACCTAATTATGGAATTGGAGGCGTAGTTCTTGTGTCTGCTAAATAAGGCCTCTTAGAAGGCCTCTTTACACCTTCCATTTACCACTGGGTCTGTTTATGCAAAAATACATTCATACGATGGATTGAAAAATATGTAAAGAATGTGGAAACAGTTATATTTTGTTATTGTTGGGGGATAGGGTATTTCGCAGAGGTGCACTTGTGCGGAAAGCTTTCTGCCTGTCATCCACTTGGGGATGACAAGAAGCGATTCCTCTGCTCGAAATTCCCAAGCAGCTCACTACTTCCGGTCTTATACCAAGTATCCCCTGGTAATGTCTTTCAGGCACCCGTCTGTCGACAGCTAGAGTGAGAAGGCACACAGCTGAATAACCAGAATGTCATGCTAAAACCGATGCGTCTCAGGTAACTAGGTGGCCACCGAAATGAAGAGGCACTGAAATTCAACTGTTTGACCTGCCTAGAGGTTGTTGGCAACCCCAACACTAGGATCGGATGGGAGGCCTAATCAGTCCCTCAATCTTAAACTGAAATGATTACTGAAACCGCAACAAATTAGCGGCCCTTTGTTCCTACTAGGAACCACCTTAATTACGATAATCGCAATTAACGCCATTATTGAGCTCAATATTCCATATAAAATCTCAATTAATTATTGCGCAATAAGTACGAAATTGTTATAATATTGAGTAAGATTTCGAATGCAACACTGTTCACAACTGTGTTTAGTGAACAAATTTGTATAAAATGGCAAATGTCAACAAAAGAAAACAAAAGAAATCATTGAAAAGTCAATGTGAAGGTAAGTTTGTTTACATAGAAACACAACAACCATATAGAGTATTTTTTGTATTGTTTTCCAACTGTCAAATGATTATTGAGTAAGCTGAAAATTGCGTATGCCTAAACACTTAAAATAATATTGTCAATTAACCGAATATTGACTCAATTAAGTTTCATATCTGAACATAGTATTATTGAGTGAAATGGCATTTTGTGAAGTTGTACAGGCATCAAAAAAAGTTGAAAAAGTCAGTTGATTGAAAACAGTTGAGCAGGGCAGTCGCCTGACATTAAAATTTAAAGCATCGATCTCGTCTTCGACAACTTGGCATTATCTTCACTTAATGAATTAAAAAGTACACAAGTCTTTCTAATTACATATTTTAATTAGGTAGACAATGAATGAGATCAATGTAAATTTATATATGCGATTAAAAAAGATATAACTGCAGCTTTTTACATTTGGTCCTTCGATTCCGATCAGTGCCGTGAAAATCACGAACCGATAGAAATTAAAATTTTAAGCATCGATCTCGTCTTCGTAGGGGTTGCATTAGTTTCACTTAATGAAATGAAAAGTACAAAAAGTATACCAGGATTATAAAAAAACTATAATAGGGAATACTTAAATGACGGAAACTAAAAATGAGCACGGAAGAGATAAGGAACAATAATACGGAGCTGAGGAAAGGAGAAATGGAATGCATGATACAGATTTTACGACAAAGAGCCTGCCATTGGTAGATGATGCAAGAGAAGAAACAGAATCAAGTAACCGATACACAAAATAATAAGACTGCCTTTGGAAATGATGTAAGAGATGATGGGCTTGTTATAGATTAATTAGAATTAACTAATATTCACAATCTCCAAGCAGCTACAGTCCCAGCCGATTTGCGTGCTTGCCTAACGTCCAGTGTCCCGTTAATACTGCCATCAACCTTGATATATTTTCAGTAGTAGTTTGATGGTATCAAAGAATCTGATATAGTGGCTTTTAAGGGAGAAAAGAGCAATGTGCTTGATGCGCAGTTTGTCACACAGATGGTCGTAGTTTGTCTGAAATGCAAAAAAGAAGAATAGGGAAGTACAATACACAGGGATTTATTTTGGAGAGGCTTTATTTTGGTGTAGGGATTCAGTTGATAGGCTTTTAAAATGGGGTATGATAGTGATTAAGGAATCCGGCTTGATTAGTACTCGAGTTATGTTAGGAGGAATTATCTCGCATCGTAGGTTCATGTGTTCTCGTAGTCATATAACGGGGATCGGTTAGCTCAGTTTTCAGTTTCATTATTTCTGACTCCTGCAGGTATCTCGTTGATTTTTGCTTTGAATTTTTTTTTAACTTTAAAAGTAAAGTACGTGCAGTCTGCGGCTATCAGACTTAATTTGAGTAGGACAGACGACTTAGTACGGGCTAAAGCCTCAGTTAGCCGACTGTAACGGAATGTAGTGTAATGATGTAAAAATGTAAGGAAATTCTATTTCTTACAGATTCATGCGTTACTTTACATCTCCATAACCATTTGCATTACTTTACACATAACAATATCCATCAGCTGTTTCTTACTGTTGCAGTTATATTCCATTACAGTCGGCTAACTGAGGCTTAAGTCGTCCTACAAATAATGATTTAGTTAAAATTTAGTTTTAATATTTGTTAATAATAAGAAATTCAGTTTCGATTTTGATGTAAAAACATACACAATTTGATGATGATGCAAGAGAAGAATCGGAGAAAATTGATGAAGGCGATAGTATGGAAGCTGAAAAGAAGCCTTGTCATGTTATAGATGAATCAGAATTAACTACTGTGCATAATCTCCAAGCAGCCACATATATGTGTAGTGTAGTGCCACCCCTGTCACATGTACCATCACACATAAGTACTATCAAATGCAACTATGTTACTAGATATAAGAATATGTATAAGTAAGTAAAGAACTAAATGATAGCGTCACTCTTGATACAACACTCAAACATAACTGACTTCTATATTTTTTTAATCTTGAGAGAATTATACCTTGTGGTGAAAATAAGTTAGGTTAAAGTATAACAGTAGCATAATTTAGTATAGTAAAATATTAAGTAAATTAAAATATTGTATTTCTCAGTAATTGAAATTATGACATTGTAATAGACAAGGAAATATTTCACACAGATTGTAGTGTGAAGGATGCACTGATATGATATGATAAAAAAAAACGTTGCTAGTGGTCAAAGGATTTAAGTAATATGCATCTGTGGGCCTTTCCTGCGGAATGATAGAGCTTAAGTCCATGTGCCTATGTCAATCTCCTCGTGGTGCAAACTGGGGATAAGTCATGCTGGCTGGTAATGAACAATTGAAAGTAGTTATTGGTATAATGCAATGAATAACAAACTGACAAGGCTTTATGGGTCCCTGGGCTTACCAACCCTTTCGACCTTCGATCGAAAGGCACTACAAATGAACAAATGAATGAAAATGCAAACCGTCGAGTCTCTGCTCGGCGGAACCTTTCGGACAGAATGTCGGCACATTCTGATCGTCACATGAGGGTGAGAACGCAAATAATTCTGATGAGAGAAAGTGGTGTTTCTCGAAACATATGTAAATTCAACCAACAACCCAGGTTCGAATCCTAATCCAAGAAAAATTATCAATAAAATTTAATGAAAATTAAATTTAATGAACTCGAGCCGAAATAAAAGTAATATCAAAGATTTGCGATTTCAAACGTGACCACATTTCACCTTTAGACTTCCACAGATTTAAAATTAACAGTTCAAATAAAAATAATAATAGTCATAATTTTCATACTGTTTGTAATTATATTTAATAGTTTTAATAAATTCCAAAGAAGTTTAAAAATGATAAAAGCTATCGCATTAGTATTGCTTTAGTAGAAAATCTTATTGCAGTTCAGAACGCACTAGTTACACTTTAATGTTGACTCCATCGCTGCTCACAATAAACTGAACACTTCTGGTTCTAGATACCACTATTTATACACAAGCGTCATCGTCTATCAATTTTCGTTCTTACAATTCAACTAACGCTGTAATAGGTAATATCGTAATAGGTATCACTAATGTTTTTTTTTTTTCTTTTTTGGAACCCAAATTGATTTTCATTAATTATTTTGTATTTTTCTAAGAATTCCGCAAGTCTTTATACAACAATTTCTTCAATGACTGGTAGAATCCATATTGGTATGTAAAACTTTCTTATATCCTTTGGTCGTTAACCATCAAAACCCGCACTTTTCTTAACCTTGTGTATTTTTAGTATATTGCATATATATTCCTCATTAGTAGCTATTAGATTTAGAGAACGCAGATATTTATTTAAGAATAAAGATTTATTGAAAAAATATAGTTTTCAATATGATATTTGTAAATATCAATTAAAGAAAATATTTGAGTTTTCTATAATAAAAATAACAACATATAAGATTGAAATTCAATTATAAAATTACAAGTATTATAATAACAAGTATAACATGACACCCCCTCTCAATCTAAGTTGGAGATCTTCAATATTTTTATGTATTCAATTTTTGTTCTCAAGTAATATTGAAGAGGACCGCAATCTGACATTTCAAATGTTGAATTAAGATCCTGTTTGAGATATTCTATGACATTAGTATTATCTTTAGCGATTAGAACATCATCAACATACAACA
This sequence comes from Bellardia pandia, assembly GCA_916048285.2. Lineage (NCBI taxonomy): Eukaryota > Metazoa > Arthropoda > Insecta > Diptera > Calliphoridae > Bellardia > Bellardia pandia. The sequence goes on along the minus strand of OU696532.1, from coordinate 19,762,963 downwards.
GCAAGTATAAAAAGTTGTTATCATTACATTTTGTGTATAGACATGCATTATATATGGAACGAATAAATCCTAACTGGATCATAAAATTATCAAATTTTTCATATCAACATCGGGGACTTTGTTGCAGACCATAAATTGATTTCTTAAGTTTGCATACTAGATCTGAAGAAACTTCAAGTCCATCAGGAATTTCCATAGAAATATTTTCTTTCAACAATCCATACAAAAAAGCAGTTTTTACATCGAGTTGATATAAATGTAAACTCCTTTTAACACTTACTGCTAATACTATACGAATAGTAAAAGTTTTGCTACCGGCGAATAAGTTTCTTCATAATCTACGCCTGCCTTTTGAAGAAATCCTCTTGCTACTAGACGCACTTTATATCGTACTGGATTTCCATCTGAATCTTCTTTAATGCGAAAAACCCACCTAGATTTAAGAATCTTTTTATGTTCTGGTCGTGATTCATTTTTCTTCATTGATTCTAGTTCGTCTTTAATAGCTTCCAACCACTTACATTTATCAGGTCTATTTCCAATATCTTTAAAAATTTGCAATAAGACTGAACAGAAAATACAGAATTAGGATATTCTAGTCCTATAACCAGTGTAGTTTTTGTATTTCTTATTACATTTTTACAACAATAAGTAACTATTGTACCGATTTAGCCAGTACAAAGCATTTCGTTGGATCAAACTATGATTGGTAAAAATTTCATTATTTTATGTTTTTTTTTTCGAAGCTCTATCGTGGCTTCTACAGGCGGAGGGACGTCGGTAGATCGACTTAGAACCATGGAACCTAGAATTTCTAGAGTTTTTGGCTCTATGACCGATGTACTGTAAATGGAATAACAAATGTAATATAACCTCCATTTCTTTGGTGGTGGAAATAAAAATAGATGTCAATATGATTAAAAACAAAAACATCTTTAAATTTTCGTTTTTTTATAAAATCTTAAAAAATAATTCAGGGGGTTACTCTCTATTGCGATGCGAAAGCAAATTCGATGCGATAAGCGTACAAATTGATACTCTTAACTAATAAATTTTGTTTACATATGACAACTTTGAGTTTCCAGAAAAATCGTTCGAAATCAGTGAATCGTGTCATTACAAGTGATGAAATCGCTGGCATATCGGCATTACATAAGTCATTAAACATGTCTTATTTACGGTACAGAGTAACAATTGAACCATACATAATGTACCTATATATTACGCTTGTAAGTATTTTTGGTTGTTTCTGAAAGATGTTTTCATCTTTTTTCAATAGACAGATTGGCCAGAAGATGGAGATCACTTTATCATTTTTGATATGAAACGATCCAGAATACAATAGACATTAATACAAGTTTGTTGCCGTTTTCTAACATATGTTCGAAACTAAAGCAACATAAACAAATCTGGAAACTTATTTTCCTTTTAACTTCGACTTTTTGGAGCATTTTCCGGCTCAAGTGGAGCGCGCTTCGAATCTTTTAAATAGTTTTTTGCTCTCGTGGAACATTTTCTTTATAGCATGGTTTAAAATCCTTAAGGAAATTCTGTATCATTAAATCTATTTGTCCGATCATCACTGCCCTCTCTTCTTTCATCTCTTCCCTGAGGGATTGCAATAGACTCGTTTTTACATCTTAAATATAAAAATAAAGCAAAACTTATAAAATATTAATTATTAATAAATAAAAAATCATGTTTAAGTAATTTTGAACATAATGTTTTAAACAATCGTTGGACTCATTGCACGATATGCAACAGGCCCAACTATAATATGCATATGCTAGCTTAAGCAAACGTGCGAATACATATAAATTGTATGTAGCAAACTATAATGTACATAACGAAACTTTTCGTTAAGTTTTTCAATTGTCATTTGCTTAAGCAAAGTGTCAAACTGAACGCACTTTCCGTACGAAATCATCTGTTTTTTGATTTCATTAAAAAAATATTTAAAAAATAAAATGCAAAATCAAGAAATAGATGAGGAATCGGCGTTCATTTTTAATTTAATTGAAAATGTGCAAAAACACAATTGCCTGTACGAGAAGAGAAGTCCCTTTAACTTTAAGAGAAATGTTAAAGAAAATTATTGGCAACAAGTAGCAGAAATTTATAGCAAAAGTGGTATGTATATGTTTGTTAGTTTTTTAGTTTTTATAATTTCCTAAATTAAATAGAGTTTTTACTGTTTGCAAATTTTCAATAAAATAAAACATCAAATAAATAAATACAGGGTTGTAATTTTTGGCACTTTTTCATTTAAAGTACTCGCAAAAACATAAAATACTGCACAAATATGCAACAAGGGTTGCATGCATCATGTAAGTACATTATGGCCACCTAAAAATCTTATTTAATTTACTTATGCATTTGACAGACTTTTCGTTCATTTTTGACAGTTGCATAACAGCCATACCTTAAATGTCAAATTTTCTCATGCTCATACTACATTTTGTATGGCGCATACCGAAACAACGCGGCGGCAACGATTTGCTATTGGAAAATCCGATTTTGACATGCCGTTTCACAGTGAATTTAGTTGCAAAAAAAAAACAAAACAAAAAAAAAAACAAAAAAAAAGAGAAATAAAACAACAATGTCCAGCAGCTACAATAAACAGGGTCGTTTTATTTATTTGTTTGATAACCCTGTTATTATTGTTTTGACATAACATTGCCGCTTTTGTTTAGGGATGGGGTATCAGCGCTCATGCTCAGAGTAAAAAACGTTCCGTCTTCCGTCGGTATTTAGGTATGGCTGTAAGCCAGCTTATGCACATTATGGTTGGGCCTTAACAGATTGTTTAAGGTATTAATTTCTATTACTGACAATAATTTTTCAGTAGCACATATTTGCTAATTATCACAATACGAATTATAGATATAAAAAAAAATTAATTTAATATGTTTAAATTGATGACCTATTACGATATCACCTATTACAGCGTTAGATGAATTGTAACAATGAAAATTAATAGACGATGACGCTTGTGTATAATTAGTGGTATCTAGAACCAGAAGTGTTCAGTTTATTGTGAGCAGCGATGGAGTCAACATTAAGGATGAAACAGAACTGGGGCTGAACGTTTTTTTCCACACATTTTGACATAAAATTATGCCAGAGAATGCGGTCGCGAAAATAGAATCTATTTTATTTTGACAGCGTTTTTTTTCTTATGCTCTCACTTTAAGAGACAAATGCTCTCAACAATATTGCCATAAACTCAGGTTTAGACAATAAAATAATCAATGAAATTAATAATAGTTTAATAGTTTAAATTTTATTGAGCCTTTTTTTAATAAAAGTATTTGAAACAATAATTAAAAATTACTTAAGACTAGAATGTATTATCTTAATTTACAATAATTTGTTTAAAGCACCAAATTCAAGAAAAATATAAATCTGCCCTTGCTCCCGGGGCTAACATATTTGAAGAGGAAAACTCTTAAAGTAAACTTAAATATAAAATTTATATTGAAATTGTGTTAAGAATTGAAATTTGTATTAATTAATCATAATTTATAACGTTTGAAACGAAATTCTTAACCTCTCTCATTTCCTTTCAACCCTATATAATTTTAATTACGTTTGGAGTAATTAAAATTATAATCTTCCTAGATCCCACTCATAGGAATATTTACAATAATCTGTAAACCAAACAGATTAGTTCACTATACATTTTGTAAACAAAACCATATGTTTTTGCAGCTTTGGCGCAAGAAAAATAAAAACAAAAGAAAATCAAAAGAAACGTTTAAAAGTGAGATTTTTGTAATTTAAAAGAAAATAAGTGATATTAAAGAAGAATTATAAAAACATTAAATGACAGTTCGTGAAGTTGCAGCCGTCGTTTCAATTATGGGCCTCTTTTCTCTGAGAGTCGTTTTTGCTTGAAGTTGCGGTCATATTCTGTTTCATCAGTTAAAGTGTAACTAGTGCGTTCTAACCTCTAATAAGATTTTCTACTAAAGAAATAATAAACTCCTTTTGAATTTATTAAAACTATCTATATCTATAATATAGATATAGATTCTATATATATAAAATTCAATGTATGTATGTATGTAACGTATAGACCCCAAAACGGCTGAGCCGATTTTGATGAAATTTTCGCAGCATGTTACTGTGACTCTGGAAGGAATAATAGGCTATATGAAGTTTTGATTGTACAAACGGGGGTGGCACCGCCCATATAACCCAAAAATATAAATCGCCATATTTTGGGAATTTTTTGACCTACGTCAATGATATGTGGTACATGGGTCGTTCTTAAAAAACATGACCATTCTGAATTTTGTAATTTTTAAAAATTAAGTTGGCCAAATATATTTATAATTGGCCTCATGTGGTTACGGATCTTATCAACAATAGGAATCCATAACCAGCAGTAATTTTTAAATTTTTGGAGTTTTTGTTACTGTTTAAGTCACAGAGTGGACCGGTAACAGAGGGGACAAATTAACTCAAACATACCATATTTTAGCTTTTTATTAGAATTTTGTAGAATTTATTTGTCCACTTAATTAGTGTACACAAAATATTTATAAACAAATTATAAAATAAATAAAAAATCACTTTACTCACCGTTTTTCAACAGTAACAGAGTTGACACTGAATAAGGGTACGCACCCGGCATACAATTAAGTTGCTTACTCAACCACGCACTAAACAAGACTGAACAGTTAAAAACACATTTTGTTGATTTTAGCTAAGTTAAGGGCCAACTATAATATGCATAAGCAAGCTTAAGCAAATTGCAAAAGTTACCGAAAAAGCTGTCAAATGCATAACTAGTTCAGAGTTAACTTTCAGGTGGCTACAATGACTTTGAAACTTTTTGTCCACAGTTGCTCATTTATGTTTAAAAAAAATGTTTTTATTTTAACAAAAAGCCATTAAATGACTATATTTTATAAATATTATTATATTATTTTATAATTAAAAGAAAACTTCGTACCCGAAACGCATAATTTTTCCTTTTTTTTTTTAATTTTTCGGCAAAAGTACTAAAATGTACAGCTGTGGCAGCACTAAATTGTAAATAATAATAAACGTTTACATATGTTTTGTTAATTTTCGTATTGTGTTTGTAAAAATGGAGAAAAAACTTAAAAATTTAAATAATATAAAAATATTAAAGTTAGCGCTTGAAGGCCTGTGCACATTAAAAGAAATAAGTGAACTACACTGTAAAAGAAGAAGACACTCTTGTTCTGTCAGAGATATAAACCACGACAGAGACATTTTTGTTAAAATAAAAAGGGTCTCTTTTATTGTAAAGGCACTTATTTTTTTCCACATTTTCTATTAAATTTAAAATAAATATATTTTCTTCCATTTTGTTCAAAACACAAACAACAACAAACAGCTGATTCCGTACAGAATGTGCGATCAGTTTCGCTTTTTGCTTAAGCAAATGACAGTTGAAAAACTTAACGAAAAGTTTCGTTAAGTACATTATAGTTTGCCACATACAATTTATATGTGTTCGCACGTTTGCTTAAGCTAGCATATGCACATTATAGTTGGGCCTTTATGATGGAGAAGCATAAGAGAAATAAACGCGTTATAACGTTTAACAAAAATTTTTCAATAAAATGAGTGGACGTAACAGAGGGGACCAAAACCTGGGGACAAGATTTTTCTTCAAAAAAATTATACAAAAAAATTATTTTACATCATTCTTTTCTATATATACAAACTGAATAACAAAAATTGTAAATATTATTTTTTTTCAATTTTATTTTAACTGAAAATAACTATTAAATTTTTATAAATTGGCTCGGGACACAGGTTTTTGCTAAACCTTTGACATTAAAAATATTTTTTAAGTTATTTGCAGATATTTTTCTATTTTCTTTTTGGAGAAACAAAATATAAAATAGTAAATCTGGGGACACCAATTGGTCATGTTTTTTAAGAATGACCCACATATGGTATTAGCATAATTAGGAATACGTACCAGGAGAAAAGTGGGTGGGAACACGCCCCTTTTTAGGAAAATTAAAAATCGTAATATAGTCTTAACTACTGGACCGAAATAATAAATTCTTGACTATGTAAGTGGACAAAGGGGCATGGCCTCGCCCACTGAAATGCATCGCTCATATGACGCGCTTTAGTATCCTATTATTTTTCCATATGGAGAAGATGGATATCACTTTGAAATGTGTAAAATCAATCAAGCAACCCGTATGGCCGTTAATTATGCTGTTGAGTTCTTAAACTCACTCGATGTGCCAGGCTTTCCACCACATGTGCTACAACTTAAAATTATAGTGCCAATTATTTTACTGCGTTATATCGATCGCCACGGTTTTGCAATGCACTCGACTTGCAGTAAAAAAAACTGAGAAATAATTTAATTATAACAGGACATTATAAAGATACAGATGTACTTTTGCTACGCATTTCAATGCTACCAACAGATTAACCATTCGATTTTAAAGAATGTTTTCCTGTTCGGTTAGCGTTTGTGATGACTGTTAACAAAGCTCAAGGTTAATAGCCCGTGTATATGTGTATGCTCCTGATGGGCAAACTAAACCTAAAGCATTGCAATAAATACAATAAAATTAAATAAATAAATGTTTGTAAATATATAAATACGTTTTATTTTATTTTAAACGATGGGGGGAGGGTAGCGAAGCATACCGGGTTTAGCTAGTTAAATATAATTACAAACAATATAAAAATTATGACTATTGTTGATAATTATGTACTAATTTTTTTATCAAACAATTAAAGATAATAACGTAAATGGCAGTTGTTTCGCTTTTAAATTAATGAAGAATATTTTTGAGGTTGAAAATTATAATATTAGAACCAAATACATGTATAACTAGCATAAAGTCAACCATTTCCTCAAATGTGTCATTCTTCTTTTCTTAGCAAGAGATTGTCTTTAGTAGGTTGCATACAAGCATTATACATATGCTCCTACAGCTCAATTTGTATTGTTTCACCATACTTGCTGCTCATTAGCTTTGCATTTGAAATTGTAGGTACCATTGAATACAATACAGAATACATACAGAAAGAAAGTCAGAGTGAAAATGCCAAAATTGTAGACGAATTAAATCCCCTATCCCTAACAGTGTACTTGAAGACATTAACCAACAAAAACCACAGAGTGATAAAGATGATACTGGTACTCGTAATGATGATACTGTCAAACGCTTTAGAGAATCGCTCCCTCTAAACTCGTTAAACTCTATATTATGCACTTTACAATTAGATGTTAATGAAATAAAAACAACAATACAAGCAATAGCTCTCATTATAAACGCATCCAACTCAAAAATCGCAAACAAAATTCAAAATGCATTAACAACAATAACCAGCACAATTGCAAGTTTAACTACATACAAAGATCAGTGAATTTAATGGCAAAAACGAGAAAAACACTAAGAAAATCTCTTATATGGAGAAGAGAATCAACAAACTGGAACAGAAGAACATTTAAATAAATAATGTCCAATTAAAAAAGATGAGTGCAATTGATGTAATTAAAAAAGTTTCGGCTTCGTTTAATAACCGCAATTAACGCCATTATTGAGCTCAATTGTTATAATATTGAGTAAGATTTCGAATGCAACACTGTTCACAACTGTGTTTAGTGAGCAAAATTGTATAAAATGGCAAATGTCAACAAAAGAAAACAAAAGAAATCATTGAAAAGTCAATGTGAAGGTAAGTTTGTTTGTATTGTTTTTAGCTGTCAAATAATTATTGAGTAAGCTGAAAATTGCGTATGCCTGAACACTTAAAATAATATTGTCAATTAACTGAACTCAATTAAGTTTCATATCTGAACACAGTAATAGTAAATTTCAATTCTATTCATAAAAAAGAGAATTTAATGGCCCAAAGAAAGGAACATAGAATTGATGATCAGCATTATTAATGGTGATGATAACAATGTATTAGGCAACACTACCAACAACAACAATTATATATGGTGAATTTCACGTCAAGTGACCCAATTTTAAAAATCGATGTCTTCCGATTTGAATGAAATTTGCACCAAGGTTAGTACTATTCGATAGTAGGCCAGAGACAAATTTTCAGCACTATCAGACCAGAAGTTCCGGAGTTAGAGGGGGTCAAAGTTGGACATTTTGGTCAATTTTGGTCATACAGGTTTTTTTTTTTTTTAAATTAGTGTAACTTTTTACCTATTGGTCCTAGCAAAAATTGTCCAAAGGACTGTATATAGTTATTTCTTCAATCATTTCAAATTAGATCTTCAAAGTCATTGTTTTATAAGGAAAAGTTCAAATCGGTTATTTGCTCGAAGAAGAAGTGGAGGGAAATTTGGAGTATGGGAATTGTTAATTGTAATGTTAAAAATGATAATACTAACAAACTGAATTATGAATTTACCAATACTCCAATGCCAGAAGTGGATCCTAACTATTATGATAATTTTACTAATACCATGGATGTCAGTAATCATAATTCCAATGATACAATGTGCTTTAATTTGATACATTTCACTCAAGAAGACGTTCTAGGTTCTATTTTAAGTATTAAATCCCATTCTGTGGGATACGATAAAATCCATCTCAAATGATCGAGTCCATTTAATTTTGCATGAAGAACTGGAGATGAAAAAGCTGGGTGCCGCATTTGTTAATAGTCGACCAAAAACGCATAAGAATGAAAATTTCTCAAGCTTGTTTGGATCGTTTTAAGAAAAATTAAATGAATTTTAACCACTATACTCCAGAGACAAAAGAACAATCCAAGCAATGGACTGAAGCTGTCTGTAATTTTGAGCTACATTGTCTGTATCTGTTTTAAAATTAATAGATAAAGTTCTAAAGAAGTAGTCCCAAAATATTGTAATGGCAAACACGTTTTTTACTCTTGCTTCTTCAGCGGCTTTTTCTAATTGAATCTTTTATTAATCTTTTCACAAAATGTCGACCAAATTACAAAGGTGCTGAAAGCGTACGTTTCTAAGCACGGTTGTCTAAAACGTAGTTTTTAATGTATATCGTTATCAGAGTCTCTCCTTAAATATTTTGCTAAAAATATAGCTTTATCCTGCGAATAAAAAACAACTACAAAGCACATATGTATCATAAAATCTGAAAAAACAGTAGTTAAAACAACCCAACAAACATAAACAAATAAACTCCAAAAAATATATATAGCTAATGAAAAAAACTGCAGAAAAACCATCTGACAACTGTTAACCAGCAAAACTAAAAACGCACAAATACTCGTGTAGAATTGTCGTTTTTCTCTAGTAAAAACATATGAACAGTTGCCACTACTTTGTAAAAAAAGAGTATTTAAATTCTTCATTTACTCGCAACTTTCTGTGAATGACTGTTTGCTCCCACTATACTTCCTGCTACTGCTACTGGTTTTGTAACAACTCTATACTACTCCTATTATTATTCTATTATCTTGGTGCCGTTCATAAGCTTAGTTTAGTTTCCTGTTATACACATTTTACCCTTTGTCGTATTTTCTATGTTAATATTTTGCACATATTCTACGCATAAAAAAAGAATAGAATACGTGTATTATTTGCTGACACATGTGAGGATATTTTATATGGTTCATGAAAAAATGTAGGAGCAACGCTAAAAACAAGATATTTAAACAAGAAATATAATAGCAACAACTAAAAATATGTGTATTCCTCAACATTTAAAATTTCCCTCCTCAACGCAGACTGATTGTACACACTAATATTTTGCAATATGCAAAAGAAAAAAAAAAACAACAAACGTGAAGTGAGTGTCTAGTGAAAATGCAAAGTAAATACTTGATAATTGTACATAACTATAACATTGCATAATGTGAAGATAAGATAAGTCCAATAACTCGTTTTGCGCGAAAAATTAAATTTAAGTGCTAATTTTTTTCTTGTTGAAAATGTACATACAGTGGGGATCACAAATGATAACATGTTTGTGCACTTTTTTATATTTAAATAAAAAAAAAACGTCAAAAATAAAGACGAAATATCAGGTATATATGAGATCAAAGCTGGTATACCACAGGGTAGCGCACTAAAACCAGTATTGTACACAACAGAGAACGGATTGATTGGTTAATTTTCAATGCTGATTGTACAACTTGTGCAGACCAACAAAAAATATCAAACTTTACTAGTTTACTGTCAACAAATCGCACATAAAGCAACAACCAAAAAATATTTATTTTCTCATTAGGTTTTATATTGTATTTGCTCTTTCTTTATGTTTTCATTCACTGAAAATAAGGAATGAGTAAACAAACAGCATTGCACATTTTTATTATTGTCGAGTAAAAGCAATGCATTTGCGAATGGTTAGCAAATGTGAATGGTCTCTTTCTGTTCTCGGGTACACAATATTTACTGCAGATATCCCAGTTACAGATAATGTCGTGATGGCAACATATACAGATGACACATCAATAGTTGCATCAAGTCAATCTTCAACAGAAGCTTCACTATTTCTCCAGAATCAAATACATCTTATTGAAAAATTACTTACTTAGTGGAATATAAAAATAAACTCCGATAAATCCAAACACATAACATTCACCTTAAGGAGAGGAGACTGTTCAAGTGTGAACATATATGAAATGAACAAATACCAAAAGATAATGGGCCATAACCATAGACAAACACTAAAGTCGGTTCTTTTTAAAAACAACTTTTTACTTAAAACCTACGTAGCCAAAGTATGAGCACAATTTTTTAAAACGCAAGCAGGGATGACATCAGTTCCACTACACAATGACGATTTTATTGTTTTTAATATTAGATTCATTAATTAAATACTTCATAACTCTTGGATAGCCAATAGATTTTCTTTTCGAATTTACAAAATTATAAAATGATTTTGGGTCACATTTAAAGTTCCTTCTCATTTTCTCAAGGTAATTTATATACAGTCTCCTGTTGAGAAGATTATATTCTGCTCGAGATACACAGTATTTGCTATAATCAGAAGGTGTTCTATATTGTTTTTACATTTTTTAATCTTGATAGATGAGGAGAATTCCACGGTGTACCTGAATGTTTAATCACGAAAAGTTTCGGCACACATTCCTCAATAAACTGATGCATAGTAGTATAAAATGTATTAACCATAGAGTCAATTGAAGCTGGGGTACCATTCGGAATGTATAACAGTTCAAGCCAATTAGTATTGGTCAAAAAATAATTCAGGTCATCGTAATTTGTTTTCTTAAAACATAACTTCTTATCGTTTGTATCATCCTGATTACAAAAGGCATCAGACAAAATATTGTGACTAACTTCAAGAGTAGGGTGGTAGCGATCTTCTGGTCTCGTAACTGATAATGTTCGAGTGATGGTGCAGTTAGTTGGTTCATTCACAAAAACCAAATCTAGAGTGTTTCCATATTCATTACAAATCCCATTTTTTTTGGAAAAGATATAAATCAGCTAAATTATTGAGAAACTCTTCAATAATGGCATCAAATTTTATTGGTGCATAACTGTATGAGTCTGGCAAAAATTTAAAAATTACAGCTGACAAGTTAAAATCGCCAAAAACGTAAACGAAGTCCTCAGGCTGAGCTTTAGACACAACAGATTTTATGGATTCAAAATGTTTCATATAAGTTAGTGGATCTGATTTTGGAGGAATGTAGGAGCAGGTTCAAAATATATGTGAGGTATTCAGTTTTATCCGAACACAGATAAACTCAATATCGGAATAATATTCAAATTTTAACTCATGAGATTGGAAAATATTTAAAACAGCAATTAAGACGCCTCCACCAATAGTAAAAGTTTCTCTGTCACGTCTAAATATATTGAAATCATTGCAAAGAATTTCAGTATTTAAAGTGTTTCTATTTAGCCAGGTTTCCGTAAGAACAACTATATGGTGATTTATATTAAAACTTTCAATATAGAGGTTAGCCAGTTTAATGTTTATACCACGAACATTTTGATAAATAATATTTAATTGTTTTTCAGTTTTCATGCAAAGTTTTTTGGGTTTGTTGACTCATGTGATGGAAGTCGTGCAACGTTGTTTGTTTTACGATTTTCTCTATGTCAAAATTCGCGAACGAGTGCATTATTTGGCCAGAAACAGGGATCAACAACGCAATCGAAAATGTCATTCGGTACAGTAATTTTAAAGAACCCAATACTTCTGGGTTCGGAATAAGAAAACTTGTGAATTATAATACCAGTACTTGACGGCAATTTTGATTTTAAGTAATATTCCATATCTTCACTGGTTGTGTCAGAGGCGAAAGGGATACAAAAACGGACTTCTTTGGAGGTATAACGCGCAATTCTTTAGGCATTGATTGAGATTCAGCGTTATTAATGACTTCGGACGTTTGGTTGTTTGGATCTATGGACGTTTCTGACGTTTGGCTGTTTTGATTATTTTGTTCTATTTGTGTAGTTTTGTTAGAAACATTTCCAGACACAGACGATATCGAAAATGGAGTTGCTGTTGCATTATTTATATTATTATTAATATTATTATTAGATATCGAGGGAGCTGAACGCTGAACATTTAGTGCCTTATTATTGTTCCTAGCAGACTTCCGATGTTTCGGTGAGGATTGTGCCGGAGATTTATAGTTGTCCAGGTAAGAGAACTCATCAAATAATTGTTCATATTTAGAAAGACGGTCGGATAAATTTAAAATTTCTTTTTTGATATCCAGAAAAGTTGATTTTCTTGCTTGGAAAAACTTATAAAAATCAACTCCAATTTTTCTACAGTTGGAACAGCACCAATTACCCCCCTCAGACTTAGAAATTGCTTCAGCAGCTAAAACAGGAATTCCACCACACTTGTAATGGATTAACCCATTACACAGCCAACAACCTAACATCCTTTCATCATCATTAACAATAGAACATTTTTTATTCATACACTCCATTGTATAAAATATTTCAATAACATTTACGTATTAAAAGTTTAAAAATAACGGCAAAACTAATTGGCAATTTTAATTTGGCAACAGTCACAGTAACCATGTACAATAGCTTGGCAGCACTTTTTTTAAAACAACCAGTATTTGACAAAGCGAAACAGCTGGATTTGTTTATAATTTTAATGCGTGTGTGTGCATTACCTTTGCAAAGATTTATCTGTCTCTTTTATTTATTCCAGTGAACTGTGATATATTTTTTTTTATTAATTTTATTAAAAATTAAAATTTAAAAACAATCCAATGGACAGTAGTTGACTGGTAACGTGTAATCTGGTCAGCCGAATCCAAATTAAATAGTTATAAATCTAAAGGTAAACAATATTGCTGGTGCCGAACAGCCCAGAGAATACAAAGACATGGTGTCTTTGAAACAATGAATCATGGTGGGAAACGTCATGATATAGGGTTACTTTACATGGTGGCACCTCGGACCACTGCAAAGAATGAGCAAAGAATACTATTTTCATATTTCGCAAACTCATCTTCTTGATTGGATAAAGTTGTTTTCAGCTGGACGATAACAAAATCGCGAAAGAATGACTTAGCGAGCAGAATTTTCTTTTAATAGAGTGGCAAACGTCAATCCGATTTAGAATTTATGATCAATCGTGAGGAGACAGTTGAAACAATACCAATTAACTCCAACTCATTTGGACGAGCTTTTCCAGCGATTTCAGAACGAATGAAACAGTATTCCAGAGATTTATTAAAAGTGTTTTATGAAGTAATGGACTTTAGTCTAAAAATAAAAATGCTATCATTCCCTAAAGTTTTTGTGTGGTGCAAAATTGAGTACATGCAGGTTGTTTTCTTTTCGTTTAACTTTTTTCTAAGAATAGTTTTTTTTACATATTAAACAACCTAAAATAAATAACAAATAACATTTTAAATTTTCTTTATTAGTTATATTTTAATGCAATAATAAGTGTACAAAGTACCAAGACAAGTCAATTTGTGCTCCCCACTGTATTTACATATGTGTACGTAGTAGAACTAGGTGATTTTCCTCTGATATCATATTGTACGTAATGCTATGGTAAAAATTTCAAAGAAATAAAATACCAGGAAAATAGATAAATACAAAAAACATAAATATGAAAGACCATGTTTTCATTTATTGTTTTACTCATTCTGTTTAAACAGACCAAAAAGGGAGTTTTTTTCAGCAGACAATAAGTCATTGTTAAAAATTAATTTCATAAGATTTTCTGACTTCAAATGCAACTGTAGTTATTCTACTAAAACAAATTTGCTGTTTTTTTCTAAATTCAAGTACGTATCAATTTAGTAATTTTAGTTGACATTTTCCTGTTTTTATATTTTGTAAATGTGCTTGCTTGACAACATTTTTCAAAATGAGCAGAATTATTATTACACCAAAGACTATAAATCAGAGGTAGGCAAAGCGTAAAATGAGGTTGTGTGTGTGAGCGAACTACCCAGCAAACATAAACATAATTATGTAAATTATACAAAAAAAACTTAGATAGGAAACATACACTCACAATGTATTTTCCGTAACATATAAGTAATTAACAATACTTCAAAAGCTGATTACATGCATGTTACCAAATGCATTATCAATCATAAAATATTTTTCGTAGTTCATTATTAATTTGAAATGTTTGTTGGGAAGTATTTCTGAAAAACAATATAAAAGCATCCGCCGCATGTGCACACATTGCTGTCTCAATGACGACTGAATGAAAGAGATTAAGAGTATGTGTGAAGTGCTGAGAGAAGTTATTAAAGTCGTTGTGTTGAAAATTTGTATTTTTAACAATTTTCACAAATTTAAATGTTTGGCTATCAAGCCTCCTTTGCCGCTATTTTACGCACTTGAAGATGTTTTTAAAGTCGTTGTGTTGAAAATTTTTATTTTTAACAATTTTCACAACTTTATATGTTTGGCTGCTAATCCTCCTTTGTCGCGGTTTTACGTACTTAAAGATGTTTTTAAAGTCGTTGTGCTGTACAATGTATAATTTTTCAATAATAATTGTAAAATATTACTCTTTCCAATACAATAAACATATTAATATTTTTCGTTTAAAGTTTTTGTTTTATATTGTTTTGAAAAAAAATATTCTCGCTGAAAAATCCTGCGGCTCTTTTGCAAATATTAAGTAAGTTTAGGGAGAAGATTTATGTGAAAATGCATGTTTTTAAAGCATATGTTAAGGCATATTTTTAAATATTTTAATAGTAATTCACATTTGCTTCAAAACACAATTTTGATACCTTACAGTAGTTATAAAATATTTGCACATAATTTTGTTACAGGGCCAGCAAATTGATCCAATATTATACATAATACGCTACTTTTAGTACAAAATTATGGGGAACTACATGAAATTTTCTTTTACATAATAGTTAAAATCTTCCCCCTATTAAAACAACATCAATTTGTTGCAACCATGTAACATGCTACAACATAATCTCAATTACCTTTAGCTGCAGGCAGCTAAAACAAATAATGTGGTTAAAAAAGGAAGGCGCCCACTTAAGGGACACTAATGTAACAAACATGTGTCCTTATAATTGAAAGCAACAACAATGCAAGAAAAGAGAGTAGAAAATTGTAAAACAAATGGGAAAATGTAAAAACCTGAAGAATTCTAGCTGTTTTGTGCTAAATTTTAAATTTGATAAATTGTGCATGTTTTAGCAAAAAGACAAAGACAAGACACGTAGCAGCAGAAAACACTACAATAGCAGTTTGTAACTTTAATTTTAATTGGCAGGCTGCAAATAAACAAGTAAACAAATTAGGTTAAACAAGATACATAGTGCAGAAATTATAAAGATTTTACAAAATAAGAAAAATAGGTCTACTTAAAGTAGGCTTTAAGTTGCAATTTTCTTTGTAAGCCTAAAAGTAGGCCCTGTAATTTTTGTAATTATGTATGTATATGGTTTTCTTAGTAAAATTCCTAATGTTCTTAGAAGAGGTTGGTTAAAAACGTCGACTGCTCTTTGTTGTTTTATTTTCATGTTATTGTTGCTTTTATTTTGCTATTTAAGTTATTACTTTCCCTTTTCTGTTTTTACTTTTGCACAATTATTTGCTTTTCTATTTTTCAAAAAGAATAATACACATGATACACAGTTCTCATCACTGTTAAACATACTTATTTAGAAGAAACACCGAAAACAAACTTATGCATAATTAACATGACGATCTCTTATTTTGCACACTTTTAGACAGAAAAAGTTTTAAAAAGTTAATTCAAGCTAAAAAAATACATGTTGCAAGCAACTAACATGTATAGTTCAGGCACAGAAAAATGTAATCAATGCACTCAGTCGTAGTTGTTCACTATCATCGTAAGTTACTTTTTAACTTGCACGACTCCACATCCTTTATTTTTTGACATACTTGCAAAAAATGTGTTAAAAGGGGCCACATTCAAAATTAAAAGCAGTAGATATAAAGATGCTGTATATTTCAAATGAATATTATTTGCTTTTTGAAAAATATTAAATAGGTTACATTAATACAGAACATGTACTTTGTTAAGTATATACTGTGAGTGTCAATATTAAGTAAACACCTAATAATGCTTAAAAAAATGTTTTAAGTAATATACTACAAGTACAAATTTAAGACGAAATATATTGCATAAAGTAACTTAAGCAAAAGACAATTCATTAACAAAATTTCAAAAAATGTCAATTCTGCCCAACTGATTTTTCTTAAGAAGGGTCCAGAACTGTTTCAAAGAAGTCGTACATTCTTCGTAGCTGCTTCGATGGTCACAATTTCAAACTAAAATCTTTAGCAAACACTTGTCGACCAACTTAAACTATTATTAGCTATATGTATATGTTTTAGAACTACGAGGACGGTTCGGAAACTTTTTAGCCTAGTACAGAAAGCGCGGTATACACAGAAAGACGTTAAGTGTTTTGAAAACTTACAGCTGTGCTATGAACACGTGTTAAATTTCTTTGCATCTGACACCTCCTTCATATAGAAACAGGTGTTCAAAAAAGAAGCATCCTGATTTTTTTTTACAATGGAAAAATTAGAAATTCATCATGTCACTTAATATTTAAATAGAAAAAGTTTATGGGGAAAAGAAATTCATAATGATATGGTGAATATGGTATGGAATGTTAGGCGAAAGCGCTCCTTCATATGTAACAGAAAAAACTTGGGTTGTTGAATTTAATCGTGATCTGTACAAGCATTGAGGATGAACCACGTTTTGGACGTCCAAAAACAGCAACAACAACACAAATTGTAGCCAAAGTGCATGATATGTTATCAAATGATCGACGAATAAAAGTGCGTCGAATAGCCAATATCAAGGAGATCTCAAATGATCGAGTCCATTTAATTTTTATTTATTTATTTTATTTATTTAGATTATAAGCCCTTAGGGCCTAATTAATCCAGATTATTCATATGGCAAATACAAAAGTATAATTTAATTTAAAAAAAAATATCAAAAAATTCTGTATATATAATTTTAACCCCCCTATTGCACAAATGTTGAATACTAAAATTAATAAAAAAAAAAACAATTTGGATTGTGGTAAATGTTTACAGCCACATTCTATAGATTTTGCAAAACAATATTTTTAAATTTCGATATTGAGTACGAAAAAGTTCGTCCTCTATAAGGTACAGTAGAGTTCCATAATCTTGAAACTCGAACTACAAATGATCTATTCATAATCTGGGAAGAATATCTAGGCATTATTAGTGAACTAGTTCTAGTGGAGAAGCCAAAATTAAATCTGTTGAAAAGGTACATTGGCTTCGCAAATTTCATAGTCTTATAAAATTGCAACAAAATAAAACTTTCAAAATCACATTGCAGAAGATTAATAATAAAAGATGTCATATGTATATGAGAACCATATTTTAATCCAAAGATATAACGAGCTACCCTATTAAAACATTGTTTAAGTTTTCTGATACCATTCCGTGATATACCCGAATATACCTCCAAACCATATAATAATATAGGAAGACACAATGCCATAGCTACTCGCCTTTTTACTTCAGCAGGTAAATAAAAACCAGTATTATATAAACGTTTGAGAACAAAATTAATCCTAGAAATAACATAATTCACATGGAAATCGAAATTTAAGTTGTTATCAATATATAAACCTAAATTTTTATAATATGAAACAAATTCGATCATATCAGTGTCTAATATCAGCAATGGTTTTCTAATAATTTGCGAAAACTACATGCATCGCGTTTTAGAAGGATTCAAACATAAACAATTCATATCAGACCACTCCATGCATGAAGAACTACAGATAAACAAGCTTTCTGCAGGATCGTATAAGAATGAAAATTTCTCAAGCTTGTTTGCATCGTTTTGAAAAAAATGAAATGGATTTTAAGCGTTATTTCATAACTCTTGATGAGACATAGATCCTCTGCAATCCAAGCAATGGAGTAAAGCTGGAGGAAGTACCCCAAAGGCAAAAACAATTCGATCAGCTGGTAGGGTTATGCCAACGTTTTTTTGGGATTTTAAAGGTATTTTATTTAAGAAGGTAAAACAATAAATTCTGAGTACTATTGCAACATTTTGAATCAATTCAATGTAATAATTCCAAAATACGTCTTGGCTTAAAGCACAAACAAATAATTTTAATAATTTAATAATATCAAGACAACGCACCAGCGCCAAAAGTGTTTTAACAATGCCTAAAATCAACGAATTTAAGTACGAGTTGCTTGACCTCATTCTCCTGATTTAGCTCCCAGTGACTTTTACATGTTCCCAAGTCTAAAAAAAAATCCTAGCTTGCAAGCGTTCTACCTCAAATGAAGATGCAAATACAGTTGTAAACCACCATTTTGAAGGCCTTCAGGAAAACTATTTTAATCTAGGGATAGAATTGCTAGATAAGCGTTGGACTAAGAGTATTGAAGTTTTAGGAGATTATATTGAAGAACTAACTATTCTCTTTCTGTGCTAGGTTAAGAAGTTTCCGTAACGCCCTCGTAGTTGTGGAACTAAAACAGATTTTCCTGTGTATATATATGCATTCATTGAATTTTTAAGGAATTTAGCAAATGCACTGGAATTGTTAATATAATATTAAAGCAAAATTTGCGAAACGAATCATTTTGAAAATTATTTTCAATAGAATTCACTTAGAGTTAATACAAAAGCTCTATCTGTTTTCTAAAACTAGTTGGTAACGCAACACTTTCATACAAAAATCACTGACAGCGTGGCTATTTTCAGAATTGTTCCTAATTATGTTTGTTTCAGAATTAATCAATTCTAATGTGATTGATTAAAGTGTTACAGGAACTGTTCTAAGGAACGTTTGCTATTTTTGAAACGCTGCTTTAGAAATAAAAATCATTAATGTCATGCTTGCGTTGAGAAAATATGCATTTTTTAAAATTTTTAAAAAATAAATTTCAGAAATTATTCATTTAAGCTGTAATAAAGTTTCCGACATCCAGGGGCCAAATTACCGCATTCGTGATCGAATGAGCTATCGTATAGAAAAATGATTTCGATATCGAAATTATGATAAAATGTACTAAATTCGATATCGAATGCCATAATCTCAAGTAAGAAAATTACGATCAATTTACTCGATATCGAATGCGGTAATTTGGCCCCAGTTCTAGTTTAAGTGTTGTATTTAAAATTGTAAAAAACCCAGAGTCACTTTATATATAAATATATATTTATAGTGAATTTTTATATGCTTACATAATAAACAAAGACATGATTTGATTTTTAATCATATCAATTGTTCTATTGTTATGGTTTTTATTTGAATAAATTAGCTTTAAATCATTTAAATCACATTATGTATTTAAGATTGATTACTAAATGAATAGAGTTTAATATTTATTACATTATAATAATAATAATACTCATACGCACCAGTGTTCCATTAATGATAATACAATTATTATTACAATTCAATGTATGATGGTATTTTATGTATTGTGTGGGCGTATAACTAAAGGATTGTGTGCATTTAGTAAAACCATGTTTAACTATCAAATAGCTTATCTCAAACAACATGACATTTATTGTCTGCCAAACAATAGAACCAGAAATGTACAACACAATTTAACAAAATATACATATGTACATATATAGAGATAGACACACAACCATTTACTTGTGACATGTGATATTTTCACTAGGCAGACGCAAATAATAGTAATAATTTGGAATTGTAAAATCTACAAACCTCTTAGTTTTAGTCAGTGTTGAAGAAATATATAATTAAAGAAATTTTAGACATACATGTACCAAATTTTGTTGAAACATCTTTAAATTTTGTGAACTATACTTTGCGCACATGTTTTACATGATCAGTCAAATGGGCACATATAGTTTAAAACACTTAAGCTATTTACCTACAATTGCCAGATCATATAGATACAATGTTGTCAGATCTGACAACATGCTAGCAATGTACTGACATTGAAGAATTGTTAGCAAAATTTAAATTTACAGTTTAGACGACTGTAAGAAAAGCTTACAATTTCATTGGCACAAAATTGTCACACAATAAATTTATTTGGCAACAGAAGTTGTCAGTTCATACGGTTGTCAGATTGCTGTATGGCAAAAATTGTCAAATTCGTTGTCAGGCATTATCAGAATTGCGTGTGTGTTTAAATTTGTTAAATATTAGCATGGAACAAAAAAAGAGCCATTAAAACAATTTTAGCTGCATATTTATATAAGTATGTACTATAAAAAAGCGGGGATGACGACGAAATAAAACAACGCCGCAAAGTTTGAGTGAAAAAACTATATATGAAATTTGCGACCTCTTCACATAAAATATCTTTGGGAAGTTTTAATTCAACGCAACCAGTATCTAATAAACATCGCCGGGACTCTACTTACCCTACGGATTCGACCTTGATTTTTTGCCGCCTTCAGAGCCTGTTGGCGACTGAATAGGAAAATTGAATTGGCTATCAATTTATTATTTTCTTAAGTTTTCTTTCTTTTGTTAAATATTATTAATGCACAATTTTGTTTGTTTATTTATGCATTTGCAGAGTTGCAAATATAAATAATTTCTCTGCAATATTGACATTGTCAGATGCATAAACTTTGTACATCTGACAATAAAAAATGTTTGACAATTATCTAACGACAATCTTACAATGGCAAAGAATGTATTCACAGGATTGCAAGATGTCTGACAAAATTTCTGTCTTACAATGTACTGAAAATAGTTTTTGTGACAACGTGGGTAGACAAAAATTGTAAGTTTATACGGTTGTTAGTTATTTTCTGAGCATTTTTCTGACAGTGTTTTAAGATCTGACAACCGTCTCTACAGAGAGAAAGTGTTTCTTAGTCGATTGAAATACTTAGAGTTAAACGAATATTTTTAAACTTTAAATACATTATCATAAACGCATAATACCTCCCGTAGTATGGTGTTCTAATGTAAAGGGTTTTACAACAAGAATTTTGTTTTCCAACCGGAGAATATTTAAATAATATAAAAGTTTGCAGCTTTGACAAATGCAACAACGAATTAAATATCGCTTGATAATTCAACAGGAAAATGGTGAAAAGAAAAAATTACATATCGCGAAATTCGTGACAAAAAATTGACTTATTTGGGCTTCTGAAAATGAGATTACGGTGAAAGAATCACGCTATAGAAACATGTTAATAAATATATGTTGTCCTATTATAGATGATATGAATATTACTAGACGGAACAACATGCAACACAGATACCCAAATAATAAATTTATTGGAACCGTAAAACTCAAAATCCCTGACCTAATTAATGAAATATAGGTAGAATGGAAATTTTGCCAAAATGATATTGAATATTAATTTTTAGAGATTTTTGTTTTTTTTTTTTCTTAATGAAATATAATTGAACTTTCGATATTTATTATTAGAGAGTTCGTTTTAATTAATGATTCAAAAATACAATTATAAGGGAACATTTTTAGACAATTGGCACATTGGAAAGCATTTTCTGCCCTGCAATGGAAATCATTGACAATGTTTATTGTCCAACATCTTCTTGTAAATATCATCTATTTAACTCACCATTTATTGAGAAATAGATTTCGGAAATTAATAATATTTCTTATTACATTTGATGAGTTAGAACAAAAGTTATTGAAAAGATTGTATGATTTTCATATAATTCCTTGTATTATTTTGTTGTGAAACACAAATGTCTCATTGAAAAACCCTGTATAAAAATATGTCTGTGACATATCGTAATATCCTTTAAAGTAAAGCAGCCGTAGCAGAAACCACAATATTCAAATGTCATTGAGTAGGAGTGCGTAAGAGTTTCTGACACATTTCTAATACTTTACCATACTTGACACCAATTCACTGCCAGTACAAGTACTAGTGTGCATTTCTACATTCAAATGTTCAGGATATTAGAGTCAAATACATATAAAATGTATTTGTATATTAAATAACATGAGTGTGGTATATATTAGATGGTATTTAGTATACTTTAGTTTGTCTTCATGAGAACTTGTGGTTGCTTGAAGAAAAGCATATTTTAACTATTGTAATAAGAATACAATAAGGAACTGAATATAAGCATTGAAAGCTTATAATCTTAGTATTTCAAACATATCCCAGCATACCATTTTAGGAGCGCTCCGAAAAAGGAGTCATAAAAGAGTCCAATAAAAGAGCATTTTCGGAGCGCTCCGAAAAAAGGAGTCAGAAAAGAATCCAACTAAACAGCATTTTCGGAGCGAAAGAAAAATTTGCTTCTTACTGTCCTGAATCGGCACGCAGTATGACTCAAAACTTCCACTTAATTATGTGTGTACCAAAGCGTTGTTGTCCTGCTATTTCTGCTTTGAACAAAAAAAAACATAGCTGTACCACACAAGAATGATAAAAACAAGATTTCACAGAGCCCAAAAAAACCCTCATAAAAGACTCTCGGACCATTTTCGACTGTAATGACCCTCTTTTCTGAGAGTTTTCGGAGCAATTATGATTGTGTTTTGGGCTCATAAACAGCGTAAACGCTCCGAAAAAGGTGTCAGAAAATACTCTTTTCGGACTCATATGGCTTGCTGGGATGTATGTCTCCTTATAAACCTGTGTACATTTATATGAGTTAATGTTGCCTACATTTAGATTGTGTACATTTATATGTCTTAGGTAGGTAGGTAGGAAGGCCGGTGTGAGTTGCCTCACACCCTCACCCAGAGACCAATACGGTACATTGCGTTGCCTTAGGAAAAGTTGTAGTACATAGAGTGAAATGAAAGCTAAAGTAAAGACAGGAGAGGAATATTATAGTATAGAGAGAGAAGAGAAAATAGAAGATAGAAAAGATTTATATGACTTAATGCTGCCTATATTTACGCACAATATGTAGCTGATATATTGATACAAGTTTTATTGAGAAATATTGAAATGAAAACACATTTTTATATTACAAGTTTAATGTAAATAAATTTAATTTAAGCAATATTATATATAATAAGTATATTTACGAACTATATTTTATTTCATAGTTCATAGGTCTTGTGTAGTTCTCTTCTAGTTTAAGGAAATCGTGAGTTTAATAGGTTTGTGTTTTAATTTAATTTTAGAAACTAACTTTGAAATTTTTTGTATTTACTTATTTTATATAAACATAGAACTTTACCGCGCTTACCTTATATTTTTTATTAACAATGTCTAATTTTGCAGCCAAAAATACAAATGAAATTGCTTGTGGTAATCTGCAAGTAAAAGATAAAAACAAATTATGAAAATATTTTATTAATTATAATAAACACTTGTTGGCAAAGAGTAACATTAATAACCTCTTCTAAATAATTTTAATATAAAATTTTGCTTCAAATATTTGTGAACGCCTAAAAGCACACTTAGAATATTTCAACGATGCTAATTAACCTCATAAACCAAAACACTTTAACCCTTAAGCGAACACCAGGGCCTGGCCAGGCATTTTTGAACATTTTTATAGTTTTTTTACCTAGATAACTTTGGCGGAGCTCCTTAACTTTTTATGAATTCCTCAATAAAGGTGTTTTGTACAAAAAAATTAAAAAAAAAAACTTAAAATTTTTTATCTCTAGTCGTGTTAATTACTCTCAACATGTTTGTAATACCAGGGCCCACCCAGGCATAGCTGCCAGATTTGACGATTTATCGTCATTTTGACGATTTTTGGTTTCAAAAATAGCAAAATGACGATTTGACGATTTTTCATTGAAAATGACGATTTCCTGAATTATTAAAATTTTCTATAAATTGTTAGTTTTATTTATGTTTTTGTTACCAAATTCTCTCAAAACTAAGTGATAGTAGTGTTTTCTTAATTATTGTTGTTAAGTTCAAGTAAAATAATTGCAAATAATATTGAGACAGGATAGTCGAAATTACTTATTTATCTGTAAACATAAAAATCAATTTTAAATACTGAATTCCATGAACTAAAATTTTAAAAAGAAACAATTTCTGAATTTCCACGGGGAAATTCTTCTACAAAAACTTCTCCTATTTTAACAAAACGTCGAAAGCATATTCAGCCGAATAAATTTAAATAACAAAAATACGGAATTCTTCGAATTCTATACTCAAAATGTTATTTAAAACTTAATAAAATAAATTGTTTTGACATTGTAATTTAACCTGAATTAATAAAATATGCTGAATTCAACAATTTATTTATAAAATACTGTTTCACACTATTCAGTTTTAGCAGACCAGTTTTTGTTCAATTCTCTTTTGAACTTGCCATTTCATCAAACATTCAATTTTCGTACTTTTTAATGTAAATCAACATGCATGAAAAACGATTTTTTCCGAAATTCATCTGGCAGCCCTGCACCCAGGCCCTATTATGTAGAAAATGCAGCAAATAAAATAAAAACAAAAGAGAAAGAGATTAAACCGATAAAAAGCAGAATCAATGTGCTTGAACGTTTCAGAAATTAGTTTCTTCTATTGTTGTGTTGACAGTTAACAAGTGTTAATAGTGTTACAATGAGTACTAAATTAGACAAAATCTTTGAAACAGTTTCAAAATCTCACCCTAAGTATGACAGATTGCCAGAGCAATTGCCAATGATATAGAAAACGAAATTCAGAATGAGGTTGATGGAAATTAAGACAATGCTTCTAATATTGGAAACGAGTTAGATATTGATAATAAAATTGAAGATTTTTAACTTAAAGCCATACAAATTATAAAAAGTTCCAGCTAGGCCCTGGGGTTCGCTTATGTTAACACAATTTGGTGTTTGCTTAAGGGTTAAATGAATTAAGAGAAAAACTATAAAAAAAACAAACAAGTTACCAGAAGTCACCGTAACTGAAATAACAACAAATGTCCCTTTTCAAAATTTAAGCCAAAAGGTCAACACAAGAAAAACATGAAAATATAATTTGAAATGGAACAGAATTTAAGGAAAGAATTAAAAAAGACAAGCGACAATAAAAAATAATTTATAAGAGATGTTTGCTAACACAGAAATAACGAGAAGCTTAAAAATTTAATAAAATCTTTAACATCCTGATACAAAAAAAAATATATTATAAAATCTGAAGAGCAAATTGGAATTCTTTAATGAATTGTCAGATTTTCACAACTTAGCTTAAATATTAATTGTACTACAGTTTAAATTACTTAAAAAACTAAGACATAAAGCTTTAACGATAATCAACAATCTCCTGATTTTGTCTTAATGACATCCGATCCTTGAACTTTCACCAGCAATAACAGTTGGCAATAAAAAGCCTAGAGAAATTGTAAACAACCAAAAATAAGACTAGCAAGATAACCAAAAAAAAAAAAGAAAACCAATGTTGCAAGAGTCAAGCTAAAAAAAAAAAAATCTGTAAAATAAAGAAAATTATGGTCATAAATTCACACTAAGAAAAAAATAACAAACAATATTGTTTATTTATTCTAGGGTGAAATAGTTTTCTGTCTATAAAAAAAAATAGTGTCATCATCATACACAAACACACTGACAGTTGCAGTGACACCCAAATACAAATAGCAATAACTGCAAGGTACAAGTACAAAACCTCATTGCTGCCAAAGTACAAGAGGAAACTATATACAAAAACTCATAAGTCTTGGACCAATGAACAAACAAATAAAGCACAAACTAATGGTCTTCTATTGCAATAATAATATTTGTCCTCATTTTTAGTTTTGAATTCTTTTTTTTGTCTCAAATATTTTTGCTGTTCTTAGTGTTGTTTTATATATATTGTGTATTGTAAATGTTTACTTCTATTGCTCACTCTATATATCCTTTACGATTTGTTGCACTGTAGAAAAATCACACACGCGAATAGGAAATATTTATTTTATAGACACTTAACCTTAATATTTATGTATGTTTTTATATTTTAGTGTCAGGTATCAGGTATTTTTTGGTTATGACATAATTTTTATAAAAAATCATAAAATTTTACAAGATTATTTAAACTAAGAGAAATATACAAAAATAAATAGTAGTGTATACAATTATTTTCAAATAGATTGTATATTTAACTAGAAGTAAAACTTCGAAAAAACAAATTTAAAAAAAAAATTCTTTAATACTCGCAAGAGGAAAAATTCTTATTCCGATTGTTTAAACGTTAAAGTTTTCCTATTATAAAGCTTTGAAAATGGAGAATCATAAGTATGACATTTGATTGAATTTCTCTTAGACCTAATTAATAAATTCAAAATGTGCCCTAGATTTATAATGTCATGGCTCTATATCATACCAAAGAATGGACATATGTATTTGTTCAAGTTTAACTTTACTACCTGACTTTTCGGCCTCACGTAACGGCGTACACAAACGTGGGTGAACCTGGATTGTAATGCAAGTCTTGCAAATTACTTTGGTATTTACTGCAAGGAACATAGAATTTGCAAGTTCTTGTAAACCACTGCAACGATCGATGTACAAGCACCTTGCTAAATAGCTTTGGCTATCTAATCACTGCCATCTACAGTTTAGACAATTAGCATGATCCAACACTATTACTAAGAAAGCAGGAATCGAAACATTGCACTGACCGACTACTACTGCCAAGGACGAAAGATCACTGCAGTTGGCATCAACCGCCATATTAACTTGCCCAGGACGGATTCACAACAAACATGCCACGAACGCCACAATTTCAATGCATTACCTATGCACAGAGCCAAGTGTCACCAGTACTTGTCTCTGTTGTCTCAGCAACAGCACTTAGAGACAATTTGGTTGCTCGAAATTTGTTACTCGAACAAACATCAGTCCCACTGCAAGAAATAGAGACTTTGGCCAGCTTCGTCCATATTATCTATATTTGACTCTATCCAGTTTGAAGTTCATGCCAGCTCATGGCACCAGCTTCGAAATATCTAACCCTGCCAACATGCCAAGAGCAAAACGAAAGAAATGGCAGAATCGAAATTTTTTGGAAATAAGCCCGGTATTTTCAATCGAAATTATATTTATATGGCAGTAGCCATTTGAATATTGCCAGCACAAACCATGCAAAGGCGGAGTTGTAGAGGCTCACAATAGGCTAGCTTTTGCATTTCTGTTATTCATCCGTATTCTAAGATTTTCATATTTTCTAAAACTCTACAAAACTTGCTTTCATGCGATATTTATTTATGGTTCGCGAGTTAAACGCATTAGAAAATTTAAATGTCTACATTTTTCCATTTTCCATCAGTTGCTCAATATTTGAAACGAATATCTTATTCAAGTCCAAAAATAAATGATTTTCAATTTGAAAGTTAAAAGTTAAAAGTCAATTACTCATTTAGTTTGAATATTATCAGCTATTTACAATAGAAATTTGTTATGAATAACTTGTTTTATATTTCATTCAGTTTTAACTTTTACTAGCGGACCCAGCGAACTTTGCCTCGCCCCAATTTTAAGCCTTCAGACAAACTGTAGAATATTAATATAATACAACAGGAATAATTTCACACAAAATTTAGTACAAAAATAATTTTCCAATTGTCCGACTTTTACGGAGTGATTTACCAATTTTTCGCATTTTGCATTTTCCCCAATTTAATTTACACTAAACACTTTCTATTTTTTCATTTGGAAAGCCATTAAGGAATAATTTCACACAAAATTTTCCGGAGGGATTTTCCAAAATTTTCTTCCGTAAAAACCTTTTCCTCGAAAATACGAACAACTGACAAACAAATTTTACAGAAATCGGCCCAGCCGTTCTCATTTTAGGAATTACTATACATTTTTTACATACATTCTATAATTTGAAAACTGGGATTACAAAACGGAAAGCACTTTCGAAATTCCACATACATGTGTACATGTACAATACATGTATTCTTTATTTATTCTAAGAGTATTTTATCAGACGCGTAAAACACAATTTTTAGGATTTTCGTCTCGAATTTTTAGAAATGCGGGAATTCTTTTGAACTTTTGTTAAATTGTTCTATAACTCATTATGCTTTATTGTATTCTTTATTTATTCTAAGAGTATTTTATCAAACCCGACAAAAATGTGGGATCTATGAGCAAAATTGTAAAAATCCCCATTTTTGGGATTTTCAGCGCAAATTTTTGGAGTTGCGGAATTCAATTTGTAATTTTGTTAATTTTTTATTCATAATAACATTGAAAATTTCATTGCATCCACTTGGGTTCTACCTTTGTAAAATTAAGTGGTGGTGAAATTTTCATTAAATTTGTTTTCTAATTTTAGTAAAAATGTTTTGGGAAGTTAAATATAATTTCCAGTTTATTTCGTCGTAAAATAAAAGTCTCACTGCTTTTCTGAAATGCCGTGAAATTGTCTATGCGGAATTGAAAACTATTTCAGTTTCAGTTTGTGGAATATAGAACCTAGGCGATTATGTTAATAAATAAAGATGATAATAAAGTTATTGCATATTACATATTTGTTGAATGTCTGAAAAATAGTATTAAAAAAAAAAACAAAATACTAATAAATGTGGAAATAACAGAAATCATTTGACCCACATATTCCATGGACTTCAGATTCAGGTCAATATCTCGATTTGTTACACAAATATACTATTTTAAGGCTTCAATACTAAAGCAAATCCTAAATTTTCTGTACCAAATCTGCAGATTTTCAACAATGTCTGGTAGCAATATTTAAGTAATATTGACAACCTGATGGTTGTACCTTGTTGGGTTTGTTATCAACGTTTTAAAGTAAATACAGCATGACATTTTTGCCGAAAGTAGCTCATTGAACAGTTCTATTTTAATTTCCTTTTCCACTTCTAGGTCATATTTATAATTTTCCAGTTTTTTTTTTTGCTATTTGCTAAAACAAAAAACTAATGTATGAAATTGTTAGTGAACGGATGCTGGCTGGCTGGTTGGTTGACAGAATTCTTGGCTTATACTAGTGGCATACAACACACAATACAATTGCAGAAAAAATAGCAACACAAATATATAGGGCGATTCATTTTGAGTTTTTAATTTTTGAGTAAATCACTTAAAATAGAATTTTATGTCGTTGGGGAGAGGGGGCACCTTTGAACACTTTTTGCTTTCAAGCCACATAAAAATTTATATTTTTGAATTATTGAGTTTTTGCATAATTTAACCAATATATATGGAAATAAACTTTAGCTTAAGTCTACAAGTAACTTAGTTTTAGTTCGATTTATATTTATTTTTTTTTAATGGATGAAGTCATTGTGTTCAAATGTGCCCCCATACGGAGTAGCTTTGAACTAGGCTGGGGCAGTTTTGAACGGCAATTTCTTCTTGTAGCGCTTATGCCCAAAAATAACATAGTTATATTTTTTATATATATAATAATTCGATTTATTGATTAAGAAAAACATAAACATTAACAATTAAAAAATAAAAAATTCAGATCAAAAATAAGTTTTATATTATTAAGACGGAAAAGGCCTTGCGATTTCAGGTGGCATTACATTTTCCTTTAAATCATCATGATCAGCATTGGATTCGTCATTTTCAGAAAATAAGAGAGAATCAACAATGTTTGGTACTTCTGTTGATAAATTAATGTGTTCAAAGGTTCCTCCTTTTTCTTTGTTCAAATCTGAACTGGCTTGCCATTTCACGGAAATTTATAATAAATATTTTTCTTTACATAAATATCAACTAACTTAACTTAATTTAATTTAATTAATTTGTACTCTATTTCTCAAAAAACGGTGAGTTAAATAGATAATATTTACAGAGTGATAGTGGACAATGAAGATTGCTGAAGACGCCCTTGGCCGGGTAGAAAATGCATTCCAATTTGCCAATTGTTCCAGTACTTTACAATAGTATTCTTAATTATTTGAACTAGTAGCCTGAATAAAAACTTTTCTCTTAAAAATTAACTTAATTTTGTTTTAAAATGATTTTTGGATTGCAATAAATTTATTTCACGAAAGAAAACGATCACTGAATACTACTTACACTCTTACAAAAAAAAAAAAAAAAATAAAAAAATTTACAATGGAACTGCGAAAACTTGTTCACCCAATTACATTCGGTCGACGACTGAAAAAAATAGAAAAAGTTGTTGACGTTGCTAGAAAACAAGGTTCGCATGTGAAAAACTCGGTTAAGGGTCGGAAAAAATGTTAAACTGAGATTTTATCAACATTGTTCAAAGGTGCCCCGTGGTCAAACGTGCCCCCCTCTCCCCTAATCTTTATTATTGCTAGAAAAATTGATATTTACTAAAACTAATTTCATTAAAATGTTGTCCAATACTACGCTGTAATTGGTTCATACATACGCTCTAATTTTCAATAATACAGGTATCTCGAGAATTTCGCGAGTAATATTGATTTTTAATTCTTTGATGTCAATGAAGACTGGATGTGAACTATTCGTTCGCGTATCTTCCACGTATCAATGAAGCAAACCTTATGTTGCTTAAAGTGCACGAAACACATCACTGTTGCTGATTTTTGCAATACAGCTGAAGAATTCGTAGACCCTGTTGCGGTGTGAGGCTTTTCATAATGAATTCTCAAATTATATTAAATAAAAATAAGATGACAGTATGGGAATTTTAAAACACTACAATAGAAAAAAAGTTGTAAATGAATCTCCCTATTTTAAGGATTCAAATATGTTTTTAAATGTTGCAGTTTCTCTATTTTTGCTTCCATTTTTTGTTATAATTTTACCTTGTACAATATTTTTAGTATTTGCCAACTTGTATCAAGGTTAGTTTTAATTTATTTTGGTTGTAGGGTAACTAACATTAAAAATAATGTTATTATTATTATTTTTGCTATTGTTTCAGATGTTGCATTAGTTCAGAGCCAAAGGTTGTGTGCTAAAATTTGTTTTCGTTTGTGTTATTTTTCATACATACATCCATATATTTTTTACTCTACCCCTCATATTATATTTCAAGGCAAGTACAATATGTTTGAATTATTCTTGCTTGAAATATCTCCATGTTCAATTTACTAAAATTTTTAGTTTATAAATAAATGAAAAAATATAAATTATTTGGAAAATCTTGAAATATTTAACATCTAAATAACACAAGGTTGTTAGGTCAAATAAATCATTTTCTTCTGGTATCTACTCGCATATATAGGTATGTATAAACATTTGGGTTTTCCTTCATATTGTGTACTGAAACGGATATATTGTGTATGTTTTGTATGTGTAAACGGAAATGAACAATATGTCTTGTTTTTGTAATTTTTATTACACATGAATACTACTGCGATAGTCCATACCGAAATGTATTAAACATTATCATCATTGGATTTATCATTATGAATTACAAAGAAATTATTCACAAATATTATGTTTACCAAGTGTTCATCACAACATTGGTTTATATATCGTCTTGTAATGATCGTTTTTAATAACTTTGTTTTTTGTTGTTTTTTTTTACTCCAGTAAAACTAATACCACAGTACAACAAGGAGACCAAAAAAATATACGTGTGTCGGCGTTTTGATAAATCACATCAGAATTTCATTTAAAAAGCGATTAAAAATTCCCAGCTCTGGCCGGTTCTTGCAGCATATCGGTATATAAAACTATGAGGTGTAGGCTATGTTCAGCATTTTTGTAGATAATGGTATGGCAAATATTTTTTTAGAACATATTAACCCTCTTACTCCCCCCTCATAACGGCATTTTTGGCTTTATTCTAAGAAATTGTAAAACACACCCCGAAAAAGGTGAAGGGCGGCGATGAAATGTTCTACAAAAATGTTGGCCATAAAATTTTACTATATATGTCAGAACACACCAAAACCCAAAACTTAACACAAACACTAAAAACCAATCAAATTCAAGATTGTCCATTAAAGGTTAATTTAGTTATTGTTCACGTATGTGGGTCATCCCATCTGTGGCGGGAATATTTGACACTCCAATACCGAATACTTTTGCATCTACGCCACTATGTCGTTAGTT
This sequence comes from Bellardia pandia, assembly GCA_916048285.2. Taxonomy (NCBI): domain Eukaryota; kingdom Metazoa; phylum Arthropoda; class Insecta; order Diptera; family Calliphoridae; genus Bellardia; species Bellardia pandia. Next base: position 19,730,634 of record OU696532.1, on the reverse strand, counting down.
TTGTTGCTAAGAAGAACATCTTCTTTTTATCACGGTTTTCCCACTCAAAATTGAAGTAATTGAAGTATTGTCTAGCTAAGAATATCGATGCAAGTGGGATATCTATCAAAAAAAAAATAGGATTTTTCAATATTTGGCACATGTATCATTTTCATCATTTTTAGTAATTAACGTATCTTTAAAAACAAAAAACTAAACAAAGTTTATGTATTTATATCCATATATGGTACAAAATGATACAAATACATATATGGTATTTTTGGAATATAAGTAAAATTTTGCTAGTTAACCATATATTTGATCATATCAACACCTAAAACTAATATTATTTGCATTAATAAAAATGTTAAAAATAAAATAAAATTCTAACTTATAGATCTAAACTAAATTATAATTAATATAGATATTCACTGTGTCTTTCAAGACAACACTATGTCTTTCAAGACAACACTGTCTTTCAAGACATCTACATATTGTGGGTGTTTGTTATTCCAAATAAACACAATCTAAAAACTGTATGTTTTTTTTGTTAAATTTTATACACATCACAAGTTTGTGTTGCCCCTTAAATGCTAAAAACAGCTAAATATTAATCATAAATTTTATTTAAAAGATTTTGCTCGTATTCTCTCTTGGACGTAAAAACTAAACAAACGTATAAACACACTTAAATTATTTAAAAATAAACATTTGGTGTTTAAAGGTCACATTTCTTTTGCGTTCTTACTTATGTAGACTTTAAAGCAATGCAAAATATAGATGAGTATAGATAAAATGATGAGTAATAGTGCATGCGTCTTTAATCAGATCATTGACAATTCTTTCACAAATAGTTTATGACAATTTCTTAAGCTTTTCAACATTAAAGTCTTCCCCAGCACCATTAATCTGTCTACTGACAAGATTTACTAAAGAATAACACCAGATTTTTATTAAGTTTTACGTGTGCAGCATTAAACCACTGCGACATTTCTGGCAGATACGTGGTATGGTGGTAAATGTGTGTCAATAAAAATGAAGTAAACTAAGAATGCTAGACAGCAGGAAGCAATCACAATATTTACAATTCTTATGTTTGTAGACTCTAATAACTTGAGGTGGAAAACGGTTGTTAAAATATGTTTTTTTCAGACTCTTTCCCATATTAGACTTATCGATTTATGATTTCGTAACCAGAATAAAAAATTAAACTTAAATTTAAAGCTAAAATTTTATTAGGTGAATGCTCAAATTTTCTCTATAAAATGTGTAAAATAAATTAAGCAAGACTATGTCGGAACAGACAGACAAAAAACTAAAAGCACACAGATAAGTAAAAATTTTACAGTAAACAAACGATTTGTATTCTGGCTAAACAGAGACAACAGCATTTGAATTGACAATAAGACACCACTGTGTCTAAAAAGAAACCACTGTGCCTACTTAGACACAACTGTGTCTAACAAGACACTACTGTGCCTAACAAGGCCACTGTATTTTTCACTGTGTCTAAAATGAAACCACTGTGCCTACTTAGACACCACTGTGTCTATTAAGACACCACTATGCCCTTTAAGCCACGTTGTGTCTAACAAGACACCATTAAGTCTAACAAGACACTACTGTGCCTAAAAAGACACCATTGTGCCTAACAAGGCCACTGTATTTTTCACTGTGTCTAAAAAGAAACCACTGTGCCTACTTAGACACCACTGTGTCTATTAAGACACCACTATGCCTTTTAAGCCACGTTGTGTCTAACAAGACACCATTAAGTCTAACAAGACACTACTGTGCCTAACAAGACACCATTGTGCCTAACAAGGCCACTGTATTTTTCACTGTGTCTAAAAAGAAACCACTGTGCCTACTTAGACACCACTGTGTCTATTAAGACACCACTATGCCTTTTAAGCCACGTTGTGTCTAACAAGACACTACTGTGCCTAAAAAGACACCATTGTGCCTAACAAGGCCACTGTATTTTTCACTGTGTCTTCCAGGACACCACTGTGTCTAACAATACTAATGCATCTAAATATATACTACTGTATCTGATTAGATAATTAAGTATAATAATAGACACTACAAAATTACAAAATGAACACTATTGCGTTTGAATCAATAGCAAACACCGTAATATGTGAACTGGAAAAGCACTATTCTATCTGAATTGCTAATAATGTGTCTATTTAAACTCTAGCGTGTTTAAATGGTAACCGTTGCATCTAAAAAGAAAACACAGTGTCTGAACACATACTACTCTATCTAAAAACACACTACTGTAACTAAATATGCTCTATTTACGGTGTCTAAAATGCAATAACTCTGTTTATTAACATATATGTATGCGCGAAATGATTAATATTTACTAAATATTAAAATGTAAAGTAATTAAAAAAACTACCAAAATATTGTATATTTGGCCTCATTAAACAACTTACGAACAAATCACTTTCAATTAAGTAAAAACAGGACGAAAATTTAAAATTTTTATTAATATTTCAGCAATAAAATCATAGTCTTAATGGTAGAGTTTTTATGCTCATTATCATAAACCATTTTGTTATACAGTTATGTGAAAAATAATAGTGCCACCCCCAAAATTCGATTTCAATACGAAAAAATTTACATAAATAATTATTTTCTTTAAACTTGTTTGTTGTTTTTTATTAGATATTATTGTAATATGAGAAAATACATAAATGAAATATTTGCATCATTTGCAATGAACAATTAAAATAAAAAAATTCTTTATATAGTACATTGAATTGCTCTGTGAACAAAATCTAACCAAACATTTTAAAATTATTAAAAAAAAATATAATAAATAATATCCTTAATAAAATAACTACTAATACTATCTCAGTACTTTGTAGAACTGCCATTATTTTTTATTACTGCGAAGCAGCGCTTCTGACAAGACGTAACTGAAATGTTATTACATGCAGTCTCAACCATTGCCCAAAGGTCATCTTTATTTGATGGATTCTTTCCTCTGAGACATCTTTTACCCTCGCCCCACAAATTTTCGATGGGATTTAGGTCTGGTGACTGTGAGGGCCATCCCAAAACTTTCACATGTTTGTCCCTGAACCATGTCTTTGCCAACTTCGATGAATGTTATGGGTCATTGTCCTGTTGAAACATTCATTGAAGTGGCATTTCCCACTCAGAATAAGGATGTGGACACTTCTACAATACGACTTCTGCTTCTTAAAAATTATTTAAAAGCAAGAAGTGCCCGTAAAGTGCAAATATTTCATTTATGTATTTTCTTATATTACAATAATATATAATAAAAAACAACAAAAAAGTTTAAAGAAAATAATTACACTGTCTAACAAATTAAGAGTTTTTGAATGGAACAGAATAGCGACCCCATAATTCTGAAAGGGTATGTTGAGTAGATCATTTTTGTAGAACAAACTTATGGTCCAGCACGTCTGAGTTTTTTTTTACAGTGGGTCAAAATTTTAATTTTTTGGTCGAAGGGAGCATTATACTATATGAATAAAATGTTGTAAGTTAATGTCTGAGAGAATTCTTATGGTCAGAGTTGTATTGTGGAATTGTATGAGGATTATTTTTGTGGAAGATCTTAACCCTCTAACTGGTATCTTTATAGGTCAATTTGACCCTTTTTTCGATAAAATCAAAAAATATCCTTTAAAAAAGGACATTTAAGGATTAAAATATTCTACGAAAATGTTTGGCGGAAAATTTCAGTGGGGGTCGCTAAAGACACCATTGTTGTAAATAAAGCTCTTTACGATTTGTAAGCTGATTTGTAAGTCACAGCTGACTAGACGCGAGAACTCAGTGTTTGGCCCGGCCGAACTTGACGATGTTTTCACCTGCTTTGTATGTGTTGGCGTGTAATTTTGCCAATTAATCGTAAAGAGCTTTATTTACAACAATGGTGTCTTTGGCGACCCCCACTGAAATTTTCCGCCAAACATTTTCGTAGAATATTTTAATCCTTAAATGTCCTTTCTTAAAGGATATTTTTTGATTTTATCGAAAAAAGGGTCAAATTGACCCATAAAGAGACCAGTTAGAGGGTTAAGATCTTCCACAAAAATAATCCTCATACAATTCCACAATACAACTCTGACCATAAGAATTCTCTCAGACATTAACTTACAACATATTATTCATATAGTATAATGCTCCCTTCGACCAAAAAATGAAAACTTTGACCCACTGTAAAAAAAAACTCAGACGTGCTGGACCATAAGTTTGTTCTACAAAAATGATCTACTCAACATACCCTTTCAGAATTATAGGGTCGCTATTCTGTTCCAAAAATGGTGTTGGACAGTGTTATTTATGTAAATTTTTTAGTATTGAAATCGAATTTTGGGGGTGGCTCTATTATTTTTCACATAACTGTAGGTTGTTTTTTTTTTTTTTTTTTTGGAAAAAAGCAATAAAAAAAATAAATGTTTATTTAGCACAAAATATATAAACTTTTGCAGCATATTAAAAAAATAAACATTTTCATATCTATTTCAGCGATTTTATACGCATTTTGTGGGTAAATATTCATAAATTTTGACCTAAAAAAATGATACCATTTCTCATAACCCATAAGCTGCATAAACTGCTGCTACCCCTTACAGCTTCGCAAGACTACTTTCGTTTTATGTTTTTAATTTAAAATTTTTTTGTGCACAAAATAAATGACACAAAGTTAGGGAACATTTAATTTAAACTAAAGACCCAAATAAATGTGAATGCTAAAGAGTGAATAATTAAGAGTTAACGTTGGCGTTTAGCCATTCTGTCCATAAATGGAATCAAGTTAGACAAAAAAGCAAGAAAAAATTAAAAACCAGCGTATAGAGAAATAGAAAGCTAAAAGTTATAAAAGCATGACCTAAAAAAAAACGCAAATGATGACTTTCGACAAAAGTGTAATTATGTTTGTTTTTCACTTTTTAATTTCATTCTGTATAGAAACAAACAAAAAGTATTCAAATATTTTACACCTACAATGAAAGTCATAGAAATAAATAATTGCTAGCTGTTACCAAAGAGAGAAAAAGAGATTTTTGAAGGAAAGAGTTCAAAAAGAGTTCTTTCAAATTAACACCTTTATAATTTGGCATATTTGAGTTACTACTACAATATGTTTAATAGAAGAAAATAAATGTTTTTATTGTTTGAAGGAATACAGCCTCTGTGGATGATATTTTATATAGATTTATTTCAAAAGGCAAACAAATTTTACTTAGAAGAGCGATAGAAAACTTTGCCAGATATTAAATAAACTTTGTTTTTAAAACGGTCTCTACTCAAACTTTTTTTTTTGTTATCTGACACACTATTTTAACCTTCATACATAAAACTGTATTAAAACTAAAAATCTATATTAAATTTCTAAACGTAAGTGTGAATGTTTTTAACAATCGTTTTATTGCATATAATAAAAAGTGTGTGCTAAATTTTGAAAAAAAAAAAAAATATATGATAATTAAATTAACATTCAACATTTATACATTGAAATTTCAATTGTACAATACAACATTGAACCAATTATAGTTTAAAATACATAAATAAATTTTGAATGTTCGAAACATGTTTCCATTATAATAGAAAGGTAAACTACAGTATATTTTAAAAATTAATTGTATTTAATTTGGCAAAAAAATAAAATTAAAATTAAAATCGGTTAAAATAAAAACCATTACATTATATCAATCACTTATATTATTTGAAACAGGAAATTTTTGTCAATCTAATACTGTGTTCAGATCAGAGAACTTCAAAATCACGATTTTGCTTGATTTTATTCAGCACAAAAATTTTTGTTCATTTTAAAGAATAATGAAAAATTCAATGATGATTAAAAATCATACTCATTTTGCTGTACACATCAAATTCTGATTATGAGTAGAATTAACAAAAGCATTTTATGAACAAGTATGCAAAGGCAAGAGAAAAGCTTGCAGTAAATTCATTGTGTCTAAACGTTCTTATTCTCATTAATTCATACAACATGTTTGAACAGACCGTCTGTGTGACTTGAGCAATATGATATACCAACAATGCAAACAACATAACCAAATTAACATGTATTAACATTTTCTTTTGTTTTGTTTGCTTGTTTTTTATTGTGAAACATGTGTCCGATTAATGGTTCAAATTTAGTTGAATTGAATTGTAAAATTTCGAAATGTTATTACAGAAAAAAGAAATCGTTTAGGACCAAAATCTGTTAATAGCTTACTATTCCTACATTCGTATTTTAAAAATTTTAAAGCTAAGTAAATATAAAATTGCCTTATTATTTAATTATTAATTAAAATTAAAAGAATAAAATTTTTAAGTTGTTACCTTACTTACATATATGAATTAATAGTTAAAAAAATGTAATAAATTCTTGAGTTTTTACTTAAAAATAAATGTCCCGTTTTTTATTTATTGTATTGTTTTTGTATCTGATGTACATCAAAAACAACTGTAAATTAAAATTTAAAAAAACTTGCCTTTGTTGATAGGAATGAACGAATTCATACACAATGATTTCTTGCTTTTTGTACTTAAATGTTAATCAAAATTTTGTGTGTTGAGTGGAAAAGGCAAGTACACGAGTTGACAAGTTTGATTCGACCTATGATTAAAATAAGGCAGTGTTCAACCTGCAAGTGGTTCGATTGCCTTAAAATGAACAACGTATATAAAAGTTTGAACAAGTTTGATTAATTGATTTATTCCTAGTTTAAAGAAGATTATTTTCATGAGTCAACCGATGTGTAAACCATCTGCACCAACAGAGAGGCATTTGTTCGGTTGCTTTAAAATGAACAACACAACATTGTGTTTGGGCAGGTTTGATCATTTGCAAATAAAAGACAAGATTTTTGTGTCTTTGTTATTGTTGAAGGGTTTTTTAATCAACAAGTGAAGTTCTCTGGTTCAGATATGAAACTTAATTGAGTCAAAATTCGGTTAATTGACAATATTATTTTAAGAGTTCAGGCATACGCAATTTTCAGCTTACTCAATAATCATTTGACAGTTGGAAAACAATACAAGAAATACTCTAAATGGTTGTTGTGTTTCTATGTAAACAAACTTACCTTCACATTGACTTTTCAATAATTTCTTTTGTTTTCTTTTGTTGACATTTGCCATTTTATACAATTTTGTTCACTAAACACAGTTGTGAACAGTGTTGCATTCGAAATCTTACTCAATATTATAACAATTTCGTACTTATTGCGCAGTAATTAATTGAGATTTTATATGGAATATTGAGCTCAATAATGGTGTTAATTGCGGTTAACGCAATTAAGGTGCATATGTGAACACGCTATTAGTTCTAAAAATTATTATTGGGTATATAACTTCAATATACGGGATTCATAACATATGAACGCGGCTTTTGTATTTAGTAATTTATATGTCAATTTGAAGTTTGCATAGCTTGTCATTTATTCTCACTTAAGGTACGGTCACCCTTCGCAAATATTTACTCAAAAAAGCATAACCACTCGCTTTAGCACAAATTTATGTGACGTTGTTTGCAAGATCAAACAACATCAAACAAAATTAAACTAAATATTTATTGTGTCTTGTCCTAAATAAACAAAGTTTTTTTTTAAATAAATAAACGAGTTCAAATATATTTTATTTAGTGGTTACGTCTTCTTCGGCAAATATTTGCCAAGTGTGACCGTACCTTAAGAAATATTTCGAAAGAAGTGATTAGGAAATTTTGTTTTACCAGCCTAATATAGGGGTTTTTTCAGGCCTTATATGTATAATGCTGGTAAAGACAACCTCCATAAAAATTGATATTTTTAAAAATTTTTCTTCCAATTTTTTTAAATATATTGCAGATATTTCCAGGAAATTTTGTGTGCGTTGTTTTTATGATAAAAGAAGAATGTGTGAAGAAAATAATAAGAATAGGTCGATGATTTCTCATAGCCACCATACAAAAATTTTCCCGAAATATTGTTCAATTGTAGATAAGTGTCTAGAAAATTGGAATATCAAGACAAAATTCAGCAGGAATAAGTGTCATGCAAAAGAAAATCTCAAAACGATTTTTGTTTAGTTCGGTGCACGTTTGAACATAGACCCTATATAAAGTCCACTTCCATAATTCACTTAAATACGTATAAAACTGGTATAAATAATGTTAAATGGTTAGAATTTGACATAAATAATCGTTATATGTAAATAAATTGTTGTATTAAATTTTATGGTGGCCGGCCCATAATTGGTCATAGTTCCCATATATGGACCGCATCCGAAAAACCATTAATCTTTATATATATCGTATAAATATTGCTACCGAAGTTTAAGTTGACAACACCTTTTTAACTGGCGGCCATTTCTCAGCTGTCAAGTGATTTGTGTTAAGGCCCAACTATAATGTGCATATGCTAGCTTAAGCAAACGTGCGAACACATATAAATTGTATGTGGCAAACTATAATGTACTTAACGAAACTTTTCGTTAAGTTTTTCAACTGTCATTTGCTTAAGCAAAAAGCGAAACTAATCGCACATTCTGTACGGAATCAGCTGTTTGTTGTTGTTTGTTTGTGTTTTGAACAAAATGGAAGAAAATATATTTATTTTAAATTTAATAGAAAATGCGGAAAAAATAAGTGCCTTTACAATAAAAGGGACCCTTTTTATTTTAACAAAAATGTCTTTCTGTCGCGGTTATTTCTCTGACAGAACAAGAGCGTATTCTTCTTTTACAGTGTAGTTCACTTATTTCTTTTAATGTGCACAGGCCTTCAAGCGCTAACTTTAATATTTTTATATTATTTAAATTTTTAAGTTTTTTCTCCATTTTTGCAAACACAATACGAAAATTAACAAAACATATGTAAACGTTTATTATTATATACAATTTAGTGCTGCCGCAGCTGTACATTTTAGTACTTTTGCCGATAAATTAAAAAAAAAGAAAAATTATGCGTTTCGGGTACAAAGTTTTCTTTTAATTATAAAATAATATAATAATATTTATAAAATATAGTCATTTAATGGCTTTTTGTTAAAATAAAAACATTTTTTTTAAACATAAATGAGCAACTGTGGACAAAAAGTTTCAAAGTAATTGTAGCCACCTGAAAGTTCACTCTGAACTGGTTATGCATTTGACAGCCTTTTCGTTAACTTTTGCAATTTGCTTAAGCTTGCTTATGCATATTATAGTTGGGCCTTTAGTCGCTAGTCTTCGCCGATAAACCAGAAATGATTGAACACTTGAAGGACAACATTCGGCGATTTATTGCCGATATAAGACCACAAATGTTGCACAAAGTCAACGAAAATTGGACCTCCAGATTAGACAATGCCAGAAGTCATATTTAAATTATAATGCCGGAAGATTATCTTTCGAATAAAGAAATTTCATGTAAATTCAAAAACATCATTTTTGTTTTATTCCATTTCAAAGCTCAATAAATTGATTTAAAAATAAATTTGCACAATTTGGAAGCGCTGTTCAGGCGTCAGTGTATTCATGTTGAAATGCCAAACCAAACTAAACATAAATCACTTGACAGCTGACAAAGGAAAAGCAAAACTCGCAATAAAAATCTGTTTATTAAATCTCAGAATTATAAAATTATTTTTTATTTTTTTTTTTTTTGAAATTTTGCCATAAATACCGCATTTGAATTCAAAAGTACATAAAATTAAAGCGCAATACGAGTACATACCTATACAATGAGCATTGTTTATAAATAACAATTAAATTGTAATAATAATTATACTCGTGCGATTGTTTCCATAATTATAAAACAACTTTAATTATAATCTAATAAACAATATTTCTATAACAAATAAATCTGCGTCATAATACCAATTTAGATGCTGAAATTGTAACTAACTAGACATAAACTAAAAATAATGGGACATAAATTTAAAAAAAAATTATTTATTAGTTTATTTTTTCATTTAAATTAAGTCGTCATGCCCACCAATATCATCATCATCATCATCATGTGTAAGCAGCGTTGCCATATATATTTTAAAGAAAACTTTTTATTTTTGAAAAAAAAAGAAATTTTTTTTATATTAAACTTAAATTTGTTTAAAAAAATTATCAATGTTATTTATTAGTGTATTATTTTAGCAATCGACATTAATAATAATTATGTATTGTGAAAAATCAAAACGGAATATCTCGCGGCATTTTCTAACAGTTTTGTGAACATTATTCATAATTTAAGAATTCAAAAAAACTTTTGCGAAAACTTGACATATGGCAAACGCTGTGTGTACGTCCCAATTTACACGAAGCGATTCTTTAAGCGAAACTAAAGGCCCAACTATAATGTGCATATGCTAGCTTAAGCAACCCTGCGAATACATACAAATTGTATGTGGTAAACTATAATGTACTTAACGAAACTTTTCGTTAAGTTTTTCAACTGTCATTTGCTTAAGCAAAAAGCGAAACTGATCGCATATTCCGTACGGAATCATCTGTTTGTTGTTTGTTTGTGTTTTTAACAAAATGGAGAAAGAAGAAAATACATTTATTTTAAATTTAATAGAAAATGTGGAAAAAATAAGTGCCTTTATAATAAAAGGGCCCTTTTTATTTTAACACAAATGTCTCTGTCGTGGTTTATTTCTCTAACAGAACAAGAGCGTCTTCTTCTTTTACAGTGTAGTTCACTTATTTCTTTTAATGTGCACAGACCTTCAAGCGCTAACTTTAATATTTTTATATTATTTAAATTTTTAAGTCTTTTCTCCATTTTTACAAACACAATACGAAAATTAACAAAACATATGTAAACGTTTATTATTATTTACAATGTAGTGCTGCCACAGCTGTACATTTTAGTACTTTTGCCGATAAATTAAAAAAAAGGAAAAATTATGCGTTTCTGGTACGAAGTTTTCTTTTAATTATAAAATAATATAATAATATTTATAAAATATAGTCATTTAATGGCTTTTTGTTAAAATAAAAACATTTTTTTAAACATTAATGAGCAACTGTGGACAAAAAGTTTCAAAGTCATTGTAGCCACCTGAAATTTAGCTCTGAACTGGTTATGCATTTGACAGCCTTTTCGTTAACTTTTGCAATTTGCTTAAGCTTGCTTATGCATAGTATAGTTGGGCCTTAAGTTAAGCTTAAATAATTACATCGGGTGAGGGAAGATAAGACGAGTACACACTTGACTGTACTAGCAACTCGTGCTACTCTGTTTTCGTTTTACATATGTGCATACAACAGCGTTGTCAGCTTGGTGCGTTTTGCACCTTTTTTTGGTACTTTTTTAAATTTGTTGTGCGAAGAATTCCTTAGTTGGTGCGAGGTGCCCTTTTTTTGTTAATTTCGGTGCATTTTTTTCCCGAATATGTAATGAAATCTTTCTTTTTATTAATTTTTAATTGCAGTTTTTTAATAATTCATTATCATGAAATCTATACGAAGAAAAATTACCACATTAAATGAATTTTAAATACGAATGTATGACAAATGAATAAATACTCAGGTATGTGATGGAAAACGATAACGAGTGAGTTTTTGAAGTAAATTTTAAAGTATTTCTAATTAAATTTTTAAAATATTTGCTTTAAGATTTTCTTTAATTGCAAATTATCTTTATATTTTGTGGGATAAAACTGTTTTAATACAGAAAGATTACGAAAAAATTAACTTCTAAAACTCACTCGTTATCGTTTTCTATCACATACCTGACTATCAAATTCCTTACACGAATGTTATTGCTAAAGGTTAGTAGGGTGAAAATCTTTGTTTAAAAATAAAAATAACATTTTAAACAGTGAAATAGAAATTCTTGTGTAGCCTGAAAACAAAAATAATAAAAAAAGTACCAAATATGTACTGAAATTATCCCTTTTTACCAATTAGTACTTTAGTCCCGTATATCATATTGTGAGATAAATTTTGAGTGGTTAAATGCTTATTTTATCTCTATTAACTCTTTTATTTATTAAAAAGCTTTTACTATTATTACTTTTACTATTAATCGTTGATGTCTTTTCTAAAAGATTTATATAGAATTTATGAAATTAAAAAAAATTTGTAATTACATATCTAGTACAAAGCAAAAACAAACAGAATTCCAAACTTAATGCATTTTTTTAAATGGCGAGTTTTTTTTCTCCACTTTAATGCATTTTAAAATTTCAATTTTGACAACGCTAATATAAAAATGTGTGTATGCTCTCGAATAAAAATACGAGTGATTTAAGCAATTATATTGTGCTGTGTGAACACTGAAGAAATTTCAAGGAAACAATTGTATCAATATTTTTAATAAAACTTGCTTCGTGTAAACTGGAACTAACGAAATATTAAATGATATTGTACATCAAATTTAAATTATATTTATTGTTTTATTTTAAGCTTCTGTTATTATTTTTATTTTTTCGTTGTATATCCAGTTGAAAATAATTATTTGGGGTTTAAAACTAACCGGCCTTGACGTTGCAATTTGAAAAATAAAAGCAAAACAAACAACTTAAATTGTTAAAAAAAGTGTTTTTAGAGAGATAGAGAGAGAGCGATAGTGCTCAGTCAATTTATGTGTCATAACAAAATGTTTCGCGTGTAATTATTGGGTAAATTAAAGCAGCAAATAAGCAAAAAGGCTAATCACAGTCTGAGTTTGTAAACGATTTGAGTTTGTAGCTTGGTTATATTTTTAACAGCCTTAAAATATAACATCTTTAAATCTCAATTAATTGAAAAGAAAAGTAAAAATTCTATTTATTACTATACATTTTTACTGGTATTGTATAATGAAGAAAACCTACTGAAACTGTGACTACACCTCTTTTGTTTATTTTCTTTTTTTGAATTCATTCGAAAATTGTTTGTTTAAGTTTCTTTATAGAAATATTTACGTTATGCACGATCGCTTCCACTTTATTATATCATGTAAGTGATACAATTTCATAAAACTGCAAACAATTTACAAATAAATTGCAACTTGACAAGGAAGCAGAATAAATGAATGAAATTTTATTTATAAAGATTACTAAAGAAAACTTGTAATATAAATAACCTTGTTTTAAGTTCAAGATCATGATGTAATTCATTAAAACTGTTAGTAAATATAAAATATAAAATATTTTAAAATTATTTATATATATATATATAAAATGTTATTTATAGTGTTTAAATATGTTGAATCAACATTGTTGATAAACAAAATAAATATGGTTGGGAGTCTTTACGAACCTGGACGTATTCACACAGACCTTCTGCTCAACTATATTATATTTAATTCCGATTGACATATTTAAAACTTATGAGAATTTGAGTTTGAGTGTCGTAGTAGGGTGCAAATTTGGGTTATCTTAAGGTACGGTCACACTTGGCAAATATTTGCCGAAAAAGACGTAACTAATTCATAAAATATTTTTGAACTCGTTGATTTATTAAAAAAAAACTTCGTTTATTTCAGACAAGACACAGCGCATATTTTTGGTCTTATTTTATTTGTTGCTGTTTGATCTTTCAAAACTTTTCTAATAGTAAACAATGTCAAACAAATTTGTGCTAAAACAAGTGGTTACGACATTTAGTCATATACATACATTTTTAGTTTTTATTTTTGTAATGCCCTTGTTCTATCTTTGACTATGTTCGTATATTTATTTTAAAAATTTATTAATTTCTATGGTTTACAAGTTTAAAAATAATTGATTTTAAATTTGAAAATTAAATTAAATGCTGAACTTTTCTTTCTTTTTACTAATTTTACCTCAAAATTTTGACTTGAAACTAAAATTTCAAAGCTTGTTTTCCCAAAAAAAGACAAATTGTATTCCATATGATCATATTTGTCTGATACCAGCTCTGGGACAAATGTGTTTTTTTTAGTTTATTTTTAAAACTAAGAGAATTTCTTTTAATAAACGAAATAATTAGTAGGTCAGATTATTAATGAATGTGAGTAAATTTGTCCAAATAAACCATAAGTAGACTGCTAAGAAAATCCCTGACAATTACTCGACAAAACAGAAAAACCCCTATAACCGATATTCGGCAATAGATAATAAATAAGTCATTATACGACTACATCTAAATAATTTATAGATAATAAATAATAGATAATAAATAAGTCATTATACGACTACATCTAAATAATTTATTGGGTGTAAAACAGAAAAATGCGGGATTCATAACAGACGACGTAGCTTTAAAACGCTGTTTTGGTTTTTAGTAACGTATGCGTCATTTAGTCTAATACTACGTTTCCACGGTACATGCTTCGCTCTCTATTCATGCTTCACACCCCAATCATGAGTGAAACAACTTGCTTCATCATACAAAATTTTAAGAGCGAATCAAGTAGATTCATATTGAATCTACTTGCAAAGCACGAAAAATTGCACTCTTCTCTAATTTTTATCGCAAGTTTATCTGCACTAGCTGTAAAAATTTAATATTATTGTAAACAAAGCAAATTATTTTCTTTTTGCTGGAAGTAAAGACGTACGAATGTATGTTTTTTTCAAATAAGCTAACTAATTTCCACTCACTTTTTTTGTCCATTAAAAAAAATATATTCCACAAATTGTAAATTCTGTTTTTTTTTATTCTGTTTGTTTATTAAAAACAACTGTCAAATCGAATCAAGTTTTTTTGGTCATGTAAACAGCATGATTCATAAACATGATTCAGAGAGCAAAGCAGGTGATTCAAGTCGTCGTGGACACATAGTATAACATAATTATCTTTTGCTTCGAAAATATCTAATTTTGTGAATTTTGTATGGGGAGAGTTTTGCTTTACTTCCTTCATTTGTAAAACCGTGAATTTTTTCAATCGGCTTCAATGTGCAAACGATGATTTTGAGGTTCAGAAGTGCTGATTTTGACACCAAAGGCAAATATCCGTGGCACGAAGTTATTACTCGGTAGTTCGTGGGACCAAAAGGGTGCTCTAAAGTATGAGCAGTTGAAATCTGGCCACACCATCACAGGCAACATGTACCGAATGTTATTGATTTGTTTGAAAAGAGCATTGACCCAAAAACGCCCAGATTATGCTGTCAGATATTAAATCTACATGTTGTTCAAAACAATTTAGAAAGAAGTACACCTAATTCTGTTTTTACACGGTTTTGATTTAACACGGTTTGAAAATGAAGAAATTTTAAATTTTTTTAACACAATTTTTTCCATTTAGCACGATTCAAATTTTTTGGGCTTAAATTTTTTTTGGTTAAATTTAATTTTTGTGAAATATGTTCATATCACAAATTTAGGGGAATTCCCTTTTTGTAGATACAATCAAATTTACGGGCCAGATCAATTGTAACTAGCACAAATTTAGGGAAATTGCATAAAATTAAATGAACTTGTCCTACATACATTTTTTTACATTACTTTTAAACTTGGAGCGCATATTAAAACCAAATTCTACTTTAAAATTCATTTATTTTTATAATTTATACCTACATATATTGCTTTTATTTTCATTGTAATTTTATTTTGTTGTGTGTAATAATTCCAATTTAAATACAATCCCATGATGACATTTTTAAATCCCCACATGTTAAATATATAAATCGGTTTTATTTGTTTAAATGTTTATGTTTAATATACATATATTTTTGTATTGTTGTTATTATGCTTTTTAAATTGTTAAACAAATGTTATTATTGTTGTCGAACTTATAGTACACTTTTAATGAACCTAAATTGTTGCTTACACAAAATAACTATAAATATCAATGTTTAACATTATTGTTTGAAAACAATATACTACATCTCTTTTGGTTTCGTTTGAATAAATTTCTCTGTTTTGTCTTTTCTTTCTGAGAAAGATGAACCAGATGAATGCATTGACGAAATAAAGGATAAACTGAAAATCTTTGTTCAAGCATGAAGAAATTATATAAATGATTAAAAAAAATCTTTCATTATTTTTGTATCGTTATTATTTTTGTAAGAAGATTAGGAATGAATGAATGATAGGAATGTTGCAAGTACGTAAGTAACACAATGGTTTAAATGATATACATGTACATGTATGTATATGAAATTATGATTTTATAAAGTGTGAATTTATTTCACAAAATGTGTATAAAATTTTAAAAGAGTTTAAAGATTATCTAATGAGAAACCCACATTTCAGTTGATAAAGTCTAATTTATTTTAAATATTTTATTTAAATAAGCAACAAAAAAGAAAATTCAACTTTGTAAAAACTTGAATTATTTTAAATAAATTATAAATTTAATAATTGGAAAACTCTTTATAATACACGTTATTTTAATACCGTACATCACCATAGTGGGGAGGGTATATTGGATTTGTGCTGATGTTTGTAATGCCCATTTGTCCAACACCCACCTGAGAGTATACCAATCGACTCAAAATCTTTTGCTGAGTCGATTTAACGATGTCCGTCCGTCCGTCGATCTGGCTTGTTGGCTGTGCGCAAAGTACAGGTCGCAAGTTTGAAGATATTTTGTTAAAAAGTTAATATATGATATTTTTTCGGTCCAAGGACGAAATTAACATCAGTTTAAATTGGACCTTTAATTCATCTAGCCCCCATACAAATCTCCTCCCGAAATAGGGGTTAATCGGTCATAAATATTTGATTTATGCTCTTATCCAAATTTCGCCATAAATAAGTTGTACAAGAAACCTAATTACATCTATAAATTTTGTACAGATCGTTCGATAATTGACCATAGAACCCATATAATGTCCACTTGTGAAAATCACTTTAAGGAACTCTCTCAAAAATTTTGATATCAAAATATTTTTTAAATAAACAAAAATAATTTGGTCCAATTTTATGATGAGCGGTCCATAATTAATCGTAGCTCCTATATAAGACCATCTTTGAATATCACTTTAAGGCCCATTATTACAACTTGGCAATAGTTAAAAGTATGATGTTATCGGACAGATAAGAAGTATTTGGTTATTACAAGTTTACTTTAATCTAAAACCAACCGATAAGCTAAAGGGAAGATCATCTTGCCTTTAAATTTTATAGTGAGGTATGTGGTTGAAGTTGCCATATGTTCTGGAAAAAATGTCAAATTCATGAAAAATAAATTAATTTTAATTTTGTTTTGCCAATAAATAATTTGATAAACAAAAATGGAAAGCAGACGTTTGATTTATATTTTTTTCACAAACAAATGTTTTCACAAACACACACAATTTACTGTTTCTTGTCAGTAATTTGTCAAAAGTAATCGGTTTTTCACTGGTATTGCCATATTTTAGAAAAAAAATTATTTTATTTTACAAGGAAGTTGTAATAACGAAAAATCTTAAAGGTCACTTTATTCCTCACTTTAATTAAAGTTACCTTTTACTATTAAGAACATTAGAGGCAAGTTGTAATAATGGCCCTAACATGTATAAATATTTTCAAAGTGTTTATATCGAGATAAAATTTAATATCTATATGTACAGAAGTCATGCTTCTAAATTTCTGGTTCATCGATCCATAAAATACACGCAGAGCAAAAAAATATAGTTGTGCATGTTTACCCCAACTATTCCAATATGTTTAAAATTTTTGTTAAATATTATGGTCACTATGATTATTTATATGATTGCGGCAACCATAATATGGTTAAGTGATTATAGTAATTATGTTATGTGGTGATCAGTTTAACGATCAAAGATTATATCATATTATGTTGTTCTCAATCATAATAAAAGGATTCATCATAAACATGATATAGATATAGTAGGTATATATGATATTGACTGAATTATAACTTAACGATCTTATGGTAACTGCAATCATATAGATAATTACAGTGACCATAACATTGTTGAAATTTGTGTGGTAAACATGTTACGGGTCCGCCATCTAACGTTTTTTTTTCAACTAGTGCTTACTTCGTGAATGGTAAAGGTACGGTCACATTTGGCAAATATTTGCCGAAAATGACGTAACCACTAAATAACATTTATTTGAACTCATTTCTTTACTTAAAAAAACTTTTCTTATTAAGGCCAAAGCACAACAAATATTTGGTTTTAATTTATTTGATGCTGTTTGATCTTGCAAAACTCTTGTAAGAGCAAACAACGTCAAACAAATTTGTGCTAAAACAAGTGGTTACGCTTTTTTGAGCAAATATTTGTCAAATGTGACCGTACCTTAACACTTAGCTCATGTCTGATTTGACAGATAATTAGTTTTATCCTTTCGCTGAACGAATATGGTTGTGTATATGCTTGAACAACGCTGGGAAATATTGCGACATTACTTTGAAAATCATGGTAATGTTGCAGAATGTGTGCGAAAAAAATCATCTTTTCAGATGAAGCTCATTTTGATACTGGCGGGTGTGTAAAAAAACATAATTGTCGCATTTGGGGCACAGAAAACCTGCACGCATACATTGAAAAGCCGATGCACCCAAAACGAGTCACTATTTGGTGCGGATTTTGGTCCAGAGGCATAATTGGGCTATTTTTCTTCGAAAAAGAGCAAGGAGTGGTCGTTACAGTCAATGGCGATCGTTATCAGGCCATTTGAATGAAATTATTTTTCATTATTAACCGGAAGGATTGTACTTTCCAACAAAAAAAGAAATTTGAGAAAATATTCAGTAGTTTTATATTTATAGCATTTGCAAAAAAAAAGTCATTTGGCGCACCCTTTACAACTATATTTTTTCTGTGTATTGTAAGGCTTGATCAACCATACTTTCTTACTTGTTTAATCATGGTTTATTTTTTCACTTTTACTGTAACAAAATTTATTTATATTTAGTTTTAGATTGTTTATATCTGTCACTATTTTATTAGCATCGATAGAAAAATTAAGTTTTTTTTAGTTTAATCACTGACCTCAATTACTTGCCGCAAAAAAGTATAATAAATTTATATTCATTCTATTATGTATAATTGTGGTTTTATCACTGCATTAAAGAGTACTCGATATTAGATTTCAAGAGAGATGATACATATGTATTTATTATGTGCAAATGCAATCTGCTAATAATTTTAAGTTTTTATTTAACATATGTACCTACACATATCACTGTGGTTGCACTGTGAAACGAAATTTATGAAAATGAAAAACTTTTTTTTAGCCAAAGCAAAAAAAAAAATCATAAATTTAATACAAATTTTATTTAATAGGTAAACACATTGCAAATGCAGGGAATAACTCACAAAAACAAAATAGTGCTTTAACTTAACAAGTACGTATGTATATTACATTACATGCTGTATAGAAATTGCTGAAAAGGAAATTTTGTTCATTTCTTTTATTCATAGTTAAAAAAGAATAAAGACACTAACAAAGAAGTTTATGTAAAACAGAATTTCTTTGAAATTTCTATGGAATCTAAGTAACCTGGTATGTGTTTAGGGATATATAACCCATTAGGTCTCACCTTTTGAATTATACCTTAAGCAATAAGGCAACTGCAAATTTTCTATTGAAACAGTAATACCAGTATTATTTACGACTTTAAAGATAATTGTCACTATTTAACATCAACTCGTAGATCAGCCTTTGTAACATGACTAGTTCAGGGCCTTTTCGGAAATGCATCACTGCGCAGCATCTGCTGAGCAGTACGTTCGGAAAAGCAACAGTTGGCATCACTGCAAATGTATTGTGTTCTAAAATGCAACAGTGAAGCAGCTGATGCGCAAACTACATAAAAATATAAAAAGTGATGCATTTACGAAAGGGCCCTCACTGTCAGTGCCTTGTAATACTAGTTTGACATAGAGCTAAAATTAAACAACTTATAAAGTATTTCGATGCAGACAACGAAAAGAACTCGTCCAGAAATACAAGTGATATAAATTAAAAAAAAATTATTTTAATAATTTAATACTTAACTTTTCCCCGTGAATATCGTATTCTTCAAGATATACTAATTTTAGTATTAACTTTGTATGTGGGGTGCCACTCACGCTCTTGATAGTCCGGCCAATTTTTACACACATATTCATATGGACATCAAAGTTTCACTTAAAAATTTTTTCAATTTCCCCCACTATTTTTGCTTCGACTATTTTCGTCCATAATATATATATATTGACACTTACGCCCTGGCGCACGATGTCGAACGATAACGTTCGCTTAGATAAGACTTAAGACACAAACTTTTTATCGTATCTATTTTTTACTCAATCAAGTTTGTTTATTCCACAATCCAGTTTGTGTCTTAAGTCTTATCTAAGCGAACGTTATCGTTCGACATCGTGGGCCAGGGGGTTAAGTTATTTGCACAAAATTTGAGGACTCAAGATGTTATAGTTTTCCAGATCTACGACTTTTAGGGGGCGCACTATTTCTAGTCCAACCGTTTGTTTATATGGATGTCAATATTGTCCTTAGAAAACTAGAGTCTAGCTGCAGCAGTTGCCAAGATATACGATTTTTAATAAGTATTTTGTATGTGGGCGTGGCACCTCGCACACTTGCAATTTCAAAACAAAAAATTAGGTCAGTCGTTTAACCGCCTATAGGCTTCAAATACACATTCATATGTGTATATATACATAGACGGCGTATCTTTTGAATGCGGTTTTTGTCAAGTTTACTGGAATCCCAAAATTATTTAAGATATTCCACTATAACAGTTGAATAATGTGACCATAGGATTGTAGGATTTTCAGTGTCACACCAGAGCCCTTTTCCTAATTTCAAAAATGAACGAAAATCTTCTTCAGATTTAGTTTTTCAAAAAACTCAAATTTACTGGAATCCCAAAATTATTTAAGAGATCCCACTATTCTAGTTCCATTCAGTGGTCCTTTTTCATACCGCATCTATTGCTTATTTCAGACATTATATATAGACATTTGTTTATCAAAATTCAAGTATGATGACTGCTAAGTGAGTAACAGTGCTCTGTTAAGTGCTAAATGAGCTTGGCTAAAAATTGTGGTTTTTGTCTGTGCTAGTTGAAATTTATTATTACATACATCAATTTATAACAGTTTTTTTGAGTGGTTTATTTTTTAATACAGAATATAAATCACTATCAGCCCAATCATAAATAAAAATTCCGCGGGAGATTTTTCCCTTTTCCAGTTTTTCCTATTCAAATTCAACGTTAAAAAATAAAAAGGGAAAAAACTCACGCAGATTTTTTATTCATAATTGGGCCGTATATGTATTGTATTTTGATCATATGTGACTAGTTATTTTCGCTCTCTGTTTTTAATACTGCAAACTTTGTTCGGATAAATTAAAAGAATATCAAAAACAGGGAAAATATCGAATGAAACAAAGTTAGTTTATCATGAAGAATTCTTTATGTTCAGGCATTCAGTGAGATATTTTAGACGAACAAATAAAATAACGCTTACCATAAACTATATACTTTAAAGTTATACATATTTAAAGCCAGTATGTTATATATCACCTCAAAACATAACTATATACTTAAGTTGTATGTCTGGTATGTTGCACACACATTTCCAGCCACACATTATTGCCTGCATAACTATTTCAAACAACTATGTTTCATGTAACACTATTCGAAAAAAAAAATAATAACTAGAAAGAGGCAGGAAAAAATAAATAGTACAACAATCTTTAAACGACAGTCATTTTTAAACTAACCAGCCCCTAAAGTCTCCAACAAGAAAATTCCTGTTAAACATATACACACACAGACAGTAGTATGAAAATTTTCAAGACAAACATGATAAAAAGTAGCAACAGCCAACAACAAATGTGCAGCAAATCAAACACATGACTGCAGTAACATGATGTTGAAACTGCAATTTACAAGGAGCAGCAACATCAACAAGAAACTACAAGAATCAATAGTGTGTACCAGAAGTAAGAAAAAGGAGACAAAAAAGTTTATTTTTTCACATGTCTCGACGCCTTACTTTGAAACATAGTTAGTTATACGAGTACTATGCAAGAGATAAGGACACACACACTTTAACACTTACTTGCGCATAAAATGCATACACAAACAGCGGGAAGTATTGTAAGCGCTTCCATTTGCAGGCCTTTTAGAAGACCTGTTTACATATTCTAAAAGATTCGATACTCATTTCATTATGTCTTCTCTTAGAAGGTGTTCTAGAGGGCATTGAAATTGCATTGCAAAAGAATATCAACAAATCATGATTTAATAGCAAACAAGAATAGTTTTTCAATTACTTCTATATATAGTCACTGCAACAAGAAACATTATTTTGCTCAATTTGTCACGAGTGACAACAGTATTACCAGTGAATAAAAGTTTTGTTTTTTTTACAAAATTATTCATACACAAATTTTAAAGTACCGCAATTTACTTAATCTGGCAATGCTGTGAGCAGCGGCAATGTAGAATTTTGTTCAACTTTCGTTCAAAAAGAACAGCTGATTGCCGCCCGCAGCCGCATGCCACTTACATTGGACTTCAACTATAATAAGAATGAATAAAGAGAGCGTCTATAAATTTAGTCTGTTATGAAAACTATATATACAGACATGTGATTTTTTAAATTAATTTAAAATTTAAAATTAATTTAAAACTCTATTTTTATTTAAAAACCCCTTCTTTTACTTTTATCAATGAACTCAATTATTTAGCAGGGGCCAAATTACAATTGATCGTAATTATCTTATTTGAGATTATGGCATTCGATATCGAGCAAGAAATTTGGTACGTTTTATCATAATTTCGATATCGAAATCATTTTTCGATACGATAGCTCATTCGATCACGAATGCGTTGATTTGGCCCCTGACCTTTAATTACGCCTTTTATGAGTCATTACTTGGTAGACCTTCCAATTGCACTTCTCAAATAGGCCTGCCTACTGTGTGTAAAGATAAATTCGAATTTAACTAGCATAGACAAAAACCACATTTCTTAACATTGACAATGTTACAGTCAACAGACCACTGTTAAGCATTTAACAGTCAAATTACTTGAATTTTTGAAAAAAGTAACTTTTATGATGAAATTCTCTAGGAGAATTTGGACAAATATCGAGTCGCACACGTAGCCCACTATATTAAAAGAGTAGTGCTTAATGGGACTACATTAGTCGGATTTCTGAAACAATTTTGGAATTTTAATAAATTTGATTTTTTTGAAAAAAAAACTTAAGAAGATTTGTGACCATTCAAAAAAATTAAATTTATTTAGATTTCAAGATTATTTGAGACATCTCATTTGAGACAGTTCCAACAAGTACCCTTTAGACCACCATTTCTATATGGTGTAATATGCGAACCATTCACCTAGTTTCCAAAATGGTCACAAATCCTTTCCAGAAATATCATATTTTACAAATCCAAATTTCTCACATTCCAAGATTATTTCAGATATCCTACTATTAATCTTTATTAATTAATCTTTTTTATTTCTGAAATTATTGCAGATATACATATAATTCAAATAGAGTTTTGTATTATAGTTCAAGTATTTTGACTGTTATGTGCTTAACAGTGCTCTGTTGACTGTAACATTATCAATGTTAAAAATTGTGGCTTTTGTTTGTGCTAGTTAAATTCGAAATTATCTTCAAACACATGAGTAAGCAAGGCCTTGACTAACAATGACAGGCCACACAAAATTGAAACGATTTTGCAATACGGCTGAAAGAAGGCCTTTTAAAAGGCCTCTTTACAACATCTTTTTCCCTCTGGTTTATTATAATCCTATGAAAGTCTAGGTATTAGTCAGCATGTCGGTGAGATTTTTCCTGGTATGAGTTTATGGCATGTTTTTGCTTACAGGAACATTCCTGTACACTAACAACTATTTACACATACTCCGTATTCTTATTTTAGCAACACCATCAGCCGGCTACTATTCATGTCCTTTTACTATTTTAGTGATTTGTGGTTGAACAATTTTTAGCCAAACACTAAACATTTTTAAGTAGGATTGATGTGAGTTTCTGGTTGAATGAATATGATTTCTCTTATTCATATGAAAACAAAAATAAATAAATACAACAAAAATAATGTAAAAATTTTTAATACTCTAAAACGACCAATTGTTCACTGTATAAAATAAATTTTTGATTTTTGTTTTTAGCATGAGAAATAAAACTATACAAAGTCAAGTTACGAGCTATAATTTATGTACATAGAATTGCCAGAGGCGGAGCTTATGTATATAAAACAAGTTAGATTTCTATGTTACGGCTGAGCAGAAGCTTATATACCAGTGTTGCCATTTTGACGCTTTTCGGGTATTTTATGACGCTTTTTTGGTCTCGTTACCCTTTTATTTTTTTCAAATACCCTTTTTTATTTTTATTTTTTTGGTGCAGTTTTGGAAGAAGTCCAAAAAGTAAATCTAGCTTTCGAGTCATCCAATGTCAAGCTTTACAGCGATTTGTATTACCTGATACAAACTTTAATTATCTAGAAGACACTTTAGATGAAAGCGTTAACGAATTTTGTTATCTTGGCTATTATTTCGAAAAGTCTTGCCGAGATTATAAAATAATTGAACAATTTAATAGAATTTACAAAATATCACGTACTCGAACTAAGACGTAGACTTCCTTCAAATTTTGTATTGCTTCAAAAATATCGTTATTTAGTGTTGACAATATTTTTAAAAATAGCAAAGCGGATATTATTGATTTCATACAAAACTTCATTGATGATACGTCTCTAATAAATAAAATAGAAATTTCCCTAAAGAATCTAACGTTGCAAAAATGGAAAAATATTGAAAGAACTGATGAATTTTGGATTGAAGTTTACAATTTTAAAAATTATTTGGAAGAAACTCCTTTTCATGAACTAGCTGGCTTTGTTATTCGTATACTTTCTTTTCCTTACTTAAATGCCGAAGTCGAAAGAACGTTTAGGTTAATGAATTTTTTTAAACCAAAGATCAGAAACTGAGTTTCTTTAAACTCAACCAAAAGTTTGTTGTTACAATTATAAATTACCTTCAAGTGTTTACTTAAAAATTAATTCAAATCAAACTTATAAAAGGTATGAATATTTCATTAAATTTGATGATTATGAAACAGATGTATTTGTAAATTAAATTGTTTTTCTATAAAACTTAATATTTTGTTTTTCATGAATTGTTATTTGATTTTAATTTTTTGTTTGGTAACTGAATTGATAATAAAATTAATTATTTATTTAAAAATGTTAACATGGTTTTTGATATTCTTTCTTTCTTGATTTTTTCCCCTTTGTGTTATTGCGAATTTTAATCTTTTTTTAGATACCAAAATTTTTGTTAAATTTTTTTTTGGCGCTTTTTACCCTTTCTTTTTGTAATTTTTTACCCTTTTTACTCGTTTTTACTATACACTTGAGGCTTGTCTTTATTTCTAAAATTGCAACACTGTTATATACTCTTCACGTTAGTTTGTTTGCTGAGAGTGTACACAAAGACAGCGGAGAGTCGATACGGCGCCGTTCGCAGCAACTCGAACTGACGTATGGAACGACTTGGTGCATTTTACTGTCGAAATCTTAAATTGAAAGCGTACAAATTATAGATTGTACAACAACTGAAGTCTGGATTGGATTTATTGAGAGAACACTTCGGTGAGCACATAATTTCACGTTTTGGGCTGATCGATTGGCCACCAACACCGTTAGACTTTTTTGTATGGGGATATGTAAAGTCTAAAATTTATGCGGACAAACCCGCTTCGAGACCATGTAGGAAAATATCGAGCGTATCATTCGCCAGTTACCAGAGGAAATGCTCGAACGAGTCATCAAAAATTGTACTGAGTGGATAGACCATCTGTGACGTGGCAACGGCCAACATTTGATAGACATAATCTTGAAAAAATAAATGCCAAATTATATTATTTCAAATGATAATAAACAGTCCCCATTAAATTTAAATTTTCTGTTTTTTTTTCTTTAAAAAAAAGTAGGGAACCTCGAAATGGATCACGCTTAATTAGAGGGCGAAGGCGTTTTATTATTATTCTTTATAAAAATTAACACTAGAATTTGTTAAGCGATTGGAATGATTTTGTAATTCCATATAAAAAAATTCACTTCTTAGTGAATTTCCACAAATTAACATTTAATAAAAACCGACATTTGCATATGTGTTTAAATAAAAAAAATTAACTTAAATTTATTTGCCATTCTGTTAAATATACATGAAAGCTGGCCAAGACCAGGTCAAGTTTTATGGAAACTTCTAACATCAGTCTAACCACTAACAATAA
This sequence comes from Bellardia pandia, assembly GCA_916048285.2. Classification (NCBI taxonomy): domain Eukaryota; kingdom Metazoa; phylum Arthropoda; class Insecta; order Diptera; family Calliphoridae; genus Bellardia; species Bellardia pandia. Next base: position 19,704,536 of record OU696532.1, on the reverse strand, counting down.
CCACCACCACCACCGTATAGCTATAAATTACAAACATGTTTACTCGTATACACAACCGAAAAAAATTCATAAATACTCATAAAAATTCAAAATAGAAAAAAAAGAAGAAGTGTAGGTTTGTTGTTTCCTTGTCCGTTTGTTGCTGTTGTGTTACATTTTATTTTGAATACAGACATTTTTTGAAACACATTCAAGCTATTCATACATTTATGTATGAATGGCTATGTGAGAAAGTATGAGCGGCAGCCATCATGTGTTTGTTTTTTTTTTGTTTGGTTCTTATACAAAAATTGCACAAAATGTTGATGTTTGTTACATTTTTGGAAAATGTTCTATGGGGGTTTTTTTTCTTGCAACAATTATGAATGAATGGTTGAGCATGTTTTAAATGTTGCACAGTTTGTATAAGAACAGTTGTAAAAGTAACTTAAAGTTTTTGCTGAAAAAAAAGTAGACTATCACAATATCACACAATTTGTTACTCTATCCCTCATAGACGGCACTTCTAAAAATTGCTATAACTTTTCAGACTGTCTTCATATATCTATATGTGTTGGTTCTTTGTAATAGTGTGTTTCAGCTCCTGTTTACTCATGTACAATTGAATGAATAAATACACAAAACTTTAAATACACAACATGCATCATCATCGTCCTCTACCATCATGTTAGATAGACTAGAGTTGTAAAAATAAAGCCAAGAAACCTTTCAAATGGAGTTATTATGATTTATACGAGAAGTTGTAAACGAAATGGACTGCATAATAAGCAGTATATCAGAAGTGGTTGTTGTTCTCATTCTTGTTACTTTATTTATTTGCTGTTATATGTAGTTTCATTTATACTAAAAGTCATTTCAATTTAAATCTTTCTTTTTTTTGTGTGTGTAGATTAAGTTAAAGCCAAAATTGGAAAAGGAAATTAAAAAATTGTTTGTATTATTAAAGATTTTGTAGCAACATTGTTTCAGAGATTATCTTTTTTAAATTGTTATACTGACGCTGATGATATACAACTCTTGGCCACTTCACAAATTTCTGATTTGGTAAGATTTCAGAACTGTATTAATGAGGATCTTGATTATGTAGTGGAATGGTCTAGGGTAAATTCTTTGGAATTAAACCCGTCTAAATGTAAAGTCATGATTTTTTCGAATAATTTGGATGTTAACTTAAGAATTTTAATCGATAGTGTTCCTTTGGAGATTGTTTCAAAATATAAAACATTGGGTGTTATTTTGGAAAATGATCTCTCATTTAATAAACATGTAAATTCTGTTATTACAAGAGTTTGTTTGACATTACGAGGCCTTTATAACGTGGCTTGTTACTTGCCATTGGCTGTGAGATATCGTGTTGCTGTTTCGACTTGTCTTCCACTTTGCCTGTATTGTTTGGAGATTTACTCGGGCACATCTGCCACAAATATTTTGAAACTACGACGATGTTTTAATAGGGTAATTCGATATATTTACGGTCTAAGTGTTCGGGAACATGTTTCCGAATACCAGAAACTAATTTTAGGGTGTAGTTTGACCAATATATAAATATGAGGAAAATCTTATTTTTTTATAAGACAGTTAAATATGGAAATCCATCTTATCTGTCACAAAAATTAATTTTTGTTAGTTCTAGTAGAACGCATGCGCTTATTATACCTAGACACTTCTCAATTGTTATGAGTCGATCGTATTGCGTGACTATATCGAGATTATGGAATTCAATGATTCCGTATGAGGATCGCAGATTTTCACACAGTTTGTCAAATTTCAAACTCATTTTCTTGTCAAATTTATAAATGAATATTGAATTAATACTTTTTTTCTCTATCTCGAGCTGTCCATGGTACATTCAAACAGGCAAAATTATTAGGGGGCCATTATTTGTAATAAAAAAAAAAAGAAAAAAAAAACTTTATTTTTAAATTGTGCTTTGTTTGTATGTTTTATCATGGGTTAACAATCCTTTTTCTGCAATTATACATTATTTATAGGTTTTGTGCAAATATAAGGGACTCTCTTTATTATTATTATTTTCTTCTTAATTCTTTTTAATTTTTCTTCTAACTTAAAATTATTGTTATATATTTAAGTAATTGTATTTATATTATTGAATTGTTAGTAGTACTGCTAATTTTGGCCCCATGGGCTTGCGGCATATTTTTGAAATAAATAAATAAAATAAATAAATAGCAAAACTAGTCCCAATTTACACGAAGCAATTTTTATTGAAACGATTGTTACAATTTTTTCCTTGAAATTTCTTTGGTGTTTACACAGAATCTTAAATACCAACCCCACTATAACAGTAGTATGACTTATTGATACTTGAAACAAATTTGTGTATCGATAACGATATTTATACGAATTATTTTATTTTATAGATCCCTCACATGGGAGCTATAACCTTTTATGGGGTAATTGTCATAAAATATTTTTCCATAATATCGATGTATATGATATTATTTCGTTTGCATTTCATCACAATTATGATATGTATATACAATAATTTTATAGGTTTTCAAGTCATACTCGGGAGTGGATCTTATATGGGCATATGTATCTTATATGGAGCGATGGCCAATTATGGATTAATCTTCACAATATCCAAGAGTATTGTTTTTGCATGCATGTAATTGATATTTGTAAAATTTTGGCTGGCTATCGATATTTGTAGTATAAGATATTTATGTACGTAGGTTATTAAGTTTTTCGAAAGTAGACGTCAGAGAATTTGATATGACGATTCATATATATGTACATATATACATATTTGGGTTATTTGTGGGGAATTTCAACTTTATAGCAATGTTTATAGGAGGTTTATGCGCTTTTACATGATTCTCGGTAGTGGACTTTATATAAGGCTATTGTCAAATATGTACCGATCATTATGAAATTCGCCAATATTTGCGGTGTTTTTACTTGATAGCGATATTTAAAAAAGATTTATGCACATTTAAATAATTTTCGGAACTGAACTATATACAGGGATATGTTCAAATATGGTCTGAAAATCGGATCCTAATGGACTGATCTTGTTCAGTTTCAATACCAAACATTTCCGTAAAACATATAATGTTTTATTGTTTATAAGTATTTTTTTATGGAAGCTTTATCGCGCCTTCGACAGCCGGAAAAACAGACGGATATGGTTAGATCGTCTTAGAATCTTATAAGGACTCAAAATATATATGCATATATATATATTGGTTCTACAACCATGTGTTGCAAACGGAATGACATACTTAATATACCCTCACCTTAGTGGTGGGTATAAAAACAATCACATTTAATTAACAAAAGACTTAAAAAAAATTTTAATTAAAATTTATATAAAAAAATAAAGGCAATTTTTCTATTTTTTTCTTTTATTATGAAACATTTGTACAATATAACTTTTGCCATCTACTTGGCAACATCGAAAGAAATCGTATTTTGATGCTGATTGTCTGGACAAATTTTGAACACCTAATAATAGTTAGGACCCTTTAGGTCCCATCAAATACAGAGCATTTGCTTAGCGCCATGTATATTTGACTTTGGTTTTGATTCGGCGCGTTGGCCAGTTTCTCATATGATCTCTTACACTTCGGATTATGGTAATGGATCCATTTTTCATCGCAAATAATGATTCGGTGGAAAACTTAATTCCTTTTAAAGCCCTCAATCAGCATTTCGTCTCCTTTTTCAGGCTCCCTTGGCTTCAATTCATATCGTATATAATTTCCTTGCTTTTGGATGAATCCTGCTGCCCTCAAACATTTGGAATTTGTTGCTTTAGTAGCTTCAAGTGATTTTGCAAACTCTTTTTGAGTTTAACAACAATATTCATGGAATAATGCCTGAGCGATAATTCCGTGTCAAAATTTACACTTTTGAAGCACTAAACCATCTCCCACACATTAAAACCGATGGAACACATTCACCATAAGTTTAAGTGGGCAATCGCTGTGCTGCAGCGGAACTTTTTACAGGTGACAGATGGCATTAGACGAAGAAGTATTTTATTTTGAAAATTATTATTATTTGGCTCACGAAATATCTTAATGTACTTTATATATACTGTATATAACTTTTACAAATCGTTTGAACGTGTTATTAATTAACAAAAACACAATTAAGTCGTTACTATTGAATATAAAACGCAAAAACTGTAAATAATTGCACGCATTTTGTGAAAATATTTTAAAATACAATTAAATAACCTTGCAATTTAACACACATTTAGTTAGGTTGTTGTATGATTTTATATTGTTTATACAATAATTCAATATTATTAAAATTTGTTATTGCTGTTTTTTTGCATAAATTATCTGTTCTTTTTTTTTTGTTGAAAAGTAAACATGTTTGTAGTTGCTTAATTGCTGCTTATTAAATATGTTCGCCAATATTAACATTTGTTTGCATATAAACAAACAACTAAAAAACAATCAGGGGAATTTTGTTATAAACAATTCTTAAAATCAATAATTAAAAATAAGTGTTAATGATTTCTTTGGAAATATTTAATTTGAATGAATAATAAAACTGTGAGTAGGCAGCGCTTCGAATTTAAAATTCCAAGGAACCTATACAAAAATAAACCTTTAAATGTTTTAATGTTAAAGTAATGTTTGTTCAGAAAAATTATTCTCATAATTATAAAATCATGTTGAAAAAATTTTTTAAGAAGAAATGCTAAATGGTCCAACTCTTCGTTATCTACGTTTTATATAAATGTGTTTGTATCATTATCAATTTAGTTATTTTGCTTCTAAATAAAATCATTTGTGTATATTGTATATTGAAAAAAGAATTTGTTGTTTTTAAAATTTTAAAATTGCTTTTTACTGCAATAAATACGTGTTTCTTTATTTTGCTAAAGATAACCTTATGTTAAGGTCAATATCAATTGATTATTTTTTGAATTCCCAATTAAGAAAAATTGCAAATACAACAAAATGTTGTCTAGTTTTTAGAAATTATCATTAGTTTTATTAGAAAAGGGATTTAGTTTAAATAAAGAAATGATGAAGCAAAATACATATCGCTGGCTTAACATGTAAAGTGGTTAGTCCAAAATTTCCTTAATTAGACTACATTAGACGAACTTCTGAAATAATTTTGGAATTTGAATAAAACGATTTTGAAAAAATGTATTTTTGAAAAACAAAAATAACTTTTTAGGATGAAATTCTCTAAAAGAATTTGGATAAACATGGAATTACAGACGTATCCCATTTGACAGAGGGGGCAGTCCAAAGGATACTAAATGAGAGTACATTAGTCAAATTTCAAATAAAAAAAAATTTGGATGTTTAATAAAACGATTTTTCATAATTTCATACCGTTTTTCTTATATCATAAAAACTGTATATTACAGTTTAACCTTGGTATAACGAATCTTAAGGGGATTAGAAAAAAAACGTTTTATCGAATACTTCGTTACAATGAGGTTCGTTATATCGAGGTGAAGTTGCAATTCTATTCGTTATATACTTCATCATCTGCTTACCATGTTATAGTGAACGATTTCTGCTAATAAATCAAAACAAATTTGAAGGAAAACACTGGGGCCAAACTACCGCATTCAATATCGAGTAAAATTGATCGTAATTTTCTTATTTGAGATTATGGCATTCGATATCGAGCAAGAAATTTAGTACATTTTATCATAATTTCGATATCGATATCATTTTTTGATACGATAGCTCATTCGATTACGAATGCGGTAATTTAACCCCTAGTTTTAAAATTAAAAAATAGTTTACATCGAATGCGGTAATTTTGCCCCAGAGCTGAATATTTGGGTTTAGAAAATGTGAATTTTGTCTGTCTGGCGCTCTGCGAGATCTCTTCAAAAAGGATTATTAAGAATATTTAAACAGTTTTTTTATATAATTTTGTATTACAATCGATTATTTTTCTTGCCAATTTCAGCCATTACATACAATGCGGAATTATCCCTAAAACTATGTCATAGAAAATAAATTAAATAAATACTATTGCCTAATTTTTGGCTGATAATTAAGTCAGTATTTTATTGCTGGCTTTAAGGATTAACAATGCCATAAATCTAAGCAGCCCTGACCTCACATTGTCTCATCTTCCTGTGCATTCTACTCTTGCTTCTTTTATTTTATTTTACCAACATACAATGATAAATAGAGATATTGCTAATTAGAAAAGACTAAAAAAAAATCAAATATTTTATACGACTAAATCCATATATCACATATAAGCCTACTACTCTTAATATGCCAGCATATTTACACCATATTTTTACACAAAATAAAAAACAAAATGCAAGAATTCACACTCTGACAACTCAGAACTTAAACGACCAGAAATTAATGATGCCAAATTAGTTAATTATTTCGCTAACATTAGGATAATTATATAAATAATATTTATTGTTACAAGTAGAAATAGGAATGAAAGTTACTATTACATTACAATATAAGAGGAAAATAGGAAAGAAATATGTGCCATTTTGCATGGAAAAAAAAGTTAAACACACATGATAATGCTGGAAATGATAATGACTTTTTATTGTAAAGATAATGGCGTGCAATAGTTGTTATTATAGTTTCCAAAGCAGTAGTAATGATAATAAGGTCAATGTAAATGTAACACACATAATCACACTAAAAACGTAACAAATTTACTCTTAACAACACATAGACAGTTTTAGGCATTCTGTCTGCCTTTATGTAAATAATTGTAAGTGTTACAGTTATAGAATTTGACGGAAATACTTGAGTATGTAACAATACTGTGTGAAACAGTGAGAGCAATGATATTTCATACAAAATATGTAATATAAGCAAACAAACAAATAACGATTATACACACAGAGACAAAATATAGTTGTGAATGTTTACCACAACTAGTTCAACATTTTTAAACATTTTTTAAAATAATATGGTCACTATAATTAATTATATGATTTCTGCAACCATGATATGGTTAAGTTACCAGTCACATGGTTATATCAATCATATATATGGTTGTAGCAATAATGCAATGTTTATGCTTTATGATGAAAAATTATACCATATTATGTTGTTGTCTATCATAATTAAACAGCAACAAATATATACATAGTTAATATATATGATTATAGTAATCATATGAATCGTAACTTAACCATATTATGGTTACCGCAATCATAAAAATAATTACAGTGACCATAATATTGTTGAAAAACTTGTAAAAAAGTTGACATTGTTGTGCAAAACAACTATAATTTTGCTCTGTGTGCAGAGATGCAATAATATATTTTCTCTTTCAAATATTTATTGCCACACAGACTACACATGTCTCTGCCAATTGTGTGCAGTATAAATATAAATAAAATAACGCATTAGATGTTTAGTCTTTCTACTTTAACCGCACGAAATATACACATGGAAACAAATACATAGGGAAGCAAAAAAACCTTATTCTTTTTCAAAATTATATGTTTAGACTGTGAAAAGGTAAGAGAAAATGTTATTTTCAAAAACTAAATAAAACTTTTTTTGTATTTTTTCGTCTACAGTTATAATACAAGGTGGCGCAAAAGTAATCTTCCTATCAGAAAATGCTATAAATTTTGCGATTGGCCCCTAATGTCAGTTCTGTTTTGACATTTGTGTAGTAAACACATGCGAAATACACATTAATAAACAATGTTACGCTACACTGCTCCAGAACGCGGAATATTGCTGACTATTTATTTGACCAATAATCGGTCGGTGACAGGCAAAAAACATCGAAAGTTTACTTTTGCGCCACCTTGTAGAATTGCCATACCATACAACCTCAAAAATAGAACTAACAAAGCTCTTGAAATCTTGTTATCAGAGATACTACATCAACATAAAGTGGTTAAATTGGTGTAGCAGGATTTAGTTTTTAAAAATCTTCACAATGGTTTCTGGGATTTCAGCAGAAAGTACATGATTAAAATTGTTTTATGTTAAAATTACTAAAAGACAGCTAATTTTTAATCACTCAGGCATAAGATAATGTTTCATATTGTTAAGAATAGTTTTAGCTATATACTATACCAAGCTCTAATCTGTTAAAGGATGTTTAAGGTCTGCAAGACTTGAAAACGTAAAGTAAGTAATTTCTCTAGCAACGAAATTTAATAGCTCCGAGTAAAATTTTTATAAATTAATACCGCATAATAGAAGACTTTAAAGACAAAGAAGTGTGTAACCACTAATCAACCTTCAAATTTACCAACTACGTAAGTAATATAATTATTATACCCTACACCACCATAGTTGGAATTTGTGCTCATGTTTGTAACAAAATGTCAGCCAGACTGCCTGAATGCCGGCACATGTAAACTTGTGCACAAACTACAGATAGATATTTTGATCAAATTTGAACCTTTAACGTTACAATCGGTTTATTATTTCTTCTAGCCCACATACAAATTTCCTCCCGATATACGATTTATTGGACACAAATGATTAGTACACGTATTCGAAAAAATTTCAACACAAATAAATTAAACATAAAACCTAATCACACCTACAAATGTTGTGCAGATCGGTCAATAATTGGCAACACATCCCAAATACTTCCCACTTTAAAAAATCATAAATCTCTTAAGGTACGGTCACGCTTGGCAAATATTTGTTTTCAAAAAAGCGTAACCACTTATTTTAGCACAAATTTGTTGGACGTTGTTTTGCAAGATCAAACAGCATCAAACAAAATGAAAGTAAATATTTGTTGTGTCCTGTCCTAAATAAACGAAGTTTTTTTTTTAATAAATAAACGAGTTCAAATATATTTTATTTAATGGTTACGTCTCTTTCGGCAAATATTTTCCAAGTGTGACCGTACCTTTAGAAATGTTGGTTTCCAATTAAAATTTTGTATAAATATGTCTCATATGTACAAAATCCTTCGGCCTAATTTTATGCTAGTCGGTCCATAATTAGACATAGCTCTCATATAAGATGTAGGGATTATATGATCGGACTTGACCGACTATACATCTCTTATTTGTTTTGTTTGAAAATATGTCCTTAGAATACAAACAAACCAATTAAAGTCAGTGTTCAACAACAATATCGTCATCAGCAGTCAACATCAATATACACAGTCATCATCATACTGAAATATAAACTGAAAACAGGACATAAGATAATGACAATTACAACTTGCAAAAGAAAAATACTATTCGAATGCTTGAAGGACAGCAAAGTTGAGATGAGGGCATTTTGTGAAAACTCAAACAAACAATAATGAATGACAACCAGCAGCAGTAGAAGTTGCAGCAATAGGACATGTCAGCAATAGTTGTAGTTAGCTGGTAGCATTGTTACCAATGCTGCTGCCATTGGTAATGTTTTGATGGTGTTTTTGTTGTTCTGCTGCAGCATTAACGTTGCAGTTGCCTTGGCATTTTTGTAGCAAATGCATACAAACAGAACAGTCTTAAGTATTGTTATACTCACACACATAATAAATATACACATTAAGCCTGCCCTTAAACAATAGGTTTTCTATGTAATTGAAATTAACCCCTTTGAGGTCAGTCGTATAACCAGAACCCTATTGAAAGTTGTTCAATTATATAAACAATGTTACTTTTTGCAATTTCTTCTAGTTTTTACTACTAAAGAACAAAATAACATCGAGGCAAGAAAATCTATTTTGGAGGACAGATCTAATTCAAATACATTCCTTAAACGCATTTTTATCTACGAGGATATTTTTATGACCATGAATGTGCATTTACGAATGTATTAAGCAGTGCTCTTACTCAGAAATAAACACAATAATCATTTAAATTGTAGACAGTAGATTTAGTGCACACTACCTTGTATTTGTTTGCACATCCTTTGTCTTTTTGTCTTGTGACTGAATTTGGCCAAAGTTTTCTTTCTCTAAACAATAATTTTATAGTAAAGAATATATGAGTCATAAGTAACACACTGTTCTTTCTGCAATTTAATCGTGTGAATCGAGTAATTTAGACAATCAAAAATGTGAATTTGCAAAGTTTCATACAAGGTATGTTTTATACAATGTAATAGCTTTAGCAGCAGCAACAAGATCCATCACCGAGACATGTGAGCTAGCCGAAATTTTTGAGTCCATTCAGTGTCAGTGGCAAGACTCAGTTGGATGTTTGACAAGAATCATTCACATCCAGCCGTTATCAATAAGATGGAGATGATAACGTAGATTTAAGCCTCTGCAGAATAACTTAAAATCTCTAAAGATGTAATCTCAAAAAGTTGCATAAAAATACTAGAAGCCTACACACTAAAGCCTACCGACTAAATAAAGATTTCATACATTTCTCACAATTTTTTCTTTCTCTAAAAAAGTAAGTGTTTCTTTTTTTAATCAAATCCGAAAGCTTTTAAAAAACGTCTCTTTATATTGAACAGCCATTCCGAGTGACCTCTATTAGACACAAATAATTTCTCAGACAGGCCAGACTGAGATATCGTTGTAATTCAAGATCTTTACATTTTATTTATTTGTTATACCCTCTTTTAAAGCTAGTGAAGTCTTGCTCATAAGAGGGATTATTTCTGGTATATTAAAATTTTTCAGATATTGGCTTAGTTATTAAAGATTTAAAAATTGTTTTAAGGCTCTTCAGCATCATTAGGCGACGATTAAGTCTCCAGTAAATGGATTGAAAATTAATTTTATGGTTACTCAAAACTTTCTTTAACATTTTTAAAGTATTTAAATATGAAGCCTGTTAGGAGTGCACCTTACAATCACAATTTGTAAAAGTAAAACCACTGAATAAAATATAAAAATCTGCAAGGTATTGAATATGTAATTCGTAGTAGTTCTATGATGCAACCTTTTATGTTTCAATTTAATATTTATTTTATGATTCGATGTAAAAAATACTGCCTATGCAAAATCTTATGGAAATTATAAACTCTGAATTCAAACATGATATCACAAGCATCAATTATGAAGTCGAAATAAATAACCTTAAAAGAGTTTTACAAATAACTGTAATGTTACTTCATTATGCCGCTAATATTTAAAAAAAAAATAAAATATTTTAAAAAATTTTATTTATTCGAAGGTTTACTTCAAAGTTAAATATAAATAAAAATTTTTTACAATAAAATAATACTCGCAAGAGGAAAAATTCTCATATAGTTAATTTGAAAAGTTAAATATAAGAAATTTGAAAATGAACAACAATAGACACAAAGAATGCTGACGAAGGCTTTAGCAGGCCAGAAAATGCATTACATTTTGCTAGTGTCCCTTTGTATATTTCTGTATGTTTTTGCATTTATGTTTTCCAACGGAAAGCTATGTAGAACATTAACAGAGGTATACAAAAATAAATTTCAAATAAATTTTTATATTTAACTTTGAAGTAAACCTTCGAATAAATACATTTTTTTTAAAAAATTTTTTACAATAAAATATTACTCGCAAGAGGAAAAATTCTCATATAATAAAAAATAAAATAGAGATATGCTGGAGAGGACGAGACTATAATCAGATTTCCTATATTGATTATTAGTTAAGAACTAGTTTTTAAATTCATTTGTTATCAATTATCAATTGACCCACCCACCTCAATACAGACTAAGCATTTCGGACTAAAATTTGCTGTACTGCCGATAGTATAAACAGAAAACCTCTGAAGCAATTGTTAGTTGCATTGTTCCGAAAGTAAATGGAAATGATAAAAGTTCAAATATATGTACGTACGTAAGTATGTTCAGCTTTGTTTGAATGTTGTACAACTGTGTTTGTATATCCTTAGTACAAGTCTTGTTAAATATAATGGCATTTTCCTTTTTGACTATGCATATGTATGTATGTATGTATAATTATATATAACTGAAAATACAACAACGATTACAATTGCTTTAAAATCCAACATCATTATTTTTGTATAGCTTCTGTTATTGCTACAGTTTCTTCTATGTCTTATTTTTCTTTTACTGCTGACGATGACGATGCTGCCGTTGTGAACATTTCAAGGTCTTTTTGTGTGCATTAGTTTGGTAAATAGAAACACCATAATGCAGTTAAGAGTTTGTTTTGTTTTATTTCTTTGTCAGACAAACAATATTAACATTCACACACGCAACCATTAGTATGGTATGGTAGAGGCTTATAGTAAATATTTAAAATTGCAGTTGTACAAAATTTATTTCCAGTCTGCTTCTACAATTATGGTCTACTTTCGCATAGCCCCATTTTAAAGAGGAAAATGTATATTCCAAAGCCAGTTAGTTTGACTATAGTAGTAGTATATTGTTTTAACCATTCGCATTTAGGATTATTGTTAGTTTGCTGTTGTTGTTTTTTTTTTTTTTTTTTTTTTGCTTCAAGTATATATATAGTTTCTTTAGTTATCCCCTTTAGGCCATTTAGGCCTTACTCTCTCACTCTCTAGACATGAGAGTTGTTATATACATATTCATACAATAAAGTAGTTGTTTTGTTCAGTGGTTGTGTAAGAATTTACAGATTTTGCTTCTACAATAAATTGTTTTAAAGTAGTGTTGCATATTTTGTATCTAATTTTTTTTATTATTTAATACTGCATACTTTAAGGTGTTAAAATTAAACGAGCTATTAAATGAAGTAAACATAGAATTTGACTGGATATTTCAAGAAAAAAAAGAAAATACATTTAATTAAGTTTTACAAATAATTTAGCTCAAGATGATTTTAACATTTGCAGGATAATAACTTGTCTGCACCTAGAGAAAATCAATATAATTGAACATGAATTAGACATACGTGTATGTTTGTGAGAATCATTTTTATGAAGAATGATTATACATAATGTTGCTCTCAAATTATGTTCATATACTTGCCGTAATCATATAAAAAATCACAGTGACCATAATATTATTTTAAAAAACTTGTAATAGTATTGAAATGAATACATTGATCTCAAGCCACTATATTTTTTCTCTACATGCGTGACTTAGTGATAAAAACCCGGTATTCTTGTTTAAAGTTGAAAACAAACAAAAGGCACTTTTTTAGTCACACTCATATACAATTGCTTACTTTCTAAATTCATAATTTAATTTTTTTTCTCATTACACTGCAGATAACGCGACTAGTCCATACATGCATGTAAAGACTAGACCAAAGTGGAGTAGGAGTGCTCCAAAACTACTCCAAATGTATGAAAAAAGCTGGTCGTTTTAACATTGCGATGTCCTAGGCTTGGACCATATAACCCATCGAGGTAGTCCCAAAACTACTCCATGTCTCTACTCTATGGAGTACTCAAGAGGGTTGGTTTTAAAACTAACTGCGTATTTGAACTTTTGAAAATTGGCAGGTCATCTATATTAATGTCACAAAGGATTTCATCATATATACAAATGTACCTCTTTCATTAATTTTTGTCTTATGCCGAAATGTGCATATCGACCTGGATGCACAGGCACTATGTTTTGTGCTATATCCATTTTTTTTAACAAGAGTCAGTGGACATAGAGGCACATCTACACCATTATTTCGAAGTATAACCAGGAGTTCTCTCATATTTTCTCTTGATGTCCTATTGCTTAGCTGTTATTGTCCTAATTCAGTAGCTAATTTTTTATTGCCGCATTCCACGTGTAAATCCTGATGCGCGGAAATGTCAGCCTCAGCAGAATCTGGTGTATTCTGCTAAGCCACTTGTACATTCAATTATGTTATTTCTTGGCAATACTGCATGTAAAAATACAACCATTTGCCACAACATGGTCCATACTACAGAACATTAGACCATGTTGTAACTAGTCCATTTAAGTCAATATTATCTGCAGGGTATAAAACCAGAATTTTATTTTTATTATTAATTTTTTGTTTAAATTTTCTTCATATCTTTAGCTTAATTGAAACTTAAAATGTATTATTTACAAATAACGCTAAAAACACCTGATGACTATATGTTCTAAAATTAAATGGCAAAATTTAATTATTTTAATTATAATTTAATATCTTTATTGCATGTTTGTTGAAATTTAACGAAATTTTAACAAACGTTCATGTTTTGTGTTCATTTTATTTAATTATTATATGTATATTCTTTACATGTTTGTATGAGATATTGTACACCGAAACGGAATGTTAAAAAATATAAATATATCACGCCTTCTTAACCTTGAACAGAATAACTTTCTGAATCGATTTAATGATGTCCGTCTTGGTGGCTGACTGGCTGGTTGGCGCTCCATGTAAACTTGTGCTTTAAGATTAGGTTGTAATTTTAGACAAAATGCAATAAAATTTAGCATGTAAGGAAGATTAGGATAGAAATTGGTTGAAATCACTTTATTATTTCTACTAGCCTCTCTAAACATATCCTACAGAAATTTTACTTCAAATAACTTATATAGAAATTAAATTCACACCTATAAAGTTTGTGCAGATGCGTTCGAAATTCAACATAAATCTGACTATATTTGTCAGATCTCATTGAAATTGGACAGCTAATCAGTGGAAGTATGTGCTTAATTGTATTGCACCTAATGATTGAAAGCCATTCAATTCCAATAAGGTCTACACGACGTTTTCTTTGAACTTTAATTAGAAGACGCTTTTTGCATGTTGCTCTTTCATGAAGCCGAACGCGAAACAGTTCACATTTAATTTTTCCTAAATTTCACATTCATGGCTAATGTTTTTCAGGGCCTTTTGCCACGGGTAATGATAGCTACAGTTGCATATGTCTTTATATGCTGTAAAGCATTAAAATCTATTTTTTTTTTTAAATTTGAACTGTTCTCCTATTTCTTTATAGGACTTCCTAGCTTTATGAAACTCAAAAATGGAGTTACGCTGGGCAGCAGTACAGCTTTTGCCTGTTATGAATCTTTTGCCTGCTATGAATCTGTTATGAAAAATACTGACTTTAAATTTCTTATACATTAATAGTATTTAAATAATATTTACGGAAAATCAACGAAATTTTTATCAACACTTAACTTAAAATATCTTTTAATAAAAATCCACGTTTTCAATAAATTGATCTCATCTTTGTAAGCTAAAATTTCTATCATTCAGGTATGTGTTGGAAATCGATCGGTTTTCAAATATAATATAATATATATATATTAGGCCGGGTCGATTTGTGAGGAGGCAAAAAAATCGCCCATGGCTCAGTGAAAATCGTATTCTAGGGATCAAAATAAGAAACTTTGCCGAAGGAACCATACCTCTAAGAAATAATATTTAAAAATAAATAAAATAAATAAAAAATAATTTTATTTTATAATAAAATAAAGTGCCAAAATGGTGATTTTTTTAAATGTTTGTACGGGACAAAAGTCAACAGTTGGGGGGTAGTAGAATTCGTTTTAGAGGTATGGTTCCTTCGGCAAAGTTTCTTATTTTGATCCCTAAAATACGATTTCCACTGAGCCATGGGCGATTATTAAATCGACCAGCCCTAATATATATGTATATACAATATTTTTATTTATTTACTTACAAATATATTATATTTAAAATTAAAATAAAACAAAAGCTCAAAGCACTAGCAACGAAGGCTATCGGTTTATAGTTTAAGTTTATTCTAAAATTATATATTTAGTCACATTGTTCAAAATATTTGATTTTCCTCATATAACAATGTTAATATATAAATACATAGATACATATATGTACATATATCTCTTTTCATTTTCAAGATGACAATAAGTAAAAACTATATAACTACAATAAAACATAAATATCGCATAACTTGATCCCATTTCATTGCAATTCTCATTTCCTAAACAAAACACATAGAAAATTCCGTTTTATTTTCAATAATTTCGCTTTTGTTTTACATAGTTAGCAAAAAAAAAACAAAAACCAAGATGGTTGTCATAATTTCCATTATAATAAAAATGTACCAAGAGTAACAACAGGATAAAATATAATAACTACAACAATAAGTACTAAATGTTTCGAGTTTTGTGCTTGTTTTTTTTCATACCCTCCACCATCAAGTGGTTAAGGGTATATAACGTTTGTCATTCCATGTGAAACGTTTTTAATATTCAACTGAGATCCAACAAAGTATATATTTTCTTCATCTGTTCGTCTGTGTAAAACACTCTCACGTCCAAACGACACAACTTAAGTAAACGAAATTGCCAGAAAAATATTTCTTATTTTGCGTGTAACTTTGGTATAGAAAATCAGCAAAATTGGTTTAGGCCAACCAGAGTTATGCACCAATATGTGAGACAACCTCCATAAAAATTTAATATTTTTTGTCCATTTTATTGCAATATTTTGAAATATATGAAATTTTGTATACATTGTTTTTATGATAAAAGAGGAAAGTGTGCGGAAACTAGTAAGAATCGGTGCATGATTTCTCATAACCCCCATACAAATATATATGTATATTCCCGACATATGGCTTAATGATAAATAAATGCCTGTACAACTGGAATATCTAGACAAAATTCAGCAAAAATAAGTCTTATACAAAAAGAAATCGCAAAACGAAATTTTTTTTAGTTCGGTCCATATTTGACCATAGACCCCATATAAAGTCCACTTCCAAAATTCACTTAAATATGTATAAAACAGATATAAATAATGTTAAACGGCTAACATTTGACATAAATACTCTTTATAGGCAAATAAATTGTTTTACTAAATTCTATGGTGATCGGCCCAGAATTGGTCATAGTTCCCATACAAGGACCACATCTCAAAAAGACATTTATCCCTATATATATTGTATAAATATCGGTACTGACTCAAAACATTGCACAGATCATTTTAATATATACAAAAATGATCCCACAAAATTTTGTGAATTTCGGTCTATTTTTAACCGTATGCCCCATATAAAGCCCTCTTCCGAAAATCACTTTAATACTCATAAATCTCTTATAAATAAGGGTACCAATCCAAAATTTTACATGGATCATTTACATACATGCCAAAATTAAACTGCTGGATTTTGAGAATATGGGTCCATATTTGACAATATCCCCTATATAAGGTCCACTTACCAAATCTACATTAATACTAATATATATCTTAAATATACCGTTGTTACGTTGAAAAAAATCATTGTTTCAAAATTTAAAAAGATCGGCCCACGATTTGTTATAGCTGCCATATAAGGATCATTTCCGAAAAACAATGTCTAATAAATATCGGTATCGAACTAACTTTTATACAGATAAGAAATTTTAATCCAGAAATCATACTAATATCGGTTATACGGCAATTATTCTATTGGATTTTGTCCACTTCCGAGCGAATTAAGTCCACTTCCGAGCATAACAATCAACCATACAGCTCTTGTAAATAACTTTATTGAGATGAAATTCAACCAAAATAAGTCTAAAATACGTAGAAATCACATTAGCCGATACCGGATTTAGAAGCTATCAGGTGCAATTCTACTATGTCACCCATAAATAACATATAAATAAAGTTATTGAGATCAAATTCAACTAAAAGAAATTCAGCCAAATAAATCCTCACCTTATAATCTTACCCTTTTTTATACTGTGTTCCTTAACTTGTTATGACTATGAAAAATGTTCTTTTAATTTTATAAATTGTTAAATTACACTCAAGATTATTATGAAAATCAGACACACTCGATAAGAATAAGAATCGGTAGTTACGTCAATTATAAATGGTCAAATTTAGCTAAAATTTAAAAACATTTAAAATAAATTATTTTGGTCGTAAAATTGTCTTTCAAACAATAAATAAAATACTAATAAAATTTGCACCAAGACTGATTAGGAAACACAGAATAAGTATAAGCTAGTACTATAACTACTCGTAGTGTAGTTTTTCTATTTCTTATTATTATGTTTAGATGGAGGGTACTAAAGATTCGGCACAGCCAAATATTACACTCTAACTTGTTTCATTTTCAATTTTTTTCCGCAAAATAAAGCGAAAATAAAAAGAATTGTATATATGACAACAAAAAAAAATAACTATGCAAACAACAATGACAAAATAAAATAACAATATAAAAAGAAAAAGAAAACTAGATAAAATAGTAATACTGACCTGACCTACTCTACACGTTGAGACACGATGATGTTGGCTCCGTTGGAGTTCACTGTTTGGTGCACTGCTCCAAAAATGTCGTTGACGTAGTCGTTGTGGCACTTGTACACACAAGAATACTAAAGCAAATTTATGATAAACAACAAAATTGTTTTTTTTTTTTTTTGATTTGCTTCTAGTATTTTAATAGATTTTTCTTTTTTTTTGCACTAATTTGTTTTTTTTTTGTTTTTGTTATAAGCACGCGCTTTTCAAGCGTCTTTTGATTGTTATTAATGGGTTAACACTGCTATTTATGGAAAAGATATAAAAAAAACAAATTATTAATTGTTTTTTTTTTCATAAATATTTCATAAAAGAAGAAAAATAAATAGTAGATGTGTAAAATGTGCAGAATTCTTTATATTTTTGTTTGAATAGACAGCAGATAGAGAGCGTGAACAAAGTAAATGTATATTAACAAACAGAGGGCATTGCCTCCCTCAATCGGAAGCGCATTTAACTAATGAGCAAAAACGACAACAGCAACAAAACAGAAATTAAATAACAGCAACATTATAAAAGAAAAGTGGAATCATAAAACAGTGTTGTCAAGCAGCGTTTTTTTTATTTGCGCATTTTAAGTGGTTTATGCTTAAACTTTAATTAATGGAAAAATTTATATTTTTTTTTTATCAATTTGTTATTTTACCACCTTGCAAAGTCTTAATATTTTTAAAGTTTTATTTGTTGTCCCCACTGAGTGTTTATGTTTTTTGTTTTTTTTACTGTCTTGAAAACTGGTTTGTACATTATTCATACTTTTACAGAAACCGTTTCATTTTTATTCGAATTAAAAATGAAAAGCAGTAGAAAGAGTCGCAAAATTTATTTAATTTCATTTTTTTATATTCACAATATTTGTGTTGAAAGTGCAAACATACAGCTTAGAACAACTAATTGGAAATACTCTGAGATTTATTAAAAAAAAAGTTAAAATTAGTAGAAAAATCAATTTTATGGTAATGGATGAATATTTTACAGAAAATTGAAAAAATAAATTTAAAAAAAAATATTTTTTTTTAAATTTTGGGTAAAATTTAAAATAAAAACAATCTAAAAATGTAAAAATAATTTTTTTTAGTTACCATAAAATTGATTTGTCTACTAATTTTAAATTTGATAGCCCATAAGTAGGTCCCTACAAAGCGTAGCACCCTTTCCAAACGCTCATTTCATAGGCTGAACAGTTATCTATCATATGCTGTTTAAACTGTTCAATTATCTTATTCGGTTCAAAAGATATGATTTTTGCAACGAAAAAACTCAAATGGCGCCACTGTCGTAGAACCAAAAAATATTCTGAGCCCTAATAAATTTCTAAAATGGTCTAGCCATCACCGTTCGCCTGTCTGGCAGTGAAGGAACTATAGAGCTTCGCAAAAAGACTCAGAACAATGAAATTTTTTTCAAACATTCTTTGTTTCATCGAAATGTTTGGCATTGAAAATGGCAAAATCGGTACAGTTGTATTCGAGTTATATAGACAACTTCGATATTTTTTAAAATTTTTTCAAACATATTGCAGATAATAAAATAAAATTTTGCAAATTTTATTTGTATTATAGAAGGCCCCAATATCCATGTTTTCCCGGAATACGGATCTATGGTACAATAAATGCCTTTAGAAAAGAAGTATCCATACAAAAGTCAGCAAATATTAGTTTCACTATCTTTAATTTACAAAAGTGTATTTTGTTTGAGTCGGTCCATATTTGACAATAGCCCACATATAAAGTCCATTTACTAAAATCACTTAAATGAACTTAAAAATCTTATAGACATCGCTATCAAATTGAATTTCGACATAAATAATCCACATAAATCATATATGACAATCGGTTTATATTTGTACGATCAAATATGAACCATGTACTTTATATTAGCCCCCCACATTAAGCCCACTTTCGAAAATATTTTAAATGCACATAAATGTCTTAAAAACATCACTATCAAGTTGAAATTCGACAGAAATAATCCACATACATATGTATATACTCAAATTGGTAATTGGTCATAGTTCCTATATAGACACCACTTTCGAAAAACACACTATCCTATGTAAATATCGATATTCAACTGAAAATGTTCACCGATCATTTATATGTAAGTAAGAATTTTTATATTGGAGGTAAAGGTCAGTCCATAATTGTCCACAGCTTCAATATATGGTAAAATTCCAATTATAACGGGAATACCTAAAAAATTCTAAAGTATATCGTTATTGATATATGAAATTCTGCATAAGGCTGAAATACAGTAAAATATTTTATAACGATCGTCACATAACATGTAACAGAATCCATATAAGGGATCGGAAAAATAAAATAACTCGTATAAACATCGTTATCAATACAAAATGTTGTACAAATTACTTTCAGGTAGGCATAGGTCAGACTACTAATATATAGAGATATAAGCCACATATAATCTCTTACTTGTCTATTGATAATGAGAACCTGCAAGCTGTACTCCAGGCAGCTTAGCTGCATTTTTGAACTTCATAAAATTGGGAAGTACTTTAAATGGGAATGGCTAACGTTTCCCATCGCAAAAGGTCCAGAAAAATATCAGAAAAATAACATACCGCAAGAGGAGGGGAATCTCTAAAACCGATGCAACGCAAAATTTAAGAACAATTTTATGGGTCGTTATCTAAGCAAACTATTTCATTCCGTTTGGTGGAAGATGGGTTCATTAAAGAGCAACGCGCAAAAATCCTCTTTTAAATTTTGCCAGATCTCATTGGAATTGGACGGCTAATCGGTGGGAGTATATGTTTTGAAGCAACAAAACAAAGACTAATCATTTTGGAGCTGATAGTGAAAGATATGTTATAAGGCCCATTAATCGAGAATTTAATTCTCGCTATGTTTCACGGTTAGTGAAACATGATAGAGGGTCTATTATGGTATGGTGAAGCAGACGGCAAAGCTTAGCAAACAATTATTTGAGGACAATTACATTAATGGACATCAGCCAGTTCAGACCAAAACTCCATCAAACATTTGTGGGATGACGTGAAAAGTGTTGTAAATCTTAAAATGGATATTTTCTGCAAGAAAGTGAAGGTGACGTGGTAGTCTAAACCTTTTGGTTGATGTTGACGTCTCATATCATCAATGCGCAATCTATGTGGGGCTTTAATGGAGCAAAACGGGTTTGCAACAAAATATTAATTAAAATTTTAACAGAAGTGTAGGTGTGCCAATCCAATTGAAGAAAATTTATTTAAATGTTTAAAATACATTAATGTTGATTAAAATGTTTGAAATATAATCAAGATGGAATAATTTCCCAAGTAACTATTATTACTTTGTTAACTTTATAGGTAATATACTAAACAAATTATTTAGAAATAAAAAAATGTTTAAAACTAAACTGGTTTGAACATTATTTGTATGGGTTGCAAAGTGTTGCCAATTAGTTGTCAAGAGCTGTATATTTCCAAATTTAGTTGGCAACTTTTTTGAACACTAACAACGTAATGTGAAAATATCTGTTTGCAAAACAATTATCACTTAAAAAAAACTTTCCTTTGCAAATGAAATTATAAAATGCATGAATTTCCTATTCGGGTAGTATGAGGCGGGCTTAAAAACGTAATAACCGATACGAAATATGCAAACTGTAGAGATAATAAAAAAAACGTTACAGCCGATAACCAACGGGTTTATGACATTTGATTTTTTACAGAAGATATGTTTTTGGTAAAAACAAAATTCTTAGGCGAATTTCGAAAACTGTTTACACTCTATTTAAACGATTTATTAAGCGCGTATTATTAATTTTTAAACATTTATTGGATTAAGTTTTTATTAATTTAATTAATTTATATTTTTTGTAGGTTTATACAGCCAAAACTATAATATTTATATTTTTCTTTTATCGGTTACAAAACTGATTTATATTTAATAACCATATTATTTTAATATGGGTTTTCCAACATTTGCTATATTTTTCAGTTGAAAGTGCAGAAATCTATTTCAATATTTTATTGTTATTTGGAATTAGCTGAAGCACTTTAAAGAAATGTGTTTATTTCTTAATGCAAACGAGCAATTTGTAGTATGTATTTGAATTTTATTTGAAACTGTTTTTTATTCGTTATGTTTTCTCAAATATTTTAAATCCGTAATTTAAAATTGCTGAACTTTTTTATGAATATTTTTTTTTTAATTTTTAAAGTAAACATTTCAAAATTTAATTAATTTAATTTTAAATCTACAGCCCGTAATTTTAAGAACTTTATTTGTAATAATTTTTTTATTTTTTTTTGGTTTGTAAACTCAGGATTTAATTAAAAATATGAAACTTTGTTTTTCGAAATTTTTTAAAACCCAATTTTTTGTGCGGTCAATATTTATAGTTTAATTTTTGCACTGTGAAAATTTTCTTTGTAAATTTTTTTAAACTCTTCTCGACTTGTTTTTTTCAGACACAATAATTCTATAAATTTTTTAATTATTTTAAAATATTTTATTAGCTAGATGTTTATAAAATTTTAAAAGTGGTCTGTTGTTTGCGACTGCTAAAATTTTTAATTTATTCTCAATAAATTAATTCACTTTCTGTTAATTTTTTTTCTTTTTAAGTCGCTAAATAAAACACTTCATAACAACATTCACTTATGTCGCTTCGAAACCAAAATCCCATAATGAGAAACTTTATAAAAAATCCCCGTAAGTTTCGTCTCTTTCTACTTTGTTGAATTTCATGATTAGCAAAATATATTAAATCAAGAAAAACAATTTAATTAAATACAATTCTATAGGTACGGTCACATTTGGCAAATATTTACTCCAAAAAGCGCAACCACTAGTTTTAGCACAAATTTGTTTGACATTGTTTCCTCTTACAAGAGTTTTGCAAGATCAAACAGCATCAAATAAATTAAAACTTAATATTTGCTGTGTTTTGGCCTAAATAACAAACGTTTTTTTTTTAACTAATATATGAGTTCATATAGGCACCTTTATGTTATTTAGTGATTACGTCTTTTTCGGCAAATATTTGCCAAATTTGACCGTACCTTAAGAAATAAAAATAAAAAAAGTGCAAATTAAAGTTAATTTACAATAAAAAGCAACAAATTCCACAAACTACACACACATTTACTGTGATGTTTAATGTGTTGTGGTTTTATATCTCTGTTAAGTAGTTTTATTTGTTGTTGTTGTTGTTTGATAATGCTGCATCATTAGCTGCTGCTGTTATTGTTGTTTTTATTAATATTTATTGTTGTCTACTTTACTTCTTCACACACAACAATGACGTGATTTGAAAAACATCGTAATCATTTCCGTTTTATTTAATTAATAATTTCTTTTCTTTATTCTCTAAAATAAACACTTTATTATTCATTTTTCTTCTTAAAAGACACTTAGTAAACAGATAGAAAATCTTTAAAGCTTTTTTTTTTTGTTAAAAATAACTTTTAATTATACGTTTTCGTATTTATTGCTTTATTGGCAAGCTTATTTCTTTGTTATTTCATTTATTTGTTGTTATTTAGTTTCAGATACTTTATTTTTCACATGAACACTTACGCGTTTTGGTTTTTTATATAGTACACAAATACAATCAGTAATTTATTCAGTTTTCAATAATAAAAACTTTATACGTTTTAAAAGAAATAAAAACACCGGAAATCCTTCAGATACACAACCTTACACAGCGATTACACGTTCCCAACTAAATATGTGCTGTTTAAGTTAGTGGAGCCTTAGCATAATTTACTTATTTTCTTACTGAAATACACAGAAAAACAGGTTTTTTGTACTGAGTTTTTAATGTTAACATAACAGAGTATCCAAATGTTAAACTCTCTCATGTTTTTGCAGATTGTAAAATTACTCTTAAAATTTAAAAGCGACCTTAGAAAGAGCAATTTAGTTGCAATTAATAAGAGAGTAATATTTAGTCACCCTGTTAATTTAACAGTTGTGTTCACACTCATTTAGTAAAATACTACATGAGTTGATTTTGTTTCTTTTTGTCAGTGTTGCCAGAAAATGAATTTCAAAATATGCTAAAACTTGAAAAACTTGTTCAAAAAAAAAAATAATGTTCTACAGAAGAAAAAATAAGTGCTAAATTTTTTCAATGTAACAATACAATTTTTATTTCAAATGTTACAAATATAAATTAGTATAGTTTTTTCTAATTTTGTTAATAACAATTGTTGACTTGTTTTAATAAATTACATTACATTTTATATATTAACTCAAAAGTTTCCGTGTTCATTTACTTACCACACCGAAAGAAATTTAGTTGAAACATTAATAAAAGTTACTTTTTATTTCTCCAAAAGTTTTTTTTTGGAGTAAAATAGTAAAAAAATTTCGAGAAAAATTTTTTTTTTTTAATAAGCAAATTATGCTAAAAAGCATTTAGCAAAATTTTTAAAAATTTTAATGCATTTTCGAGAAACAAAATGCTAAATCTAGCACTGAAAGTGCTAAAATGGCAACACTGCTGTTGTTTCGTTTAATTTTAAACGTGTAACATAAACAGGCTGTTAGTGTTTTTTGATTTTACTGTTTGTTGCTTTTTTAAAGTTATTTGTGTTTGCTAATGTTTATGATTTTTTTTATTTCATTTTCCAATTTGATTTTTATGGTTTAATCATTAAAATCATTTCTTTTTTAAAAACTTAAAATTTATGTATTTTGATATGTATGTATTGCACAAGAGACTATATAAACTTGAATTTTTATGTTTTCGTTTAAATAAAGATTTTTAAAATACTATTAGAAATAGTGACTTTTTATTTTTCCGATTTTTTTTGACGATTTTTAAAATTTGATATGACGATTTTGTTCTTTTTTATTGGGATTTTGAAGAATTTTTACGAAATTCATCTGGCAGCTCTGGTCGTGTTGTGTATTTAAAAAATACGAAAAGCATTCGGCCCCCGGGGCAAAGCGTGAGCACCATCGCTTTATTTACACTTGCTGTTTGCTATTTATTGTAAAGTTATAAACCGTTGTGTAAAGCGTTTCCAATTTTTTAAGAGTATGATTAATGATCTATATTTTATAGTGAAAGGCCAATGTAAGCGGCATGCGGCCGCGGGCGGCAACAGTATTACCAGTGAATAAAAGTTTTATTTGTTTAAAAAAATATTCTTACAAAAATTTTGAAGTATCGCAATTTACTTAATCTGGCAATGCTGTGAGAAGCGGCAAAGTAGAATTTTGTTCAACTTTTGTTCAAAAAGAACAGCTATTAATCCAAAATTTGGGGACCACTTTATGTATATAAGAGTGAAGTTACATTTTAAAGTCTTATCTAAGCGAACGTTATCGTTCGACATCGTGGGCCAGGGGGAATATATTTTTTAACAAGACAGTAAGTTGTCAAACAAAGGGATGGGTTTATTCGAAAAATATTAATATACTTGATTCAAAAAAAAAAAAAAAACCCAACACATTAGAGTTCAAATTTTTTGTGAATATTGGTATTAAAGTTATTTTACTTTCATTGTATTTATAGTTATGAAACACTAATTAATTTCTTTATACATTTTTAAGAGGTAATTAATATTTATTTGTTTTTTTTTTGTTAGTTTCACATAGATAAAAAAACTGTTTAACTTTTCTTTAACTTAAAAAATTGATAACAGTTTTATGTATTTATAGTTATGCAACCCAATGTATATACAGGGTATATTTTGATGTGTTTTTTTGTCCAGTAGTTCAGAGAACAAAAGCAAATAAACTTTTCAAGTTGATATTTGTGGCTCATTACGTTTTTTATTCATGTAAAAATTTATTGAAAAGTTAGACAAACATAAAAAGCCAAAAGGGATAAAATAGACAGACACATTCTAAAGTATATTTATTTCTTCATCTAAAAATTTTTTGGCTTTTCGATTTTTTTCTTGATTTTTTTTTTTTTTTGCTTTGTGTGACACACTTTCAGTTATTCTTTCAAATATATAGAGTTTTTATTAGAAAGATTACTTATATTTCTGTACAAACTCATATGACTACTTGAATGTAAGATAATATTGGTTCAGTTTATTTGTATGTCCTTTGGTAATAGTGATAATATATCCGCTATGGCCAAAAATCTTTATAAAAAACTTATTGCTACTTAGTTTTTCGTTTATCTGTTTTATTTTTATGAAACGTTTTAAAGGCAGAGCATTAAAGGCATTAATTTCAATGAAAGAAATATAATTTGAATTTATTTAATAACTAGCTGACCGCCCGGTATTTACTATGATCTGTATTTCAAAGAATAAGATGTATTTACAACCTGTATGTTCTTATTTGTTTGCAAATAAAATATTTAAATTTGTACAGCATACTTTAAGGGGGTTTTAAAAATTAAAATTGACTGGACTCACAAAAAAAATTCCGTTTTGGTTTTTCTTTACAAACCATATCCTGAGAATTTCTAATCGAATAAAAACAAGTAAGAAAGTATAGTCAGTCAAGCCCGACAATATAACACCCTACACTCAGTATATGTCTAAAACAATTTTTCAGAAATGGGCGTTAAATGGGAGACATAACCTATTGTGGACCGATCATACAAAATTTAGAGTCATGATGTCTGTGAAAATAAGAATTATATGAGTTAAACTTTGTCTCGATATAATTACTTTTACACGATTTATGGAGCTTAAAGTGAATTATGGGAGCTGCGAGTAATCATAATAAAATTGTACCGTATTATTTTTAGGCATATGAAATATATTTTCGTTCAATATAATTTGGATATCAACATTTTTGAGCTGGTTATGCTCTTTAAAGTGACTTTCGGAGGTGGGGCTTATATGGGAGCTACGAGTAATTATGGACCGATGTGCATGAAGCCAGATGTGATTTGGCTTCATTTACCACTCATTGGTGATGAAATTTGTTTGGATACTTGCATAATTAACACATTTATGATCGGTAAACCCCAATTTCGGGAGGACATTTGTATGGGGGCCAGGTGAAATTATGAACCGATTTTCACCAGTTCCAATCCATCATCCTTCGGCCGAAAAAATTTTATCGAAATATCTTCAAAATTGCGACCTGTACTCTGCGCACAAACTTTACATGGACAGCCAGCCAGCCAGCCAGACGGACGGACGGACATCGTTAAATCGACTCAGAAAGTGATTCTGAGTTGATCGCTATACTTTAAGATGGGTGTTGTACGAATATTTATGGGCGCTAGAAACATCAGCACAAATCCAATATACCATCCCCACTATGGTGGTGTAGGGTATAAACACAGCAAGTTAAAATATATGCTAAACCTTTTTTCAAATGCAATGATGCCATACCATTTGCACAAGATTGTGAATTGCGCTAATGTTTTTTTTCGGGACATAAACAAAGCAAGCTTTGATATTTTTGTGCAAATACTTCAAAACACACACTTACCCAAAATTTAGTACATGCAAGTTTTTTTGTACTACTTGTTGATTTCCCAAAAATTACGAGCTTTCATTTTGTATTGTAAATTATTTTAGTTTCAATTAAACCTAAACTAATTGACAAAAAACCTTCTAACCTAAAATACTTTAATTATGAATATTGATTACAATTTATTAATCTGTCCTGTAATTTCTTCGTAGTCTTCTATTCAAAAGTTTGAGAGATCTAATTCATAAAGACAATAAATAAAAATCATTTTTAAATTCTCTTTATTAGTTTTGTTTTCATGCTAATTTTAGCTCCCCACTGTGCATTAAAATATCACACTCAAAAGTACAACAAACATTAACAGTTATTAAAGGACAATAATATTAAAATTTATATCAAAAGTTAGAGTCAGTATAATAACAATATATCAACACAGATCTTTCTACGGTAAAAGTAATATTTTAATGAATTAATTCTTTTACACCTCCACTTTGCAGCTCAGTATATTTTACTTTTATTAGTGCACTTTTTGTGCATTCTTTCAAAACAACTTTAAGTAAATCTGGGTTATTTGGTCACACATGTAAATAAAAATATTAATATTATTAGTTTTGGCTAACGTTGTGTTTGCCAATTTTTAAAATATAAAATTTCTCTTGTTCAAATAATAACAATAAAATGTGTTTTAGTAAATGACATACATATTTTAATATTGGAAATGTGTATTTGTTTTTAAAATAACAAAAGAGTGAAGAAAGCCGAATTTGCAACTGTCAACATTTATAGATTTTATAGGATTTTGATGACATTTTCAATAGTTTTTTTTTGTAGCATTTGTAATATTGAATAGTTATCCTAGTCAAGTGTAAATAGAAATGAATTGACGTTTATTGCTGAATAAAGGATAATCTTGTTGTCATCTGCATTTAGTTAGTTTCTAACGCAGTCATTATATATATGTTTTACCTATCAAACTAATTTGGGGACAAATTCAAACAAATTTATATTTTATACAATTCTTGATTTGTATATAAAACTAAATTACACTAAAGTTTTTTGCTCAGGGGGTTACTCTCTATTCGATCCGTAAGAGTATCAGTTTGTACGCTTATCGCAACGAATTTGCTTTCGCATCGCAATAGAGAGTAACCCCCCAGATTGTTGAATAATTTATTAAAACTCCCATATACGGCCCTCTAACGACAATCGCTTTAACGAGCATAAATGTCTTAAAAATTTTGGTATCTAAAGAAAATTAAACACAAATATGTTTTATTTAGTCATATTTAACAAATATTCAAACGCATGGTTCATAATTGGTCAAAGCTCCCATATAAAATCAGCACTTTATCACTTTCATGCATAAATATTTGAGTAAGTTCAATAGGCTAAATTATAAATCAATTTTAAAAATATTACAGTTCATATGATTAAAGATTTTCAAGCAATCATAGGAGGGCGGTTAGGAAACTTCTTTGCCTAGCACAGAAAGAGAACAGTTAGTTTTTGAAAAACATTTTTTATTTTTCAATATAATCTCCTGAAACTTTAATGCACTTAGTCCAATGCTTATCTATCAATTCTATTCCTTGATTAAAATGGGTTTCCTCAAAAAACCCGTTTCCATAACCTTACCAGCCGATTGAATTGTTTTTGCCTCTTTTGGCACACTTCCTCCAGCTTCAGTCCATTGCTTGAATTGTTCTTTTGTCTCTAGAGTATAATGGTGGATCCATGTCTCATCCACAGTTATGAAACGACGCTTAAAATCCATTTTATTTTTCTTAAAACGATCCAAACAAGCTTGCAGAAAGCTTTTCATCTGTAGTTCTTCTCGATCATTTGAGATGCCCATGATATTGGATATTTCACGCACTTTTATTCGTCTTTCATTTGATACCATATCTCACTTTGGTGAAGGAGTTGGTCACATCAAAAAGAAATTTAACACGCGTTCATAGCACAGTTGGAAGTTTCAAAAACACTTAACTTTTTTCTGTTGATACCGCTCTCTGTTCTAGGCTAAGAAATTTCCCAACCGCCCTCGTATATTGAACAATATCAAACAATATCATAATCATAAAGCCGACTTACATTCAATATAAAATCTAAAATTGTCCATCCATTTCTAAGTTTATCTCTATAAATGTCTGCTTTTATTTTGTGTACGAGTATGTAGGCGTTTATATGTTCTTTTTCTAATTCTAAAAATCACATACAAACAGTATTGACTGTATTAGTTCTAATGGCGACAACAATCCTTTTGACCGGATGTAATCTGAAGATACTGTAGTCTAAGTAGTAGTGATACATGCCTATAAAAACAAGTAAAATAGTAAAAAAAAACATATCGTCACTGAAAATCCAAAAGGCCATAACTAAACAATTTACTTTTTTACAGGAGAAACAAAAAACTTTATAAATTTAAGACTATTTCATTCTTATTGGACAAATTTCGGCATGAACCTTAAAAAACTATTGGGGATTTGCATTAATACGTAAATATTATAAAATAATAATAGTTTTATAGTAATTGTACTAAGGCCTTTTGGAATCGTTTTTTCGGAAACCAAAAAGGCGTAACAACAAAAAAAGTTTTAATAAAAGTTAAAATTAGGATAAAAAAATTCCGCTTTTCACGCTTATTAAACATTTTTTACTTTTTGGTTTCTGTGTTTTGAATATAAAAGATACAAAACATTACAACGAGTTTGATGAATTCGAGAAAAACAAAATTAAAAAAAAAACGAAAATTCATTATTGTATACATAAAAAGAAACGGAGTTCACATTGCCAAGTAAAATTTATAAATATAATCTGAGTATGGTAAGTTATCGCAAAAACTGTGACAATTAGCTGGAAGTAAACATTTAAGTTCCTGGCGATGGCTCCATTTCTTTTTGGATATTTTTATTTTTTCTTTATGTAACCGAAATGTTTCGACATCTTAAAACTGTTTTTGTGTGCGTTGTGGCAAAACCTCATATTCGTCTTTAATATTGGTTGGTTTTATAGAAAATTGTCCCAGAAGTATCATATGCTAAGTCACGAATCATATTAACAATCGGCTCGCCGATTTTTTTGCCTGCAATTAAGAAACCTGGGGTCAAATTACCGCATTCGTGATCGAATGAGCTATCGTATCGAAAAATGATTTCGATATCGATATTATTATAAAATGTACTAAATTTCTTGCTCGATATCGAATGCCATAATCTCAAATAAGAAAATTACGATCAATTTAACTCGATATCGAATGCTGTAATTTGGCCCCTGATTTTAAATATGTACATATAAAATAAGTATACAAAGTTACCTGGTCGAATAAAAACATCCCAGTAAAAATGTGCTCCAAAAGAAGCAGGTCTTATGTATGAATTCATACCTCAAATCGCCTCAAACCTGCTGATCGGATGCATGATTTTTGTACGAGGTGTTCCTGGTTTCGAGGACTACTTGCTGCTGACAATAAGCGCTTTTTTTAAGCTAATCAAACATGCAAATAAAGCACTTTCGTAAAGTGTTCACTTCGCGCACACCAACCAAAGAACAAATTCTTTCTGAATGTTTTTGCTTAAGAAAAATTCATAGTAACTGAGAAGCGTGATATTCGTTTTGTAATTGACTTTAGTTGTCATATGTAAATCTGTAGGCTGTAATTTCATTTTTGTTTTTTCGCTTTAAAACCTTCTTCGTTGTCAGCACTAGAAAAGCATCTTTTTTGTATATTTTATTCGTAAGCATTTACTGCTTCAAAAGAACGCTTTTATTGAAGCGCTCGATTATGCGCTTTTTCTCGTAAGTGCTTCAAAAAACACGAATTTTTTTACTGGGATATCGTTAAGGAAGACTGTCATAATCAAGGAAATATTTGTAATCAAGATGGTGAACTTTTAGAGGAAATGGTTTTTTATGAGTTCTTAATCATATTTGCTAGCTCAGATGGTTTATTGATTTGTCTTTTGTTGATTTTCCTTTAAATAAGAGAGTGAGTGAAATCATACTCCATTTGTGTGTGTCCCACAATTAGATATTTATGTTCTATGGTTTTGTTTTCTCGAAGATAATAAAGCATTAGAAAGGACAGTATTGCGGTTTTGATAGAAGCAGTCATCAGAATATATAATTATATGATTAATATTGGGAGAATTTAGAATCACACTATTTATGTACTTTATAATACAAGTAGCAAATGTAGATGCAACAAGGATACCATTTGTTTTGTCCCAGAAAAATTTGTCTGACTCATGTGATATAACGTTATAAATTGTAAAACTTTGTTTTAGAATTGTGTAAAATATTGTATTACTGACAATCTTCTAGAAATAGAATCAACGAGTTTTTTAGAGAGATCTGGTGAAATTTTGTTCCAATCATCCTGTATTACCGCCCTGAGGGTATCCTTGCAAGAAATATTTTTTTGTATATTTTTTTATCCAGATATTCCCATAGGTACTCAATTGGATTGAGGTCTGGGGACTACGGAGGATAATGTATAGTTTTTAAACAACGATTGCTAGCACACTCAATTACAATTTTTGAGATATGCTTAGGATCATTATCCGGTTGGAGAATTTTGTTCTGCGCTAGTTTTAATTTCTCTACACTAGGGGCTAATTTGTTTTTTAAAATGTCGAGATAATCTTTCTTAAAAACCCCAGACCATTACCGCCATGTTTTACCGTCTTGGTAACGCCATATTTTTTTTGGCAATTTTTGGCTCCAAATGTCTCAGGTGTTGCAGAAGTTTTCGTAACATTTTTAGCTATCTTTACAGCACTGGATGTTGAGTTTGTTCTAACTTCTTTTGCTATACCTTTTACTTCAGTTTTTATCTATTTTCCTATACCTATTTGTATGTAAGTATATTATGATTTGCTGAGTCTCAAATGATATTTGTCTTCCCATTGTAACTTTTTCACTACTTATGGGTCGATTATGTATGGCAACCAAACTGGAGTTGCGTTGCCAATAGGCAACGCAACTGACATGCAAGTTGTTATTATGAAAGGCAACTTTCGTGTTTAATCTGTTTTTCGAATTATCGAGTAGAAAACAAACATTTACGTATATGTTAAAAATATAAATAGTATAACAACAAAATAGCTAATATTTAAAATTTGCCACTTAAAATACAAATAAAAGCAACCAAAAATTCTCGGTTGCCATGTTCGGCAAAAGGCAGATGTATTTTAGTTAATTACATAATTTTTCAATCAATCAAAAAATCGATTTTGATTTTTTTTTAGTTACGGCCTTTTGGATTTTAGGTGACGTTATATACATTTTCCTACATACATATATAATATATTTGGCAATATCATAAACATTACACAATATCAAACATTCGCAATACAAAAGCAATAACTTCAACTATGAGTAGTGATTGTTCAAACATATAGCACAATCTAAGAATATTTATTCAGGATATTCGATATTCGACAGTGCAACAACCAAAATCTGAATGGGATGAGACCAAATACAAATGATAGCTAGCATTGTCCATAACAAAACCTCCAAGGGATTTTTTTGGTTCAGTGCTAGAATTTTTTTTACAAGCATTTGAAATTTGTGATTTTGGAACCCTGGCTAGCGAGAAAAACTCATTACAATTTTGATAAAATAATGGCTATTCCAGTAGATATTTTAATGATTCTTTAGTATTCAGAAGGTGAAATAGCAAACTTTACGGAAAAAATGTTAATGCTGTCTGATCTCAGATGAATATAGAAACTTGTATTTTCAAACGAAATAAATTAATGAACCGATTTTATATTTTTTTTCTTTGCAATTTTTAAAAGATAAATAAAGTAACATATGTACATTTTTATAAAAATATAATACTTTGAAATAAAACGTTTTTTTTGTAATAGAAAATAGGTAATTTCAATAAAAACTAATTTTTTCCATGAAAACAGATTTTTTTTTAAAGAAACGTACTGGCAATAATAAAATGTACTTTGTAAAATCATTATAATTATATTTTAAAATAAATCCAACAACAAAAATTGATTATTCAGCCTCAAGAAAGCATATGCACCGTTTTTTCTATGAAAGTCTACAAATAATAACGCAAATTGTATGACAGCGCCACCTAGCGTTAGTTTTAGGTAAAACATAATATCAAAAATGGACTCCCGACCCCATAAACATAAATATATCACATTTCTCCCGGATAGTAAAAATATATAACTATTATTTTATCAAAATTGTAATGAGTTTTTCTCGTTAGCCAGGGTTCCAAAATCACAAATTTCAAATGCTTGTAAAAAAAATTCTAGCACTGAACCAAAAAAATCCCTTGGAGGTTTTGTTATGGACAATGTCAGCTATCATTTGTATTTGGTCTCATCCCATTCGGATTCCAAAAGTTTGATTTTGTGTCACAGTGTTATTAGTCTATTGAAATAATCCAGATCTTGCCGGTATTATTATTCATTTAAACAGCTAAACATATAAGGCCAGTTTAAGAAAAATTATTCAGGTTGGAATACAATTAGCCAGATATTATTTTCCATTTCTAATGTTCTTTTAGTTATATATTTTTCAACTCTCATGTAAAAAACTACAATAACCAAAAAAACTTTAGCTCTAAGCTTATTTCAAAAAGGACAGGAAAAACTAAAAAAGTGCAGGAAAAAAAGAGTGCGAAAACAGAACTGTTTAGTTTGTAAAAAAAAAACTCATTCAAAGCCAATACACACAAATAGTATAAGGATATATTTTTTTCTGTAACTAAATACATGGTTTTTTTTCATTATGCGACACGATTTCTTAAAGTCAAAGATTTATTGCATTTTATTGGCAATTGTTGTGCATGAAATTAACAAAAATAGTAAAAACATAAAGAAAAGTACATACTATTTTTTCTAAATTCATTTATTTTTAAATCTACATCTTATTTAATAACAAGTAAAAAAGTAAAGTCGGTCAAGACCTGCCACATCATACCCTACACTGAGTATGTAAGCAAAAACAGTTTTCAAAAAAACGGCCGCTATATGAGAGCTATGACCTATTTAAGCGTGATCCATTTCCAGGTTCCCTACTTTTTTAAAGAAAAAACACAGACAATTCAAATTTAATGAGGAATGTTTATTATCATTCGAAATAACATTCTTTGGCAAGATTATGTCTATCAAATGTTGGCCGTTGTTACGTCGCAGATGGTCTATCCGTTGAGTCCAATTTTCAATGACTCGTTCGACCATTTCGACTGGTAACTGGCGAATGACACGCATGATGTTTTCCTCCAAGGCCTGAATCGAATGGGGCTTGTCCGCAAAAACTTTAGACTTTACATATCCCCACAGGAAAAAGTCTAACATTGTGATATCAGACGATCTTGGTGGCCAATCGACCGGCCCAAAATTGAAATTATGTGCTCACCGAAGTGCTCTGTCAATAAATCCATTGATTGATGCGATGTGGAAAGTGGCACCGTTGCCGAGATCACAAGCTTCAATTTCAGGCATCATAGAGTTGGTTATCATGGCACCGTAACGGTCGCCATTAACGGTTACGGTCGCTGATTTCACCAGCTCACAAACCACGCCAAACCGTTGTTATTCTGGATGAAGTGGCAGTTCTTTAATCCCTTCAGGTTGGTATTCCTCCCAAATGCTGCAATTTTCTTTGTTTACATACCCATTGAGCCAGAAATGGCCCACATCGCTGAACAAAATTTGCCTCGAAAATGTCGGATCTTCTTGGAAAGAGTCCATAGAGCGAAGCTATATCGCTTGGGAAGTTCGAGCGGCTGCAATAGTTGCACAAGCTGTATTTTGTTGTCAAGTCG
Organism: Bellardia pandia; assembly: GCA_916048285.2. Classification (NCBI taxonomy): domain Eukaryota; kingdom Metazoa; phylum Arthropoda; class Insecta; order Diptera; family Calliphoridae; genus Bellardia; species Bellardia pandia. Next base: position 19,669,340 of record OU696532.1, on the reverse strand, counting down.
TTCCATACGCCAGTCCGAGTTGTTGCGAACGGCGCCGAATCGACTCTCCACAGTCTTCGTGTACACTCTCAGCCACGGCCGCTATATTTTACTCACAGCGTGCTGGACGTGGTATATTCGGTCGAATATAATAATGAATGCAATAATGAATGCTGGGTCTCCAAATGGGTAATGGTGTTGCGAATAGTACACTCAGTAGGCCGATTATGTTGACCATAAGTTGAACGAATTGCACAGAACGTGAATTTTCGTAAAAAAGTTGAACGATTTGTAAACATTGTTCAGGCGTAAGTCTTTCCATTATGAAATGCCAAATAATATTAAACAAAAATAACATGACGGCATGACACGACTCACACGTGATCTGTCAAGAAAGGCTATTGAAAAAAGTATCTCTACTTGAATCACCCGTCATAAAGCGATCATCATATAATTTAGTAGTGTGACTTTTGTGCATATTCGAATTATTTGCATTCATTTTTATTTTGTTAACAAAAAATTCAAACGTTTTATGAACATTAAAGTAATTTTTAGAATAGCTGTAATTAATTATAAACCAATCATTATAAAATTAGTTGAAATGACTTTTGTGAAGCGATCTGCACCAAATTTGTAGGTGTGATTGGTTTTGTATATAACATATTTTTATATAAACATTTTTTTTACCGAAAATTATTGTTTCGCTAGGAGAAAAAATGGACGGATTTGACCCAATCCTAATCGTCCTTGTGACGAAAAAATTTCAAATACAAAGTTTTATTAAAAAATTTTCAAAATCGCCAGCTTAGTTAAATTGACTGAGAATGTGATTCTGAGTAGATTGATATACTTTAAGGTGAATATCAGACTAATATTTTTGGGCGTCACAAATATCAACACAAATCCAAGATAGTCTCCCATCTACGGTGCTGTAGGGTATAAAAATCTTGTTCACAAACATAAATAAAAAAAATCAAACCCTTGTTACTTAAATAAGTATGTACTTAAATATTTTTACGGTCGCCTAGTATCTGTTAAATAAATCTCATCTTGTTGTAGGATTTAGTAGAAAGATATTATACCACATAAACCAGACGCCACAAAATTTAACAAATAAACACAGAATGTATGCTGATAGTTAAGAAACATAATTAATAAAAATCGTCTATTTCTTTTGAATAAAAATTTTGTTTTTCATGTGTAAAAAAAGGAGGAAATGTTTGTATAAACACAAAACTGATGATGTTTTGTAAAATTAAATGTAAAATTTTCAATTTAGCAACAATTGCCTTCTATTGTGGTTTAAGGACTTCGGACATCACACAGTGTTTTAGCAAGGTTTTATTTTGGAAACAATTCGATATCTCAGTAGCTGTTATAAATATCGTAACGCCATTTCACATGGCTGGAGCTGAGTTGTTTTCGAAATGTAAAATGCCTTTACCATATCTGTAATAGCTCGAGAGAAATCGTATTATTTCTAAAATAAAACATTTCTAAATTATCATTGACAGTTTTATTTGAAATTTAAAGAACATTATTTAATGAAATTAATATTTTGCCATATGTTACTTATTTGTTTAATACTATCATAATGTCGGGTATTTACCCGTTAGACTGGAAACATGCAAAAATTGTGCCATTACCTAAGTCGAATGGAGAATACAGACCTATAGCCAACTTGTGTTTTCTGTCGAAAGTCTTGGAAAAACTTATGTATAAACAAATGATTACATATATTAATACTCATAATTTACTATTCAACACGCAATCTGGTTTTCGTCAGAGTCATAGCTGCGTAACGGCTCTTTCTAAGGCTTTCGATACGGTAGATCATGACATACTTATCCGAAAACTTAAACACTTTTTTAGATGTACGAGCGTCAACCAAACTTATACTGTCTTATCTTTCAGAACGCACACAATCGGTGTTTGTGAACAATGTATGGTGGGATAGCCTATCCCTGACTAGGGGAGTGCTTCAGGGTTCTATTCTAGGTCCCCTTTTATGTAAATGATTTACCAAAACAACTCACTAAATGTAACATCCACTAATACGCCGATGACGTGCAGCTCACTTTAAATAGCCCAGTTCAAAATATTGCGTTGGGGATTTCTTACCTAAATGACGACTTAAATAGAATTTACGTTTGGGCTAGTGCAAACGGTCTGTATTTGAATCCCCATAAATCTAAATGCATTGTAATATGTAAACAAAAGCTTAATTCCCTCCATATCTGAGGATATTTTAAATGGCGAGAAAATTGAAATTGTTAATAAAACAAACAATATTGGTATCATTTTCAATGGTAATTTGACCTGAACTGATCATGTAAATTTGCTGGTTGGTCAAACCTATGCAAAGTTACGTGCTCTCTAGTCCACACAATATTTTACACCCTTAAGAATAAGGGCCTTACTTGCTAAATCATACTTGATTCGTGCCCTGATCTATGGGTGTGAAATATTTGGAAGCTGTGACTCAGTTGGTATGAGAAAATTGAATGTCTTGTTCAATCATGTATGATCATGTTTCCTCTGTTGTCAATAATCTTTATGGAGTATCCTTTAAAAGTTTGCTAAAAATTCGCACTCTTATTTTTTTACATAAAATAATCAACTTTCAAACATCTAAATATATATTCTATAAAATACGTTTTTTTCAGTTGCCACGAAACCGAAATATTGTAATACCTCGACATAATTTACTTGTTTCTGAATGGCAGTTTTATGTGCATGCTGCTCGTCTTTGTAACAATCTTCGACAAAGTCAACAACTAAACAGCAATGCTAATAGTTTCAAAACATTTTTATTCAATTTTTTTAAATAATAATTTATAATTTTTATTTTAATTTTAATTTATAATTTTTTAACTTTAACTTTATCTAAAGATTGTTATCTTTACTTGCATCAAGTTTGTTTTGTAACGTAATACGTTCCTGTGCTATAAGTATAAGACTCAGTCTTGTTGTACAAATGGAACCATTAAATAAATAAATGAAATAAATAAATCTAAAATTAAAAACTGAAATGTTTTCAACTTAATTACTTTACGGGGAAAAAATACTTAAGGTGCGGTCACATTTGGCAAATATTTACTGAAAGAGGCATAACCATTTGTTTTAGCACGAATTTGTTTGACGTTGTTTACTCTTGCAAGGGTTTTGCAAGATCAAACAGCAGCCAATAATAAAGGTTTTTTCGAATAAATAAATGAGTTCAAATATACAGTGGGTGGCCAAATTATTAGTTACACTAAATTAATTAAGATTCAACCGCTTTTAATACGTTTATAAATTTATTTCTTGCACCAGATGTTTTCGTATTATAATTCTGGTAATATTGTTAAATATTTTGTGCAGTGTCAACAATGATTGATGATATTAGAGTGCAGTTGTAGATCATTATCTGTCATTTTGCTCTGAAGTGTGAAATATGCAATTTTGATGAAATTGATTAAAGTCTGGCATGACGATGAAGAAGTAAAAGAAAATGTTCAAAAATGCATCCAAAGCATTCCAAAAAGGGTGCAAGCTGTAATTGATGCCAAAGAAGGTTTTACGAAATATTAAGATTTGTAATATTTCTTTTCCTCAAATATATATTTTTAAAGCAAAAGGATTTATTTTTAATTGCATTAGAAACACTTAATTTACCTAAAAGAACAAATAAACGGATAAATTTCCACTATTTTAAAATGTTATACGGCTTCAAACTAAACAATTTGGCATGTGTAACTAATAATTTGGCCACCCACTGTATGGTATTTAATGGTTACGTCTTTTTCGGCAAATAATGCCGATGTTGATGATGATGGCGGCTTAAAATATAATGGTATTTATTAACCGTCCAGTAGCAGTTCATAAAGTGTTTAGAAGGTTTGTACGTTCACAATGTAGGAGAGAGGAAACGTTTTTTTTTTGCTGTTCCCTGTTCTCATATAATTATTTTATGATGGCAAAATTAAAAGATTAAAACAAGTAAGAAAGTATAGTTGGTCAAGACCGATCATATAACACCGTACGACAAGTATATAAGCAAAATAAGAGTTTCAGAAATGAGCTTTATATATGAGGGAGCTTTATATTAGGAAGTGAGCCTTATATGGGAGCTATGTTCTATTATTGACCACTTTGCACAAAATTTGTAGGGTTTAGATATAATTTGATTAGATATATGAAATATTTATCCTATTCCTATTTGTAGACGGCTTAAGAGAAATTATGTAGCGATTTGAACCAATTTCAATTCCATTGGGAAGAACAAAATTCATACAACAATACACATTTGTTCAATTCACAAGTAATGTTGTATGTTGTACATTGTAGGATACAACTATTGTGAAGTCAAGTAAAAATAAATTATCGTTTTTCATAAATTAAATTAAAATCTTTTATATAAAATTTTAATTCAAAAATATTTAAATTTGTTGCTTATTAATTTAATTTTTTTGTTTTAAATTTGTTCTGATTTGTGTAAAAAACATTTATATATAAATTATGTACCAACAATATTTGTACAATTATTGTAAATTCCGAAGACACACAACTCCTACGACAACAAAACATCACTTGTGAATTGAACAATTAATATTTTTTTTAACAAGTTTATCAATAAGTCGTAGTTACTTCCGCTAAGAAAACATTTGTTTTTACTAACAAACAGCTTAATGAATATATTTATTTTGTACTTTTTGTTTGTAAAACGTAACAAACGTAACTCAACTCTTAGTACAACTTTTTTGTTCTATTATATATAAACATCTTATTTATTTCTTAAAACTTTATTTTTAGTTTCTTTTATTTCTTTGCTATAATAAAGGTTTTTGTTATATTTTTAACTTTTACAAGACTAAACTCAAAACTTCTTGATATCATAATTATTTAACTCTGAAGCCCAGCTACCTTAATATCTATTAAGTAGTATAACAAACTCCCAAAAACTTACAAGCATGTACTTAGACAAATTAAGAGGGAAGTTGAAATATAATGGAAAAATAAATATAAATAGTATAAGAGTAACTTTTGCAACTAATCATAATCTATATATATAAAATTCAATGTATGTATGTATGTATGTATGTATGTATGTATGTATGTATGTATGTATGTATGTATGTATGTATGTATGTATGTATGTAACGTATAGACTCCAAAACGGCTGAGCCGATTTTGATGAAATTTTCACGGCATGTTACTGTGACTCTGGAAGGAATAATAGGGTACTTTTTTTTACCACGCCCACTTTTACGCCCACTTTTTAAAAATTATGTAATTGCTCCCATATAGTTTTTAACAGATTTACTTCAAAATGTATATACTCCAGGCGAGGTAAAAATAAAGATTTCTTAAGCCACGCCCCCTTCACGCCCCTTTTCACGCCAAATTTTTTAAAGTTTTATACTTTTTGTTCTCTATACAAATTTGTTCATTCCAACGTATTTTTTTTATTTGGTAGTATATTGCTCTTAATACTGCTAACGTCGCCATATAACTATGAACCACGCCTACTTTATCGCCCCCTTTTTTTAATTGAGATACTTACTTATACCACTAACAATGTTTGCTATACAAAATACTTTTTTTGTAATATTTATTTACCTAAAGTTTTATATACTTTTTAACTACATACATTTTTTTATTACCAAATCCCCATTTTTCGCCCCATTTCACCTTAAATTATATTGCTTTTAATCTATATATATATAAATGAATGTGTGTCTGTATGTTTGTGCTTAATAGGAGGCCAAACCCTTGGACCAATCTGCCTGAAATTTTTACAGCATGTTACTGTGACTCTGGAAGGAATAATAGGCTATATGAAGTTTTGATTGTACAAACGGGGGTGGCACCGCCCATATAACCCACAAATTTAACCCGCCATATTTTGAGCATTTTTTGACGTACGTCGGTGATTTTTGGTACATATGGTATTGGCATAATTAGGAATACGTACCAGGAGAAAAGTGAGTGGGACCACGCCCCTTTTTAGGAAAATTAATCATCGTAATATAGTCTTAACTACTGGACCGATCGTCATTAAATTTTCACAGCAGGATATTCTTACGAAATAATAAATTCTTGACTATGTAAGTGGACAAAGGGGCATGGTCTCGCCTAAAGCATTGCAATAAATACATTAAAATTAAATAAATAAATGTTTGTAAATATATAAATACGTTTTATTTTATTTTATGACGAGGGGGGGGGGGTAGCAAAGCACACCGGGTTTAGCTAGTTAAGAAATAAAACAATTTTGTACAACTAATGTGTATTTATTTGATAGGTATAGGTAGGTTAGGTTAGGTAGGAAGGCTGGTGTGAGTCACATCACACCCTCACCCAGAGACCAGTATGGTCCATTGCGATGCCTTAGATTCTCTACCAAATGTCTGACTTGTCTACAAATGTGTGACTTATCTCCATATGTTTGATTGGTCTACCCAGAGTCTTTGGCGGGAATCGAACCCGCAACCCTTTGACTGATAGCCCGGCACTCTATCGCCTAGTCTATCGGGACAGCCTGATAGGTATATGTTTGCTGGTAACATTCTTAAAGTAAACCATTTCAACATTTCAATTATTTACTGAAACTTAATAAAGGTACTCAAATATCCAAAGTTACACAAATAATCTAAATTTGAGAAAATGAAGCTATTTCTTTTCAAATAATTAAGTTATTTCGATGGCTTTGAAAATTATTATTAACAGATGTGGGGTCAACGTTAAATAGAATCATTAACCAGTACAAAAATTGGAACTATGTTTGTCTTAAGACTCTTTATGAACAATAACCCTTGCAGACCGGACGCAAAACTACCAGGAATTTTTTTTCTAATTTATGTAATAATCAATGATTAGGTTTTATCGTTTTTATATCCTTCTATGATTTTCAGGACACTTACACTTGATGCATCTCGGTCGATTTAAACACATTTTTATTGCCTGAAACGATTTCAATTAGTTTGAAATATTAAAATTTATAATTTTCTTAAGTGATATATGTATATGCACTTCATTATTTGTAAACGATTAATACTTTTGTAATGTCGTTGAATTCTCTGGGTTATTCTGACGCAAGCAATATTTTTACTAGTGATTAACTTGAATGACTGCACAAGGACTTAAATTCACGGTTTGACAATAATAAAACACCTTCTTTGGACTATTGTGACCACTGATTGAATTAATTTAAGCTGTTTAGCTACTACTCGCGTCGAATAACAACTGCTTGTCATTGCTAGAATATTTCCATCAATCGCTCTTAATATTTTATTTTTTCAATTTGTATTACAATTTAATTTGTGTTAGATAATTTGCAAAAAGTGTTTACCACATTCAATTGAATTAATATTAAACTAAGTCATAAACAATGTAAAAACATACAAATCTAACGGCGAACTTTGCTATTTTTGTGCAACTATTTCAAAAGACACAATTGTGCAAAATTAACTAATTTTTTATTTCTCGAAAATTATTATTTTCCATTTTGTATTATAAATTATTTTATTTACCATTAAACCTAAGCAAAATGACAAAAAATCATTTTCCAATTGTAATTATTAGTTTTATTTTTATGTAATAAAAAGTGCACAAAGCACAAACATATACTCATTACAGATGCCCACTGTATAGGTGCTCAAAAAATATTGGTCTGATATAAATAATACTGCACATTGTACTAAACACTTTGGATGTAAGTTTTATTGATATTGCAGTTACAACAAATAGGATGAATAAGAAAATTCTACAACGAATAAAAGAATGAATGAATATTGTTCTATTGAATGGCGTCATTGGGAGTTGAAGTTTTATTGTGCAGGCGAGAAATTCATATTCATATTTATTTATACAATAGACTTAATAAAACTTTGGAACCGAAATTTAACACTGATAAATCAAATATAATTGACATTGTAATGAAATGGAGAAGAAAGGACATTTGCTAACTTACAAGCAACAATTGCGCTATTCTGGAAGAAGTTAATATCACAAATATCACAACAAACAATACAAATGGCAGATTGCAGTTGTTTAGACATTATCTACAAAAATTCCCATAAAAGACATTTTCGATTTACAAAATATAAAGTCATGGAAATGTGCTAAATGATGAATGTTAAAAATACTGCAGGAAATGGTGTATACAAAATACAAACTTTCAAAAATATTACACAACAGAAATAAAAATAAAACCTGAATAAACTTGATCAAGTAGACAGCAACATACAGTAGTTTCTGCTACAGAAAAAACTTGCAACATCAGACAACTGTTTACATTTAACAAACGTAAACGGAAGAGTTACAGCCAGGCTTATATGGATGTTGGTGATAAAATGTATCTTATACAAAAAACTTCTTACTCAAGCAAAATTTAATTTTTACCCAGCACTTAGTATTCCTGTCTGAATCAGCAAATAGCTTACATTTATTGCTCTAAGAACACTACAGGCCTCATATAAAATGCAACAGTACAACAATAGTTCAACATTTTACACAAAACATGAGAAACAACACAAAAGAAAATTGATTTGGTGAAAATTCACTTTGCGATTTATGGGAGTGGGAAAAAGGAAAAAAATTCCAAAAAAACTAACAAAAAGTTAGACATTACAGACATTTGTTTACAAAAGTTTATTTATTCTTTCTTGTTAATTCTGTTTAACATGTGACAAATGTTACTATAGCCCTTGTGTAAATTTACGAACAAAATGTGGCCAATTAAAACATTATAACTTGTAAGTAGATCAGAAATACATTAAATTAAATCATAAGATTTCTTTAACTAGAATGATGTCTTTTTATTAAGGAATATTGTAATAGCAGGAGTTTGATAACTATAAACACATGTATGAAAACTATATTAAATTCGTGTAAACACGAAAGATTAAGAAATATATTTTGGATGAAATCTTCGCTATACTTAACAAATGTAGTTTGTTATTTATTAATCATTACTCATATACACTTTAAAATACGAGTATAACAAAGAATAGAGTTGAATGTATAAAATATATTTTCAATTAAGCTTAGAAAATAGCACTTTTTTAAAATGCATTGGTTGCATAAACACTATATGAATTTAAATATACAAACTAGCTAAAATCCGGTGTGCTTCGCTACCCGTATCGTAATGAAATAAAAAGTTTAGAGTTAAATAAATATAATTGCCACGCCCACTATTGATAGTCCGCCCATTCTTGTCCTAAATATTAATATTGATATTCTACCATCAACCGTACCATAATATCTTATTGTATACCATATATTTGATTTTTTTTTAATTATCATCACATGGGATGTGCCACGCCCCCTGTCGCTACTACTCCCATTTTTTTGCAGAAATATACTGTGAAAATTTCAAGCAAATTGGTTCTGCCGTTTAGCCGTCTATAGATCCCAAACTAATAATAATAAACATACATACAAACACACAATCAATTTTATATATATAGATTGATACGCTTAAAAATCTCTGTACTTTTATTATCGATAACTATGGAAAGTTCTCAAACTGATGCTGAAACTATGTGAAATTGAAGTTAGTTTTTCAAACTATACAAAAACTCAATAAATGCCTAATTTCCAAAAGGTCTATAATCTATAGTTCATTTGAAAGTAAGATGTACTGTCGAAAGTATTTAATGCAGTCGAGTCCTTTTTGTATGTAAATATGTATAAGTATATAAGTAGCAAAATAGTACGTAAATTTAAGTCTACAAAGACAAAACATGTGTTTCTATCTATAGTGTGTACTAATGTTATTAATATTTGTTGTTGATGCAATCTATATTATCTTTTCTAATTGAGTTTTGAGACCATGTTTTGTTTTTAAGTCAGTGTGAATGTACTGGTACGTTTGAAATATAGGGTGTTTTTTTTATTTCATGTATAGAACTTAAGGTTGACAACACTTTTTTAAATGGCGTCCATTTTGTCAGCTGTTAGGTGATTTATGTTTAGTTTGTTTGGTTCGGCATTTCAACATATTTATGTAGACTGACTGACGCCTGCACAACTCTTTCAAATTGTGCAAATTTATTTTGAAAATCATGGTTCTGTGCGAAATACGTGTCGAGGGTGTTTTTTTTAGATGTATAAAACTTTGAAATGCTATAAAACAAAAATGATTTGTTTTAATTGACATGAAATTTACTTTATTCGAAAGGTAAGCATCTGGCATGATAATTGAAATATGATTTCTGGCATATGACTGGCTCGGACGCTGTCTAATTTGGAGATCCAATTTTCGATGACTTTTTCCAACATTTGCGGCCATATATCGGCAATAACGTGGCGAATGTTGTCCTTAAAATTATATACATCTAAAAAACACCCTATCATCACCCTAAGACATCTTTCTCCGTATTTCTAGTTTTTCATCAAACCAAAATATCTTGTTGAAGTCAAGTTTATTATTTCACATCATTAGTAAAATTTAATAAAATATCTTGAAGTAATGTTTAATGTGTATGGGTTGTATGGTAAACGTCCTTTATAAACAAATTCTATTAAAAGGATGCGTATGTAAAAATCTGGTCTCATTTGTTGGGGTTTGAGTATTGCCTTAGCACTCCTGCCGCATTAACCGAGCATTAAAACGCCCTTTTTAAGAAATAAATTGAAATCAAGTGGATAGTTTAAGTGTCAGAATTAGTTTATTGAATAAAATTCTTGAACTAATATACTCGTACTTAATTTTATTATAGGTCAGCATAAAATTTATTTTGTTAATTATTCTATAGTTCTTCAACTATTTCGTACAGTTCATTCTTCATACATACGGTCTGTACTTATGTTAAAATGAACAAAATTATTTTAATGTACTGTTACAGTAAACCAATTTAAATGTTGTGCACAACTTCAATAAACAAATTCTTTAACTCACTGAAATGAATCAGAGACCAAAAATAAGGGGCCACTTTAATTTTAGTGGCTAATTGACACCATTTACCATTTAAATTTTAAAATTAGTTTTTTTGTTTTATACCACTGAGAGAGTGGTTTATAAGAGAACATTTCAGGTTTGTGGTTGAGAGAAACAAAAAAGAAAATAAAGGAGATAATCAAGATGAGTCAGGTTATAACTTTTACTTTCGAACATTTAAAATAAATGGCAAAATTTCATTAATGCAAACCAATGAAAGCTGAATATAAAATTCGCTCTTTTACTTCTTACCCAATATCGGCACTGCTTTAGTTCATATTCAACATATTTCATTTACAATTTCCTAAAAATTCTTAAAAAATAGGCTATAGTATGGAAAAAAGAAAGAATGTTAACGTTTATTAAGATCAATAACAATTGAAATAGTTTGTGCCTCATCAAAGCCTTCCTTAAAAAACAACAAAAACTAATAAATGTTATACCAAACCATGTAAAAATCATTTCATAACAATTATTATGAGTGATTTATTTTCAAAAACTAAATATACATACATAAGTATGTAAATCACAATTTTGATTTGTGTTTATATGGGCGAGTTATTTTCGGTCTCATTTATAGCCCATATTAAGTTTTCCCTTTCTTGTAAGGTTTTCCAGAGGCAAAAAGTTTCTTTTTATTTTTGGAATTCAAAAATCATGAATAATGTTCACAAAACTGATAGGAAACGCCGTGAGATATTCCATTTTGATTTTTCGCAATTATTATTATTGATTTCGATTGATAAAATAAAAGATTAATAAAAAACATTGATAATTTTCTTAAACAAATTTAAGTTTTTAATTAGAGATGGAAAATGAACTAATATTTCTTAATTTATAAGAGAAAAGTTTTTATTCAGGCTACTAGTTCAAATAATTAAGAATACTATTGTAAAGTACTGGAACAATTGGCAAATTGGAATGCATTTTCTACCCGGCCAAGGGCGTCTTCATCAATCTTCATTGTCCACTATCACTCTGTAAATATCATCTATTTAACTCACCGTTTTTGAGAAATAGAGTACAAGAATTATGATATTTCTTTTTTAACGTGTTGTGAGTTAGAACGAAATTTACGTACGTTTACAATGTGTGTGTATTCTTTATTATTGTTTATGAAACTTGTATTATTACAAATTTGTTTTTGCTTTTCTTGCTGCGTCTACCTTTATTTAATTTAAAAATTTAAATTTAAGTTTTTTTTTTCAACCAAAAGTTTGTAGAACTATTTTAGAAGTATTGCCATAAGAATCCGTTACCTTGGTTGGTTGGTTTACGTGGTAGTTCACTACGTGCGAACACTTAAGTAGGGTCGAAGGGACCCCGTTTTAAAAAGACCACACCACTCGTCAGATTTAATGTCTTGTACAACATACCGTAGCTAATATGTGTGTGCAAAAAAAGTCGTGTCTCGTTAGACCCAACCTGTAGCTGTAAGATATCTCAGCAGGTCATTAAGTCTTGACCCGGCTACCTCACCAAGGTCGTTCAGTGTGTAGTTCCCCATGAATTTATGTCTCCTGACACACAGGGCTGGGCATTCGCAGAGAAGGTGAAAAATCGTTTCCTCCTTTTCTCTATCCTTACAGCTACGACAATGGTCGTTAAAAGGGAGTCCCAGGCGATTTGCATGCTTGCCTAACGTCCAGTGTCCCGTTAATACTGCCAGCAATCTTGATATATCCTTCCTATTTCGAGTTATCAGTTGCATAGTACGTTTCTCGTTGAAAGATGGCCACATCAACTTGGCTATCCTACATGTGTCTAAATTTCGCCATCTATACTCAGCCTTTGCAAGAAAATGTCTGAGGATGATACCTTTGATGGTCCCCAGTGGAATCGCTACTGAGACCGCATTGGAGATATCTAAGGCAGATCCCGTTCTGGCTAATTCGTCTGCCCGTTCATTGCCGTAGTGGTTCCTATGCGCAGGCACCCAGACCAAGGTAATGTCAGATAGACGACCTAGCCTTGACAGAGAATTCCTGCATTGTCTGACTAGTGAAGATGAAATTGTGTAGGCATTAAGTGAGAGGAGTGCCGCCTGACTGTCGACAAAAATACCTATATTGCCTCTAATGTTATGATCGTGTAATGTATTACAAGCTGCCATGATCGCAAAAATTTCCGCCTGGAAAACACTACACTCATTCGGAAGACGATACGAGGTGCCTACCCCAGGTTCGTCACAGAAGACCCCAGAACCCACACCGCAGCTCATCTTAGAACCGTCTGTGTATATCCTAGTGTCGTATTTGTGCACGAGATTGCCCCTATTCCACTCACTCCTAGAGGGAATTAAGACCTTGAATATCTTATCAAAGTCCGTGTATGGAGTAATGTAGTCAGATGGTTGGAGAACGTTTGAAGGCAACTGGTCAAGAATCCCCGCGTGGCCATATATTCTCGATTTCCAACAACCGGACGCTTGAAGCCTCGCTGCGCTGCAGGCAGAAGTGGACATTATGTGAAGGTCAATTGGCATAAGGTGCAATATAGTATTCAGTGCCTCTGAAGGACTAGTCCTTAGTGCACCCGTTATGCCTATGCAGGCTGATCTCTGAACTTTGTATAGTTGGTCTACGACATACTTCCTTCTAGTTGCAGTCCACCATACAAGAGATCCGTAAGTAAGAATTGGACGTACTATAGCCGTATACATCCATTTAACTATGCTGGGACTAAGTCCCCATTTCCTACCAAACATCCTACGACAGGTGTAATAGGCCACCGTTGCCTTCTTTACCCTGTGTTGAGTATTTAGCTTCCATGACAATTTAGAGTCCAGTATAATGCCTAGATATTTTGCATTGTTTGAAAGGGGAATTTCGCAGTTTCTCAACATTGGAAGTCTGAAGCTTGGAATCTTGGTCTTCGTCGTGAAAAGTACAAGTTCCGTTTTGCTCGGGTTTACCCCAAGGCCGTTAACTGTGGCCCAGTTGTCGAGCAACCTCAAAGCAGTGGACATAATCTCGCTGATCACGTCCGGAAACAGACCTGGTACGAGTATCACCACATCGTCCGCATAAGCAACAACTTTTATACCCCTACTGTCTAGATCAATAAGAATCGAGTTAATAACGATAAGCCATAGTAGTGGAGAGATTACTCCTCCCTGTGGAGTGCCTCTCTCAACTTGCTTAGACTTAACGGTATTACCAAGATTTGCTGTGACTATTCTTGAATTCAACATGGTAACTATCCAGTTATTGATATATTCTTCAACATCTAGGTTAGTCAGAGCTTGCTGAATTGCAAGAGTAGTCACATTATTGAAAGCACCCTCTATGTCTAGAAAGGCTGCCATTGTATATTGTTTAAATTCGAGAGATCTCTCTATAACCCTTACAACCTCATGCAGAGCTGTATCTGTAGAGCGACCCTTAAGGTAGGCATGCTGACTACTTGAGAGCCATGTCGAACCCTCAAGGCGCTGCCTAATGTGAGCATCAATGAGTCTTTCCAACGTCTTAAGTTGAAAAGATGAAAGACTAATTGGACGGAAATCCTTCGCCTTCTCATGACTTCTTTTGCCAATTTTGGGAATAAAAACGACCCTGACTCTTCTCCAGTTAACCGGAACATGGTTGAGGGATAGACAGAGCGTAAAAATTCTATGAAGCCAGGGAATGATATGCCTTTTTGCACTTTGTAGCATCTTTGGCAAGATACCATCCGGCCCAGGTGACTTGAATGGTGCAAAACTGTCAATCGCCCATGATATCCTGTCATAGGAGATGATGTTACTATCAATATTGGATAGAGTCATGCCTACATTCTCAATAACCGTATCCATAGTAACATCCTTACAGCCTGGAAAATGCGTATTCAGTAGAATATTAAGTGACTCTGCTGAGGATTCGGACCAGGAGTCATCATTCCCCTTGATATAAGTGGGATTGGATTGCCCCTTGGCCAGAATTCTGCTAAGTCTTGCAGAGTCTCTTGTGTTATCTATAGATTCGCAGAAGCGTCTCCACGAGTTTCTTTTTGCGATTACTATAGCTTTCTTGTAAGCTTTCAATAGATCACGATATGGTTGCCATGATTTACTATTATAGCTAATGTTAAAGGCCCTACGAGTTTCTCTGCGTAGTTTAGATAGCTCCGAATTCCACCATGGAGGGAAGCTTTTCTTAGCCTTAGTGACTGGACAGGAAACTTCAAAAGCTTTAACTACAGTTTTACTAAAGTTTTCCTCCAATCTTTCAAGACCAGTGATTGAATCTTCTACAACTGGCATATTCCTAAGTATATGTTTAAGGATCCCATTAAATTTGAACCAATCAGTCCTTCTTGGGTTCCTAAATTGTATTTTTTCTGTCGAGTTCTGAAGTCTAATTTCGAAAAGAATCCAGTTATGATCAGAGAATGACCTTTCACTAGATACTCTCCACCTATCTACTGATACCTTAGACCTATCATTAATGAGTGTAATATCTAATACTTCCTCCCATCCATTATAGTTGTCCGAACTCGGAAAAATGAATGTAGGCGTGTTACCAGAATTACATATACTTAGTTTGCTGGAATTAATGAAATCAAGTAAAGACTCACCCCTTTCATTTGTTTCCTTGCTGCCCCAGATTGAATGCCTTGCATTAGCATCGCAGCCCAGGATAATGTCCGATGCTCCAACAGATGTCATCAGAGTACTCACCTCGACTGGAGGAGCTGTTTTGTCGTGTGCCATATAGCTGGAGGCAATCAAGAGGCTACTGTTGCCCGGTAGCTCGACCCTTGCTGCTGTAAGGTCCTCTGAACTAAGCTGCGTACAGAGAAAAATGTTAATAGATTTCTTGGCAATAATACATGATCTTGGCCTACCATTGTTTCTTGCATAGAGTATATTATATGCTGAGGCCGGGAGACCCTTCACGTCCAGGTTTGAAACCCAGGGTTCTTGCACCAGCCCAATGTCCAGGTCCTCTTCGGCTAAGAGTACCCGAAGGTTATCTGTAGCACATTTCGAGTGCTGCAGATTTATCTGCACCACCTTAAGTGCCATTGTTAGTATCTGGGGGGGGTTTCGATAGCTTCATATCTGTGAGCAGAGAGCTTGCCACTTCAACCTCATCCGCCTCACCGCTACCTGTTCCTTTGAGCTGAAACACCCTGACCTTAGCGTCCCTCACTCCGAAGAACAGCTTGAAACCCGCCTTCTCAAGCTCCACTGAGCCAGATTCTGTGATGGCGAGGATAAGGCATGTATGGCCTTCGCCTTGCTCAGTACGGATGATCCATATGGATGTTGGGGTTCTGCAGCTTCAGGCAGTCCAACATCTTATGTGCTTCGGTTGCCATCTTTGGTAACCAAATGCGTGCACGCGGTCTCATCGGAATATCTTGAGCGGGGATCAGTTTAAGGCTTAAACCCTCCCATGCGCCACTAATATTAGCGATGCATTTGCTAAGAAATTCCTTTGAGAACACGTCCATGCATTTTATCACCCTGTATCCCCGGTGAATTTCACCAGAGTCAAAGCGAGGTGCCGTACCAGTCCTATTAGCGATCAGGTATTCCATAACGAGCTCAGCTAATTTGGACTCGATAGCACCCCATTCTGTTATTACAGGATTGATGGCACCGTCTTTCTCAGTCGCCAGAGCCATTATGAGATGGTCTTTAACCACCTCGTTAAAGGGTCGTCTGGCGGATGTGGTCGTGGTAGATGTGGGTCCCGGAGCGGCTTTTTTATCGGAAACCTTTCTCCGTTTAGGCGACTTTTCACCCTCTGTTTGAGAGCGATCTCGCTTGACCCTTTCTGTTGTTAGGGCTGCTGCCTTTGATGTGCTGGGTACCGAATCTAAAGACTTTTGATATTCATCTACCACAGCCTGGTATTTGGCGCGATCAGCTTCATCACGCTCATGAGGAGCACCGCTGGCAGCATTCTTGTCAATCTTATCAAGAATGAAAATCGCCTTGGTGTAGCGAGACTTGAGGATGTCTTTCTGACTCTTCCTCTTCTTTCGTTTCTTCTTCAATTGATCGCCAGCCTTGGCATCCACTTGAAGAGGAGCTTTCGTCACGTTTATTGTGGTGGTCAGCAGAGTGCTGTGTCGGTCACCCACGCTGTCCTCCATTGCAACCATGGTCTCTTGGCTAGAAGCCAGTAGGTCGCCTTCTGAAGAAGAACCGAGATCATCGGCGCTCTTCAGGGAGTTTTTGTTGTTTTTGTTGTTTTTAGTGTTTTCTTTATTTAAATTCATTTTTGGTCCCACGAGTAGGCACGTAAGGGGATGGACCATCCATGCAGTGACGGCGTACATGGACTAGGCAAAATACTCATTACAGCCGACCCGTGCCCTGGCGTCGGAGGGAAGCTGTTCACGACTAGTTTCTTTAACCACTAACTAGCCATTCAGGTCTTCGGCACTGCTATCATCCACCTTGACCTTAAAAGTGGGGATAACCCTTGGTCATGTTGGCTTTAAAGCTTATGCCTTCTAACTTGTTCCGGCTAAAATTAACCGATTCAAGTTACAAGACATACACTACAGCCAGCATTTAAGCCACCACATCACGACAAGATGGTTATCCAGGTGGGGATCCGTTACCTACTGAAGCAAGTAATTTAATATGGTGTTCACACATGCATTTTTAATTGAAATTTTTTTAAACTAACGCCTAATTGAATTCAATTATCCATACAAAATTTCAATTAAGATAATTGCTTCGTTAAGAGTTAATTGTTCTACTAATTGTTAAAATTAAAAATACAACCATGTGACAAGTAATAACTAAAATGGCAGTTGATTCGCTTTTAAATCAATAACAAATATTTTTAGGCTGAAAATTATAATATTACAACCATATACAGTGCACTAGGGAAAACGTCAACGCGAGTGTTGACGTTTAACAAATTAAAAAAAATCTGTTATTTTTTTCTGCTGTTTTTTTCTTTCCAACACTTGAAAGAGAGCCTTCTCTCCATTTATTTCATAAAATTATAGAGTAGCTAATGTAAAAAAAGAGTTGACGTTTTGGGATGTTGACGTAAACGAGCGTTGACGTTTTCCCGAGTGCACTTTTTTGTCAGCTGCTGTCAAACGCTAATTGAATTAGCAATATTGAGCATGTGTGAACACTATTTAATTAATCAATAATTGACTCAATTAAAAATACATGTCTGAACACCATATAATTTGATTATGGCCACAGTAATATAGTTTAAATGCAATATGTTTGCTGGGCTTATTCAAAATTGTACAGATGCAAATATATGCATTAGTATAAATGTTTATGTTTGTATGCATGTTAATATATTCCCTATAATTATACCCTACACTACCATAGTGGGGAGGATATATTGGATTTGTGCTGATGTTAGCAACACCCAGAAATATTGTTCTAACACCCACCTTAAAGTATACCGATCGACAGAGAATCACTTTCTGAGTCGATTTAACGATGTCCATCCGTCCGCTCCTCTGGCTGGCTGGCTGCCTGTCCATGTAAAGCTTGTGCGCAGAGTACAAGTCGTTCCATTATTTCACCAGGCCCCCATAAAAATATCATTCCAAAAATGGGTTTTACCCATCATTAATGTTTGACTTATGCAAGTATCTAAACAAATTTCATCACAAATGAGTGGTAAATGAAGCCAAATCACAGCAACAAATTTTGTGCAGATCGGTCCATAATTACTCGTAGCGCCCATATGAAACCCACTTCCGAAAATCACTTTAAAGAGTATAACTCTCTCAAAAATGTTGGTATGCAAATAATATTGCACGCGAATATATTTCATATGTATACATATAATAAGGTATAATTTTATTATGACCGGTCCATAATTGGTCGTAGCTCCCATATAATGCTCACTTTCGAAATTCACTTTAACGATCATAAATTTCTTAAAAATGTTGGTATCCAAATAAAATTTAACACAAATAAGATTCTTATATACAGAAATAATGACACACAATTTTGTAATGGTGGGTCCATAATTAGTCGAAACTCCTATATAAGACCATCTCCGTAATTCAATTTAAGCTCCATAAATCTTTTAAAAGTATTTATATCGAGTTAAAGTTTAACACATATCATGACATCATGACATTAAATTTTTGGATGATCGGTCCACAATAGGTTATATCTGCCATATAACGCCCATTTCTAAAAAACTGTTTTAAACATATACTGGATGTAGGGTATTATATGGTCGGGCTTGACCGACTATACTTTCTTACTTGTTTTGTTTATCTTTGTCTAGACTCTAGACATAAAATATATGGTGTGTCAGTAGTGTACTACTTTTATGCCTTGTAAAATTCATACATGTCATTCGAGTAGCAGTAATCATAAGCATCTTTGTATGATTGATAGTTTGTACATTTACTGTCATTTGCTATTTCAAGAAACATGTGTCAATTAATATTCAAAAGCTCGTTGTAGTAGTGCTAAATAAGTAGATTTTAAATACATATACTAAACATACATGACAAATCTAATATACGTTGCATCTGCCTCTAAACAATTATTTAGTCTCACTTTGAATAGGTCTTAAGAATATAATTATAGCGATTTATAAATCTTAAATTATATATTTTTTAAATCCACTAGTAATGATTGATATGCTCTGCAGGAAAATTTTCTATTTCTTAGAATATCTGCTTAAGTTTTATATGAAAAAAATGCTTACATTGTGATAAATTTTCTGCAATTGAAATTTGAGCATCGGAGCTTTATTACATACAGCAGTATTTTATAATATTTTATGACAACATTGTATATAGAATATAATACTTAACTAAAAGCGAAAATAAATTATAAACATAAACATAAATTTTATTAGAAATTATTTCGCTTATTTATTATAAAACTGGCCAAAGAGAGAGAAACAAAATGGTCGTGTGTCATACAAAACTATTAAGCTGACAACCAATGTGGACAATGTTGAAAACTTCTTGCTTGACCATTATAACCGATGGCTGCCATTTAACCAGCCAGCCTCCCTCAGTGTAGTTTTAGATAATGGTTGTTTTTATATTTAAGCTGTTTCTATACGAGTATATTGCAATAAAAACATATTTCTATTTAAGTAAGAGATTTTATTTTCGGTTTGATAATTTCTATGGTCAGCATTTGTAGGTTTTTTTTTCTTTGTGGTGATTTATATAGACTGTTAGAATGTTAGTGATTACTCTGGTAATAAACGTAAAATATTAAAGTCCGACCGAAACTGTTTTTTCAGGGCAAAAATAATATTCGGCCAAAAACTCGATATTCGGCCTAATCCGAAAAAAACGAAAATTTTCAATTTTAATATTAATATCTAAAAAATATATTTTTAATTTTTTTAACTTTTAATATGTTTAGATCATTTTATACTGTGTTCAGATATGTTCAGATTGTGATAATCGCAATAAATGTCATTATTGAGCTCAATATTCCATATAAAATCTCAATTAATTATTGCGCAATATGTACGAAATTTGTATAATATTGAGTAAGATTTCGAATGCAACACTGTTCACAACTGTGTTTAGTGAACAAAATTGTATAAAATGGCAAATGTCAACAAAAGAAATTATTGAAAAGTCAATGTGAAGGTAAGTTTGTTTACATAGAAATACAACAACCATTTAGAGTATTTCTTGTATTGAAAATTGCGTATGCCTGAACACTTAAAATAATATTGTCAATTAACCGAACATTGACTCAATAAAGTTGCATATCTGAACACAGTATTAAGCTGCCTAACATTAACAACACTAAATTCTGCACTCCATACATCTAATGTTTTTTTAACTTGCACAATGTCCAAAAATAACCGTTATTTTAAATGATGAATTCCATGAACTAAAATTTTTAGAGAAAACAATTTCTGAATTTTAACGGGTAAATTCTACAAAAACTTTGAAAGAATATTCAGCCAAATAAATATAAATAACAGAAATGAGGAAATCTTTGAAAATAAGTACCTGTATATGATGGGTGAATTTGATTCTATACTCAAAATGTTATTTAAAACTTAATAAACTAAATTGCTTGGGCATTGCAATTTAACCTGAATTAATAAAATATGCTACACTCAGGTATTTATTTATAAAATACTGTAAGTCTTGTTTCACATTATTCAGTTTTAGCTGGCCAGTTTTTGTTTAATTCTCTTTTGAACTTGACATTTCATTCACACACGTCAATTCAATTTTAGTACTTTTAATGCAAATATACATGCATGAAAGGAAATAACAAAACGAAATAAGAAAATTGACTAGTACCGTCAAGTTTGTGCCCCTTTGGTTCTCTCTTACCTTCTCATCCAAAAATAGTTTCCTTGATGGGTCAGAATTGAAAAGTGTGAAACCGGAATAAGATATTATAAAAATATTACACAAGTTGTGTTTAACATTATATTTTTTGTAATTTCTTATTTAAAAAGTTAAAATTTATGTATTGCACAAGAGACTAAATAAACTTGAATTCTTATATTTTCGTTTAAATAAACATTTCAAAATACTATAAGTTTTTATTGTTGCGATTTTTTTTGACGACTTTTAAAATTCGAATTTACGATTTTTTTCTTTATTATCGGGATTTTGACGATTTTTCCGAAATTCATCTAGCAGGTCCGCTCATACGTTAAAGACTGGTTTGATATTTAATAATCGAAGAAAAAATAAAAGTTTAGATAATAAAAATTCGTTTATTAAAAGAATTGTTACCTGAAAGAATTTGACATTTAATATTTAAAAATAATTTCATTGAAATGTTGACTATTACTACATATTTATTTGTCTATTCGAAAGGTTTAATTTTCGCCAAGTCTTTTCAGCATTGCTACCAGTAGCTTGCGAATAGAGTTCGTCTACTTATAACCTCAAAGAAAGAACACAGAGGTTTAATAATGCATTCTAAACTTTTCCATGATGAATTGTCAAACAATACTGAATAAAAATAAGATGACAGTATAACTCTAGTTACGTGTTATACTGTCTAAATGAATCACTTTTTAAATTTAGAAAACCAACCCTTTTCTTACAAATCGATTAAACCTTAAAACGCTTAAAATTAAACAACATTGTAAACGTTAGAGGCAAATAAACCACTTAAAATAAAATGAAAAAAAAAACTAAAGGAAAATACATTGTAAACGAGCTACGAAATAGACAGTTTGACAAGCAGACACTTTAAGAGATAATAAGTTCAAATCATCAAACTGCCACATAAATACACGAACACTTACTTACAAATGCTAAAATGGTGTTCGAGTATGTTTCCACTGAAACATATCAGAGCGATTATAAAATTCTTGCTTAGTTTTCATGCTGGTGTTAAACCAACACTACTCCTACTGCTATAAAATTGCAAAAATAACAACAGTGTAGCCTTTAATATTACAAACAAAAAATGTAACTGAAATAATCAAAACTGAAATATCGTATTATCGTGTTATGGTAGCAGTGACTGTAACATCATAAACTTTACAGCTTGGTTGAGGTTTTGTGCGTTTTGAATTGATTTAAATGATTGCTGAACGGATTTACTAAATTGAAATGAAAAGAGATTATACTGGTTATATAAAGGCAACCTCCGCAATATAAGAATTAAATATAAAAACAAGGGCTATTGTATGTTTAACTTGTATTTAAAGCAATGTAAAATTTAAAATTGTTGCTGGTCTTTATTTTATATACTATTTGATGACACATGAAATAGAAACTTTTTTATATCTTAAATTGTTTTTTATGTAAGAGTATAATTGATTAAATTGTTCCTTATTAAATAAAGTATTTTAATTAATTAAATTTAATATTAAGGAAGCAGAAATAACTACAAATTATAAGAATATGTAAGTAATTTAATACATCTTTTTAATATGACTTATCCACTCAAGTAGTTATTATAAATAAATCTCTCTAAAATTACAAATAAAGAAATCAACATACATCTTATTATTTGCACATATATACAAAAGGTGAGCTTTGATATTGTCATTGCCTCATACACAGAAAGAAATTATAATTATAAATTATTCTTTCTTTTTATTCTCTTTCCCTAAACCCCAAAATTACAATTACTTGAGAGTGATTGTAATTATCCTCAACAAGGATGTCATTCAGTCTCGTCTCATCGAACTGTTCGGACGTGTTAATTTTAGTGCGGCTGAATTATCGGTGAAAAAATCGTAATAGGTGAAAAATTGTAATAGGTTGAAATTAAACAAAAAAGTGAAAAAAATAACTCGTAATAGGTTAAAATATATAAAAAAAAAACATTAAAAATCGTATAAAAACTGTATGAGTGTTCCTCTCAGATGTAATTCTGAGAAAGAGCTTAGCTCGTCGAGAAAAACTAAATGGCTCTCTGAGGAAGAATCCATAAAAAAATCTCTGGAGAATTTTCTCACTACAAGAGCCGTAGAACGGCGTCGTTCCTGTTCTCCCAATATAGTGATTTCAACAGATGAGAAAACATCATCTTCATCAAATAGTGCAGTGAAACCCAAAAAACAAGTAGGTATGGATAAGTACATCACCGTTCTCAAGCGACAGAGGAGCCCGAAGTCTGCTCAAGTGTCATCAAATGCAAAAGCTTCTAAGACTGTGAGTAATGATCAAAATAGGTTTGCTCTCCTCCAGACGGATGAGCCAGAACTTCCTAAGAAGACGTTTAAGCCCCCACCAATTTATCTGAGAGAGCCCACCTCCAGTAAATTGGTACAAGGAATTGTTTCGGTAATAGGTGCAAATATGTTTAGCGTAACATCAATTAAACATGGAAATATCAGCGAAACCAAAATACAAGTGAAAAAGGAGGATGATTTTCGTAAATTGTCCAACCAGTTGGAGAGGGAAAGTAGGGATTTCTATACCTACCAGCTGAAAAGCGCAAAAGGACTCCAAGTCGTTCTAAAGGGTATAGACCCAGATGTTGATCCTGCCGAGATAAAGACTAGCTTAATGGAAAAAGGCTTCAAAATTAAGAGCATAACGAATATTAGAAACCGTGAAAAGACTCCACAGCCTATGTTCAGGGTGGAATTGGAACCTGGAGATGTCGTATTAAAGAAAAACGAGTCCCATCCCATCTACAATCTGATGTACCTTCTGCATCGTAGAATCACCGTGGAAGAACCACATAAGCGTCAGGGACCCGTCCAGTGTCTCAACTGTCAAGAATTTGGTCACACCAAGGCGTATTGTAAATTGCCGACAGTTTGTGTTGCGTGTGGGGAGCTACATGCAACTGCTCAATGCGATAAGTCGAAAACTGATTCAAAAATCAAAAAATGCAGTAACTGCGGAGGTAATCATACCGCAAATTATAGAGGTTGTCCAATTTACACTCATTTGAAAGGCATAAGCACCAACAAGACGTCAGTATTACCTGATCATCGTCAACAGCCTATTTTGGCATCGAGTGACAATTTCCCGCAATTGTTACGGTCCACTAGTCATGTAAACGCGCCTAGTTCTAGACAAGTTTCTTACGCTAACGTGGTTAAATCTAATATGCCAGGTTTTGAGCAGGCACCTAAATCACAATATTACGAGCCTAATATTAACACTCTAGAGACTACATTGCAGACACTTGTCCAAACCATGAACACTTTTACGACCACTATGACATCCATGATGCAGGAAATGCTGAAAATGCAATCCACTATCTTACAAGCCATTTTAAAGAAATGATTTGTTTAAAAATTTGTTTTTGGAATGCGAACGGCCTCCGCCAACATAAAAACGAACTGGAACACTTCCTGATGGATAAGCAGATTGATGTCATGATGATTTCTGAAACTCACTTGACGGCGACAGCGTACTTCAAAATTAATGGCTACGTGTTATATGATACTAAAGATCCCCGCGGAAGAGCATGTGGAGGTTCGGCAATTCTTATAAAGAACAGAATAAAACATTATTTAATGAACAACATATGTGAGGATTACCTACAAGCAACAAACATTTGTATTGAATTCTGTCAATACAATTTTGTTTTATCATCAATTTATTCGCCGCCTCGATTTTCAATAAAAGAACACCAATACTACAGCTTCTTCAATTCCCTTGGAGCTAGATTTTTAGTTGCTGGTGACTTTAACGCCAAACACACTTTTTGGGGTTCACGTCTGGTGACCCCGAAGGGTCGTGAACTCTTCAACACCATTGCCAAAATGGGATTAGATGTACTCTCAAGCGGGCATCCCACCTACTGGCCGACGGACCGACGGAAGATTCCCGATGTTATTGACTTCGGAGTAGTAAAAAATATCCCTGTAGAATCGATACAAGTGGAGCCTTCATTAGACTTGTCTTCAGATCACTCTCCTTCTAT
Source organism: Bellardia pandia (assembly GCA_916048285.2). Lineage (NCBI taxonomy): Eukaryota > Metazoa > Arthropoda > Insecta > Diptera > Calliphoridae > Bellardia > Bellardia pandia. The sequence goes on along the minus strand of OU696532.1, from coordinate 19,644,147 downwards.
TATTTCAATGCGTTTCCTTCAAGGGAATGGCTCTCCATTTCGGGACATATCTAAAACCAGAGTAAGTTGGATAAAGTATAAAAAGTATTTAAGTTCCCACTGCACGGAAAATGTAGTGTTGAGAACTACCGAGGATATTGATGGGTCGATTGGCAAGTTTACTGAGGACATACGAAGAGCTGTACATCACGCCTCCACATACGACGTTGAGTGCAGAAGTGGGACAAATAGAACTTATTTCGCTGAACTCGATCATCTCCTGTCAGAAAAAAGAAGAGTTAGAAGAGAGTGGCAAATCCACAGGTCTCCTGAACTGAAAGCTAGGCTACGGGTATGCAGAGATATACTAAGAAATTTCTTAGAAACCCAAAGAATGGCTTCACTTAAATCTTACTTGGAGGGTCTTGATAGTACCCCACAATCTGACTATTCGTTATGGAAGGCGGCACGAGGTTTAAAAAGACCAGTTAGAGGAAAACCTCCTCTGCGAAATCCGACTGGTGACTGGGCTAGAAATGATTCCGAGAAGGGGACTTTATTTGTTAATCATTTGAGGAAAGTGTTTACTATAAACAACTCAAATAATGCATCTGATTTGCCTCCACTCGTTATTAGACCTCCTGTACCTCTAAGACTTAGCTTTAATGATGTTCAAAGCGCTATTGGTACTCTGAATCTTAAAAAAGCTTCAGGTATGGATAAAATCAGCAACAAAATGCTTGTGGAGTTACCTCGTGTAGCTAAAAGAATTATCCTATTTATTTTTAATGCTATTTTACGCCTAGAATACTATCCTGCAGATTGGAAGGTATCTATGATTACCATGATTCCTAAGCCAGGGAAGGACCCCACTAAAGTAGAGTCATATAGGCCAATTAGTCTACTGCCGACAATTTCAAAACTGTTTGAAAAATTGTTATTGGCTAAGTTGATTCCAATTCTGAACGACTCTCAATGTATCCCAAATCACCAATTCGGGTTCAGAGCTAAACACAGTACCATCGAACAAACACACAGATTGGTAAATGTGATAAGACAGTCGTTTGAAGAAAAAAAATACTGCTCCGCCCTTTTCATTGATGTGTCGCAAGCGTTCGACATAGTCTGGCATGAAGGTTTAATGCATAAAATTAAATTAACTCTGCCTGCTAACACCCACAAACTTATGAAAAGTTATTTATATGGTCGCAAATTTACAATCAAAGAAGGCGATTTTTTAAGCCCCGCTCAGCCAATTGAAGCAGGAGTACCCCAGGGTAGCATACTGGGTCCAACTTTATATTTGATTTATGCATCCGATATGCCGTTAGACCCCATAATACATACTTCAACTTTTGCAGACGATACAGCCTTTATTAGCGTTCATAAGGACCATCAAATAGCATCACAGAACTTGCAGAAATATGTTTATAAACTAGAGAATTGGCTTGAGCTTTGGAAAATCAGGGTTAACGAACAGAAATGTATTCATATAACTTTTACATTGCGAAAAGATACATGCTCGTTCATCAGAATAAATAATCAAATTATCCCGCAACACAATGAAGTCAAATACCTCGGAATCCACCTCGATCGTCGTTTAACTTGGAAGTCTCATATCGACGCAAAACTTACCCAGATGAGATTAAAAGCAGTGCAAATTAATTGGCTAATCGGCAGAAATTCTACATTAAAGTTGGATTGCAAACTTTTGTTGTACAATGCAATTCTAAAGCCAATCTGGTCTTATGGAATTCAATTATGCCTCAGCATCCAACATTGAAAAAATTCAAAGGGGTCAAAATAAGATTCTACGTACAATTACTGCAGCTCCATGGTATGTTAAAAATTCTCGAATCCACAAAGATCTAGGCATTCCTTTGGTGAAAGTCGAATTTACAAAACACGCCTCAAAATATGTCAGCAAACTTGAACACCATCCAAACCCACTTGCACGAGACATCCTTAACTTTACTGGCCATGTTCGGTTGAGAAGGAGGGATACCCTTGCTTTAACTCAAGCGCAAAACAGATGACTGGATCAGTGGATATAAATTTTTTGTAGTATCATAATATTTTGTCTAGCACTGGCTGGACTTATTATTTTCTTTTAGTATTAAGATTCGAAAACTTATTGTCATTTCATTTCTGAAGATTCAATAAATAAATTAAATGTATAAAAAAAAAAAAAAAAAAAAAAAAAAAAAAAAAAAAAAAAGGATGTGCATTCTCAGTTCTCTTACCCCACCACCAATACAAACAGATGTTTTATCAAATAATATATACGTTATTACATGTATGTAAACAATTTTACATGCTTTGAAAGCTTAAACTCTTATACTATGTTTCCACGGTACATGCTTCGCTCTCTATTCAAGCTTCACACCCCAATCATGTGCGAAACAACTTGCTTCACCATACAAAATTTTAAGAGCGAATCAAGTAGATTCATATTGAATCAACTTGCGAAGCACGAAAAATTGCACTATTCTCTAATTTTTATCGCAAGTTTATCTGCACTAGCTGTAAAAATTTAATATTATTGTAAACAAAGCAAATTATTTTTTTGTTGCTGGAAGTAAAGAAAGTAAATACGTACGAATGTATGTTTTTTTTTCAAATAAGCTAACTAATTTCCACTCAGTTTTGTTTATCCATTAAAAAAATTATTTTCCACAAATTGTTAAAGACAACTGTCAAATCGAATCAAGTTTATTAGTCATGTAAACAGCATGATTCATAAACATGATTCAGAGGGCGAAGCAGGTGATTCAAGTCGTCGTGGAAACATAGTATTAGCTTTAAGCTTTTATAAAAAGTTTAATTGAAAGTAAACAAATTTTTTGAAATAAGGGCTAAATTGTAAAAATATTTATATAAAGAAAACTAAATAGTTTTAAAGTTATTTGAAAGCTTTAACTGTTGGCGTTAAAATAATGATATTTATTGATACGAATTTTAAAGCAAACTTATTTTTTCTTAATTTTTCAAAAACCTAAACAAATTTTTTTTGAAATTTGTTTCCAAATTTGTGGTAAATTTTTAAAATGATAAATAAATGTAATACATTGTATATGCATTTGAAAGCACGACATGTTAGCTTTAAGATTAAAAATACTTTTTACACTATTTTGAAGCATATGTCAAGTTTTTATAAATATTTGTTGAAACCCTAAAAAAAATTGATATTGAAAAAATTTTCTAACTCTGGTGGAACTATGCAAGGTGAGTGCGGTAGCACAGCTGACTGACTTTGATACAATATAGTTATTTTGACATAACTTATATTTTTCTAGATAATTGGCACACTGGAATGCATTTTCTACCCTACCAAGGGCGTCATCAACCCATAACATGTAATAAGAAATATGTTAATTCCCAAATTCTATTTCTCAATAATGGTGAGTTAAATAGATGATGTTTACTGGTAGATCTTGGACAATAAACATTTCTGATGAAGCCCTTGGCAGAAAATGCATTCCAGTGTGCCAATTGTCTAGAAAAATATAACTTTACAATAATATTCTTTGAGTTATTAATTAAATGAACTCAAGCCTAAATAATACGAAATTTTCTCTAATAATTATAATTAATATAAAAATTTCAACTATTGTACAGGCCTCGATAGAGCTGCGGTGCTATGTCCGCTTTAATGAGCCAAATTTTTGCATTAAGTTTTCTTTCCGGATCATATAAAAATCATATACGGTCCCAAAGATAATTTTTTCTATAAAAGAAAAAAGTATCTGCGTAGAACTTTAAATGAATGCATGTACATTTGTAGGCAAATGTTAGTTGTAGATGCGGTTGGTGTTTTCCCGTTTTAGTATGAAACATAATAACATAATTTCTATGTAAGTGTTGAAATATTTTTAGCCATAAATAAAATTTTGTGTAATTCAGTTAAAAGGCAGACTATTTATTCGCCAAATGCAGAAAGTTCTCTCTCTCTCTAACACATATATGTACTATGCTCATACTTGATCTGATTTGAACGTATGTGTATGTACAATATACATATGTATAGGTACATATAACATACATGGGTATGATTTCATTTGAACATTTGAAAATGTTTCTAAAGTCTTTATGGTCAATTTAATGGCCATGTGGTTTACAAAATTTTACAAAGAGAATTTTTACAAACAGACAAATAAATAAATATGTATTTGAATTATAATTAAAAGCTAGGATATAGTTAAAGGATTTTTACACCAACGATGTATATTTGATTTTTGAAAAAAGTTTTATGGCAAAAGAATATTGCAAAATATTGTTTTGTATAATGAATGTATTTTAAATAAATTAATTTTAAATACTTTTTAGTCTATGAAAACGAAAACGCTTTAATCTAATATATACTGCGTGTCAGACCTATAAACGTACCTAGTTTTGCATTTTCTATAAACTTATGGACATATTTTGAATTGTAATGTTTTGAATTTTAATGTGTTCAAAAAATTGGTCTTAAATTATCGCTTGTGATTTGTGATATATAAGTACGAGTTGCTTGACCACCCACCTTATTCTCCTGATTTAGCTCCCAGTGACTTTTACCTGTTCCCAAATCTAAAAAAACTGCTAGCTGGCAAGCGTTCTGCGTCAACTGAAGATGCAATTACAGTTGTAAACCACTATTTTGAAGGCTTCGAGTAAAACTATTTTAATTAATCAAGGGATAGAATTGCTAGATAAGCGTTGGGCTAAGTGTGTTAAAGTTTCAGGAGATTATATTGAAATATAAAAATGTTTTTGAAAAACTAACTATTCTCGTATTTTGTATTTTAGTAGCTAAAATTAACTGCACAAAATATAATTTACCAAAATTAGTTTTCTTGTTAAATTAATGAATACAAACAGTTGTAAATTTATTTTTACAATTAATTAAGTAACAATACATTTAGCTTCCAAAAATAGTTTGCCACAAAATAAAATTTAAATTAAGTTGATGATATACAATTGTTATGAAAAAAGTTTGAAAGCTAAAAAATGTAACATCATTTTAGTAAAACACACATTGCTTAGTTGCTTTCAAATACATGTTTCTCCTTATATTCTTTTAAATATTGAAGTTTATTTATTAAAGCAATTAGTAATTTAGTTTTAAAAACCTTCTTGCAGAAAAACCTTTTGCACTTAAAGTCTAATTGAGAAAGGGGTGTGTGTCTAAGACGCTGCTCCTGTTGGTGATTGCCATAGTTAAAAGTGCAATTTCCATTAATTAGTTCAGGAAAAGCCATTGGCTGGCAAACAAAGAACTGAAAATGAGAAATGCCTTCCATATATTAGTTCTGGTGTTGGCGGTAATGATGATGACAAAAGCAAATGACTTGAAACTTTTAAGTGAAGTTGTGCTGGGTTACAAAAGATGAACGTACAAATAATTGAAAGTTTAACTTTACTAGCTTTGCAAACATTCATATTAACAATGTAGTATTACTATTTGCTTAATAAGTAAATTGCATATTTTACATTTGAAATTGGAAACTGAAATTGAAACGAATTATTATTTCTAGGACGATGCATCACAAATTAATGTTTATTTGCACCATAATCTTATAATCTCATTTCTGTTGGCATTAGTAACAATTTAGATTCCGATTATATCAGACACGACATACTACTGCTGTGATTTGGCATGAAGGTATTGAAAATAAATATTATTCTATTTATAGGTTTTTTATTAGTTCAATTATTAAGCATTTATAGTTACTTTTAATTTCAGAGAACTACCTTAATTTTACTATTTTGTATTTTAATTCGCCATACCCAATATTTCATTCTGTAAAAGTTATATTCCCACTTGATTTTGCAGTAAAATAGAAAGACAAAGTTTTAATTGTAGTTAGTTACAAATTTTGAAATTTACTAATATTTTTTTTTAGTTTTTTATTTAATGTTGAGTATAATTCTAGTTTTTTCTTAAACCTCCTCAGTTGGAAAACAATATTATGGGTTCTTCCTGTTTGACTGTGTGTAAAGAGTTTGTGTTGTAGTCAAATGTTGCATTCATCTATTTATATCATCCGGTGTTAACACTAGTTCCATTTTTTTTTCTTTTGCACCTTTCATTTAAATAGAGAATGTAATAATGTAAGGCTGAAGATTTGTTGGCATTGTTACGCACAGCTGTTGCTGTTGTCATTATAGTGAGACTGCATATATGTACATATGCGTATATTTATATTAGATCTGCCCTGAAAAACAATTTTTCATTTCAAATTAATGTTTTATAAGATGTTAGAGAATTACTTATCACAAGAAGATAACGTTTATTACATTTTTCTTTTTTTAAATTTTGGTTGCATATTTCAAAAACTCTGGATTATTTAAAATTTTAAGCATTTATTTTAAAACATTTTCACAATATAATTTTATCAAACTATTAATCAATTTGCCAACTTCCAGCCAATATATGGATTCCGCACCAAAAGAACTGCTCCTTTTTTGAGGCTAAGAACGAATCAAGCCAATTTGAGATACCCTATTCTGAAGTGAAGCATATCCCAAAGATAGGGTTTGTCATTGATAGTAGTAGTACAGGATAAAGTCTGAACTATTTAACAGGTATGGCAAAACACCCCCCCCACAAACAAATATTGTGAACAACAAATAAAAAAACAAGTAGGAAAGCCCAACCATATAATACCCTACACCCAGTATATGTATAAAACAGTTATTCAGAAATGGGCGTTATATGGGAGATATAACCTATTGTGGACCAATCATTATTATAGTAGTTCAATTATATGAGAGTTTCGACTAATTATGGACCGACCTTTATAAAATTAGGTGTCGATATTTTTTTATATAAGAAACTTATTTTTGTCGAATTTTATTTGGATACCAACATTTTTGAGAGAGTTATGCTCTTTAAAGTGATATTCGGGAGTGGGCCTTATATAGGAGCTACGACTAATTATGGACCGATCTGCACAAAATTTGTAGATGTGATTTGGCTTTATTTAGCATTTATTTGTGATGACATTTTTTGGGTTACTTGCATAAATCAAACATTTATGATCAGTAAACCCCAATTTCGGGAGGACATTTGTATGGGGGCCAGGTGAAATAATGGTCCGATTTCCACCAGTTTCAATCCCATCCGTCCTTGGACCGAAAAAATATCTAATTTTATTGAAATATATTCAAAATTGCGACCTGTACTCTGCGCACAAGCTTTACATGTACAGCCAGCCAGCCAGACGGACGGACGGACATCGTTAAATCGACTCAGAAAGTGATTCTGAGTCGATAATGGAGGGTATAATGAGGGATTCATAATAGATGGTGTATCATTTGAACGCGATTTTGGTTGTCTTTAGTAACTTACTCGTATATGACATTTTGAAGGATATATATCTGTCATTTATTCACACTTAGTTATGAAACATTATAGTGAAAAACGATTGCTTATAGCGAATGTATTTAATCGGCTTCGGGCCAAGTGCTTGCATAATCATTGCAGCTATTTCAGACGTTTGCGAGTAGCAGGATGCATCCAAAAACGTGAAAAACGTGGGTACCATATGAGTTGAAAGACGACTTGGCATGTCAGAAGTATTTCATAAATTCTGTAGAAAGAAATATTTTTTTCACCGAATGATTACTTGCGATGATAAATGGATCCATTGCAATAACCTGAAACATAAGAAATCATTTGTAAAACCCTACCAACCACCAGAAACGACCCCAGAGCCAAATTTTCATGGCGATAAAATAATGTTTTTTTTTTAATAAAACCAAAAGTGTCATATCTATTAAGAGGAGCTGATTAAGAGCTAGCCTGATTATAACAGGGAAGCTGTAGCGAATAAAACTGATTCATTTGAATAGAGAATTGATCAAAAAGTGCACATAATATGCGGCCAGTAATGAATGCCACATGCTGCAATACCTGTTAAAAGCTATTTAGAAAGAATTGCTTGGACACTTTTGTATTACCCGCCTTATAGTCCAGGCCTTAAATAGTCTGACTGGCATACGCTGGCCAATACTTTGAATAAATTTATTTTGTACAATTGTTTCAAAATAAAACTAAATATTAAAGACAGGTCTAATGTACATATATCCCAAAAAAAAGGGTGTCCCAACTAGAACGCAAGTTTTAGATTTTAAATAAAACTCAGATATTTAAAAAAAAATCGTAAAACTTTTTTATATCGCAAAGTAGATAGAATGGTGTTAAGTATGGAACAAGATATCGTGCAGATGGCCGCCGCCGCTTTGCTGGCACACAGGCGATCTTGCTGCAGTATTTTATTAATGCAGCGTCCAATTTCCTCTTGTAAGGCTTGATTGGTCGTCGTCGTATTCGCGTAAACCATCGACTTCAAAACACCCCAAAGAAAAAAATCTAAAGGCACGATCTAGGCGGCCAATTCTGGTCTCCAAAACGCGAAATAACACGACCGGGAAATTACTGATGCATTTTCTCTGGCTGTATGACATGTGGCACCGTCTTATTGAAACCACATGCTCTCCACATTCATTTCTTCAATTTTAGGCAAGATACCGATACCGAACACCATTGACACCATTGCGTTCTAGTTGGGACACCCTTTACATAGTTATAAAGTTATTTCTCTGCCATAAAACAATAACAACAACAAAATTACCAACTAAAGTTTTGGAAAGCAAAAAAATCTGAAAGTTAATTTTTGTTTTATCACGTTTTTAATACCGTCTTTGCTGTTGTTTCTCTCAACGGTGAATGTTTTGTTATTACTATCTACTGTTGTTGCTATTGTTATTACAACACTGACAATTTGTAAATTACCCTTTTATTACCATAAAGAAAAAAGAAAACGAAAAAAGGCCCAAATTTTGGGATCACATTTCATTATTAAATTTAGTCCTAATTTTTTTTACGAAAAATTACCCTAAGAGTAAAATGAAAGGTGTTCCCAAATATTGGGGCAATTTTTCGCTATGAAACATGTAAATTAATTTGCACCCAAACTTTTATAATTTTTATAAAATATTTCTAAATAATAATAATGAAAAGCTTAAAATTTTCCATGAGATTTTTGGGGTATTTTTTAATTTTTATATAATTTTAGAATATTTTACAATATTATTAATTGAAAGTTAGCCCCAATGTACAAGAATAAAATTTCTTGGGCTCTTTATTCATTCTACGATTTTGGAGAAATTTTTCATTCCTCTTAATATGCAAACTTACTCCAAAGAAAAAGTGCATTATAACCACAATAAACTTGAAAAAAGAGACCAATAATTTCGTGTAAAAAAAGGATGGCTGGTTTTCTCAGCCGATTGTTAATCATTTCTGTTTTATACTTTTAAAATAGGTTGTCAGAAAAAATTCACACAAGATTTAATTTTTTTTAATCTCTTCAAATATTATATTTTTTGTTCTTGCAATTTATATCAATGATAAATATTGTTCCTTCATAAGTCATGAACTTAACTCTAATAACAAAATTTGTTATTGACAATCTTTTGCCAAATGCTGATTGAGTTTGAGTGGACAATTTAAAATAAAAGAAAAAAACTTATAAAATAAATAGACAACAATTGCAACATTAATAATGCTGACAGTTACCCAAGGATACATGGGAAATACAAAATAGTTAAAAACTAAAGAATACGAGCTAACTAAAAATCTACAATAGAACAAACCAAACCAATTTATATTTAAACTGTCTGGGTAGAAAGCAGCCAATAGTAGAAGGACATAGATTAATAGTCTGCAAATGTAACATAAATATATATTTTTTAAATAAAATTTATTTATATACATTTATTTATATACATAAATTACTTTGTTTTATTTCGTTGATTTCTTTATTGTCTTAACTGCCAAGTGTGAAAATTAATTAAAGTCAATTGCCATTTGACTCCTTTTATTAAATCAAGGGTAATAATTAATTTTCTTTTAAAAATAAACCATTGTCGTCGTTATCTACTAAAACTGAAAACTAGCGCGCAACTGACTTGAAGAGGAGAAGTAAAAGTAAATTTATGAAATCCTGAGATGGCTGTAACATTATTGTATGTTGTGTGTAAACAAATGACCCATTGATGACCCATTCGTATTTAACATTGCATAACTTGCAAAAAAAAAACGTGTTTGTCCGTCAGACCGACACACAATCACTCTAACGACGATATATTGCATAGATCACAAGCCTTAAAAATATATTAGAAATGTACAAATTTGAATTTTCTCAATTAAAAAATGTGGGGTCAAAATATGACCCAAACGTAACATGTGTATTTTTTTCTAACATAGTACCAGGGTAAAAGTAGAATTTCTTTGGCATGTCCGCATTGTACAGGGGAAACACTGAACATTTTTTTATTGTTCCATTGATTGCACTCAAAATTATATAAATGTTAATATTTTGTGCACTGGTTATTGCATAAAAATAAAGCAAATTAGAAAAAAAATTTGTTGTCATTTATTTTATGTTTAATATTTAACAAAATAATTTATAAATAAAAACTTAAAGTCTCAAGTTCTCAGGAAAAATACCAACAAATCATGATAGACTCTTATATACAAAATCGTGAACATGATTTTGCAAAATACGCATATAGTTTGTTATGCTTATTATTTCTTCGATTCTTTGCAACATTCCAAGGTGCTACCATGTAATTGTAGGTGGGGTGTCATAAAGCCATAATGGCTTAAATTTAGGAAAATTGCTTGATCTGGTATTTGTTAATGTACCAAATCAATGCACAGTAAAACGTCTTGATCCAGTTACCTTACCGGAAGATCGTTATCATCCTACAATTGAGATAAGTTGCATTATTCAAAGTTATTGTCGTGATAAACATCTGCACTAGAAAGAATAAAGTGTATTGTTTCAAACGTGCAAACTACAACGTTCTTAATAATCTTTTGTATGACACCAGTTGGCTTCAATTGTTATCCATCCCTAATGATATGCCAAAATCTATTGACAAAATAATTGAAACTTTTTATACAACATTGTATCAATATATGGATGAATGTATTCCAAAAATTTTACAACATTCAAAGTCTGGTCCACCTTGGAACTCAAAACAACTTCCGTCGTTAAAGAATTTGAAAAATAAATAATACAGAAAATATAAAAAATCTGGCTGTCATCAACACTATATGAAATATTCTGTACTGCGTGCAAAATATAACTTGCTTAACAATAAAATGTATAGCGATTACTTAGTGAGAATGAAACGTAATCTCAAACACAATCCAAGGTAATTTTTTAAGTTTGTAAACTCAAAAAGGAAGACTAATGGCACAGCAAAATACATGTGGTTAACTTATTTCATTTTTTAGTTGTTTTACTGTACCGCATTTTTTACATGAAATAGGCTGACATGCAACATTATCAAAAATATGGCTTTAAGTCTCATTTTTGGAAAAAAAAATAATTATGGCTTTAAGTCCCATTCCATTGAGACTTAATGATATATGCCCTTGTGGCTCAATGGAATGAGACTTGACGCCATATATCTTTATGTCCTATGGCTTATGACATCCCACCGTTATTGTATGGTGTCTTTGAATTTTCTGTGGCTATAGAAAGATAAAATAAAAATGCTGTTGCTTTATAAAAAAGTTAATCGTTATTTAAGAACAAAATATTAAAATGTCGCCAGTTTTCGCATTTTTATGCCTTCCTAGTCCAGGTCTCGAATTTCAATAAAATCGGTTCAACCGTTTAGGCGTGATTGCGGAGCAAACAAGTAAACAAGCAAACTAACAAAGACATTTATAATATATATCGCACACATAGTACAAAAGTGATACAAAAACGATCCAGATTTCCTCAAAAAGGTCATAACTGGTGACGGATCATGGGTGTATGGCTATGACATTGAAACCAAAGCCCAATCCTAACAATTTAAATGTTCAGAAGAGCCAAGACCGAAAAAAGCTTGTCAAGTTCGGTCAAATGTAAAGGTTTTGCTCACTGTTTTCTTCGACTGCAATGGCTTGGTGCATCATGAATTCTTGCCACAAGGTTGTATAGTCAATAATGAATACTACCTTGAAGCTATACGTCGCTGGCGCGTATCAATTCATCAAAAACGCACATAATTGTGGAAAAACAATTCATGGATTTTGCACCATGATAACGCATCAACTGACACATCGATGCTTGTGCGTGAGTTTTTGGCCAAAAACAAAACCGTTATCATGTCTCAACCACCGTATTCACCGAACTTGGCCCCCGCTGACTTTTTGCTCTTCCCAAAAATACAGATACCGATGAAAGGAAAGCGTTTTGCTACGATTGAGAAGATAAAAGAAAAATCGAAACAGGAGCTGTTGGCGATACCAAAAAGCGCGTTTCAGACATGTTCCGAGGAACAGAAAAATCGCTGGCATAAGTGTTGTATATCTGAGGGGAATTACTTTGAATGGGACAATATAGTTATTGATGAATAACTTTCTTTCTTCACCTATTGTTTTCAACTTTAACAGACTTTTAACAATTGTCAAGTGCCAAAAAGGTTTACCTTAGTTTCTCTAATAATAAAATAAATGTATTATACAATTAAATAAGTTAGTATTTTTACTTTAAGTAAGTTCATTGGATTTAAACATTTTTAAAGCATTAAAAAAACAACAACTAGGACAAGTGTGAAGTGAATATTGAGAGTAATGAAAGGAAAAGTGAGAGAGAAAATAGTGCATTAACTTTTGTATGATAATGTATAAGTATGTATTGCATAACGTTTGAAAGTAACATCATTTAATATTTGCCAAAGCAAGAACTGTTTTTCAAAATATAAATACTATCTTATGTAAATACAAAACGCAATATAAAAAACTTCAATAAAAATGTTTACAGATCGGTAAAAAATAAATGAATATGTCGTTTCATGTAAAAAACACTTTTTTCGGCTCAAAAAACTAAGCACTTCTCACAAGCAATTCTAAGTTTCTTTAACATATTTTTAAGTTTACTGTTGTACGCATGAGTACTCAGAAGTCCCTTCTGTGCTGTTTAAATAATTATTAAGTAACAAAGTTTTTGAGTTTTATTTTATACACTTGAAATTGTATGTTCAAAACAAGAACAAATTTGGGCAGACAATCTAAACATACTAAAAAATACAATAAAGCAACATAAAAAGAAAACTGCTGACAATGACATATGACAACATATTCAATTAAAGTACATTGCATGCCAAGAAAGTTAGCATTTCGAAAAAATAAATAATATAATAAAATACTTAAACTAAAAACAGGAAATGTGACAACTCAAACAATGAAGAAAGAATTTATATTAAATAATACAAATATTAGTAACAACTCAGTTTCTTTAGTATGCCCAATTAAAAACTGATGTACATTTAAAGCAGTAGGTTTAAATCAGTCGTTATTATACTTGCCATTATTCTTCCGGACTGGTAGTTATATACATATTATTATTAGTGACAATAATAATGTTAACTTTGTCTCATTTAATAATGCAATATGAATTAATATACACCTACTGAAGTAAAATATATTTACAGGCTGTTTATTTACTTTTGCACATAATAAAAACCACTGCTTATTTTACTAACCCCAGTATTGGCACAGGGTCCACATTGATAATGGGTTTGAAGCTTAGTTTTTACTGTGTCATTACAGTTGATGTACAGAGAAAAAATATGGTTTTACATGTTTACCACAACAATGTCAACATTTTTACAAGTTTTTAACAATGGTATGGTCACTGCAATGATTTATATGATTGTGGTAACCATAATATGGTTAAATTACGATTTAAATAATGATAAATATGTATATATTTGTTGTAATTATGTTTAGGAAGAATCCATTTATCATAATTTTTTGCTTTTGATTATGATAGAGAACAACATAAAATGTTATAATCTGTCATCATAAAACTGTTCACTATAAATATTACATGGGTTCTGTAATCATTAGGCCAGGCCAATTTGTATGGAGCCGAAAAAATCGATTAGAGCCGCCCCCTCGGATGATTCTATGGACAATTCTAAGCAACTTTGGTGAAGGAACCATGGGTCTATCTCGATTTTCGAGTCTCCCACTTTTCAAAAAATGCAACATCGTGCGAAGACAAATGCTTCAAATGACTTTCGGTACTCGTTGATGTTGTTGCGGTTTGCGATGCAGACGGCAACTAATATTAATATTACCTAATACTAATATTAACATTAAAGAGACCGGCATTTATTATTGCGCCTACATGTATGCAACACATTATGCTTACTCATGAATAAGTATGCAGTATGACAATTTCTATTATATCAAACTTACATTCCGTCATACATATTGTTGTTTATGGAAAAACACATTTATATTGTTGTCACTGCTGTGGCACGTAGTGCAGTTGTTGTTGGTATTAATAGAAATAAAACAGGATTTTATAAAAAAAAATACGTCTCACCTTTTTCAATTGCCTTTATATAATGTTGTTTTTGTGTCAATATTTACTTGGGATTTGCTGTTTACTACATATACTTTTATTTATTGGAACACATTGTGTAATTATCATTTAGAATGAAATGTTGTTAAATAAAAAATAAGAAATTTGAGTAGAAATTTTATATAAATACGGGTATTTTACTGTAAAAATATCTATTATATCGATATTTGAATAACATACTGGTATTTATTTGATTTTAAATAAATTACTTTATTCCATTGTTATGACAATTTTATTTGTTTGTATAAATAAGGTTTTAATTTGGCATGTTAATTTAAGGGTATAAATAAAGAAGATATCACTAAAGTAAAACATTTAATATAATGCTCAATATAGAGTCCATGTAGTCATTTGAATGGCTAATTTATTTATGTATATATTTGAATATTCGTTATCTACTTCGTCGTATTGTAAATGATTTTTGAAGAAATTTCCCAGTTATGTTGAAAAAAGTCCATCATGTATAAGTATATGTGTAATAATACACAGTTCTCGTTATATGCAATACTATCATTTAATGATTTTTTCTACCATACATTAGTAGGAAAAGGTATATTGGATTTGTGTTGATGTTTGCAAAGCCCATAAATATTAGTCCAACTAGAATCACTTTCTGGGTCAATTTAACGCTGGCTTGATGGCTGTCCATGTAAAGTTTGTGCGCAGAGCATAGGTCGCAATATTGCAGGTATTTCCATAAAATTTGGTACGTGATATTTTTTAGGTCCAAAGAAGGTTGGTATTAAAATTGGTTAAAAGAAGTACTATATTATTTCACCTAGCATCAATATAAATTAATAATATAATATAATTAACGTTTAATCATATCTACAGATTTTGCGCAGATAATTGACCCACTTCCGAAAAAACATTTCAACAACCGTAAATATCTTAAAAATGTTGGTATCCAAATAAAACTCAACACAAGTAAATTTCACATATTAAGATATCATGACAACTAATTTCATATTGGTCGCCTTCGAAAAGCGAGATAAAATTTAACACAAAATATTTTTATATGTACAGAAGTTATGCCACTAAATTTTTAGATAATCGGCCCACTGTAGGTCATTATATAATACTATACTACACTTTCTACTAATTTATGTTTAAGTTAAGTTAGTTCACTAAGTTCACTAATAAAACATATTTTATTTGTACACAGGTGCGTATGATTAATAATATTTTCGATGTTTATTAAAAAAATCAAGTATACGCCACAGTTTTTGTGTGAATTAAACCATAAAATAAAAACATTAAAAACATATGGACATACATATATACGAGTATGTATGTTTTTTTAATAGCTCACAAAAAATTTATAGTTGTTGGTGTGTTTTATTTTTAAAAAAAGGAAAACTTTGTAACGATTCTATTTAGTATAATCGGTAAAAAATCAAGCTATTTTATAAAATATGTTACTCTGACTGCTGTATTTGCTTCTAAAAACTTTTATGTTTTATTTAAAATATCTGTTATATAATATTTCTACATGCTTTGTATGTAACCTCAATTAGTAGAGAAACTTTAAACTTTGCAATTTAACAAATTCTTCTAAAGAGAAGAAAATACACGAATAAACCATTTCGTCTCCTCAATATAACAATAGCGTATAATTTTTTTGGGGTTTTGAGCAAATAGAGTTTAAAGTTTTTGTCAAATCGGATGTCTATTAAAAGCTCAATATCGTGGTAAAAAAAATTCTTCATATTGGATTTTTTGGTGAATACCTAATACCGTTTCATGTCTTTAAATTGCCCAATTTTTTTTATTCTACACATTCTACACATATAGGCTATTTTAGTTTTTAAGAAATTCGTATGATGTAGATATCAGATACACTATTTTGTTTTGTATGGTATACGCTGTTTTATTTAATAATTTTACGGTATTTTTTATTAAAATATTTGATCTCAAAAAATATCAATTTGTAACGTTATAAAACAGTGATTAATTCATAGTTTTGTTAATAAAGTGGCACATATTCATTACTTTCCTATTTATTATAAACAAAAAATTATGACACATTAAGGTGTACATTGCGTAAATCATAAATAACCAGAAATTCATTCGTCTTCTTTCTCTTGCTCTGCTCCATCTGGCTCATCTAAACATTTTCGCTTCTTTCCACCTTGTAAGTTAAAAAAAAAGACTGCCAGCCACCAGGAATTACATTTTTTTGCACAAATGTTAGAGATCATGCAGATTTCGATTAGAAATTGGCAGCTCTTAATTGTATTTTCCAGTAAACGAAAAGTTCATCACCTCTTTTGTTTTTCGCGTTCCTCCAATATCAATTACTTTCAAGTCTCCATCCCATTCCTCCTTGTAGAATAATTGTTTTCGTTGTATGTGCGGTATAGAAATGATCGGAATGAAACTATTTCTCAAACAATAGTGTATAATATTGTAAGCTATTTTATGAGTTAAAGTTTTCATAAATTATATTGTTTCTACAGGCTAAAATAAAGTATAACACTATTATTCTTTTAACAACTTTGGAGCAGCAATTTCAAGTAAAATAGCGCACATGAGCTTACATACTTATTGAAGGAAAATTTGGGCAATAAATTATACACTATTTTTTCCAACGACATTTTGACCCACTTTTTGGAAGTAGAGTTTAACGAAATTTTGAGCAGACATAAAATCAATGATGGAGATCCTAAATATGTAATAAAAAAATAATATTATATGAGCACATACGCTATTGTTATATTGAGGGGATGATTTTTACTGTAATAATTCAATGTCTACAACTGTAAAGTATTTTTTGTCATTTGCCATGTCTTCTAATTTTGATCTAATATTGAACAGGGTGGGCCAAAAGAAACCAAGGGGTGTAAAAGTTTAACAACTATTTCGTTTATTAATTTTTTTTTTATTGTTTCTTTCAGATTATATAATATACAAAACGGAAATTTTTTTACACTAAGTATGAACAATTATGTCTCTTAAATTACCACCGTTTTCAGCTTCGCACTGATGGGCTATTTTTAGAGCATTTTCCAAAACATCCTGCAAAACTTGTGTCTGTAGCGTTCGAATTTCTGCAACAATGTTTGCCTTGAGTTCAATGATTGTCTCTGGCATATTCACATACACTCGCTCCTTCAAATAACCCCAAAGAAAATAATCGGGTGCTGTCAAATCTGGCGATCGCGCTGGCCAAATAATTTCCGAATTTCTGGAAATTATTCGCCACCCAAAAATTTGACTTAAAAGTGCCATTGTGTCTCGGGCAGTATGGGCAGTGACTCCGTCCTGCTGAAACCAGATACCAGGTCTGTTTTCAAGAGTAGGGCGTAAAAAATGTTCTCCAAGTGTTGTCTATATAATCTGAAAGAAAAAATAAAAAAAATTAATAAACGAAAAATTTATTAAACTTTTACAACCCTTGGTTTTTTTTGGCCCACCCTGTAGTAGTACTTATGTAAATATATCTTTGCATATGTCTAGCTGTTTTTAAAGTTTGTTAAATTAAACTTTAGAGAAAATACAAATAGGTATTCTTATTTATATATACCAAAGGACGAAGGACAATATAGAAGTAATATACATATAGTATTTTGGGAAAATTTAAATTCTATGTGTTTGCCAATAAATATCAGCATGAACATTTTTATTGCACATATTGTTGACTCCAGTAAAGTCAACAAGATTCTCATTGTTGATGTCTAAATATAAATTTGATTGCAAAATATTTATATTGAATTTTTTTCAGAAGCCTTTTTTTGTATAGATTTTAACTGGTATGTTAGCGCAAATTCAATAATAACTAGATAAAAATAAATATATTAAAGTTAGCCAAATAACAAACAAAAATTATAACTATATAATTACTGTTTACTTTATTGCCATTTAATTATAAATTCAAATGAGTCAATAAAGCGAACATAGTTATAAAAGCTGTATTGGCAACAAAACAATTAAAAACTTATCAACAAGTAATAAATATGCAAAATACAATTGTAATTGAATTTTTAGGAAATAAATTATATTTCATGTTATTCTAACAAAGCTATAGCTTCTTCAGTTTTCGATTTTTTCCATTTCAACATTTAAACATTAAAATTCATTAATAGATTTACAAACAAATAAATAAGAATGCTTTTGTTTGTACATAAAAGTTACAACGTCGAAAGTCCATATACATTTATGTAATTATTAATTAATTTGTTGTAATGTCTTTAAATTAAGTTTTTTAATTATTGGCACATTGGAATGCATTTTCATCAGCAATGTTTGTTGTCCAAGCTCTACTTGTAAGCATCGTCTATTTAACTCATTATTATTGAGACATAATTTTGGGTCTTTAATCATATTTATTTTACATCCCAGCGGGAAAGAGATACTGTAAAGAGACCTTCTAGAAAGCCTTCTTTGACGGTCACAAGTATTTTCAGCCGCATTGCCAAATCGTTTCATTTTTACATGGCGTGTCATTGTTAGTCAAGGTCTTGTCTACTCGCTACTGGTTACATGCCTGCTAGAAGGCCTACTTGAGCAGGACAATTGGAAGTTCTATCAATGCCTCACACAAGGGGTAATTATAGGCCTGCTAAATTATTAATAACATTGAGGAAAGTAAAAGAAGGGATTTAAAAAAAAGAAGGTTTTTAAATTAGTTTTAAATTAATTAAGTAAAAAATCACATGGGTATATGTAAAGTACTGCTTCATGCGTAGTTTACACCGCAAACTTTCATAAAAGACTAAATTTATAGACGCTATTTTTTATTGATTTTTTATCATGCTCATTAATAAAATCAAACGCAGTGGGAAGTGATAACTTAAATCCAAAATTTATAAGATTACTTTTGCCATTGATTTTGCCATATGTTACTCATTTGTTTAATACTATCATAATGTCGGGTATTTACCCGTTAAACTGGAAACATGCAAAAATTGTGCCATTACCTAAGTCGAATGGAGAATACAGACCTATAGCCAACTTGTGTTTTCTGTCGAAAGTCTTGGAAAATATTATGTAAAAACAAATGATTACATATATTAATACTCATAATTTACTATCCAACACGCAATCTGGTTTTCGTCAGAGTCATAGCTGCGTAACGGCTCTTGTGGAAATTAGTGAAAATATACGGCAAGGATTAGAAAATGGAAATATTAATTTTTTGGTACTTCTAGACCATTCTAAGGCTTTCGATACGGTAGATCGTGACATACTCATCCGAAAACTTAAACACTTTCTTAGATTTACGAGCACGTAAACCAAACTTAAACTGTCTTATCTTTCAGAACGCACACAATCGGTGTTTGTGAACAATGTATGGTCGGATAGCGTATCCCTGAATAGGGGAGTGCTTCAGAGTTCTATTCTAGATCCACTTTTATTTTCCTTTTATGTAAATGATTTACCAAAACAACTCACTAAATGTAACATCCACTTACTTATACGCCGATGACGTGCAGCTCACTTTAAGTAGCCCAGTTCAAAATATAGCGTTGGGGATTTCCTACCTAAATGGCGACTTAAATAGAATTTACCTCTGGGCTAGTGCAAACGGTCTCTGTTTGAATCCTCATAAATCTAAATGCATTGTAATATGTAAAAAAGCTTAATTCCCTCCATATCTGAGGATATTGTTTTAAATGGCGAGAAAATTGAAATTGTTAATAAAGCAAAAAATCTTGGTATCATTTTCAATGGTAATTTGACCTGAACTGATCATGTAAATTTGCTGGTTGGTCAAAACTATGCAAAGTTACGTGCTCTCTGGTCCACAAAATATTTCACACCCTTAAGAATAAGGGCCTTACTTGCTAAATCATACTTGATTCCTTCCCTGATCTATGGGTGTGAAATATTTAGAAGCTGTGACTCAGTTGGTATGAGAAAATTGAATGTCTTGTTCAATAACATAATAAGATATGTGTATGGATTAAGACGGTCTGATCATGTTTCCTCTGTTGCCAATATGGAGTATCCTTTAAAAGTTTGCTAAAAATTCGCACTCTTATTTTTTTACATAAAATAATCAACTTTCAAACACCTAAATATATATTCGATAAAATACGTTTTTTTCAATCGCCACGAAACCGAAATATTGTAATACCTCGACATAATTTACTTGTTTCTGAATGGCAGTTTTATGTGCATGCTGCTCGTCTTTGGAACAATCTTCCACAAAGTCAACAACTAAACAGCAATGCTAATAGTTTCAAAAAATTTTTATTCAATTTTTTTAAATAAAAATTTATAATTTTTTTTTTCAATTTTTCTAAATAATAATTTATAATTTTTATTCAATTTTATTTTTTTTAAATAATAATTTATAATTTTTATTCAATTTTTTTTAAATAATAGTTTATAATAAATAATTAATAATTAATAATAAATAATTTATTTATTTTAATTTATAATTTCTTTTTTTTTTGTTATATTTACTTGCATCAAGTTTGTTTTGTAACGTAATACGTTCCTGTGCTATAAGTATAAGACTCAGTCTTGTTGTACAGGAAATGGAATCAACAAATAAATAAATAAATAAATAAATAAATAAATAAATAAATAAATAAATAAATAATGCTTGGTTTTCACTATGTCAGTTTTGTTGTCAAATTGTCCAAATTGTTGGTACTTTCATAACAAATTGGACAATTTGACAACAAAACTGACATATAGAAAATCAAGCATAACAAAGTGAGTAAAATAAGTTTTTTTATTGTAATGACAATACACAGGAAAAAATGCCAAACCATTTGTGTTTGCTATTGAAATCACGATTTGTTGACATTCTTTTGAAATGCAATTTAGGAAGTGTATGAAACACCTTCTAGAACGCCTTCTGAAAGAAGGAATAGTAGAAAGAGTATAGAATCTTTTAGAATGTGTAAACAGGTCTTCTAAAAGGCTGCTAATGGAGGCAATTTTTCACGCCGGCATGTTATGAGTTAGAACGAAATTTACATAAGTTTCAAATTTTTCTTAATATTGTTAAAAATTTGTTGTTGTTTTTCATTGCTATTTTTTAATTATATTATATTTATAGAGAGAGCGTGCTAGGAGGCCCTTTGTTGTTTTATATTTATGTTAACGATATCAATAAATTGGGACTGCATGGACAAATTGTAATGTACGCTGATGACTTATGTATGCCTACTTTATCCTTATAAGGAAAGTTCAGTCTTTAAAACATTTGGAGAAAGAGATGCATCACTAATTGCAGAATTTGCGAGAATTAATATATCATAACAAATCAAAACTCGTTTTAGACCCCAAACAAGTCGTTTTTCAGAGGAACATATATTAGATATAGATGGAAAGCAAATTACAAATTAAGTATTTGTGAATTTAACCTGGCATCATCACATTAAATATGTTCGGTCAAAAATATCTCCCGCACTTGGTGTTTTATTTAAACTAGGTCAACAACTTAATGAAAAAACTAAATATTTAAGTTTTCAAGCTCTTATACAAAGTCATCTTAATTATCTTACGCTTGTATATAGATTTAAAAGAAATGCTTGCCTAAAAAGTTTACAGGTTATACAACACAAATCGCTAAAAATCTGCTGTTTGTAACGCCCAGAAATATTGGTCCACCACCTACCTTAAATTATACCGATCGTCTCAGAATCACTTTGTCCGTCCGTCTGGCTGGCTGTTCATGTAAAGCTTGTGCGCCGAGTAAAGGTGGCAATTTTTTGAAGATATTTCGATAAAATTTGGTGCGTGATATTTTTTCGGCCCAACGATGGATGGGTTTCAAACTGATGGAAATCGGTCCATTATTTCACCTGACCCCCATACAAATGTTCTCCCGAAATTGGGGTTTACTGATCATAAATGTTTGAATTATGCAAGTATCCAAACAAATTTCAAATGAGTGGTAAATAAAGCCAAATCACATCTACAAATTTTGTGCTGATCGGTCCATAATTACTTGTAGCATAAGGCCCACTTCCGAAAGTCACTTTAAAGAGCATAAATTTCTCAAAAATGTTGGTATCCAAATAATATTTAACGCAAATATATTTCATATGTCTTAAAATAATACGGTCCAATTTTATAATGATCGGTTCATTAGCAGTCGAAACTCCCATATAAGACCCTCTCCGAAATTCACTTTAAGCTAAAAAAAAACGTTTAGAAGTATTTATATCGAGATAAAGTTTAACACATATAACACTTATATTATGTTAAGATGTAAGAGCATCACAAATCCTCTAAACCCTTATTTCGCCGGTTTTGAAGGAATATACTGTGTAAAACCAACCGTGATGTTGTCTCCTGCTACATAGTTATTTTGTGGGTTTCTGTTTAACATTAGAAATATGTTTAGATATTGCAGTTGCTTTATTACTTTCTTTGCCGTACTGGCTTTTATTGTCATTCTCAAATCTTATATAACGACTTATGAAACAAAATCGTTGAATAGCCATCAATACACAATACAAGTGATCAGAACTAGTGTTGTTATAATATACACATGTTGCAAATTCACTTGTTAACTATATGACTTACCCGGGCATGACGGTTACATACATAACGAAAACTTTTTGGTTGTAGATACAAAGGTTAAAGGCTCATAATTTTTTCTATAAAAATCACTATCAAGTTACAATTTGACACAAATAATATATTATATATATATACAAATATAACAGCCGAATACAAACTCTTGTTTCTTATTAACTTGTGAATATTGAAATTAATTTGGTGATTTTCAAACAAAGCAAATGCATATACATGTATGTATGTATCTTGAAAAATGCTTTTAAATTATTTTTGTAATCCCAACGTTTAATTAATCTAAATAAATAAATGGAAAGTAAAAAAGTATAAGATCATGTTCTTAAATTTTCCTCAGATGCCAAATTTTTTAAAGTAAATACGTATTCACCTCATAACCCTGTTAATAAAAAAATATTTACAAGTTAACACTATGGACCACAGGGTCTCCGAGTGGAAGTGCACTTAGTGCACAACCCTTCCTATCCTAACACTAGTATGCGCTTGATTCTTTATACCTACAATATTGCATGGAATAAAATACAATTCAATAGACTTAATAAATCATTTTGTTGTTATCTTTGGATTAGGGTTAATATAATAATTTCTTTCTGGGTTTGTATACGTTTCTCGAATTTATACAGAAATATTCCAAAAATGTGTTGAGTAGTTAAGAAAGTGTGAGGAAATTGTGAAATCAAGCGCAAGGCTAAAGGAATTGTTAAAGGTTTGGTAATTGTAAATTACGTATTAAATAATGTAAAGTCATGTGTACAAGACATTGACAAGGGTCACCAGATGGAATTACTGTTTCATTTTTTAACTAAAAAAAAATAAATAAAAAAAAAATTTAAAAAGAAATTCAAAGGTAATATGATAAGAAACTATGAATGAATAAAGAAATTCTGAAGGCTTTAATTCTAGACATTAAAAACATTAATTTAAAATATACCAGGGATATTTTAAAAATTTCAAAGTTTTGAGATGTCAGATGGCAGATTGAGGTATACGAAGAATAATAAATTAAATGCTAGTAATAATAGTTTAAGTGTATTAGGGACTTAAGTCTACATACATCTCCAAAATTTTATAGATTCGCTAATCAAAGAGTTCAAAAAAAAAAAATTAAATCAATCAATCAATTCCATTTTAATTGCTCTTTTTCTTAAAAAAAAATTACGGTAAATAAAAAAGTTGACTTTTGTTAAAAGTGCATTTTACTTTAACTATAGACATGTAAAAGTATACTTTAAACGCTAAAACATACTTTTAATTTAAAACCAGCTGAAGTTGCTTTTAATTAATTTAACATCAGTTTAAAATCAATCAGCTGTTTGTGCAAAGAACAAAAACTGGATGTGTACAAAAATATAAAAAAGTAAAAAAAAATCTTATACAATCTTATACACTCCCGCAAATATTCTCTTTCTTCAGTAGCCCAATTCGCCTCTCTTTCTCTTTGTTTTTTTTTTCCTGTAAAGAGTTATCTAAAAATCAACTCCAAAATAGTCTAATTATGATTTTAATCTTACCTTCTCCATTTTTCCACCGCAAACACTTTTCTTAAATTTTCCCGCTTAATTTTGTGATCATGCTAGTACAATCAAGTGTGTACTCGTCATAATTTCCCCTCTCCCCGATGTCTACATGGTAATCAGCTCAGCACAAAGAATTGCTTCGTGTAAATTGGGACAAACGAATACAATTTTTGTTTGTGTATTGTGTAGTAGTTTTCTCCGCAATTTCACAATATTATAAGAAAATAACAAGAAGCTAGTAGGCATGACAAAAATTCACCGGAAATAACAGAAGTGCATTAATGCAGCAGAAGTAGACACTTGGCTTTAAATTGTTTTTCATATTAATCTCTTTGTGTCTTTCTCGGTTTCTTTTTGCTACAAATTTATTTACAATTTGTCTTAATGATAATCGAAATTGTGGTCTTGTATTCCATAAGAATTCTTTTTTTCTTTTTTTTAAGATAAATGTAAGACAACAATTTAAATTGCATAGACTTACAGTTTGAAATTGTTTTATAATTTTGGGACAAAAATGTTTATTGAGCTATTTAGAGCATTTGTAACTTTTTTTTACATATTTAGTATTAAAAACTAATATCAATTTCATGATTTTGGAAGACTAAAAGGCAGACTGGCAGAGCGAGCTTAGTGGCAAATAGAAGTTTCTTATAAATATATTCAGCCTTATTATAAGTGTCGTTTTCTTTTTACGGCAACGACTGTTTCCTAATAGATTAAAGAAACAAATTTAATTTTATCTTTAAACTATTACGAATAATATTATTACGAAAATAATAAGGCTTAATATATTTACTTATAATAAGGCTGATTATTTTGTTGTTTTATTGTTAAATTTGTTTAATTAGAGCATGATTATTCAGAGGAGTTTAATTTCTGTTTTGTACCAAAACAGTTTACCACTCAACACATTCATAGAAATATTTTCTTTACATTTTTATGCTGCATAATAAAAAGAACACAATGAATTGCCAACAAAAAACTTGAAATTTTTGTCCTGCTGGCTATTTTTTAAGTCTACTATAGCTCTCATTTACCCAGTAAAGACTAAATGAAATCTCTTAAATGAATACAAATGATGATGATTATTACTTTGTATATAAAACCTAATGAATCGTAACTAATGCAGGGAGAAATGCAAACAAATCAATATTTATTGTTTGGCAATTTAAGTTCAATACAAAAAATTAAACATGAATAAGTAGTACTTAAATACAAATAATGCAAACAGAAAAAATATACAAGAAGAGAGAAAAAATCCTCAAGAAATTGTTGAAAAAAAGTCTGCATTATGAAAGGAAATAAAGCTGCGGGGAAGAGCAGTCGAACAAACAAAGAAAACAAGTTTATAAAAATATAAAAAAGTAACAACAAATTTGTGGTAATACAAAATTTGTAATAATAATAATAGATCTTGGACAATAAACATTGCTGATGACGCCCTTGGCAGGTTAGAAAGTGCATTCCAGTCTGCCAATTGTCTAGAAAAATATAACTTTACAATAATATTCTTTGAGTTATTAATTAAATGAATTCAAGCCGAAATAATAAGAAATTTTCTTTAATAAATATAAAAAAACATATTGGAACATTTAATACATTTTAAAGATATTTGGAGATATACACTGCGTTGCATAACTTTTCCCAATTTTGTAAGAAAGAAAGAAAAACTAAACTCTACATGTATCAAAAGCGAACAAAAAACAAATTTTATTATTATTTTATTGTTTAACCTCAATCAAACAGTCATCTAAATGTTTACGCAAAATATATTAAATTAAACATGCCCATAGGTAAACACCATCCGACATACCTAAATACACATTATAACCAAAAGGCTTAAACACAAACCAAACATACCTAAAATATATATTTAACTTCCTGTCATTGTTCACACTTTCTTTTGTTACACACGTAACAGGGCAATTTACTTAAACAAAAACAGCAGTACAAAAAGTATCAACAAAATCAAAATGGAACAAATCAAAAGGTCAATAACCAAAACAACAACCTTCGTGGTGATACGTGATCTGTGTTAACAAAATCTCTTGAGAAACTGAAATTGTGTATGAAATTTAAAAATAAAACAAAGAAATATTTATATAGTAGAAGAGAGGAGAATACAGCATCAAACTAAGCACTTTCAGAAAAGTCTTTAATGACATAAAAATAAGAATTTTCATTTGTACTATGTACTCGTATGTAACTGCAAGTTGCATGCAAGGTAGTCACCTTTGAATTGGAGTAAATATTTTTACAAATTTATAAAAGCATGCGAAAAAATTTTATGACAGAGCATATTTCAAGCTGCAATTGTATGTATTAACTTATTTTCATATTGCTGTAATAAAATTAAAAATACAAATACACTCATACCCCGGTTAGCGTCGCTAATTGGGACCGGAAAAACGAGACGCAAACTGAAATGACGCAAAATGAATCACAGTTTTCCATACATTTGTATTAATTTTCATTTAATTCGTTCCGAGACTCATAATTTTAGTAAAAAAGAATTGATTTTTCAATAGCAAATACCAATTTTTTATTATTATTAAAGAAAAAAAAAATAGCAATTCATGAAAAACACATAAAAACATAAAAATATTAAGATTAAAACTTGTGGACAATTTTCACATGCAAATTTGCATTAGACTTGGACGGGAAATTCCCTTTTTCTATTTTTGCTTTGTACATACATACCAACATTTATTAACGATGCAAATCGAAGCACTAATGATGCAACTTCGAAGCAATGCGACGCAAACTGAAGCAAAAACGACGCAACATCGAAGTCACGGAAATTTTAAAAAGACGCATCAACTGGAGAATTGAAATTGGAATGTCTGCCATGTGATGAATCGTAATTAAAGGTCTGCTAAATTAATTTTATTAAAGAAAATCAAAGACTGTGTTTTAAATAAATTAATTTAAAAAATCATATGCACATTAAGTATGGCTTCACGCGTACTTTACACCACAAACTTTCATAAAAGATGAAATTTATAGACGCTCTCATGTTTATTACGCATATAACAAA
Organism: Bellardia pandia; assembly: GCA_916048285.2. Lineage (NCBI taxonomy): Eukaryota > Metazoa > Arthropoda > Insecta > Diptera > Calliphoridae > Bellardia > Bellardia pandia. The sequence goes on along the minus strand of OU696532.1, from coordinate 19,616,689 downwards.
ATGAGTAATATAATCTTTGCTGTTGTAGTGACGATAGGCAGGAATAATTGAAAAACCATTCGTTTTTGTTATTAAAATCATGACTGGTTGAAATCATGACTGGCAATTTTGAATGAGTATGAAAGGCCTTATAGAACGTCTTCTGAGAGAAGGCATAATGGGATGAGTATCGACTCTTTTAGTATGTGTAAACAGGTCTTCTATAAGGCCTGCAAATGGAAGCACTTGCAATTTTGATTAATGTTTCATTTTCGTACAATGCATGCTTTACAATAAACTAATTTTGAAATTAGAATATGTGAGAGGAAAACAAGGTCATATGTTTTAATGCGGTTTGAATTTAAAATGCCAAGAGGGTGAAAAGGTTTCATTAGTACCCTGTAACGTATAAATCATTGTTAAATTTTGGTTAAAAATTGAATAAATATGTAGAAAAGTATAGTCGGTCAAGCCCGATTATATAATACCCTACACCCAGTATATGTATAAGACATTTTTTCAGAATATGGTTTTGAGTGCCCCGATAGACTAGGCGATAGAGTGCCGGACTATCAGTCAAAGAGTTGCGGGTTCGATACCCGCCAAAGACTCTGGGTGTTTTCTGCAGATAAGCCAAAAGCTTCGCAGTTTGTGTTTGCTAATAATAAAAAAAATATATAAAAAGAAAATCCAAAAATTTAGTGCCATGACTTCTGTGAATATAAATATTATGTATCTATGTTAAACGATAGAAATACTTTTAAAAATATATCAAGGAATTACGGAGGGGGTCTTATATGGCAGGTTTGAGTAATTATGGACCGACCATTATAAAATTAGATGTCCTTATTTCTGTATATATGAAACTGGCACTTTCCCAGCACGTAAGAGAGTGTAATCATGTGGCAGATTTTGATAATATTAAAATATTGGATATAGAAAGGAAGGAAAATTAAAGGTATACACTGGAGAGTTTACGCATACAACAAAAAATAAGAACAACAATGAATACGAAAGAAGACAAAGGCAACACGAAACTTCAATACTCCTCTGCAATTAATAATTAAATCAGTTCTGTGATAATAGCTTTAAGTTAAACTTGACTTAAGTTTTGTGTTCCTGTATTGTATATTATATTTTTAATAAATTTTTGATTATTTATACCAAAATTCTGTTAGTGATGTCCCGTTTTTTAGTAATAAGGTTACTAATTAATAATAAAAATTAATATCCAATAATAAAAACCATCAAAGCTGTAAGTAAAGTTTAGTCTATAAGTTAAAGCTGTGTAAAAAAAAACAATAAATTTTTGTCACTAGATTATTTAGGACGAGACCCCTGAAGAAGTTAGAATAAAACTAACGAAACGTTGGGCAAATAAAATAAAAATCGAACAAGTTTTTTTATTTACGTTTGGAAACAAACATTTGACCAAATTAGCCTGAAGGAAACTCCTTAATAATTATAATAATTATAAACATTAATGAAACTTAATTTTGTTGAATTTTATTTGTATATCAAAATTTTTCAAAGAATTATGATCATTAAAGTTGATTTTCGGAAGTGGGCTTTATATGGGAGCTACGCCTAATTATGGAATGATCATCATAAAATTGTACCAAATGATTTGTATATATATGAAACATATTTGCGTTAAATATTATTTGGATACTGACATTTTTAGGGAGTTGTGATCTTTAAAGTGATTTTCAGAAATGGACCTAATATGAGAGCTATGATAAATTATGGGCCGATCTGCACATAATTTGTAGATGCGATTTTGTTTCACTTACCACTCATTTATGGTGAAATTTATGTGGGTACTTGCATAATTCAAACATTTATTTCGAGAGAACATTTGTATGGGGACCAGGTGAAATAATGAACCGATTTTCAATCCCATGCGCCTTTGGACCGAAAAAATATCATGTACCGATTTTTATGGAAATGTTTTTGTGCAACCTGTACTCTGCGCACAAGCTTTACATAAACAGCCAGCCAGCCAGCCAGACGGATGGATGGAAGGACGGACACACATCGTTAAATCGACTCTGGAAGTGATTCTAAGTCGATCGGTATATTTTATGATGGGTGTTTCACCAATATTTATGGGCGTTACAAACATCAGCAATCCAATATACCCTCCCCACTATGGTGATGTAGGGTATAAAAAAACATGGAATAATGCTTTTATAAACTAAAAACAAACAAATAAAAAAAATGATAAACACAAAGATGGGCGTTTATTTGCTTTTAATGATAAATAATTGTCAAATTACTATGGTTTAGATTTTAGGTAATTAATTAGTATTAAATCATTTCAAAATGATAATTGTGAGTGTGAAGCTGTTAAAGATGATGATTAAATATAATTTAATATTTATTGCATTATAATAGAAATGAGCAACGGATTACCATAAATACAAATTTGGAATGGTTATGATCAAGATAATTATACATATATATAAAAGCACAATTATTATTTCTACTCAACATATAAAGGCATTTTAGACATGAATGTATTGTTTGGGTTCATGTTCTAAATTCAAAAAACATAATCTTAAACAAAATGACATTTATTGTCTACGAAACAATGAAACCTGATATTTACCACAAAATGCTTCAACAAAAGACATGCATGCATCAGCACACACCAAACCATATCTGACTGAAATTTATTAATGTATGTACATACAAATAATTATTTGGAATTGTTTTATTTCAGTAAAATATATTTTGAATTTAAAAGCCGGGTTTTTATTTTAAATTTCTTCCTTTTAATTTATTGCAGTTTTTACCTTTTTGTAAGCAAAATATTTTGAAAGGCCGTATCGTAAAATTTTTGGAGTTAAAAATTATGATGTTGCAGTTTCTTTTGCTTCATAATCATTTTGTTTTTTGTTTCTGAGACCTTCTAAAGGCCTGATTACACTATATTTTTAATGCATTTTTAAAGTTTTGGTGAACAGTACAAATATAATGTAATAGAAAAACTTACCAAGTGCAAAGAGTTCAGCAGTATTAAGATAAATGGCAAACTGTCAAACATTTTACTAAAGTTATCGATAAAAAATGAAGTTATGTCAAAAATAAATGTAAAATTGTTCAATTTAAAATTGACATTTCAAGCTTGAAATATTAAAAGTGTTGCTGAATCAGCGGTTTATGGCAAATTTGGCAAATTTGGCGATTAACCGTTTTTTGTTTGTTTTGTTTTTATGTTTCTCTTAAACAAAAAGTTGACAACATTTAATAAAATATACAAAACCATAACAAAAGAAAAAACAACAAAAAGGCTTTTTTATTTACATTTTTAACCATCTGGCCCACGATGTCGAACGATAACGTTCGCTTAGAGAAGACTTAAGGCACAAACTTTTTATCGTATGTATTTTTTACTCAATCAAGTTTGTTTATTGCACAATCAAGTTTGTGCCTTAAGTCTTATCTAAGCGAACGTTATCGTTCGACATCGTAGGCTAGGGGGTTATAGTTGGCTTTTTCTAACATTTTCTGTTTCTTTCTATCAATTCTATATCAATTCAATGAACAAAAAAATGTAGTTTTATAAGGGCTTAGCACTTTTTTATATTCTTAAGGCGGATTCACCCATTTGTTCTTAACAAAAATTTTTTCCAGAGAAAAATTTTTTTACTGAGAGTTTTAACAAAAAAACATCAAAGCTGCCATATGTAAACAAAATTTCTTAGTGTTACAAGTGCGGCAGTTGATTTATTTTGCTTTGGGTTTTAAGAGTCAAAATACAAATATTAAATTCTTTTAAAGTATTGTGTATTCAAAATCACAGATATAAATTCAAAATGAATGAAAAAAGAAAGTTGATTTTGCTAATGGCCATGGAAATAAATAAGGCATTGTTATGTGTATGAAAAAATGCAACCTATTGGCAACTAAATTCATTTTTGTCCAGAAAAAATATAAAATTAAACCAATTCAAGTTCGTAAAAAATATTCCCTCTCTCTGAAAAAGAGAGACGTCAAACTTCATATAAAAAAAAAATTGTTCGAACAAAATTTTTGTTAAGAACGAATGGGTGAATCCACATTTAAGGTATGTTCACACTTGGCAAATATTTGCCGAAAAAGTCGTAACCACTAAATAAAATATATTTGAATTCGTTGATTCATTAAAAAAAACTTTGTTTAGTTAGAACAAGACACACGAAATATTTAGTTCTTTTTTATTTGATTATGCTTGATCTTGCAAAACGGTTTTTTTTTCTTTTTTTTTTGGGAAAGAAATGCCTACATATAATTGTGGTACTTTCTTTGGAAAGGGGATATATTGAAGAAGTAAAGGTGGTGAAAGTAGAAGAAAGCTTTATATCACAACTCTGCAATTGCGCATTTTGTTTGTTTTAGTGCAGCATTGCAGCGCCTCTGGTGGTGAGTAGGCGCATTATTTTTAAAGCTTGCTTCGGAGACGTTTGAATTCTATACCACCGAAGGAGGCCGCTGTGATAAATATTAGTTATGATGGATAGAAAAAAAACTAATAATTATCAAAAACTGATGTTGTTCTAAGTGGCAGCGGCTGAGAATCGAACTCATGCTTAATGATCAAATGCGCTAACTAATTAAGCAACAGCACCCTCTAAATGTTCAAATGTTCTGGTTGTAATAAATTAATTTGTAAGAATTATTCTATAATGCATATTACATGCATATTTAAAGCATAATCAAAAAATCATAATAAAGTGCACAAGTTTTCAAAATTACTGCTCTATCTATCCAGCTTTCGATCAAAAGTTTTTCATAATTATCGAATGAAAAAATTCAGCAGTTATTTAGCAAATATTATGTAAAGTAGAAGTAATGAGTTAAAAATCTGGGATAACATTTTTGTGCTAAAATAAGTTTGTTTAAATTTTTGTCTTAACTGACTCACATTTAAGAAGCAGACGAAAGTAAAACATTAAAGTGTACAATGACATTAGGTAAGTGTGTTTTTGCTCACACTTAAAGAGCAGATGTAGATTTCTGAAATTATGTGGAAAATAAGCAGGAGAAAGTAAATCATAAAAGTGTATAAGAGTTTCTGACACATATTTAGCATACTTGACACCAATCGACTACGAGTGCAGCTGTGTATTTTCATTTTCTACAAATGTTCTGCCTAGTTGTGTGATACATAATATATTAATATAGGACCACATATGTATGAATGTGTGTTTCTTGAAAGTGGTATACATTAGATGGTATTTAGTATTCTTGGCTTTGCCTTGGTAAGTATTTGTGGTTGATTGTGAATATATACAGATTAGAATTACTATTGTAATAAGAATACAAAAAGGAACTGTTTGTGTCTGCATATAGCAACTCATTGAAGTCTTAAAATAGTAATATTTCAGAAAATGTATCTTATTAAGAACTTAAGCAGACTTATAAGTATATCGTCAATTAAAATGCCCAAAGACGTAACACTCATTATCATAAAAATTTACAGGAGAAGCAAAAACGTTATAAAATGAAAACTGTTTAATTGAAAATCTCGATTTCTTCACATCTTGTCTTAAGATAGATGAAAAATTTCAGGCTTCTCCTGTAAAATTATGATAATGTGGGTTACGTCTTTGGGCATTTTAGGGGACGATATATACAAGTTTTTGTGTTGCCTACATTTAGTCACCATATTGAGAGAAGTGTATTGAGTTTTTATTTGTGAAGAAAATATTTAAATATCAGACTATAGCTTTAAGGGAAATATATGTTTATATAATTTAATGATAATAAATAGGAAAATAAGCACAACTTTGTTGCGAGAAAAAATTGTAAAATTTATCTTTATATAATTCAATTTAAATTTATCTTTATTTTATTTATCTATATTATAGAAAATGTGAATTAATTTGTTTTTTTTTCAGAATATTTTATGCATTTATTTCTTTATTAATGTTTATTTTTAAAATAAACCAATTCTGCACTTATCTTGCACATTCAGTAACAACGAATACTAACACTCTTAATACTTACGGAAATTTTCAGTCGTTGCAAATAAAAACAATTCACTAGAATAAACATTGATTATAAAATATAATAAAATACCTCTTCCAAAATTTGTTAACCCTTAAGTAAATACCAAAATATGTTCACATAAGTGAACCCCATCAGTGTTGCCAAGTGAGTACAATTTTTTTCTCAGACGAATTTTTACTCCAAAAAATACTTTTGGAGAAATAAAAAATAACTTTTATTAATATTTCAAGTAAATTTCTTTCGGTGTGGTAAGTAAATGAACACGGAAATTTTTGAATTAATATATGAAATGTAATCTATTAAAACATGTCAACAATTGTTATGAACAAAATTAGAAAAAACTATAATTTATATTTGTAACATTTGAAATAAAAATTGCATTATTATATTGAGAAAATTTAGCACTTATTTTTTCTTCTGTAGAACATTTTAGCACTTAGCATATTTTGAAATTCATTTTCTGGCAACACTGAACCCCAGGGCTAACTTCTTATATTTTGTATGGATTTAATTTAGAATTCTTAAATTTTATTATCAAATTCCAACTCGGTTGCAATATCAGATGCATCGTCTTCATTTCCATCAACCTCATTCAGAATTTCGTTTTATTATTGGCAATTGCCACTGCCAATCTATCATAATAGTTAGGGTCAGATTTTGAAACTGTTTCAAAGATTTTGTCTACTTTAGTAATCATTGCAACTGCCAACACAATAATAAAAAACTAATTTCTGAAACGTACCAACACATTGATTCTGCTTTTAATAAAAAAACAAGAAAAGGTACAGCTATAAATTGTTTTAATTTCTTTCTCTTGTGTTTTGACGTTATTTGCTGCATTCTCTACATAATAGTATACGGCCTGGCTGGGCCCTGGTGTTACAAACATGTTGGGAGTAATTACCACGCCTACGGATAAAAATTTTTAATTTTTTTAAAATTTTTTTCTACAAAACACCTTCATTGAGGAATTCATAAAAAGCTAAGGGGCTTCGCCTAAGATATCTTAGTAAACCACTATAAAAATATTCAGAAATGCCAATCCAGGCTCTGGTGTTCGCTAAAGGGTTAATATAAAATATCTGAGTGCCTCAAAAACGATACTTAAAACATTTCAACGATGCTAACCTCATAAATTAAAACACTTTAAACGAGCAGTGTAAGAAAAACCAAGCCAATAAAAAAACAAAATAGCAAAAATAAGCGAAAAGAAACGCCAACAAACGTACTGGTAAATTAAAATAACACCAAAATATCCACCATTTAAATATTTTATAAATCAAAAAAGATCAACAGTGACAAAAAAAAAAAAAAAAAAAAAAATAGTATTTTAACCCATTCGCGGACAAGACGGTATATGCCGTCAAATTTAGTTCAAAATTTGGGACAGGACAGCATCTACCGTCACCAATTTTTTATATCATTATGACAAGACGGTATGTCCCGCAGTAAAGTTAATGTTAAATTATACTTTGTTTGAATGAATGCCCCAATAAATTTTATATTGTGTGCCATAGAACAAACAGTAACGGCCATTAAAACTTATTAACACATGTTGTGATTAAACACATATCAGCAACACCAAGACGGGGATTCCAGTTCATTTTTAGTTCATATTTTTGTTTGTGTCCAGTTGCATTTCTTGTATTTCTACAACTAGAAGCAAATAAATTTGCATATAAAGGTGAATCAAGTTTATTGTGAAAAAACAAATTCAGACACCTTTTAAATTAATTTTTTGCTCATATATATATATAAGTAAAGAGTTTTGTTATTTGTGTAGTGATATTTTGCAAAAAAAATGGATCATTACAGAAAAGAGAGATGTAAAATTTTAAAATTGTTTCAAGAAATTGATTCTGGCGAAGAATCTGTAACTGATCCATTCAGTGATGACGGAGAGTATGGCAGCGATGCAGATTATGAGCCAGATGACGAAAATTCCAACGATGTTCAAGACAAAGAAAAAAAAAAAACGTACTCAGTCTCAGTACTCACAAATACTACCGGAAGATATAGTAGACAAATTAATTGATTGTAGTGATGCTGACTCTGCTAATAGTTCAGATACAGAAGAACAGGAGTTGCCTCGTCTTGAAATAGATTTCAATTTTAATTCAGCAAACTGCGGAATTAAAATTGATGTTGGTGAAGACTGTACTCCAAGAAGTATTTTAGATGCGATTTTTACGCCAAATATACTAACGAAATTAGTAAGCTCAACTAATATATATGGGTCCAACCTCTGCTCCAATAGTCGACCATATATTTATATGGCGACGTCAAGGCCAGGTTTATGTGTCTAAATGGCGTGATAAGCGTGAAGTATTTTGTATAACAACTGCAAGCCACCCTAAACTTGTTAAAATTAACAACAAGTGGGGACATGAGGTATTTAATGGAATTGAGAAAAATAACCAACAGATAAGAGCACATAATTGTTAAAAATAAATAACTAAAAACTGGCAAATGAGAAGAAGCTTAAAAAAGTAAAAGACAAATTAAACGCCCTGATATATGCGATAAAATCTGGTATTTTTACTCTACCAATGAGTTTGCAGAATTTCATAATTTTATACATTTCCCAGATTGTGAACAAATCAAAATCAAAAGGAATGTCTAGTTTAGTCAAAAGCCCTAACAGGTTTGCTATAACGTTTACTAATAATCTTCTATAAACGACATTTGATCCGTAAATTTGTGTGAGTAAAAACAGCTCTAGAAATCTAAAATTACCAAAACTATGAAAAACCATAGCCATAGATGATGGCTAGAAAAAGTTATCAAAGCCACAAGAGCCAAACTACAAACAGCCAAATAAAGAAATTATTGAAATTTATTTTACAACAAAAACTAAAAACAAAATAATATTGTTTATTTATTTTATGGTGTAAATAGCTTTATGTACCCACGAAAATTGTGCCAACGTTACACAAACACCACAGATGCATTTGCATTCCAACACAAGATTTTACAAGTTACAATTTCAATTGAAATATTATGATGCCAAAAGTACAAGAGGAAACTACAAATAAAGGGTGTCCCAACTAGAACGCAATGTTTAAATTTTAAATAAAACACAGATATTGAAAAAAAAAATCGTGAAACTTTATTATATCGTTAAGTAGACAGAATGAGGTTATGTATGAAACAAGATATCGTGCAGATGGCCGCCGCGGCTTTGCTGGCACACACGCGATCTTTTAATGAAACTTTCAATGACCTTTTTGCATAAATGCTGCGGTATTTCATTAATGCAGCGTCCAATTTCCTCTTTTAAGGCTTGAGTCGTTGTCGGATTATTCGCGTAAACCATCGACTCCAAAAAACCCCAAAGAAAAAAATCTAAAGGTGTTAAATCGCACGATCTAGGCGGCCAATTCTGGTCTCCAAAATGCAAAATAACACGACCGGGAAATGACTGATGCATTTTCTCTGACTGTATGACATGAGGCGCCGTCTTGTTGAAACCACATGCCCTCCACATTCATTTCTTCAATTCTAGGCAGGAAAAAACTGGTTATCATTTCACGATACCGAACACCATTGACACCATTGCGTTCTTGTTGGGACACCCTTTATATATAATACTTGTTCCAATGCACAAACAAAGTTCAAACTAATGACCTTATATTGCTGTAACAAACACAAACGTATTTAGTGTTATGTTGTTGTAGTTCTTTTGCTGTTGCTTCCCTTTTTTTGTAATTTTTCCTAGCAAAAACTTTTTTATATGGATTTTACTTTTTTTATACTTTTTATGTTTTATCAGTGTTATTTTTGTATTGCTATAGTTATTGTGTAAATTTAAGCCATCATAAGTTCAGAGCTATAAAAGAGTGCTTTTCTTTGTGTCCACATTTAAGTAGAAATATCTCCATGTTCATTTATCTAACATGTTTATACATAAAGAGAGGTTTAATATATCTTTTAAATGCTACACATATATTTCTGCTTCCTTTCATACTCTGTATTGAAAGGGAAGTATTTTGTATGTGATTTGTGTAAACGGAAATTAAAAATATGTTCTTTTTGATGCAACTGTTGTTCTATAGATGATACGTCCAAGACGTTATAGAAATTATGTACATGTGGTCATATTCGGTAAGCTTTTTAATCACAGTTGGTGTATTTAAAGTGCGTTGTTTTGTTGAAATGTAAATAGTTTTTCGTTACTATTTTCTAAAACTGGCTCATTTCTCTTTTAGTAATTTTGTGTTATTTAAATTCTTTACAAAAAGCTACAGAAATCATCAAAGAATCGCCTCTGAAATTTATTTTTGGGAAATAATTTCTTGAAAGAATTTCACAGGTCTTTTAAATAGCTTTTGAAATCATCTGTTCTATCTCATCGAAAAAATCACCTTCAACAAATACATATTTAAATAGTGCGACTGTTAACAAAGATTATCGGCTTACCACTTAGTAAGTAAGTTTGTTTTAGCGAATTGAAGTCTAGCTGTTATATAGTCTGGGATTTTTCAGCAGTATACTTATGGTTGATTTGGGCACATGTATCTCATATTAATTAATAAACTGAAGAAGAATCTTTATTGTGTTGCTGGCACAATTTATAATTCTGTTACACACAGAGAAAAACTATTGTTGTACATTTTTACCACAACAATGTAAAGCAAGAATTTAAATTTTTTTTTGTAACAATGTTATGGTCAGTGTAATTACTCATATGATTGGGGTAATCATAATATGGTTAAGTTGAGATTCAGATGACTACTAGAATTGTATTTGTGTATTTTTGACAATCAAGTTTATATTCTATTTATCATAATATGTTGCTGTTTTCATTATGATAGAGAACAACATAATATGGTATAAGTTTCATCATAAAACTGATCACCACAAACATTATATAATTTCTATAGTCAGACATATGATTGCTATAATTATGTTTAACCATATTATGGTTGCCGCAATTATATTAATAATTACAGTGCCCACAATATTAAAAAAAAAATGTAAAATGTTCGAATAGTTGCGGTAAACATGCACAACTATATTTTTTCTCTACATGCATAATAAGTATTTATAACAGTTATACTTATGTTGGTCTAATATATAGAAAACTATATTTTTCTCTGTTAGTTTATTAAGAAATGTATAAGAAGCGATCATTAACCATAATTTTTAAAAATGTTTCACATTTTAAAAAACTGTTTGTAGCTTTACAACAAATAGCAAATACCAAGTGTAATTATTGTAATGCAACACATTGTATGTATGCTATTAAGTATTTTGGTTAATTAAAATACCCGCAATCTTAAAAACTATGTGACAGAAAACTGTTTTAAAAAGTATAATCTAGTAACCATTAGCTTTATTTAAAAATTCTATTTTCTCCCTTGAGAACAGCAAATAAATAAATACAGACATTTAAATTATTTACCAAATGACATTTAATAAATTTACATTTTCATTTATTAACTTTTACTTTAATAAAACCGTGTAATAGTACATGTGTCTATAAAAATAGTATTCACACTTTATATACAAATAGTTTGAAACAATTTTTAAAGCATCTTAATATGTCATTAATATGTCTATTTACCTGATTTCTATGCCACATTTTCTTTTACATTTTCAGCATTAGACCATAATAATTGCTTAATACTGCGACATTGACGGAATTTTATTTCGCATTTCTTTAGTCTAGATAATTTTTTTACGCGTAGTACGTATTACAAATTGTGCTTCAATAAAAAATAAGTAAAATAAAAAGTCTAGACATTTCATGTAAAAAACACACACACAAGAGATGTGTTAATATAAGTCGCAGAACGTACAAGTCTTTCAGATTTAAAAGGCTGCATTAACCTGAAGTGGTAAATGAGGGATAAAACATTAATTTTTATTTTCATTTTTAAGTATTTTAAAAGAGATTTTATTTTCATACTTTACTCTGGGAAAACTAAAATTTAAATAAACCGCTGAAAATTGCATCAAAAAAAACTAAGTATATTAATATTTTTACGAATAATTTCATCAACAGATGGCGTTGATCACACAAAGTGTATTAATATTGTTACGAACAAATTCATCAACAGATGTTTATCGACATAATTATGCATAATATAAAATTATGCATCCACAACAAAGGTGAAGGGTATATAAGATTCGGCATAACCGAATATAGTAGTCTTACTTGTTTTTTTTAATGAAAAATCGTTGAACTTTTGATATTTACTATTAAAGACAATTTTTTTTATTCGTCTTGAGTTCATTAATTTATTAATTCAAAGAATACCATTGTAAAGTTATATTTTTAGAAAATTGCCCTGTCAAGGGCATTATCAAAAATGTTTATTGACTTGTAAATATCATCTATTTAAGTCACGAAATTTCAAATTTCTATTACTATAAATTTATTATGTGTTTTGTTAATACCAGCAATTAATATGATTGTTGTCATTGTGCCCTTAATGGTAGATTCTTTTTTTTTTGTAAATACGAGACACCGGAAATGGGATGACAACCTTTTACACCGAGTCTAGTGTGTGTTGTTAATTTTTTTTAGAGTTTTTTGTTTTTTTTTTTATATACATATATTATTAGAGAATTTTTTTTTTATTTGGCTTAAGTTTATTAATTTAATAATTTTTTACAGATTTTTTGATGCCGCCCTTTCTAACATATGTACGTATGAGTAATTATTATTTGTATATACTTGAACCTAAATTAAGTATACGTAATCAGTCATATTATTGATTACACACTTTTTCAGGCAAATACATGTTTTTAGCCAGTAACACAAAATCAATTACTTTTCCGTATCACACGACTTGCAACACATTGCAAAGATTTGATAAAAATTAAAAATTTCTTTAATTTTTTGAACTTTTAACTTAACTCTCAAAGCATAAAATAATTTAAGCTAGAAATACATTTGTTTTCATTCACAATTAACTTCTTTACAACTGGCACTTAATTATTTCTTCACTGTTTAAAAAAATTGTCTTTAAAACTTTATATTTTCTAAATAATGCTTTTCTATTTTCTTAATTCTAATTCTGGAAACTTTTGTTGAGTTATATTTTGTTCCGTTTTTAAGTCGCAATTTTCACTGAACTTAAAATCCCTTGACAGCATAATTATTCAACTTTAAAGTATAACAACCGAAACACCTATTAAGCGCAACAATACTTAAATAAATTCGCATTAAAACGAACACAGAATTATAAATAAGCTGAACCTTAAGGGAAAAATAAACAAAGACATTAAAACGACTTTTGCACCTTAATCTGGAGAAGAAAAAGTTTTTCAAATTCATAAAATAAACGCATTTTAACAAATGGACACAACAGAACTGTGCTTTGTTAATCTGGTGACTTGACAACTAATTCAAAGAAAATAATTATTAGTTTATATTGTTTTGGTTATACAACTACAATCACACTAATAACAATTGATAATAAGTAAATTAATTAAAGAAAAATATAAAAAGAAGATTTGTAAAAAAGATTTAAATTCATTCCATTAATATTTTATCGTTTAGTAAATTTGTAATTTATATTAGAAATTTTTGCTGTCAGTTTTATTTTTTCTTTTTTATTTGTTAACCATACTGAATATTAGCTGTTAGTACTGTGCAGTAATAAAAAAAAATATTTGCAATTGTATTCAATAATTTGGAAATTAATACCGAAGAATGTTAGCTATGCTTATTATTATAATAATTAAAAGAATACATTAAGTTAAGTAGTTTAGACAAATGGCAAATTGTAATGCACTTGTCAAATGATACTATAAACATTTTACATTTTACAAATATTTAAAATGAATTTACTTACATTTGTGAAATAAGTTTTTATTAGAACTCAAATTTGAAAGGAAAATGAAAATAATCACTTATAAAATCATTCCTTCAACCAAAATTTTTTACCAAATTACTAAAAAGTGCTTAGATGAAAACAAAGCAAAACAAATCTTTTAAAATTCCCATATGTCCGCAACAAATGTCGTCAAAACATAAATTTTACCTACCGAATAGAAGTCTGCTTAATGTTACATGTTACAACCATCACATAGACGACTGAATGCCACAATAAATAAAGGTTTGTACGTTTGAAAAATGATTTCACTTCAACCGTTTGCAGCTGGGTTTTAAAATCCAGTTGTGATTACAAAACCAAAAATGTCACTCTAGTTTAAATGTACGAGTATACATACCTTCGCTTTACATAAGACACCAAGCTAAACTCTTGAGCCCAAAGATAGCACTTAAATTTCAATTATGAGTCTGTATTATTGTTATGTGCACGAATGCAAATTAATTACAAATTTAAAACAACATGAAGATATTATTTGACAAGGTATTTGTTATGCTAATAAACCTTATTGACTTGTAAACTGCAAGTGCAAATTTCTGTTACAATTTAAAAAAATATTTAAAAATATGCAGCAATTTATAATTTAAAATCCCCGTAGTCACAAAAAAACGCAGCATTAATACCAATTTAAAGATGTTGTTCAGTAGCTGCAACTTTTCTCTAAACCCAGAGGAAAAAATATAGTTGTGCATGTTTACCACAACTATTTCAACATTTAAATTTTTTTTTTAATATTATGGTCACTAAAATTATTTACATGATTGCGCCAACCATAATATGGTTATGTATATGGTTCACATGATTATAACATCATATGTATGGTTACAGTAATTATATAATGTTTGTGGTGATCAGATTTATAATTAAAGATTATATCATATTTTATCTGTTCTGTATCATAAGAGCAACATATTATGATAAATAGATTTATTATAAATATGATTGCCAGAAATATATACATGACTACTATAATATTGTATATGATTATAGTTATAATATGAATAAACATAACCATATTATGGTTACCGCAAATATACAAATAATATAACATGTACAACTATATTTTTTCTCTGCGTGTATGCAGCCATTATTAGTTCTTAAAATTCAAAGTCGTGATATACAAAATTTACGGATCAATTTCGTTCAGCTGATGTTTATCAAAAGACAAGAAGAAATTCACATTCAATATGTGTTGTACTCATTCGTTCAAAGTGAACGATTCAACGAATTGAATGAACGAATTTCAATTCTATTTCTCAAAATGTTTACAGATGGATCGTGGACAATGAAAATTGCTGATGACGCCCTTGGCAGGTTAGAAAATGCATTCCAGTTTGCCAATTGTTCTAGTACTTTACAATAGTATTCTTTGAAATTAATTGAAAATTTGAACTAATAAAACTAATAAAACTAATAAAACTGAAAAAATAAAACTTTTCTCTTAAGAAATTAAATTTAAATTTAAAAAATTGATCTTTCATTATCTTCAATTTCAAAGTTCAATACATTTTAAAAAAACACCCTATATAATCATAACACAGAATAAACAGAAATTGATATTAATACAGACATGCTAAATCCGAAATTATGTCTACTGAAATTATGTTTGCTGAACGAATACCAAAATGAAACATGTTCATGAATATGCTCATTAGACCTGCACTTAAAAACTAGATTCACTTAAGGCATTTTATTTTGATATGCTGTAGCTAAAACAAA
Source organism: Bellardia pandia (assembly GCA_916048285.2). NCBI lineage: Eukaryota > Metazoa > Arthropoda > Insecta > Diptera > Calliphoridae > Bellardia > Bellardia pandia. Next base: position 19,601,150 of record OU696532.1, on the reverse strand, counting down.
CCGATGCAAAATTAAACCTCAAATTTTAAACCTGTTAGATTTGTTTAAAATTCACATCTGTTATTCATATTCTATGCAAACATTAAGTAGGTACTTTAGGTCCCTGCAAATATATTGTGCATATTTATGCCTGCTTTTCAATTGAGACCAGTATTGTAGAACCTGTTTTATAACTTTATATAAAAGTAAATATAAGTGTTTACAGATTATCACTGTTTTTTTTCACTTATGCAAAGGTTAAATAATTTTAGAGTCACAGATGATCCTTGTTATACCACTATTAAAGAACTTGAGCCTTTTTTATAATTTTATTTACAAAATCGATTTTTAGTAAGAATTGTGTAGTTATCACAGATCATCCTCTGTTCCACTGTTTTGTTTCCCTGTTAATTAAAATAAAACTTAATTTAATTTAATTCATTTATGCAGTGTGCAATTGTTTTACAAAAATAATATAGCGTAAAATTGGTTTATTTGTTGAGCCATTATAAATTAACTTTATTTTATTTATTTATATTTACTTTCATTGAATTATCTTTATATTTACACATACTTATGTATGAAATTTCATTAATTGCTTTACGAGTATATGTATTTATTAATCTATCATTCATATTAAAAAAGGATTTCTGTGTTTTTATTTATTATTAGTATTGTTATTTGATGCTTAGCACTTTCAACGTTATAAACCAGGCAAATAAAAATATTATTAATTGAAATTGTAACATTTAAATGATTGTTGTAAACTTGCTTGCAAAAAAAGGCTTTAAATTGATTAATTAAAATAATTTCAATTAATTGCAATTTATGTCAATTTGCAGAAAACAATTTTTTAATAGCACTAAACAGTAACTTGACTTTATAGTATTTTAATAAATTTAAATTGTTAGTTATAAAAAGGCGCAGAAATTTTCTAAATTTTTTATTAACCCTCAATAGCCTAGTGTTACATTAAAGAACCAACCAATAAAAATAAAAAATTCGTTTATCGATTATTTTAAAATCTTGTTGCTTTGTTGTATACGAGGGCGGTTCGGAAACGCTCTTAAAGTTGTTGATAATCTTCCTTTAATGTTTTCAACCACAGCATTATACGGAGACATATCTAAAACTATATTACCAATATTTGGAATATATAAGCTTCAGCTGCTCCTATATGTCTTGAAATGCGTTCACAATATTGGCCATCAATCATACCATTGCTTTTTCACGAATTCAGCAAACATTTAACACACGTAACAACATGAACTTGGCTGTATCATTATGTAAATTTGAAACAACTAAGCAACGCATAGAATGCATGGGTAGTCATGAATATAATAATTTACCTCAACATTTAAAGTAAAATCTATCTTAAAACTTATTTTTTTTATCTAACTATTTGTTTTGTTTTTTTCTTTTTTCTACAAATTTACTTGTATATTTTGTTAGCAGAATTTGTATAAACCGAAAAAAATTAAGTATTTTGGAAACTTATATCTGTGCAACTTAATCGAGGTTGTGCAAGCATTGAGAATGAACCACGTAGTGGACGTCCAAAAACAGCAATGAAAACAGAAATTGTAGCCAAAGTTTATGATATGGTATTAACTCATCGACGAATAAAAGTGTGTGAAATATCTAATATCATGGGCATCTCAAATGATCGAGTCCACTTAATTTTGCATGAAGACCTACAGATGAAAAAGCTTTCTGCAAGATTGGTGCCGCATTTGTTAACAGTCGACAGAAAACGCATAAGAATGAATATTTCTCAAGCTTGTTTGCATCGTTTTAAGAACAATAAAATCGATTTTATGCATCGTTTCATAACTGTTTGATCCACCGCTATACTCCAGAGATGACTATACTCCAGCAATAACCCAGTGCTGCCAGTATTTTTTCAGAGCTTATCCCCAATTTTTGATTTGTCATCCCCAAAAATCACCAAACTGATTTTTTTTGATTAAAATTTTTATTTTATTTAAAAAATTAAATATTTATTCAATAAAATTAATTTTTATAGGTAGCTATTAATATTTAAACTAATTCGATTTGTAATTATAAATCTTGTAAAGAAAAAATTACACATAATATAATATACATATATGTAGATAAAAAATTATTTACCAGACTGTAGCATTTCAAAAACTTCAGAACCAAAATCTTCTGATTCATCAGCCTCAGAAATGTTATTATACATATTGTTTGTATTGAAAAGCTTTTGCATTTCAGCAGCTGGATGAAATTTCTCACAAAAAAATTAATTATTTTTAAAGTATGTATGCGTTTATTCTGAGAAGTGCCTCCATGCCAAACCATGGGAAAAAAACCATCCACTATAAATAATAACACACATTTTTAGACATGCCAGACGCACATTTTTTAGCTCAAAAATCATTCTTGTTACCATCAGTTATAAAAAGAATCTCCAAAAAATCCCCTAAAATTATGTTGTCATCCCCAAAAAATCCCCGGCTCCCCAAGATGAAATTTTTAGCCCAAATTACGAAAAAAATCCTCAATTTTGGGATAAATCCCTTAAACTGACAACGCTGACATTGAATGACCTAAAGCCGGAGGAAGTGCCCCAAAGAAGGCAAAAACAATTCAATCGGCTGATACGGTTATGGCAACGGTTTAAAACAATAAATTCTGAGTACTATTGCAACATTTTGGATCAACTAAATGTAAAAATTCGAGAAATATGTCCTGCCATACAACACAAAAAAATAATTTTTCATTAAAACAACACAGCAGCGCACAAGAGTGTTTTAACAATGCCTAAAATCAACCAATTTAAGTATGAGTTGCTTGACCACCCACCCACCTTATTCTCCTGATTTAGCAACCAGTGACTGTTACCTGTTCCAAAATCTAAAAAAAAATCCTAGCTGGCAAACGTTTTACCTCAAAGGAAGATGCAGTTACAGTTGTAAACCACTATTTTGAGGACCTTCAGGAAAACTATTTTAATCAAGGTTGTAACGATTCTTTGAAAAGTTATTTCTATGTATTTGGGAAAGGAGCTACCTTTAATAACGGCTGTGCTCGTCGGAGGGGTGAGTTTATACAAATTCCCAACAAATATATCTGTGGAATTTTGACAAAACAACCAATGTCGAAAAACTGAATTTTACAGGAGGACCAAAAAACACTTTTATAGGGCCACAGAATCGTCCCAGAACATATCTAAGCAAATGTAACCTATTTTTATGGTGGAGAATTTAAATACCTTTATTATACAATTTGCATCTTTCTTCCAGATACAAATGTTGCCGAGAAAATGTCCAAAAACCCAGATGTGTTGTTTTGTCAAAATAATTTTTGATCGAAAAATCAACCCTTCTCTAGATAAACTCTTTTTTCATACTGAAAAGTAACAAATATTTCGCAACTTTTGTCGGGACTAGTGCTTTTATTAAAATGAAATAAGAAAAATTCAGTGACATATGTTGTTTTCTTAAATAGAATTCAGTTTATCTTAAACGAATATTATAAAAAGTTATGCTTTCTATTAGACCAATTACATGTATTTTTAGGTACGAAAAAGAAAAGTTGAAATTAATTAATTTAAAAATACAAATACGAAATAGTTAATATATTATAATATATTCTAGTTCACATTTATATTAAATTGCTTTAATTTTTATTATTCAGAAAAATTAAAGAATAATTCAGTCTACAGCTAATCATATTCGTCAATATCCTAATCATCTTCCAATTGTACTTCACCTTCAACGTGCAAGTTATTGTAAAAATTATGAAACTCTGCATTTATAAATGGCAGAACGGACTGTAAATCACGTTTTCTAATGTATTAGTATTTCTCCACGTGCATTTGTTCTTTAATATACTACCAAAGTCAAAGTATTGATCTCGTTCCATCTAGATTGCATTGTATTTGTGATTTGTAGTTGCTATTAAAGTAGCCCAGTCATGTGGGTGATGCATGGAATTCACAGATTTTTTCTTCTTTTTTTCTATTTGGGCATGAGCCGTGTCACATTCCATATGCGTGTGTCCAACAACCAGAAACTTGTAATCAATTAATTCTATAGTATGATGATCTTCTAAATATCGGCAGTTGAACAAAGGTGTAATTCCTTCGATAAACACGGCACCCTCTAGAAAAGTCGGAAATTCTAAAATCATTGAAAATTCCATACAAATTGACAAAATTTTTGGAGCCGTGATGTAGGTACCTTTAAAAATGCTGATAATTGCCGTAATCTTGTAAATCTATAATTCTTGTAGTCAATGTATTCACTTGGGAGAGAGTCACTGCTCCTCCAAAACTTTGGAACCTTTGTTTTTTTTTTGTCTTCTGTAAATTATTTTTGTTTTTCAATATTAGGAAACACCATATTTTCATTAAAAACGTCTTAATTTGTTACAGATGCACACGACAAAAGCACTTGATTTGATATAGGTTCCTCTTATTTCATTAATTCCCACTTCACTAAAGCACTCATGTTAACATAGGTTGTTTTGTCACAATGAATGCTAATGATCAAATGGCTATTAAAAGAACTTAACTTTAGAAGGGAACGTGTTATTTTCGTTTATAAATTTGATAAAAGAACATGACTGCAAATAGGTTGTTTTGTCAAAATAATTTTAGTAAATTATTGGAAACCCATATTCAAATAGGTTCTTTTGTGAAAATTACGTTATGATATTTCTCTTTGTTCCCTGCAGCGTATTTCGATATGTGTTCTTTTGTCAAAAGCAGATTGTAAAAATTGCGAGATAGGTTGATTTGGGGGGTCCTATATCTTCCGATCTACACTATCTAGAAACACGCTGAAAAGACAGAAAGATGCGCTTTTAAAACTTATACATATGGTTTAAAAAGTGGAAAATTGTCCGATCTCGAGTTAGGTTCTTTTGTCAAAACTCCACAGATATATATAATGAATCATTTACAGAAGATTTAAAAAAATAGGTAGCTAAGTACAAAAGATGATAAATCACAACGATCTTAATAAAAAAAAAAAAAATATAACTAGACTGATAAAATGTTGTGTAACTTATGATGTATGTCATTACACAATTTCTTTACCCTCCCACCATGCTGATAAGTTATTGTAATTTCTTTATCAGCCCTATACAAAATTAATTAAGGGACACCTTAACTATTATACCCCATACTTCTTTCTTCACCTTTTGTAATAAAAACAATCTAAATTTAACACATTATGATTATTACATAACAAACATTAAATTATGTTTATTATTGAAAAGCAAATAAACTAAAAATAATAACAAGATAATGGACAATTAAGACTAGTTTCTTATAATTGGTCACTCTTATAAACAATAGGAATATTTTAGAAAATTAAGAAAAGATATAATATTTAAACAAAATATTAACCACAATCAATGGTTTAATTAAAAATTATCATTGCAATTAATATGTAGTATATAGGGTATTTAAGAGTTTATAAATAATAAGAGGAGGTTGAAATACAAATGAAATTAATAATTTAACTTACGTACATTAAGGATCCATCGATGTCAGCAGGTACCCGATGACAGATGATTTGCGTAATAAAATGTATTCAAATTTAGATTTCAACCACGAAATATGTATATAGTAAGTGTAAAGTTTGAATATGTAATTTTGATGATAGATATTAGAATTAAGTATATAGTATTATTAATATTAAATTTTACATATTAAATCTTTATAATATATTAATTTTCGCGGTTTTAAATATTCGAATTCTTCAGGGTGACCATACGACAATAATATTATTTTTAATTTTAAAACACAACAATAATTAAAAGTTAAACATAATTTAATTTAATTTAATAAAAAAAAAAATATGAATTTAGCGGAAAATATATTAACTTTGAAATTAATTGTTATCGAACTTTAAATGATTGATTAATTTTAAAACTACTCTCGTTATCAGGATCAAATCTATATGTAGTGATGACTGTATGTGACACTCAAAATTGTTATACACTTGATAAATCACCAAATCGTAAATCACATTAAGGTAAAAGAAGTATAGATCTTGATATTGATGTAATTTGGTCTTGACCCAGTTCTTGACCCAATAAATTTATCGATATATCTTGATTTGATCTCTATAGTTGTTCGTGGATTTGGGAGGGGATGTATATTAAATATTCCTTTTAACAAGAAGACTTGATATTCTCCACAATAAGAAAAAAGATAATTTCCAATGGTAAATTTCACAAGTAGACTATTTAGATTCCAATTTTACAGCAAATTTTTAAAAAAAAATCTTTAGTATTATAAAAATTTCAATATCTTCTATATTATATTTTCTAATCAACCTTCTCGATGAAAATTATTTTTATTTCTCCCAATTTTTCTATAATTTTTGAAATTTAAACGTAAAACAAATTCACAACCTACTTAAACAAATTATTTTATATTCTTTTGTTTATATATATATGAAAACTAACCAAATACACTCAAATAAAAATGATAATAAAATAATAAATACTTTCCAATTCAATTTACAAATCCCAAAATTCAAATTAATCAAAATTGTTAAATTGTCGCTATCACAAAGTAGATTAAAAACCAAGCTTGCTGCTGAATTTAATCTAAACAAAGGCGACACCCTTATCAAAATTTGTGTTTTGTTAAAATCAGGTCCAAATGTCCTTCATGTGGTATATACCAATATGGCCGCCATCGACATCTTCGAGTTCGTAGTTAACATTGCCAAGTTTCCTTTTTACTACTGATCTAACTCCAACTGGTGCAAGTTTTGCATTGAAATGATTAACTAATGAACTCTGAGCAAAATTCCGGTGTATTACAATCTGTCCAATGTTAAATTCCCTTTTTCTAGATCTCAAATTATAGGATTTAGAATTTCTTTCATATGCATCCCTAATTCGCTTTTGAATGGAGTCTCTTAAAATCGTGAAATTATCTTGTCGTTCGATTTGGGTATCTGATTCAGCAAGAAGTTTAAGGTTACGAAGAATTTTATAATCTTGTCCATGATTGATCATATTTTGTCCGAAAAGTAGTTCATATGGTGTTTGTCCAGTTGTCTGATGAACACTGTTGCGAAGCGCGCAATTTACACTAGGTAAGAAAACATCCCATTCACGTTGATCATTATGAACATACGATCGTAGAGCTTCGTTAATACATCTGTTGACTCTTTCACAAGCGTTTGACTGAGGACTATGGACAGCAGTATATTGATGATGGATTCCGAATTTTTCCACTAAATTTTGAAATTCTTTCGATTTAAATTGACTGCCATTATCAGTTACTATAATTTCTGGTATGCCATAACATGTAAAAATTTCGTTTCCTAAATATTCAACAATTGGTTTTGTAACAAATTTTCGTAATGGTTTCAAAAAACTAAATTTTGTAAAATGGTCCATGATAATTAGAATCCCAATATTTCCGTTCTTTGTTCGTGGAAGTGGTCCAATCAGATCCATATATATACGCTGAAATGGCCTTTCAGTATTCACCATTTCACCCATAGGTGGTTTCAGACTTTTACAAGGTGCTTTGGACGTTTTACACGAAACACAATTCATTATGTACTCTTTAATATCGATAATCATTTTTGGCCAAAAGAAGAATTGACGGATTCGATGTATTGTTTTTGCAATGCCACCATGTGATACGTTGGGCAAATCATGAGCTATATGGATAACAGTTTTACGTAATTCCAGTGGTACAAAGAGTTTCCATGAATCAGATTCATCTTCGTTTCCTGTTGAAAATCTTGTCCTTTTATAGATATATTTATCGATTACTTTATACTCGGGCAATTTTGATTTCAAAATTTCATTTCGCAAATTTACATAATCCGAACTTCCAAATGCATTTGAATTTAGATCAATTGAGGGTAGGACTTCCAACTCTATTTCATCTAAATTATCTTCATTTTCATACGCTCGGGATAATGCATCAGGAACAATATTTTCCCTACCTTTACGGTATTCAATCGTGAATTCAAAACCTTGGAGTTTGAGAGCCCATCTCGCTAAGCGACCACTCAAATCTTTTTGTCTCATCAACCACTTGAGACTTGCATGATCTGTTATCACTTTGAATTCTTGACCTTCTATATAAGCTCTGAACTTCTTTACAGCTAAAACAACTGCAAGGCATTCCAATTCTGTGATAGAATAGTTCCTTTGTGCCTTGTTTAACTTTTGTGACATATATGCAATCGGTCTCTCGTTATCATCGTCATCGATCTGAACTAAAACGGCTCCTATTCCGTGCGTACTAGCATCACATTGCAAAAGAAATGGTTTATCAAAGTTCGCGTGAACTAAAACCGGTGCTGAGGTTAACTTCTGTTTAATAATTTCAAAAGATTTTTGAGCTTCATCATTCCATAAAAATGTTTTCTTCTTTGAAAGCAATTCCGTTAAAGGAAACGTAAGCGAAGCATAATCGACAATAAATCTTCTATACCAACCCGCCATACCAAGAAATTGGCGAAGTTGACGAATGGATTTAGGAATGGGAAATTCTGAAATAGCCTTAACTTTGTCCGGATCTACTTTTAAACAACCTTCTCCTAAGATGTATCCCAAATACTGTACATTTTTTATAGCAAAGAAACTCTTTTTAATGTTGATAGTTAAATTGGCCTTCCTAAACTGAGTAGCCACCTCCTGTAAATGTCGCAAATGCTCATCAAAATCCTTAGAAATAATTAATAGATCATCTAGATATACAAAGACGTTCGTCTTTAGATGGTATGGAATAACTATGTCCATCAATCTACACATAGTCTGCGGAGCATTGCACAATCCAAATGGCATTCGTATGAACTGATATAATGGTCGATTAGGAATTGTGAATGCCGTCTTCTGCCTTGAATCTTCGTCCAATTTTATTTGCCAAAAGGCATCCTTTAAATCCACTTTGGAAATAAAGTAAATTGGAGGAAGTCTGGAAATAATGCCATCAATATTTGGAATTGGATAGGCGTCTTTCGTCGTCACCGAATTTAATTTTCTACTATCCAAACAAAATCTTATTTTACCAGGTTTCACTATCAAAACTCCAGGAGATGACCAAGGTGAAGCTGGACATTGTTCTATAACACCTACACTAAGCATCCTATCAATCTCATCACATAAAAGTTTTTCCCTTGCAGGAGATATGGGATAATACCTTTGTTTGATCGGAGCTGCATTACCCGTATCAATTTTGTGAGTTAACAAAGATGTACATCCTAAACCATCTCGCTCAGAATTAGGAAAGCAATCAATAATTTTCAGAAGTTGTTGCCTTTGAACTGCAGTCATAGAAATTTTGTTTGCGTCTTCCTCCAAAAATATTTCATTAATATTATTAATTGTCGCAATTTGTATCCCAAATTTCTGCCAAAAATCCATACCACAAATAATTTCTTGAGATATTGTCGGAATTAATAAAAATTCTATTGATTCTGTCTCACCGTTGTAATTTACATCAAAATTTACAGTACCTATAATGCGTTGTTGTTGTCCATCGGCTGTCTTAACATTACCAACTCCACGTTTATAATTTCTTCCCTCAGCTATTTTCAAACATAGTTCACCACCTATAACACTAACATTTGCACCACTATCTAATAATGCAAATCGATTTCCACCTTGTACATTTAGTAAAATATAGGGTCTGTTGTCATTGGTCTTTGATATCAATGAAGAAACAATACATTTTCCTAAAAGTTTTCTCCTCCTGTAATAATCACGAATCCTTTTTGAGGATCTATTTGGCTTTTGCCCCATGCCTGGATTATTAAATATTCTGTTTCTAACAATATTGTACTGTTCTAACCGAACGTGATAAGGTCTTTGCAAAGGGTGTATCTTCGGTAAGTCAGTTTTATTTGTTCCATCAGGTTTGATTGTCATAGCAGGTGTATTCGTATCATCAATTTGTTTATTTATGTCTTGGCCATTATCATGGAATCTTGTTGTTATACTGGATGCCCGTCCTTCCTTGTGCGGACATCCCTCAATGCGTTTCCCCGTTTCTGTGAACAATTTGGACACTGAGGTTTGAAGATATTCTTTGTTCCACATCCATAGCAGAATATCGATCGCGGTTCCATACACTCTACGAAACTGTGGCCAGATTTATCACAATTCCAACATTTACCCTTCTGTACCAATAAACAAATTTCTACATCTTCATCTAAATTATTATCTAATTCTTCCTGAGTTCTAACACTAAGAACTTCCGAAATACGTCCCTTTTCAAAAGAACGTTTGATAGAATTAGGTGCTGTCATATCTTGAATAAACTTTTCATGTTTGCGAACAGCACGACGTAACTGAGCAACACGAATTATATCCAAATGTAATAGTTCGTGTCTAACTTCGGGTCTTAAATTTCTCTGCATCATTTCACAGAGTTCATAATCTGATAATGGTGTCCGTAATCGATCACAGAGTACAATAATTGAATCGTAAAATTCATCAAATGACTCCTTCGGTCTTTGTTTACGTCTTAAAATTTCATCTTTTATGTCAAAATCAGTATGATAATCTTTATATTGACGTTTCATAGCTTCACACATATCTGACCATTCCATAATTTCACAACTGCGATGAAATCTCCAGAACCATTTTAAAGCCTTCCCTTCAAAGAGTATATGGGCATGTTTACATAAGAGTTCAAAATTACCTCTTAAATTGGCATTCGTCAAGACGTTTACTCGGTAAATAAATTCGTCAACCGAAATTTCCGAAATATCTCCAGTAAACCGTATTTTCCAATTACGAATTATGTTTAATGTCTTTTCCGTATTGTTATCATTATGTATGTTATTAGGTATATTATTATTTTCCCGATCTACTAGTCTATTAGGTGTAGAAGATTCATTTTCTTCTCTGTCTTCGTGATCAGCCTGTTCAGTTTGTCTACTTTGTATATTTTGTCGCAAATTTCCTAAGGTTAAATTTCGAAGAGTGTCGTTAATCATTATGCCTATTTCGTCCCTAAAATCCCTTAATGAATCATTAATTAATTGTCGAAAGCGATTATCGGAACTTCTTTGCTCAGTTAATTCTCTACGAGCCTGCAAACGAGTTCTTGGCCTATTTAACCTACTTATCGGAGTATCTGCGTCCCCACCAGCACCACTATTATCAATGTTAATAGCTTCCTGCTCTACCTGATGTGGGATATCATCCATACTACGTACCAACGGCATTTCACAAAACTAACAAATGGTATAAATCTAAAAGTTATAAAATCGAAATTGTACTATATTAACGTCAAAGATATATATATATTTAAAATTCCAAAGGCAAATTATTACTACTCGGTGAAGAATTATAGTAGGGGCACAAAAAAAAAATTAAAAATTATTCATCAAGTCTAGTTAATAAAATAAAGATATTAAAGAAACTCAATATTATTAGAAAATTGTTGAAACATATGTATGACAAAACAAATTATAACCAAAAGCTAAAAATTGAGTATAGAAAGAAAAGTATATGGTTATCTAATGTAGGAAAGTAATCGATCATAACCAACTATATTATATCCTTACATAAGAAAACCAATATAGACAAATTTTAATTTCGAAGAAATAGAATAAGCCAAAAGAAAAGAATTGAAAGTTAGGATGTGAAGGAGATTTGGATTCACACGACAATTGGACCAATACATAACCAGAGCAACAATTCAAGTTCGAACCCAAACCCTATAAACAACTGTCTCACTAAATATTATTTATGGAATTGAAAATCGTAGCGTACAATCAACAATTGTGTCCTAAATAATAAATTATTCAACATAATTTCAAAAAAAAAAAAAAAAAAAAAAAATAGGAAAAGAAAAGAAAATGTGTCTATATTAAAGATCGCCACTCACCAAAGGTATAAGTTCATTGGTCCTCAGTATCTAGATAGAATAGCACATAGATCTGAAAATTACGAACACTGAGGCCCCACGTTGGGCGCCAAAATCTCTGTAACGATTCTTTGAAAAGTTATTTCTATGTATTTGGGAAAGGAGCTACCTTTAATAACGGCTGTGCTCGTCGGAGGGGTGAGTTTATACAAATTCCCAACAAATATATATATAATGAATCATTTACAGAAGATTTAAAAAAATAGGTAGCTAAGTACAAAAGATGATAAATCACAACGATCTTAATAAAAAAAAAAAAATATAACTAGACTGATAAAATGTTGTGTAACTTATGATGTATGTCATTACACAATTTCTTTACCCTCCCACCATGCTGATAAGTTATTGTAATTTCTTTATCAGCCCTATACAAAATTAATTAAGGGACACCTTAACTATTATACCCCATACTTCTTTCTTCACCTTTTGTAATAAAAACAATCTAAATTTAACACATTATGATTATTACATAACAAACATTAAATTATGTTTATTATTGAAAAGCAAATAAACTAAAAATAATAACAAGATAATGGACAATTAAGACTAGTTTCTTATAATTGGTCACTCTTATAAACAATAGGAATATTTCAGAAAATTAAGAAAAGATATAATATTTAAACAAAATATTAACCACAATCAATGGTTTAATTAAAAATTATCATTGCAATTAATATGTAGTATATAGGGTATTTAAGAGTTTATAAATAATAAGAGGAGGTTGAAATACAAATGAAATTAATAATTTAACTTACGTACATTAAGGATCCATCGATGTCAGCAGGTACCCGATGACAGATGATTTGCGTAATAAAATGTATTCAAATTTAGATTTCAACCACGAAATATGTATATAGTAAGTGTAAAGTTTGAATATGTAATTTTGATGATAGATATTAGAATTAAGTATATAGTATTATTAATATTAAATTTTACATATTAAATCTTTATAATATATTAATTTTCGCGGTTTTAAATATTCGAATTCTTCAGGGTGACCATACGACAATAATATTATTTTTAATTTTAAAACACAACAATAATTAAAAGTTAAACATAATTTAATTTAATTTAATAAAAAAAAAAATATGAATTTAGCGGAAAATATATTAACTTTGAAATTAATTGTTATCGAACTTTAAATGATTGATTAATTTTAAAACTACTCTCGTTATCAGGATCAAATCTATATGTAGTGATGACTGTATGTGACACTCAAAATTGTTATACACTTGATAAATCACCAAATCGTAAATCACATTAAGGTAAAAGAAGTATAGATCTTGATATTGATGTAATTTGGTCTTGACCCAGTTCTTGACCCAATAAATTTATCGATATATCTTGATTTGATCTCTATAGTTGTTCGTGGATTTGGGAGGGGATGTATATTAAATATTCCTTTTAACAAGAAGACTTGATATTCTCCACAATAAGAAAAAAGATAATTTCCAATGGTAAATTTCACAAGTAGACTATTTAGATTCCAATTTTACAGCAAATTTTTAAAAAAAAATCTTTAGTATTATAAAAATTTCAATATCTTCTATATTATATTTTCTAATCAACCTTCTCGATGAAAATTATTTTTATTTCTCCCAATTTTTCTATAATTTTTGAAATTTAAACGTAAAACAAATTCACAACCTACTTAAACAAATTATTTTATATTCTTTTGTTTATATATATATGAAAACTAACCAAATACACTCAAATAAAAATGATAATAAAATAATAAATACTTTCCAATTCAATTTACAAATCCCAAAATTCAAATTAATCAAAATTGTTAAATTGTCGCTATCACAAGGTATACAATTGCTAGATAAGGGTTGCATTAAGTGTATTTAAGTTTCAGTAACGCAAGTGGAGAAATGGGCAAGACAATGGGGAATAAAAATAAATGAACAGAAATGCACCCACGTAACATTTACTCTACGTAGGGAATCATGTCCCCCTATTCGTATTAATGACCATATAGTGCCTCAAAACTCACACGTGAAATATCTTGGTATTCATCTGGACCGTCGCCTCACATGGAAACCACATATAGATGCTAAGCTGACTCAAATGAAACTGAAAGCAGCCCAAATTCATTGGCTCATCGGCAGAAACTCCGTCCTTCGGCTCGATTGTAAGCTTCTACTCTACAACTCAATCTTAAAGCCAATTTGGTGCTATGGTATCCAGTTATGGGGCACTGCCTCCAACTCCAATATTGAGAAAATTCAACGCCGTCAAGAGAAAATTCTACGAATGATAACTACCGCTCCTTGGTATATTAAAAACAACAACATACACAACGATCTTGATGTTCCACTTGTCAAATGGGAAATAACTAAACACGTGGCCCTTTATTTGGGTAAGCTGGAAACTCATCCAAATCCCCTCGCTCGAGACATCTTACAACATCCCGGTCATAGCCGTTTGAGAAGGAGGGACACCACCGCTCTCAGATGAATAAATACAAGTTGCTCATTATATCCTATCGAATTTGAAAACTAGATTTTGTCTAGCATTGGCTGGACTTATCTTAATTAACTTTAGTTTTAGGATTTGAATACCTATTGTTAGTTCATTTAAAATGAAGATACAATAAAAAAAAAAAAAAAAAAAAAGTTTCAGGAGATTCTATGAAAAAATAAAAGTGTGATTGCAAAACTAACTATTCTCTTTCTGTGCTCGGCTAAGCAGTTTCCAAATTGCCCTCTTAAACTATTGTCTAATGCAAATGCTACTGTTTGCGTTGATTGCCACTAGAATACATCACTATTTAAAGTTGGGGTTTCACAAGTGGTTGTGCCTCTCAAAAACAAAATTGTGTGTATTTGCTCTCCAAGAGGAAAAAAATGTTGTGTAAAATATGTCGAAACTATTGAAAAAGAAAATATTTTCATATGCAATATAGTGCATAGAAACATATGTTATTCAAGTGTTTGTATTTGTAGTTTTGCTGGATGGTCAATTGAGCAATCACCAGGTATTGGTAGTTAATATTATTTGTATATAAAATTACATAGCACTGTTGCTTAGATGGTTCTTTCTAGTCAGTTATTTAAAACGGCACGCAGACTAGCTATGATGTTTTAGAACAGATGAAGAGCTTTTCGAGCTTGTCAATTCAATAGCTTGGTCAGAAAGCGGAGATGAGGGAGACTTCCCTTCTGATGATTTGGATTGCAATACAGACTATTATTTTGTGAAATTATTACATACAAAGGAAAAAGAAAACAATAGACAATTTTTTAAAAGCATTCATTAAAAAAAACAACAAAATCTACATTGATGATCACTGTCGTCAATGTTTACCTGCAAAGCATACGAAAGTGTTGTTGCTTTGCACCTGTCTGTATACAGTGAAGAACCACAAAAAATAATCTACATATTTCGTATTACTAGTACTAAGTGCTGTACATCATCCTCACATACATGGAGATTAAACTGTTTTATTTTTTCTTTAACTTCTTAATAAGTAAAAGGTTTGTGTATTTACAGTTATGAAACGCAGTGTATCTTATACCACAATATAAAAAAGTTTTGCAACACAATCACAATAATAACTAAGTATTTCAATAGAGAACAATGAAACACTCAACACTAATAACATTTGCAGCAATAATTTAAAACGATTAAATTACAAGCACAATTAAACCTCAATTAATCTAATACTTGAGTATTAAAAAAAATAAATAACAATTGGCTTAAATGTGCTCTCAAAATAAGAACACAATAAATACGTTTAAAATGGACTACATTGGAACATCTACATTAAATACATATAAACAGGTTTATGGACACAGGAGGGCAGAGGAGAATAGTTGTTTTCAATTCAAAAAATTTCTTAGCAAATAGCTATAGATTATTGCAGCAAATGCCACAAGTTGTTAACTAAGAATACTTTGCAAAATAGTTAAACACACACACAAACATGCTAACAAACAATATATATATATATATACGAGTACTATTTAGACAGTCAAAGTCAAATTTAGTATACAGCGAACAATAGTTTCTTTCAAGAATAATCATTATTAAAAGAAGTCTATATTTTTAAAATTTATTTATGTAAAAATATTTCGGATAGGTTAGATTTTCAGTTTTCTTTTTTAGTATACAGAACATTAAAATAGAACAAGATATGTAGCGTTAGGAGTACAACGCACATTAATTACTTTTTTAATGCAATATAATAAATAAAATTAGTAATAAATAACAAAACTGCAAAACATACCGGTCGAGCACGCTCTCTACCTAATAATGAGCTGCTCAAATAATAAATATCAAAAGTTCAACAATTTTTCATTAAGAAAAAAAAAAAACAGCAAACTCTAAAAATTAAGAAAACTTTAAATTAAACCTTAAATTAAATTTTAAGTTGATTTAAACTTATATATTTTTTTATTATTTTATTTTTTCAAGAACAATTGTTACACAGAGGGAAAAAAGCGATAGTATAATACCGAAATTGATACCATTTGTTGTTGAAATTGAGTTAAGCCCGTTTGTGCTTACTTTGATAACACCTTTGATCACCCTTTCAAGAACAACTCGGTATCATTTTATTACCAATCGTTATTATTTTAATAACTAAATGTTCTTATTCTGATACCGTACCCGTCATATTTTGTTACCGTTTGTTCTTAATTTGGTAACGGTCCGTTCTCATTATTTATTTATTTATTTATTTATTTATATTTATTTGTCTATGGAAATGAATTCCTTACAGACAATTTACAAAATATTATTTAACATAAAGGAATAAAATACATGTAACAAATAATTATGAGTTTAAGAAAACAATTATTAATTTTTTTATGACATTAAATCTAGTTAAACTGATTACACATTCTTCTTAGGGGATCTGCGTCAGCATAATTGGCTCTATAAAATTTCACAGATAGAGGTACAAAATTACGGGATAAACGTTGCGGAATGTTGAAAGAGATTTCGTTGATTAGAAAACCAGAGCATATATCACCATTAATAACATTCAGGATAAATGATATATTCAGCATAGTTCTACGACTTTTTATTGTAGGAAGCTTAATAAGAGCAAGTCTAGCAGTATATGATGGTAAATTTAATGGGTTGAAATGGAGTCCACGTAAGCAAAATATCAGGAATTTTTTTTGCACAGATTCAATTGTATTGCTGTGAGTAATGAAAATCGGGTCCCATATTATTGAACCGTATTCCAGTATCGGTCGAACAAGTGAGTAAATAAATAAATAAATAAAGTTTTGGCAATATATGGATCATTAAATTCTTTTACCCATCGTTTAATAAAGCCTCGAGTACATCTTGCTTTATTTATTATCGTAGAAATATGTGGAACGAAGCTCAGTTTAGGGTCGAATAAAATGCCTAGGTCTAGAAAATTTTGAACCATTTCCACTTGGTAGTTTCCCAGAAAAAAATTTGTTGAAATAGGATTGTGCCTTGCAAAGCGCATTACTTTACATTTCTTTAAGTTAAGTTCCATCAAGTTAAGCTTGCACCATTCATAAAAAGAATCCAAGTCGGTTTGGAGACGTAAGTAATCAGAAGGTTGGTTATAGGCCAAGAAAATTTTTACGTCGTCTGCATACATTAAAACATTAGAGAATTTAATTACTTTAGGTAAATCGTTAATAAAAAGAGAGAAAAACAGCGGCCCAACCAAACATCAAATCAAACATCAATCCTTTAACTAGTATCACTGGTGGGTCGAAATTTGCTGTAATTATCATTTTTTATTTATTTTACATGTTGTCTCATTTTTCTTCAGTTTTTTCGTATTCATGTCATTCTGATGAGAGAAAGTAGTGTTTCTCGAAACATATGCAAATTCAACCAACAACCCAGGTTCGAATCCCAAGCCAAGAAAAATTATCAATAAATTTTAATAATAATTTTCATGTAACAATTCCTACGTTCAGTAAAAATAATCTAATGAAAATTAAATTTAATGAACTCGAGCCTAAATAAAGAAATATCATAGATTGATTTCTTCTTATAATAAAAATATTTTGCTTTATAGATGAAAAAGTGTGCTGTATGCGAAACTTTAACTCTGAATGTTTATAGAAAACAGGCGCGTCCTACTGAAAATTTGCTAAATTTTTCTATTTATCAAATTTTTCTATTTTTTATAAAAAAAAAACCTTTCACACAGAAAATGTAAAACGATAATGGTAAAATTCATGAAAAAAGATATTAATCTAGGAGGACATAAAAAATAATATCTTAATCAATAAATATATATATTCGACATTCGATATACAATTTGCGACTGACTAAAATTGTATAAATTAAAGTTTATAATATTAGACAAAAATTCAAAATATACTAACTGCCGTATTCATTAAAAATAAAGTAGCTTTAAAGTGTGCTTTTAGATAAAATTTTCTTAAAGTCTACTTTATTTTTTTATGAATTATATTTATTATATCTAAATATATTTAAATATATATTTACTTTCTTTCTTACTTTCTCTCATTGTTTCTTTCACTTCATATCAGTTGATCTAAAATGAATAAAACAAAATAGGTTCATGTCTTTTTCCATGTTTCTAACCACTTGTTAGTTGCATTAAATTAATACAACGAATTGTTTTCTCTCTTAAAAAGACAACTTTTAGAAATTGTATTTTCCTTAACCCAACATTTATTTACTTTATTACTTTAAGTGTTTACAGTCATTTAAGTAAGTTGTTTACAACCAAACTCATTGTTCTGCAACATGTAGACAGAAAAACAGAAAGACGTTCACACTCATATTCTTATAAATTTCTTTATTTTATGTTAAAATGCCTCGAACACTTCGTTATCAGAAATTAGTGTTGCCAGTGAATCGTTAAAAAGCTAAATTGAAGCTAAACACAACCCAACTAACTACAGTAAGATTTTTTAAGCAAATTAATAAATTTGGTCTTTTAAAAGCAATTTTAAAAATTATTATTAGACATAATGAACATATAAATTTCGATGCCATAAAAAAATAATAAAGACCAAATCTAACCAACAAACTGAATTGGCAACACTGTAAAATACTAGAATACAAAAATACTTTAAATATACCAACTTAAGGGGAAGCCGAAAAGGATATAAGAAAGTTGTCAAAACAACTACCTTAATCCAAAAAAAAGAAGAAGTAGCTTGGCTGAAGTATTGATAAATAGAAAACTAAAGAAGCCAATGAACTTGTTGTCTAAAATAGTAGAGAAGTGTACTTGTACTAGATAGACAAGCCAAATACAATATAAAAGTAAGAAAGGCATTTTGTGGGAGTGAAGCAAAGAGATATAAAAAGTGATGTTGGATATTGCACTATGGCGGATGACAAGACGAGTTGAGAAAATGGAGAAGGTAGATATAAAGACAAATAAAAAAAGGAAATACTTGTGGCTAAAAAAATAGCCTACATAAAGGTATTCTAACAATTTTTTATTAAATATATTAACTAGTTTTAAATTTATAAGGAATTTCTTGATATTTGCTTCATTATTAAACTAATTGTTTCTTTTTATCTTTATTAAAAAACTATTTGAGAATTTTTCCTCTTGCGAGTATTATTATATTGTAAAAAATTTTTTAAAAAAAAATTTTATTTATTCGAAGGTTTACTTCAAAGTTAAATATAAAAAATAAAAAAAATATAAAATAAATTTCAAATAAAATTTTTTTTTTTTTAAAAAATTTTTTACAATTTATTAAAAAACTTTTATATTCTTCAAGCTTAAGGTGAAAATGTCTTTTATTTATTTATTATTTCTTCAAAAACACGACGATAAAGTGAATTTTTTATAGAAAACATTGCAAAGATCGAATATAGGTTATAGGGAATGAAAATCCTAAGTTGTCGGCTTTTTTTCACAAAAAATTGGTCCAATGTTTGCTGAACAGCTTTTTTTCAACGTAAAATAAATGTCTTTGTACCAATTGTCTTTATTACTATCACAACAATTATCGTTGGATAATGCTTTACTTTTTATGTCATCAAATAAGCATTTTGCTTCTGTTTGAAATACCGTTTTACTTACCGATATTCTCTGCACAGCTTTATTTTCAATCCAAATAGAAAAACAGGACTCCATTTAGATCATAAAAGTACTTTTTGTACCGGTCATCGATTTAGCATCTAATGATGTTGCAAATTTGCCAAAAATTTAAAATTACTTTTTATACCATACACCACCATAGTGCTGATGTTTGTAACGCCCAGAAATATTGGTCCAATCCCCACCTTAAAGTATAACGATCGACTCAGAATCATTTTTTGAGACGATTTAACAATCTCCGTCCGTCCGTTCGTCCGGCTGACTGGCTGGCTGGCTGTCCACGTAAAGCTTGTGCGTAGAGTACAGGTCGCAATTTTGAAGATATTTCAGTAAAATTTAGTACGTGATATTTTTCGGCCCACTGATGGATGTGATTGAAACTGGTCGAATTCGGTTTATTATTTAATCTGGCCCCCATACAAATGTCCTGGCGAAATTGGGGTTTACTGATCATAAATGTTCGAATTATGCAAGTATGCAAGTATGCAAACAAGTTTCACAACAAATGAGTGGTAAATAAAGCCAAATCGCATGTATGAATTTTGTCTTTTATCTTCACAGACATCATGACACTAAATTTTTGGATGATCGCTACACATTAGTTTGTATCTCCCATATAACTCCCATTTATATGGTCGGGCTTGACCGGCTATACCGATGCTCAATATTTTCCTAATATATGATACTAGTGCTGATATGTCAATAGCATTAAAAAATAATAACAACGATCATCGATATGTTTAGTGCAAAAATGCTTTTTCGCTACTTAACTTTCATATGGGTACCCAGCTACCTTGCAGCGCATTAGAAGGTGTTTTTTTTTTGCCGCACCCATAAGGGTTAAAGACTCGAACCCAAAACAACGCAACCTCGAAAAAAACGCAAAACGAAACAACGTAAAGCGAGGTATTAGTGTAATTCGCTACAATATTGTGTAGCATCTGCAACTGCAAACATATTGTTCCCTGAAGATGCTACACAATGTTGTAGAGAAGTATTGGAAGAAATAATAAATAAATAAAATAAATTTTACCTTAAGCGTGAAAAAAATTTAATTTTGTTGATATTTGCTTAATTTTTGATGTGAAAAAAATACAAAAAAATACAAAATATTTTGTATTAATCAAATAAAGTTTTATTCATTTAGATCAATATTTTCATGAATATAAACGTTTGCCTTATAATTGTACTTTTTTTCTAACCAACACTGTAAAAACACTTACACTAACACATTATAGCTACCGAGTCAATAACAGCAACTATTGCCAGTAGTTAAAGTTGTTGCGTTTGTAGTTGTTGTTTAAGTAAGTGTGTGAACTTAGTTTCAATTATATGTATTTGTACTAGTAGCAGGATATAAGAATTTAGTAGCAATAACTGTTATTACCAAATCTTCATTTACAACTAAAAAATTCAGCTGTTGTTATAAACTCAACTGAGTAAATCTGTTGCTTTATTTCATTGTTTTCTAAAAAGAACTCAAAAGTTTATATGTTTTTATTGATGCACAAGTTTATACAAGCTGTAGGGGTTATTTTCCAGCATTTATTTTCAAGCAAATTAATTTGTGCAAGTATTTCAAAAAAAAAAAAAAAAGACAAACAAATATTGAGATAAAAATATTTAATTTGAAACTAAAAGTTTCTTATGAAAACAGCTTAAATTTGTATTGCTGTTGATTTGAAAGTTTAAGCTGAAATAAATGAAAATAACTTTGGCAGACTGGTCTAAATATAAATGTTCGATTCACAACTGATGTTGTAGTGTCGTAGAAGTTGCACGTTGTCTGCATTTATAAATATTTACAAATATTTTGTACAACATCAGCGTAATTTTTGCAGATGTTTTTCGAATGTTGTATACAATTTTAAGTTTTGCCAAAAGTTCATTCATATACAGTGTCGGACAAAACAGATGAATTAGTATTTCACGCCTTCTATATCTCAATTCTTATAGCTGGTTTTTTAATATTACAATATTTAATTCATTCTACATTTTAATATTTGATTCTTAATTTAATTCATTTCTCTTTTCCTTAGAATTTATTTTAGTTTTAAGTACATTTTATAATTAATTTTGATAAATTTTTTAGATTTTTTTTTAATTTAGATAAATTTTAGATAAATTTTACATTTAATTTTTGTTTTATTAAATATTGTCTAAACGCAAGTTAAAACAACATTTTATTTATATTCATAAATTGATAACATTCACAAAAATATAACTTAACTATTTGTATCCATAAAAACTAAAACTAATCAATTATTAATAAAAGATGTGCAAAACAAAAGCAATCTTTTAGTTTTTATTACTTTGGCACATCTCCGCGGCTTGGATTCTATTAGTTTATTTATTACCTATTCGGGAATACGTTTTTACTCAGCTGCCAAATTTTCAAAAAGTTCATTACGATTTTGGAATCGCTTTCCCGAAATACTCGTTTTTAATATTCCGAAAAGGTTTTCAATGCAGTTAAAGTCGGGTGCTTGTGCCTCACAATCAAGTTCTTGAACCCCATTCTCCTCTAGAAACTCTTTGATCAACCTCGATGTGTGTTTTAGATCGTTATCGTGTTGCAACATCCATCGCAGAAGCAAATTCCACTCAGCATGTGGCATTATTTCCGTTTCTTTTCAATAAAATATATAGCGGAAATATCTGTTTATTTGTAAATATAAAGTCTGTTGCAATTGTTTTGCATGACACTTTAATTAAAAAATTACTAATTTTAGTTTAAAAAATTGAGTCTGACAAATTTAAAACAAGAAAATGAAATCAATAAACAAAAAATGTTTATAATGGATATTGCTGAAAATACTACGGTATATTTTAATTTTGGAAAACATTCATATCATGGTGTAATTATGCAAGGTGAGCGCTAATCGGCAACAAATACAACACAATACAGAAACAACAGGCAGGTTTGAGCAAAGTAATGTACTACTGTCAAAAACACTTGAAAATGTATTACTTTTGTCATAAGTAAATTGTAAACAAAGTCAGTCAGCTGTGCTGGTGCACTCACCATGTATAATTACACCATGATTCATATATATACATATATGTACATATATTATATATTTTGTATATTTGTTTTTAAAATATTTTTGTTTTGTCAACATAAACATACTTTGCTCAATATCGTGTTTACAGTCAGATAGTTGTATCATTTGTGACCCGGCCTATGAAAAAGTGGCTTATGACTCAAAAAAAAAAAATGTTTCCACTTTTTGTTTGGTTTCGATAGTTTTTGAGACGCTCTTTCACGTACACTTGTATATTAAACAAACGTTTATTTAGTTTTGTTTCACACTTTTCAGTTTCAGCTGACCACTTTCTGTTCAATTCTCTTTTGAACTTGCCATTTCATTCACACACGTAAATTCAATTTTTGTACTTTTTAATGCAAATCAACATGCATGAAAAAAAAAACAAAATTAAATAAGAAAATTGAATAGTACCGTCCAGTTTGTAGCCCTTTTATTCTCTTGTCCCTAGTCGACCAAAAATACTTGCCTTGACAAGTCTGAATTGAAAAGTTAGAAAGCGGACTTATATTAGAAGATAACAATTAATTGTATAAAATGTTGTAGGATTCAAAATGTTAATACAAAATTAATTATACAATATGTAAGAATATAATATGAAAGTGTGATCAACAATAATTTTTAGTGTTGATTTAAATGTTTTATGATGTTTAATTAGTAAATAATTTTAATTGATATCATATTAAATTTTACTTAATTCTACAAACTGTCCATAATAATTTATCAAATTTTACAGTCTTAAATTTGATTTGATGTTAGTTTACTTTCAAACTAAATTCGTGCACATCCATTTTTAATGTAGTTATCTCAAATTATACTTGTATGAAAAGTCATTGCCAACGGTGGTAGTAAATACTATGATGTTAAAATTGTTAAAATTTTTAATAACTTCAAACTAATAAACAGCACAAAAAAACATATAATACATTACGAACAAAAGCTACTATTGCACACATTATAAACTACTAGTATAGCAACCTGTAAGTATAAACAAATTACAAAAAAACTCTACTTATTTTGCCACACCAAAGCTGCTGCAGGAAGAATACATATTAAAGAAAACAAACAGCAACAAAATTGTTGTTGATGTTTTATAGTTCCTTACTCTACCAAGTTTACATCTTCTTTTGCATCTTGGTAAAGTAAATATATTGAGGTAGAACTAAACGAAAAGTTAGCTAAAGTTAAAAACTGAAATACACAAGTCTCATGTGTTTAATTTAGTATTTCAAAAGCCAACACCAGATTAGTAAAAAGACTCTTAATATTACATAGAAAACTACACACATAACCAGGTATAGTAATAATTCGGTTATAGTTATTAACTGAAGTAACGTTTTTGTATGTTTGTGCGCTTCTTGGTGCAACTTAAATTTATTATTGTTAAAGATTATTTTAAGATAAAAATAGACTAAACAACTCAAGTAGATTCAACAATAGAAAACTCTAAAATGTTTGAGACAATGAAAGTAAAAAACTCAACTCGTTACAAAAATACATTTGCAAAAAAATGGTCACGCCCGACCATATAATACCCTACACCCAGTACAGGTAAACCCCCTACAACGCGGTTTCCTGCAACGCGTTTACGCTACAACGCGGTTCCCAAAATGCGGACATTTTCTTACAACGCTACTCTTACAACGCGATTTTTACGAACATTTTTTCAAATAATTACTATTACAGCCTTTAGATCAGGGCATAATAGCAGCATTCAAAGCTTACTACATTCGGAAATCCTTTGAGGTATTATTAGAGAAGATGGAGTCAGCAAATAGTATTATGGTTAAAGAAGTCTGGAAACAATTTACAATTTTAAATTCCGAAATTCCGTTGAAATTGTTGATGCGTCACTTAAAGAAATTCGTCCTTCAACACTAAAAGCTTGCTGGAAAGCACTAATACCGGAAATATACGTTCTACACTAATAGAAGATGAATATAGGAACATAGTGAGATTGGCGCACGCAGTACAAGGTGATGGATTTGATGAAATAACAATGGCTAATATTCAAGAATTAATTGCGGATGGCGAAATAAACGAAGCAGATTTAGTGCCAATTACAAATGAAGAATCAGTTGGCTCTGACGATCTTTCCGATGTTGAAAATAAAAACTTTTCACTAAAAAAAGTGACAGAGTAGAAATATTTAAACGAAATCTTCAAACCAATTTAGCTCTCTATCAAGAAATTTATAAAGATTTGCGAAATAAGAGCAATTTGTTTTTATTTAAATAAATGCACTGTTATTAAATTACATAATATGTATGTTCTTATGACTCAACAAATAAATACACAAAATTATATTAAGCATGTATTTTTACTATACAAATTCCAATATTTTATTGAAAGTTTTTTTTACTTTGGAACCAAACTCTGATTTTTGTATGGAGTTAGAGTCTCCTACAACGCGATTCCCTATAACGCGGAGTTTTTCAGGAACCTATTCACCGCGTTGTAGGAGGTTTACCTGTATATGTAGAAAACAGTTTTTCAGAAATGGACGTTATATGGGAGATATAAACTATTGTGAACCGATCATTCAAAAATTTAGTATCATGATGTCTATGCATATAAATATTATGTATGTGGAACTTTATCTCGATATAAATACTTTTAAAAGATTTATGGAGGTTAAAGTGAATTACGAAGAGGGTCTCATATGGGAGTTTCGACTAATTATGGACCGATCATAATAAAATTGTACCGTATTGTTTGTATACATTTGAAATATATTTACGTTCAATATTGTTTGGATACCAACATTTTTGAGAGAGTTATTCCCTTTAAAGTGATTTTTGGGAGTGGGCTTTATGTGGGAGCTACGAGTAATTATGGACCAATCTGCACAAAATTTGTAGATTTGATTTGGCTTCATTTACCACTCATTTGTGATGAAATTTGTTTGGTTCCTTGCATAATTCAAATATTTATGGTCGGTAAACCCCAATTTCGGGAAGACATTTGTATGGCGGAAAGGTGAAATAATGGACCGATTTCAACCAGTTTCAATCCCATCCATCCTTGGGTTGAAAAAACATTATGTACCAAACTTTATAGCAATATCTTCAAAATTGCGGCCTGTACTCTGCGCACAAGCTTTACAGCCAGCCAGCCAGCCAGACGGACGGACGGACAGACGGACATCGTTAAATCGACTCATAAAGTGATTCTGAATCTTTCGGTATACTTTAAGGTGGGCCCAATATTTCTGGGCGTTCAAACATCAGCACAAAGCCAATATACTTTACTTTTGCCATAGAAGCAAAATACGGAATTAATTCCACTAGCGAATGGAATTAAAATGTGTGACATGGCTGGTATTCGTATTTTTGTATCAATATAAAGAGTGTCATATTATGTTATCCTTTTTTAGTGTTTCTTTAGTCAAAATATCATAGCAGATACTGATGCAATTTTTCACATAATAAATTTGTTCATTTATAAACAACTAGTAGAATTTGTAAAGTATTAGTTCTTTGAAATAGAATTAATTTCTGCTACAAAGTGTGTTGTATTTGCTCATATTTTAGAAATATTCTGTATGATGTTGCTCCGTCAAACAAAAGTATTTAATTAAAGGCTGTTAGGCAACAGCGAGAGTACGGATTGCGATTACGACATTCTTAACAAGAAATTTGAATATTTTGTATTCATTATTATGTTAGCAGCACTTTTGTGACAAGTACTGCTTTGTATTACGCTAGACAAAATTTTTAGCTAGAACTCGTATATAATCTTATATATGAAAACTTACTACCACACATCCTTTTATATGAAAGTGCAAAATTGCATTAAATGTGTGTGTGTGTGTGTTGAACAAATCTATTTATTACATGTAAATACATTCATGTGTATCACTATGTATGTATTGCACGTTTTCAGTATGTATATTTTAAATCACTACATAAGCTTATGCTTGAGCAAATTTCAAAAGTGCGCCTGTTGCCACTTTATATGCGCTTCAAAGTGGCTGAAAATTGTACTGCCAAACACATTCGTATTAAAAAACGAAATGAAAACATAAAGCCTACTTCCAGGAGGGGGTATAATACTTTAATTTAACCCTAGGATGTCTGACTGCCTGGGCAGTGGTAAGTGACTCTACTGGGCCTGGCGAGACCCATTAGAGTTTTAAGCTTTGTTCCCCCCCTTTTAAGCTTTTAATTCAATAAACCTGATGAGCACAAGAAACTAAAAAGCCAACCGATATGATAAATTCTAGAAACCGATACACAATACACTTGTTTGTACAGTTTTGCCACGTATTCGCAAGAACTTACACAACGTCAATCAGAAGATCAACTGTGTTGAATGTCATTAATTTTCCAAATGGGCTTCATGAGGCCCAGTAGGTACACTTACCACATTTTTACATAAACAGACAAAGTTGTTCTACGAAATCAATAGTAACAATATTTTACTGAATTCATTATGTCCAGAAGACATTAGCGGTAGTTGACATAAAATATTTCTTCGCTCAGAGCAAAGGTAAAAACTTGGCAACTACTCAAAATCAAACTGGGTCTCGAAAAGCCCATTGGGGCATCCTAGGGTTAAACAAATATCTGTTAAAACATATTTGTGGGTGTATTTAATTCGTTAATGCAATTTGCTAAATTCATATAGTGTGCATGTAAAATAAAATAAACCAACACAAAGAATTTTAAGCATTTTGCTTTGAATTATTATAATGAAAACAAAAAAGGTTTAATGACAAGAGTATTAGAACAATAATAGCTGATAACTATAATAAAAATCGTAACTAAAGTTTACAAAAAGTACTGTAGTAAATGGAAAAAGTACAAGCAAAGTACATATCGTAAACTAAAAGAAATTTAAATTGTTAGTAAAAGAAACCAGAAGCTTACAAAGCAAATACTATATCAAATGAATTCAGTTGCTGATGGAACTTGAAATGATGGAAACAAACCAAAACTTGAATATCAAGAGAAAATATTAAATTTATTACTTACTTTTGTTTAAGCTTTTCCCAACTGTTTTACAATTTCTTTTTCTACTATTATTTAAATATTCCTTACGTAAATGAAATTTAATATTTCTTTAATGTCAACATACACATTTATTTAATAGCATGCATATAATAGGTCATAATCAATTGGCAAGTGGATGTCATTTTTCAATACATTGTTGTATATCTTTATGTTTTCAGAAAATGCTCGAAAAAACACAATAGTCAATTGTTGATTTTTACAATAAACAGTGAGCTTGTAATCAATACAGGAAGTGTTCATATTACATGTTATTGTATATTTGTTCATTTTTAATTGAAAATAAAAAATAATACAAAATGCTATTGAAACGCCAATTGCATGTAGTCAATTTTGTAACATAAATAATAATGTATGTAGGATGCAACATACTTGTTTGTCATTTATTTACAACAAACTGTAAATGAAGGATATTCATAGTTATATATTAATTTACATTCCTGTTCAATCAGTTTGTTAGTGGTTTACACATTTTTTAATATTATTTGTCTTTTTAATGTTTTCTGTTTTGTTATTAACACATATTAAGGACCCATCATTAGTAGTAAAATCCAGAAATAAGATTTAAATTAAAAAATAGTCAACAATGATTTGTTTATTCCAACATCCTTTAAAGTAATGATAATAATATTAACAAGAGAAATTAAAGCAATATTGACATTAAGGAATAGTGCGCTCTCTTCAGATGTGTAGATAAATGATAAGATTCAATGAAACAATCCCAAGCATATAAAATGTAAAAATCAAAACGATTTTACAATATTCTTTTATAAATAATTTAATTTTTAATTCCAGAATGTATTGCTTCTTTCAAACATGATTTTGGTTTATAAGTTACAGAAATATACTATTCTTCAAACCATCTACATAAATATATGCTTTTATAAGATAATAAAGCCGATTCCTATAAAGCGAATAATTATTCAGCTGTTGCATTATTTATATTGTAGGGTGTTTACAAATTTGCACCAATGTCATTAACAATGTGTGATAAGTTCTCACTTAACTTATGGAAAATGTTTAACAATAATAATTAATCTTATATTTTCGCAACATGAATAAAGCTCTACGATATGAAAAAGTTGCTGTCATTTAATATGCATACAAATATTTGGACAACTGAAGCGTTTTTTGAACTTTAATTTTTTATATTTTAGTAATTGAATTTTTATAGATTTTTTTTCATCGGTTTTTGGATTTCAGTTTATTTCTTTCGTGTAAAATTTTAACAAATGTTTCGTGTAGGGTGTCTTTGTTGGCTAGAAAAAGTTTCATTGTAAATTTATTTGTGGCACTCGGTTGTAACAGACCTTAATGGAACCATTGTTATTGTATAGCATTGTTTACATAACAAACTGCACATTGGGCTTTGTTGATATTTATTTATTTGAAACTTGCTACATTTTCTTAACTACTCTTTCTTGCAAAGAAATATAGAGAAACATGTATTAACGTTTTATTATAATAATTATTAATAATAACTATAATTTAATCTAAAACACACTTTAAACTAACGTATGAGTTATATTTAGTCTTTCAATTTAAACAATATTACTCATACGCATTAGCGCTGTTCAATTGAACCAAATAAAGCACACTTTTGTTAATATTCTGAACTTAATTAAAAGTTAAGTTAATTGTGAAAATATTACTTTTATAATAAGTTGTATGACAGAATCTAAGTCTTGTTTTAAATACAAGTTATAAAATATGTGGATTTTATACTTTTGAAATTATTCATTTGTCGGTTAAAAAGCAATATGAAAATGAAAACTACTTACAAAACAAAGACTTTATGCCCCGAAAATTATTTACAACGTTAATTATTTTGCTGTTGTATATCTAAAATCACGATTATGAATTACAACACATATTGGTTTATATAAATCTTCATTTTATTAAAATGTATTTAATATTATTTTAATTTATTGATACATCAATTACAATGAATTTAAAGGAAATCCTAAAGTTTTCAAATATTTCCACACAAACCTAAACTAAATGTATGTTGAACTTTTCATATATTCTCTTACAATTCTCTTATGCATATGAAAATAATTGGGAATCCAAATTTTTAGATTTTTTCTTTATTCGAATAAAACAAATAATTTGAAGAAGATATTTTAAATTACTGGTATAAATTGATCTCACATATAAAATCAATCTAACTATTTGAATAATTTCAGTGTTTTTTTTATTAAATTAAGATAACAAGTATCGTCTAATGTTTCGCTTAATCACCAATTTCAATCACAATCATCAATGTTATTTCGTTAATATTTTTGAATACGACCAAATATCAAATAAAACATTATTGCGTCAACACATTAGCCATTCAGCCAGAAATGAGCCTCGTCGCTGAAGATGATTTTTCGATGAAAATCCAAATCATTTTCAAGTTGTTGCTCAGCCCAATTCACGAACATACGATGCTTCTGGTGGTCAATCGGTTTCAATTATTGCACCAGTTTGATCTTGTAAGGATGTAGGCCAAGATCTTTTTGCACAATTCACCACAACGACGTCACAGAAATGCCCAACGATTGCGAACGACGTGTGAGAGACACATTTGGGCTTTCTTCAACTGAAGCCTCAGCGGCAGCAATATTCTCGACACTACTGGTACTTCTTTATCTCACTGGCACAGGAACATATTGTACTGTGCCTGTGGATTTAAATTTTTCCACTAGACGCTCAATTGTTGATCTGGTATGACGGCCATAATTTGGACGTAGCGCTCTTAACGTTGAGGCCACTGACTCCGAATTTCGGTAGTAAATTTTAATAATTTCGACTCGTTGTTGGCTCGTAAATCTTTTCATCATGAAATGGAAAACCTTACTGAAGAGAAATGGCAAAAGAGCGGCAAAAAATATGGCGTCGTTTGCTGTCCGTATCGGTCTACTTTATAAAATATGTATCACGTTTACATTTCCAATTTAACCATGTAATATTTAAAGCTTTTAAAAATCCTACGTCCGATTTAATAATTACTGCCAATAGTTTTCCTCGAGTGTATGTATTTAATTTGTTTTATACAAACATATAATTAGGTTACATATCCTTACTTTATGATTGTATCCGCCCCAACTTATAATTGACTAAATAATTTCGTTATATGTAGTTATAGCTGTCATTGGTACTTTTTAAAAATAATAAATATGTTTGCATTTAATTTAATTTCAAAGTGTTGAAATGTTTTTAGCCATAAATAAAATTCTTTGTAACAATATTAAAAATAAACTTTTTATTGACCAAATACAGACAACAAGAAATTGCCTCTAATACATATACTACACTTCATACAGATTAGAAATACATAAGTGCAAAATAAATAGATGTATATTGCTATGTAACACACTGTTCATATTAAATTAGGCTGCAATACGGTAGTTTTTTCAAAAACCTTGTGACAACACTTTTGTTTTTCAGTAATTTGTTTTTAAACAAGTTGATGTTAAATGTTTGAAATTTGCAATGAATTTAAGCCTTTCATAAACATTAATAAATGAGTATAAATTAGTGAACTTGTAGATTACTATGCGGCCGTATTTTATGTGCACAGTGCTTAACATTTTATTTTAAATCTAATTTGAAAATGTTATTAAAGTTGTTTCGCTTAAATTTATTTTCATGTGGTCTACAAAAAGAATTACCAAAGAGAAAAACTAAAAATTAAAAAAAAAAATTGGTTTTTTATTTGAATTACAAATCAGAATATTGTAAAAAGCTTTTTTACATCAATGTAGATATGTAGTTATAATTGGCCAAAGCATTTCGTTTATAACATATCAAACATATCGAAATGAAATTAAAACATTTTTTTTAAATCCAATCAAAAAAAATTTTATTGGAAACAAATAACAGAAATGAAATTTTTGAATTTTTCAAGAAATTTAAGGAAAATAAATATTTTTTTCTTTTGGAAATTTCCATTTCCCACAAACGAATTGTAATTTTTAAACTAAATTTGAAACATTGAAGTTTGTTTATTTATAAAATTTAATTATAAAATTTTTTCTTTTACTAACAATTTCGTTAAACTAAGTTTTAAATTTGTTTATTTCTATGCAATTGTAAAGCTAAAATCTCATTCAATTTAGCTAAAATGAAAAATCTGGCCAATATGAACAAACGGTGCAGAAACGTCGATTGCATT
Organism: Bellardia pandia; assembly: GCA_916048285.2. Lineage (NCBI taxonomy): Eukaryota > Metazoa > Arthropoda > Insecta > Diptera > Calliphoridae > Bellardia > Bellardia pandia. The sequence continues at coordinate 19,569,025 of OU696532.1, read as the reverse complement.
TAACCAATAGAAATTGGGCTATTTATGAGGGAAAACAAACCAATAAAACAATAAAATTCTAATGAAAAACCAACAATTGTTGCCACATAAAAGGCGGTTGCACTTATTGTACGAGTATCTGGTAAATACTAATCACTACACACCTGTTTACTAAAGAGCCAATAATGTAATTTACAACGAATAATTTAGTTATTTTTACATTTCCCTAGATCTTATGCCAAACAAATATTAATATAAGGAACACCTAAAAAGGTGTTTCATACTATTCAGACATGAAACCAGTACCTTGATCAAAGTGCAAACATAACTCAATTGTCTCAGGCCTGCACTCGTAACAAGACTGGCTCTTTGAATCTTTTTAAAAAAATTATTGAAATTAAAAGTATATTACGTGAAAAAAATATTGTTTGTGTCTAATGTGTTTTAAGAACTTTCCAGGCTGCCCCTGTTAATTTGTAATACCCTACACCACCATAGTAGGGATGTTATAAAATATTAGTCCAACACCCACCTTAAAGTATACCGACCGTCGCAAAATAACTTCTTTAGTCGATTTAACTATGTCCGTCCGTCTCTCTGTCCGTCGGGCTGGCTAGCTGGCTGTTCATGTAAAGCTTGTGCGCAGAGTACAGGTCGCAATTTTGAAGAAATTTCGATAAAATTTGGTGCATGATATTTTTTCCAAAAATGGCTGGGATTGAATTGGTTGAAATCCGTCTAATATTTCACCTAGCGTCATACAAATGCCCTCCGAAATAGGGGTTTATCGATCATAAATCCTTTATTTCTGCACATATCCAAAAAAGGAAAATAAGTTGTATATGAGCCTAATCACATGTATAAATTTTGTGCAGAGCGGTTTCTAATTCACCATAGCTACCATTATAAGGCCCACTTCCTAAGATCACTTTAATGAGAAGAACTTTCTACGAAATGTCGTTTCCCAAATCATTTTGTACACAAAACTATTTCATATATACACAAAACATTCTGCCCAATTTAACGATGATCGTTCTATAGTTAGTCATAGCTTTCATATAAGGGTACGATCACATTTGGCAAATATTTACTCAAAAAAGCGTAACCACTTGTTTTAGCACAAATTTGTTTGAGGTTGTTTACTCGTACAAGAGTTTTGCAAGATCAAACAGCATCAAGTAAAGAAAAAACTAAATACTAATTGTGTCTGTGCTAAATAAACAAAATTCAAATATATTTTGTTTAGTGGTTACGTCTTTTTCAGCAAATATCTGCCAAGTGTGACCGTACCTTAAGGCTCATTTCCCTAAGTGTTTTTAGCGACCATAAATCTTTCACTTATGTTTGTATCTACATCAAATTTAACACAAATAAGTTTCATATATACAGAAATCATTTCGTAACTGTCGGTACATAATTAGTCAAAGCTTCTATATAAGATCCCCTTCGAAAATCACTTCAACAACTATATATATTTTATAAGTGTTTATATTGAAATAAAATTTAGCGTAAACTATATTTATATGCAATAAAGTCATGTTATACAATTTGTGTATGATCGGTCAATAATTGGTCGGTCTTAGCTCCCATTTCATTTCTGAAAAGCTAATTTTAATATTCACTAGGTGTAGGGTATTACATGGTCGGGCTTGACCGAATATACTTTCTTACTTGTTTTGTATTTGTTCTGATGTATAATATTATTCGAATTTTAACTAAAAAGTTAGACATGTTTATATTGTCAGTATTTTTACAAAAATACAAACGAAACTGCACACAAAAGAAAATGTGATATGAAACAAGGCTAATAATAGTTGTTTTAATCATTACTATTGAGGCTTTACCTAAATTTACATTTTAAACATTATATATTCACTTGCACGTAGTGGTTTCACTAATGCCAACACAATACTCGTTGTTTACATTAAATTACTTTTGTAGTAATTTAAATAGTTACAAACATTGAATCAAAAATATGCAAAAAAAAGTATTGCATTCAAACCCATTTAGATATACAATTGAAAAGCGCTGAAACGTAATGAAAGAAATTATTTGACTGAACGAAAGATCCAATGAACCAAAATCATCCTTTGTATTTGCAGTATAAATTCGCATTATTCAATACAATGAAGTAGTTATGTACATGCACGAGTGTATGAATAAATAAACCAGCGGTAAAAAATTGCAAGTGCTTCCATTTGCAGGCCTTATGGAAGACCTGTTTACACAAGCTAAAAGATTCGATGCCACTATGCCTTCTCTCAGAAGGTGTTCTAGAAGGCATGAAATAGCATTTCAAAAGAATATCAACAAATCATGATTTCAATAACAAACACGATTTGTTTTGCAATTATTCCTGTATATCGACACTACAATAAAAAACAATATTTTACTCACTTTGTTATACGAGTAATAACAATAAAGTAAAAAAAGAGCGTCTATAATTATAGTCGTTTATAAAAGTTTGTGCTGTAAAGTACGCGTAATATAAGTGCATACATTTGATTTTTTTTTAATTAATTCGAAATTTAATTCAAAACCCTTCTTTTACTTGAAACCCTTTCTTTTACTTTTATCCATGAGATTATTAATTTAGCAGACCTTCCATTACGCCTACGCTATGACGCATTACTTCAGGCATCACACAACGATTTTTCAATGGGGCTGGAAGTTCTTGTAACTGCACAATTAGGCCTTCTGGAAGGCCTCTTTACAGCATCTGTTTCCCGCTGGAAAGTTGTAATGGGACCAGTTAAAGACTGAATATGGATTTAAAATATTCAAATATTATTTTTAGGATTTCCAAAGCAAAATATTTCTAGTATCACGATATTTATTGAACGTGTAGTAGTGCCCCATGACACCAAAGCATTTTTTCTTGTCGGTTTTGAAACCAATTCTGACAATATTGGTTTCCATGACACCCCTGATTAAGTTTATTTATATTTTTTTCATTCAAATTACAAACAAATATTTATTAAGCACAACATATTAAAAAATCGGCTTTTTTTTTAATAATTAAAACTCAAACAATTTACAGTGTCGCACAAAATAAAGTGCGGTTTTGTAACCTTCTTCTTTCTGTATCGGAATTATTTACATAAACATTGTAATTTTATAAAGTCGCTTATTTATATTTCTGATGTAAATATATTGAAGAACACAAGAAATCTACGCGACATAATACAGTGCGGTTTTCTGTTAACCTTAAAATAAGAATTGTATTCCTGATTTTTATTTTTTAAGTAGAATTTGTGGTAAGCTTTAAAAAAATAATAAATTATAGTGAAGTACTTAATTATTTAATTTAATAATACTTAAATAAACACAAAATAAGACTAAACCCCGACTTTTTCGAAATGATAACTTTAAACGAAAAGGAAAAAGATTTGTTGGTACTAGATCGTGAAAATGGGATGAAACAGAATTGCTTTGTATAAAATAAGAAAGTCAAAGAAGGGCCTAAGGAACTTATGTGGCAAAAAACGTAAGACCACGAAGCTAGACAATGATTATATTGCAGTTCTAGCAAAAAGAAATTCTTTAACATTAATATTAGAAAAAATATTAACTTTTTATAAAATTTTTTTATTCGAAGGTTTACTTCTAGTTAAATATAAAAATTTATTTGAAATTTATTTTTCTATACCTCTGTTCAAATAAATTCTTATATTTAACTAGAAGTAAACCTTCGAATAAAAAATTTTATAAAAAATTTTTTACTTAAACAATTTTATTTTTCGAGATTAAGGTCAGCTTTTATTTTTATTTTTTTATTTTTTATTTTTTCCAATATTTCGCTACACAATGTGTAGCATCTTCAGGGAAACAATAACAAAATTAAAAATTAATAACGATAAAAATATTTTTCAAAAAATAACAGTAATTGTCAGAATTTAAATATTACACAAACAGATATATTGATATGAAAAATATTTTAGTTTTTGTGTTTTTATAAATTAAGTGTCTATAAGTTTGAGCAACATTATCTGTATCTACTTTAAAATTGATTCTAAGATTTGTTGGTACATTAAAATTTCTAACATTTCTAACATATAACGACGTTTATAATTATTTTCTGTTTTCAAAACTGAAATGTTCTCAAAGTCGGGATAGTGATTCAAATTTTTACAATGTGATGATAATGCTCTTTTTTGTGATGATATATCTCTGTATTTTTGATCAGATTTGTGTCCAGCTATTATAGTTTTTAATTTATTTTTAGTTGTACCTACATATACTTTGCTACATTTTTCATTGTTATTACCATTACATGGTATTTTATAAACTACGTTTGACATTTCTAATTTAGGTATCCTATCTTTTATCTTACTTATATTTGGTGTTATCAAATATATTAGATTTTTCTAATCTTTCGGATATTTTAGGTACATAAGTTAAAGATTTATATATTTTAGGTTCAGAATATCCTTTTGTGTTATTCATTTTATTTTTGAATTGTCTTATTAATTTACAAATTATATTAATAGGGAAATTATTATCCTTTAATATTTTATTAATCGTTTCTATATTTTTCTTGTGGAATTCCTTCTCACTTATTGTCAATATTCTCTCTATACGATTTTTAGCTGTATTAATAATAATTCTTTTAGGATGTTTTGAATAGTAATTAATGATTCTTCCTGATGATGTAGGTTTCTGATACCAGTCTATTAATAATTTATTACCTCTCTTTATTATTAGAGTCTAAATAAGGAAGTATAGAATTGCATTCTTTTTCCATAGTAAATTTAATATTTGGATGAAAAGAGTTAAAAATCATCAATATATGTTCTATTTCACTTTCTGAAATTATGCAAAACAAATCATCTACATATTTTGTTAAAATTTTTGGTTTTATAATCAATTTTTCAATACAAGTGTCAAGTAATTTTTCCATGACAATATCAGCAATAATTGGACAAGCTGGTGATCCCATTGGAAGGCCTATTTTCTGTTCATATATATTGTTATTGTATTGAAAATATCTGCTATTAATTATACAAAATTTTAAAATACGTAAAAATAGATCTTTAGAAATATTTTTTACAATTAGTACTCGCAAGAGGAAAAATTCTCATTCAGTAAATAAAATATTAACTGAATTAAATATAAAACTATAATTTTTAATAATGAATACATGTTTTAAAGAAACATCTGGAAATACATATTTGAAACCGCACTTTATTGTGTCCGACAGTGTATGTTGTAATCTTTGATCTTCATGCTTGTTTAATATAATAAATAATAACTGGCATGTTTTGAACAACAAACCAAATTTGTTAAATAGTGCTACTTACATAGAGTGTAGTGCTTACTGAACTGCAAAATTGAGCAGTGATTAATTGATGCTAAGTAGACAGCTTATATGATTGTAATTTTGGTTTCTTTGTTCTCTCCCATATAATTAAATTTTCGTGGCAATAATATGTTATTTAGTTTTGCACTTAAATTAAAAAAAAAAAAAACAAGTAAGAAAATATAGTCGGTCAAGCCCGACCATATAATACCCTACACCCATTATATGTATAAAACAGTTTTTTAGAAATGTGCGTTATATGGGAGATATCACCTATTATGGACCGATCATAAAAAAATTTAGTTTCATGATTTCTGTGAATATAAATATTGTGTTTGTTAAACATTATCTCGATATAAATACTTTTAAAAGATTTATGAAGGTTACAGTTGATTACGGGGAGGGTATTATTTGGGAGCTACGACTAATATGGACCGATCATAATAAAATTGTACCGTATTGTTTGTACACATTTGAGACATATTTGTGTTAAATATTATTTGGATACCAACATTTTTGAGAGAGTTATGCTCTTTAAAGTGATTTTCGGAAGTGGGCCTTATATGGGAGCTACGGCTAATTATGGACCGATCTACACGAAATTTATAGATGTGATTTAGTTTCGTTTCTTACTCATTTTTGGTGAAATTTGTTTGGTTCCTTGCATAATTAAAACATTTATGATCTTTAAACCCTAATTTCGGGAGGACATTTGTTTGGGGGCCAGGTGAAATAATAGACTGATTTTCACCACCTTCAATCCCATCCATCCGAGGGCCGAAAAAATATCATATACCAAATTTTATAGAAATATCTTTAAAATTGCAGCCAATACTCTGCGCACAAGCTATACATGGACAGCCAGCCAGCAAGCCAGACGGACGGACGGACGGACATCGTTAAATCGCTTAAGAAAGTGATCCTGAGTCGATCGGTACACTTTAAGGTGGGTGTTGGACCAATATTTCTGGGCGTTACAAACATCAGCACAAAGCCAATATACCCTCCCCACTATGGTGGGGAAGAGTTAAGATTTAGGCGAACAGCTTAAGTAATATTAAATATTGCAATTACTTATTTACTGCAGAAAACACAACCTACAACTAAATAAACTTAAAATAAGTTTGAGAATAAAAGAGAACTGTTGCAGTAAATTTAGCAATTTATTTTATTTTCCTGTCTATGCCAGCTTGCCTTAGCATTTAATATTTATTAAGTGTTTGTCGGTAATGTGTTTAGAGAACATTAATAAAAATGTAATTAGATTTTTCTGGTTTTAAGGAACACAACATCCTTAGCTTGATTTTTTTTTAGTAATTTCATCATGACCACTATCTAAAGTAAAATTCTTTAGCATTTTCTTTTATATTTTCTTTTCTATCGTGTTTTCCGCTAATTGTTGTTTTCCACGTAGTACGGCTTTCTTTTTCTGTAATTTTGTACACATCTGTTTGAATATTTCGTGTTCTCATTGACTTTATGCTGGCAATTAAAAAAAGTCTGTCTTAAGACAATAACTTGCCAGCTACACATAGTGATGCCTATGCAAGAGGATGGTGTTAGAGGTGCAGTTAGTTAGAATTTTGGAAATTATAAAAGACTTAAGCTAGATTTACACGATTGAAATTTTTTTCAAAATTGCTCTTCAAAATTCTTCAAACTCGTGTAAATAGCAAAAATTCTTCAAAATTTATTTATTAATTGGTTATAAATAGTTATTAAATAAATAAATTTTGAAGAAATTTTGCTGTTTATACGAGTTTGAAGCATTTTGAAGAGCAATTTTGAAGAAAATTTCAATCGTGTAAATCTAGCTTTAGTTTTTTTCTAATTGACAGGTAACTGAAAAATATTAGCGTTTTTTTAAACATTTTTGGCCATTTTTATTTAACAATTTTAGCGTTTAGTATTCTATTACTAAATATATATAATGATTCCGAAGTTATTGTAACATCATTTGAAAATCTATAGTTTTATAAAAAAAAATAGGCAGTTTTTTTTAACTCTTCTAAAAAGTTGTTGAGTAAACTTAGACCGTTTTACTGAAAATATGTGAAAAGTGTGTGAATAATCACAAGTTCTATTTATTAACTGTATTTAAGACTCATCCCTCGTATATGTTATGAATAGGTGTTTATGTTTAAATTACTAATTTATTATTGCTTCAGCCAGAGCAAACCCAATTTGTTAAAACAAACTAAACAAATTCCCTACTTTTTTGTTTGTTACACAATGATAAGAAAATCCTAAAATACAACAAGAAATCACAAATGTTTATTGCGCACAGAAAAACAAAGCAAATTTTCAACGTAATTAATATAGAGTTCAGGAAGTGGCAACGGAGAAGAATGATATGGATTTAAAAATTAAGGCAATTAGCGCCTCTTTAAATATTAAATGATTTAAGGGAAGATACACACATCTAAGCTTTAGATAGTTTTGTTTAACCCTTCGTCTTACACTAGAGCAGGGGCTTCCAAAAATGTTTTGCTTGTGTATTAGTGAGTACCAGAGAGTAATAAAATTGAGAGAATGTATTTAGTTAAAGCCGCAGAAAAATGTTAGTAATATACATATTTTATAATTTGCTATGTATGTTACCAAAAGCATTTTTGAGAGCACAATATTTTTTGAGTGTCATCATCTGTTAACCTGAAAAAAATAACGTAGCATCCGCTAGACATGTGCACTCATCGAAATCACATCGACGACTGAATTGAAGAGCATAAAAATATGTCTTGGTAGTGGTAAGCACAATTGTGCTATGAAATGGAAGCCCCTGCACTAGAGTTTGGTCAGACCTTTGAAATGATATTATAATATATTTAGCACTTAGTTAGAGACTTAAAATTTCAGGTACCCTTCTACAATTTAGTATGCTATATATAAATATTTAAAAAAGAAATCTTGGAAAGGATATTTATTCGAATAATTTACTGCATACATCACATTTGTGACACATGGGTCTGGTCAGACCCATTTTGCAAATCATATTAACATAAGACTGAGTAAAGGAATGCATTGTCTAACACATTTTATAGACTTTAGCAAGGCTTTTGATACTTTGTCTCATAACAAGCTATTACAAATGCTGGAGAGGATCGGAATAAGGGGAAGCACTCGATGTTGGTTCCAGAGTTATCTTGAATGTAGGTCCTACCAAGTAAAAATACATTAAGTGACAAAATAACGATAAATTGTGGAGTTCCGCATGGATCCAAATTGGGTTCTATTTTCTACATTATTTATGCTAATGAACTACTAAGTAAAACAAAGCAAAGCTTTTACTTATGCTGATGATACAGCAATAGAAGTTATGCAAAAGGAACTTAATATAGCCAACCGATGATGCCACGATAATGGCTTAATAATAAATGTACAAAAAACAAAAATAATGCATATCAGACCAAAACACCTTGCAAACATACCAATAAATCTTATTTTTCATAATACGGAATGTCTACATAAATTAACAAATAATACAAACATGGCATGCAACAACTGTAACACAATAATTGAAACAGTGGATGTATATAAATACTTGGAAGTTATAGTTAGTTGATAGCAAGTGTAAATGGAAGGAGAATATCAAGAGTTTGCAGAAGAAATTAAGAACATCAGCTTATATGCTATGTCATCTTAGTTATTGCTCAACATATAGCGTTATTGGGCAAGTTTATTTTTAGTAGTAGAGTGTTACATAAGACATGGAATATCAGTTTGGGGAAGCTCAGTTGCCCGCAGAATAGTACAAAACACGCAAAACCAATTAATTAAAATATTGCAGAACCACTTTCACTTCTCCGAAATTTGTAATATTACAAATACCAACAACAATTCTACACTATACACAACCAACAACAACATACTTATATACAATGAACAATAACTCAACAACCAACATAAGCAACAATACAATACGAGACACACCCACCACCCACCAATATATCAACAATCAACAACAACAAACAAAATACCTTCTTACAGCAAACAACAGCACTCAAACTAGAAAATGTCGTAAATCTAAACAGAACACGGAAAATCCTTCCGGAAAAGTCGGAAATATCGAAAATCGAGTTTTTGTATGAAATTTTGTGTAAAATTATTCCTTAATGACTTTTCAAATCAAAAAATAGAAATTGCTTAGTGTAAATCATGAAAAATTCGAAATGTGAAACGCGGAAATTTCGCAAATTGAGTTTTTGTGTGAAATTATTCCAAATCAAAAAATAGAAAGTTCTTAGTGCATTATGGGAAATTGCGAAAAATGTGAAATGCGGAAAATTGGAAAATCTTTCCGCAAAAGTCGGAAAATTAAAAAAATTGATTTTTTTGTACGAAATTTTGTGTGAAATTATTCCTTAATGGCTTTTTGGTGAACGGGCAATACTAGAAGCTGGGAATAAGGACGTCGATAACTTAATAATTCAAAGTCAAATCGCAGGACAACTGCATACGTACAAATCTGTTGACTGTGTGACCGACGAAAATGACTCGAACAACTATCCGACGGAATTTTTGAACTCGCTTGATGTACCAGGAATTCCGCCGCATAATTTACAACTGAAGGTGGGATCGATCATAATCATGTTGCGGAATCTCAATCCTCCAAAATTGTGCAACGGTACGCGGTTGTCCTTCGACAATCATTAAGGGCAAATTCAAAGGAGAGGAATTACTTATCCCAATAATTCGCATTATTCCAACTGACCTTCCACACCAATTCTAGCGGATTCAGTTCTCCGTTCGATTGGCAATTGCGATGACAATCAATAAATCGCAAGGCCAATCACTAGAAGTTTGTGAGATTAATCTCGAATTTCCCTGTTTTTCGAACGGTCAGCTGTACGTCGCATAAAAAACAAATTGAAAAACATTGTTAATCAAATCGCTCTCTAATGATTCCATTCAAATAATTCTCGTTGAAAATTTAAATATGTGTGTTGTATTATTACTCTAAAGCTTTTCTGAAGGCTTAAAATTGGGGAGAGGCAAAGTTCGTTCGAAAGATCTCAATTTTTTCTTTCCAAATGTAGTAAAAAATTGAAAATCGAATTATTATCAACAATGGTTTTTTTACCATAAATCCGGATTTTGGTGGTGTCCGACATATTTTACAATTGGAATCTTGTTTTAGTCGACAAGCCCAACAAGAAAAATAATATCCGGTCTCAGGTTTTTCTATTTCATTTCATGTATCAATGTGTTATTTTTTATTCTAAAATGTCAATGTAAAAATTATTCGAATAATTATTCGTCTAAAATTGTGCGATTATTCCAACGGAGATTATTCGACTTGGTACCCTATTATTTCTTTAAGGTGTTTTTAATAAAAATGTTAATATTTCTATTTCAATAGTGCGCTTCTTGGCTATTAGTAATTATTATTTAAAAGTTTATTTAAAAATATTTATCTCTAATTTAGTAAAACAGTATAATACAATTACTAAACAAAACGTTTGATATTTTAAAACAAACAAAACCACATAAGAAAATATTTGAACAAAATCTATGCAATTTTTTATATAATCAAGAGACATATTTAACCAACAATTTAAAACTCAATGTATTTTAAATAGTTGGTGATGTGGATATTGTTGGCAGCTGGTATATATTGGTAGAAGGTGGCGCAAAAGTATTCCTCCAATCAGAAAATTCTATAAATTTTGCAAGGCCCCTAATGTCAGTTCTGTCAGCAATATTCCGTGTTCTGGAGCAGTGTAGCGTAACATTGTTTATTAACGTGTATTTCGCATGTGTTTACTACACAAATGTCAAAACAGAACTGACAAAATTTATAGCATTTTCTGATAAGAGGATTACTTTTGCGCCACCTTGTATGATGCGGGCACACAAATATGTTTTTTTTTTGTTTAATTTACCTAAGAGCCCAACACAAATCGTTTAAACTAATATAATCAATTCATCTGTATTTATTTATTTTATATTTATTATTCATGTCCGATCATGAATTGATTAATGGTGGCAATTTTTAAATTGTTTTCAAACACAGACATGAAATATTATGACAGCAGACAGTAAAAATAAGCAAAGAGGAACAATAAAAGTCTGCAATAAAATTTATGATACAAGTGTTTGTTTCTAATGCCAAATATTATGGAAGTTAAAATGCTGCTACTTTCAAAAAAATATTCACTTAGAAGACTTAATCAGAAATGAGTAATTTCTTTTTTAGGATTATATTAAGACGTCCTTAAGACATTTAAAGGATTTGGAAGAGAGAAATTCCTATATTCGCTCACATAAAAGAATATACATTAGGTCATAAGGTATCATTACAATATTTTAATTAACAAACTCAAATAATTAGAACATATTGACTTATACTATCGAATAATTTTACCTTTATTTAATGCTAATTCCTTAAAACTGTCAATACAATGTTTACTGCTACAAATGAATTGCAAACAACATGAACAAATTAAACATAACACCATTTGAATTGTAGCTGCAAAATTGTTACAAAAAGGCCCAAATTGAACCAATAGGAAAAAAACTGAACAGAAAATAAATGCTTAAAAAACCAACGAAAATTCAAAATAACACAACAATATGATGGAGGGAAATAAACTGCAAAAAATGAAAGCAAATGAAAGCGAAAAAAATGTCATAAATGAAAAACGCATTGCTCATCATAAATAGTAGTTTCCGCATTCTAACAAAACCTGAAACAGAATAAACAAGCATATGCAGATACAAAAATATGTTGCGACTTTTTCGAGGGTGTTCAGCAGGGCTGCCAGATGAATTTCGGAAAAAATCGTCAAAATCCCGATAAAAAAGAAAAAAATCGTCATTTCGAATTTTAAAAATCGTCAAAAAAATCGGAAAAATAAAAAGTCACTATTTCTAATAGTATTTTGAAATCTTTATGAAAACGAAAACATAAAAATTCAATTTTATATAGTCTCTTGTACAATACATATCAAAATACGTAAATTTTAACTTTTTACATAACAAATCACAAAAAATTTTATGTTAAACACAACTTGTGTAATATTTAATATCTTAGTCAGTTTTCACTTCTATAATTCTCACTCGTCAAGGCAAGTATTTTTGGAAGAGAAGGGAAATAAGAACAAAAGGGGTACAAACTTGACGGTACTGTCAATTTTCTTATTTCCTTTTGTTTTTTTTCATGCATGTTGATTTACATTAAAAAGTACGAAAATTGAATTGACATGTTTGATGAAATGCAAGTTCAAAAGAGAATTGAACAAAAACTGGTCTGCTAAAACTGAATAGTGTGAAACAGTATTTTATAAATAAATTGTTGAATTCAGCATATTTTATTAATTCAGGTTAAATTACAATGTCAAAAAAATTTATTTTATTAAGTTTTAAATAACATTTTGAGTATAGAATTCAACATATTTTCAAAGAATTCCGTATTTTTGTTATTTAAATTTATTCGGCTGAATATGCTTTCGACGTTTTGTTAAGAAGTTTTTGTAGAAGAATTTCCCCGTGGAAATTCAGAAATTGTTTCCTCTTAAAATTTTAGTTCATGGAATTCAGTATTTAAAATTGATTTTTATGTTTACACATAAATAAGTAATTTCGACTATCCAGTCTCAATATTATTTGCAATTATTTTACTTGAACTTAACAACAATAATTAAGAAAACACTACTATCACTTAGTTTTGTTTTTGAAATAGTTGTTGTCTCAAAAAAAGAGAGAATTTGGTAACAAAAACATTAATAAAACTAACAATTTATAGAAAATTTTAATAATTCAGGAAATCGTCATTTTCAATAAAAAAATCGTCAAATCGTCATTTTGCTATTTTTGAAACCAAAAATCGTCAAAATGACGATAAATCGTCAAATCTGGCAGCTATGGTGTTCAGCCTGAATTTGAGCACACACGCAGAGGAAAAAATTTGATTGTGAATTTTAATCACAACTATTCCAAAATTTTAACAATTTTTTTTTAATATTATGGTCACTGTAATTATTTATTTATATGATTGCGGCAACCATAATATGGTTAAGTTATGTCTCACATGATTATAGTAATCATATATATAATTATAGTAATTATGTAATATTTGTGGTAATCAATTTTATGATAAAATATTATACCATATTATGTTGTTCTCAATAATAATCAAAGAGCAACATATTATGATAAATTAATTCATCATAAACATGATTGTCGCAAATATATACATAATAACTACAATCGTATATATTATTGTAGTAATTATATGAATCACAAGTTAGCCTTATTATAATTACCGCAGTCATATGAATACTTACAGTTACCATAACATTGTTATAAATATTGTAAACATGTTAAGATTGTTGTTGTAAACGTGTACAACTATATCTTTTCTCTGTGTGCAGCAGCAGTTTATGAATATGTATGAGTTTTTTATGCTAATATAAGCATTGAATAGGCCAGGTTTTTAAATGTTTATAAAATATCTGTTGTATTTTTATTACACACAGGTATAATTGAAAAAAAACCTGTGATTCACATACGTTTAACCACAACAAAGTAACATTATAATAGCCAAATATAAAACCTGGAATTATGTTGTCTATACTAGTTTATTCAATAAATTTAGGCAACAGAAAATTTAAATGGCTGGCTTAATATTAAAATAAATTTATGTTCAGTTCTTGCACAATATATACCAAAATTGGAACGATACAGAGAAGATAGCTTGATCGCTGCACAAGGATGACACGAAAAACCCTCAAGCGTTCCACGTTGTTATAAGTTTTAATTATTAATTCTAAACTCAAGATAATGTTATTGTGATGAGTGTTTATAGTTCTATTATAAAGTATGCGTCGGTCCGGGTTGCTTAATTGAAGCGGCGAGCACGCCAATGTGTAGGATGGCTAAAGAGCCGCAGTTTTAATGAAGAAAACAATTTAATATTCTTTAGCTGCTATGTAGCTGCTTTGATTGACAAATTGGTTCTCCTCCTTTATTATAAAAATTATTCCTCTTTTTATACAAATAATTTTGAGTGACTTTATACAGTTGACTTATAACTTAACTCATAACCTAACTCATACATATTCTTATTATCTATAATTTATTTACATTATTGTCTATTTACAATTTTTAGTTTGGATTCACATTTCTTCTTTCTATGTCCAGTACATATACTAAGTGTGTCATTTAAAAGTGTGAAAAATGTGGGTCATGTAATTAGATCTACAAGTAACAAGTGTTGGCTATTGTTAAGTGGTATTCATATGCACGCTAAGTATAAGTATTAAGTGCATTTATGAATTATGGAATTCATATGCATATGCACACTACATTATATAAATCGTTAGTGAGGCCAATATTAAGTTATGGGTGCCAAATTTGGTATAATATTTCTCCTTCTTAAATGAAAAAAAAAAGAATTTTCGAAAGGACATGTTTAAGAGCATATACATCTCTTTTTAAATCACCTTATAGTGACTATAAAAAGTACATATCCAATAGAAAATTATATATCTTAGCAAAGATAAGCAGAATAGACAATTTCAGTATTTATTTGATAAGAAACCATATTTTGAAACCCTCAAATAAACTGAGAATAATTTTCGAATGGCACCATATTATATTAATGAATAATATATAGAAAAAATGGTTATATTCCAAATATAGCGTGATCTATTTCCAGGTTCCCTATTTTTTTTAAAGAAAAAGCATAGAAAATTCAAATTTAATGAAGAATGTTTACTATCATTTGAAAGAACATTCCTTAGCATTTATTTTTTGAAGATTATGTGTATCAAATGTTGGCCATTGCTATATTGCAGATGGTTCATCTGTTGAGTCCAATTTTCGATGACTCCTTCGAGCATTTCGACTGGTAACTTGCGATTACTGTATTATTTTTAAGGTTTGTTTGTACCCGATGAATAATATATCTTCAAATTTAAAATTTTTTATTTTGTAATCTTTTTGCATTATATGAAGAGCTTTTTTGGAAAAAAGCTGAAAATCTAAAGAATCAAGCAGAGTTCCGAAAGCCAAATCGGAATTTTTAGAAAATGAGGATATCGTTCGGACGATTCAATCTATGAACCAGCAAATATTGCAGTATTTAGTGATTACTATCAAATATTTCTTTAATAATTTGTATCTTCCTTTCATATGCATTTAAAACATCTGCCTGTAAACAAACAAAAACAAAAAGACGCTTAAAATTCTCTACATGAAAAAGCTTTGTGGTAATGCCTCAAGCCTCAATTAACATTTCAACAGCCATAATTTAGCAACTATAAAGGTAATAAAAATACAAAACAAGTACAGCATTTTACAGCATGAAATTATTTAGTAGAAAGCGACGTAAATTGTTGTACTCGTAATATAAATGCAGAAAATACACGTTTTAAGGCTAAATTACGTGTTCAGCAGTAATAAGCCATTAAGCAAAATATTATACAAACTGAAGAATACTAAAAGAAAACAAGTAAACTTGTGAAAAATTATGGAATAAATTTGTAAAGAATTAAAAATACTAAAAAAAATATTGATAGAAAAGAGAAAGAAATTTTGAAATTTACATAATACTAGCTAAACCCGTTGTGCCTCGCTATCGCCCCCTCTCGTTATAAATTAAAATAAAATAAAAAAAAAATAAAATGTATTTATATATTTACAAAAATTTATTTTTTTTAATTTCAATTTATTTATTGAAACGGTTTAGGATATACAATATTTTTAGTTTGCCCAACATACACATATAAATCGGTGAGTTTTCCTGCACGGGATATTAACCTTGAGCTTTGCTAACAGTCACCACAAACGCTAACCACACAGGAAACTGCAATTGTTTAAAATCTAACGTTTAAATGGTCCAGTTTGATTTTATTTTTTTTAAATGCAAAAATTTGTAAAATATTAAAAAGTTTGTACTACATACTCAAGACGTGTTTTAACTTACATCGAATATCAGTTGTTTTTAATGAAGAGTTTTTTATAAGGTACACTATTTTAAATAATTGTTATAAATTCATAATTGTTTGAATTTTATTTTATTTAAATTCCTTAAAAACATTAAGAAATAACATTTTAATTATTATTAATATTAATATTTTACAAATATTTTAGTTTTTGTTTCATGCAAATATTCTATTTATTATTATATATATTATTTATTCTAATTATTATTGTTACAGCACTGGATGTGTGTTCTAGGGTTAAAGAAGCCCCGCAAATTGAAAAATATTTTATTTGTAACTATGTGCGTATGATCAATATACATTTGTATACATACCTTAATTAGTTAATTACATATACGTCTCAGTTTCTTCTGGAAATAAGGCACAAAATGAAGACACTAAAAGTCTAGCAAGAAATTCCATTATTATGAGCCTCTTATATTTATTGTTGTATTTTTTTATTAAAAAACAAACAAAAAAAGTAATAAAATTTGTATCTATTCAAAAATGAAGCAGCTATATTAAATGCAGTTAAATATAGTAGAAGCCCTGTTTATCACAGAAACCAAATTCAAAAGGTGTGAAAGAAAGGCTTAAATGGAAAATCCTTTTAAATATGAGAGTAGTTGTATCATAATATAATATGATAATATGTTTTAACAAAATGGAGATACACACGGAAACCCAGCATAGTTTTGATACATTTTTCTTTGAAAAGTTGTTTCTGTAACAATTGTGGGTGAGTGATCTGACGATAATTCTAACGAAGATTCGAAGATTGATCCTGATTGCTTAAAATCCATTTTGAAGATGATGACCTCCAAAGCAAACTCATTATTGGGCTCGCACAGACTGTTCAAAATATCTTGAAGTTCCTTTTTATCATTTACATTTTATATCGTTGGTCTCATGTAGAAAGGCCCTAACTCGCTATTTTTTCGAAATTAGTTTTTTTTGCGATTCCAATGCATTTAACGCAAATACACCTCCTCACAAAAATTTATTGCAATAGTGTAAAAAATAACGCTTTTATAAGCGGTTGTACAAAAAAAGTTACATGTGGAATATTACAGTTTCTATTATGTATGTTTTTACCTTCTCCTGTAAAGTTTCAAATATGCGAGTTAGGGCCTTTCTACATGACACCATCGATATATTGTTCTATTGCTTGGTTTACCCCTGGCAGATTAATTGAATACTTGAACATATTTTTCTATTTTTTTTTTTTAAATTTTTAATACTCTATATTTTATGTAAATGTACTACAATATTTTTCATTGTTTATATATATTTTCACACTAAAATGCATATGTGCATTAGGTAAATAAGGAATGAGACCCATGTCACATCACACACGCATTTAAAAGAGATATTCTTATCACTCGTGTGTTGTTTACCTTACGGAGTGATGAGTATATTGAATGGATCTTATCTTGTTACTAGTTTAGTTTTAAGATTTGTATTTGTATTTTAGTTATTAAGGTTTTAATTTGTAAATAAAATTCAGTGTCATACTATTATTGGAAGAGTGAATTACAATCAATCCCAGTATCTAGTAAAAAATTGAGGAGTTCATTACAACCACCTTGAATTTGGCACGCAAGCGGTAAAACACTTGTTTTCATTTCTGCAAGTTTTTACAACATTTTTATATTCAATTTCAATATTTTCAATAGTCTATAAGAAAGTAAAAAATATATATTTTCCTAAGTAAAAATGAGAAAAACAATTTATAAAAACTTTGCTATGAATAAAAGAAAAATAGTTTAGAAGTAAGAAATTTTCATGCAAATGACATAACGCCGAATTATAATAATCTTTATAGCATTTCCATAAACTTTTGCAAAACTTTCTGTGACTTTTTTACTTCTAAAACCACATTTTTTCTTTTTAACTTTACAGATGATTTTAAGCACGTAAATGTTGCACTAAAGAAAACGTAGCTGCATGCAAATGGAAGAAGGCAATTTAAATAGAATAAAAACGTAAGTTTCTAACATTATATATTAAAAATAATCTAAATTTTTGTTTCATGATTGCAGACAACAGAAAATTTTTCAAGAAATAAACTTCTTTTTTTTATAGTTTTTTCTCAGTAAAAAGGAATATTGAGGTAAGTGAGTGTGAAAAGGCAAAGAATTTACATTGGTTATATAAATGTTGTAAAAAATCAGAACAATTTGTGTAACGAAGGAAAATAACGAATTTAGTGATAATTTTTAAGTTGCCAACATTCATTCTAGTCACCTGCAAAATTAAATGGAGAATTTTCAAGCATTTTTAACTATAAACTAAAAGAAAGCATCACGTTTAATTTTTGAAGAAATTGTTTGAAATAAAGGGTGTCCCCACTAGAACGCAATTTTTAAATTTTAAATAAAACACAGATATTAAAAAAAATCGTGAAACTTTATTATATGGGAAATTAGACAGAATGAGGTTATGTATGGAACAAGATATCGTGCAGATGACCGCCGCGGCTTTGCTGGCACACAAGAGATCTTTTAATGAAATTTTCAATGACCTTTTTGCATAAATACTGTGGTATTTCATTAATGCAGCGTTCAATTTCCTCTTTTAAGGCTTGAGTCGTCGTCGACTTATTCGCGTAAACCATCGAATTCAAAAAATCCCAAAGAAAAAAATCTAAAGGTGTTAAATCGCACGATCTAGGCGGCCAATTCTGGTCTCCATGAGATGTGACGCCGTCTTGTTGAAACCACATGCCCTCCACATTCATTTCTTCAATTCTAGGCAATAAAAAACTGGTTATGATTTGCGTTCTAGTTGGGACACCCTTTAAAAGTAAAATTTATACGTTTTCGAATTTTTTTTTTGTGATAAAAGCATCATATTATAAATAAATCTGGGTGATAACCTGAGATAAATTGCTTATATGTATAAATAGCTTGTAATGCACAAACTATCTCAAGAATCTTTCAGTTTGTCAGTAATATACAAATAATTTACAATAATCATCCAGTACAGTGAGAACACTTTTAAATCATGATATTATTATTATTCTAAAGACTCACATCAATAACTGCACTGCACTGCAATGTTACTGGGTAGCTGTATGATCGGGAAAATGCGACCCAAACCGAAACGAAGCAAATCGAATCAATTTTTTTCTATACCAATGTAGTGACTTTTTGTTAAATTAGTCCAAAATTTAAAAATTTGGCAAGCAAAATCATATTTTTATTAAAAAACATCTTACGGTACGTTTGATTATATTCATTTCAGCAGGTCTTTGTTATTATTATAAAGAAATAATTCAAAATACATGTACATATATTTTTAAATAAAGAATAAAAAAATCTTTAAGGAGAAATAAAAGCTTGTACTGGCTGCTCCAAGCCAATCTGCAATCAATACTCGATTAGTCGACCAATATATACAAACTGCTCGATAAATTTGCGTTAAAATTGTATTTCTCTTGTTTTCATTACTTATTGAATTTTGTGATTTCTTGCCACAAGGTCGTACGGTCAGTAATGAATTCAACCGTAAAGTTATGCGCCGTTTGCGCGAAGCAATTCGTCAGAAAAGCACAGAATTTTGGAAAAACCAATCATGGATTTTGCACCATAATAACGCACCAGCTCACACATCGATGCTTGTGCGTGAGTTTTTGGCCAAAAACAAAACCGTTATCATGCCTCAACCACCATATTTACCGGACTTGACCCCCGCTGACTTTTTCCTCTTCACAAAAACTAAATACACCGATGAAAGGAAAGCGTTTTGCTACGATTGAGGAGATAAAAGAAAAATCGAAACGGGAGCAGTTGGCGATACCAAAAAGCGCGTTTCAGAAGTGCTTCGAGGATTGGAAAAAATGCTGGCATAATTGTTGTATACCTGAGAGGGGATTACATTGAAGGGGACAAGATAGTTAGTTATTGATGAATAAATAAATACTTTTTTGATCAGACCTCGTATATCGTTTGTATGTATTTAGAATTCTCCTTGTTTGTGCCATAACATTATATATATTTCTCATTTATAACTTTATACACATATGTAAGTGTTTTAATGTATTTTGTGATTCTTTGCTTATGTAAGTGTTGCCTGAGAGATGTTTATATAATTTTCCAAACGAAGTTGTTTGTGACAGCATTCAATATACATATATTTTATGTGTGAGTATTTGAATGTGTTTCCTTTTAGTTGTGTTTTGTTTACATATGAGATGTTAAGTTCTTATTTTATTTATTTATTGATTTACATATATGGTGAATTTCGCTTCAAGTGACCCAACTTTTAAAATAGATGTCTTCCGATTTGGATGAAATTTGAACCAAGATTAGTACTATTGGATAGTAGGCCAGAGACAAATTTTCTCTCTATCAGTCAAGAACTGTCGGAGTTACAGGGGGTTAAAGTTGGACATTTTGTTCCATTTTGGTCATACAGGTTTTTTTTAAAATGAGTGTAACTTTTCACCTATTGCTCCTAGCAAAAATTGTCCAAAGGACTTTAGATAGCTATTTCTTCAATCATTCCAAAAATATTTTTTTTTATTTTTTAAAAATTTTTTTTATTTTTTTTTTTAATTTTGTTTCAATTGGTCCTTTTTTCAAAAGAAATCTTATACAATTTACTTTAAGGACTTTATAATCACTTAATGGGATGCGAGTGGGATATCTAATAAAAAAAATATTTTTTTAACTCAAGAATAGGATTTTTCAATATTTGGCAGTTCCTAACTGATAGAGCTAAAAATTCGTGTCTGGCCTACTATCCAATAGTACTAACCTTGGTGCAAATTTTATCCAAATCGAAAGACATCGATTTTTAAAATTGGGTCACTTGACCTGAAATTCACCATATACATTTTTAGTATTTTGCTGTATCAAGTGTTGTATTTATTGCTAATAGATGTTATATGTTCTACATAGCATTCCGTTGGAAAGCATAAATGTAAAAACATACAAAAATATTCAAAGATACACTAGCAAAATGTAATGCATTTTCTGGCCTGCTAAAGCCGTCATCAGCATTAACAGAAATATTCAAAAATAAATGTAGTGTAACAATTTATTTTCAAATAAATTGTATATTTAACTTGAAGGTAACTTCGATTAAAATTTTTGGAAAATTTATAAATATTCAATTTATATTATTAGGCTTTGAAATGATGAGGGTAATAATAACATGACAAAATATTTGCTATTTTAAATTTTTTATTTTGAAAGTCAAAAATACTATATGTTTCTTTTTGTTGACTTGAACAGAACTTAAAAATTTAATTGACAGATTAATATTTTCAATTGTCTCGTTTTAAAAAATAGATTAAGGCAAACTATTTGGAGTTTAACTTTTCCTTTACTACTATTTGTATAACAAATTTCACAAACACTCCACACTTACTAAAACTAAGTGCAATAATATGAGGAATTTCACATTCAGATTATTGAAAATTGTCCATGAAATTTAAATTACATTTAGATATAAATGCAGTTTTAGTTGTAGTACATGTGTTGTAAGGAACTTTACTTATACATACATGTACTCGTAAGTAAGACAGACAATAACTTTATTTCAATTACAAAAGGTTGAAGCTTATTTAAAATTCATATAAATCTGGCAATAATTATTAAAATATGTCCCATATGATTTTTATCACTAACATTATTTGTTGTTTATTTTTGAATGTTTCCCATGATTGCATTATTTGTAAAGTAAAACTGCTTCTCCATATAAACCGAATATCACACAAACAATGTTTATATTTATACTCAATTTAATAAAAAAAATATCATAAGTCAGAATACAAATATTTGTACATGTAGAGATGGATAAAAATAAATTGATTTCATAGAAAACGTCACATACACTCAGTATATATTAAAGAGTACACCTTATTCTATTTTTACACGGTAATTGATTCCAGGAAACTTCGTTAAACAAACCGTATTAAAAAAGATATTGATTCATATTATTGAAAAACTAAGATTTTTAAAAACAACTATTCAGGCTTATAATATTAAATCACAAATACAATTGGGGTATTCACAAGGTGTGCTATCATATTATATTGTCATAATGTTCTAACATTTTACAATGGTTTAAAAATATTGTTGTTGCTTTGTAAACAAAAAGTGTCTTAAATTAATAGAACTTTGCTTGCAATGTTTATTGTGCTGTCGTAATTAAAAATTTTTTGTATATTTACTTGAGTAAATAAAAATAGAGTTAGGTGTATATTATTAATAATAAATAGGGCTAAGATTTTCATGCACTAAAACATCCAAAATATGCAGCAAAACTTGAAAATATCAATAGATGGTGGGTTTATAGAATTCGGCACAGCCGAATATAAACTCTTATTTGTTTTAATTTCGGAATAAAAATTCTCTTAATTAAATAGGAATAGCAGCTCAACTGCTACAAAAACAATTAGACTTGGTAATATAATATTTGTTTAACCCATTAACGCCGAATGGGTAGAAAAATACCCAAAAATAGAGCTGTTTTTAAAAAATTCTAACTAGAGTCAGGTGCGAGGTATCACAAATCTGTTTTCAGTGACAGATAGAGGAAGGATGGAACTAGTTAAAAAAATTGGAGGGTCATATAGTGACATGTATTGGTGGGAAATGAGTGGGTCAAAAATAAGCAATTTTACAAAATCAAAAACTTTGAACGTCAATGGCTCTGGAAGATTTGAGGAATTGACTTCCCGAAAACCATCTTAGTGCCTTATAGCCTCAGCTGTCTTCTATCATAAACAAAAATATCACAGGAATATGACCACTCGTTTGTGTTGATTATAATGTTATTTGTATGTATCTACTGTAAATACTTTGTTTGAGAATAATTGTAGTAAGCTTTTTGAATATTGTATTTTATGTTTTTTATATTTTCACTTTTAAATTTTCACTTCAATAAAAACTTTATCTTAAAAACATCAATACTCAACTGGTTATGGGCCCAGGATACTTTTGCTAAGGGAATATAATCAAGAAGCTTAGAATGATTATTTAAATATCAAGAAGCTTAAAAGGATTATTTAAATGTCAAGAAGCTTAGAAGGATTAAACAAAAATTAGTTCAAGAAACGAAGAATTTGCTAAGGATAAACATGGAAGAATTTAAAATTGAAAAACTACGCGGAGCAGTAAATTGGTGTTCATGATGCGTATAATTTTAAAATCTATGGACCTTTACAAAATTGTTGATGGATATTTTAGAAAGCCTGTTATGCCGGATGGCAATGGAGATGCAGACAATGCTATATTTCTCAGCATTAAAATCTATAGACTTGGGAGAAAGCTGATATTAAGGCTCAACGTATAATTATAACATCTATTGATAATATTATTTTAAAATATTTAATGTGTTGCAAAGATGCAATTGAGATGTGGCAAAAATTGCATAGCATACATGAAATGCAAACAGACGTAAGCATTCATTTGTTGCAACAGCAGTTTTATGAATTAAAAAAGAATTCAGTAGACTCAATTGAAATGCATATTGCAAAAATAGAAGAACTTGCCGAAAGATTGAGAAGTTTAGGTGAACCATTATCTGAAAATATGATTATAACAAAAATTTTAATGACGTTACCACCAACATTTAACCATTTTGTTACGGCTTGGGAATCAACTGAAGAAAATAAAAAAAATATTTCGAATTTAACTAATCGTCTCATATTAGAGCAATCACGATTAAGTCGAGATATGGAAGTAGCTGAGGCTTTTACAACAAGAAGACAAAATCAACGTGAAGATAGCAAAAAGCCAGGTAAATGTTTTAAATGTAATAAAGAAGGACATTGGAAGAAAGATTGTCCATTATGGAAGAAAAAGGAAAATGTTAAGTTAAATAATTCAAAATCCAATGCTTTCATGAGTGGTAGGTCAAGTGTTTCCAAACAAGATGAATCTTGGTTGGTAGATTCAGGAGCTTCTGAACATATGACCTCACATAGAGAATGGCTTTCTAATTATCGAAAATTTGAAGAGCCATCCAAAATAAAAATTGGAGATGGAACAACTTTAAATGCAGTAGGCGAAGGAAATATTGATGTCTTAATTAATAGTGATGATGGCTGGAAGCAAAAATATTTAGAATATTTAGAAAACGTTCTTTTTGTACCAGAGATGAAAGTTAATTTATTTTCTACTACAGCAGCCATGGATAAAGGATATGTAATGAAATCCAATAAAAATAAATTTCCATTTCTATGACCAATAGCTTCAACTTTGTCATCTCGCATAAAAGTTGAAGCTATTGGTCATAGAAATGGAAATTTATTTGAGCTTGAAATAAAGGTGGTAACTAAAAACGAGTGCAATTATATTGCAAACACCAGCAACAATTCAAAGATATGGCATCAAAGGTTTGTTCATCAAAATATAAAACATGTGAAAGAGATATTAAAATCAAGAAATGTTGAATGCAAAGATGATGAGAACAAAATATGTGAAGGATGCTGTTTTGGGAAGCAGCATAAATTGCCATATACTTCTAGTGAAGTATCTAGTTCATGCAGACGTTTGCGGACCGATGGAAGAGCATTCAATTGGAAAATCAAAATACTTTTTATTACTAAAAGATGATTTTTCAAAATTTAAGTGGGTTTACTTTTTACAACAAAAAAGTGAAGTTTTCCAAAATGTCAAGAATTTCTTAAATATGATGAAGAATCAAAATATTAAAATTAGCATTTTTAGGTCTGATAATGGCAATGAATTCGTAAACAAAAATATGGATCAGTTACTCAAAAATTTTGGAATACATCATCAGAAGTCAGTATTTTATACCCCTGAACAGAATGGAGCTGCTGAAAGAGAAATTCGTACAATTGTTGAATTAGCAAGATGTATTTTACAAAATAAACATTTGAATAAATCTTTATGGGCTGAAGCTGTACATCATGTTGTATATGTATTAAATAGAACCGGCCCCAGGTTCAATCAAAAATAAATCCCCGCTTGAAGTATGGTTTAACAAAATTCCTAAAATTGAACATTTAAAGGTTTTTGGTACTCAAGTTTTTGCACATATTCCAAAACAAACACGAAAAAAATGGGATGCAAAAAGTAAGAAAGGTATTTTTGTCGGATTTGATTTAAATGTTAAAGGACACAGAATATTTTTTGAAAATAACAACAAAATCGAAATACATAGAGATGTAATTTTTTGTGATGAACTTGAGATTATAATTAACAATGAATACAACGATGATAATTTTTAAAGTCCTTTGAAGTAAATCAAGAAGGTCAAAATGCAGAATCTGAAAATAATGTATGCAACGATATAAATATTGAGCGAATAGATCAAAGTAATCAACAAATAAGTCAAGAAAATCAGAATTTGGAAACTAATAACTTAAATGTTGAACAAGTAGAAGAAAGTATCCAAGATGTTATTTCAATTTCACACCAGTCTGAAAATTCAAGTTTACAATTAGTTGATATTCAAAATGCAAACACTAATACAAGAAGAACAGAAGGTACCAGATATAATTTAAGACCCAATCCAAGAAAAAAAATTAACATTGATGAGATGTTTCTTTCCGAAATGGATGAAGACTTAAAAGAATCTATCATGTATGAAGAAGCTATAAAATCTAAAAACTCAGAAAATTGGAAAATAGCAATGGACGAAGAATATAATGCGCTAATGAAAAATAAGACATGGAAACTTTGCAAATTGTCTGATGGAAGAAAATTAGTTGATTGTCGCTGGGTATACAAAAGCAAATATAGTGCTGATAACACAGTTGAGCCATACAAAGCTCGCTTAGTAGCTAGAGGATTTACTCAAGAACATGGTCTAGACTACGAAGAAACTTTTAGTCCTGTGGTAAAGTATGACTCTGTTCGTCTTATGTTAGCAGTAGCAGTATCTGAAGGAATGGCTATTAAACAATTTGATATAAAGTCTGCCTTTTTGTACGGTGATTTAAATGAAGAAATTTATATGAGTCAACCACCTGGATATATTAAAGAATCACACAAAGTTTGCCTATTGAAGAAAAGTCTTTATGGATTAAAACAAGCTCCAAGATGTTTTAATAAAAAATTTTGTGAAATTATGGACAAATTCAGTATGAAAGTTAGCAAGTCTGATACATGTGTCTTTATCAAAAATGTAAAAGGATCAAAGATTATATTGGCACTATATGTGGATGATGGATTGTTAATATATAATGACGAGAATCTTGCTAATGATCTGTTAAATCATCTAAGTGAGAATTTTGAAATAAAAGAATGCCATATAAATAAATTTGTTGGTTTGCAAATACAAATTTTGAGTTCAGAAGCAACATTTCTTCATCAACAGCAATACATGGAGAAGGTTATTAAAAGATTTTCTATGCCAGATTGTAATTCTGTATATACTCCTTTGGAACCAGGCTGGATAAATCATATTAATGCCGGAGAATCAAATGAACGTTTTCCTTATAAAGAAATGATTGGCTCATTAATATATGTATCAATAATAAGCAGACCTGATATTTCATATGCCGTTTGTGTTTTGAGTAGATATATGGAGAAACCATGTCAAGTGCATATAAATGCTGCAAAAAGAGTATTAAGATATCTTAAAGGCACACTTAATTATGGTTTATTGTATACAAAACAAAACGGGTGTATGTTAAAAAGCTTTTCTGATTACGCTGGAGATATTGAAAATCGTAGATCAACTTCCGGAATTGTAACAAAACTGGGAGATCTCAACAACAACGTACAGTTGCACTGTCAACTACTGAGGCTGAATATATTGCTGCATGTGAAGCTGTTAAAGACATAGTATGGATGAAACGTTTTTTGAAAGAAACTACATACAACATAGCAGAAAATTATTTATATTTGGATAATCAGAGCACAATCAAACTTATAAAGAATCCTGAATATCATAAAAGGACCAACCATATTGATGTGAAATATCACTTTATTCGAGAAAAATTCTGTGAACACGAATTTGATCTAAGTTTTGTTAATTCTAAGGAACAATTAGCAGATATTTTAACTAAACCCCTTTCAAAACCACTTTTTGAAAATTTTAGAAAACATTTAAATATTGTTCATAATTCTTTTATATTTCACTTTTAAATTTTCACTTCAATAAACACTTTATCTTAAAAACATCAATACTCAACTGTTTGGTTCACAGGTACGATTTTATGGCATGGGTATTTAAGTGGGTATTTAACGTGTTCTAAAATATATAAAAAAGGGATACATCAATATCCATTGAAGAAATAATTAGAGTAATTAAACACATTGGAATAAAACCTATAAAAAAGTTTCATAAAATAACGACAAGCAATCCTGAAGCAGTAAACTTCAAGTTCAAACAGATAATATATCTTTGAAGATCTGTAAGTGCATGAAACGGTAACAAATTGTAATTGATGTGAATATTAAAAACAAATATTAAGAATGTAAATGGAAACCGATTAAATAAATTTATATTCCAGGAATCATTTAATTTCAGTTCTTTTTGCTAAAAACGTTACTCAATTTTTCAGATATTCATGATTTCTGACTCCTAATTAATATTGGAAAGACTTTGGAATAACACACTCCACGAATATATATTATATTCGCAACATTTTCTGCAGTATAAAATATTGGATGAGGTATTTGAGAACTGGCAAAGAACAGTCTCATGTTTCATCAATCAGATGATGGTTTCATTAACATTAGTTTAACAAAAGTTTTTCCTAAATAAGTTTGTTGCATTTTCAATTTGGAATTTTTAATTAGAAATTTAAATTTGTAAATTCTTTATATTAGTTTGGATTACCTAAATCACAACTAGCAAAGGTTTAATTAGTATCAGTATTACTGACCTTCTTAAAGCAATTCCTAATTACCTTCTTTAAACACAACACATTTTACACAGCTGCTTCTGGAAATTCCCCTTAAAATATTAGGACTGTTTGATTGTTTCCCTTTAAAATGTGTAAAGCAATTAAGGGTCCACAAGTAATTTAGGTAAGGCGACTACCTGTTAGCTGACCTTAACAGAAACAGGTAGTACGATATTATTAGACACATTTTCACGGTTGTTTCTTATGGCTTAAAATTTGAAAACAAAATCAGTATGTCACAAACTCTCAACAAGGCTGCATCATGTTTCGTATATTTTTGGTAAAAATAATAATTTTCAGCACAACAACTTTAAAAATATCTTTAAGTGCGTAAAACTGCGTCAAAGGAGGATTAAAAGCCACGACAAAGGAGGATTAAAAGTCAAACATTTAAAGTTGTGAAAATTGTTAAAAATGACAATTTTCAGCACAACGACTTTAAAAACATCTTTAAGTGCGTAAAACCGCGTCAAAGGAGGAGTAAAAGCCACGCCAAAGGAGGATTAAAAGTCAAACATTTAAAGTTGTGAAAATTGTTAAAAATGACAATTTTCAGCACAACGACTTTAAAAACATCTTTAAGTGCGTAAAACCGCGTCAAAGGAGGAGTAGAACCGCGACAAAGGAGGATTAAAAGTCAAACATTTAAAGTTGTGAAAATTGTTAAAAAATAACAATTTTCAGCACAACGACTTTAAAAACATCTTTAAGTGCGTAAAACCGCGTCAAAGGAGGAGTAGAACCGCGACAAAGGAGGATTAAAAGTCAAACATTTAAAGTTGTGAAAATTGTTAAAAAATGACAATTTTCAGCACAACGACTTTAAAAACATCTTTAAGTGCGTAAAACTGCGTCAAAGGAGGATTAAAAGTCAAACATTTAAAGTTGTGAAAATTGTTAAAAAATAACAATTTTCAGCACGACTTTAAAAACATCTTTAAGTGCGTAAAACCGCGTCAAAGGAGGATTAAAAGCCACGCCAAAGGAGGATTAAAAGTCAAACATTTAAAGTTGTGAAAATTTAAAAAAAATTAAATTAAATAAAAGAAATTGTATTTCATGTAAGTATTGGCAACATAAATATTTAGAAACAATTATATTATGAAAATTGTTAAAAATGACAATTTTCAGCACAACGACTTTAAAAACATCTTTAAGTGCGTAAAACCGCGTCAAAGGAGGATTAAAAGTCAAACATTTAAAGTTGTGAAAATTGTTAAAAATAAAAGTTTTCAGCACAACAACTTTAAAAATATCTTTAAGTGCGTAAAACCGCGTCAAAGGAGGCTTGAAAGCCACGCCAAAGGAGGATTAAAAGTCAAACATTTAAAGTTGTGAAAATTTAAAAAAAGTGAAATTAAATAAAAGAAATTGTATTTCATGTAAGTATTGGCAACATAAATATTTAGAAATAATCATATTGTGAAAATTGTTAAAAATGACAATTTTCAGCACAAGGACTTTAAAAACATCTTTAAGTGCGTAAAACTGCGTCAAAGGAGGATTAAAAGCCACGCCAAAGGAGGATTAAAAGTCAAACATTTAAAGTTGTGAAAATTGTTAAAAAATAAAAGTTTTCAGCACAACGACTTTAAAAACATCTTTAAGTGCGTAAAACCGCGTCAAAGGAGGATTAAAAGTCAAACATTTAAAGTTGTGAAAATTTAAAAAAAATTAAATTAAATAAAAGAAATTGTATTTCATGTAAGTATTGGCAACATAAATATTTAGAAATAATCATATTGTGAAAATTGTTAAAAATAAAAGTTATCAGCACAACGACTTTAAAAACATCTTTAAGTGCGTAAAACTGCGTCAAAGGAGGATTAAAAGTCAAACATTTAAAGTTGTGAAAATTGTTAAAAAATAACAATTTTCAGCACAACGATTTTAAAAACATCTTTAAGTGCGTAAAACCGCGTCAAAGGAGGATTAAAAGCCACGCCAAAGGAGGATTAAAAGTCAAACATTTAAAGTTGTGAAAATTTAAAAAAAATGAAATTAAATAAAAGAAATTGTATTTCATGTAAGTATTGGCAACATAAATATTTAGAAACAATCATATTGTGAAAATTGTTAAAAATAAAAGTTATCAGCACAACGACTTTAAAAACATCTTTAAGTGCGTAAAACTGCGTCAAAGGAGGATTAAAAGTCAAACATTTAAAGTTGTGAAAATTGTTAAAAAATAAAAGTTTTCAGCACAACGATTTTAAAAACATCTTTAAGTGCGTAAAACCGCGTCAAAGGAGGATTAAAAGCCACGCCAAAGGAGGATTAAAAGTCAAACATTTAAAGTTGTGAAAATTGTTAAAAAATAACAATTTTCAGCACAACGATTTTAAAAACATCTTTAAGTGCGTAAAACTGCGTCAAAGGAGGATTAAAAGCCACGCCAAAGGAGGATTAAAAGTCAAACATTTAAAGTTGTGAAAATTGTTAAAAAATAAAAGTTTTCAGCACAACGACTTTAAAAACATCTTTAAGTGCGTAAAACCGCGTCAAAGGAGGATTAAAAGTCAAACATTTAAAGTTGTGAAAATTTAAAAAAAATTAAATTAAATAAAAGAAATTGTATTTCATGTAAGTATTGGCAACATAAATATTTAGAAATAATCATATTGTGAAAATTGTTAAAAATAAAAGTTATCAGCACAACGACTTTAAAAACATCTTTAAGTGCGTAAAACTGCGTCAAAGGAGGATTAAAAGTCAAACATTTAAAGTTGTGAAAATTGTTAAAAAATAACAATTTTCAGCACAACGATTTTAAAAACATCTTTAAGTGCGTAAAACCGCGTCAAAGGAGGATTAAAAGCCACGCCAAAGGAGGATTAAAAGTCAAACATTTAAAGTTGTGAAAATTTAAAAAAAATGAAATTAAATAAAAGAAATTGTATTTCATGTAAGTATTGGCAACATAAATATTTAGAAACAATCATATTGTGAAAATTGTTAAAAATAAAAGTTATCAGCACAACGACTTTAAAAACATCTTTAAGTGCGTAAAACTGCGTCAAAGGAGGATTAAAAGTCAAACATTTAAAGTTGTGAAAATTGTTAAAAAATAAAAGTTTTCAGCACAACGACTTTAAAAACATCTTTAAGTGCGTAAAACTGCGTCAAAGGAGGATTAAAAGCCACGCCAAAGGAGGATTAAAAGTCAAACATTTAAAGTTGTGAAAATTGTTAAAAAAATAACAATTTTCAGCACAAGGACTTTAAAAACATCTTTAAGTGCGTAAAACTGCGTCAAAGGAGGATTAAAAGCCACGCCAAAGGAGGATTAAAAGTCAAACATTTAAAGTTGTGAAAATTGTTAAAAAAATAACAATTTTCAGCACAAGGACTTTAAAAACATCTTTAAGTGCGTAAAACTGCGTCAAAGGAGGATTAAAAGCCACGCCAAAGGAGGATTAAAAGTCAAACATTTAAAGTTGTGAAAATTGTTAAAAAAATAACAATTTTCAGCACAAGGACTTTAAAAACATCTTTAAGTGCGTAAAACTGCGACAAAGGAGGATTAAAAGCCACGCCAAAGGAGGATTAAAAGTCAAACATTTAAAGTTGTGAAAATTGTTAAAAAAATAACAATTTTCAGCACAACGACTTTAAAAACATCTTTAAGTGCGTAAAACTGCGACAAAGGAGGATTAAAAGCCACGCAAAAGGAGGATTAAAAGTCAAACATTTAAAGTTGTGAAAATTTAAAAAAAGTGAAATTAAATAAAAGAAATTGTATTTCATGTAAGTATTGGCAACATAAATATTTAGAAACAATCATATTAACAAGTTTATGTTAAATGTTGCAACTTGAAGAACGACATAATAGAGGGAAACCGAATAAAAAAAGGGATACACCAATATCCATTGAAGAAATAATTAGAGTAATTAAACACATTGGAATAAAACCTATAAAAAAGTTTCATAAAATAACGACAAGCAATCCTGAAGCAGTAAACTTCAAGTTCAAACAGATAATATATCTTTGAAGATCTGTAAGTGCATGAAACGGTAACAAATTGTAATTGATGTGAATATTAAAAACAAATATTAAGAATGTAAATGGAAACCGATTAAATAAATTTATATTCCAGGAATCATTTAATTTCAGTTCTTTTTGCTAAAAACGTTACTCAATTTTTCAGATATTCATGATTTCTGACTCCTAATTAATATTGGAAAGACTTTGGAATAACACACTCCACGAATATATATTATATTCGCAACATTTTCTGCAGTATAAAATATTGGATGAGGTATTTGAGAACTGGCAAAGAACAGTCTCATGTTTCATCAATCAGATGATGGTTTCATTAACATTAGTTTAACAAAAGTTTTTCCTAAATAAGTTTGTTGCATTTTCAATTTGGAATTTTTAATTAGAAATTTAAATTTGTAAATTCTTTATATTAGTTTGGATTACCTAAATCACAACTAGCAAAGGTTTAATTAGTATCAGTATTACTGACCTTCTTAAAGCAATTCCTAATTACCTTCTTTAAACACAACACATTTTACACAGCTGCTTCTGGAAATTCCCCTTAAAATATTAGGACTGTTTGATTGTTTCCCTTTAAAATGTGTAAAGCAATTAAGGGTCCACAAGTAATTTAGGTAAGGCGACTACCTGTTAGCTGACCTTAACAGAAACAGGTAGTACGATATTATTAGACACATTTTCACGGTTGTTTCTTATGGCTTAAAATTTGAAAACAAAATCAGTATGTCACAAACTCTCAACAAGGCTGCATCATGTTTCGTATATTTTTGGTAAAAATAATAATTTTCAGCACAACAACTTTAAAAATATCTTTAAGTGCGTAAAACTGCGTCAAAGGAGGATTAAAAGCCACGACAAAGGAGGATTAAAAGTCAAACATTTAAAGTTGTGAAAATTGTTAAAAATGACAATTTTCAGCACAACGACTTTAAAAACATCTTTAAGTGCGTAAAACCGCGTCAAAGGAGGAGTAAAAGCCACGCCAAAGGAGGATTAAAAGTCAAACATTTAAAGTTGTGAAAATTGTTAAAAATGACAATTTTCAGCACAACGACTTTAAAAACATCTTTAAGTGCGTAAAACCGCGTCAAAGGAGGATTAAAAGTCAAACATTTAAAGTTGTGAAAATTGTTAAAAAATAAAAGTTTTCAGCACAACGACTTTAAAAACATCTTTAAGTGCGTAAAACCGCGTCACAGGAGGATTAAAAGTCAAACATTTAAAGTTGTGAAAATTGTTAAAAAATAACAATTTTCAGCACAACGACTTTAAAAACATCTTTAAGTGCGTAAAACCGTGTCAAAGGAGGATTAAAAGCCACGCCAAAGGAGGATTAAAAGTCAAACATTTAAAGTTGTGAAAATTGTTAAAAAATAAAAGTTTTCAGCACAACGACTTTAAAAACATCTTTAAGTGCGTAAAACCGCGTCACAGGAGGATTAAAAGTCAAACATTTAAAGTTGTGAAAATTGTTAAAAAATAACAATTTTCAGCACAACGACTTTAAAAACATCTTTAAGTGCGTAAAACCGCGACAAAGGAGGATTAAAAGTCAAACATTTAAAGTTGTGAAAATTGTTAAAAAATAACAATTTTCAGCACAACGACTTTAAAAACATCTTTAAGTGCGTAAAACCGTGTCAAAGGAGGATTAAAAGCCACGCCAAAGGAGGATTAAAAGTCAAACATTTAAAGTTGTGAAAATTGTTAAAAAATAAAAGTTTTCAGCACAACGACTTTAAAAACATCTTTAAGTGCGTAAAACCGCGTCACAGGAGGATTAAAAGTCAAACATTTAAAGTTGTGAAAATTGTTAAAAAATAAAAGTTTTCAGCACAACGACTTTAAAAACATCTTTAAGTGCGTAAAACCGCGACAAAGGAGGATTAAAAGTCAAACATTTAAAGTTGTGAAAATTGTTAAAAAATAACAATTTTCAGCACTACGACTTTAAAAACATCTTTAAGTGCGTAAAACCGTGTCAAAGGAGGATTAAAAGCCACGCCAAAGGAGGATTAAAAGTCAAACATTTAAAGTTGTGAAAATTGTTAAAAAATAAAAGTTTTCAGCACAACGACTTTAAAAACATCTTTAAGTGCGTAAAACCGCGTCACAGGAGGATTAAAAGTCAAACATTTAAAGTTGTGAAAATTGTTAAAAAATAACAATTTTCAGCACAACGACTTTAAAAACATCTTTAAGTGCGTAAAACCGTGTCAAAGGAGGATT
Source organism: Bellardia pandia (assembly GCA_916048285.2). NCBI lineage: Eukaryota > Metazoa > Arthropoda > Insecta > Diptera > Calliphoridae > Bellardia > Bellardia pandia. The sequence goes on along the minus strand of OU696532.1, from coordinate 19,534,754 downwards.
AAAAGCCACGCCAAAGGAGGATTAAAAGTCAAACATTTAAAGTTGTGAAAATTGTTAAAAAATAAAAGTTTTCAGCACAACGACTTTAAAAACATCTTTAAGTGCGTAAAACCGCGTCACAGGAGGATTAAAAGTCAAACATTTAAAGTTGTGAAAATTGTTAAAAAATAACAATTTTCAGCACAACGACTTTAAAAACATCTTTAAGTGCGTAAAACCGCGTCAAAGGAGGATTAAAAGTCAAACATTTAAAGTTGTGAAAATTGTTAAAAAATAACAATTTTCAGCACAACGACTTTAAAAACATCTTTAAGTGCGTAAAACCGTGTCAAAGGAGGATTAAAAGCCACGCCAAAGGAGGATTAAAAGTCAAACATTTAAAGTTGTGAAAATTGTTAAAAAATAAAAGTTTTCAGCACAACGACTTTAAAAACATCTTTAAGTGCGTAAAACCGCGTCACAGGAGGATTAAAAGTCAAACATTTAAAGTTGTGAAAATTGTTAAAAAATAACAATTTTCAGCACAACGACTTTAAAAACATCTTTAAGTGCGTAAAACCGCGTCAAAGGAGGATTAAAAGTCAAACATTTAAAGTTGTGAAAATTGTTAAAAAATAAAAGTTTTCAGCACAACGACTTTAAAAACATCTTTAAGTGCGTAAAACCGCGTCACAGGAGGATTAAAAGTCAAACATTTAAAGTTGTGAAAATTGTTAAAAAATAAAAGTTTTCAGCACAACGACTTTAAAAACATCTTTAAGTGCGTAAAACCGCGTCACAGGAGGATTAAAAGTCAAACATTTAAAGTTGTGAAAATTGTTAAAAAATAACAATTTTCAGCACAACGACTTTAAAAACATCTTTAAGTGCGTAAAACCGCGTCAAAGGAGGCTTGAAAGTCAAACATTTAAAGTTGTGAAAATTGTTAAAAAATAACAATTTTGAGCACAACGACTTTAAAAACATCTTTAAGTGCGTAAAACTGCGTCAAAGGAGGATTAAAAGTCAAACATTTAAAGTTGTGAAAATTGTTAAAAAATAACAATTTTCAGCACAACGACTTTAAAAACATCTTTAAGTGCGTAAAACCGCGTCACAGGAGGATTAAAAGCCACGCCAAAGGAGGATTAAAAGTCAAACATTTAAAGTTGTGAAAATTGTTAAAAAATAACAATTTTCAGCACAACGACTTTAAAAACATCTTTAAGTGCGTAAAACCGCGTCAAAGGAGGATTAAAAGTCAAACATTTAAAGTTGTGAAAATTGTTAAAAAATAACAATTTTCAGCACAACGACTTTAAAAACATCTTTAAGTGCGTAAAACCGCGTCAAAGGAGGATTAAAAGTCAAACATTTAAAGTTGTGAAAATTGTTAAAAAATAACAATTTTCAGCACAACGACTTTAAAAACATCTTTAAGTGCGTAAAACCGCGTCAAAGGAGGATTAAAAGTCAAACATTTAAAGTTGTGAAAATTGTTAAAAAATAACAATTTTCAGCACAACGACTTTAAAAACATCTTTAAGTGCGTAAAACCGCGTCAAAGGAGGATTAAAAGTCAAACATTTAAAGTTGTGAAAATTGTTAAAAAATAACAATTTTCAGCACAACGACTTTAAAAACATCTTTAAGTGCGTAAAACCGCGTCAAAGGAGGATTAAAAGTCAAACATTTAAAGTTGAGAAAATTGTTAAAAAATAACAATTTTCAGCACAACGACTTTAAAAACATCTTTAAGTGCGTAAAACCGCGTCAAAGGAGGCTTGAAAGCCACGCCAAAGGAGGATTAAAAGTCAAACATTTAAAGTTGTGAAAATTTAAAAAAAGTGAAATTAAATAAAAGAAATTGTATTTCATGTAAGTATTGGCAACATAAATATTTAGAAACAATCATATTATGAAAATTGTTAAAAAATAACAATTTTCAGCACAACGACTTTAAAAACATCTTTAAGTGCGTAAAACCGCGTCAAAGGAGGATTAAAAGTCAAACATTTAAAGTTGTGAAAATTGTTAAAAAATAACAATTTTCAGCACAACGACTTTAAAAACATCTTTAAGTGCGTAAAACCGCGTCAAAGGAGGATTAAAAGCCACGCCAAAGGAGGATTAAAAGTCAAACATTTAAAGTTGTGAAAATTGTTAAAAATGACAATTTTCAGCACAACGACTTTAAAAACATCTTTAAGTGCGTAAAACCGCGTCAAAGGAGGATTAAAAGTCAAACATTTAAAGTTGAGAAAATTTAAAAAAAGTGAAATTAAATAAAAGAAATTGTATTTCATGTAAGTATTGGCAACATAAATATTTAGAAACAATCATATTATGAAAATTGTTAAAAATGACAATTTTCAGCACAACGACTTTAAAAACATCTTTAAGTGCGTAAAACCGCGTCAAAGGAGGATTAAAAGCCACGCCAAAGGAGGATTAAAAGTCAAACATTTAAAGTTGTGAAAATTGTTAAAAATGACAATTTTCAGCACAACGACTTTAAAAACATCTTTAAGTGCGTAAAACCGCGTCAAAGGAGGATTAAAAGTCAAACATTTAAAGTTGAGAAAATTGTTAAAAAATAACAATTTTCAGCACAACGACTTTAAAAACATCTTTAAGTGCGTAAAACCGCGTCAAAGGAGGATTAAAAGTCAAACATTTAAAGTTGAGAAAATTGTTAAAAAATAACAATTTTCAGCACAACGACTTTAAAAACATCTTTAAGTGCGTAAAACCGCGACAAAGGAGGATTAAAAGCCACGCCAAAGGAGGATTAAAAGTCAAACATTTAAAGTTGTGAAAATTTAAAAAAAAATGAAATTAAATAAAAGAAATTGTATTTCATGTAAGTATTGGCAACATAAATATTTAGAAACAATCATATTATGAAAATTGTTAAAAATGACAATTTTCAGCACAACGACTTTAAAAACATCTTTAAGTGCGTAAAACTGCGTCAAAGGAGGATTAAAAGTCAAACATTTAAAGTTGTGAAAATTGTTAAAAAATAACAATTTTCAGCACAACGACTTTAAAAACATCTTTAAGTGCGTAAAACCGCGTCAAAGGAGGATTAAAAGTCAAACATTTAAAGTTGTGAAAATTTAAAAAAAATGAAATTAAATAAAAGAAATTGTATTTCATGTAAGTATTGGCAACATAAATATTTAGAAACAATCATATTATGAAAATTGTTAAAAATGACAATTTTCAGCACAACGACTTTAAAAACATCTTTAAGTGCGTAAAACTGCGTCAAAGGAGGATTAAAAGTCAAACATTTAAAGTTGTGAAAATTGTTAAAAAATAACAATTTTCAGCACAACGACTTTAAAAACATCTTTAAGTGCGTAAAACCGCGTCAAAGGAGGATTAAAAGCCACGCCAAAGGAGGATTAAAAGTCAAACATTTAAAGTTGTGAAAATTTAAAAAAAATGAAATTAAATAAAAGAAATTGTATTTCATGTAAGTATTGGCAACATAAATATTTAGAAACAATCATATTGTGAAAATTGTTAAAAATGACAATTTTCAGCACAACGACTTTAAAAACATCTTTAAGTGCGTAAAACCGCGTCAAAGGAGGATTAAAAGTCAAACATTTAAAGTTGTGAAAATTTAAAAAAAATGAAATTAAATAAAAGAAATTGTATTTCATGTAAGTATTGGCAACATAAATATTTAGAAACAATCATATTGTGAAAATTGTTAAAAATGACAATTTTCAGCACAACGACTTTAAAAACATCTTTAAGTGCGTAAAACCGCGTCAAAGGAGGATTAAAAGTCAAACATTTAAAGTTGTGAAAATTTAAAAAAAATGAAATTAAATAAAAGAAATTGTATTTCATGTAAGTATTGGCAACATAAATATTTAGAAACAATCATATTATGAAAATTGTTAAAAATGACAATTTTCAGCACAACGACTTTAAAAACATCTTTAAGTGCGTAAAACTGCGTCAAATGAGGATTAAAAGTCAAACATTTAAAGTTGTGAAAATTGTTAAAAAATAACAATTTTCAGCACAACGACTTTAAAAACATCTTTAAGTGCGTAAAACCGCGTCAAAGGAGGATTAAAAGTCAAACATTTAAAGTTGTAAAAATTGTTAAAAAATGACAATTTTCAGCACAACGACTTTAAAAACATCTTTAAGTGCGTAAAACCGCGTCAAAGGAGGATTAAAAGTCAAACATTTAAAGTTGTGAAAATTTAAAAAAAATGAAATTAAATAAAAGAAATTGTATTTCATGTAAGTATTGGCAACATAAATATTTAGAAACAATCATATTATGAAAATTGTTAAAAATAAAAGTTTTCAGCACAACGACTTTAAAAACATCTTTAAGTGCGTAAAACTGCGTCAAAGGAGGATTAAAAGCCACGCCAAAGGAGGATTAAAAGCCAAACATTTAAAGTTGTGAAAATTTAAAAAAAAATGAAATTAAATAAAAGAAATTGTATTTCATGTAAGTATTGGCAACATAAATATTTAGAAACAATCATATTATGAAAATTGTTAAAAATAAAAGTTTTCAGCACAACGACTTTAAAAACATCTTTAAGTGCGTAAAACCGCGTCAAAGGAGGATTAAAAGTCAAACATTTAAAGTTGTGAAAATTGTTAAAAAATAACAATTTTCAGCACAACGACTTTAAAAACATCTTTAAGTGCGTAAAACCGCGTCAAAGGAGGATTAAAAGTCAAACATTTAAAGTTGTGAAAATTGTTAAAAAATAACAATTTTCAGCACAACGACTTTAAAAACATCTTTAAGTGCGTAAAACCGCGTCAAAGGAGGATTAAAAGTCAAACATTTAAAGTTGTGAAAATTTAAAAAAAATGAAATTAAATAAAAGAAATTGTATTTCATGTAAGTATTGGCAACATAAATATTTAGAAACAATCATATTGTGAAAATTGTTAAAAATGACAATTTTCAGCACAACGACTTTAAAAACATCTTTAAGTGCGTAAAACCGCGTCAAAGGAGGATTAAAAGTCAAACATTTAAAGTTGTGAAAATTGTTAAAAAATAACAATTTTCAGCACAACGACTTTAAAAACATCTTTAAGTGCGTAAAACCGCGTCAAAGGAGGATTAAAAGTCAAACATTTAAAGTTGTAAAAATTGTTAAAAAATGACAATTTTCAGCACAACGACTTTAAAAACATCTTTAAGTGCGTAAAACCGCGTCAAAGGAGGATTAAAAGTCAAACATTTAAAGTTGTAAAAATTGTTAAAAAATGACAATTTTCAGCACAACGACTTTAAAAACATCTTTAAGTGCGTAAAACCGCGTCAAAGGAGGATTAAAAGTCAAACATTTAAAGTTGTGAAAATTGTTAAAAAATAACAATTTTCAGCACAACGACTTTAAAAACATCTTTAAGTGCGTAAAACCGCGTCAAAGGAGGATTAAAAGTCAAACATTTAAAGTTGTAAAAATTGTTAAAAAATGACAATTTTCAGCACAACGACTTTAAAAACATCTTTAAGTGCGTAAAACTGCGTCAAAGGAGGATTAAAAGCCACGCCAAAGGAGGATTAAAAGTCAAACATTTAAAGTTGTGAAAATTTAAAAAAAAATTAAATTAAATAAAAGAAATTGTATTTCATGTAAGTATTGGCAACATAAATATTTAGAAACAATCATATTATGAAAATTGTTAAAAATGACAATTTTCAGCACAACGACTTTAAAAACATCTTTAAGTGCGTAAAACTGCGTCAAATGAGGATTAAAAGTCAAACATTTAAAGTTGTGAAAATTGTTAAAAAATAACAATTTTCAGCACAACGACTTTAAAAACATCTTTAAGTGCGTAAAACCGCGTCAAAGGAGGATTAAAAGTCAAACATTTAAAGTTGTAAAAATTGTTAAAAAATGACAATTTTCAGCACAACGACTTTAAAAACATCTTTAAGTGCGTAAAACTGCGTCAAAGGAGGATTAAAAGCCACGCCAAAGGAGGATTAAAAGTCAAACATTTAAAGTTGTGAAAATTGTTAAAAAATAACAATTTTCAGCACAACGACTTTAAAAACATCTTTAAGTGCGTAAAACTGCGTCAAAGGAGGATTAAAAGCCACGCCAAAGGAGGATTAAAAGTCAAACATTTAAAGTTGTGAAAATTGTTAAAAAATAACAATTTTCAGCACAACGACTTTAAAAACATCTTTAAGTGCGTAAAACCGCGACAGAGGAGGATTAAAAGTCAAACATTTAAAGTTGTGAAAATTGTTAAAAAATAACAATTTTCAGCACAACGACTTTAAAAACATCTTTAAGTGCGTAAAACTGCGTCAAAGGAGGATTAAAAGCCACGCCAAAGGAGGATTAAAAGTCAAACATTTAAAGTTGTGAAAATTGTTAAAAAATAACAATTTTCAGCACAACGACTTTAAAAACATCTTTAAGTGCGTAAAACTGCGTCAAAGGAGGATTAAAAGCCACGCCAAAGGAGGATTAAAAGTCAAACATTTAAAGTTGTGAAAATTGTTAAAAAATGACAATTTTCAGCACAACGACTTTAAAAACATCTTTAAGTGCGTAAAACTGCGTCAAAGGAGGATTAAAAGCCACGCCAAAGGAGGATTAAAAGTCAAACATTTAAAGTTGTGAAAATTGTTAAAAAATAACAATTTTCAGCACAACGACTTTAAAAACATCTTTAAGTGCGTAAAACTGCGTCAAAGGAGGATTAAAAGCCACGCCAAAGGAGGATTAAAAGTCAAACATTTAAAGTTGTGAAAATTGTTAAAAAATAACAATTTTCAGCACAACGACTTTAAAAACATCTTTAAGTGCGTAAAACTGCGTCAAAGGAGGATTAAAAGCCACGCCAAAGGAGGCTTGAAAGCCAAACATTTAAAGTTGTGAAAATTGTTAAAAAATAACAATTTTCAGCACAACGACTTTAAAAACATCTTTAAGTGCGTAAAACCGCGTCAAATGAGGATTAAAAGTCAAACATTTAAAGTTGTGAAAATTTAAAAAAAATGAAATTAAATAAAAGAAATTGTATTTCATGTAAGTATTGGCAACATAAATATTTAGAAACAATCATATTGTGAAAATTGTTAAAAATGACAATTTTCAGCACAACGACTTTAAAAACATCTTTAAGTGCGTAAAACCGCGTCAAAGGAGGATTAAAAGCCACGCCAAAGGAGGCTTGAAAGCCAAACATTTAAAGTTGTGAAAATTGTTAAAAAATAACAATTTTCAGCACAACGACTTTAAAAACATCTTTAAGTGCGTAAAACCGCGTCAAAGGAGGATTAAAAGCCACGCCAAAGGAGGCTTGAAAGCCAAACATTTAAAGTTGTGAAAATTGTTAAAAAATAACAATTTTCAGCACAACGACTTTAAAAACATCTTTAAGTGCGTAAAACCGCGACAAAGGAGGATTAAAAGCCACGCCAAAGGAGGATTAAAAGTCAAACATTTAAAGTTGTGAAAATTGTTAAAAATAACAATTTTCAGCACAACGACTTTAAAAACATCTTTAAGTGCGTAAAACCGCGTCAAAGGAGGATTAAAAGTCAAACATTTAAAGTTGTGAAAATTGTTAAAAATGACAATTTTCAGCACAACGACTTTAAAAACATCTTTAAGTGCGTAAAAGCCACGACAAAGGAGGAGTAAAAGCCACGCCAAAGGAGGATTAAAAGTCAAACATTTAAAGTTGTGAAAATTGTTAAAAAATAACAATTTTCAGCACAACGACTTTAGAAACATCTTTAAGTGCGTAAAACCGCGTCAAAGGAGGATTAAAAGTCAAACATTTAAAGTTGTGAAAATTGTTAAAAATGACAATTTTCAGCACAACGACTTTAGAAACATCTTTAAGTGCGTAAAACCGCGTCAAATGAGGATTAAAAGTCAAACATTTAAAGTTGTGAAAATTTAAAAAAAAAATGAAATTAAATAAAAGAAATTTTATTTCATGTAAGTATTGGCAACATAAATATTTAGAAACAATCATATTATGAAAATTGTTAAAAATGACAATTTTCAGCACAACGACTTTAGAAACATCTTTAAGTGCGTAAAACCGCGTCAAAGGAAGATTAAAAGCCGCGAAAAAGGAGGATTAAAAGCCAAACATTTAAAGTTGTGAAAATTGTTAAAAAATAACAATTTTCAGCACAACGACTTTAAAAACATCTTTAAGTGCGTAAAACCGCGACAAAGGAGGATTAAAAGCCACGCCAAAGGAGGCTTGAAAGCCAAACATTTAAAGTTGTGAAAATTGTTAAAAAATAACAATTTTCAGCACAACGACTTTAAAAACATCTTTAAGTGCGTAAAACCGCGTCAAAGGAGGATTAAAAGCCACGCCAAAGGAGGATTAAAAGTCAAACATTTAAAGTTGTGAAAATTGTTAAAAAATAACAATTTTCAGCACAACGACTTTAAAAACATCTTTAAGTGCGTAAAACCGCGACAAAGGAGGATTAAAAGCCGCGAAAAAGGAGGATTAAAAGCCAAACATTTAAAGTTGTGAAAATTGTTAAAAAATAACAATTTTCAGCACAACGACTTTAAAAACATCTTTAAGTGCGTAAAACCGCGACAAAGGAGGATTAAAAGCCACGCCAAAGGAGGCTTGAAAGCCAAACATTTAAAGTTGTGAAAATTGTTAAAAAATAACAATTTTCAGCACAACGACTTTAAAAACATCTTTAAGTGCGTAAAAGCCACGACAAAGGAGGAGTAAAAGCCACGCCAAAGGAGGATTAAAAGTCAAACATTTAAAGTTGTGAAAATTGTTAAAAAATAACAATTTTCAGCACAACGACTTTAGAAACATCTTTAAGTGCGTAAAACCGCGTCAAAGGAGGATTAAAAGTCAAACATTTAAAGTTGTGAAAATTGTTAAAAATGACAATTTTCAGCACAACGACTTTAGAAACATCTTTAAGTGCGTAAAACCGCGTCAAATGAGGATTAAAAGTCAAACATTTAAAGTTGTGAAAATTTAAAAAAAAAATGAAATTAAATAAAAGAAATTTTATTTCATGTAAGTATTGGCAACATAAATATTTAGAAACAATCATATTATGAAAATTGTTAAAAATGACAATTTTCAGCACAACGACTTTAGAAACATCTTTAAGTGCGTAAAACCGCGTCAAATGAGGATTAAAAGTCAAACATTTAAAGTTGTGAAAATTTAAAAAAAAAATGAAATTAAATAAAAGAAATTTTATTTCATGTAAGTATTGGCAACATAAATATTTAGAAACAATCATATTATGAAAATTGTTAAAAAATAACAATTTTCAGCACAACGACTTTAAAAACATCTTTAAGTGCGTAAAACTGCGTCAAAGGAGGATTAAAAGCCGCGAAAAAGGAGGATTAAAAGTCAAACATTTAAAGTTGTGAAAATTGTTAAAAAATAACAATTTTCAGCACAACGACTTTAGAAACATCTTTAAGTGCGTAAAACCGCGTCAAAGGAAGATTAAAAGTCAAACATTTAAAGTTGTGAAAATTGTTAAAAATGACAATTTTCAGCACAACGACTTTAGAAACATCTTTAAGTGCGTAAAACCGCGTCAAAGGAGGATTAAAAGTCAAACATTTAAAGTTGTGAAAATTGTTAAAAAACAACAATTTTCAGCACAACGACTTTAAAAACATCTTTAAGTGCGTAAAACCGCGTCAAAGGAAGATTAAAAGTCAAACATTTAAAGTTGTGAAAATTTAAAAAAAATGAAATTAAATAAAAGAAATTGTATTTCATGTAAGTATTGGCAACATAAATATTTAGAAACAATCATATTGTGAAAATTGTTAAAAATGAAAATTTTCAGCACAACAACTTTAAAAACATCTTTAAGCACCAACATTATTTGTAGGGTTTGTGTTGAATGCAAAATTTTCGAAAAGACCAGACATAAACACAAACTTTAGTAAATATATAAATGGGTATAATTTTATTATCCATTTTTAGTAAGTTCTTTTTCCTTAATTCGAATTTATTGCTAAATCAAATCCTTTAAGTAGGATTCGATAATTAATTAATTATATTAGCTTATTATATAGAATTTGTTTTGCTAATTTAAATAAATAAAATAATCTACAAATAATAATCTCTTTTTTGAGTTTTTTTTTGTAGTCCTTAAAAGGACCGATTTATTGGTATGCTCATGTCATTTTACTAACATGACCAGATGAATATCTTTGGGTATAATGAAGATCCTCATTTTATGTACACTTACCTTAGAAATAAATTAAAAAGTTCCGAGGAATTCGTTAATACATACAAATTTTGCAAAACCTAAAATAGAAAAAGATAAATCTTCAAAAAACATTATTTTGTACACACTTACCTCTTACTATGTGTTGCATTTAAACTATCAAGTTGCACTTACCTGGTGTCAAGCGGACAAAAGCTCGTAGGAAGACGAGAAAATAAACTACTTGTTGTTTTATAGTTTCGTCTACAACTGAATTTTATTAAGAAAATTATCAGAAACTGATGTTGTTTTGAGGGGCAGCCACCTCCTGCTTAATGCGCTAATCAATTAAGCTACAGGGACCTGAGTTGCGTTCATTGAAAATATTTTTAATCACAACCTGATCCACAAAAGCAAATATAAATAAATTTGCAATGTATTTTTAGTAATTCATTCTTTTAAATCTCATTATTATCTACATCATAGGTCGGCATCCTATAGCACAATAGTGCAGAGAGCACTTCACACATACACTTAATCTCTTTCATTCAGGCGTCATTGAGATAGCAATGTGTGCACATGCGACGGATGCTTTTATATTTTTTTCAGAAATACTTCCCAACAAACATTACAAATTAATAATGAACCACGAAAAATATTTTATGATTGATAATGCATTTGGTAACATGCATGTAATCAGCTTTTGAAGTATTAAAAGTTTCGTTTGTATATCAATCTCGTTGTTTATTTCTTATATGTTACGGAAAATATATTGAGGGTGTATATTTCCAATCTAAGTTGTTTTATAGAATTTATATAATTATGTTTCTCTCACACATACAACCTCATTTTACGCTTTGCCTACCTCTGATCTACATAAATTAAGCCCCTGCTGGCCCACGATGTCGAACGATAACGTTCGCTTAGATAAGACTTAAGACACAAACTTTTTATCGTATCTATTTTTTTTTTTACTTAATCAAGTTTGTTTATTCCACAAACAAGTTTGTGTCTTAAGTCTTATCTAAGCGAACGTTATCGTTCGACATCGTGGGCCAGGGGGTTAATATACACTTGGTAATATGTGCGGATGTCTATGGATGAATATGTCTTTGAAAGTACCCATAACTTAAAGCCATAGACATATTTATATTTAGTATACATTCCTGTCAACAGACAATATGAAATATTTGTGTTGATTAAATAAAATGTATATAAATTGAAGAAAACTACTTGCGTTTAAAGTTTCGAATTTGAAACATGTTCTCACACAGAAAAAACTGAAAGTCGATTTCAATAACGAAATTCGCACAAACAAACAAATTTTTGCTTAAAAAGGGACCTATAACGAAATTCGTAAATTTGGTAAAGTATTTTGCAATTTAAAATGAAAAATAAATTCTATTAAAAATGTTATTCAATACTATAAAACTGTTGTCTAAACTTCAAACAAATATATTATTAAATCTATAAAAATGTTGTCCAAATTTCAGCCAAAAAACTTATTCAATTCTATAAAAATATTGTAAATATTTCAAACAAATATATTATCCAATTCTATAAAAATTTTGTCCAAATGTCAAATAAAATATTATTCAATTCTATAAAAATTTTGTCCTAATTTCAAATAAAATTTTATTCAATTCTATTAAAATTTTGTCCCAATATCAAACAAATGTATTATTCAGTTCTATAAATTGTTTTTTATTAATATTTACAAGAAAATCTATACATGAGATCAATATTTATAATATTAAAAATTTGTGGATGTAGGTATTTCGTAAAAAAATGATTGTACAAAACTATAAAATATTTCCGATTCTTCTGGATATTTTAGATTGAAAAGAAAGAAAGTTTTAAATAAAGTGTCAACAGCATGTAGAAAAATGGATTAAAAATGGATATTTTACATTATCGATGTAGACAAAAATTGATTGAATATTATCCAAGTCACCAATTAGTAGCAATTTTGGTTGTATGTTGCGGCATTGTAATTTCAATAACTTTAATTTCATTTCGAGTTCTTCCTTTGATGAGGCCATTGTTACAAAACCTTCTTGGGAATCAGAAATAGTGTGTTTTTTGCGAATTTTTGATCCGCTAGGCTCGGTTAAAGCTTTTTGGTGTGGTGGAAAAACGTGGTGAAGCGACCAAAAAATGATGAAACTTTGCAACTCTACAAAACCATAGAATTAATATTATTATTAATATAAATATGTATGTATGTATTTTTGTGATGATGCATTTTACCAGTATTCTTATTTTCCAATTCTAGAAGTTGCCTGGAAATATGCGCATTTTGAATTTTTGATTTTATTGTAATCAAAATTTGTTCCTTATGCCGTCCGTGTCCACTTGTCATGTATACTTTTTGCCAAAGGAAATTTCAATGAGAAGTCAATATTGATCTACAAATATCAAAAAAATATAAATATATAAGAAATCATGAAATAACTTTACAAAACAGGAAGGAAAGAAGGAATAACTAAACGCTGTAAATTCGGATATGCCAAATCGTATATATCTTTTACTGATTTAAACGCTGGTTAAATTGTTTCCATTCTTCTAATTTATATTCAAATTTTGCCTGATCTAAAATTTAAAAATTTGTCAATAATTTTTCAATGCGATGAGTCTTTAACATGTGGAGATCGTCGATGGTTATGCCTTCATCTAAAAAAAAATAACAATTAGATATGTATTTGAATGAAATGTATTTCTTTTTCTACTTACCTTTTAATTTATCATACAAATGACTTAAATTCCATGTATTTAATAGATCATTTATTTTAATTAATCTTGAAAACTGCTTATATTTTATATTTTTTAAAACCCTGTCTTTTTAATACTACTTCCACACTTTAATTGATTTCTTTGCATACTTTAAATGACACAGAAATTATTACCGTTATATATTTCTCTATTCCAGAGAAAACAAAATCATGATCAGAATGAACGACGCTGACTACAGACTTTAAAACATTAATATTGATAGTGTCAAGCGTAAGACAAATTTCGTCTGTGGCGTCAATTACAATTTTAAAATTGGGATTTTAACATGTTTGTTGCTGTTAGATCTCATGAGGAGTGTAGCCAGATATGGGGATTTGTTTCCAAATTAGGAATTTCTGCTTCTATTTATTTGGTGACAGACTTTCAAGGGGGGAAATTTACATAAAATTTTTACAAAATTAGAAATTTTTCAAAAATTAGAATTAAAAAAAATTTAGAATTTTTAAAAAATTTTAAATTTTTAAAAAACTAGAAATTTTAAAAAAATTAGAAATTTTTAAAAAATTTGAAATTTTTAAAAAATTTGAAATAAAAATTAGAAATTTTAAAAAAATTTTAAATTTTAAAAAATAGAAATTTTTTAAAAAATTAAAAAATCTGAAATTTTTTTGAAATTATACATACTATAAATGACATATATATAAATTGGGAAAAATTTTTCAACTCTTAATAACTAAGATTCGGCACAGCCGAATATAACACTCTGACTTGTTTCCCCTAATTTCATTTTGCTTATACTGAACGCATCACGCCGCCAAAAATACTTTGCAAAAAGGTGAAAAATGCATTATATATTATTGTAACGTTTATTTTTGTTAAATAAATTTTTCTATCTAACGCCTATTAAAATACGGCGTTCAATTTTTTCGAGACAAAGTAACCAAAACTGGGGATTCTAAGTGCAATTTTTCTGGCAACACTGCTCATGAGTACTGTTCTCAAAACTTCTCTCTATTTTTCTTAAGATTCTCTTTAAGTTTACAGCAGTCCTTTACTCTTGGTCTACAGTATGAAATAGACTTATTCCTGCAAATAATGTTGGCAAATTTATATATGAAATTAATAGTTTCTTTTATAATTGAGTGAATTGTAAGAATCAATGTTTTTTATACTGTATTGTTTTATTCGTAAACGAAAGAATGTTGCATACAACTTAAAATACAACATATATAAAACGCTAATTTAAGAACGTTTTTAAATTTTCATACGAAAATATACTAAACTGGATACTAAATTAGCTGTTTTATTTTATATTTAAGGTTTACAACATTGCTCTGTTAAAAACGTGAAAACCAAACAAAAAATTTAATAGAATCAAATATAAAAATTATAAAAAGTAAAAATAAATTCAATAATCAATTTGTCTAAATATTTTTTGGCCATAATTTTTTTTGTGCATATGAAGTGCACATACCAACCACCACATTATTATTATTTGAAACGTCCCAAAAAGCTTATATCCTTATTTACAAGAGTATTTATATACAATAAACGCGCATATGAAATACAATATGCAATCTTTAAGTTGCAAGTCTTTTCTTCTACTTCTTGTGGATAAAAGAGGAAAAATGAAAATGGAAAGATATAAATCGAAGTAAAAATAAAAATGGTGTTGCTACAAAACTCGCATCCAGTCTTTACAATATAGTTATAAGGTAGGGTAACTGAAAAACAAGTAAGAAAGTATAGTTGGTCAAGCCCAACTGTAACCTAAAATTGTGTTGCAAAAAATAACAATTAAAATTTTAAATATGGAATTCAGTCAATTCTATACATCCGCAATGGTATTTGTTGTTGTTGTTAAATATATTATTTGCACTGATAGCAATTGTTTAATATTTAATAATATCCAAGTATGTATTTTTAAATTCTACCACATTGCTTGGCAATCAAATTTAAGGAGCATCGAAAAAATTAGGTCATAGTTACAAAAATCGTAGTTATAAACAAGAAAAATATTAAAATTAATCTAAAAATTTCGACAAAGTAAAATGTTCTCAAGATTATTGCAATAAATCTCTATGATTTCTGCACCCTATCCTTAATATCTTAGAACTATCTGCTTGAATTGTTGTAATTAATTTTTCTATTTTTGTTATTGTGCTCGTATGGGGGGTATTATGAATTTTTAAATTCATAATTTAATTTAAATTTTATAAAATATTTATCTTTAAATTTTTAAATTTTTTTTTCTTAATTTAATGTATATTGTATATATTTTTGTACCGGCTTATTGGCCAATAGGCTTAAAAGCTATTGAATAAATTGAATTGAATTGAATTGAATTGAAAACTAAACTTTAAAATAAGAATAATAAATTATTTTCTTTAATTTGTAAAGAAAAGCTATTTTTCTCTGAACTCAATATAACGCTGTTCTAATTACTAGTTCTTTTTGTTGTCTGCGTGTGTGCATTTCGAATGATTGCATTGTTTTTGGCAATTTCTAAGACTCTTAAGGCAATATGTCCTTGTCATAGTTTCCGTTTTTGCTTTAAGTTGGAACATTTAATAATGCATAAAGTCATTTCTAGTTTGCTTTAGAAATGTTCTTTCACGTTAATGCTTCTTAAATCCGTTTGACTTTCCTTAACGATATGATTCTAGCGGCTGATGTTATTGTGATGAAAATACATATTTCCGTTACGCAAACAAGTTTCTCAAATTGAACGAAAATATGAGAAGCAAAAAAAGAGTTCATAGAACCCTGCTCTAATACCCACTGAAGTACAAACACTGGAAAATCTTACACATTCAAACGTTAAGATACGTCCGTATGATAGATATAAATATAAAGGATATAAACCTACATATATACTCATAGAACAAAGTTCTTACACATATACATACTCGCAGTACATGACATACATATATAATGAATTTAAATCCCTAAAACTTTTTTATTATTTCGTTTTTATTTTACTCTATTATTTATTTTTATTTTTATTTAACAAGAAATGGCAATTAATTCTAATTTAACATTAAAAGATAAAAATACTAGAACAAAGTAAACTGTAATCAAAGGAAAAAGCAAATGTATAAAATAATTAACAGTCAAAAGACAAGCAAAAATTTAACTGTGCCAAACAAAATAGACAATTAAATTGACTTGTGAAAGTCAACAATTAATTGTTGTATCGTTTTCTTAAAAAAACTATAAAAATTATTGCGTGTTATCTTCTTTAGTTATGTCTACGAAATAACTGAAAAATTAAGAGTTATCGATTAACTATTTTACTAATGATGCAAAGGGGAAATTAATAAATTAAATTCTTGCTAAGAACCCTTCTTCCTATTTAATCTACTCTTTACCAAAATGTTACAAAAGATATTCTACCTGTACATAGAGAAAAAACAAGTAAGAAAGTATAGTCTGACAAGCCCGACCATATAATACCCTACACCCAGTATATAAATTAAACAGTCGTTCTGGGACCGAACAAATATCGCGTAACAAATTTTATTGAAATATCTTCAAAATTGCGACCTCTACTCTACTCACAAGCTTTACATGGACAGTCAGCCAGCCAGACGGACGGAAATCGTTATATCGACTCAGGAAGTGATTTTAAGTCGCTCGGTATACTTTAAGGTGGGTGTTTTACCGATATTTATGTGCGTTACAAACATCAGCACAAATCCAATTGTACATGTTTACCGCAACAATAGAAACATTTTTACAAGTTGTTCAACTATGTTATGGTCACTGTAATTATTTAATATGGTTAAGTTACGATGCAGATGATTACTACAATCATATATACGATTGTAGTAACTATGTATATATATGTTGCAATAAAGATTATAATAAATCCATTTATCATAATTTGTTGTTCTTTGATTTTGATTGAGAACAACATAATATGGTATAATTTTTCATCATAAAACTGATCACCATAATCATGCTTACAGAGATATAAGTAATTACAGTGACCATAATATTTAAAAAAAAAATTTTAAAAATGTTGAAATGGTTGTGGTAAACATGCGCAACTATATTTTTTCTCTGTGTGTGTAAAAAGTTTGCACACACATCGTTTACTTATTTTTGTTTTTAAAGCTTTGAGAAACATTGGTCACAATACAATTACATTTCATGCGAACCAAACTCGTTTCAATACAAGAAATAATTCGAATTTAAGGGTATCGAGATGTCGGTCAGAATCAACAAAACTAAAAATCGAATATTTGAATTCAAAAAATTACCGCACAGTTTAAAAGCCATTGAAATGTTCTCACATTTTAAAGCGAGTTTAAAAAACAATCAGCTATAAAATCATGAATTGCTTTTAATATGATATACAAATTTTTATATTGCATTTTTAATATTTTGTTCTTTATATAATTACACTTTACTGTAAATTTTATGCCAACTTGCCTCAAAAATGTCTTTATGACACTGAAGCTACATATATATGGTGAATTGCACGTCAAGTGACCCAATTTTAAAAATCGATGACTTCCGATTTCGATGAAATTTAGAGCAAGGTTAGTACTATTGGATAGTAGGCCAGATATAAATTTTCAGCTCTATCAGTCAAGAACTGTGGGAGTTAGAGGTCAAATATGGACATTATGGTCATACAGGGTTCTTTTAAAATGAGTGTAACTTTTTACCTATTGGTCCTAGAAAAAATTGTCCATAGGACTTTAGATAACTATTTCTTCAATCATTCCAAAAATATTTTTTTTTTTAATTTTTAAAAAAAAATTTTTAAAGATTATTTTTTTTTTCAATTTGGGCCCTTTTTCAAAAGAAAGCTTATACAATTTACTTTAAGGACTTTATAATCGCTTAATGGGATGCGAGTGGGATATTTATCAAAAAAATTATTTTTTAACTCATTTTCATTTTCCTCCATTTTTTATATTTTTTTCAAAATGGAGTTTTTTTTTTAATTTTTCCACAAAATAAACTTTAGACCATTTCCTTTAAGAGCTTTGTGGTAACTAATGGGATGCGAGTTGGGCATCTATAACAAAAATTTGCAACTCAACGAAGAAAGTGTTTCAATGTAATCTTTAACTAATAATAATAAAAAAACTTTATACAATAAAAATGACACAAAATGTAAATGTACATTACAGTGATTCTTCCATACAAATAAAAAAGTTGTGTCAGTCCTTAGTCATTTTAACTACCACGTCAAATTCTAGTCAAATTCATACAAAAATATTTTGCATTATTTTGGGTATGAAGCTAGTTTTTAAAAGTAATGACTAGAATTTGAGGTGGTAGTAAGAAATGATTAAGGACAGAAATGTAACCCTTACAGAGCCATGAACATTGGTATACAAAATGTTATGATCGGATTTAAAATAGCGACACAGTGAACAAAAGACTGTGTCAAAAAAATAAAAAATAATTTCTGGAATTGTTTTTACATTATTCATAATCCTAGGTGGTGATTGACACAACTTTTTTGGAACCACTCTAGTGTGCATGCACTTTTACAGGTTACTGTTAAGTTTTTTATACAGAAATTTTAAAATAATGCATTTTAAAATGTATATAGAAATAAGTTTAATTACTTGGATAGTGAGAATTTAATATAGTTCTTAAACTACTTAATTTAATTTATGCCAAAAATGTATCATTGCAAAATACACTGGAAAGTACATATAAACATAGTGCAGGGTTTGTCTCTCGATACAGCAATAAGTTAAGCATACATATTTCAATATAGGAAAATGAACATTGCTAAATCAATTGAATGGAAAAAGGGTCAACAACATCACTGCGAAAATAGCAAACCACAGTACAGTACAGAGTACGCAGTATCTCCGTATAAATAAAGCCTTAAAAAATACACACAGTTAACAATAATGTGCGGCCAGGACTGAAGATAGATATTAACAATTTTATCACATTTAGTTATGACCTCAAACACAACATCGCCCCCAACTATGAATATGAATGTGTCAGCAGCAAAAATATTTACAAAGGGCAAAATTCATTCAGGCCAATTCAGGGCTGACTCATTCCATCAACTTCATGTATTAGTTCTAGTAATTTAGTAAACAATAAACCCACCAATGTAAAGCAAAATAATTAATAATCAGTGCATTAGCAACATGTTAAAAACGAATTATCTCAAATAAAGGGTGTCCCAACTAGAACGCAATTTTTAAATGACTGATGCAGCAATTGAATTGTTTCTCTGGCTGTATGATATGTAGCGCCGTCTTGTTGAAACCACATGCCCCCCACATTCATTTCTTCAATTCTAGGCAAGAAAAAACTAGTTATCATTTCAGGATACCGAACACCATTGACTGTTTGCACTTGACGTGCCTCATTTTCATAAAAAAAAGGTCCAATGATTCCTCCAGCCCAAAAACCACACCACACAGTGACACGTTGAGGATGCATTTGTTTCTCGTAAATCACTCGAGGATTTTCCTCACCCCCAACTGCGACTATTCTGCCTATTGACCAAGCCATCCAGATGGAAATGGGCCCCGTCACTGAAGATGATTTTATCGGCAAAAATCAGCATTTTCATGTTGTCTCTCCAATATCCAATTAACGAACTCCCTTCGCTGTCCATGGTCAGCTGGTTTCAGTGCCTGAGTCAATTGAACTTTGTATGCATGAAGATGCAAATCTTTCGTCAAAATTCGCTGCATAGTGGATTTGGAGACACCAATTTACTGAGTTCGGTGTCGAATTGAGGTGGATGGAGTTTAAGCGACATCATCACGTACAGCTTCGACATTTTCGGTCGATCGACCTGGTCGAAGGCGCGTTGTTGTCTTTACATCACTAACAGACCCAGTTTCGGCAAATTTATCCATTAATCTCTTTACAGTTGATCGCAATTTGCGAACTGTAGCCGCAAAACTTTCACCATTATGGTAAAACAATTTCACAATGAGAATGCGTTGTTCATTCGTGTAGCGCTCCATTTTTACTAACCTCGTACCTTCTACTAGCAAACAATAACAACTGTTCAAATGTCAAACAATGGCAGTTCGAATGGTGCCAAATTTAAAAATTGCGTTCTAGTTGGGACACCTTTTATTTATTGTATATAGAAAGCAAACAGAAACCTCAATTGTGAGCAAGAGCACTGGGAATTTTGAAACAATTTACGAGTGTTCTTCATACAAGTGTAGAACTAAGATCATCTAGAACATTTTTTCAAGTTTAGTAGTAATCATTACAATAGTTTCAATATTTAATATCTACATTTATTGTGGAATCATCCCACTGTTCAAAATAGAATGCACAGCAACCAAACACAACTATGTATATTGTACTAAATAAAAACCAAAAAATCTAAATTACCTATAAATAAAACTAAAAGGGAATTTTCATAATTTTGTTTGTATTACAGCTTAATAATGACGATAATGAGGATGATGGCACATTTACAATAAATGGTTGTGTTATAAAAGTTCATATGAAAAGGGTTTGCTTTTGCTTTATCTTTTTAGTTCAGAAGGTTTACTTAGATTTTGACTGACTTGACATTTTTTCGCTATCGTTTGAGGATAAATGCCATTAGTAAGTGAAAATGGGTTATAATAATATTGTAGTTTTGCTGACAGTAAGTTTTGTAATGTTTTGCTGACTTCTTAGATAAATATATGTATAAAGAATACTTATAAAAATACTTAAATCACATATAAATACATACACCATAACTAAAATATATATGTAAGTTATATTTCTTATAAGTTCGGTTATTGTGTAAAAACGATTTAAAACTACATCTACAATATGTTTACAAAAACTTATAGTCAGATTTTTCTCATATAAACTTTTCTATATATATAAAACTGAAATGGTCCATGTATGTAATGGCATCACGTGAGAACGGCTGAAGCGATTTGGCTGATTTTTTTTATTCGATTCGATATTCTCAGTGTAAAACTAGGAATGAATGTACAATGGCTTACAAACGAGCATAAGAGGCACTTAACATAACACTAAGAGACTTCCGAAATAATAAACAAATATTTGGAGGGATGATGGTTTTATTGGCCGGAGACTTTCGCCAAACGTCATTCCAAGGTCAACACCTGCTGATGAAATTAAAGTTTGCTTGAAGCCATCATCTTTATGGAAAAAAGTGAAAACTCTCAAATAAACGGAAAATATGTGAGTTGCTCTTCAAAATTATCAATCAGGGCATGTGTTTTCAAAGCAATTGTTAGACATTGGCAATGGAAAAATACAGGCTAGATTTATTTCTAAAGAAGAACTAATAGCAAAAGTGTTCCCAAATATTGCTCAAAATTACAATAATTACGATTTGTTGAGCGAAAGAGCCATTTTAGCTGCAAAAAATAAAGACGTGAATGATATAAATTTTAAAATCCAAAGCTTAATTAATGGTAAAATGCATTCGTATAAGTCAATTGATTCTATTAAAGATCCTGAAGATATTGTTAACTATCCAGTTGTGTTCATTGGACTTACCGCGGATGCCACCGCATTACTTGCAGCTTAAGGTTGGATCAGTAATAGTTATGTTACGAAACCTGAATCAGCCAACACTATGCAATGGTACAAGATTAGTTGTTAAAACGCTGATGCCAAACACTATTAAAGCAAAGATAATTATAGGAAAGTTTAAAGGTGAAGAATTGCTTATTCCCACAGGATACCTATAAAACTAAGGGATCTACAAATTAATTTTAAACGTGTCCAATTTTTAGTTCGTCTTGCATTCGCAATGAGAAAAAGCGCATAATCAATCGCTACAATAAACGCACTCTTTTGAAGCAGTAAATGCTTACAAATAAAATATACCAAAAAAAAGCTTTTTTAGTGCTGAAAACGAAGAGGGGTTTAAAGCGAAAAAACAAAAATTAAATTATAGCCTACAGATGTACACATGACAACGAAAGTCAATAATAAAACGAATATCGCGCTTCTCAGTTACTATGAATTTTTCTTAAGCAAAAACATTCAGATAGAATTTGTTCTTTGATTGGTGTGCGCGAAGTGACGTAAAACACTTTATGATAGTACTTTATTTGCATGTTTGATTAGGTTAAAAGAAGCGCTTATTGTCAGCAGAATATAGTTCTTCAAACCGGGAGCACCTCATACAAAAATCATGCATCCCATCAGCAGGTTTGAAGCGATTTGAGTTGTGAATTCATACATAAAACCTGCTCCTTTTTGAGAACATTTTTTACTGGGTATTTAACGATTTCCGTCTTTCCGTCCTACAGCCGGTTGGCTGTACATGTAAACTTTGTGCTCAGAGTACAGGTTGAAATTTTAAAGATTATATTTGGATAAAGTTTAGTACGATAGTTTTGTTCGGCCTCACTCCCCACTATGGTGGTGGAGGGTATAATAACTAGGATGAAAAAATTAATTTTTCTTAGTGTAATAATTTATCTATAGAATCATTTACGACTGATGTAATTGTAAGACTTTCTCATATTTCATTACAAATAGAAGATGTTTATGTAGGAAGTAAATGCGAAGACTTAATAAAAACATTCCCAAAATGAACTGGCTACCAGATAAAATCTGAATGTCTACAATTTTATATAACTGCCCTCAAAGAAACTCAACGTAGACTGTCTTTCAAAAATTTCTCAATTTTTAAAGAAATGGAATTTCTCAACCCGGAATTAGCCATTGATGGTAATAACAAAGATGCCAAAAGAACAAAATGTTAATATTCTAATCCAAGAATAGCTAACATTAGAGTATATTTTTTCAGAATATAAGAAAAAATCACTGTCTAAATTGGATATTGATGTATTTGGTCAAATATATGTAAAATTTAAACTTTTAACAATAATTTAGTATTTCCCAATGTTGCAAAACTTAGTCTGCTGCATGAAAATGCAGATGTTGAGAGGGCTTTTTCTATAATTACCGTCATACGTACAAAAAAGAAAAATGAACAAAGACATGAACTTTTAAAATCCATATGCATTATAAGATCTCATTTGCAAGCTTAAAGACCTAGTCACTTCAAAATGATGAGTGCCCCGATAGACTAGGCGATAGAGTGCTAGAGTATCAGTCAAAGGGTTGCGGGTTCGATTCCCGCCAAAGACTCTGGGTGTTTTCTGCAGATAAGCCAAAAGCTGCGCAGTTTGTGTTTGTTAATTAAAAAATTATATTCTCGATATATTCTTAAAATTTCTTTTATTATTCATGTGGTGTAAAACATTTTACATATTTAACTTCCTTTAAATGTTATAATTTTACCCATAAACTGGCATATTCATTTATTATTTTATTCCAGTATTGCCAACTTAAGGTTCTGTCCATCTAAAAAATTACCCTATACAAAAATTCAAAAGTTTGCCCTTTTACTTGGTGTTGTTACAACATCCCAAATGCATACACAATATTCTTTTGTTTCATTTTGTGTTTTGCCAGCTTTAAACATTGTAAATGCCCTTTGGTGTTTAGAGGCCGTTTTAGCCTTGTATTACTAATCTTTTACAGCTATGTTTACTTTAGGTAGATACAAGTTGTCAGCATCATCGCCCTCATCACAATGTTTATTATTAATAATACTTTGCTCTCTGCTCTTGGTATCCTTGTTCTTATTTTACAAAAAATATTTTTTGTAGCAAATTTATTCAGTCTTTATTTTGTAGCTTGATGTATCCTGTGCAAATAAGTTTTTCTAAGAAAAATATGTGGAAAAATATAACAACAATAATTCTTATACGAGGTCTGATCAAATAATAACCGTTATTTTAAATTGTTTCAAAAAGTATTAATTTATTCATTAATAACTATCTTGTCAACTTCAAAGCAATCTCCCCTCAGATATAATACACTTATACCAGCGTTTTTTCCAAACCTCGAAACACTTCTGAAACGCACTTTTTGGTATCGCCAACAACTCCTGTTTCGATTTTTCTTTTATCTCCTCAATCGTAGCAAAAAGCTTGCTAAAAAGTAAGCGGGGGCCAAGTCCGGTGAATACGTTGCACAAGCATCGATGTGTGAGCTGGTGCGTTATCATGGTGCAAAATCCATGATTGGGTTTTCCACCATTCTGTGCGTTTCTGAGGAATTGCTTCGCGCAAACGGTGCATAACTTCAAGGTAGTATTCATTATTGATCGTACGACCTTGTGGCAAGAATTCATGATGCACCACGCCATTACAGTCGAAGAAAACAGCGAGCAAAAACTTCACATTTGACCGAACTTGACGTGGTTTTTTCGGTCTTGATTCTTCTGGACGTTTTCATTGGTATGATTGGTTTCAATACACACCCATGGTTCGTCACCAGTTATGACCTTTTTGAGGAAATCTGGGTCGTCGTTGACGATGTTCAACAGTTCCTGAGCGATGCCCATGCGACGTTGTTTTTGGTAAAAATTTAGCAATTTTGGAACAATCTTCGCTACTGCACGTTTCATGCCTAAAAGATCCGTAAAAATTGCTTGGCATGAGCAGAACGATATGCCAACATCATCAGCAACATCTCTGATAGTGATTCGATGATTATCCAAAATCACTTTCTTCACTGCTTCAATGTTTTCATCGGTTGTGGACGTGCTTGGGCGATCACGACGAGCATCTTCTCGGCCTTCCTTAAATCGGTTGTGCCACAATTGAACTTGTGTTATGCTCATAGCAGACTCGCCAAACGCCAAAGTCAACAGTTCAATTGTCCTTGCGCATTTAATTTCATTTTTACACAAAACTTAATACAGTTCCTTTGATCCATTTTTTCATATAGTAAAATATCGAAGAACACACCAAAACATGACTAAATTTTTATCTGTCAAATCCAAAATGGCTAATATTACCAACATATATAGCAGACATGTGCACCAATATAACAGAAAAAAAATGCGAAAATCGAACATACGTAACTCACGAAATTTGAAAATAACGGTTATTTTTTTAATCAGACCTCGTATATATATTTCAAACAATAGAAGCAGCAAGAAATGCCTACACAAACAAAATATAAACACAAATTTATTAATAAGAAAAAAAAAATGGAAAAGAGGTCATATATGAAGGTTTCGAAAATGATTAAATTAAAAAGAATTACATTTACTCTTATATACATATATATGAACATTATTATATATAGCAAAATATTACAATGCTTTCATAAGAATTTTAAAAATAAAAGTGTTGGCATTTATTTCTTTTTAACTCTTGCCTGCAAATTATATTTTAATGCTCGTTGCATGTCAAGACGTGCTATAAATTGTAATGACTTGTTTGCTTTTAAGATCACGATACAACTAAAAGAATCATGCAATATGAACAGAACATTAAAGTTTCATATAAATATTTAAATTAAGAGCTAATGCATGCAACTTTGAAAATACATCAAGAAAAAAATAGACGTATGATTAATATTTGAGAGCTCATGGTATTTTTTATAACTTATACGTCAGAACGGGTTTTTTTTAATGATGAATGGAGTTGTATAAATCCACTTATATGTAGAATGTTTTAACGAATATTAATTTAAACGTGTATAATTACAGTATTTGTTTACATTTTATATTTATTAAAATAAGTTTTTATTTATGCTCTAGGCTGAAATATGTGGTAATATTTTCACTATTAAAAATATTTCTGATTGAACAATATACTTTTCAAAATCTATGTTACTATAAATTTTAAGCACACTAAAGGCCATTTTCACCAAAATTAATATTTAACTTAAAAGTTTACTAGCACATCCAAACATCCAGTTGAGGATTTGCTTTTCATCATCATTTAGTTAGATAACTTCAAAATAATTGCTTTATGTAGGCAGCCGTATATTTTTTTGAAAATACAACGTCAAATAATTGTTTATTACATGGTGTAACTATACAAGGTGAGTGCAGTAGCAGAGATGACTGACTTTGTTTACATTTTACTTATGTCAAAAGCAATACTTTTTCAAGAGTTTTGGACAGTAGAACATTATTTTACACAAACAAAATGCCTGTTGTTTCTGTTTTATGTTGTAATTGTTGCCGATTTACACTCCTCTTGTATAATTACACCATGGTTTATTATTAATTGACATAAAATTTATATTGTTACGTTTTTACCATTTATGGTTATTGCAGAATATCTTAGTGATGAAGAAAAAGAAAAGCGACGAATAATTTGGTAAAAAGAATGCTTGAAGGACAAGAAAAAACAAATTCACATGAAAATTTAATTATGTAACTAAAAACAATAGAGCCGAACGATTTTAAAAATTACACAAGGCTAAATGAAGATGCTTTTCACCAACTTCTAAAAATATCAATGTAATTTTTTTAATTTTTTATTTAAAATTCAGTAAAATCAACTAAGATTTTAAAAACAAACAACTTTTGCTTTGCAAAAAAAAACTACAAACTTAAATTTTGACAGCTAATCAAACACGCACAGTACAATCGAAAGACTTGTTAGTCAACTTGAAAATATCGAAATCTTTTGATTTTTCTTCAACGAACTCGTCAACTGCCAAACTAATCAAATGACAAAGCCATGAACGCTTTGATTTGCACAACAACCGACTCAGTTAGTTGCCAATTGAATTGAAACCTGTATGGGCTGCTTTAAAAATTGCTTTTAATTGCAAAATAAAAGAGTCAAATAGTTTGAAAAAATACCGTGTCTTTATTAATTAGAATGTACACAAAAACAAATGCTAATGAACACTCTGTCTTTTACATACTTATATTACGATTTAAGAACACACTTAAATTATTGTTTAAGAACACTTTGATGTTTACTCAACGATGACTGATAATAAACTGATTAATTTGATGGGCCCTGTTAGTCTATTTATACAGCAATCATAATTTCTGGATGGTTCGAAGCTAAGACATATTTATGGCTGCAAGTCTACAATGTTTGTGTCTAGAATATTCAGCCAAAGTCATTAAAACTTATTGTTGCTCAGCTATTTTTATATCTGGGTGTTTTCAATAACGTTTATAAATTAAAACTTCTACAAATGTAAACATAGAGATGCTAAACAAGTTGTATGCCGATAAACATGCTGTATTTTGATGCCGTCCGTTAAATTTAAATTGAAATACATTTTCGTAACAATATTAATATTCATGTACAGAAACAAACAAAAAATACCAG
Source organism: Bellardia pandia (assembly GCA_916048285.2). Taxonomy (NCBI): domain Eukaryota; kingdom Metazoa; phylum Arthropoda; class Insecta; order Diptera; family Calliphoridae; genus Bellardia; species Bellardia pandia. The sequence goes on along the minus strand of OU696532.1, from coordinate 19,507,715 downwards.
TCGTAATTCAGCTCTGGGTAATTCAGCTCGCTTAAGAAAATGAGGCCGTCCTTGGTTAATGTTTGACGTCGTCTAACTGTACCGCCTTATAGTTTCTCGAAGTTTGCATTGATCACATGTTATCGTTTTTGTTATTGTAACCTATAAGTTTGTGGAGTAATAAACATAACTAATTTTGGATCTTGATGAAGACGAAGGTGTAGGTCGGTGTATTTTCCTGGACGAGTCTTCTTTTAGGCGTAAGTAAATCATATATTGCTGATGGCGTTATGATTTTATCGGGCCAAATAACTCCTACTATTAAGGCGGTAACTCAAGAAACAAACAAACAAAAAATACGTTAAAGGTTTTTACGGTATAGTGGATATGTGTCAAACTTTAAACACTTTGATTAATTAAGTAGACATTTATCTAAGGAGAAGAAACATCAAAGTTAAAGTTGTCTCTAAAATGTTTAATTCAATTGTTAGTTATACTTTGTCAATAGTTAGTGAACATAGCTCTTTAAAGATAAATACGCTAAAAGTCTCATTATACATAACCAGGAAGTTGTGTCATTAGTTGTAAAACTGAAACCTACGAGCAAGAGTCTGTTGCAATTTAAAAATGTGCATGTCCTTCTCATGGTTTAATGCTATGTTTGGCATGTTTTGTTTTTTTTTCTTGTTTGTTTGTCATTTAAAAACACATTCAAATACTATTTTCACATTACCTTTGTACAAAAAATACTCGTTGAAATAATAGAAAACAAAAATTTGTAAAGATGGATTCACCCATTCCTTCCGAACAAAATATTTATTCGCACAAAGTTTTTTTCGTATAAAGTTTGACGCCTCTCCCTTTTTTTAAAAAGAGAAAATACTTATATGAAAAAACTGTGTGAAAATATTTGTTCGGAACGATTGGATGAATCCACCTTTATAGCGTGTTCATATATAACGCCAATTATTGCGCAATAAGTAGGAAATTGTTATAATATTGAGAAAGATTTCGAATGCAACACTGTTCACAACTGTGTTTAGTGAACAAAATTGTATAAAATTGCAAATGTCAACAAAAGAAAAGAAAATAAATCATTGAAAATTCAATGTGAAGGTAAGTTTGTTTACATAGCAACACGACAACAAATTAGAGTATTTTTTGTATTGTTTTCCAACTGTCAAATGATTATTGAGTAAGCTGAAAATTGCGTATGCCTGAACACTTAAAATAATATTGTCAATTAACCGAATATTGACTCAATTAAGTTTCATATCTGAACACCCTATTAAAGTTTTTTGTTTTTTCTTTTTAATGAAAAATTGTTGAGCTCTTAATATTTATTATTGGAGAAATTTTTTTTGGCTTGAGTTCTGAAAATATGACTTTACTTTGAATTATTAATTAAAAATAAACTCAATTTAAATAAAATGTCTGCAATAAAATAAAAATTTGTATAAATAGTTGTTCACATTCTTAAAGTAAAAAATAAAAAATCCCATTGCACAACAACTTTATAATTTATAAATTTTTCTGTTCTAAATTAAAACTGTTAGTTTGGTTAAATTTTTCTTCGTCTACAGCCTTTAAACTTACCCCTAAATAACATTCGCTTATGTAAAGATTATATATTCAGACAGAAGTTCCACGAATGCCATATGTGCCTATCAGTTTGTTTGCCTATCTCTGCCTTTCTAAGCAAAACGTTTCCCTTACTAAGTCAGTTTTGTAGAAATTCTTAAAATTTATTCTACATTTTATACTCATTAAAAACCTACATAAAACTTTTGTAATGTTTCGTCATCAACTTATTCAGACATACAAAATAGACAAAAAAGTTATAGCAATTACAACAGTAACAAAAACATTGAGAAAAAAATACAACATTAAATGTTGAAAATAATTACACAAAAAGGAAATAAACTTTAATTTGTTTGGAATGTAGAGAGTTGAAATAAAAAACTTTGTTGTTTGTAGTTGTAAATATGTATGTACTTTAGGGTGGCCCCAAAATGTTCCCGACTAATATGAAAATTTGATTCATTTTCAGACTACATTTCTTAATTTTTTTGTCCTGAGGTCAATATTTTGTGAGCTGGATCAAATGATAAAAAGGTCCTTTTTAGAGGTTTTTTGATTTTTTTCACATTTCTTCCAAAGGAACTATATGCAAATTTGGTATCATATGAGGCGCATTCAATGGCTTATCAAAAATTAAAAAAAAAATATTTTTAAATTCAAAAATTTTGAAAATTTCAAACAAATTTTTTATATTTTCATAGAATTTACTTAAATAAAAAGTTGAAATTTCTTGATTATAAACATCATGCAATTTAACCCAAATAGTTTTTCCCGTTTTTTAGCTTATAAAATTTTTTTTTTTTTTTTTTTTTTTTTTAATACATTTAATTTATTTATTGGATCTTCAGAAATGAAATGACAATAAGTTTTCAAATCTTAATACTAAAAGAAAATAATAAGTCCAGCCAGTGCTAGACAAAATATTAAGATACTACAAAAAATTTATATCCACTGATCCAGTCATCTGTTTTGCGCTTGAGTTAAAGCAAGGGTATCCCTCCTTCTCAACCGAACATGGCCAGTAAAGTTAAGGATGTCTCGTGCAAGTGGGTTTGGATGGTGTTCAAGTTTGCTGACATATTTTGAGGCGTGTTTTGTAAATTCGACTTTCACCAAAGGAATGCCTAGATCTTTGTGGATTCGAGAATTTTTAACATACCATGGAGCTGCAGTAATTGTACGTAGAATCTTATTTTGACCCCTTTGAATTTTTTCAATGTTGGATGCTGAGGCATAATTGAATTCCATAAGACCAGATTGGCTTTAGAATTGCATTGTACAACAAAAGTTTGCAATCCAACTTTAATGTAGAATTTCTGCCGATTAGCCAATTAATTTGCACTGCTTTTAATCTCATCTGGGTAAGTTTTGCGTCGATATGAGACTTCCAAGTTAAACGACGATCGAGGTGGATTCCGAGGTATTTGACTTCATTGTGTTGCGGGATAATTTGATTATTTATTCTGATGAACAAGCATGTATCTTTTCGCAATGTGAAAGTTATATGAATACATTTCTGTTCGTTAACCCTGATTTTCCAAAGCTCAAGCCAATTCTCTAGTTTATAAACATATTTCTGCAAGTTCTGTGATGCTATTTGATGGTCCTTATGAACGCTAATAAAGGCTGTATCGTCTGCAAAAGTTGAAGTATAAAATTTACGTTATTTTAATACCCATTACTTTAACGAATTGAGTTAACAGAGATTGTCAGATAGGGAAGAATTTAGGTTTTCAAAAAAAATTAATAAAAATTTAAATAGATAGAATTTTAAAAAACGGGAAAAATCGTTGGGGTTAAATTGCATGATGTTTATAATCAAGAAATTTCAACTATTTATTTAAGTAAATTCTATGAAAAAATAAAAAAGAACTAAAATTTTGTATGAAATTTTCAAAATTTTTGAATTAGAAAATTTTTTTTTTAATTTTTGATAACCCATTGAATGCGCCTCTCAAAGACCTTTCATATTGTACCAAATTTACATATAGTTCCTTTGGAAGAAATGTGAAAAAATCAAAAAACCTGTAAAAAAGAGATTTTTATCCTTTGATCCAGCTCACCAAATATTGACCCCAGCACAAAAAAATTGAGAAACCTTGTTTTAAAATGAATCAAATTTTCATATTAGGCGGGAACATTGATACCTTATTTTTTCTCCATATAAACGGGGCCACCCTAATGTACTTGTATTGTTTTTTAAACACAAACTTTTAACTATTTTATTTTGTATGTTGCATATACTCTACCTACATAATTGGTAGAAATTCACATCCTCACAACTAGAAATAAAGAACGAGCTATTCTGCTTTTTATATGTACATACATAAAATATATTTTTCTACGACTCCTAAAACACTTGTGCTTTAAATTTTAAGGTATGGTGCAAACTTAGCTTCCTTTCAGCTAAATTGTATTTTCTACATAATAATTTTCATGATTTAATAATTTTAATTTGTTTATACTAGTAGATATTAGTACACACACCTACTTTGGGCAAACATATAAAAATAAAACGAAAAGTAGAAGAATACTGTAAATAAAAATGTAGTTTTAGCAATTATCCAAATGCTTGAAGCTATTTTTATTGTTTTGTTTTGTTTTGTTTTACTCTTTTTGTTTGAAGAGAACAAAAAAAAAAAATAAACTGTTTTTTCTGCAATGAAAAGTCATTGTTAAAAACGGATTTTATAAGGTTCTATGACTTTGACTACAACTGTATTACTTCTACTATAAAAATAACAACAATCTTGTTTTCTCACAATGCAGTACTATTATGTTTTTTTATATTTTTGTTTTTCTGTGTTATTATTAACATTTATAAAAAATTTTTAGGGGAATTTTTATTTTCTCTCTCCACTTTTATTACAATTATTATTTCATTATCATGAAATTTTAACGCACACAACCTTGTGTTCATGAACTAAATTCGTGGCGAATATAATAGTTTAAAATACAAAACAATTTACAGTTTCACCAAAAATAAGAGTTCACAAATGTTGTTGGTTTTATTTTCAAATATCAACCACAAAGTATTTAAGGTTTTTATTATTAGCAACAATAAAATTAGCATTTGTCCAAAATATTATTACTAATTCCATTTATGTGTATTTAAATAAAGGGTGTTTTTTTAGATGCATAGAACTGTAAGTAGGCTTTTTTGTGAAATGTCGGGTGATTTAGTTTAGTTTGGCATTTCAACATAAAGTTGCCAATTTATTTCGAATATCATGGTTCTGTTCGAATTACGAAATCCCGATTTTCATAATACTACATTTACATCTACGCAAAATCTAGTAGATTTTAATTAAAATCTTAAAGAATATTTTTGGCGTTTACACTACTACTTTTTGACATATTGTTGGATTTCATTTTCATAATCAAAACAGCTGATTGAAAAAGAAAATAAATGGCAAGATTGATAAAATAAAGATTACGCCAACTCGCGTAAAATTTTAAAATGTTCTGCGCATTTAGGCAATGTGACGTCACACATTCTGTGTTTCTATTGGCTAATTTTTTCTCACTTGTTTTTTTTACTCATGTTTTGCTTGAATTTGCTCACTGCACTCTTCATGTTTATATTTGTTGTTGTTTTTTTTTTTTGTTTGTTTTTCTTTTTTAAATAGATTTTATTTTAGAACTCTCAGAGATTGTAATTGCAAGGTTGCCAACTATCACATAAAACATAAATTTTTCGCAAGAAAATTTTAATTCTAACACATGAAACATTCTTGGTAACCCTTAGAATGACCCTTCTACGTCACATAACGGGAAATCATGCGCATGGCGTAATCTTTATTTTATCATTCTTGATAAATGGTAAATTTTTAGTAACAAAAATGGAGAGACAAAAACAAATTTTATTATATTTTACATCCACATCTGAAAAAAACAATCAGAATTAACATTTTGCGTAAAAAACAGCAGCATTTGTTAAACATATGTAAGGTTTCACAAACTTCTGCAAATGTACTACACGCTATTATTATATAGGATCCTGAAATGGATACACTTAAGTATGGGAAATAAGATGGCGTAATTTAACTAAATACGACTCGCCACGGATCGTTTTATGAGGAAGATGTGCCTACTATGCCAGAAGAAACGCTCATAGAAAATTTTTAAATAAGCCGGCAAACATTTCAATTGCTGTGTTCGAAGTTGACGTCAATTACAAAATAAAGAAATGTTTATTTATTTAGTATACGGCGTAGTTTGCCGCAAATTTATTTTATAATCCGCTCTTTTTATTATTTTTTTTTAAATTTATTTTTGTGGAACTGTCAAATTTTTCTTGTTCAGTGCTGTATTTTTTTAGTACTTTAGTCTGAAATTCAGAGTTGTATTGCAAGATTTTGTGAGATTTTGCCAAAATCTCGTGACGAACTAGATTTTGTTTTGTATTGGAAATCTAGTAGACATGAACAAGATTTCGCTCCAAATTCCTTAAGTACTAGATTTTGCGTAAGTATAAATGTAGTATAAGCAATTTTTTTTTAACCATAAAGCTCACTTTTGATTGAGTGAATACGTCAATAAACTAAACTGTCATTTGGTAGTGATGTTAATCCTCAAGCGTGTATATGTTGAGATACTATTACATCTAGAAATACTGACTGTTTGGTGTGCTTTATGGGATGTTGAAATAATTGGTAATTACCTTGAATGGTAACCGCTATAGAGCCATGATTACTTGCTTCATAATTTCGTTCATCAGTTGAACTATCATGATGTGCAGGAGTTGTGGTTTTAACAAGACGGCGTAACATGTCACACAGCTCATGCCACAATTGATTTATTAAAGGAAACATTTGGTAACCGTATAGTTTCACATTTCAGACCCGTGAACTGGCCTCCAAGAACATGCGATTTATCACCGCTTGACTATTTTCTGTGGTTATATATGAAGACGCTAATCTAAGCCGATAAGCCAGAAGCGATTGACCACTTGGAGGACCACATTCACCGTGTTATTGCCGATATATGGCTACAAATGTTGGAAAAATTGAACCTCCAAATTAGACTACGTCTGAGCCAGCCATGGCGGTCATACCTCAGAAGGTAATCTTTAGAGTAAAGTAAATTTCATGTCAATTTGTAAAAAATCATCCTTGTTTTATTATGTACACATAGGATTAAAGATAAGCTTGGCCTACAATATTTTGGAGTTACTCGAAGAGGACGAAGATGCTTATCGGTTACAGCAGGGTATCCAACTCTATTGAGTCATTGGAGCATCGTCACAATGTGGGTTGTGTTTCACTGTTCTATCGATACTATAATGGAATCTGTTCTGCTGCAATCAGGAAACTTGTTCCTGAAACACGTAGTTTTTTACGTAATACACTTTCTTTAGTCAGGGCTCATCTATATGTGGTCGGCTGGACAGTGGATCGCACAATACACTAAAGGGAAAATTCGTTATTTAGCCGTACTGTTCGTATGTGGAACAAACTACCAGCAGAAGTATTCCCTGCCACTTTCAATATAGGAAAATTCAAGTCAAATATTCACAAACACTACTTTTTCTATCCTCCCTCACATAACATATTTTCCTAGTTCCAACACAGTGCATTGTATAAGTAGAGGCCATCCTCTGAGTGCTGGTCCAAGAAAAAAAAATATTTCGAACTTTACAAAGTCCTAGAATTAGACGATAGAAAATACAAATTCAACTATATAAAGCCTTGCAACTAAAGTTAAAATCTATACACACAAAGACCCACGATATAACTTAATTCATTCATTTGTAAAACTTGATTGATTACACAAGATTTTTCACATTACGAAAAATAAATAATTAAATAATTAAAGAAAACGTTTTTATTAAACATTTGACTATATTTAACTTTTATTGCAGATTTTGTTTATACTAAATGAATACAATAATCAAGTAGTTATACTGCTATTCAAAAATCTTAAAAGTTTTGATCTAAATTTAATAAAACAATTGTTGCCATTTCCTCTGTCACTTATGGAGAAACCTAACAATTTCTTGACATTAGATCAATAACAAATTAAAGATAATAAATTAAATAAGGCCATTGCAAATGAACATGAAACTTTTTCAAAAATAATAAAAGATAATAAAGAGAGTAATAAAAAAAAAACGTTAAAAATTATGATGAAAATGTTATTTAAAATCATTGAGTCAGTCAGTTTGTTATGTGATTATCAGTAAGTAAATATGGATGACAGGAACATGAAATCGAACAAATTCTATCTAATCATATACATACATATGTATGTATGTATGATAAATGTAGGAGACTTTTTTGTTTGTACTTGAAAGCTTTTCCTAAGCTAATCAAAATCTGAACTGTTGTATTGCTATGACACTAAACTACACTATTTTTGATTAAATTTTCGCTCTGCTTATAAGCACAATGTTGTTACAGCATGTGTAATATTGTATTTTCTATAATTTTGAAAATTGTTCTTCTTTCCTAATTCTATTTTTTAATGTTTTATTTGATAGACATATTTTATAATTTCTAATACAAAATCATTGAAAAAAAATACAATATTGTAACCCGCATAAAATTTTGCAACACTAAAAACAACTACTATTTGCCGAAACCAATAAAACAAGATAAAACCATGCAGCCTGTTACAACATGATCCCAATTACCTTTAGCTGCATGCAGCTAAAACTGAAGCAAATAATGATATTAAAAATGGAAGGTGCCCACTAAAGATACACTAATGTATGAGATATATACACTTATAATTGAAAGTAACTATAGGAAAAGAGTGAAAGAAAGATTTTGACTCTAACTTATAATTGTGTCAAAAAATGGGGCAAAGTATAACAATGAACAGTTCTTGAATGCTGTGCTAAATTTTAACTTGATAAATTGTGCATGTTTTGGAAACAGGCCAAAGACAAGAAATACAACAATAGCAGACTGTAATTTTAATTTTATTTGACAGACTCTAAGTAGTCATAAAATGAGTTTAAACAATATACAAAAGGCAGCAAGTTACTTATAAACATTTTACACAATAAGTATAAAAGAACTACTTAAAGTAGGCTTTGAGTTGGACCTTTTTATAATTATGTACAGATTTTTTCATTGTACTTTTCCTAATAGTGAAACCAACTTTCACTACTCAATGCTTCTCGAGTATTTACACTTTCTAAAAGTGTTCAATGCTTCTCTTTGTTGTTTTAATTTCATATTATTGTTGTTCTTATTTTACTATTTAAATTATTACTTCTCCGCTTATTTCTCACTTTTTTGCCATTTATTTTTAAACAAAGAAAATACATAACGTGTTTATGGTGTAAATTTTTCATTATTAAAAAACAAAAGACATTCTTTAAATAAACATATTTGATTCGTGAAACAATGTATAACCAAGACAAGTATATTCCCCGTACCGATCCTTGTCACTCATTTAAATATACTTTAGAAGTATTAACTCAAGCTAAAATATGTGTTGTAAGCAATAATCTAGTATGCTTCAATACACTCAGTCATTGTGGATCGTTTTCAATACAAGTAACTTTTAACATGTGTTGTAAAATTTTGTACAACTCCATCAATTTTTTGAAGCCATTGCAAGAAATTTATTAAAACAGGTAAAACGAATGTTTAAGATAAAAGATGTTGCATATTTTAATTTGAAAAATAATAAAAATTCTTATCCTAGTACAGTCACAGAATAGTTAGTTTTTCAAAAACATTTTTGTTTTTCAATATAATCTCCTGAAACTTCAATACACTTAGTCCAAGCAATGCTATACCTTGCTTTACAACTGTCATTTGAGGTAAAACGCTTGCTAGCTAGGATTTTTTTTTTAGATTTGGAAACAGTTAAAAGTCACTGGGAGCTAAATCAGGAGATCAAGGTGGGTGGTCAAGCAAGTCGTACTTTAATTTGTTGCTTTTATTCATTGTTAGAACATTCTTGTGCTCTGGTGTGTTGTCTTGATGAAGAATTTTTTTTTGTATTGTAAGATATGACGTTTTTCAACATTTATTTGATCCAAAATGTTGCAATAATACTCTGAATTTATTGTTTTACCCTTTTGCAGATAGTCAATCAAGAAAATACTTCTGATGTCCCAGAAAACCGTTGCCATAACCTAACCAGCCGATTGAATTGTTTAAGTCTTCTTTGGGGTACTTCCTCCAGCTTCGGCCCATTGTTCTTTTGTCGCTGGAGTATAGTGGTGGATCCTTGTCTCATCCAAAGTTATGAACCGATGCTTAAAATCTATTTTATTTTTCTTAAAACGATCTGAACTTAAGATATTTATTTCTAATGCGTTTTTGGTCGACTGTTAACAAGTGCGGCACCCATCTAGCTGACAGCTTTTCCATCTGTAGTTCTTCATGCAAAATTAAATGGACTCGAATCATTTTAGATGCCCTTGATTGTTGCTGTTTTTGGACGTCCACTACGTGATTCATCCTCAATGCTTGTACGACCACGTTTAAAGACAGCAATGCAATAAAATTTATAATTTTTCCATTATAAAAAAAAATCACGGAGGCTTCTTTTTTGAACACCTGCTTCTATATGAAGGAGTTATCACATCGAAAAAAACACTTGACTTTTATTTGTTTATACCACGCTTTACCACATTTTATTTAATTTCCCCATTAAAGTAGTGGAATGCATAAAATAGTGGTAAGATAACGTGTTTACAAAATAATGCTTATACAAACCAGAGAACGGATTGATTGGTTAATTTTAGATTTTGAATACAATCACAAAAAACGAACCTCATGTTGACAATATAAATCAATTCCGTAAAGCAATATATGCCATTATTCAGAAAACGGAGTGTAACGAAAAATGATGCTTGCATTGCATGTCTTGTACAAATGTAAACGTATACTCCCAAAAGCAACGAATACTTAACGATTGGTACGAATGGTTAACGATTGGTATGAATGGTTTCAATGCTGATTGTATAAGTTGTACATACCAACAAAAAATATCAAACTTTACTAGTTTACTGTCAACAAATCGCACATAAAGCAACAACCAAAAAATATTTATGTTCTCATTAGGTTTTGTATTGTATTTGCTCTTTCTTTATGTTTTCATTCACTGAAAGCAACGAATACTGGACGAATGGTGTGAATGTTTTTAGTTTTTTCATGTGGCATTGAATTACTTCGTTGCTTGATGTATAACGGCATAACAGAAAGAGAATGTAAAATAGCAAACAGTAACAAGGAATGAGTAAACAAACAGCAATGCACATTTTTATTATAGTCGAGTAAAAGCAATGCAAAAGCAATGAATTTGCGAATGGTTAGCAAATGTGAATGGTCTCTTTCTGTTCTCTGATACAAACTAGAAACAGATAAACAGAGCTGAGCTTTTCTTTCAAATACTTGTTGAAACTCAGTAACTCAAAATAAATTTTTAAGAAATTCTTTTCCTCATCATATGATTTGCATCAGAATATTGTATATTTTTGGTGCGTAAATAGCTTTAAAAACTTTGTTTGTCATTATATTTCATTGGTTAGTGTATATTTGTCAGAGCTCAATGTATATTTCCTTAAGAATATGTATTTTGAATGCATGTTTTACTTGCATATTTTCGATTTTTTTTATTTGTATGAAAATCTCAGCCCTGTAGGTGGAAATTTGAGAAATGAGTTTAGATATTTTTTTATTTGCATAAATTACTATTAAATCACAATGTTGATGATGATGATTAAATAAACATAATTTAATATTTATTACAATGCAATAAAAATACTCATACGCACCAGAGTTCCATTAACACTAACTGAGAATTTTAATCGCGCAGTGGAGTTATAAATGACTCGAATATGATCAATTTTTTAATAAAATGCTTGCAGGGATATATACATACACCCAACACTTATATTAAATACACAAACAGACCCAGAAGTAATGTGAGGTTTTTAGTAAGGCAGACATAAACAATTATTTACAATTGTAAAATTTACATCTCTCAGTTTTGATCAGTGCTGAAGAAATGTATACCACTATGATGTTGCAGTATATAAAAATATGTCTGTCATATAATCATATCGTTTAAGAAAAGCTAAAAAGCGTCACTAAAACGACAATATTCAAATGACAGTGGCTGGTTGTGCATAAGAGGTTCTGACATATATTTAATAATTTACCATACTTGGGAAGAATTGAATACAAGCACAAGTACTAAAGTGTATTCCTACATTCTCTAAATGGTAATATGTGTATGTATGTATTTATGTATGTATACACCATAAATGTGGTATATATTAGATGGTTTTTAGTATTCTTGAGTTTATCTTCGTAAGTGTTTGTGGTTGTTTGTAAATAAGCATATTATAATAATTGTAATACGAATACAATGAGAAACTCCTTTTGTGTGTGTATACATTTCGCTATTAAAATCTTATAATGCCAGCATTACCAATATATATTATCCTATTACCTCGAGCATGGTTACGTGTGTTATTTTTGCCTATACTTAGTTACCGTATTTGGATGGTATATTGGTAAAAGCTCTACATAGAAAATACTTGTATGAAAACCAAGTGTAAAAACATTTGTATATTAAAGCCTTAAGAGAAATGAAATGTAAATGACGTGAAAAATATATAAAAGCTTTATAAAAATATATAGATATACTCCCCACGTGGGAGCTTAGAGACACCATCAACGCAATTTATTCCCCTTTGGAAACAAAACGAAAAACAAGATGACAAACATACCAATATAATAACAAAAACACCAATGCCCTTGAAATCAAGCCATTTTAGCCGAAGTCATGCTCACGGTTAAAAATTAACATTACAAAAAGACTCAGTATCGGTCACTGCCAACTTTCACACCAACAGCTGTTAAGCACTAAATCAGCTTCACAGCGCTCAGCTGGTAATAAGCAACTTATCATCACACTCCTTTTAAATGAAGCAATTATTCCAGAAACAAAATCTTTGGCTCAAATACTCCTTGTGAATTATTGGAAAAAACTTCATATTATAATATGTATTAATCTTCTATGCAAATTTTTAATAGAAAATGATTTCAAAAATCTAATATAATTAAAATTTGGAGCTAAAAAAAAACCTATTAAGATATTACTCGCTTCTGCTTATTTAATTACAATAATTGTATAATGTAAATTAATAGATAAAATATACTTCTACAATATTCTTATTTTGTAATTGCTATGTTGTTAAAACACATACACCAATACCTCACTTTGCGTCGGGGTTACATTCCAAAAAAACACGATGCAAATAGAAACGACGCAAAATCAGTTAAAATTTTCTATAGCAAACCATGTAAAGATCGAAGAAAGGTTCTAAGGTTACGAAAATACTAAGTCGTCGCCTTTGTTTTACAAAAAATTAGTCCAATGTTTGTGGCTATTTAGGTGGCTTGAAGTTTTTACTCTATCTTTTTCTCTAAACTTCTGGACCCGACATCTTCATCTTCTCTGACATCTTTTTCGCTACTTATCTACATACACTCTCTTTCTACCTCTACAACATCTATCCCCTTTCTGTTTTCTTCCATTCATTTCTTTTCAGACAACACAAAAGGACCAATGCTTGGACCTAAAGCCCTTATGACACTACATTTTTTGTTCATTGAATTGATATAGAATTGATAGAAAGAAACAGAAAATTTTAGAAAAAGCAAACTATAAAAAATGTAAACAAAAAAGTCTTTTAGTTTTTTTCTTTTGTTATGGTTTTGTATATTTTACTAAATGTTGTCAACTTTTTGTTTAGAGAAACATAAAAACAAAACAAACACAAAACGGTTAATCGCAAAATTTGCCCATAAACCGCTGATTCAGCAACACTTTTAATATTTCAAGCTTGAAATGTTAATTTTAAGTTGTAAAATTTTTCATTTTTTTTTTGACATAACTTCATTTTTTATCGATAACTTTAGTAAAATGTTTGACAGTTTGCCATTTATCTTAATACTGCTGAACTCTTTGCACTTGGTAAGTTTTTCTATTACATTATATTTGTACTGTTCACCAAAACTTGAACAATGCATTAAAAATGTAGTGTCATAAGGCCTTAACTGGGATATACTAGATATGGCTGCCTGCTGACCTAACTTAACGTAACCTTGCTGAACCACGTTTTTTTTTAACTTAAAATAAATTGCCTTGTAGTCGTTGGACAATGTTTTACTTTTTATGTCATCAAATAAGCTTTTTGCTTCTATTTGAAATACCATTTTACTTAATGATATTCTCTGCACAACTTAATTTTCAAGAAAGCAAGGACACCATTTGTACGGGTCATCGTTTCAGCATCTAACGATGTTGCAAATTTTGCAAAAATTTCAACAAAAAAAAAAATACAGAACCCAAAACAACGAAACCTTAAAAATCTAACAACGCACAGTGAAAATTCGTACTAATTAAGCAGCGACGCAAAACGAAACGACGCCTACCGAGGTATTGGTGTATTAAATTGATAAAATTCTAAATTTAACCCGAACACCAGGGCCTGGCCAGGCATTTTTGAACATTTTTATAGTTGTTTACTTAGATAACTTAGGCGGAGCCCCTTAACTTTTTATGAATTCCTCAATAAAGGTGTTTTGTACAAACAAATTAAAAAAAAAAACTTAGAATTTTTTTTATCTCTAGGCGTGTTACTTACTCTCAACATGTTTGTAACACCAGGGCTCAGCCAGGCCCTATTATGCAGAAAATGCAGCAAATAAAATCAAAACAAAAGAGAAAGAGATTAAACCGATAAAAAGCAGAATCAATGTGCTTGAACGTTTCAGAAATTAGTTTCTTCTATTGTTGTGTTGACAGTTAACAAGTGTTAATAGTGTTACAATGAGTACTAAATTAGACAAAATCTTTCAAACAGTTTTAAAATCTGACCCTAACTATTATGATAGATTGGCAGAGGCAATTGCCAATGATATAGAAAACGAAATTCAGAATGAGGTTGATGGAAATGAAGACAATTCTTCTGATATTGGAAACGAGTTAGAAATTGATAATGAAATTGAAGATTTTTAATTTAAAGCCATACAAATTATAAAAAGTTCCAGCTAGGCCCTGGGATTCGCTTATGTGAACACATTTTGGTGTTTGCTTGATATTTCTTGCATTTATTTTTATACTTGTATTTATACTTACCTTAAATTTTATATTATTACTCACTTATTCAAAAACGATTATTAAATTTAACAGACGTTTATTATGACAGATTTCCATATAAAATTTGCGTTAATAAACGTTTGTTAAATTTAATAATCCTTTTTGAATAAGGAGGTTAATGTATACATAATGTATACACCCCAAATGCTTTATAAAATTGTTTGTGGTAATCTGTTAAAAAAAGAAACATATTTTTAAAATATTTTATTAATTAAAATAAACTCTTGTTAGTAAAGCGCAAAATGAATGGCCTCTTCTAAATAATTATGAAATAAAATTTTGCTTAAAATATTTATGAGCCCCTAAAAGCATACTTTAAATATTTCAACAATGCTAATTAAACTCATAAACCAAAATACTTAAAAGGAATTATAAGAAACATTAAACAAAAACACACAACATAAATAAACAAGTTACGCAAAGTGCCGGAAAATGAAATAACACCAAAAGATAAATAAACTGAAAATGTTACCTGTTATAAATATTTAAGCCAAAAGGTCAGCAGTTAAACCCTTCTTTGAAAAATGGTGGAAATTTCTGTCCTAATATTAAATGCCTCTTTTATTTCTATTTAGTATTAAACTAATGATTTAACATTGCATGATGATGGGAATTTCCATTTTGCTAAATTTATAATATAAATATACATATACTAAGATGTTTTTAAAAATATTTCCTTTTATTTTAAACAAAATTTATATCACCTTGATTTATTTCACCAACAAAGAAAAGCTCATGCAAAGAGGGGTTAAAAAATAAAATTTAATTTGAAATAAAATAGAATTAAAGGACATGAAAGACCAACAAAAGAAGAGCACACAAGTGTTAATAACAAATATTTAGATAGGGATGCTATGCTTACACAGAAAGGCAAACAATTTTGAACAAGTAAATTGAATCTCAAACAGCCAGATTTATGCTATAAAATCTAAATTTTTATATGTCTGCTCAAATGTAAACAAAATAAAATCTTCAGGTTTTTAAAGTACATAAAAACCAAAGAAGTTCTGCTATAACCACGATTAACAACCTATAGATTTTGTCTTTATGACATCTGATCCTTTAACTATAGATTCCAACAATAACAGCTGGCAATAAAAACCCCAGAACAAACCAAAAATACAAAAAACCATAGCAAGATGACCAAAAAAAGATAACAATGTCACAAGAGGCCAGCAACAGAACTGTAAAATAAAGAAAATTATGGTCATAAATTCACACAAAGAAAACAAACAATATTGTTGTTTATATTTATTTTATAGTGAGTAAAGTTTCATGTATTTAAAAATATAGTATCATCAGTATACAAACACACACTCACAGATGCTGTTACAGCCAAATACAAATACCAACAACTAAATATAGAAGCTACAAGTGCAAAACATTATTGCAGACAAAGAACAATTACAAAAAGTCATAAGTCTTGGTCCAATGCACAAATAAATAAAGCATGAACTAATGGCCTTCTACTGCGATAATAATATTTGTCCTCGTTATTATTTTTGTGTTTTTTTTTGCAAATATTTTTTTAGCGTTTTTTTATATATGAAGTCGATATATATTTCTATGGCTCACTTTCTTTATGCTTGAGAATTTGTTGCACTTTAGAACAAGTAAGAAAGTATAGACGGTCAAACCCGAACATGTAATACCCTACACCCGTTATATGTGTAAAACCAGTTTTTCAGAAATGAGCTCTATATGGGATATTATGGACCGATCATTTAAAAGTTTAATGGCATAAAATTACTACATATAAATATTGTTTGTGTTTAATTTTACATCAATACCAGCTGACCTGGCAAACGTTGCTTTGCCTTCAAATTTTATTTTTATTGGAAAGGTTTCACGCCAATCGGTCTATTATAATAAGAAAGGCCACCAGTGCCATTTTTGAAAAGGGGCGTGACATTGCCTACTTCCACCAAACATGTATAGTATCCAGCTGAAATGGCAGATGTTGTCCTGCATAATATTTCAAGCGATTAGGATATTAACCAAAGTATTAAATGAAAGACAAATAATAAAATAATTAAATTTTCTTTATTTTGAAACAACATTAATTTTTTCTAATTTTATTATAATACGATTTTATGAACAATATTTTTAGTTAACTCCTGAGGAGTATACATTAATAAACTTTGCAGCAATTAAAAAAATGCACACCAAATTGACGTACCAAACTTTGTTCAAATACCGTTATCAGGAGCAGAAATAATAGATTTTTAATTTGTGATTTGTATGAAAGGTACCACGAACCTTTGTCCAATTGGACCGAATTGTAAATTTAAACCATTCGGGGCGCCATAAAAACGCATACAAAAAAATTTATGTAAATCGGTCCAGCCGTTTAGGAGGAGTTTTGTCACAACACACGTACTGTAGAATTATATACAGTGGGTGGCCAAATTATTAGTTACACATGCAAAATTGTTTAGTTTGAAGCCGTATAACATTTTAAAATAGTGGAAATTTGTCCTTTTATTTGTTCTTTCAGGTAAATTAAGTGTTTCTAATTCAATTAAAAATAAATTCTTTTGTTTTAAAAATATATATTTGAGGAAAAGAAATATTACAAAATTTTTTGTAAAAAAATCTTGATATTTCGTAGAACCTTCTTTGGCATCAATTACAGCTTGCACTTTTTTTTGGCATGCTCTGAATGCATTTTTAAACATTTTCTTTTAGTTATTCATCGTGATGCCAGACTTTAATCAGATTAATCAAAATTGCATATTTCACACTTCAGAGCAGAATGACAGATAATGA
The DNA here is from genome assembly GCA_916048285.2 of Bellardia pandia. Classification (NCBI taxonomy): domain Eukaryota; kingdom Metazoa; phylum Arthropoda; class Insecta; order Diptera; family Calliphoridae; genus Bellardia; species Bellardia pandia. The sequence goes on along the minus strand of OU696532.1, from coordinate 19,490,246 downwards.
TCTACAATTGCACTCTAATGTCACCAATCATTGTTGACACTGCACAAAATATTTAACAGTATCACCAGAATTAAAATACGAAAACATCTAGTACAAGAAATAAATTTATATACGTATTAAAAGCGGTTGAATCTTAATTAATAAGTGTAACTAATAATTTGGCCACCCACTGTATATAAAGATAAATACTTTTAAACGATTTATGGTAGCTAAAGTGCATTACACACATAGTCTTATATGGGATATTCGACTAATTATGGACCGACCGGTATAAAATTAGGTGTCAAGATTTCTTTTTATATGAAACTTATTTGTGTTCAAAGTGATTTCAAGAAGTGGACTTTATATGGGTGCTATGATCAATCAAAATTTTATGACGTCTATTTCAGGGGCTAAGTGCAATGATGTACTGATTTTAACCAGTTTCAATCCCAACCGTTCCTGTACTCTGTACTCTGCGCAGAAGATTTACATAAACGGCCAGCAGGACGGACGACTGACGGACATCGTTAAATCGACTCAGAAAGTTATTCTGAGTCGATCGGTATACTTTAAAATGGGTGTTGAACTAATATTTATGGCCGTTATAAACATTAGCACAAAATCCCCACTATGGTGGTGTCGAGTCTAAAAATCATAGATGCGGAAAGGAAATATTTATTTAATAGAGTCTTAACATTAATATTTTAGCTGTTTTTTGTTTTAACGTCATGTTGTCATGTATTTTTTATTTAATGCCAGATAATGTCAAATATGCAAAATGTGCAGATTGTTTTAATTATTATTTTTTTCTAAAAATTTGCAATAATATTACCTGCTAATGCTTTTGTCCTACTGACACATTTGTCCTACTTAAGGAATGTCTGAAAATATTTTATAATAGATTTAAATATACTAAGCCATTTTTGCTGAAAGTAGCTCATTGACTTGTTCCATTCTAATTTCATCTTCCGATTATAGGTTATCCCAGACATGCCGGCCGTACTACATGTAGTACACCTTTTATCTTCAGTTTTCTGCGTTTACTGTGATTAAAACTTTCCTATATACTTGATGTTGTGATACAGAATATAATGGTCAACAAAACATGCCTTGATAAGTTTTGTAAAAGGTGATTGCACCTTGAAAGGTGATGTGTATTTTTTTGAATTAGAGATTTCAGTTTTGTGAAATTGGCAAACGTGTGAAGATGTCACGTTTAAAAAAAAGTTTTATATTATTATGTTATTTTTGTTGCGTTTCTATGTGTTTTTTAAATTATAATAGTTGTAAACACGAATACATAGCAAAAGTATATGTGAAAAATAAAATTATATGTGATTTATTTTGATGTTTTTGCTGACGTACTACATGTAGTACGTTCGGCATTAGTGTGCAAAGTGGTGAAAACAAAAACTTATTTCTTTACCAGATTTTTAACATTAAATGAGATAATAAATGTCTTAGAGGAAACTGATGAAGAGTTTTTGCAAAATTCTTACGACATCTAAATTGAGCCTACTCAAAGTGCGAACAACTACGTCACAGATAAAAATTCGGGAGAGGAAGATTAAGTGAATTTTGAAAACTTACCACCCCTATTATTACATGCTGAGGCTGAGCTTTTTCGAAATTATCATTCTACTCATTCGAATAGTAAAGACGATCTTGTAGTCAAAAACAGGATAAAACAGACAAGTTCGCAAAAGTTAAACCAGTTTGAACAAGAACTTCCAAAGTAATGTTCCGAAAACCATACAACATTTAGTGGACGAACAGATGGTTCCATACTATGGTACTCGCATACATAAAAGTTGCTGAATAATAAACGACTTGAATTAAATCACAAGAAATTACTGTCTTTTGCTTCTATATTTGCCGAGCGTACTACATGTAGTACGGGCTCAAAATCCAAGTTAAAAATATTTATTTTTATTCTTTTTTCAGTTTTGTAATATAATGTGTCTGAATAAAACTATTTTGGAAAACTACGAAGATTGTTGCACTAGTATGCTCGTCGACATATCTGGGTTATATTCACAATTTTCCAGTTTTTTTCCTATTTCCTTAAACAACAAACTGAAATACAAAATTGTTAGCGGATGGCTGCTGGCGGCTTGGTTAGTATTTTTCTTGGCTCATACATATAACAACCAACATAAAAAAAGTGCAGAAAAAACAGCAACACAAATATATTTATGGTTTAAACATAATTTTTTATTGTAGTAGTTTTTCTACTTTTGCTTCCTATTTTGCTGCAATTTTCCCTTTCATAACTATTTTTTGTCAACTTGTGTCAAGGTTATTTAAAGGTATTTTGGTTGTAGGATAAATAACATTAATACTGTTTTTATTATTATTGTTGCTATTGTTTTGGATGCTGCTACTATTGTTGTTATTTTAAAAACCAACCTAAATTCAGAGTCAAAGGTTGTGTACGAAAGTTTGTTTTAATTTTTGTTATTTTTTTGTACAGATTTCTTTTTTACTTTTCCCTCAGGGTAGATTTTAGTAAAAGTAATATATATTTTAATTATTTTAACATGAAATGTTGTTAAACTGTTAATTAAAAAAAGATTTTCTATAAAGATATTAAATTTTTGAATAACTATTTTACCTATATATAATTTATAAAATCTTGAAGGATTTAACTTCTAAATAGCAAAGTGTTTGTAGGTCAAACAAAGTCTTCTGCTATATACATATGTATAAGTTAATTTCTTGTTGTTTTCTTCGATAACAGTAAAGTTTTAAGTTTCTTTTATGTTGTTGAATTCCACAATTTTTATATATTTTCATAACATTATTTTTATCGTTTAACTTATTTTAATTTAAAGTACAATTTCCATTATAACTTATATTATTTAAGTTATAAATTTAATTTTCAATATTATTATTCATATGTTATAAATTATTTTTGTGGTTTTATTAAGGTATCAGTTTTAAGTTTTATTTTTTATTATCAATAATGTTGTTATTAAATATCTACAAATAAACTTTTGAGTTTTATTTAAGTTTCAGTTTTATTTTGCTTTATAATATTTTATTCTAATTTTTAGTTAATTTCATTTTTAATTATCAATAATGTTATTATTAAGGATTATAAATTAATTTTTGAGTTTTATTTAGATTTCAGTTTATTTTGTATTAATTTCAATTATTTATAATATTTTTTTTAATTGTGATCGAAATCAAATCAATTGAATTTACCTACTATGTAGGTTTGTTACAGATTACGATCCTAATCAGTGTTGCCAATTTAGCACTTTTAGTGCTAGATCTAGCACTTTTTAAACTCATTTAGCACCAAAAAAAGTAATCTAGCACCTAGCACTTTTTTTAGCATTTTTAAATATTTTTCTAGCATTTTTAGCATTTTTTTAAATTTTTGGTATTTTAATAATTTTTTAATTATTTTCCCGCAAAAATATCTTTAACAATCAAGTTAATTTGTGTTTTAAATTAAACTATGTAAAGTCAAACAAAAATTCAATAATAAAAAAAAGTTTTTAAAGTGATAACATGAATAAAATATATGCTCAAAAATTCCGTAAGGAATGGCTAAGTAACGAAAAATTTAAAGATTGGATAATAGAGTCCTAAGATTCTGGAAAAGTCTTCTGCAAATATTGCAAATGCGATATTTTGGCGAAGTTTAGTTGTTTGGAGAAACACGCTAAAAAAAACATGAAAGTGCCATTTGGTATATCACAAAAAATAAACCCGTTCCATTCAAACCCGTAAGCTTTAAACTTCAACAGCAGGAAGTACATTGCTGTTCATAGCTCAATTAAGCCCGTAGACCACTTAGGTGAACTTTGTAAAGCAAAGTTTGACTGCGCATCAATAAAGTTACACCGTACAAAATGCAGCAAAATAATAAAAAATTTCCTCGACCCACATTTTAATGAAGAACTTACTAATGACATCGGCAATGGTTACTACAGTATTTTAATCGACGAGTCAACAGATGTATATTTCACAAAAACTTTAGGTAAGTTCCTTTAGTACTTACGGATTTTTAAACTATATATTTCCATTTTCTTTTCATGGTTTGGCAATAATTTACTTCAGCCAAAGAAAAAATATAATTGTTTCTAAATTTTTAAATATCGAAGAAATTCCTAATGAAACTGCCGAAAGCATTGTTATTTCTTTAAAAGATACCCTACAAAAATTTAAATTAAATATCAATAAATTGGTCGGAATTGGTACCGACAATGTCAATGTAATGATTGGTAAAAATAAAAGCGTCCATGTAGCACTAAAAAAATATGTTCCTGATTTGGTTCTCGTGAAATGCGTATTTGGAATTTATTGTTTATGAAACATTCAACTGGTTTTCAAAGAGCTCTAATCGTCAACAATCCTATAAAACTTTATACGAAAATTTTAATGGAAAAGTATGTTTTTTATTATTTACATACTTTAGCTTAAACATTTTTAAACTTATTTTTATTTTAAGGAGCCGTTAAAAATTACTAGAATTTCAGACACAAGATGGCTATCTGTAGAGATTGCGGTTGTAAGAATATTGTTCCAATGGGATGAACTAAAGTTACATTTTGAAATGGCAAACATCAATGAAAAATGCCAGAAAGCTAAAATCGTACAGGGACGAAAAAATGCATCTATATTTATTTTTTTTGAAACCAATTCTACATGAAATACAAACTGTTAACAAAGTGTTTCAAAGCAATGAAAATGCCCCAACGCGCCTTTTAAAAGAAAGAACTCTGTTAATTAACTTTCTTAAAAAAAAGATATTGGATAACGAAAATATAGATGTATTATGCGATGATTTCGAAGATAAAATTTTGTACACCTGTAGTCTTGGTTATGAATTCGAAATGCATGTGGAAAAATTAAAAAACACAGGTAAAATTCGAAAAAATAAAGTACAAGAAATTAGAAATAATTGCATCAACTTCGTTGCTGGATTAATAACCCAATTAAAACAAAGGTAAGCTAAATACATATAAATATGCATTAAAAAATACATAAACTTACCCCTTCTTTATTTAAAATTACCAGACAATATAAAAGTTTTACAAAATATAGATTTTTTTTCGGTCCAAAACGTTTTAAGTTCCCAAAAAGGCGAAATTTTACCAATTTTAAAATTATTTTGTATTAGCGAGGAACAAATTGGAAAAATAATTGACCAATATTCCAACATTCAATATATAAAATGGATTTATAAAAACAACACAGTATCTTTCTGGGCAGAGGTAAAAGCATATAGAGATGCCGGAGTTAACAAGAGATTCGAGGAAATTGCCAATTTTGTTTTAAAACTTCTCAGTCTTCCGTGGTCTAATGCGGACGTTGAACGTGTGTTCAGTCAAATGAACATCGTAAAGACAAATATAAGAAACCGATTACATTACATTCTGTGCAATTATGAATTTTAAAAGTTCATTTTTAAATATTAATGTAAAGACTTTTTGTTTTTTAAGAATTTACTTTCGATTTTTGTTTTTAAAAATGAATAGAACATATTATTTTTGATTTGTTTTTTTAAGAAAAGATGTATTTTCAATTTCTTTATTCATATTTAAGTATGAAAATGAATTTTAAAGAAATGCAGATCTCATAGTTTACTATAAAGCCAATTTTTTTTATTTATTTTTGTTAGCACTTTTTTTTAGCACTTTTTTTAAATTTTTAGCACTTTTTAGCATTTTTTTGAGAAAAATCTAGCATTTTTTCCCAATAATGTTTTGGCAACACTGATCCTAATATACCTACTATGTAGGCTGGGTACTATTTTTCAACTAACTTAAGAAGAATAAGAAAAATGTAAAAAACCCAAAAACTTCTATCGCTCTTTCTGTTCTCAGAGGCCAAAGTATTAATAATTAAAAAGGTAATGCAAAATCAACGGTTTTGTTGACAAGCGATATCACGCTACAAATCGTACCTTAACTTATGTGTTTTTTTTTTGTCGTATTGTGTATGGAAATGTTGTGTATGTGTTTTATGTCAACGGAAAAAAGTTTTAAAATTTTATTAGAAATGAATACAACCGGACAATAAACTAAATGTAATTTGTGCCGCATTTTATTCCTACACCACAAGTCAATGTCAATGTCAATGTCGGGCTTTTAGTATTAGAGTTTTTGTTCGTTCTCTACATTTGGTTTTTATAAATTCAAATTGGTTTTAAAGCGGTTTTATACGAATCACTATAAATTTACTAAATTAGGTAAATAATCAGGCTCGAGGTCTGTGTTATAATCAATTATTTTATTTATTTATTTCAATATTTCGCCTACCATCGGGAAGCATCATCAGGAAAATAACAACAATGAGTTACAATCGTCAAAATAAATAAAATAATTGATTATAACACAGACCTCGAGCCTGATTATTTACCTAATTTATTTAAAATTTAAAAGGTCGAAACAAAAACATATTTAGTTACTATAAATTAACTTTTAGTTTTGATTGACCTATGAAGGCTAGATAAACTTGAGCAATAGCAGCATGGAGGTCATCAAATTGATGAATTCAGATAATATTTTTCCTTGGAATGTCGTTTTGAATAGATTAAATTAGTTTAAATTTTTTGATATATCTTAAAAATTTATCTGTTTACTGAAGTATACGCAATATAAAAATATATACATTTTCAAAGCACCATTTATGTGTTTTGTCTCAAATGTTCTAAATTTCTTCTATTAATCATAAATGATATTTGTATTCGTGTTTGGGTCAAAAAACTAAGCAAACAAATACAGACACTTAAATTACATTCAATAAATTTATGTTTTTATTACGCATTGAAAATAAAAATTTAATGTTTTAAAGTTCTTTGGCATTTTCTCTTATACCAATAAATAATGTCTATAAGAATATCATTGACACTTTTTACACACATAGTTTACGACAATTTATAAAGCTCTTAACATCATCATCATGGTTTCTCCAACACCATTTATCTGTCTACTGACAAGATTTGTTAAAGAATATAACCAAAAATATTTTAAAATTTTCGTTTCACGTTTGCAGCATTAACCTTAATATTTGTGTTATACTGTGACATTGACGAATTTTTTTTTACTGTTCGTTGCTCTAAATACTTTTCATGTAGATATCACGTACTTACAAAAGTAGTAAAATTGGAATGCTAGACTGCAACATTGTAAAAACAGGAGAAGATTGTGTGATTTTTTACTTCAATTCCCATCGATTATTGTTTTGGTAGACACTGTCAAAGATGACAATGTTACTCAGGGGAAATTTAAAAAGATAAGAAAATTTAAAAAAAATGTAAAATTAAATTGTAAAATACGAAAAGTAAAATTTGATCTATAATACGTTTAAAATAAATAAAGCAGTATTTACTATGTCTGTAGAGACAATCGAATATCGGAAGGGATAGCGATGAGTTTGAGCCTAAATCTAAATCCTAATAGCGTGTTTACATATGCACCTTAATCGCAATTAACGCCATTATTGTGCTCAATATTCCATATAAAATCTCAATTAATTATTGCGCAATAAGTAGGAAATTGTTATAATATTGAGTAAGATTTCGAATGCAACACTGTTCACAACTGTGTTTAGTGAACAAAATTGTATAAAATGGCAAATGTCAACAAAAGAAAACAAAAGAAATCATTAAAAAATCAATGTGAAGGTAAGTTTGTTAACATAGAAACACAACAACCATTTAGAGTATTTTTTGTATTGTTTTCAAGCTATCAAATGATTATTGAGTAAGCTGAAAATTGCGTATGCCTGAACACTTAAAATAATATTGTCAATTAACTGAATATTGACTCAATTAAGTTTCATATCTGAACACGCTATAACAAATACGAATGGCAACACTGTATATAAACTATTTTTTAGTACATGCCATTGTACCTGTACATTACTTATCGATAATCGGGCCCTTCCAGTTATGGATTTCTTTTAAAAAAATATCTATTTTAAAACATAAATTTATTTTATTTCATTTATTTTTGAATTTATTTTATTTCATTTATTTTTGAATTGACGTTTCTCATAAACTGATTGATTGCACAAAACTTAAAAAAAGGTTTCATGAAACCTCGCAACTTTGCCCAATTGCACAAATGGCAATTTTAAGCAATATCATGAGTACCCTTATTATACATAAACTTTTTCTGCAGACTAAAAAAAGAAAAAGCATGCAGTTTCCATAAAATATATCTTAGGGATTTTATTCGCCCTTTGTTGGTAAAATTTCCAAACAAACATATTCATAAATTTTTTATTATACCTTTAAGCAGCTGAATCCACCAAAAAGGAAGACTACTTACTGCTGTTTCCCCTTGCAGCTTTGTGAGAAAATTTTCAGTATTTTTATTTTTAATTTTTACAACGACAAAATGAGTGGCACAGTGCACAGTTAACAGGAAAATCCAAATTAAAACCCAAATTAATGCAAAGAATAAACGAAATAATTAAAACCCAGCATTAGTGTTTAACAGTTCTCGTCACAAATGGAATTTAATTATAAAGAATTAAAACAAAGAAGAAAAATTAAAAAAGCTAAAACTTTTAAAGCATGACATAATTATGTTTTTTCCACTGTTTTAATTTGTTTTTATTTAGGAAAAAAAAATTAATCTATTTAATTGTTTAACACTTACACCAACAGCCATAGAATAAAAATAAATAGAGATATAATGACTTTTATTAAAACTCTGTTGGAAATTTAAAAACCGTGAACTAAGGGTATGTTTTTTAGATGTATAGAACTTTAACCCTTATGTGTGCGGCAAAAAAGCACCTTCTAATGCGCTGCAAGGTACCAGGGTACCTACATATATGAAAAAGCACTTTCGCACTAATTACATTGTTAGAACGTAGTTAACAGATATTTTATATAATTTGTTATTTTCACCATAACCATGATATGCTTAAGTCACAATTAGTATGACTAATATAGTCATGTATATTATTATCGTAACCAAGTATATATATTTGTGGCAATCATATTTATGATGAATCTATTTATCATAATATGTTGATCTTTGAATATGATACAGAACAGCATTGACAGTTATTTAAATTTTCATGAAAATAAACTTTTAAACATTTTATACAAATTGTATTAATCAATTAACACAGTTTTACAAAATTGAATGAAATTGAAAAACCTAGGAACGGATATTATTTTTCTTGTGGCCTTGTCGAATAAAAGAAGATTCCAATAGTGAAATATTAATACAATTTGTGTAAAATGTTTAAAAGTTTATTTTCATGAAAATTTAAATGACTCAGTCAATAACTTATCTATTTTTAAACCCAAATATGCGTTGTAATCGTAAATAAACGTACTTTTTGAATGAATTCAATAACATTATAGTTACTTAATAAAATAATGTTTTAAAACTTCACCAAATTTGAATTTTTTTTCAAAAATCTACAAAATTTGTGTTTGCTCCACAATAACACCAAAATTTCTCAAATTTTCTTAAATAATATATATATCATTCGAAAGATCTCAGTTTATTCTTCGTTTAATCTAGTAAGATATTGAAAATCGGATCATTATTAACAAAATTACAGGCTTATAAGTGCGCAAAGGTACAAAAACCGGTTTTTTAATTTTGGAGGTGTGTCCGGCATATTTCACTATTGGAATCTTCTTTTACTCGAGAAGCCCTACAAGAAAAATAATATCGGGTCCCAGGTATTTTGGACTGTCGCACCGTTTTATTAATCTCATTTTGCAATAAGTTTTCGTTATATTTAGCAAATACATACTACAAATACTAAGGAAACTTATTGCAAAGTGATACTAGTAATGATATTAAACATTTTTGAAGTATGCATATTTTTTGAATTCATAACTAATATCTCTTTTAGAAGTAATTCTTTGATATGTAATGAGTAATACTGTGTTCAGATATCAAACTTAATTGAGTCAATATTCGGTTAATTGACAATATTATTTTTAGTGTTCAGGCATACGCAATTTTCAGCTTACTCAATAATCATTTGACAGTTGGAAAACAATACAAAAAATACTCTAAATGGTTGTTGTGTTTCTATGTTAACAAACTTACCTTCACATTGATTTTTCAATGATTTCTATTGTTTTCTTTTGTTGACATTTGCCATTTTTTACAATTTTGTTCACTAAACACAAGTGTGAACAGTGTTGCATTCGAAATCTTACTCAATAGTATAACAATTTCCTACTTATTGCGCAATAATTAATTGAGATTTTATATGGAATATTGAGCACAATAATGGCGTTAATTGCGATTATCGCAATTAAGGTTCATATCTGAACACGCTATAAAAAAACTGGCGAATAAAGCTACGAATTAATGAATTCTGGAAGTCATTAAAATTAAAACAGCAAGTAAAATTTTTGCTGGTTATTAAAGCACGCGAAAGAATGTAAAACATCATATTTTACTACTATATTATTTAATTTAAACAGTTTGCCACCAAACTTTACTTTCGATAAGTGATACGCTAAAATTTACGCGCAATACTTACAATGTACATTTTATAAATCAATTAAATACTTATAATAATTATAAGCGTGTGATGGTTTTCATAATTTTAATAAATATTAAATTGCAATCTAATAACATCAAACAAAGCGATGAACAATATTTCCATACAAAATAAATTTGAGTAATAATTGTTATAAATTTTTACACAAACTGAAAATAATGGCGCCTAAAATTTTAATAAATTTTATCATACATCAGTGCTCAACTCAACTCAATTTATCATCATCATCATTGACACAAGCCATCATGTGTAACGAAATATTAAATGATACCGCACATCAAATTCAAATTATTTTTATTGTTTTATGTTCAGCTTCTGTTTTGATATATTTTTTGTGCTTTTACCCAGTTAAAAATAATTATTTGAAATTTTTAAACTTGCCGGCTTTATGAAAATAAAAAAACCAAAACAACAATTGGAAATTGTTTAAAATTTAAGTGGTTTTAGAAAGTGTGTGCTCACCTACACCATGTGTCACTACGAAATGCTTCGCGTAAAATAATTGTCCAATACGCAGTTTGTCTTTAGTTTCAGTTGAACTGAACTATTGTAGAAAACGTTTTCTTTAATTTAGAAAGTCTGCTAACTGTGACCTCCTCTAATGTGTTTTATTTATTCAAATTGGCATATTAACTTCTGTATAGAAATGTTTACATTTTTCAGAGTAAATTAATGCAGTTTTATGTATAAAGATTACAAAGTTAAAATATCAATACAATAAATGACATTGTTTCGCGTGATAATGCTCATGATTGTAATTAATAGAAGCAGTTTCAACTTAATTTAAGACATATAATGCCCATATAAAATGTAAATAAATTTCTCAAATTTTTAATTTATAGTGTTCAGTGTAATTTTAAAAACAAATTTAAAAAGATTTAAAAAAATTGCCTAAATATTTTATAGAAAATAGAAATTTGGATGTGGTGCCTCTAAAACAAACATTTTACAAAAATATACTTGTCACACAAAAATTGTAACAAACAAACTTTTTTAAAATTAATCACATTTGCTTTGCTTTAATAATGACAAAATAAAAAATAATTTATCAATCGTTTTAAGAATTTGAAAGAATAAAGAAACTTTTTCATAAAATATTGCTGGTATTTTTATAAAAAAAAAAACTAAAAACTGTAAAGTCCTATATCTGTGAGTGCTCCTCACTTTTGTTAAATTTAGTTTGTTTGTGGGCATGAAACTTTTTTCCGTTTTTATGTGAGTATTCCGATTATTCCGCTATATTCAACCGATTTATTAAACTTTTCCAATATTGATATTTTTAGTTCAGATCACGTAAATAATTGTGAAGTTGTTTAAAATATCATTATAAATTGTGGTAGCAGTTTATATAAAAAATGTTCAATTTAATTTTACATCCTATATAATTCATTCATTCCAACATAAAATTTATTGATTTTTTTTGCTTTTATATTCATTGTGCAATGTTTCTGTTGGCTGTTATAATCCCAATTTAAATACAATCCCCTGATGACATATTTAATCCCCACTTATATGTATGTATGTTAAATGTATAAATCGGTTTTGTTTATTGAAATGTTTGTATTTCAAATATTTTTTTGTGTTGTTGGTATATTGGATTTAAAATTGTTATTCAAATAAATATTTTTATACTACGATTAAGTTTGTCATTTTGTTTCTAACACATCGAAATATTGGTTGTAGAACCAAAAAGTCTATATATTCCAGCTCGTTGTAAGATTCTAAGACGATGTGGCCATGCTCGTCAACCTGTCCCGCTATTAAAGGTACGATATAGCTTCAAAAAAACATAGAACAATGAACTTTAAAATTTTTAGATTTTCAATACTTTACAATTTTGTGTAAACAAAAAGAATGTCCTACATACATGTTTTCGTTGAAAGTATTTTATTCTCTATAATATAATTACAGTCTTTTTCTCAATTAGAAAATACTTTATGAAGTGAAAATTTATTTAACAAACATGTTTAGTTAACTTGAAGAGATTAAACATAAAGAGTAAAGAAACCCACATTTCAGTTGGTAATATCCAATTTAATTTTAAATATTTAATTTAAACAAGCAATTAAAATGTTAAAAAAAAATTATTTAGTTCAGTTTGATACAAGCTTTAATGATTTTAATTAAATTAGAAATTCATTACAATACACTTAATTTGTTTAATTCAAATCCATTTTATGTTTCATATTTAGTATTACAAAATTTACTTATATTAATTTTTATAATACTGTGTTCAGATATGCAATTTTATTGAGTCAATATTCAGTTAATTGACAATATTATTTTAAGTGTTCAGGCATACTCAATTTTCAGCTTGCTCAATAATCATTTGATAGCTGGAAAACAATACAGAAATACTCTAAATGGTTGTTGTGTTTCTAAGTAAACAAACTTACCTTCACATTGATTTTTTTTTTTTTTTTTTTTTTTTTTTTTTTTTTTTTTTTTTTTTTTTTTTTTTTTTTTTTGACATTTGCCATTTGATACAAATTTGTTCACTAAACACAGTTGTGAACAGTGTTGCATTCGAAATCTTACTCAATGACGATTATCGCAAGCATATCTGAACACAGTATTATACAGTCTCTAGTTGATTAGGTTAAAATAAAATAAAAACGTTTTGTAGTTTAATGATGGAGCACAATTGGTTTTTGCAAAAAGAAAAACAGAATATTAAAAATGTATTTGTATTCTATTTTGTAGAATTGTGGCTTTATCGATGAATTAAAGTGTACTAGATATTAGATTTGTAAAAAAGCATTAATGGTTTAATAAATTTTAAATTATAATTGTGGTTGTAATATCAAATCTAACTGGACAATATTTAGTTAGATAATTATAAATTATGATCTTTGTTAGAGAACGCGATGGTTTCAGAATAGTTAAAGAGCAGCGAATGACATGACAATGTCTTGTGTAACACTTGTTGCCATAATAAATATTTCAAAATCTGTTTTTAACTTTTTGAAACAACTTTTCATAAAAACTTATTAAAAAGCTAAATTTTAAATGAATATTAATATGAGATAGAGGCAAAAGAAATATTCCTTTGGACAATCTCAAAAATAATTAAAAAAAAATCTGATTTTCTATAAAATTTAATTTAATACTTAAATACATTTCTCCAACTATTATCAAATGCATAACTCAAAAAAACAATTATATGTAAAGCTGTATAGAAATTACAGAAAAAACATTTGTTGTTTATTTTACTCAAGAACAAAGGCACAAGTTAAACAAGTAAAAAAATGCTATATACAACAAACACTCCTTAGAAATTTCTATTTAAACTTAACAACCTGTATGTGAACAAGGACATACAACCCATCAGTTCATTTTATGACAATATAATCCTTTTTTCTTGTACTTTTCTTAGTCCGCTTGCACACGTTTCAATTCTGTCAAGTATTTTTTTTTGTGATAAGAGACAAGAGAATAAAAGGGGTCCAAACATGCTTAGTCCGTTTTCAGACGTTTCAATTCTGTCTCTTCACAGCAAGTATTTTTTTTTTGTTACAAAAGAGACAAGAGAATAAAAGGGGTACAAACTTGACGGTATAATCATTGTCATAAAATGAACTAACGGGACATACAAGTCCTTGTTCACATTACAGTCAAGTTTCCTATTTTCTTTTGTTTTCTGCTTTTATTTTCTCCGTCGCGAAGTAATTTGCATTTTGAATTATCTGAAAAAGTAAAAAAGAGAATTGAGAAGTTAAAAAGAAAATTGAATAATAACTGGCCAGCTAAAATTGAAACGTGTGAAACAGCACTTAGGAAGCAGACTCCAAGTTGTCTATTGGAGGTAACCTGCCACTGGGTTATTTGCAATTCTTAGGATAGTAGACCTGCAGAACTGACAGTCTGCAAACTACAAAAACTAAAACTCCTGAACAACAGTTTCACACATTCACTTTCTGTCCAATCAAAACAAAATCTGTAATGTTTTGCCCTGTTTTTGCTTCCCATTCACCAGTAGAAACTTATAAAATCTACTGTAGAAAACGCTACTACAACAAAACACATCAAAAGGTAGAAAATGAACTGGGAAGTGTGATGATTTTGCACAAAAAGTGTGCAACTTTTATGCAGTATAAATAAAGGATAAGAAGTATATAGAAAAATCTGTGTCTAAGAGAGTGGCAATTGCATACAACAAAACTAGGTTAATTGCTGGAAAAGTTCAAACAAATAGGTAGAACATACAATATATCTTTTAAAATGTAATCATAAGCGACACTAAACACACTGAAAATAAATAAAAATACAAAATTATTTCTAATTATAAACTATGTTGGCAAATAATATTTGCTGTTAAAACCCCAAATTTGTGAAATTAAAATTTCACTTTTGAGTTTGCTCTACGATAAATGTAAATCGGAAAACACCTAGAATTTTAAAACACTTAAAATATATATTGTAAACAATATGTTTGTTACCTTTAGCGGAAACAACTTGTGACCTTGCATTATAAAGAAATATCCAGTGACATATTTTGAGCCCAGTGCATGAAAAATATAATAAATGGTCAATATTATCAATTGATTTTAACATTATTCAAACTAACTGATAAAATACCCTTTAAAAATAAATTTAGTTATACACATTTACACCCATTATGTTCATATTTAAGTTGTATATCACATATACAACAAACTTCTTATGTTATATGTCTGGTATGTTGCACACTTCCAGCCATACATTATTGTATGAACAACTTTCCAAAAACTATGTTTCTGTAACACCATGCAAAAAAAAAATAAGTACGAAGACACAGGAATAAATAACTAAACAGTCTCTGAAATCTTTAACAAGAAATTTCTTGCTAAACATATACATACTCATACATACACATATATGTACATACACATATATGTACATACACGGACAATAGCATTAAACACTCGTTATCCCAGCTAGCATTTGGATGATTGTTTGACGAGCGCGATCATTTCGAGACTCTTTTTTTAATCGTTCTGACGATTGTTAGAGTAGATTTATATTTTTCGCTTCCAAACGATGCTGTTTCGAGTCATTTCGACGTTTGTTGGACGAGTGAATCGTCATTTACGCATTTTGGCGAGCATTGGAAGAGTGTTTGCAGTCAACGATCGTATTTAGCTCTTCAAAATGATACTTTCACGAGTCATTTAGATGTTTGTCGGACGAGTGTTTTGTATGTTACCCCACAATTGTCGTTTAAGGACTCTGGCGATCATTTAAAGATTGTTAGTTCATCACAGTCGTATATTACTCTTATAAATGATGCTTTTGCGAGTCTTTTTGACGATTTTGAGGCGAGTGAATCAAATCAGATGATTTTATGTTATACCGAAAGCGCCGTTTACGTATTCTGGCGATAGTTAGGAGAAAGGTGTCGTCGGAACCAAGACAAAGGATTAAATATAATAAATACAGAACACAGAACAATCCTGTAGCATATATTAGGGTCAATTGAAAAGCTTCTTGGCGATCGTTTCAAGACTCTTCTTTGGCGCATCGTAGAAGACTTATTAAGGCGATTGTTTGCAGGCTCTTTTGAAGTAGGAATAAAAGAGTATTACACGATTCATTTCAGCGCATCGTAGACGACTTATTTGGGAGAGTCGCCGTCATGACACAGTTTCTCCCGTTGCACTAAACTTCCGCGATCGGAATACGACATCGCGGACGATTAATTTAATCGCCAGCTCCGATCACGGAAGTGTCCTCTACGATTAAAAATGCTAGCTGGGATATTAAAAACAACGTAAAAAGTAACAACAAGCAACAACAAATGAAGCACATGACTGCAGTAACATGATGTGAAAACTACAGTCTACAAGGAGCAGCAACATCTAAAGAAAAAAACTACAAGATACTATTCAATTTGGAAGGTGAAAGAAGGAGACAAAATAGTAACCAGAAGAAAATTTAATTTTCACATGTCTCGACGTCTTATTTTGGAACAAAGTTAAACGAGTACTATACAAGGACACGTCTAAACACTCACATAAAATTCATATACATTTTTATTTCCTATGAAAGTTTTCGTGTGTCTGCTTTTATATAGGCATGAATTTATGGTATATCTTGCTTTAAGGCAGTTTTCTGTACCCAAACCACTAGCAAAACTTACATACACATACTATTTTTCCAAATAATTCAGCTGGCCGGCTACTATTCATTTCCCTTTAATATTTTAGTGATTTATGGTTGAACAAATAATATTTTTAAGCTTTTATATAGGCTGGAAACGGTTGTATGGTTGAATGAATGAATTGTCTCAGTCAAATGAAAAAAAATCATAAATACTGGTAAATAGACAACAAAATGAATTGAGGAATTTGGAGTGGTCTTAAATGACATAATAAAATGTTTTTTTTTACGTTTACATTGAAAAAATTGTGGTAGATAATTTTGATTGGTTTGTAATACAAAAATGAAATTATCTTATATGTTGATATATTTTGGTCTTATGACTTTGGCAAACATATTGTCTCTCATGGAATAAGAGACTTATAAAGGGTGTTTGTTTTAGATGTATAAAATTTTGAAATGGAATAAAACAAAGCTGATTTTTTTAGATTGACATGAAATTTACTTTATTTGAAAGATAATCTTATGGCATTATAATTTAAATATAACTTTCCATCAATAAATCAATTGCGATAAGAATTGTATGACATGTTGCGCCGTCTTGTTGAAACCACAACTCCTGCACATCATGATTGTTCAATTGATGAACAAAATGATGCAGTAAGTAATCATGGCTCTATAGCGGTCACCATTGACTTGCTAGCTCTGGTTTTTAAAGACGTACTAAGAAATTATTCTAATATCCTATAAAGTACAGCAAACAGTCAATTTTTCTAGATGTAACGGTGTCTCAACATACACTTGATACTTATCTATCATTACTCCAATTACGACAGTTTTATTTATTGACGTATCCGTTCAGACAAGAGCGAACTTCATCGCTAAACAAAATTCGCTTAAAAAAATCGGGATTATTTTCCTATTTTCAAAATAAATTTGCACAATTTGGAAGCGTTGTTCAGGCTCCAGTCTATTTATGTTGAAATGCCATACCAAACTAAACATAAATCACTTAACTTAACCAACTTAAAGTTCTATGCATCTAAAAGAAAACAGTCTTTATATGAGAAATTTTAAATTACTTGAGATTATTAAAACTGAAATCAAAAGACAAGAACTTTGAGTTCCAACAGGCGCACACTTTTAAAATTTGGGCTATTTTTTTTAGGAAAATTAATATCATTGAAAATGTATGCGAGAACAGCTGTCCAAAATAATTTTTTATTTGTAATTGTCACTTTACTTTAACTCAATAAAAAGAAGGTTTCAAGAAAGTGTGTGTTTTATTTTGTTTTGAAAAACAAAGTTCTTATTGAAAAACACTATGTTTTAAATTAGTAATCTTTCACGTCTTTAAATAAAGGGTTTGTGTTAATTCCTTGTCTGTCAACAGAGTTTCTATCTAATATAATTTATTAATAACTACTGCGCACATTGCTAAAGTTCTATTTTATAACCCTGCTCTTGGTAGCTAAATTTAACCAGTCACTATCAAATAGAATATGAAGACCATTCCACAATTGTCAGAATATTTTGTTTTGTCACTATTAAACATATTTAATGGAAAACTCTAACTTAAGCTAGATTTACACGATTGAAGGTATTTTGAAGTCTTATCAAAATTTTGAAAATTTATTTTGATGTTCTATTTACACGTTTCAAAAATTTGATCAAAATATATTTTCAATATATTTCAAAATCTTTTGATACAAATTTGATCAACATTTTTTGAAGCTTATTTACACTATTGATAAACTTTTTATATTGAAAATATTGACTTTAATCAGCTGTTTTGCTTCTTTTGTGAAATAATTTATTATTATAAAAAACAAACAATTAATAAGTATGGACAACGACACAATCATCATAGCATCAACATTTTTACTATTGGAGGAAGAAGTAGCTGATAATAATGAAAAAAAAAAAAAAAAAAAAAAAAAGGAAGGTATGTTGTCTCTTTTAGGGAGCGATTGATAAGGAATGATCCTGACTTATACAAAAACTTTGTTAGAATATCACCAGACGATTTTGATTATTTGCTTAATGTCGTCACCCCATCAATAGAAAAAGCTAATACTAATATGCGGGAATCTTTATGCCCCGGAAAACACCTGGCAATTACTTTGAGATTTTTAGCGACTGGGGACAGTTACACAAGTCTGTTTAAAAGATCAAGATCATCGATATGCAATATTGTGCCTGAAGTCTGCGCTGCATTATATAAAGCATTAAAAAATTAATTTTTAAAGGTAAAACCTAATTTATTAAATAAAAAAACATATCAAAAATAATATCTATTGGTACAGATGCCAGAAACAGAAGAGGTATGGGAGAGTATTTCCCAAAGTATAAATAAAATGTGGAATTTTCCCAATAATCGGGGCATTAGATGGAAAACACATCAATATTATAGCACAAGACATGTATATGTATTGATATGGTTTTGAATAAAAAGAATGAACATACTGTCAAATTATTTATTGTTATCAATATTGCCAGATGCGATTTTGATGCTCATTTACACGGCATCAATAAAATCTTCAAAAGTTTTGTGCAATAAATTTTGATCAATAAATTTTGAAGAAATGTTGCTGTTTACACGAAGCATTTTGAAGAGAAATTTTGAAGAAACTTTCAACCGTGTAAATCTAGCTTTACTCGAATTCAAAACGGTGAACATAAACTTAATTTTCACAAAACCTGGATCTTACAATTTAAATTTCATACAGAATTTCTTTTAACAAAACTCTAGATAAAGAATTTCTTTTTTTGTGAACTTCAATTAAACAATACGAGGGCGGTTCGGAAACTTCTTAGCCTAGAATAGAAAGCGCGGTATAAACAGAAAAAGCAGTTTTGATAACTTCCAGGTGTGCTATGAGCACATTGTAAATTTCTTTTCGATCCGACAACTCTTTCATATAGAAACAAGTGTTCAAAATAGACACATCCGCAATTTTTTTACAATGGAAAAATTAGAAATTCTTGGTGTCATTAAATATTTACATAAAAAAGGTTTATCGGGACAATAAATTCATTATTAAAATTAGGTAAAAGTGCTCCTTCACATGCAGTAAATACATTAAAAAATTGGATTGCTGAATTTTAACGCAGTTGGACAAGCATGACAACAGCAGAAATTGTTGACAAAGTGCATGATATGCCATTAAATGATCGACAAATAAAAGCGCCTGAAATAGCCAACATCATTGGCATCTCAAATGATCGAGTCCATTTAATTTTGCATGAAAAGCTACAGAACATTTGTTACAACATTCAGCCAAAAACGCATAAGAATGAAAATTTCTCTAGCTTGTTTAGATCATTTTAAGAAAACTAAAACGGATTTTAAGCGTTGCTTCCTAACTGTGAATGAGACATGAATCCACCACTATACTTCAGAGACAAAAGTACAACCCAAGCAATGGACTGAATGGAGCTGGAGGAAGTGCCCCAAAGAAGGCAAAAACAATTCAATCGGCTGGTAAGGTTATGGCAACGGTTTTTTGAAACTTCAAAGGTATTATATTTTTTAACTATCTGCAAAAGGTAAAATGATAAATTTTAGATCAGGAGTGCCCAAGCGCTATACTCTTGGTGCTCTTTTGCATTTGTAAAAACTCTTAGCTATAGGCTGTGTGTTTTGTATACTCCATACAGCACTAAGCACTACCCAGCAGTCGGGGTAAGTTGTGAATGATATGTGATTTGACTACTTACCAATAATCACCAGTACTTACCGGCCATACCACTGGCAATGTTAATGAGTGACGAGTTCAACATGGGGATGTCACAGGAGGTAGTCACTTGTTACCTAAGTCATTACCTCTCAGCAGTCATTTCGTTTGTGGCATAGCCGCAACTAGAATTTACGTGGGATAACGGCACATTTTTGCATTCTCTCTCTTAAGAGAGAATATAGTAACAACATGTTGTTGTACGCAACAAACACCTCAAAGCAAAGAAGAAACACAGCAAATTAGTAGTTTTTTGGATTCTCGCAATTATGTTCTTTTTTCATACAAAAGTGGAACTTAGGCATTACCAGTGGTAGCAAAAGTAAGTACTCATGTTTTTGGTAACCAGTGAAAAACAACCATTTAAAAATTTAAATAAAAAACTCCATATACATACATTTTTTAGCCAATCCGTATACATACATTGTTGTTTTCTTGTGTATTTTGAATACAGACATTTTTTAAAACACATATAAACTCTTTATACATTAAGGTATGATGAGCGATAACCATCATGTGTTGGTATTTTATGGTTCCTATTTAGAAATTTCACAAAATGTTGATGTTTGTTACATTTTTTGAAAATGTTCTATAGGGGGGTTTCCAGCAACTATTATGAAGGTATCGATGAGCATGTTTTAAATGTTGTACTGTTTATAGGAGATCGGTTAGAGAAAGTATTTGAAAATTTTCAAATATCATATTTGCTAGTAGTTTACTTAAACAATGTGGCCAAGGCAGTTGCAGTTTTGGAGGAACCAAAATTATTTCTTTTATCACCATAATCTCCTATTTTCTGTGATTTTTCAGCCTGCCTTAATATGTGTGTGTATATTTGTTTACTCATCTACAAACGAATGAATAAATACACAACATTCATTAGCACCGTTCTCCACATGGAAGAGAGACAAGAATTGCAACATAGAATTGCAAAAATAAAACCCAGAAACTCTTCAAATGGAGTTATTATGATTTATAAGAGAAGTTGTAAACGAAATGTACTGCATAATAAGCAGTATATCAGAAATGTTTGTTGTTCTCATCTTTGTTACTTTATTTACTGTAGTTATGGTTTAATTTAGTCCTAAAGTAATTTCAGTTTAAATCTTTCTTTGTGGATTTAATGTGTGGATTAATTTAAAGCCAAAATTGCAAAAGAAAATTCAATTTAATTATGATTCTTCTAAAGATTAAAAAAATATTGTGTAAATAGCAAAAGCAATATAAATATAAAATAAACAAACTTGAGATTTAAACCTTGTGTAAATGTAAATGAAAGGATTTAAAAAAATACTAATTTAAAGTATATTAAGAACGTAAGTTAGATAACTAACAGAAATGCCAAGAGGAATGCGAATTAATTATTCTAAACATTAAGTTGTATAAAATGGAATTTAATGCATATGATGACATTTGTACTTTAAATTAAATTTATATTTTATACTCGTACATATGTTCTATTGTCACATTTTTTTCTGTTATGTTGGTACACATGTTTGTTTATATGTTATGCATCCCATACACGTTTCAAGTCAATCGTCAATTTAGTCTTTCAATTGAATTTATTCTTGGCCATACACTTCTTAAACTGAATTGAAAGATTTGCATTCAACTGTCAAATTTATATTTTTAGTTTAAAAATTAAAAATAATTGCATTAATGCTTCGAGATGCTTCGCTATCTGTTTCCAAATATTTTTCTAGAAGACCTTTTCATTTTATTTTTATACTCCGGACTTTTTATTTTCCAAAATGCTGGATTTTCCGCGAGCAATTTGAAAATTTCTCTCCAAACATCGATGTTTGGCACCAATGTCATTTTTTTTTAATTTTTTATTTAAAATTCACTAAAATCAAAAAAGATTTTCAAAATAAACAACTTTTGCTTTGCAAACGAAAACTATAGACCTAAATTTTGACAGCTAATCAATAGAGTCGAACACGCACAGTACAATCGAATTGAAGGACTTGTTAGTCAACTTGAAAAAATCAAAATCTTTTGATTTTTCTTCAACAAACTCGTCAACTGCCAAACTAATCAAATGACAAAGCCATGAACGCTTTGATTTGCACAACAACCGACTGAGTTGCCAATTGAATTGAAACGTGTATGGGCTGCTTTAATAATATCAGCCATTTTGGATTGTCAGTTTGTTTTTGACAGATAAAAAGTTAGTCATGTTTTGGTGTGTTCTTCGATATTTTACTATATGAAAAAATGGATCAAAGGAACTATATTAAGTTTTGTATAAAAAATGACAAGGACATTTGAAATGTTGACTGTGGTATTTGCCGAGTTTACTATGAGCATAACATAATTTCAAACAGGAGCTATTGGCGTTACCAAAACGCGCGTTCCAGAAGTGTTTTGAGGATTGGAAAAAAACGCTGGCATAAGTGTTTTATATCTGAGGGGATTACTTCGAAAGGGACAAGATGGTTATTGATGAATAAATAAATACTTTTTGAAAAAACTGAAAATAACGGTTATTTTTTTGATCAGACCTCGTAAATATATTATTCACATATAATTAATTTTTTTGGAATTAAGCATGGTGAAATTAAATACCAGGTGACCGCATTGCTACAACAATTACAACAAGGCAAGAACAACAGGCATTTTTCTATATGAAAAACTTTCGTCACTGTCAAAAAGTTTTTTTTTTATATAACTTTTTGGCATTTTCAAATTCACCATGAATAATCAGCTGGCGCTACGCTATCACCTAGTATTTAAATTCACCTTGGAATTAAGTACATAAAAAACATTGTGGGACCTCATGCGTTACGAATGTGATAATCACAACATGTTGAAGACGGAAGGTTAGTTTAGGATTATTTTTAGCGGTACTTATTTTAGGAATTATTAAGCATTTAATCAATTCTATGGCTCGAACATAGCAGAGCACAATTTTTTGAATTTAGAAAATATTGATTTTTTTGTTAATGTTGCCAATATGGCAAAATCTTAAGAGTCTTTAAACAATAATTAAAGTAATGTTTGTTGCTTGTAGTAAATACAAAAATTAATGATTATTGATTTGTTTTATATTGCATACCTTTATGTATTTCTCTATTCTAACCAATTCTAATTCTTGCCAAATTCATACAAACAAAAATTTTCCAAAAAACCACAAAAACTAAACAATAACAAATACAATAAGTAGATACTATTTTGACTGGCAATTAAGTAATTATTTTATTGCCGTCTATAAGGATTAACACTGCCATAAATCTAAGCAACAACCCTGAACTCATATTCCCTCATCTTATATTTGTTCTAGTCTGGCTTAGTTTCTTTTAGTTTCCAAACACACATTGATAATGGCTAATTATAAGCATAAATAAGAATATAATATCCAAGTTTACCACTCTTTGCACGCCAGGATATTTAGCACAAAAAATAAAATACCAATTCACAATCTTACATTCACACAACTTAACAACCGAGAAATTAACGATGCCAAATTAGTTATTTATTACGACAACAAGTTAATTATATAAATTATATTTATTATTGCAACTTCAAATAGCAAAGAATGGAAAAAAGAGTGGGACAAAATGCATATGTGCCATTTTGCATGAAGAGAAGAAAAGTAAAACACACATGATAATGATGACAATGATAATGAGTATTTGTTGTAGGGATAATGGTTTGCGGTTGTTGTTATTATAGTTTCCAAAGCAGTAGTAATGATAATAAGGTCAATGTAAATGCCACGCACATCATCACACTTAAAACGGAACAAATTTAAGCCTCAGTTAGCCAACTGTAATGGAATGTAACTGTAATAGTAAGAAACAGCTGATGGATATTGTTATGTGTAAAGTAATGCAAATGGTTATGGAGATGTAAAGTAACGCAACACCGTAATGTATGAATCTGTAAGAAATAGAATTTCCTTAAATTTTTACGTCATTACACTACATTGCGTTACAGTCGGCTAACTGAGGCTTTACTCTTAGCAGTTTCAGGCATTCTGTCTGTGTTTATGTAAATAATTTTAAGTGTTATAGTTATAGAATTAAACGGAAGTACTTGAGTACAAAAACAGTCGTAAGTATATAGGGACAGTGTGAGTGTTAATATTTCATACAAAATATGTATTAAACAAATAATCAGCAGTAAAGTGTGCAGGAAAATATATTTTCTGTTTCAACTATTTTTTGGCATTCTGACTACACATGCCTCTGCCAAATGTGTGCAGAGACATGTAATATAAAAAAATACTGGATTACATATTTAGAGTCTCTACTTTAACTACACACAAAATAAATATGGAATCGTAGGCTATAGAATATAGAAAACCATGTTTTATTTTCTTTATTATTAATGACTTGGAAGGGTTGGAGAAAATCTTGTACTCCACAAAAAAGTGTATTTGTAGTGACACTTAAGTGATGCCAAAACGAAAAACAACTTTTTTGTATGTTACTATCATACAAACTCAATAATTGAACTAACAAAGCTTTCAAAATATTCCAAGCAGAGTTTCTACATCATTATGGAGTGGTTATAGATTATAGGATTTTAGCAGAGAAAATCATGATTAAAACGGTTTAAGATAAAATTATTAAAAATCAAATGAAACTTATAACACACAGCTGACTTTTAATAACTTACCTACATATAACGAACAAGTTTAATTTCATAAAAACTCTTAAGCTATGTGTCGACGTTGGTCAGATATTACAACGTTTTCCGAAAAATGTTCAGAAAATGTCTAACAACAAATGTTTGCTTTCCAACGTTGTAAGAAAAAGCATTTTCAGTACATTGGAAGACAAAAATATTGTCAGACCACTTACAATCGTGTAAACACACAATTTTGTCATTATCATTGTTTTAAGACAATTGACAGACACCATTCATTGTCATATGTGCAAAGTTTATGCATCTGCCAATGGCAGCATTGTCATAGAAATTATTTCTAAATGCAACTCTGTATATACATAAATAAACAACCAATCTTTGATAAAATTTTTGAAAAAAGTAGAAGAAAATTAAAGAATTAAATTAAAGTGTACATTAGGACATAAGCAGATAAAATGGTTTCAATTGCTCTTTTTTGTTCCATGACAATATTTAAAATTTTTAAACACACACACAGAGCTGCAAAACGATTTTGACAATGCCGCACAACAATCTGACAACAGTGTGAACTGAAAATTTCGGTTGACAGATAAATTCATTGTGTGACAATTGTGTGCAAATGAAATTGTTAGCTTTCTGACAGTCGTCTAAACTGACAATTTACCTTTTGCTAAAAATGTTTCAATGTCAGTACATTGCTAGATATGACAACGTTGTAATATCTGACGATCGTGGACACATAGCTTTTGTTTTTTACTAT
The DNA here is from genome assembly GCA_916048285.2 of Bellardia pandia. Taxonomy (NCBI): domain Eukaryota; kingdom Metazoa; phylum Arthropoda; class Insecta; order Diptera; family Calliphoridae; genus Bellardia; species Bellardia pandia. Next base: position 19,464,587 of record OU696532.1, on the reverse strand, counting down.
AATTACTTTATTTTGTAAAAGACTGTAACATTTGGCAGTAAAGTAAGATTTGATAACATAAAGAAGATATTTTCTCTAACATCAAAATTTAGCAGAATCGCGAACAAACGCCTATATTTATTCCAAACAGTAGACAAATTTTAGGAGTTTTGTTAAAAAAAAACCATAGAACCAACAATCAGCCATCAAACGGTTTCAGGAAATCTCGATTTTCCATGAAAAGTACATTTGCAGTGCAAACAAATTGAAACTAGTTTTTCTGTTTTCTTCTTCGACTCATTAAGAGAACTAACACAGCGTTTAAAATATTGCACGCAGAGATGGTACATCACTATGGAAAGGCTAAATAGCTATAGCAGGATTTATAATTTAATACTCAACATATTGGTTGCAGGGATTTCAGCAAAAAAATATAATGATGATTGATTTATCGGTTTAGTTATAAAATACTAAAAATCAAAGGAGACTTACAACATACAGCTGAATTTCTAAAAACTTATTCATAACATATAGTTTAATTTCGTAAACATTCTTAGTTTTTTACTATACTAATGTTTGCTTTTTAAAGGACTGTAACATTTGAAGGTAAAGTACCATTTATTTGTATATATTTTCTCTTGTAACAAAATTAAACAGAATCGAGAGGAAAAAACCCACTGACAAATTTAGAAATTTTGATAAAAAAAAGCGCCAACAATCAACCATTAAATTAACAAAACAAATAAATATTGTAACATTTTTTAAATGAACTTAAAATACAGAAAGACCAATTAAAGTCACCATTCAGCTGAAATATTATCATCATCCTGATGAGCCGTCAGTATCGATATTTTCAAAAGCATAAAAACCGAAAACTCAACAAACAAAAAGAACATCAACAACAAGACATGTAATAATGAAGATTACTATTTCAAAAAAAGCCTATTCAAATGCTTGAAGGACACCAAAGTTGAGATGATTGCATTTTGTTAAAACCCTTAACAAACAGCAACGAATGACAACAAAACGAGTGGGTGACTTTTGTTTCTGTTACTAATGTATGGCTAATGTTTGTGTTATTCTGCTAAAGCATTAAGATTGCTTTGTAGTTTTGGTGTATTATTTGTTAAAACACAGGCAATGAAAATGATCTTATGTGTTATATACTCTACATACATATTAAAATATACATATGCATTCGTATAATATTTCTCCGAGGATATTTTGATATATGTACATTGTACATGATTATTTGAATAACAAAATATATACTTATCAAAATTTTATGCAGTATGTATAGTGCATAACTATGTACCTTGTATTTGTTTGCACATATCTGTTTCTTTATTTTGATGAATGTTTTCTTTATCTTTTTACAATCGAAATGCACTATGGGTAAATAAATCTATAAGAAATTTTAAGCTATTAAGAACAGTTTTAATTTTGTTTACGTCTTAAGTTAAAATTTAAACATAGACTTAACCCTCCGTCTTACACAGGTTGTGATTTTCACCCAGACCCACATAATTTTTCATGTACTTAATTCCAAAAAAATAACAAGTAAGAAATTACAGTCGGTCAATCCCGACCATATAATACCCTACACCCAGTATCTGTATAAAACAGTTTTACAGAAATGGGCGCTATATGGGAGATATAACCTATTGTGGACCGATCATCCAAAAATTTAGTGTCATGATGTCTGTGAATATAAATATTATATGTGCTAAACTTTATGTCGATATAATAGCCTGTTCGCCGATCTCGAACGTTAACGTTCGCTTAGATAAGACTTAAGACACAAACTTTTTATCGTATCTATTTTTTTACTCAATCAAGTTTGTTTATTCCACAATCAAGTTTATGTCTTAAGTCTTATGTAAGCGAACGTTAACGTTCGAGATCGGCGAACAGGCTATAAATACTTTTAAGGAAAATAAACATAAAAGCAAAAACATACTGGAAATAAATTTTGTCCAATTACAATTTTAAATATTTACTATAAGCTACTACAATACATTCTAATATTTGTGTGTGTAAATTTTAATATAATTCTTTCTTCACAAAGAAATATAACAAAACAAACCCTTAACTGCATTATGGTGTCTCCATTTACCCAAAGAATGCTCAGAAAAAGACCTTGAAATGTACACAACGCCAGCAACGTCATCAGCAATAAAAGAAAATAAAGACATAGAAGAAACTGCAGCAATGACAACAGCTCCATAATAATAATGATGCTAGAATTGAAAGCAATTGTAATCGTTGGTTGTGTGTAGTAGTTGTATTAGTAGTAGTAATACAGACATCCTAGCAAGCCATATGAGTCTGGAAAGAGTCTTTTCTGACACCTTTTTCGGAGCGTTAACGCTCTTCATGAGCCTAAAAAACAATCATAATTGTTCCGAAAACCTTCAAAGAGGGTAATTACACTCGAAAATAGTCGGTCAAAAAGATCTCTTAGATAATGTCAGAAAAGAGTGTTTTATGAGGGTTTTCTTGGGCCTGCGTAATCTTGTTTTTATAATTCTTTGTTCAAAACCCAAATAACAGGACAACAACGCTTAAGTGGAATTTCTGAGTCATACTGCGTGCCGACTCAGGACAGTAACAAGCAAATTTTTCTTTCGCTCCGAAAATGCTCTTTTGTTGGACTCTTTTCTGACTCCTTTTTCGGAGCGCTCCTAGAATGGAATGCTGGGATATATGTTTATTCAAAAAGGATAACACTATTATATTTATTAAGAATTGTACTAAAGATATATAAACACAATTGTACAAAATTCAAATATACTTTTATAATGACAAAGCTGGACAAATTTGCATAGTAAACATACATATATTTGAACTTTTTCATTTCCATTTACTCTCGGAACAATGCAGCTTCTGCTGGTTTTTGTTTATTATACCAGCAGTACAGAATACACAAACTTTTACTTAGAAACATTTGGTCACTATTGAGGTGGAACTATTGATAACTTACTGAAAAATAAGGAAAAGCAACCTGCAGCTGTGAAAGCTTTAAACAAATGCTACCAAAATCTACTGGTTTCATACTGGCTTCATATACTTTTCTTTGTAACTTAACTTAATTGAGTTATAGTGGCTATTATTTGAATTCAGAACAAACATGTTTTATTATTAAATTTATTAGTAAAAAAAAACATGTTTGGTTTAATATTGTTTAATACGGTTTGAAAATTTACAAATTTTAAATTTTATTCCGATTTTACACGATTCAAAATCTTTTGGGCTTAACATTTGTATACCCTACAGCACCATAGTGGGGAGGGTATATTGGATTTGTGCATATGTTTGTAACGCCCAGAAATATTGGTCCAACACCCAACTTAAAGTATACCGATCGACTCAGAATCACTTTCTGAGATTTGGATTAGAAAATTCAGCTGATCAAATGTTCGCCTTTTGTTCACGGTGCCCAAGATAGACAAGTTATAGTCAACATCAAAGAGGAAGCTAAATTCGAACTTGTAAAAAAAATTGTCACACATGATGTTTCTTCCACTTTAACGTAAAAGTTTACAACACAAATCTTGAACGAGTCGTTCACTCTGGTTTTTTACCTTTCTAAACAAGGCGCCAACCCTGTATATATTTTTCCACTCAGAGTATAAGATGTAAGAGCATCACAAACCCACAATCCTTTATCACTTATTTATCCGGTTTTGAAGGAATATACACTGTGAACCTAGTTTCTTCACGGAAGGGCGAAAGCTGCTCATCAATTGTGATGTTGCCTCCTGCTACATAGTTATTTTATAGGTTTCTGTTTAACATTAGAAATATGTTTAGACATGCCAGTTGCTTTATCACTTTCTTTGCGGTGCTGGCGTGTATTGCCATCATAAAATTTTATATAACGGCTTATGGCCCACAATCGTTGAATACCCATCGATGCACGATATAAGGGATGAGAACTAGTTTTTTTTATATATACACACGTTGCAACTGCACCCGTTTGATAAAAATAAAAACCAGTAAGTCAATATAAGCAAATTCACTTGTAAGCTATATAATTTAGCAGGGCATGATTGTTGTATATGTATATAACGAAAACTTTTTGGTTGTAGACACAAAGGTTAAACATAATTTATTTAAAATGTTCTATTATTTCAACTTCCAACAACAAACAACACATAACTTGATCTCATTTCATTACAATCCACTTTTCCTAAACAAAACACACAGAAAACCCCGTTTTATTGTCTATAATTTTACTTTTCTTATTGTTTTAAAAACAAAACAAAACAAAAACCAAGATGGTTGTCATAATTATCATTACAAGGAAAAAAGTAACAGAATAAAATGCAATAACTACAACAATAAACACTAAATGTTTCGGGTATTGTGCTTGTTTTTTCTATTTTTCCGCAAAATAAAGCGAAAACAATCAAAGAAAACAAAGACAAAAAGCTGAACACATACATACATATTATATTATATGCAATCACAGCAGTGACAACATAAAATAACAGTATGAAAAGAACACTAGATAAAATAATAATACTGACCTGACCTACTCTGCACGTTGAGACACGCTGATGTTGGCTCCATTGGAGTTTTACTATTTGGTGCACTGCTCCAAAAATGTCCTTGTGGTACTCTTACACTTAAGAATACTAAAGCAAATATATGATAAATATGATAGTTTTTGTTGATTGTCTTCCAGCATTTTAATAGATTTTTCATTTTTTTGCACTAATTTGTTATTAATTTTTTATATGCCATCGCCGTTAAAGCGTATTTTTTGCTTTTTATTAAAAAAATAACAATGCTAGTTATAAAAAATATTAATTATATATTAATTATATAATTATTAATAATTTTCCTTAAATATAAAAAAAAAACAGCTTGAAAAGAAGAAAGATCAATAGATGTGTAAATGAATGCAGGATTCTTTATATTTATACCCTACACCACCATAGTGGGAAGGGTATATTTGATTTGTGCTGATGTTTGTAACGCCCAGAAATATTTATCAAACAGCCGCCTTAAAGTATACCGATCAACTAAGAATCACTTTCTGAGTCGATTTAACGATGTGTGCCCGTCCTTCCATCCATCCGTCCGTCCGTCCGTCTGACTAGCTGGCTGTCCATGTAAAGCATGTGCGCAAAGTACAAGTCGCAATTTCGAAGATATTTCAATCAAATTTGGTACGTACTATTTTTTCGGCCCAAGGATGTCTGGGATTGAAACTGGTGGCAATCGCTTCATTATTTCACCTGGCCCCCATACAAATGTTCTCTCGAAATTGGGGTTTACTGATCATAAATGTTTGAATTATGCAAGTATCCAAACAACGTTCATCCCAAATGAGCGGTAAATAAAGCCAAATCACATTTACGAATTTTGTGCAGATCCGTCCATAATTACTCGTAGCTCCCATATAAAACTCAGATATATACAAATAATACGATCTGATTTTACTATGATCGGTCCGGAATTAGTCGTATAAGGCGCAGTTCTGAAAATCACTTTAAAGAGCATATCGCTCAAAAATGTCGGTATCCAAATAATATTGAACGAAACTATATTTCATAGGTCTAAAAATAATACGGTACAATTTTATAACAGTCGGTACATAATTAGTCGAAACTCCCATATAAGACTCTCTCCGTAGTTCACTTAAAGCTCCATAAATCGTTTAAAAGTATTTATATCGAGATAAAGTTTAACACATATAATATTTATATTTACAGACATTATGGCACTAAATTTTTGGATGATCGGTCCACAATAGGTTATATCTCCCATATAACGCCCATTTCTGTAAAACTGTTTTATACATATACTGGGTGTAGGGTATTATATGGTTGGGCTTGACCGACTGTACTTTCTTACTTGTGTTTTTTTTTTTTTTTACTAATGCAGCTAATGTTATTGTTGCATTTATACATGCATATTTATTTGTGTTTACTTCACTACTTCAGACACAACAATGACATAATTTAAGAAGTTTAATTTTGCAATTTATTCACATTAATTATTTTTCTTCTTAAAAACCATTTAATAAATAGATATTACTCGTATAATATATTTTTAAACAAAAAACTTCCCATTTCCATTTTGAATGAATATAATTTATAGTTAGAAAAAATTTATTTGTTGCTTTGTTACCAACGTTTATTTGTTAAATTATTTATATTATTTTTTACTTAGACACTCTATTCTTCACATAAACACTTGTTTTTTTTTATATAAGTAGCCTATATCAAATAGAATTAATTATTTTGTTTTGAACCATAAAGACCGTATACGTTTAAACGAAATGAAAAAAAACCAAATCAATTACATACACAACCCCATGCAACGGTTACACGTTTCCAACTAAATGTTAACTATTTGAGTAAATACAGCCCTAGCTCCAATTTTCTTATTGAACAGGTTTTTTGTACAGAGTTTTTAATGTTAAATTAACAGAATATCCTAAAGTTTAGCTCTCAATTTTATTGTACATTTTCATAATTTGCTCTTTATTTATGCCTGTAAAAGAGACATTTATTTACAGTAAACCAGCAGCGTTGCCAGAATAATGCTTTTAATATATTTTTGATGTTTTTTTTACCTAAAATATGATTTGATGATTTTTTTTTTGCCAAAAATATGTATTTTGTTTTCTTCCAAGAATATGATTTTTTTAATTAAGACTTTTTTCTTTTAATTAAAATAATTAATAAATAATAATAAAGAATACACACACATTGTAAACGTACGTACATTTCGTTCTAACTCACAACACGTTAAAAAGAAATATGATAATTCTCGTATTCTATTTCTCAAAAACAGTGAGTTAAATAGATGATATTTACAGAGTGCTAGTGGACAATGAAGATTGCTGATGACGCCCTTGGCCGGGTAGAAAATGCATTCCAATTTGCCAATTGTTCCAGTACTTTACAATAGTATTCTTGATTATTCGAACTATTAGCCTGAATAAAAAAATTTTCTCTTAAAAAGTTGAAATATTTTTTATAATTAATACTAGTTGCGGTTACGTTTTATGCATTATATGGAGTGATCCATATAGACTCTATTATAGAGTACACAACAATGCAACTAATTCTCTTCAAATGGCAGTAGCAATTTGATTTACATACAACAACAAACACATGAATTATATTTTTTATTATTATTTATTTTTAGTAGCCGATCTTTGGAGTAGCTATTTTGTTCTTTTGATTGAATCTTAAAATATAAAAATGTAAAAATATAAAAATACAAAAATTGGAACTTTAAACTTATATTTAAGATAAGCAACATGAATATGTAGATGCTTATGTTACTGTCTGGCAAAGTGTGGGAACAAAATTTAAAGATGTAATTAACTACTATTACTATTAGGTTCACTACACTTTACCAGCAATTACTATTAGAAATAGGGTGAGTACGTAACTCATTCGATTTGGTAGACATATACACAGATATAACATAATTTAGATTAGTTGGATTTTTGAGTAGTTTTAATAAAGTTTTATAAATAAATGGTGTGCTTTAAAACTCCTAATTACAGCAATGTTTTCATTGTTTCTTTGAATTAATTTTTGCAAATTTTAAACGTTAATTTTATAAGCTGCTTTATATTTGTAAGCAATTAGCCAAACTTTAAAAGAAATTTCATCTCTTGATCAATATAATAATAATAATAAAAACGATTAAAAAGGGTTAATAACCTTATTAGAAAGAGTTCCTAATATATTATAGTGTTTTATCATCATCTTTCTTGTCGAATAGACCTATGCAAGTTAGATGAACCTTCAACTTGATGTATCCAATTAACTGTTTAGAAATTGTTCCAAGTTTTTAGTAATTATTTAAGCTTAAGGTCTTTTTTTATATTTATGAAATTAAATTTTTATCCCCTGAAGAAGCTACACAAAGACGTAGCGAAATATTGAAAATAAAATTTAACTAAAACAAAAAATACCTTAAGCTTAAATAATTATTGAAATCTTAATAATCAAAAAGGTCAAATAAACTATAATAAGAAATTCTTCTAAATGTTGGCCTATTTAGGTTCAGAATTTCTTTTGTTCTCATTTAATTTAAATGCTTTCTAGGATATTAGTCACTCATATTATCTCAAGATTGGCAAAATTTTAGTGCAATATTTAACATTTTTGTTCGTTATGTTCGTTATGTTCGTTATGGTTTTAATAGCTATTCGTAAAGTATCAAGTTAAATATTTTTTATCAATCATCTTCAATTTAATATCCTCCGTAATCGCCATTTGCACCGTAATTTATCAATATGTTTCCTAAAATCTGGCCTATCCAAGCAGTTGATTATTGCAGTAGAAAATCAATAAGACTTGAGGTCAGAACATTATTGCAAGCTTTTTTTACATCAACGAATAGCTAATGTATATATACATCCATATTAGTGGCTAACTTTTTTATACATGTAGGAGTTTATTTAAATGTGCGTATTTTGTAATTCTAAAGGCTACATAAAAGCTGTATTGATTTTTATTTCTCCTCATGGCGACAACAATCCTTTTGACCGGATGTAATCTTAAGAGATACTGTAGTCTAAGTACTTGTACTCAAGCTCAAAAAGTCTACAGACATTGTAAAAAACTCGCACACATTTTCATATTAATGTATGTATGTGTTTCTAAAATATTTGGCAGTATCATAAAACATTACACAATACCAAATATTCGCAGTACAATGACAACAACTTCGACTAGGAGTAGCGGTTGTCAAATAAATAGCACAACTTTGGAAAAGTAATAATAAGAAAAATAATGTATCGTAGAATGCCAATGTTATATGTATAAACACTTATGTATGGCCAGGGTGGTTAAATTAATTTACAGATTTTAGATTCAAGATATCAATATTTTAATAAAATGGATAATTTTGGAATCTAGCAATCCATTCTCTGAGAAATACTTGCTGCGACTTTATAAATAAAAATTTATATTTTCAATTCCTATATTATCCAACGCCGCTGTAAATGACTAGAATGAAAAAGACATTTGCTCTGAGCTTATTTCAAAAGTACAAGACATACTAAAAATATCAAGGAAAGTAGGAGTTCGAAAAAAGAACTGTTTAGTTTGTTTGTAATGCAATTCAGTAGAAGCCAATACACACAAAGATAAAGCTATATTTTGTTGTTTCTGAATACATGGATTTCTAGTTTTTTATTATGCGACACGGTTTCTTAAAGTCAGAGATTTATTACAATTTATTGGCAATTGTTGTGCATGAAATTAAGAACCAAACAACAAAGAAAAACAAAGTTCAAAAAAGACATCAAACAGTAATTTGCAGATTTGCAAATGACTTAAATGTTTCATTAAATAAGAAATTAAATTAGAGTCATACATATACAAAATTCTTAAAATTAGTTTTACGAAAAAACAAAGAGTTAAAACTAATATACTGCCTGTACTTAGAGACTTTTAGGGTCGTCTAATATTTGTTAAATAAATCTTATCGTATTGTGGGCTTGTATAAACAAAACCCCTACAACACATAAAACAGACGCCACAAAATTGAAAAAATAAACACAGCACGTCTTTATACATTTAAGACACTTGCCTAATAAAGTTTGTCCATTCCAATTTTTACAAGTTTAGCTAATCGTAAAAGCAATTATTTTGTCACAATATTTTGCAACAACTAAACTCGTTTATTGAAATGTTTGCTGTGTTGTAAAATTGAATTTTAAGTTTTCTATTTAACAAGCGTTGCCTTATTAAAGGACTCTCGACAACATAAATGTGATTTATTTTCTTGAATTACGGTTAAAAGATAATAATTTCAAATAATACAACCTAACATGCATGGTAATTTTGTAATTAATATTGTCTTAAATTAAACATGAAAAACAAGTAATTGTATTTTTTTATTAATTCTAAATAAGAGAGGATATGCAAAATATTAATATTATTTGTATTTCATATAAAATGAATAAGACACTGATTTTCTTAATAAATAGTTGGTAGTATTAAATTAACTTTTCTATCTATCTATATATCGATGGCTTAATATAAAAAAGGCCTAAATCGATTTTTTGTTACTTTACAGACGAAGGAAAAAACTTAATAAAATTCGTAAAATTTTGAATGCAACAAATATTTTAATACAATTTTTAATAAAAAAAGCACCACATTTTATTTATTATTTAAATTGTTTTTATTTTTGTTTTAATGAAGTTATCTAAGATAGACCTTTTTTCATTGATATTTAAAAAAAATTAAGATAGGTCTTTTTTATATGAAGCCATCGATATATACAAATGAATGTCTGTCTGTCTGTATATTTGTGCCTAATAGAAGGCCAAAGCGTTGGACCGATCTTTCTGAAATTTTCACAGCATGTTACTGTGACTCTGGAAGGAATAATAGGCTATATGAAGTTTTGAATCGACAAACGGGAGTAGCACCGCTCATATAAGCCTTAAATTTAAATCTCCATATTTTGGGCATTTTTTGACCTACATCAATGATATGTGGTATTGGAATAATTAGGAATACGTACCAGGAGAAAAGTGAAAAATGGGACCACGTCCCTTTTTAGGAAAATTAAAAATCGTAATACAGTCTTAACTACTGGACCGATCGTCATTACATATTCACAATAGTATATTCTTACGAAATACATATGTAGTGTATACATACTGTAGAGTGTGCACACAACCTCAATTTCATACAATATATTTTATTACAAAACTAATATTGTCCCGCATTAAATGTGTGTCACTTAGGAAAACCGATCTGATTTGTCACGGATAATATTTCTTTAGAAATATTAGTGGGAATACAGAATGTGTACTGCTATGACAAGAAAGCAAAATATTGAATTAGAATTAAAATAAAGCGGCACTCTTATGACGTGTGCTCGTAAATACAATAATATGCAAATGAGTGAAATTTAATACATAATTGGATGTACACTCTAAAAGGGGAAGTCAAGAACTTCACCAATAATTTAACGTAGTTGTAAGTTATAGAGTGAACTGTAAGAAATCACTCATAGGGGAAGTTAGTAACTTCCAGTAAGAATAGTATTTAAGAACCACATTTTTTGTAAATAAACACATTTAAAACACAGTTAACAAACAGTTAACAAAACTCATCTAAAGAGTGTTTTTATTTCTTTTGTGGAGACACAGCACAATAATAAATTCTTGACTATATAAAATTATGAGTGGAGAAATGGGCGTGGCACCGCCCATATAACACAAAAATTTAAATCGCAATAGTTTGATAATTTTTTGTCCTACGTCGATGATAATTGGTACATATGGTATTGGCATAATTAGGAACACGTAGCAGGAGAAAAGTGGGTAAGACCACGCCCTCTTAACCTATTAACCGATCTTAAATTTTCACAGCGTGCAGCTTTGACTCAGGACTACTTATTACATTATAATATTTTTCGACCATGCACACTTCTGCACCTACTTTTTTTTACTACGTTTATTAACGGCTTTACCTAGTATTTTATGGCCCCTATTATGAGTTGCATTCGACAATCGATATGCGCTGATAGAAATGTACTATTGTGAATGACCCAAAAAAGAGTGATTTTCACAATAGCATTTTTTCATCGAATGTGCACCGTAATACCAAAAGAAAATTCGTTCGATAAGAATTTTCGACCACAGTCGAAAATCGAATTTTGCTCATAATAGGCACCTATATATTATGATATTCGTAAGATATATTCAAAGATGTTAAAACACTTGAATGTCACTCTACCATAAGTATGCAATGATTTTCATTCACAATTCCCACAATTATTTCATAGAAATTTTTGAAAAATAAAAAAATCAACAGCTTTTTTTTAATTTATCAGTTAAAAATATCATAATTCTGAAAGTTTTTTATGAATAAATAAAGTTTTTATGAATAGACCTATATAAACTACTTAATAAAGCTATACATACATATTTTTGGAAGAACTATTTTTTCTTAAACCGCTTAAAATTTTGACTTGTAAATGTTCTAACATGCGTATGAGTAATTTTTAATGTAACTACATGCATGAAGTATACGCATTCAGTAATTATTGGCATATTATTGGTTTTTGTATAGCCTTACCCAACAAACCAAAAGGCTTTAAAAATCGTTTGTAACAAACTTACTACTATAAGCGTTACGTTTGCAAAACTGTTATAATAATTATTGTAAAAGGCTTGTTAACAATTATTTTATCAAGAAAATTGAACCCTTGTGATAATATTTCTAGTTGAAACTTACAACAAGTTTAGAAGCGCAATTATGAAATAAGCTTACTTGAAAATAGTTTTTGAAACATGATTAAAGTAAGCTTATTTTTGTAACATTTTTTATAAGCTTATAAATTCAATTAAAATAATTCTTTTTAAATTTTATATATTTTTATTTTTAATTATTTTTTTCATATTTTTCATACTTATATGTATAAAATTTATAATAGATGTAAAATGAACAATTAAAAATATTCTTAAAAATATAAAAAGCAAACAAACGAAATTCATGAAAATAGTAAGATATAGCAAAACTAGTAAACAATTTACATATAACTTTAATTCTTTACAATTTTAGACTTTTCCTTATATTTAGTTTTGCATATTTGTTTATTTTTGGCAAATTGGAAAAATGATTTTGTACATTTTATAAACTCGTCTTCACCCAATCCAATAGAAATTGCGGCATCTATAAAATTAAAAAAACGAATGCATTAATATATGTATAAATAGGTACTATATATAGTATATTACTTCTGATAGAAAGAGCTAAACAGATATATGAATTAATAATTGTAAATATTAAAATCTAGTATAAATAGCACAGAATAATTTAATAAAAATCAGAATACTTTTTAATCTTAACACATTAACTTGTTTTTCTCAATATTCTACCCGAGCACTCAAAAGGTGCTTTGAAGAATTAAAACGTGTTGCAGCTAGATGCAACATTCAAAAATTCTAGCAAACCTCTAAAGACCAAATACCCACTTACAATATACGTTACACGTACATTATATGGCGATCCTGCAAATCACGATCCTGCCTACATTACACGTACATTATTACACTTACAAGTTTTGAAGACTGACAAAATTCTTTTTCGAATAAAATAAAATTCTATGAAAATACTTTAACATTTTTCTTGATGTCGCTCGAAACAACTCCATCACAAGAAGAGATAGACAACATCTTTTCTAAATATTATTTGGAATAATATATACCAGAAGGAGGTACGGAAGAGTACCCCAAATACACCCCAATACCGTCAAATTACGGCCCCAAGCCGATAACCATAGAGGAGTATAAAAATAGAACTACATCAAAACCAGCACCACATGAAATAAACATTCCAAAGAAGACCAAGAGAGGTGGGAAAAAGCTGCGTTTAAAAAACGAAAAAAGGGAAATCCGACGACTAATGGGAATAGTTTCTGGCGAGAAGAAAAGACAACTATATAAGAAACTCCGCCAAATTGAGCAATGGGCAAGCAGCAGTCCAAAGAACAAGAAACCATAACCATCAACGAAAACATCAATGGTGGTACGATCAGCAACAACCAAAGCATGGAATTAGGAAATTATATTAAAATAGATACATTTATTTTACTGACTATATTAGTTATAATATATTCAATTTATAGATTAAACAAATATTTCAAAAGCTATGTTAACAAGAAAGCCGTTGTACAGGTTTAAAATAAGAATAAAATACAAAAGTAAGAAATAAAACAAAGACCAAAAACAATTTTATGGAATCTGTTATAAGTAGGATAGAAAGAATTCTAATAAATTTTAAAAAATCAGGTTCTAGAGGCTACAAAGATTCAACAATATTCATTAAGCTAGAAGAAATAGAATTATTAAAAAGAGAATTTTTAGACTTGGTAGAAAACAAACTCATTAAAACAGAGGACATAGAGAAAGATACAGAAAAATTCGAAAAATATTATAATAAGGCAAAATTCCTTCTTGAAAATTCACTTAGTACACAACAAAACATAACTAATCAAAAACAAATTTTAAAAATGGCAAATTTTAATCTAGAAATTGCTTTAAAGGTAATTCCTGAATTCTCAGGGAATTATAAAGAACTTCATTCTTTCATCACAATAGTAGAACTTATCAACGATGGTTTGGCAATAGAACAGAAACCTATTTTGTTAAACTTCGTATACAACGTAAAACTAACCAGCTTAGTAAGAACATCTTTAGGGATATCTGCACCAACAACATTTCAAGAATTAAAAATTAAACTCTCTAGCAGATACAAAACAACTAAAACAGTGTCACACATACAAGCTACCCTTAGCACTTTTTCACAAAAGAACATGAATGTACATACATATCATGAGAAACTTTTAAATTTGATAGCCGAACTAAACGAGCTCCAAATAGAGGAAATACAAAATTGCAATACTACACAGTCTGATACAATCAAACAACTAAATGAAACCTATGCTTTAAATGTATTTAAAAATGGTTTGAATGTAGAACTTAAACCGACAGTTTTTGCATCTAGACCAAAGAGTCTTAATGAAGCCCTACAACTAGCATTAGAATTAGAAAAAGAATTTTCCGGCAACAATGAGCATGTCCTGTATTTTTCAAATTATAGAAAAGATAACAGAAGAAATAGTAACAACACCAATAGGGATAATAATTACAGAGGAAACAACAATAAACGCTATAATAACAGATCAAACAACAATAACAGACCAGCTAACAACAACGGACAAACGAATAACTATAGTCACAATAATAATACAAGCAGGAATAATGGAAGAAACAATTATAATAATTACAATAACGGAACAAATCAGAGAAATACAAATGATAATAATAGAACCAATAATTATAATAGAAACAACGGTCGAAATAATCAAAGAAATGTACACATCGTGCAGGAAAACTACCAGATCCCGCATGTGAGTCAAGGAACTGCACAAACCCACCATCCGGAGGAACAATACGAAGATTAAATAATGTTTTCCAAATATCAAATAATTTAACCAATTTCATAAACTTAAACTTAGGCAAAGATGTAACACTTACATTCTTAATAGACACGGGAGCAGACATCTCTTTGTGCAAATTAAACAAATTAAAAAAAGATTCAATAAACATAGATAGGGAACAATCAAGTAGTTTCACAGGAATAACATCAGAAAAAATTAAATCTATTGGAACATCAGACCTAAATTTTATTATAAATAATATAAACGAAAACCATACATTTCATATCATAGACGAAAATTTCCCAATACCAACAGACGGAATTTTAGGAAGAGATTTCTTTACGAAATTCTTATGCAAGATTGACTATGAAACATTTACAATGACACTCACTTTGCAGAATGAAGAAATTACAGTACCTATGAAATCATGGATAAACAAAAATTTTTGCATAAAAGTAGAGAAACGATCGGAGAGTATTCATCCTATAAATCTGGATATACAGGAAGACAGCATTATTCTTAACAAGGAAATTCAGCCAGGTATATTTATTAGTAACACTATAATACCAGGAAACGGCAATCGACATGTTGCGGCAGCAACTTAAATGTCAGGAAAATAATAAAACAAATGTTTTTTAAAACGATTGCATTAACAAATGCTTTTATTTTTGGCAGGCTAAGTTTTATAATTGTATCTTCCTTCTATATCTGTGCGAAAATGTCTCGTTCCCTTCTATATATATGCGAAAATTTTCTGTATCTTTTCTTTTAAAAAAGATGGCGAACGAACATTTTTGCCGCCATTACGATTATGTATCACAAAATACAAATAGATAAAAATAAACGAATAGTCATAATAACTGGGTTTAAATAAACAAAACGTCAAACAAATATCAACTCTAATTTGTATAAAATAAAAATAACGAATTACATAAATTTAAATCTAAATTATTAGTTCATAACATCCCGGCCCCCGTGAGTCTACCGAAGAGGCTCACCACCAACGTCTAGTACTGCCAGCTTCGATGCTGGTCGTCTTAGTTTACCAATTGCCGTTTTCACCACCGCTGATCGTACTTGCCCATCAGCCGCCGAAAAAACTTCCACCACTAAGCCTCGCTTCCACTGCCCTCGTGTTTCGTTGTCATCACATATAATGACTACATCACCTATTTTTATTGGTTTAACTGGGTTATGCCATTTCGTCCTGCGTGTTAATTCCGGTAGAAATTCTAAGACCCATCTCTTCCAAAAGGTTTGCTTTAGTTGTTGTAGTATATGCCATTGCTTTCTCAGACAAATTTTCTCCGGCACGGCCGGCGTTTGCATTAAATTTGGACATCCCATTAAAAAATGGTTAGGAGTCAAAGGCTCGGAGTCACAGTTGTCAACAGGAAGGTGAGTCAATGGCCGCGAATTTATTAAATTTTCGGCCTCTATAAGCAGACTATTAAAAGTTTCTATTTGTGGAGCCTTTTCCTTCAAGGTGAAGTTCATAACGTTTTTCACTGAGCGTACCATCCGCTCCCAAGCTCCTCCGGCAGATGGATTTGCTGGTGTATTAAATAACCATTGTATACCACGCTTTGAACATTCGTCCGCTAAGCTTGTTTCATCAAAAATGAAGTCCACCTTACTTGCCCCCACGAAGTTTGTACCCCTATCACACCTTATACGCACTGGACACCCTCTTCGGTTAACAAAATTTCGTATGCACATTATGACAGCGTCTGTTGAGAGATCCCTGGAAATTTCGAGATGAATGGCTCTTGTTGACAGGCAGGTAAAGAGAGCAACCCATCTTTTCTCCTGGCGCCGCCCTATCGTTATTAAAAAAGGGCCCATATAGTCCAATCCGGTGTAGGAGAATGACCTCACGTATGGAGTTAGTCTATCTTCAGGGTGTTGTCCCATTAACGGCGGTTTTGGCATGGCATAAGCGTTTTTACATATTTGGCAATTTCTTTTTATAGACCTAACTACTTGTCTCAGGCAGGGTATCCAATATTTTATTCTGATTGCCGCGCATACGGATTCTTGGTTTTGGTGTTGAAATTTCTCGTGATATTGTTTCACTATAAGCCTTGTCAATATGTGTTGTTTTGGCAATATAATTTGTTCTTTAGTACAGCGTTCCACACAGGTGGCATTATAAATTCGACCGTATAGGCGTATTAAACCATCTTCACATAAAAATGGGTTCAGCTTAAAAATGTGGCTGGACTTAGATATTGGCTTATTCAATTTGAGTCTATTATATTCTTCAAAAAATACATCCTGTTGAGCAACTCTGCATAAGTATTTTTCTGTCTCGTCAATTTCTTGTACGCTCAACTGTTTCTCATTCATTACTCTATCATTGCAGCCTTTCTTAGTGTATGACTTAAAAATTTTCACAGCACGTCGAAACCAAGTCATAACCCGGGCTAGCTTTAAAAAACTTGAATATTGTTCAAACGGAATAAACGACTTTTGATTTATTGAGAAAACAAAGGCGGTTCGCTTTTCTGAGTGAACATCATGATCATTAATATTGCTTGGTATTTTGGGCCAAATTTCTGAATCGTCTTTTAGGAATGATGGACCATTAAGCCACCTGGATGTTGAAAATGCATCTGAAAAATTCTGGGGTCTTGTCGCATCGTCTGCGGGGTTGAGTGCTCCAGGTAACCAACGCCAATTTTTTTCATCAGATGACTCTAGTATTTCCGCGACACGGTGTGCAACAAATTGCTTGTAGGATCTGCAGTCGGACTGAATCCATTTGATGACGGTTTTGGAGTCAGACCAGAAAATAATTTCACTTGGCTTAATATCGTGTGAATTGACTATTGACTCCTTAAGTCTTATACCTAGAACTGCAGCCTGGAGCTCAAGACGTGGGATGGACAGTGGTTTCAACGGTGCGTTTCTTGACTTCCCCATAACAAAAACAACATTAATTTCCTCAGAATGGCGTATCCTCCAATATGCAACTGCTGAAAATGCCAGCTCACTTGCGTCCACAAAGACGTGAAGCTCTATTTTTGTGGTTGGCGAAAAAAGAGACTGGGCATAACACCTTTTTATCTTTACGTGCCTTAGTTCATACAAACTTTTGTACCAAACATACCATTTACCGTAAATTTCATCTGGAATTGTTGAATTCCAATCGGTTTTACTTCTCCACAACTCCTGTAGAAGTATTTTGGATTTGATCACTATGTTCGCCAGAAAACCAAAAGGGTCAAATATAGACATAGTCAGGCTCAACATTTCAGCCTTTGTTGGTTTTCGATTCCCTTCTAAAACGGCTTCTGGCACTCGTAAAAATTTTAAATCATAGCAAAAGCTATCATCGGATGGACGCCAATGCATTCCCAAAATCTTCTCAGTACTATTTCCGATGTCTAAATTTGCCAACCCTATGCTTTCACTTTCAGAATTCTCATTATTCATTTCAACCAAAAATTCTCGTGAGTTCGACACGAATCCTCTGAGCTCAAAACCAGCTTGCCTATGAATATCGACCACATCCTTCGTAACAGCAACAGCACTAGTTACATCTTCAAAACAGTCCACGTAATCATCAACATAGTGATTATCTACTATTGCCCTATAAGCCATGGGATGAGTATTCATGTACATCTGAGCATTTAAGTTTTTCACAAATTGGGCTGAACAAGGTGAACTCACAGAACCAAATATCATAACCTGCATCACATATTCTTCTGGCGGCCTACTAGTGTCACCATTTCGCCACAAAAAACGTTGAGCTGTTTGGTCTTGCTCACGGATTCTAACACGGTGGAACATTTCTTTGATATCTGCACAAACACCTATTTTACGTTGCCTGAAGCGAAACAAAACTGACAATAATGATTTCGGCTGATATTTACTGGGTCCTTTCATTAGCCTTGAATTGAAAGATTCACCGTTCACACACGCAGCGGCATCGAATACGAGACGTCTTTTACTTTGTTTATTTAGGTTTGTTACGGCAAAATGTGGAAGGTACCAGGTACGATTATTTTTGACAGCAGCTTCTTCTGGTGATATTTTTCTGGCATAGGTTTTCAATATGTAGTCATTTATTTTATCGATGTACCAATCAGCAAATTCTTTGTTTCTCTTCATTTTGGCCATATATTACATAAACGTTTAAGTGCCATCGAATAACTGTCGTTATATTCAAAATTATCACGCCTCCACAAAAGACCAGTTTCATAATGATTGCCAGTTTTTATTGTTGTACTTGAAAGTATTTTCTCAGCTCGAATATCATCTTGCGATACAACAGGCTCTAAAGTTTTCACCCCCATATTTTCCAATGTGAAGTAATCTAAAACTTGTTTCTGAATATCCTCTAGAATATCTGCATCAACTTTGCACACTATGGCCTCTGGTGAATCCTCGTTCGACCCAAACAAAACATTTCCTAAAATTGTTTTGTGCACAGCAAAGGATTTGTCCAAGTTCAATACCCTAGACGGGCGTGTGAGCATTATATGCGGCAAACCAATCAATAACCTTGGCCGTACCTCAAAATAATCATCAATGGAAATGTCCTTTAAAATTGGAAAGCGCTCTTTAAAATGTTCAAGTCTTAAATTCTGGGGCGACAATTTCAGATTTTTTGTGGTCCACACATTTTTCATTTGATAACAAAAATGTTCTTCACCTAGGGCACTTATTTCCAGATTAACCTTTCTTGATATTTCAGTAGTCGTTTTTCCACCTATCCAACCCAGACACAAATTACTTAGTGACCCTTGTAATCCTATTTCATTGGCGACTTCATCTTCTAAAAGAGTTATTTTAGATCCTTCATCAATAAAGGCCACAACTTTTATTTTACCTTTTGGACCAATCAATTCTACAGGCAAGTACTTAAATAGAGTTTTCTTATCAAACATACCCTTCACTATTGTGTTTACAGAATTATTTTCTACTCTTTGGTAGTTTGTTTCACCATCAGCCAATTCGCTGCTATTTTCACTAGAGTTTGTTATTATGTTGTTACTTATACATGCATTGGTGTTGCCATTACATTTATTACCATTACTGCATTTTTGTTTGACATCTTCATGTAATAAACGATTGTGGTATTTTATACAGCTTGACAATCCACATTGACGTCTATATTTACATTTAAAAGAATTATGTCCAGTGTGAAAACAGGCAAAACAAAGATGTTTATCTTTGACAAAAATCCATCTATCCTGTACTGAAGCCTTTTTAAATTCATCGCAATGATAAAGCTGGTGGTTTTCTTGGCACATAATACACTTAGTAATTTTATTCTCACTTGTTGTGATCGTGAATGAGGGATTTATTTTATCCTTTTTGTTATAGGCAGCATCAACTTTGTCGGATTCTAGAGAAATGGAAATATATGTTGCAACTTCTTGGAGCCACAAACTAAAGTCTGTGACACTTGGGTACGGTCCAAGGTTGTTCACCGAATGTCTTGACCATTCTTCACGTTTACGAAGAGGTAATTTATTTACCATTTCATCGAGCAATGTTGGATTACAAAGGTGAGCCGTTGCGTTGGCATTTGTCAAAAATGCTGAAAGATTAAAAACCATTGTGCTAAAGTCTACTATTTCATGTATTCTTTTCTCATAAATAGGAGGAAATGCACGAACTTTTGCAATTTGGCTGCGTATTAAGACTTGAGGGCGACCATAGTAAAACTCAAGCGTGCTGACAACCTGGTTTACGCTATCTGGATGAATCAAAAATGATTCCACTTTAGTTCTTGCATCACCTTTTATTGCCTTTTGCAAGCGAATTAAATTCTCTAAGTTCGAATAATTATAATTCCTTGTTGTTTCCTTATAAGTGACTATAAACATTGGCCACTGTTCGGGTTGGCCACAAAATAGGGGTAAGTCGTGCAGCTTACGGAGTTGTCGGCTATCAGCTGCTTCCATTGGATACGAATTCAAGGATCCAATTTGCATACCTTCAGTTTGATACGCTGTTGTTGTTGGTGTCATACGAGGCTGCGCCGACGTGTAATGCATTTGTGATGAACGTTGTTGCGAAAAATCAAGTGAAGTCGGTACAGTGGTTGTCGTTGTCAAGGGGGTTGTTGAATTTAAAGGGGAACTATATTTCAAAGACGTTGTGGCTTGCGCAAATGTGTGCGCGTTTGTATAAGGCAAAGAAGTTGTTGGGTGGAACGTTTGCGGGGCAGAAAAGGGCGTATTATATTTTAATGGCAAATGGTACTCACTTATTTTACTTGTGCAATACTGCACCGGTTTTGTTGCTGGCAAAGTATACCTATTTGGCACAAAGACATCTCCGTATGTTTCGGCAGGCGGTTCAATGGCAGTACTTGATGAGTTTCTCGGCATGGTCTCAATAACAGACGGATGACATCCTGTTGACGTTGCAGCTGATGACCCAGAATTGGCAATGTGCAGCATGCTGTTGATGGCTTTCTTCAAATCGGCAATTTCATCCTTCAAATCGGCAATTGTTGGCTCATTTGTCTCTATCATGGTCTTCTCATTGTCACTTCCATCTGCGGAAGCAACAAGAGCTTCCTTCTCATCTGCGGACATGTTTTTATTTAAAAGTCGTTGGCTACGACGGGGCATTAATTTCGCAAATACAATTATAAAAAATGTTGCGGCAGCAACTTAAATGTCAGGAAAATAATAAAACAAATGTTTTTTAAAACGATTGCATTAACAAATGCTTTTATTTTTGGCAGGCTAAGTTTTATAATTGTATCTTCCTTCTATATCTGTGCGAAAATGTCTCGTTCCCTTCTATATATATGCGAAAATTTTCTGTATCTTTTCTTTTAAAAAAGATGGCGAACGAACATTTTTGCCGCCATTACGATTATGTATCACAAAATACAAATAGATAAAAATAAACGAATAGTCATAATAACTGGGTTTAAATAAACAAAACGTCAAACAAATATCAACTCTAATTTGTATAAAATAAAAATAACGAATTACATAAATTTAAATCTAAATTATTAGTTCATAACACGACATGTAAAAATACTGAACACAACAGAAAACAATGTAATTTTAGAGAACATCAATTTTGAAATAGAACCCTTACGAAATTACACCATATTACAGAAACAGAGAAAAACGAATTTCGACAAATACAGATTCAGTAAATTAATAGACACTTTAAAGTTTGATGTTAAAGACGAAAAAGCTAAAACAGAATTAATACAAATTTTCAAGGATTATCAGGATATTTTTCATTTAAAAGGAGAAGCATTAACTTCAAATAATTTCTATACACAAAGTCTAAAAGTTTCGGACAATACACCCGTCTACATAAAAAATTATAGATTACCACATACACAACATGATGAGATCAATACTCAAGTACAACAGTTATTGGATGACGATATTATCGAACCATCAAATAGTGCATACAATTCACCTTTATTGGTAGTACCAAAAAAGGACGAAAACGGAAAAGCAAAATGGAGACTAGTTGTAGATTTTCGACAACTTAATAAAAAGATAGTAAATGATAAATTTCCATTAACAAGGTTAGAAGATGTTTTAGATCGTCTTGGAAGAGCCAAATATTTTTCCACTTTGGATATGACTAGCTCATTCCATCAAATAAATCTAGATGAAGACTCAAGAAATTTAACTGCATTTTCAACTAGTAATGGTCATTATCAATTCAAAAGATTACCATTTGGTTTGAAGATCTCTTCAAATAGTTTCCAAAGAATGCTAACAATAGCACTTAGTGGATTAGATTCCAAAGCATTTTTATATGTGGACGATATTATTGTATTTGGTTGTAGTTTAAAGCACCACAACGAAAATCTAGTCAGAGTATTTGAGCGCTTATCAAAATATAACCTAAAACTAAATGCATCAAAATGTGTATTTTTGAAATCAGAGGTAATTTATTTAGGACACCAAATAACGAAAGACGGCATACGGACAGATCCTTCGAAACACAAAGTAATAGAACAGTATCCAATTCCTAAAGACAAAGGCGAGACTAAAAGGTTCGTAGCATTCTGTAATTATTATAGACGATTCATAAAAAATTTCGCAGAAATCACAAAATGTCTAAACGACCAAACTAAAAAAGGAAAAGAATTTGAATGGACTAAAGATTGTCAACAGGCTTTTGAATTATTAAAAAACAAATTAATTAATGCACCAATATTAAGATACCCAGATTTTGAACAACCCTTTATATTGACTACTGACGCATCAAACTATGCATTAGGAGCTATATTATCACAAGGAAATATAGGAGAAGATTTACCGATCTCATATGCAAGCAAAACTTTAGGAAAACATGATTTAAACAAACCGGTTATTGAAAAAGAACTTCTTGCCATACACTGGGGTATAGAGTTCTTTAGACCTTATTTATTTGGTAAAAAGTTTATTGTAGTAACAGATCATAGACCACTTGTTTCACTTTTTTCTCATAAGAATCCTTCCTCAAAATTAACCCGTAAAAGAATAGATTTGTCAGATTATGATTCCGAAATTATTTATAAAAAAGGAAAGATAAATACTAACGCAGATGCTTTATCTAGAATAAAATTAGATTCAGACATGTTAAAGAACATGATTCCTATAGAAGATGACAGTAGTAAACCATCTAAAATTCTAATAACAACACGTGGAATGAGAGCAAAGGAAATTTCTAACAATTTAATAGTAAATAATGATAGTAACATATCCCAAGGCCACCATAAGAATCATATGTGGGAATGTACATCTTTACAAGATATTAAGAACATTCGCGAATTAAAATTCAATATTATAAAAACCGGTAGAATAAATATGAAAGATGGACCTAAAGATGGTACCATAGAAAATAAAGATAACAGCTTTGTAATGAATATTAATGAAGATCTAGCAAAATACGTTTTGTCTCTAGAGAAATTGATTATTTATATGCATAAGCAGAATATAAAAAATCTCGCTTTATCATGCGAAGATAAATTTTTTGAGCTCATATCAATGGAATATTTGAATAAAACTTATAATGAGGTATACCAAAAAATATTGAAATCAAACAAGTATAGAAATTTCGAACTAAACATCATACTATATAAACCTTTGCAGTACATTACAAATAAAAATTCACAAATGAATATCATAAAACAATTCCACAATTCGCCAATATCAGGACATTTCGGTATTAGAAAGACAGTATTGAAATTGAAACAACGATATGTATGGAAAAACATGCGAAAAATGGTTAGAGACTACATTAATCAATGCGATAAATGCCTGCGAAATAAACAGACAAAACATATTAAAGAGAAAATGGTTGCAACGGAAACACCCAACACTAGTTTTGAAACAATAGAAATAGATACTGTAGGTCCTTTAAGAATGTCAAATGGTTACAGGTATATACTTACGTTACAATGCGAATTAACTAAATATGTAATAGCACACCCTATTGAAACAAAAGATGCTAAAAGTATTGCCAAAACATTAGTTGAACAGTTTATCTTAAAGTATGGATGTTTTAAAATTTTAAAATCTGATAGAGGTACTGAATTTAACAACGAATTGTTAAAAGAAGTTTGCGGTTTACTAAACATAAACCAAAAATTTTCAGCACCATATCACCATCAATCCATAGGTTCTATAGAACGCAATCATCGAGTATTAAATGAATATTTATTAAAATTTGTAGATGATTATTAATGGGATAAATGGATACCATACTATACATTTGCTTACAACACAACACCACACATTAACACTAACTACTCACCTTTTGAATTAATTTATGGCAAACTAGCAACATTACCTACAGACAATATAAACAATACTACAAAAATTTATGACATTGAAAATTACGCAAATGAAGTAAAATTAAGATTGAAAAAATCCTTGGAAAACGCAAGGAAACTAATAGAAATATCTAAACATAAGTCAAAAGAAATATATGATAAGAAAGTAAACATTAGTAACTTCAATGTAGGTGACTTAGTATTAATGAAATTAGAATCTAGAAAAAAAAATCAAAGTCCATTCAAAGGTCCGTATAAAATAATAAAAAGACTAGGAGTAAATTCTCTATTAAAAATAGATAATTTAGAAAAATATTACCATAATAATACACTTAAGTTATATAAACCTAATGTAACAAATAGACAATAAGAAAAATAATTATAAGACATTTGTACATTTAACTATTAAGTATATTCAAAATCATTACAAACACAAATATTTTTAGATTTAATTCATTTCATTTTATTCATAAATTCAATCTTAAGGGCAGAGGTGTAGTGTGTTTGTCACAACACATGCCAACTACCCAAAATGCATGAAAACAATTAAACACAAATAATATTCTTTCTTTGTAACATAAAACCCTAAACTCAACAGTGACACACTTTAAACATTTTTCCAAAGTAATAACACATTCATCAGCACTAGTAATACCACACACGAACTACAGCTAAAACAATAATATGACACAGTTAAAGCAATACTTGTAATAATATCCCATACCACACATGAACACAAACAGTGTGAATTAACAAGGGTCAAAGCACTTGAAATAATAATTCCATATGTTGCTCAATTACAACTCAAACAATGTATTGAGTAACATTTGAGTCAAATGCTGACCAATGAAATCAAGTATAGTAAGTTAAGTAGGTCAAATAGTGTGATAGAAAGAGCTAAACAGATATATGAATTAATAATTGTAAATATTAAAATCTAGTATAAATAGCACAGAATAATTTAATAAAAATCAGAATACTTTTTAATCTTAACACATTAACTTGTTTTTCTCAATATTCTACCCGAGCACTCAAAAGGTGCTTTGAAGAATTAAAACGTGTTGCAGCTAGATGCAACATTCAAAAATTCTAGCAAACCTCTAAAGACCAAATACCCACTTACAATATACGTTACACGTACATTATAGAAGTCTACTTTAATTTTTTGTGAATAAGGGCATTAAATATTAATAGAAAATAATAATAGTTTAGAAATACAACACATTTCATTGTAAATAAATTTATAACACAGTATAAGATGTTTAACTTCAAAATTGTTATTGTTTGTAATTCACAACATGCTCAAAACATTTATTTGCCCATTTAAATCACTCAGAAAACAAAATGTAGCAAACAAATCATGTGGATAAATAGCATCCCAAGAAAAAGCATCAAGTGCTAAATAAATAAAAATCATTAACTCATGTCATAAGCACATTTACTGACGGTTACAAAACCTTCTTCATTCTTTTTTGATGTTTTCTTCTAACATGTATGATTTACTACTTATTCACAGTCTCGTTATTTGTTGGAGTATCTGAATTATTTACATAAACATTGTATTTTTATAAAGCCGCTCATTTATATTTCTGATGTAAATATATTGAAGTGCACAATAAATTTACGCGACATAATACATGCGGGTTTCTGTTAACCTTAGAACAAGAATTGAATTCCGGATTTTTTTTTAAATTTGTGGTAATTTTTTAAAAAATAATAAATTACAGCGAAGAACTTAATTATTTAATTAAATTACTTAAATTTACACAAAATAAGGTAAGACCCAGACTTTTTCGAAATGAGAACTTAAACCGAAAAGGAAACATATTTGTTTGTGCTAGATTGTGAAAATGAGATGAAACAGAAAGCTTTGAGTTCCAAGTATAAGATATGGGAATCTGCGATCAAAACACTAATTACTTTGTAAATATATAATAAGAAAGTCAATGTGGCAGAAAACGTAAACCAAGGAAGCACACGATGATCATATTTCAATTGTAGGAAAAAGAAATTCTTTTACGAATTTCGTTGAATCATATAGTCGTTTTAATAATTTGCATTGAATAGTTTGAATTGAATAAATTTTGAATTGTATATTTATAATAACTTTGAAATTTTAATATTTTTTTTTTTTTTTTTGAAATGTTAACAACGATTTTTGATATTGAGTTTGTGGTTTTTAAATATAAATTATAAAAATAAATTTTTAAACCATTGAATTCGAAAAAATATATACAATAAAAAAAGGAAAGTGATATCGTTCACATTTATTTTAAATAAAATAAAACAAACTAATTTTCTCTTTCTTTTGTGGAGCCGTCTTGGTTTAATCACCTGTAATCTTTTCTCTAGCCAAGTAATAGAAAACTTGGCCTCCAACGATTTCACATTGGATGAAACCATATCGGTGGTTTTTTATTGGTTGAATCATTTCGACTCCTACTGCACAAAGAACACTTAACGAGTGCGTTCTAAAAAGTACGTTCTTCTAAGATCTGCAAATATAAAAAAGCGGTTAGACTTTGCAAAGAAGTACATTAATATTAGATAAAATACTAGCTGAATTAAAAATAAAACTATAATTTATAATTATTAGAAAGTAATTAATACCTGTTTTAATAAAAAAAAAACTCGAAATCTTTGAAACCGCACTTGGTTTTGTGCGACAGTGTAGATATGTAAGTTTTTATTTATAAATATATTGAAATAAAGTTTTCATTTACTAAACACCTTCTAACACCTAAATATTTTAACTGCTTTTCAAATAAAAGAGTTCATAGGAACAGAAGACATTAAGTTGCAAAATTAAAAACAAAAACAAAAATTTTAACCAAAAGGAAATAACTAAATTTACTAAACCCTGTGACTTATTTATAAAAAAAAAAAAAACTTTAATATCTTCCCCCAAATTAAACCACAAAAACAAACGCAGAAACCAATTGGGAAAACTAAAAACAATATTCGTTTTATACAAACACACTCAAATTTCAAACATTTGGTTGAATTTTTCCTGGCTCTGGCAGTTGGGAAATGTCAATAGAGATGTTTACGGCATCATTAAATGCTCTAGCACTACAAACAAATTTGCCTTCCATGAAGCAAATTCGAATTTATAATACTTTTTGTAAAGTAAAGTGACAACAAAATGTTTACATACCTTCATTATGTAGAGCTTTAGCTTGTCGATTTTATATTTCCATTAAGATTTTAAAGTTCTGGTGCTAGATATCTAAATAAAATATATAAATTATTACGCTGATCTAATTCATTCGATAGAGATAAAAATTCAGCTTAAGAAGATTGCATAGATATTCGTGACAGAATTTGAGGCAAATAATTAATTTATAATACTTAAATATCTGTTTAACTGATATATTCTCACTCTAGTAGATATTATTGAAAATCTACGATTATATACATATATATTTCCTATTATATTACAATTACCAATATATAAAGAAATTAACCTCCCTTGAAACTACCACCAAAGTTTTATCAAATGTTCAGCAATCATTTACACTCGACATGCACAAATTTAGTTGATGCCACAATCATCATAAAATATGTTGGCGTTTGCCCATCGTCCCGTAACAGTTTACATAATGTTTAGTAGGTTATTATATTGTACACAAAGTAAAGGCTTCATTAGTCATTACTTTCTGTTGCTGTTCGGTTCCGTGTCGTTCTGTTGTTTAATTTTTTGAAGTTAGTTTTTCCGTATAAACGTATCAGACAACACATGCCGCGAAAATAAATCAAAAAATACAAATCAAAGTTTGTTTATTGTACAATATGTCATTACTTTCGACTAAAGTAATGAGTTTTTCGTCATTCATCGTTTATTTTTTATATTTTTATAACTTTTATACAAAAACTTAATTAAAATCAAAAAAATTGAAAATGTTTGTAATAAACCAAAAATTATTTTGTTGTGCGGATGTCAGCTGTTTTGTGTTGTCACTTACAATTACTTCGCAAATTTTTGTTTTCAACTGGTTCGTCCGCAATGGCACGAAAAGTAACTCAGCAACTAACGACTTCTACACATTTTCTATTTAACAGAATCTAGCCAGCTGATTCGGAACGGAACAGAAAGTAAAGACTAATTCTACCTTAAAAGTGTGAAAACATTTTTTTGTTTGACTTTTCCTACTACTTGCTCTTCCCAGTTATCCAATGGTTAGGGTTAAGTAATCAGAGAACGTTATGACATGACTTTCAAAACATACATATAAACTCAAACATACATACCTACAATGTTTAAAAGCAAAAAGCAATAAAATTTAATTAAAATGTGTTAGAAAATTAGTTGGAGATATAAATGAATGTTCAATATACATATGAGAATATGACGAATTATATGTTCCCTTCATTTGGTATATAAGTTTATTGTAGTAACTTTTAAATTAAAAAAAAACAACAAAGTTGACCATTTACATTTGAGAATTGTTTTGTTGTATTGTTGAAATATTTCTTAAATTTTCTTCTCATGATTTCGACATTTGAAAATTGTTTTTGCTGTTTAAGTCCTGTTTCACACACTTCAGTTTTAGCTCAGCAGTTTTTGTTCAATTCTCTTTTGAACTTGACATTTCATTCACACATGTCAATTCAATTTTCGTACTTTTTCATGCAAAGCAACATGCATGAAAGAAAAAAACAAAAGAAAATAAGAAAATTGACTAGTACTGTCAAGTTGTGTACCCGTTTTACTTTCTTTTCTCTTCTCACCTAAAAATACTTACCTTGAAGAGTCAGAATTGAAAAGTGTGAAACCGGACTAAAAAAATTCTCCAAAGATTACCACTTATATTGAAAATACTTGCTGTATTTATTACTGTATGTTCTTAGTTGGTTCTAAAAATTAGATTTTCAATTTAGCAATATTTTATATTATTGTATAGGTCACAAACTAAATGGCAAACAGACTTCATTTGCTATTCCGCATAACAGAATATATTAAAATAACACGTTACACTAATTAGTAACAACTAAAATGTTTTTTTTAATTTCACTATCTGTTTTATTGCAGAATTTCGCTTTTTGTTATTTTTTATATGTCAATTATGATAAATTTTTCTTGCAAAAACAAAAGTTTTTATGTATTTTTATTTAATTAATTAATTTATGTATTTATAAATCAAGCAAGTTTTAATTGTTACACATTTATATTAGTTATTACTAGTTTACAATTATACACTCAAAAAATTCTGTACGTTAAATTAACTGAAATTGTAATAAAAAATAATTGAATATTCGGTTAAAAACCGGTCTACTTATTATTCATTCAATTTTAACGAAAAGTTCATTTAATTTTAAATGTCAAAAACTCAACTCCGAATTCCGTAAAAACAAAAGAATTTTCCGTAAATTAACAGAATTTTTAGTTATTTTATGTATTTTAGAATTTTATGTATTTAACTATTTTATGTATTTAAAATACATAAAATAACTGAAAATAATTTGAACTAATTTTCTAAGGGTCGGTCTATATATAGTCATAGCTACCGTAAAATATCTATACATATCTTATATTAATATTTACATTGACTGTTTGAGAATTATAACATAGAATAGGGTATCATTATTATTATTATTATTATGTGAATTTTAACATAGGAAGTGTTTGTTTTTGTTATTGCGCTAACAATTTCAACCAGTATGAACTGTTTAATGGAATCTATAATTTCAAAAGCATTTGTTCTGTTGATGTTGTTTTTGGAATATAAAGACAATACAAATTTGTGGTTAATTTTGTGATGGTTAAATTATATATATAAAATAACTGAAAATTCTTTTGTTTTTACACAGTTGAATTTTTGATAGTAAAAGTAGCATAAACAAAGAAAAAATCTTTTTTTTTCACGGAAGTCGTGACTTGTTCCTTTGATAGTTAAGTCAGCTATTTTAACATTTCAAATTAAATGAACTTTTTGTTAATATGAAATGAAAAATTTTCAGTTATTTTAAATTACAGTTTTATTTAATTTTACATACAAAATACTTTAACGTAAACAACTGTCAATATCAAATTCAACTGAAAATCCGTATTAATGTGCACTTAGTTAGATTCAGTTAAAAATAATAATTTTCTTAGAATTTTAAATGTTTATTTAGTTAAAAACAACTGCTCAGAATACTTTCTGAATAAACTAGATTCCGTTACTGTAATAATATTGTGCGTGCATTAAAGCGAATAGAAAATATTTAACTGTCAATTATTTATGACTGTGTATTATAACTGGCTAAAAAAAAACGCCAATGCTTAATTATGGTTCATATTAACAGAAATATTTGGAAAGTGACAAGTGACTACGAAATCAGAGTTGGAGTTCCACAGGGGAGTGTTTTCGAAACAGTGCTTTATTTGATATACACCTCTGATTTGTCAACGAGTAAGATTCATGTGTGGCATCTAAAGAACTGGATAAACACAGGAGAGTACGTGTAAATGAAATGAAAATTAGACATGCCACCTTTATAGCGTGTTCAGATATGAAACTTAATTGAGTCAATATTCGGTTAATTGACAATATTATTTTAAGTGTTCAGGCATACGCAATTTTCAGCTTGCTCAATAATCATTTGACAGTTGGAAAACAATACAAAAAATACTCTGTATGGTTGTTGTGTTTCTACGTAAACAAATTTACCTTCACATTGACTTTTCAATGATTTCTTTTGTTGACATTTGCCATTTTATACAATTTTTTTCACTAAACACTGTTGTGAACAGTGTTGCATTCGAAATCTTACTCAATATTATAACAATTTCGTACTTATTGCGCAATAATTAATTGAGATTTTATATGGAATATTGAGCTCAATAATGGCGTTAATTGCGATAAACGCAATTAAGGTACATATGTGAACATGCTATTACGCTTAGGAGAAGAAATTAAAAAAAAATTTAAAAATTAAAAAAAAAAAAATTTTGAAATGATTGAAGAAATAGCTATCTACAGTTCTTTGGACAATTTTTGCTAGGAAAAATAGATAAAAAGTTACACTCATTTAAAAAAACCCTGTATGACCAAAATTGACCAAAATGTCCAACTTTGATCTCTTCTAACTCCGGCACTTCTAGACTGATAGAGCTCGGAAGACATCGATTTTTAAAATTGGGTCACTTGAAGTGCAATTCACAATATATAAATAATAATAATAAATATATAAATAAAAAGGTTATTATCGTTGATAAAATGAAGGAAGCGTTTATTCTGTTTGAATTTGTTCCTTGAGATAAATAGTTTGCTTAACAATTGAATTTCCAAGGCAAAACTCTTTTGACCCGTAGTCATCAATAAATGGCAATGTATTAAATCATGACAGAATCAATATTCAAAAAAAATATGCCTTCAGATTTCCTCATCAAAAATAATATTTGCGGATTTTTGTTGTAAAACAAATCGGTAAACAATAATGCGTTGTCTTTAATTTAATCTTTCATAATATATGAAATTTCGGTAATGTATGAAGACTTCAGTCTCTAACTGTACATGCATTTCATATGTTGTTTGTATATGATGAAGTTATTTTATAAACATTATTCGTATCTTGTATATCCTTCCGTTGCCACATTTTCCGCTAAAAGGAAGTCATGTTTCTTAAAAAATAAAACATGTAGATTAAAAAATATGTCAATTTAATTCTAATTAGTAAAAAATTATTGCATATTAAGGTTCATATGCTGACAAATCGTGACTGATTTAAATGTTTATCAACTTGAACTAATAAAATTTGCTAATCGTTATTTATTAATAATAGGGGTCGTATAAGTAATATTAGTTTTGATTTTATTGTACAGTGTTCGTGTGTATACGATCTGTAGTACGTTTATGTTAGTCCCAATTTACACGAAGCAATTATTTAAGCTTGGCTGAGGTGGTGGGAGAGATAACTCAAGTACACACTTGATTGTAGTAGCAATTCGTGTTACTCTCTTATTCGTATTACATATGTGTATACAAATGTGTGTATACATCTAATTCTGTCTTTAAGCGGTAATTGGTTCCAGTAAACTTCATATAAAAACCGTGTAAAAATAGACACTGATTGTATGCAAGAGAGATGCTTGGTTCCTTATCTCTAAAACCTATTGAAATTAGTGAAGAACAAGGATTTAAGAACGACTATTCAGGTTTATAATATTAAATCACATGTACAACGTTTTTTACACAAGCATAGTTAAAGCTTAAAGATAATGGCGCACATTCAGAAATCGTAACTAAAGTCGAAACTTATTAAACAGAAACTAAAAAAATAGTTCACAAATAGTTAAAGATCTTATTCACAATTTATAACTAACTTAGCAACTGCTTTCAGCTGTTATAAGAAATGCAACACTGCATTTAGTAGATATTTGTTGACAAAAAAGACATCTCTAGTTTGTTTTCTTTTTTTTTTGTGATTTTTTTTTTGTCAAAATGGACACAATTAGCATAGAAACTAAGGCAAGTTTATTATTATTGTTAGAAAAAAATATGTATTTATTGCTTTGTGTATTTTAGAGAGACTCAAATTGGTCGCCAGATGAAAAACTACATTTAAAGAGTTGGTGGCCAAATATGTTAACATCATCAACGACAAGAAATAAAATCAATCAGCTGTTCTTTAAATGTATTTGTTAGTTGACATTTAGTCACAGCTTTGCCCATAATTAAGTTGTAATTTTTCATGCTGAAAGTAATCAACTAAGAATAACTTGAATTGGTACTTAAACAAGTTTAAACTTAGATATCATTTCTGAATATGCGCTAATGTAAAATATGTATGACTAAAAGGGAATTCCTCTAAATTTGTG
Source organism: Bellardia pandia (assembly GCA_916048285.2). NCBI lineage: Eukaryota > Metazoa > Arthropoda > Insecta > Diptera > Calliphoridae > Bellardia > Bellardia pandia. Next base: position 19,431,096 of record OU696532.1, on the reverse strand, counting down.
ATATGATTATATTTCGTAAAAATCAAATTTAACGAATAATTGTAGTATTTAGTTGAACTGTTACTATTTTAATTTTTGATATTTTCTTTTTTAGTTAGGCTTAAGTTCATTAAATTTAATTTTCATTAAATTATTTTTACTGAAGAAGGAATTGTTTAACAACTTGAAAAATTTTATTTCTGATAATTTTTCTTGACTAGGATTCGAACCTGGGTTGTTGGTTGAATTTACATATGTTTCGAGAAACACCTTTTTCTCTCATCAGAATTCTAGTCAAGAAAAATTATCAAAAATAAAATTTTTCAAGTTGTTAAACAATTCCTTCTTCAGTAAAAATAATTTAATGAAAATTAAATTTAATGAACTTAAGCCTAACTAAAAAAGAAAATATCAAAAATTAATCAAATTTAACCAAAAAAATTTAAGCCCAAAGAACTTTAAATCGTGCTAAATGAAAAAATTTTTAAACTTGTTTATTTTCAAACCGTGTCATATCAAAACCGTGTAATAGACCGTGTAAAAACGGAATTAGGTGATATGTATATAAAATTGAATTTCTCCTTTATATTTGGTAAATATAATGTGGTAGTAATGTTGTGTTTATTAAGCCATTATAAACAAAATTTATTTATTTATTATTGTCACAATATCGTAAATATTTGAATGTCTATTTATGACATTTTAAAAATTGACAGAAAGCATTGAAATTGAAACTATTAAATGGTTGTTGCTAAATTTAGAATATTTTATTAACCCTAATCCTGTATTTTGGGCAAATTTTGCCCAAACGCGTTTTCAACTCAGCATATCTGGCGTGTATTTAGTAATATCAGTATGAAACTTCTTGACAATTAGTATTTTATGTATATTTAGCAGCGCTGTTAAAATTTATATTCTGGCTCCACAAAAAGGCACCCCTATAAAAAAAGTAGCAAATCTTGTATTTTGGGCAAATTTTGCCCAATACAATTTTACTAGTTTTATTACTTTTTGTTACAAGTATTACATATTATTTCTACATGGGAATGATTTTTGCACACAAATAAGTTTCAATTCATACATTTTGTATTATATTTAGTACTGTTAGACTTATTTTCACGTTGTTTTTTGTATTTTTGGGAATCCCCAACGTATGCACACTTGTACGACAAATGTGGCAGCTCATTGGTTGGTAGAAAAAGGGATGAAAACGTTATTACTACTACTCCAGGACCAACTCAATATGCCATTGCACGTGTTAGTGATATCAAATCCACATTTGAGTTGTTTATGACAAAGAAAATGCAAACTATTATTATAAAGATGACAAATATTGAAGGTAATTTTCATCGTATTTTCTAAAACATTGCGCACTACAACTTATTTATACATGTCTACATAGGCATAAAAGTGTTTGGAGAAGCTTGGAAGGAAATTAACCCTGCATCCGTGAAGGCATATTTTGGATTGCTGTTATTAGCTGGCGTTTATCGTGCTTGTGGTGAATGTTTATGGAATGTTTATGGGACGATGTGAAAGGAAGGCTCATATTCAAAGCAACAATGTCGCTGCGTAGATTCCAAAATATTAGCAGAGTTCTTCGATCCGACGATAAATCAGATAGAGCGGATCGACGAGCTCGCGATAAGTTGGCACCTATAAGAGTTTTGTGGGACAAATGGGCTAATAATTTGAAGATTATGTATAATCCAAACGAATGCGTGACAGTCGATGAGCAGCTAGTGGCATATCGTGGCAAATGTCCATTTAGGCAATATATTCCTTCGAAGCCAGCGAAACACGGAATTAAAATTTGGGCACTATGCGACTCTAACACCAACTATGCCTGGTCTATGCAAGTGTATATCGGACGAATACACTTGCAGAAGGACCCAAAGGCCGAAATTTAACTTGCGATAACTTTTTTCCCTCATATGATCTTGCTGCTGAGCTTCTGAAAAAGAAAATGACTATAATTGGGACTGTCCGAAAAAATAAGGTGTTTCTACCTCCACATATTTTGGACATGAGAAAAAAACCTGTCTTTTACTCAGAGTTCCTTTTTGAACATAAAAATAAAGTAACATTAGTAGCTTATGTTCCAAAGAAATATCGGTGCGTATATCTAATAAGCACATTACACCAAGACGCACAAATACACGATAACCAGTCAAAGAAACCAGAAATAATAGAGTATTATAACGATACAAAGGCAGGGGTGGATACACTCGACCAACTGGTTGCCACATATACTTGTAAGCGGAAAACTAATAGGTGGCCTGTAGCTCTATTTGCAAATATGCTTGATGTATCCGCATGCATTGCTTTCGTTATTTGGACAGCAATAAATCCCGAGTGGAACAAATCAAAGCATTTTCGTCGCAGGCTTTTTTGGAAGAACTGGGATTTGAGCTTTTAGAGAATGAAAAGCAGCAGCGTAAGACACAGCCATATGGTACTGTCGCAAGGAATCTACATCACCCGCAAAAAGAGAAAAATACAAAGAGAGGCCGTTGTCACTTCTGTGAAAATAGTCTAACAGTACTAAATATAATACAAAATGTATGAATTGTAACTTATTTGTGTGCAAAAATCATTCCCATGTAGAAATAATATGTAATACTTGTAACAAAAAGTACTAAAACTAGTAAAATTGTATTGGGCAAAATTTGCCCAAAATACAAGATTCGTTCCTTTTTTTCTTTACAGGATGAGGGTTAAATTATTAATAAAAATTATATTTATGTCAATTTTGCTTAACAGACAAATAAAATAATTTATTGAAATAGTATTCATTATTTTTTAATATTAATTGTAAAAAGATCAGGGTCATTTACATGAAGTGTCTTTTACTTAAATTACAAAATCTAGGAAAGTTTTAATAATTATATATTGTGCTAAAATCATTCTAGAGTCATTAAGGGACCTGTAACGGCACAGAAAACATAAATATTATTAAAAATAAGTTAAATTACAAATTTCGAAAATATATGATAATTGTTAAATTATTCTAAAAACGTTTATATTTAGACTTGCTTAGAAATTGTTCTTTGGCTAAATCAGTGTCTTTCAATCTTTAAATTATATTTTAAAAACATTTATTCATAAATACTTTGTATTCATGTTTATTAAGAATACAATTAAAGCTTAAATTTCACATTTCACAAATTCTCTAGAATATCATGTACTTGATACTCTTTGCTTACTATGTTCCCAGTTTAGATGGGGTATTTTTTTAGATGTATAAAACTTTGATATAGACTAAAACAAAGATGTTTTTTTTTAATTACCATGAAATTTACTTTATTTGAAAGATATTCATCTGGCATTATAATTTAAATATGACTTCTGGCATAAGACTGGCTCGAACGTAGTCTATTCTGAAGGTCCGAATTTCGATGACTTTTTCCAACATTTGTTTTCGTGTATCGGCAATAACTTGGTGAATGTTGTCCTCCAAGTAGTAAGTTGTTTTGAGGTTATCGTCTTAGACTAGCGACTTTAAAATGGCAGCCAGTTAAGAAAGTTCTGAGAACTTTTTAGATGTAGAGAACATCTAAAAAAATCACCCTATACTTTCCCAAGTTTCTGAACGATATATGTATGTATAAAACTTTTACCACAAAAAATATGCTTACAGTATGATAAATTTACTGCAATTAAAATTTGAGCAGCTCAGATTTTTCTACACATAGTAGTTATTCATAATTTTTTATGATAAAAAACCATTTTTGTCATTTTTTTTGTTGCATTCAGCCCGAAAAACATTAAGCTTTCCATAGAATATAATACTTAAATAAACTTTAACAAAAAGTAATTCTAAACATAAACATTAAGGATGTTGAAAATTTGTTTTGTGCTACACAGAAAGTTATTTCTCATATACTTATGTCTGATACAACCGGCTAAAGTTTATGTAGAGAAAAGATAAGCAAAATGGTCGTATGTCATTAAAATATATTAAGCTGACAACAAAAGTGGGCATTGTTGAAAACTTCTTTACGTGACCGTCATCCCCGTTGGCAGTCATTCCACTAGTGGAATGCCCTCTATCTGCTTTAAAATAATGATTGCTTTTATCATAGATGAGGATATGTGGTTTTTATATTCATATTTGTATTTATGTAGGAGATTTTATTTTCGGTTTGCTAATTTCTATGGTCAGCATTTGTTATACTTTGTGGTATACTTTGTTAGAATGTAAGTGATTAATATTCGGCCCAATCATGACTAAAATATCCGCGGGAGTTTTTTTCTTTTTTATTTTTTTAACATTGAATTTGAATAGGAAAATTGGGCTGATTAGTATTTTTGTGTGTTCTCAGACAAAAACAATAAATATTGGAAAGTATGCAGTAAATGTAATGAAAATTAGTACAAGTAAAAATCCATTAAACATTATTTTTACCATCAGCAAAACAAAAAAAAAATCAGTATAGGAAGCAATTAGAAAAATAGTGAAAAATTGTATGGTCTGTAACTTCCGCATTCAGAAACTTTTCAATTAAAATGTGTGAAATGAAACAGAAATGCCATAATTGAAACAAAACTGTGTCTACAAGTTTTCTTAGCGAGTAATCGCTATCACTTCAGAAAATTACTCGTCAGTTTACAGAAAAAGTGTATCTTTAAATGTTTGTGAACTGTCAAATATACTCACAAATAAAAACGCGGTGAGATATAATTTTAAAAATAAAAATTATTCATATCGCAACGAATAATAACACATTAATTTATATTGTACACATTGGCCCATAATCATATGTGCCATGTCAAGACATTGCCAAGGCACGGTGTTTATGGTAAGACATGAGTAAGTAACGAGTTATTTACAGAAATAAAAACGAAATACAACACTGCGGTAGAGTCGCATTTTGTGTTGACAGACGCGCGAAGATATGGCAACACGAGCTAAAATGTCGACTTCCGTTGAAGACACGCTGATTCAGTCTTTTTGAATTTGAGAACTAGACGAGCAGGTCACAGACGGAAAAACTTTGGGGAACGGAAATTGACCCGTGACTAACACAACAATAGCTTGGTTCCCAACGACGTGTTAGCAAAGTCGACAACAACCGGCACAACGAGGTCACCAACTTGGGGCATCTTCAGCAACGGGGACAGAACTGCACAGAGAAAAGGAAAAAGGGCAATCGCAAACGCCGCACCAACACCTACTGGATCCTCGTCACCATATCCCTCAAGTTCCATGACAAATTTTCCACGCGGCGAACAGATTAGTCCAGCCAGGTCGGCGTTCCAAACAGCTCACACTTAGGGAAAGACATCTCTCGAAAGCCCCAATGCTCCCAAGTCTACAGTGCCACCACCACCACCATTGGCGACACCACATGACATCCACCCAGTCGCTGTCAATAGCGTGGGCGACAATGCTATGTGTCGGCCAAGCAATTATAGCACAAGGCGTCTAGGTCACCAATTGTTAGCATCCGAGGCAGATGGCCACAACTAACAGCTCCTCATTCTACAAGAAGCATCCTCATTCTACAAGAATCATCTCAGTCTATAAGACTCATCCTCATTCTACAAGAAACATCCTCAGTCTACAAGACTCATCTCATTCTACAAGAAACATCCTCAGTCTACAAGAATCATCTCATTCTACTAGAATCATCTCAGTCTACAAGAATCATCTCATTCTACAAGAAGCATCCTCATTCTACAAGAATCATCTCAGTCTATAAGACTCATCCTCATTCTACAAGAAACATCCTCAGTCTACAAGACTCATCTCAGTCTACAAGAATCATCTCGTTCTACAAGAATCATCCTCATTCTACAAGAATCATCACAGTCTATAAGACTCATCCTCATTCTACAAGAAACATCCTCAGTCTACAAGAATCATCTCATTCTACAAGAAACATCCTCAGTCTACAATCATCATCTTAGTCTACAAGAAGCATCCTCATTCTACAAGAATCATCCTCATTCTACAAGAAGCATCCTCATTCTACTAGAATCATCTCAGTCTACAAGACTCATCATCATTCTACAAGAATCATCTCAGTCTACGAGACTCATCCTCATTCTACAAGAAGCATCCTCATTCTACTAGAATCATCTCAGTCTACAAGACTCATCCTCGTTCTACAAGACTCATCCTCATTCTACAAGAATCATCCCACTCTACAAGGTCACCATCAGGATAACAGATAAGTAACTCATTTAACAATTTTGATCAACCCAAAATTAGTTTTACCGTTAGGACACCGATTTTTAGGAGCTTCATTTCATTAGGGAATACCGAGTGTATGTCGGGGAAAAGGACAAACAACTAATTAGATTAGCAATTGCATGTTTCGTCAGGAAATAAAAGTATAGATCTGGGATTCAGACAAAAAAAAAGGAAAGGAAAAAGTAAGATAGAGGGAGAATGTAATAAAACTGGACAGTCCAAATCGTAAATATTGAATAGGGTAAAATAAAATTTTAAATTAAATAAAATCTAAAATTAAAAATAAAATCAAATTCTAAAGTAAAGTAAAATTTTAAGTTAAAATGAAATTTTAAGTTAAAATAAAATTTTAAATATAATAAAATTTGAAATTAAAATAAAATAAAATTTTAAATTGAAATAGAATTTAAAATTAAGAATGGAATTTGAGAGTAAGAATAGAATTTAAAATTAAAATCAGAATTTAAAATTAAAATCAACTTAAATTTGAAAGAAAATTTTACTCGAAATTTAGAATTTAAATAGCTTTGAAAATTAAAATAAAATTTTAATCAAAGTTTAAAATTAAAATAAAATTTAAATTTGAAAGAAAATTTTAATTTGAAACCAAAATTTAAAATTTAAATAGATTTGCAAATTAGAATAAAATTTTACTAAAAGTTTAAAATTGAAATAAATTTAAACTTGAAAGAAAATTTTAATTTGAAATCAAAATTTAAAATTTAAATAGATTTGAAAATTAAAATAAAATTTTAAATTAAAATAAATTGAAAAATCAAATTTTAAATTAGAATCAAATTTAAAAATTAAAAATAGAATTAAAAATTAAAATCAGGATTTAAAATTAAAATAGAATTTAAAGTTAAAATAAGAAAAACAAAATTATTATAAATTAAAATAAGCTTTAAGATTAAAAGGAGATTTGAAATTAAAAGAATATAAGTAATTGAAGGCGCCTTATTATTGTATTACTATATCTATATATAGTTGTATAGAGTAGATATTAAGTCAAAATTAAGAAAATTTGAATTATAATAAAAATAAGAGTGGAATTACACTAGGATGATTAAGATTGAATTTTGTACATATGTTTAAATTAATGATGGAGGGATAAAAGGGTAAGGTAGGTATTTGAGTGGTGAGAATATTGTTCAGGGGTAGTTAAAAATTAACGCTGCTATGCTACCATGGTTGAGCATCAGGATGGATGCTGAGGGAGGGTTAGCCAGGGATTGAATTCCATCTTAATCCCAGTATAAAGGTACTGTATTTCTCATGTGGTTTATTCGTGTTCCGGCTTCGGCTTTGAGTTCGGTTTTTTTACGCCCCACTTTATGTTTGTATTTAGGCATTACACTGGTACATTAAAATAATGTTCCATGCCCATCCATTAGCAACGAACACCCGCCCATGCCCGACGAGTCATAGCCCGGCTGAAAATTTGTTAGTTACCAGTGTGACTAGTGGATGAGCACACGAATCGTGCAAGTGGCAGCGGCCATTAGCATTTATGATTCGTGACATATATTTTATGGCGCCCAACGTGGGGCCCGACCAATAGATCGTTTTATTTTTTTTATCTTGAGCGTTTGTAAAGTTTGAAAATATTAGTAAAAGCACTTGTGATTGTCTGGCGTTACGTAATCGATTTTTCGTAAGTCATGACTGATGAAACATCAGTTCATTCGCGACGATGAGTTCGGTTAGGGAAGTTTGGCGATGACTATAAGTCATAGTAATTGGGATCCGTCCGTGATTACTATTCGCGATAAGATTCGGAAACTTTGGCCAGCGAGGAAAGTAGCGTTTGTCCGTGTGTTTGTGCTACAATACCGCGCTGCGACGTTAACTTTCACTCATGACGGCAATCAGGCAGAACTAACATTCGCAAATATCGAAAATAGAACCAAGAGAAACAATACCTTTAATTTTTTTTTAGAATTTTCACCATCCAAATACCAACCTAACATTAAAGTTTAGTACTTTAGATTTTTTTTATTGACTTTATTTTAATTTGATTTGATTTCTGTAAATTTAGGTTGTATACATTAAGAGCCAAATACCAATTGATCATATACAATTTTTATTATTACCAATATTATGTATTTCTAATCGTAGTTTTAGAAAATTTTTGTTCATTTTTATTATTTTATTTTAACTTTTATTTCACCATATACCTACATACGATTTCGTTTTGATAATTGATAAATATTTGTGTCGAAAATTTTTATCGATTTGAGATTACGCGTTTGACGTTTAAATTGATTCTCCGGTAGTTGAAATTACATTGTACATATTATTTTACCCAATTACAATTTCGTTTGGAACTTGGTTTGGTTTATTTTGATTTTTTTTTGAATTGTCGGTAAAACGGTAACTAAGAAGTTTTCCTGCCTACATAAATTTTATATTTTTAGAGGGAGTTTTTTTTGGACAAATTACCCATTAGAGCGGTCAAGCAATTGTTGGAGAGACGTATTGCGGAACTTGTTAGATAGATAGCTTCGAAAAGGAAAAATTTGTTTTTTTTGATTTAGAGAATAGTAGTGGGAAGTTGACCATACTTGAGAACATACTTAGTATTTAATGGTAAGGACCAGAAGCGGATTAAATACTGTCAACAAAATGGGACCAAGCGATACTACAGAGGGAATTACGACCACCACCACTTCGTCAGCGAACACGATAACCACCTCGGCTATGGTTCACGCACAGTCAGCGCACCAACGGATGACACCAGTTAATGGTTTAGGAATGGGGGAAACTGGACAAAACATCTCGGTAGTACCTGAAGAAAACGAGCAGAACTCATCCATGGCTAACTCGCCAATGAACAGCTCAATAACCTCTCCTGAGTATAGCAGCATTACAGCCATCGGAGTCCAAAGGGAGTTCAGAGCAGCGAACAATATTCAACAGAGACCAAATAGGTTGGGAGAGACACTCAGAGCCACTGAAGGATTGAGGCAATTAGAAATTCGTAGGTCAGTAGATGCGAGGGTAGAAGAGTTGATACCAGCTATAGTACAGGCGACAGTGAGCGCAATGTCACAGGCAAGCGGATCGGGAGGAGCCCAAGTAAATCAAAACATTACTCAACAGCGGTTAGGTAACTTAAGGCAGTCGCAGATGCATCGTCAACCACCACCAAGAAGAAATTCGGCGAACAACTACCAAGCGAGTATGCCCCAGAGTCATCATTACCAAGACATCGGACATATAGCACCACCTTACGGTCACAGGAATTTTCCTGCTGATAATCATCAAGCACCACCTTACGGCCACAGGAATAATTTTCCAGCTGTTGATAATCATCAAGCACATTATGCTGACATACAACCACCGAGGCATGCACCACGGGATCACCGGAATAATTATGGCGAGGCATGGAGCCGAATTGATAAGTGGGGATTACAATTCGACGGGACGACAAAGACACCAAGCGTCGAAGATTTCGTGTTTAGGGTAGAGACACTTCAGTCAGATTATGGGTGCTCCTGGTCAGAAGTAATTCGAAGTTTTCACCATCTATTAAGTGGACCAGCATTAGAATGGTTATGGGATTATAGGCGTATGAATACGACGCTAAGTGACTGGCCAACCCTTAAGAGCGCTTTAATTAGATATTTTCACCGTTACGAAAGCGATTTCGACATTCAACGAAAGATTCTGGATCGGAGACAACAGCCATTGGAATCAGTTGATGATTTCTGCAACGCAGTGATTCGACTGAGAAACCAACAAACTAACCCAATGAGAGAACAGGATTTAGTAGAAATTTTGAAAAGTAATCTGAGACCAGCCTTATCACAACTTTTGTTTGCCATACGACCATTAGGATTGAGTCAGTTTAGAACTGAAGGAAGAAGAGCCGAGAGCCTGTTGAACAGTCAACGAGTAAACAATCCGAAATACCTAGGGAAGCATATTAATCAACTAGATAGGGAAGATGAATTATTAGATAATGAGATTTCAGTTAGTGCATTGACAAATCCGGTTCGCAAACTGGTGTGCTGGAATTGTAAAGTCGAAGGCCATATGTTTATGGATTGTCCATCGGAGCGTAGAAGGTTATTTTGTTTCAAGTGTGGTTACGATAATACGGTAACTCCTAAATGTCCAGTCTGTCAGGGAAACAAGGGGGCGAACAATCCTCGTACTGGGATGGAGGGTCGTTCGAGAAATGTAGCAACCCAGGTTCAACAAACACCGACTACTCCACCAACGAATCAGTCGAACCTCAACTTGTAACAGAATTACCACCAACAGATTACGCAACCGGATCGCCTGCCGATCAACATACAGAGCCCAGTTCTACCGAAGACTTTACAACCACATAACCGATTGAAATTTTGATGAATGAACAGCAGAGACTATCCGAACACACTAATGAAGTCGAATTTGATGTTAGAAAGCCGTACCACGTAAGGTTAAAAGAATATGAAGCTGCTAGAGAGAGAATTTTCGGTACACCATCAAGAAGAATTATTAAGACCAGACAGCGTTATAAGGAACGGAGAGAGATCCGGAAAGAAATAGCGTCAGCCACACTAATTGAAAAGTCGGATCGAAGGATTTATACCACCATCACTGTTAATGGAGTAGAGATACAAGGACTGCTAGACAGCGGGGCCACAGTCTCTTGCTTAGGTGAAGGATGCCTTGATCTCGTAGAAGAAGCAAAGCTTGTGATACATCCGTATGTTTCGAAGATTTTTACAGCTGATGGCAGAGCAAACGAAATTATAGGACGCGTAAGGGCGTTGATAGATTTTAATGGGCGTTCAGAATACGTGACTTTCTACCTTGTTCCTTCTTTAAAACAGAAACTATTTTTAGGCGTAGATTTCTTGAGAATATTTAACGTTTTTCGCTTTGAGATCAATAGTATATCGACTAATGAGTCGCTAGCCGACTTTCCGAGTAGACACACTTTAACACCTGCGCAAGAACAAATGTTGGACAAAGTTATACGCGAATTTCCTTCATTCGCACAAAAAGGACTTGGGAAAACGTCGTTGGAAACACACTTTATAGACACAGGAGCGGCTATTCCATTCAAAGAAAAATACTATCCAATTTCACCGGCGGTACAGCAGCTAATGTATGCTGAGCTAGACCGCATGATTTCTCTGGGTGTAATAGAGGCAAGTGAAAGTCCGTGGAATAATAGGGTCACATTCGTCCAAAAAGGTGAAAAAGTACGGATATGTCTAGATGCACGACGGCTGAATGCAGTCACTACCAAGGATGCATATCCACTACCCATTATTGATGGATTACTAAGCAGACTGGGAGATACACATTTCATCTCCAGTGTTGATTTGAAGGACGCGTTTTGGCAGATACCGCTAGCAGTCTCCAGTAGAGAAAAGACGGCGTTCACGGTACCTGGAAGGCCTTTGTATCATTTTACGGTAATGCCGTTTGGGTTGTGTAATGCAGCTCAGCGGTTATGCCGTTTAATGGACAAAGTCATCCCCGCGCGCCTTCGCGAGCGTGTTTTCGTTTACTTGGATGATCTACTAGTTGTATCTGCTACCTTCGCGGAACACCTCGAGCTCTTAAGAGAAGTGGCAATTTGTTTGTCTAGCGCTGGGTTGACCATCAATGTAGAAAAGTCCAAATTTTGCTGCAAAGAACTTAAATATTTAGGATATGTTGTGGGAGGAGGAATTCTTAGACCTGACCCAGACAAGATAGCAGCAATACAGAATTTTAGCTATCCAACTACACCAAAGCAAGTAAGGAGTTTTATGGGGACCACCGGATGGTATCGACGATTCATAAATGATTATGCTACCATCACAGCGCCGATTTCAGAAACTCTTAAAAAAACAAAAAAATTTGAATTTACGGAAGAAGCAAAACTAGCGTTCGACAAATTGATACAGTGTCTTAGCACAAGTCCAGTTTTAACCCACCCGGACTTTACGAAAACTTTTTTTATACAGTGCGATGCGTCTGACGTTGGAATCGGTGCGGTCATATTTCAAGAAGACACTGAAGGAGGCGAACATCCAATCGCATATTATTCTAGAAAATTAACAGCAGCTCAGAGAAACTACTCGGTCACTGAACGGGAATGCTTAGCGGTAGTGTCAGCGATAAAGAAATTCCGCCCATACATCGAGTTAATGCAGTTCGTAGTGATCACGGATCATTATAGCCTTAAATGGCTCATGTCGCAGAAAGACCTTAGCGGCAGACTAGCGCGATGGAGTTTACAACTACAGACATTTAGCTTTCAAATTCAACACAGGAAAGGTTCACAGAATGTCGTACCTGACGCGTTATCGCGGTACACTGTAGACGAGGTAGATGATTTTGGTTCATTCTTGGTTGACTTAAATTCGCCAGAGTTTAGCTCTGACGATTATAAAGAGTTAGTGCGTGTAGTTCAGGAAGAGAAATCATGCTTACCAGATGTCAAAGCAGTTGACAATTTTGTGTACAAGAGAACAAATATGTACAATGGCGATATTTTGCTAGAAGATCATGCTTGGAAATTGTGGGTACCTGCAGCGCTAACCGAAAGCATTATTGAAAAAGCTCATAAACCGCCCAGTATGGCACATGGAGGCATCGCAAAGACGATTCGGAGAATTAGAGAATATTTTTATTGGCCTCACTTGAACATCCAAGTTCGAAACTTCGTTAATCGTTGTGACCTTTGCAAGGAATGCAAACCAGCCAACACCATACTTAAACCACCTATGGGAAAAGAAGCTGACGCGACCAGACCTTTTCAGCGTATTTATATAGATTTTTTGGGGCCGTACGTTCGTTCGAAGCGTGGTAATTGTTTTATTTTTATTGTATTGGATTATGTAACCAAGTTCGTGTTGTTGAAGGCAATGTCGAGAGCAAATGCCCGGAATGTCGTGGATTTTCTAGTTAAAGAAGTTTTTTATAAGTTTGGTTGTCCAGAAACTATAGTTTCTGATAACGGACCACAATTTGTGGGAAAAGAGTTTGCTGATTTGATGAAGACCTTCGGTATAAATCACTGCAAGACAGGAGTTTATGCACCTCAAGCTAACGCGTCAGAGCGTGTTAATCAATCAATTTTATCAGCTATTCGTTCTTACTTGGGAGAAAATCACAATGAGTGGGATCTACACCTCTGCGAAATTGAATGCGCGCTTCGGTCAGCAGTACACGCAGCCATTGGTATGACTCCATACTTCGCTTTATTTGGCACTAACATGATTACCCACGCATCGGCATACAAGATAGCCAGAAAATTAAAGATTGTTGATGAACCTGATATCAGATTTGAGAACCGAAATGATTTTATGGAAATAGTAAGAGAGAAGCTAAAAGAAGGGCTACACAAAAGCTATGAAGCTAATGCTAGGAGATACAACATACGTGCCAGGATTGGTAAGTTTAAAGTAGGACAGGAAGTATTCCGCCGAAATTTCCAGTTGTCTGATTTCGCTAAGCAAATATCGGCAAAACTGTGCCGGAAATTCCTCAAGTGTAGAATTGTCCGAATGGTTGGAAACAGCCTGTATGAGGTAGAAACTCTACAAGGGAAACCATTGGGGGTCTTTCATGCTAAAGACCTGAAAGCATAGTTTAGTAGTTCCCTTTTATCATATTCGCAATGTGGTTGCGAATATGATAAAACTGATCAACACCAGGAAGGTGTGTAGTGTGCCATGTCAAGACATTGCCAAGGCACGGTGTTTATGGTAAGACATGAGTAAGTAACGAGTTATTTACAGAAATAAAAACGAAATACAACACTGCGGTAGAGTCGCATTTTGTGTTGACAGACGCGCGAAGATATGGCAACACGAGCTAAAATGTCGACTTCCGTTGAAGACACGCTGATTCAGTCTTTTTGAATTTGAGAACTAGACGAGCAGGTCACAGACGGAAAAACTTTGGGGAACGGAAATTGACCCGTGACTAACACAACAATAGCTTGGTTCCCAACGACGTGTTAGCAAAGTCGACAACAACCGGCACAACGAGGTCACCAACTTGGGGCATCTTCAGCAACGGGGACAGAACTGCACAGAGAAAAGGAAAAAGGGCAATCGCAAACGCCGCACCAACACCTACTGGATCCTCGTCACCATATCCCTCAAGTTCCATGACAAATTTTCCACGCGGCGAACAGATTAGTCCAGCCAGGTCGGCGTTCCAAACAGCTCACACTTAGGGAAAGACATCTCTCGAAAGCCCCAATGCTCCCAAGTCTACAGTGCCACCACCACCACCATTGGCGACACCACATGACATCCACCCAGTCGCTGTCAATAGCGTGGGCGACAATGCTATGTGTCGGCCAAGCAATTATAGCACAAGGCGTCTAGGTCACCAATTGTTAGCATCCGAGGCAGATGGCCACAACTAACAGCTCCTCATTCTACAAGAAGCATCCTCATTCTACAAGAATCATCTCAGTCTATAAGACTCATCCTCATTCTACAAGAAACATCCTCAGTCTACAAGACTCATCTCATTCTACAAGAAACATCCTCAGTCTACAAGAATCATCTCATTCTACTAGAATCATCTCAGTCTACAAGAATCATCTCATTCTACAAGAAGCATCCTCATTCTACAAGAATCATCTCAGTCTATAAGACTCATCCTCATTCTACAAGAAACATCCTCAGTCTACAAGACTCATCTCAGTCTACAAGAATCATCTCGTTCTACAAGAATCATCCTCATTCTACAAGAATCATCTCAGTCTATAAGACTCATCCTCATTCTACAAGAAACATCCTCAGTCTACAAGACTCATCTCAGTCTACAAGAATCATCTCGTTCTACAAGAATCATCCTCATTCTACAAGAATCATCACAGTCTATAAGACTCATCCTCATTCTACAAGAAACATCCTCAGTCTACAAGACTCATCTCATTCTACAAGAAACATCCTCAGTCTACAAGAATCATCTCATTCTACTAGAATCATCTCAGTCTACAAGAATCATCTCATTCTACAAGAAGCATCCTCATTCTACAAGAATCATCTCAGTCTATAAGACTCATCCTCATTCTACAAGAAACATCCTCAGTCTACAAGACTCATCTCAGTCTACAAGAATCATCTCGTTCTACAAGAAGCATCCTCATTCTACTAGAATCATCTCAGTCTACAAGACTCATCCTCGTTCTACAAGACTCATCCTCATTCTACAAGAATCATCCCACTCTACAAGGTCACCATCAGGATAACAGATAAGTAACACATTTAACAATTTTGATCAACCCAAAATTAGTTTTACCGTTAGGACACCGATTTTTAGGAGCTTCATTTCATTAGGGAATACCGAGTGTATGTCGGGGAAAAGGACAAACAACTAATTAGATTAGCAATTGCATGTTTCGTCAGGAAATAAAAGTATAGATCTGGGATTCAGACAAAAAAAAAGGAAAGGAAAAAGTAAGATAGAGGGAGAATGTAATAAAACTGGACAGTCCAAATCGTAAATATTGAATAGGGTAAAATAAAATTTTAAATTAAATAAAATCTAAAATTAAAAATAAAATCAAATTCTAAAGTAAAGTAAAATTTTAAGTAAAAATGAAATTTTAAGTTAAAATAAAATTTTAAATATAATAAAATTTGAAATTAAAATAAAATAAAATTTTAAATTGAAATAGAATTTAAAATTAAGAATGGAATTTGAGAGTAAGAATAGAATTTAAAATTAAAATCAGAATTTAAAATTAAAATCAACTTAAATTTGAAAGAAAATTTTACTCGAAATTTAGAATTTAAATAGCTTTGAAAATTAAAATAAAATTTTAATCAAAGTTTAAAATTAAAATAAAATTTAAATTTGAAAGAAAATTTTAATTTGAAACCAAAATTTAAAATTTAAATAGATTTGCAAATTAGAATAAAATTTTACTAAAAGTTTAAAATTGAAATAAATTTAAACTTGAAAGAAAATTTTAATTTGAAATCAAAATTTAAAATTTAAATAGATTTGAAAATTAAAATAAAATTTTAAATTAAAATAAATTGAAAAATCAAATTTTAAATTAGAATCAAATTTAAAAATTAAAAATAGAATTAAAAATTAAAATCAGGATTTAAAATTAAAATAGAATTTAAAGTTAAAATAAGAAAAACAAAATTATTATAAATTAAAATAAGCTTTAAGATTAAAAGGAGATTTGAAATTAAAAGAATATAAGTAATTGAAGGCGCCTTATTATTGTATTACTATATCTATATATAGTTGTATAGAGTAGATATTAAGTCAAAATTAAGAAAATTTGAATTATAATAAAAATAAGAGTGGAATTACACTAGGATGATTAAGATTGAATTTTGTACATATGTTTAAATTAATGATGGAGGGATAAAAGGGTAAGGTAGGTATTTGAGTGGTGAGAATATTGTTCAGGGGTAGTTAAAAATTAACGCTGCTATGCTACCATGGTTGAGCATCAGGATGGATGCTGAGGGAGGGTTAGCCAGGGATTGAATTCCATCTTAATCCCAGTATAAAGGTACTGTATTTCTCATGTGGTTTATTCGTGTTCCGGCTTCGGCTTTGAGTTCGGTTTTTTTACGCCCCACTTTATGTTTGTATTTAGGCATTACACTGGTACATTAAAATAATGTTCCATGCCCATCCATTAGCAACGAACACCCGCCCATGCCCGACGAGTCATAGCCCGGCTGAAAATTTGTTAGTTACCAGTGTGACTAGTGGATGAGCACACGAATCGTGCAAGTGGCAGCGGCCATTAGCATTTATGATTCGTGACACATAGTCATAGAAAAAGCATACTTTAAGTAAAAGTAGACTTTTAAACAATAAAAACATATAAATTTTGTTCTGAATTTAAAAACAAAAGCATGCTTTTGCTTAAAGTATGCTTTTTCTATGACTATGATTATGGGCCATTGTATTTTATGTACCACTTTAATAATTTTCTTTTAGCAAAACAAAGTTTTCTTTTTACACCACGAAACTACGTATTTTTATTGCAAACTGTTTTTTAAACAACAAACATTAAAGTTGTACTATACATCTAATTCTGTTTTAACACGGTCTTTTTACACGGTTTTGATTTAACACGATTTGAAAATTAACAAATTTAAAATTTTTTTCACGATTTTATTCCTTTTAGCACGATTCAAAATTAATTTTTGCGTAATATGTTCATACCGCAAAATTAGGGGAATTCTTTTTTTGTGGATACAAGCAAATTTACTGGTCTGAGCAATTGTAAATAGCACAAACTTAAGGGAATTCCTTTTTAGTACATACAATTAAATGAACTTGTCATGCATTTTTTTACATTACTTTTTTTTCCTTTAAAAACTATGATTGTGTAAAAACACATTATTAGGGAATTCACATGGTGTACTATTGTGTTGTATTTATCAGATGTGCTAAAACTTTTACACAGTTGTAAATATGTTGTTGGTATGTTTCATGTTTAAGTATTTTACGACAATACAAACGGAGGTTGTCTGTTTTTCATGTGTTTTATGTAATATGTTCAGTGTCATTTGTTTTTTGTTAACCGTTTTGTATTTTTTTATTCCTCTGTTTCGAAATAATTTTGCAAACTTCTAAACCATTAATATTAATTTAATTAGTAAATACTAAAAAAAAAAGCAGAGAAGTTATAAAAATTTTTGTGCACAAAAAAAAAATAAAAACTTTAATTAACTGCTGTCGCAGATAAAGCCAAAGCGGGTTAGAAAAAATCCCACAAGGAAGTGGTCTGTTGCCGAAGAAAATGCGCTTTTTGACTTTTTAATGGACAATCTTGATGCAGAGGTTTGTTTAGAAAAAACATCTTTTTTATTTAAAGACTAAAAACAAACCATTAAATTCGTACTTGTCTCAACCATTAGTATGTCGGATGCGAACTTTTCACATAAAACCGTACAAATTTTGTCTTTTTCGTTCCTTGTTGGCATTTTTTAATACATATTTTTTTTGCGCTGACGTTGATTTGACGTTTTTATGACATATGATTTAGAAAATATAAAATGCTACTCACATGTGTACTATTTTTTCAAATATGACTTTACGACTTATGACTCAAAGCCACCATGTGAATTCCCTATATATATGTGATGTAATATTATAAACCTAAACAGGAGTTCTAAAAAAATCCTTGTTTTCACTAATTTCAATAGGTTTTAGAGATGAGGAACCAAGCACTTATTTTGCGTACGATCAATGTAATTTTTTACACGGGGTTTTCCTGGAATCATTTACTGTGAAAAATAGAATTAAGTACATATTATTTTGTACAGCCGCCGTCGTTGAAAATTTTTAAATTTTAGTAAATTCTGTTTGCCGTCAAACATATCTGTGATTAGTGATTTCAAAGACAGAAATTTTACACCAACTTTGAGTTGTATATTTTGACATTTTTAATGAACAACGTAATCCCTTTTGATAGATCTCGACATGAGTTACATGAGTTTTCTCACTTATTAAGAAACGATTTTGTTTCACATCTTTTCGACGCAATAAGTTTTCCCCAAAGTTACATAAAAAGAGCACAGATCGTTCCTATTTACCAGTTTTTGTAAATTATTTCTTCTTACAAAAAATGGCACCTAATATTTAAATTCAGTTCTTGTTTGATAAATTATGCGTGATCTGCAGACAATTTTAAATAAAATATGTAACACATACATAGATATTATTATGCTGCTACATTATTTTTGAATTTTTCTTTTTTGTAGATTATGTTCACGCCAAAACAACACTTAGCGATCCTCCTTATTTTCCCTGCAATTCCACATTTCCTCAATGTATATAAATGCAGCTAGGTAGCAGAAGACATGGAAAGATTAATTATGAGAATCCCCGTTATTTGAGAAACATTTTTTGTGTACTTGCTTTAATACATACATGTATGGTTTGCTTCAGCACTTATTGAGAAATAATTTTGTAGAACAGATAGTGTCATAATACATTCAACAGGACGCCTAGGTAGTGTGATATCACAACTTTCTATTTTTTGCGTTATAAAAATCATCGAAATTGTACCTCCCAAATAAACTACCATGGTATTCGTAGTCATGTGAATGTTAGAGATTGTACCTTCGAGTTTTATTGAGTTTTGTTTGTAATTATATAAGAGTTATTTATTCAGTTTCTTGTGTGCTTGAATGTAACAGTTGTCACTAGTATTTGTTACTATCAGGAAACATGAAATATTATATTAAATCAAACTAAACTCTGTGAAACTCAGTGCACAATGTTAAACCCTTGTGTGACTGACATGATACACGGGTACCTTTTAGGTTTTGAAATTAATGTTTTTTGTAAAAATTGGCAACCATCGTACTTGAAATTTTTTGAGAGCTCCCAACTTTTGATATTTTATGTTGTTGCAAAATGAATTGTTTTTCATAAGATTTGACTGAAGAAGGTACCCGGATACCTTATCGTACAAAACATGGAGATTTTTTTGTCCATCACATAAGGAAAATTAAAGAAAAGGTTTATGTTAGTAGTAATTCTTCTTATTCTTATTAAAAAAAAAAACATTAATATTAAATACATTTAGTTATTGATACATATTTACCACTAAGATCTTAAGGTTTCATTTGTTTATTCTTAACATTTTAAGAAAAAGTGGTTGCAGGCATTTTTCGTCAATAGTATTGAAATATAAATTGAATAGAATATTTATTAAAAACAAAATAAGTAAAACTGATAATCTTATATAAATTTTAGAACTTAATTATTGTGCACTTTATAAAGTTGGTGTTAATAAAATTTTATTCAAGTTTAGTGACAAAGCTACAGTAAATAGAGTAGGAAATAGAAAATATATTAAGTAAGTACAGAGGTAAAAAATTATTATGAACTACTTCATTAAATATTTAGTTATTTAGGGGATTCCTAAAATTATAACAAAAACCCAAACTACTTTTTCTACTAACATAAAATGCATCATGTAGAAATTGTTAGATAAAGATAATTTTAAAACTTTACTTCAGCAAATAAAGGTAAGGAAACCAAAAAAAATTTATCAGCAGAGTCATATATTATGATCCCAGATATTAACTTTAACATAACATGGAGAGAAAAGGAAGTAAATATTAACATATCAAATTACACACATTTATAGCAATACATACTAGGGATGCCAAACGAGTTTCAATATATTTTATTTAGTGGTTACATCTTTTTCAGCAAATATTTTCCAAGTGTGACCTTACCTTATATTTCCGTACAGTCTATGATGAAGTACAAATTCAAAACTTATTTAAAGAATTTGCTATACGACCAATATCATTATAGTTGAAACTCAGTTCATGATAAAATTTAAAACAATTCTTAAAAAATCTGTGTTTTAGTCACATTAACTTCAATGACTTTTAAATAATGTTAAGAAGACCTGAAGCAGATCTACATATTTTCAAAAGACAAATGTAATATACATACATATGTAGTTAGTTAGATGCAAGAATAGGAACATATAAAAAAATTATTTTAAAGCATAATATTAAATTTATGCAATTGAAGTTTTCAATTATTTAACACTCGACTTCTTTTTACAAAACCAAGCCTAAAGAAGAGGGTAAACAAAGGCTATTATACAAATATGTGAATGAAGTCAATGTAGTTTTATTTACCCCAGGCCAGAGACAAACACACTACATACTTCCTAATTGGCAAAAGGCAAAAGAAATTTATGACAGAATAATGTGGGTAAAAAAATCAAATTAAATAAAAATTTCTTTATAACATCTGTACAGGAAATATGAAATTTAAAAATCATTTTCCATTTAATTAAGTAACAATAAAACCGCCATAAACATGAAATTATAATGAGGATATTAAATTGTTATGACAAATGTGTAAAAACTTAACAAACACTGATATTATTTGCTTTTGATGAATTCAAATTCATATATCAAACACATACCTATACAATTTTTACTAAGTTTTTTGGCATTTTCCTGTGTTTATGGCTTTTGTTTTTTAAGCAATTAGTGATATTATTTTAGAAAATTTCTTGGCAAAAACTTATCTTGAAAGGAGTGCCCTTGCAGTTGTTGGTGATTGCCATACTTTTCTTTAATTAGTGTAGACAGAAGCGTTGGCTTGAAAACAATAAAACTCCCAGAATGAGCCATGCTGCTGGCGGTGACGACAATTATAGTGATATAAACAAATGACTTTCTAATTTTAAATGAAGTTGTGCTAGAAAACAAACAAATTAAAATTATTGTGAATTATACGAAACCATAGAATTAAGTTCCCGGTCTTGCTTTAAGATTAAAAAGAACTCACTATCACTTCTCAGAATATAGGAAAAGTTGGAGCATCTTACTCATAACAATAAATAAAACCTCTAACTTCTATTGAATTCCAACAATCCCTTTTTCTAATTATTATCCATCTAATTTATAATACCCACATCATTTTGGGCATTATAAAACTATTGAGGCAAAGGCGTTTTTTTTTCTTCAGAACCACAGCTCTATTATATACAGTCCACCACATCCCTCCCAGAATTAGTCATCTTCCCATATGGAGATATTTGATTTCCAGGAATAAAAAAGACGCAATTGTTCACTTTTAATTTACATACATTACTTTTTTGCAATTTACATTGCCTGACATTTCATTCTACAAAAAGTTATTTTCCCACTTGATTTTGTAGCAACAAAAAAGACAAAGTTTTAGTTTCAGTTAATTATAAATTAGTAGTTTACTAACATTTTATTCTTTGAATTTAATGTTGAATATAATTCTTATTTTTTTACAGCACTCAAAACCGTCTCAGGATAAAAACAATGTTATATGGGTACTTACTGTTGGTATATACGAGTGTGTATGTAAGGAGTCTGATGTTTTTTTTTATTCATTCATCTTTTTATATCATCCAGTGTAAATACTGGTTACTTTCTATGTAGAAGAGATATATAATGTAAGGGCATATTTGTTTGTATTGTTACGCGCTGCTGTTGTTGATGTCATTATAGTGGAACTTCATGTAACAACAAACCTACCCATACTACTATGTATGTTTACTAGACCTGCCCTTGAAAATTAGAAACATGGCTTTGGATGTGTCTTATTTTGTTGTATAGTAGTTAAAATTGCTACAAAGTTTGAGGTAAGCCAGATAACTAAAAGCCAAGCCGGAAATCGATTGAACATTAAACAAATTTTAATCAATGTTAATATTTATATTTTTTTTTAAATATTGCTATATATAGGGTATATGTATAGGGTGTTTTTTTAGATGTACAAAACTTTGAAATTGAATAAAACAAAGCGGATTTTCTTAAATTGACATGAAATTTACTTTTTTCAAATGATAATATTTACTTCAATGTTGGCCTCCACTTGAAGTATTTAAGAAAACGGGAAAAACTACCATTGCTTAGACAATTTAAAGGCTTTAAATCAATTGCCGACACAGGTTTTCGTTATATGATTGTCCTTAAATTGCATCAGTTAGTTTTAGAAACTAAAGAGCAAAATAAGATCCAATTAAAGCAAATCTATTACTTTAAAATCTGGTCTAATATCTCCCTTTACGTATAAAATTAAACTTTATAGTTGTTTGTATATCCGTCTGTCATAAAAAAAAACAAAATTTCCAACTAATGTTTTTTGAAAAAAAAAAACAAGAAAGTTTGTTTTTGTTTTATCGTGTTTTTTTTAATACCGCCCTTATTATTATCACTATGTTGCTGTTCGTTTCACCATTGCAGTTTTTGTTGCTTTGTGTGAAGTTATTGTTATTGTTGTTGTTATTATAACACTGAAAATTTGTAAATTTGTTTTATAATTAGCATGACAGGTTTTCCCTACAGATTTTTAATCATTTGTGTGTTAAGTGCTGATATAGGTTGGCCCAATATTTACGTCAGAGTTAAATTTTCCTGAAATTATCCAGTAAACTGCTGGCAGATTGGTTAGTAAAAATGTAGCATTACACAAAATATTTATGCCCATTTTTATTTGTCTCGTAAAATGAAACATAGCATTCAATATTATAATATTGACATTCATTTACATAGCTAAAACCACCTTTAAAATACAATTCTAAAATTAATTCAAACAACTAATATAGTACAAGTGTGATCCCAGCAAAAATTGAGCTTACCTGTAAGCAGGTTTGTAAGGGATAGAAGCTTTATTCCCCCTTACAAACCTGCTTCCAGAAGAAATGATTTTTACATAGCACATTCCCACTTGGAAGCATTACCTTTTAAAAAAAGAAGTACGTTTTCAATATTTACATTCAGGTGGGAAGTTAGCACTTTTTATATGCCTCTAATGAATTGCAACTTTCATTGCTTATTTATTTTATCATGCATTTTATTGTAACATGAATTCATAGCTGATGTGAACCAGCTATGTATTTGCTTACATGAACCACTGTCTTCATTACTTTTAATAATCTATGAAATCATAACATCAGCTTTATAATTCTGTTTTATTTTATTTATTATAAATTTAAAAATACAATGTTAAAAAACTAAAATCCAATTCCTGTTGAAAATAGAAAAGAACTAAAAAATAAATTAATTTTAAGGTAGGCATAGTTATTATTTAAAGAAATTCCACCAATTATTGAAATAAAAGTAATATAATTATCAGGCATGTCACAGAATTCGATCGGAATGGTTTCAATTCCGTATTCGCAAATCGATCGATTTTTACTTTGCGTTCTCTAGATTCCTAACGATTTTGTTTATTCCCAAAACAATTTTAAATCTCGTTTTTAACTTAAATATGGTAACGTTGTGTAACCAAAACAAAAAACATATGATTTTTGTAATAAAAAGTATAAAAAAATCGAACAGAAATAGCGCTAACAAAGAAAATTTAAATAAAAGTGAACAAAATTTTTCAAAAATGCCCGGAATTTAAATTGTTGCTGTTTTAAATGAACAAAGACATCAAAACACAGTTGAAAAGCTACGAAACAGAAATTTAAGGGATGGATCAATGAGAAATTAAAACAACAATGAAATAATAAAATGAATTATTTAAATTGTTATTATAAATAAATAGTATGAGTTTTCAGTATAAAATAATAAAAAATAACAATTCTACTTTAGAAATCTAAAGTGGTTTCATTCCGAAAAAAAAAATTCGTTTTTTGTTTTCTAAAGACTCAATTTACGGAATCAAAACAACTTTCGTTCGGAATTGAGTTCTGTGACATGGCTGTATATTTTAGAATATTTAAGTGAATTTAAGTAACAATTCAATTTTATTTAGCAAAGCTTTAATTTATGTTAAAAACTTTTGATTTTCGTTTTAGAAAATAATTTTTATTCAAACAAAAAGCAAATTTTTAATAGCTTTTAGATATTCCATAGAAAACAAAAATATGTGGAGACACTTTTTCAATGAATTTTAATTTCATACGTTTAATATGTCATAATTAGTTTTAAAACACTTTCTTATTAAATGTTTATATTTTACTTAAATTATAAAACTTCTTTCCACCCGTCTCACGTCTTATTTGCTCAAATATAATTTGATGACTAAATATTTCAATTGGGTCCTTAAAATTATCTTTACTTTCAGGAAAAACTCGTTGCTTCCTTGTAAGGGATTAGAGTAGGTGAGATAATTCTTAAATTTTTTCGCTTACAACCTGCTTCTCTGTAAGGGATTGTAGTAAGGTTTTCATGTATTTCTGATTGCATTGCCACGAAATCCATTACAATGGTATTCGCATATTTATTGCTTCTTAGTAAGGCTTCATAGTAAGCGAATACAGAAGCAGATAGTTCACTTTTTAGCTTTCTAAAATATAGCAAAATGTCAGTCGGGAAAAGCCAGTCTTATAAAGTCCCTTTACCCTCAACCATTCTGATCCAATGCCAAATATATATATATATATCAAAATTCTTTTCCTAATGCCTGGTAGTGTATTGCCACAGTTACGAGAAATATTATATTATTCTATGGGGAGTTATTTCACCTTAATGGATTTACTAATAGTAAAAATATGTAGGCGAAAACGAAAACTTCAACAAAACAGTGAGAATGTGCCAGTAATCTTGTTACTAACTGAAAATTAACAATCTAAAGCAAAACTGTGTATTCGATTTGATTTAATTTAATTCTTGCATTAGTTTATGGTAAACCCTTTACTTTGCTGTAAATGTAAAGAAGTGTATGAATGTATGCATTTTTACGGCTGTGTGATATGTTCTTATTACAGATAAGCCGTATTAATGCCTGCTGTTATGATAAATAACAAAAACTGCACAACAACTATTTGTTTATAAAGTGATATAAATTATTTATTATAATTAAAATAATAATTATATTTAAACATAACGCTAATATTGTAATATTTTAATTCCAGAGTTTAGCAGAAATGTTTGTGTAATGTTCATTTTAATACATTTATCTCAGAATTATAATTAAATCAACAAATCTTAATATTAATTTGAAATAACAATCTAAGTAAATTGTTTTTAAGCTGCTTATATATTTATTACATGTATGTATTTACTTTAGCTATAGAGAAAAAGATAATTCATAATGGAACACCTAATTCTGTTTTTACACAGTAATTGGTTCCAGGAAATTCCGTGTAAAAAAACGTGTTAAAAAGGCATTGCTCTTATGAAAAGTAGGCGGTATACCAAATAATTGGTTCCTTCTCTCGTAAACCTATTGTAATTAGTAAAAAACAAGGCTTTTTAAAAACAAATATTCAGGTTTATAATATTAAATTACATACATATGTATACAACATTTTTTACAAAAGCATGGTTATTTAAGAAAAATAGATATGCACTCTAAGCTTAAAATTTATGTAAAAAAAATGTATGACAACTTGTCATTGACAAGTTCATTTGATTGTATACACTTAAAGGGGTTTCCCCTAATTTTGTGATATGAACATATTTCGCAAAAATTAATTTTGAATCGTGCTAAATGGAATAAAACCGTGTAAAAAAATACCGTGTTAAAACAGAATTAGGTGCATTTAATTTTTCCTGCAGTTTTATGGTCTCTATATAATTCTTTGATACTTAAACCTCAACTCATACAACAAAATTTACTGTGGACAACCTTGGGCCAAATACTGATTGAGTTTGAGTCGACAATTTAAAATAAAAGGAAATCAATGCTGAAATATATAGGCGACAATTGCAATATCAAAAATGTACACAGTGTCCCAAGGATACAAAGAAAATAGACAATAGCCAGAAACAAAAAACAAACGAAGCCAACAAAAAACCTACTGTAAATCAAGCAGTGAAGTCAGTTTGTATTTAGGCTGTTTGGTTAGAAAGCAAGGACTACAAAAAGGACACTGGACAAAAAACTAAATAAATAAATATTTCTTTAAATTAAGATATACACTTGTACATAAAAAAGGTTTATAAATAACTATTTATATATTTAAATAGTTTTTTCTTGATTTTTTATTCTATAAACGGTCAATAAAAGTGAAAAAGTATTTATAGTCAATTGGCGTTTGATTCCTTTTATTTCGTTTTAACAATAAAACATTGGCATCGTTTCACTGAAGAATGAAAGGAAAAGTAATGAATTAAATAAAATACTAAGCTATTGTACATATACATACGTAAATAAATGACAACCAAACTAATTAAAGTGGAATTTCTGGGTTATGTACCTGGATATGTATGTATGTGGGTATAGCTGAACAAACATCAGTTAAAGCAAACTATGTCTATAACAAACATGGTTTTGGCAGGCCATTGATTGCATTCAGATTAGTCACACAAATTGCCACTTTTGTATTGAATTGTTATAAATATCGTTTTTGATCTTTAGATATCGGGCAACTTTAAATACGAAAAAATAAAAATTCAAAATCAAACTTCATTTTGGCTCATTGATATCTGTAAAATTATTAAGTTATTTCGTAAACCATTCTTCACACGTTATGGCATATTCTCCAACAATATTTTATTTATTTTATTAATTCATTTGTAATTCTCTTTCTCAACTAAATGCGTTATTTGATGTTGCCTCAACAGTCTTTTCACGATTGACCAAAATTCTTAATAGGATTGAGGGCAGTCCTTTCTGATGACCACCGCATCAAAAGAAAGTTCTGCTCGTTAATTCTTTCACACCCGCCAGTTGAAAAGTAATTTCATTCAAATGATAGAGACTTTTATCTACAAAATACAGCAGGTGAGTTTACAAAATACGTAGATAGTCTTCTTTCCTTATTACTTCTTAGATTATTTGCAGTGGTCCGAGGTGCCACCATGTAAAGCAACACCATCATATCATGACGTGCTTCATTGTTTGCTTAACATGGTGTCTTTGAATATTCGGCGTCAGCAATATTGCTACAGTCGGATTGAAAACGATTAAATTTGAATTCGTTTGACCAGGGGCCAAATTACCGCATTCGATATCGAGTAACATTGATCGTAATTTTCTTATATGTAATTATGGCATTCGATATCGAGCAAGAAATTTAGTACATTTTATCATAATTTCGATATCGAAATCATTTTTCTATACGTTTCCAGTCATTTACTATCCAATTTCTGTGCACTCTGACAATTTTTAACCCTGCTTAATATTTTTTATTGGCAATACTGGTTTTAAATTTTGTATTGCTGAGATGTGGCCAATAACGCCAAGGTCTCGTCTTACTATCCATCGACTAACAGGCCTGCTGCTATAGAACCATCCTTTGGTGTTAAACAACGTTTGCATTCGTTAATATGTTTTTTGCCACCTCTACTTTGTGCCTTCGAAACAAGAGAAAGCCTTAGAATGACTTACTTTGACCTGTTTAATTATTACTTGTATATGTAGAATAGCTACTTTTTTTCGCTGCTTGCGTAATATTGTCTTCATTGGCTCTTGGCCGTTTGTAAAGAACTGTCGATTTTGACAATGGAAGATGTTGCGCAACTAATATTTGCGTAGCTCGAAAACTGTTATTTTATTGTATTAAATGGAAAAAACGAAATTAAGCAACAAAATTATCTTTATCAGGACTAATTTCTTTTAAACCGAGTTGTGGTTTTGAAAATAATTTTTTTTTGCAAAATAAAATTAAAATTTTTGTGATTTTGCAAAAAAAAAAAAATAATAAAAATTTATTAAATTTTATTATCTTTTTACTTTATTAATTCGGCTTGAGGTCTCTTTTTTTAAAACTATAAAAACTCTTGTTCGTTATTGATATAAAATTAATATTAATATAAAAGGTTTACATAGCACATAAAAAACAATCATAAAAATTTAATATAATTTGATTTGATCAAAGAACTGGAAACAACATAGAAAATATTTGATGTTATATTCACTGACGATTTGGTTAACTTTATTATAAAACAATCAAATTTAATTGCATTACAAACTAATATAAATAAACTTTGTAATATTACTTGTAAAGAGATGGACCGGTAAGTTCAAGTTTGTTTAATTTATTATTTAGTGTAACCTCTTGCTAAATATTTAACAATTTTCAAATCCTCTTCTAAGTGAATATTGCAATAACAACAAGCATTAATTAGGACAAAATCCAAATAAAAACTAAGAGCAATGTAAGAAAAACTTTGAGAGAGGAAATTGTTTTAAACGAATAAAAACCTTTCGTAAACACTGAAAGACTGACGGTTTGTCTGTGTGTTGATAATTTAAAGGTTGAGTTAAAAAGCATCAAATTAGATGTCGTTTAAAAGGCCAACAGCATTTGCATTAAAAGCAGGATAATTAAGGGCATGTCTTATTAAGCACACTATAAAGAATGCAAATGAGTGCAAAGTGAAAGGTTCGTTAATTAGATTTTACATTGAAAGCTAAACATGTTGCTTTCATCTAAGCGACCAACATAACAGAAAAAAAATGCGAAAATCGAACATACGTAAATCACGAAATTTTAAAATAACGGTTATTTTTTGATCAGACTTCGTACATACAACTAACCTACGCATACACTTATGCAACCAGCAATTTTAAAAGCGGATATACTTTAAATACATGATGATTATATTGTTGGCAGGAGGTGCTATTGTTTTTTTTTCATATTTTTAAGTTTTTTTATTTACAACTTGAATGCAAATATTTATAAAGGGTGGTTAAATTTCAAGGGCCGATGTTGATTTCGAATAAACACAAACTATTTAGGAAATTATTGTAATTTTATTTTATTATGATATATTGGTATTACTCAATTATGTATGGAACAAAATATCGGCCAAATGGGCGCCGCGACCACGGCGGCACACCTCCATCCGATGGTCCAAATTTTCGATGACCCTGAGGCATAATGGAGGTTCTATGCCGTTAATGTGCCGAATTATCTCATCCTTTAGATCTTGAATTGTTGCTGGCTTATCGACGTACACCTTTTCTTTCAAATAACCCCAAAGAAAGAAGTCCAACAGTGTCAAACCCGGTTTGCTCGAGTTTTTCCACGATTTTTGCGATTGTACGCACATTTGGACGATCAAATTGACCAAAAAAAATCACGAAGTGCACGATATGCATTTTGATTTGAACGCCCATTTTCATAATAAGTCTGGATAACTTTAACACGTTGTTGGATTGTGTGTCTCTCCATGGTTCAAATTGAGTAAGTCTGAAATAAAGAAATGTCAAATAAAATTCGGAAAAAAGCTTGGCGTTTAGGTGTGGTTCACATTCAACATCGGCCCTTACAATATAACCACCCTTTACAAATATGATTAAATTTGTAGTAGTTTTTTTACTTTTCAACTCCAATCATAAAATGATGAATGGTTGCGAAATTTTTTAAATGTTTAAAATATAGACAAATAATTTAGCAACAGTCAACAAAAACAATAAAAAAATATTGAAACATTTGTTAGTGGGCGTTACGATAAAAAGATGGCAATTATTTCGGAAGAAAATGTCATAAATGGAATTGGATTTTTGGAAAATATTATTGTTAATTAAACAGATGATATGAGTAGTAATTTTCTAAATATTAATTTGTATTTTTTTTTCGAGAGAATTCAAATGAATATCAAATAACTGAATGGCCTGGGTATTTCTAATAATGTATTATTGGCGTTTTTGACAAAATATGAATCAGATAAGAAATACTTTTACACACTTTTACATGATTCTATGAAAATATAAAACTCTTTCCTTAAATAGAATTACAAACGACATGGACAAATTAAACATACAACCAAATGAATAGAAGTTCCCAGCAACGGAACATGAATAAAATCTTAGGTAAATAAATGTATAAAAGGTCCATGACAAACGCAAAATAACACAAAAAGTGTAAAATATAAACGACAGCAAGAAAACTAGGAAACTCAATTGGGATAAACAGGAAGTAAGAGAAATGTAAGCAACAGATACAAGTGGAAGGAAAAAATATGTCATAAATGCAAAAACGCAATACTCAACATAAATGATATTTTCCGTTGCGAAACAAACGTGAATGTGTAGCATACTTTTATGGCCTTATTTACATAAAAGTATGCTGTAAGAATTTCAAGGGTATTCAACATGAACGTAGCAGTTGCTAATACATACGTACATATGTGTATAAATACATATCTCCTTTTTAGGTTTAAACATTGAACATTGGCCCAGATGTTTATTTATTTACAATACTGTCTGTTATGGTTTTATTAAAAACATGTTCAATCGAAAAACATGTGGTTCATATGCATTTTAACACAACAAAGCTGAATTTCAACAGACAAATTTAGAAACGGCAGCATAGTTTATTGAATAACCATGCCAACATCCATGGTAAAAATAATATCATAATGGCACAGAGTTTAAGCAAACAGCAGAACTTGAGAAAAAAGCAGCCTACAATATAGGTTGCTTGTATGGTTTTGAATTAAAAATATATATTAAGATAGATTTTAAGTTCTAAACTTTATTAATGAATTCGATGACAATCTGTATTTTATCTTTTTATATTAGTAAAGTGTTAGAAGAAAAACTGCAGCAGTTTCTCATAAGTATAGAAACATATAAGATAATTCAGTGGTGCAACAACTTAATTTAAGTAATGTCCAAACAGTTTGTATGGAAATCAAATGAAATTGTTTAACCCTTAAGCAAACACCAAAATGTGTTCACATAAGCAAACAGGATTTTTACAGAATTTGCAGAATTATCTTGTGTTGTGTTTTACATTACCTATGTCCTTACAAATATGACACTTGTATTTGTTTTTTTTTTGCAACCTCGGTAACACTTTCTTGACTCCAAATTTATTTAGGTTCCTGTAATATATGAAAGACTATTATATAGTCTAATTAATTTCCTTTGATACAGAAATATATGTGTTTAATTTAAAACCCTTCTTTAAAGTCTTACGCTGTATTCATAAAGAATATTTTCCATAATAAAATTATTTATTTAGTAGATCTTTAATAACGCCTTCTATGAAAAATTACTTGACAGGCTGTCTAATTACTCTTCTCTAGTTACCAGTAGTGAGTAGGCAAGGCCTTGACTATCAACAATGCGACGTATAAAAATTAAACAATTTTTTAAGTGCGGCTGGTAGTCTTTTTGTCTGCAAAATAAAGCCTTTGGGAAGTACTTTTTACAGCATTTTCCCCCCTTAGAGTCTAAGTATATAATATGACAAATTTTACTATACTGAACTTACATATTGCTGTTTATAAAAAGTACAATTATGTTGTAGTGCACTTTTGTGCTATAAAGTTCAGCTGCTTTTGGTATAAATAGAAATTCTTGAAATATTTTATAAAAGTTCTGCTTTCTTTTTTTTTTTTTGAATTGTATTTCATTATTTTTGTGTTAATATTTACTTAAATTCAAATTGATGATGATGACATTTATTGATTACTACAGAAACTTGTATTCATTTTAACTAACACAGAACTGAATGGAATTTGTATGTAAATACCGGTATTTTACTGTAAAAAGATATTTATATTTTATTTAAATACTTTTTAGTATTTGCTTCAATTTAACCCTTAAGCACACACTAAATTGTGTGCACATAAGCGAACCCCAGGGCCTAGCTGGAACTTTCTATAATTTGTATGGCTTTAAATTAAAAATCTTCAATTTCATTATCAATTTCTAACTCGTTTCCAATATCAGAAGCTTTGTCTTCATTTCCATCAACCTCATTCTGAATTTCGTTTTCTATATCATTGGCAATTGCCTCTGCCAATCTATCATAATAGTTAGGGTCAGATTTTAAAACTGTTTCAAAGATTTTGTATAATTTAGTACTCATTGTAACACTATTAACACTTGTTAACTGTCAACACAACAATAAAAAAACTAATTTCTGAAACGTTCAAGCACATTGATTCTGCTTTTTATCGGTTTAATTTCTTTCTCTTTTGTTTTGATTTAATTTGCTGCATTTTCTACATAATAGGCCCTGGTGTTACAAACATGTTGAGAGTAATTAACACGCCTAGAGATAAAAAAATTGTAAGTTTTTTTTAATTTGTTTGTACAAAACACCTTTATTGAGGAATTCATAAAAAGTTAAGGGGCTCCGCCTAAGTTATCTAAGTTTAAAAACTATAAAAATTTTCAAAAATGCCTGGCCAGGCCCTGGTGTTCACTTAAGGGTTAAGTAAATTGCTTTATTCCACATTATTACTTTTATTAGTTGTTTGTTGACCTTGTCTATTATGTAATTACGGTTATAAATGTAAATAAAAATGTTGTGCATTTACATTTTGCTAATAGACATGGATGGCATCATCTATGCACTTGCTTTTAGTTTTTGTTCCCTAGGAACTTGAAGAACTTTCAACATACATGTGTAGATATTTATTATATTTATAGTCATTATAGTTGGTACAAGTTTCCTAATAAAACATACATATGCATTTTACGACCAATTTTTTTATACATTTTTCGTACACAAGCGCGTATGATTAATATAATTTTTAATATTTATTAAAAAGCCGTTTTTACAGTGGCTGCAGGAAATAACTTGCAAAATGAAAACCTTTAAAACAAATCAACATATTTTTTTAATAGCTCTCAACAAATTATTGTTTTTCTTTTAAAAGGGAGGAAAACTTTGTTTGAATTATTTAAAATTCTATCTGCTATTTCAAAGAAGTTTAAAAACACAGCTGCTCTCTATTGCATAATATTTGTATAATTTCTCATCTAGTAAACACTGATACATGCTGTAACTATACAAGGTGAGTGCATTAGCACAGCTTATTACCTTTGTTTACAATTTACTTAAGTCAAAAGTATATTCAAGTCATTTTGATAGTAGTATATTTTAAATTATAGTAAATTATAGTTTAAGCACCACACTTAAACTACAGTTTGAGAACGCTCGATGATCACTCAATTATACACCAATCATAATTTCTAGATGGTTTGGAGGTAAGATACTAGAATGTCCATGTCTAGAATATTCATGTCTAGAATGTTCACCGTTGAAAGCGGTAAAACTTAATGTTGCCATATTGCTCAGCTGCGTTTATAACAGAGTTTTATCAACAATATTTATAAAAGGAAACTTCTACAAATGCAAATGTTGCTACACAAGTTGTATGTTGTTCAACATGCTGTATGCTGATACCGGCTGTTAAATTTAAATTGAAATAATATTTCATAACACTATAAAATTAAATTATTATATTTTTCTCAGGACAAGTAAAAATATCAAGTTAGTATTCTTCCACTGCCATTTATCAAGCCTTAAAGTTATTTCTTGTATGTGTGTTTTTATATACGAGTTGTATCCAATTTAAATTTTTCTTATTTCATGCAATAACAAAGTTAAACTTTTTCTTTTTGTCATAAAATTGGTTCATAAATTTTAATGCTGTAACATTACATGTTATAAGTAAATGCTGATTGCGGGTTCAATGTAGGCAAAAATCCATAGAAAATTACGAAAATCCATAAAAGAAATTTTTAGGCTTAAATCCATAAAATTAAACTTTTGCATGTGTGCGTATACTTAATGTATATTTTGATATTTATTAAATATTAAGTATACGCCCTCCTTTTCTTATATTGGAACATCATCACTAATAATACAAATTGTAAACGAATCAATAAATTATAAATGAATATAAATTTATAAATGAATATTGAATTAATATTTTTTTTTCTCTATTTTGAGCTGTCCATGTTACATTCAAACAGGCAAAATTATTAGGAGGGCCATTATTTGTAATAAAAAAAAAAATTAAAAAAAAAATTAAATTGTGCTTTGTTTGTATGTTTTATCATGGATTAACAATCATTTTCCTGCAATTATACATTATTTATAGGTTTTGTGTAAATATTAGGGACTCTCTTCATTATTATTATTTTTTTCTTAACTTTTTTTTAATTTTTCTTCTAACTTAAAATTATTGTTATTTATCTAAATAATTGTATTTATATAATTGAATTGTTAGTAGTGCTGTTAATTTTGGCTCCATGGGCTTGCGGCATATTTTTGAAATAAATAAATAAAAAATAAAAATATAAATAATTTTTTTTATACTTGTCAATTGGAGACATTGAACACAATTTTTTTACCATTTAATTCCATCATTATATTATATTTATTATTATTTAAGTTCAAATAAAACTTTTATATATATTTAAGTTTTTTATCGACCTTTTCCTTATTTTATTATTGATTTGTTTAGAAAATTCTAAATCGGGCTTATTAAGGTCATGTATTCTATGCAAATAAAAGATTATTTCATAATTTAATATTTTATATTTTCAACAACAATCAAATTTATACAGATTTATTAACATCACTTTCTTCTTTGGTATGACTAAAAGTCAAAGGTGGGGCAAAAGTAAACTTCCGATGTTTTTTGGTTATCACCGACCGATTATTGGTCAAATAAATAGTCAGCAATATTCCGCGTTCTGGAGCAGTGTAGCGTAACATTGTTTATTAACGTGTATTTCGCATGTGTTTACTACACAAATGTCAGAACAGAACTGACATTAGGGGACTCGCAAAATTTATAGCATCACTTTTGCGCCACCTTATAGATATAATTAATGCATTCTTCTTGCATATCAAATAATTATATTGATTTTTTAAGAGTGTAATATTATAATAACAAAACATAAATTTAATTCACCCTTGAACTGCATTTTCCATAAATTTATGCAAATAGTTTTTCTCTTTGTGTTAGCTGTACTAAATATCATCAAAGTGCACGAAATGTGTGAGCTTGTATTACAAGTAATAAAGACGCTTTTCGAGTAATATATACGTATAAGTGGTTGCATGATTTGCTTTCGTTGCTAATAATAAGACTATTTTGCATATGCAAATGTTTCTGTGTGGTTGTTACTAAATATATATAAATGACAAAGTAAGACTCATGCATACATACATAAATATATGTATGTACTCGTATGGATTGCGTATGTGTTTGAATTTTTGCTTCAATGCCCTTTGGCTTATATCATGACTTTGATCGTAATAATGCAAAATAGCTTATTATTTTGACAAGGAGTGGAATAGTTTGAATTTTGTTGCATAGTGGAAAATCTTTGTATTAAAGCTACGATTTTCAAATGATCCCGTCAGCATGCTAATGAAAACAATTAGCCCAATAATAAAATTATAAGTAGCAAACGACAAACACCTATAATAAGTGTAACTGTAATAAAACTCAATATCTAAATATAAGTAAAATTTAGTTAAAAATTAATTAATTATTATATTATTACTAGCCGACCCGGTTCGTATAGCTGGGTCTAAGCAAACATTAGTATTGTATTACCACACGATTTAAATAGAGTTTTTTTTTACGAAATTACGGCCTTTCAATATAAATAAAAGGAATACCTAGCATAAAGTTTTTTTTACAGAATAACTTACATATGGTGTAGATATGGGCTCAATCATTTTATATTTAGGGCAAATTGAATGTTATATATATTTATTGTTTCATCTTAAGGCCAGCGGATAGACAATGTTTTTTGTTTTTTTATTTGTTGTAAAAGCGTATAAATTTTTTGGCGTGCCAACTCGGGAGCAAGCCACATACAACTGGCCGTGTCAAAAACATGAATTTTCCAAAATTAAGCCAGCAAAAGTCAATCATTTTGATGATCGATGGTAATAGCTAAGCCAAGACGCAAAGGGAATTGGAGCCGCTTGAATTGGAATGGTAAATGGTTGGAAATCATCGAAATTCGTGGAATAAATATGTCTTCGCCTTGATAAAATTTGATTGTTGCCTCGATAAAATTTGGTGAGCAGTTTTTGATGGTCAAGCTGGTTCCGTTGCATAAGTTAGGTGCGTTTAAGTTTTAATTTAGTTATTTAATTACTATTTTACTGTGCACATCTATATTGTAATCGTCATAAAATCGCATGCTGTAACTTAAAAGATTAATTTCTTGTTGCATGTGGTATTCAATAAAATAAATAAAATAAATAAAATAAATAAAATAAATAAAATAAATAAAATAAATAAAATAAATAAAATAAATAAAATAAATAAAATAAATAAAATAAATAAAATAAATAAAATAAATAAAATAAATAAAATAAATAAAATAAATAAAATAAAACAAACAAGAATTACCGGTGATCCAACCTTTAATGTTAGCGCATGCGGTGGCATTCTGGGTAGTTCCAATGAATTCAAAAATTCAGTGGGATAATTGACGGATTGTTTTTAATCCATTACTGTGTCGATCGATTTATATTGAGATTAATTTGCCGGGCAGTTTCAATTGAATTTGCTTATTGAGCCAATTCGCACAGCCAATCCGAATTTCTGTAGAAGATTGTCAGCCTTGGGAATACCTTGTCGACAACGGCTTTGAAACCATAGTAATCATATTACCTCTTTGATGAATTGGCATTAAAAATAAAGACTGCAAACAGTAGTCCAATTGAAAGCTTGCCATGATGAACGTTATCAAAGTTTGCATCATATTTGAATGCAGTACGCTTCAAAGTACGTCGCACATACGAACTTGAAACTGGCTTTCGCAGAGCCCTACCACGTGCAATGGCTTTACTTGCACGCTTTTCCTCACTTTGTGATGCTCTAGATGCCGCAACATTTCTAGCATTACGTGATTGACGCCCCAAATTACTGCGCGTAGAGGTAACATTTTGTATTAAAAATACGAAGTAATTGCAATTTTATTTATTCGCGTTATTCAAAAATTCAGACACATATGCTAATTGAATAATGCAATTATTGAGAATATAAATAGATCAGTTGATCATGAAATGTCATGCACTCAAAAGCCAGCGATCTTTGAGAAAAAGTCCGCCACAGCATTACATGTAAATATATGTATATTAGGTGTTTGATTTAATGTTGGGAATATCCGTTAAGTTAACATATAAGGAAGCTCATTGCTGTGCATAATGTATTTAAATATTTAAGTTTTTAGTGATGTGTTTATATGTAATATATTTCATACATCCCCGAAGTTGTGGTTTATAGTAGCTAAGCATATAAATTAAGTTAATGGTTTAACTAAAATTGAATTGTAATGAATTTAAAAACGAATTGTATTTCAGTTTTTCAAAATATTAACTCAAATATATTCAAATACTTCGTAATGAATGCAGTGTTCACTAAAAAGGCTATAAGTCATGAACCAATACACATACAGAGACCGTTTATACATAAAAATCTTGGTAGAAACTTTGCAGAAACAATATCGGTTCACGCATTCCAGAGAACATCTATTTTTGTACGAAAAAACATTTTAAAAGACAGAATAAGTTTAGGTTAAAATATTACTATACTAGAAAGTAATTATACCCTACACCACCATATTGGGGAGGGTATATTGGATTTGTGCTGCTCTTTGTATCGCCTAGACATATTGGTCCAACACCTACCTTAAAGTATACCGATCGACTCAGAATCACTTACACAGTCATTTAAGGATGTCCATACGTCCGTCACTCCGTCTGCCTGGCTAGCTGGCTGTCCTTGTAAAGCTTGTGCACAGAGTACAGGTCGCAATTTTGCAGATATTTCGATAAAATTTGGCAAGTCATATTTCTTCGGCCCAAGGACAGACGGGATTAAAATTGGTGCAAATCGGTCAATTATTTCACCTGGCCCCCATACAAATGTCCTCCCGAAATTTGGGTTTACCCATTATAAATCTTTAAATTATGCAAGTATGCAAACAAATTTCATCACAAATAAGTGGTAAATGAAGGTAAATCACAAGATCGGTCCATAATTAGTCACAGCTCTCATATAAGTCCTACTTCCGAAAGTTACTCTAATGACCATAAATTTCTTAAAAATGTTGGTATCCAAATAAAATTCAATACAAATAAGTTTCATATATACATAAATAAGAACACCTAATTTTATAATGATCAGTCCATAATTACCCAAATCTGCCATATAAGACCCTCTTCTGAGAAACTGTTTTATACATATACTGTGTGTAGGGTATTATATGGTCGGGCTTGACCAACTATACTTTCTTACTTGTTTTTTTTTAAGTTATTTAAAATGTACGGAAAACACATATTCTATTAACAGAATTTTGAAAAATTTAATTTTGTTTCAACTATTCTATTCCATATTTTGTTGTAAAAATGGCAAACAAAACAGTTTCTTTCAACAAAAAATTAAAACTAAATTCAAGAAAAACGCCTTGCGCTATATGAACCCTCCAGCAATAAATTGTCTTTAAAAGTTTTCTTTTAACTGTCTTGTTCATTATTGAATCCTTTAGCATTTTCCTATTTAGAGATGTTCTAAAAGCGAATTTTTTTTTGTTATAGCTCATTTTTTGCTTTTCATAGAATTTTGGTATGTGTAGCAGTTTTCTTTGCGACTGCACACTATAATTCACATGCTGTGAGTAACAGTTGTTTTAATATTTTGGGGGAAAAAAACAAGACTAAAACCAACAACACTCTAAACATTAAGCAAAGGATTACGCCAGATAGCAGCGGTATAATGCAAAACAAGATAGAAATGAAAGCGCGTTATTTCAGCGGAAGTAGACACTTGGTTTTAAATTTTTTCGTTTTTTTCGTATTTATTTTTTATTATACTTTTTGTTTTATTTACAATTTGTCAAACAAACAACGTTGTGGTCTTTTAGTCTATAAGAAAGCTTGTTATTAAAAGGAAAAAGGAAATAAAACGCCAAAATTATAATTTAACGGACTCACAGTTTAAAATGGCTCAAACACACAAATTTTACAACAATTGGAATAAATTGAAATATTTGCCACGGGCATTATTTGGTTGGAATAACATTTTCAATTCATGTTTAAGTATTTTAAACATTTGTTCTATCTGGTGTAAATACAATTATTAATTCATATACAAAAACTAATGGAAAATTAAAAATTTCTCTTCTGTTGCAGTTTTAGTGGTTTATTAGAGGCAGATTAATATGTTTTATTTTCATTGTTCTAATTGCAAGTTTTAGTTATTTATTACTCTGCTGCCATTGTTAATCTAACCTAGACATTTGCAGCAACAAAAACATTCAAAGAAACACAAGAAATAGTCTGTGGCATAATTGTGCAACACTTTCCTAAACCAAAAAAATATTTTAATCCGAACAACTTTTTCACAATAATATTATTTTAGTTAAACAAAATTATCTTAAAGAAGAGAAATTCAGAGTGAATAATTTGTCTTCATTTTTGTAACTTAGAAATTTTAGTTTATTTTATATATATCTACAGTGGGAAGCAAACTATCCGGGTGTTTTGCATTAATAAAGTAAGGCAATGAAAATAATACAAATATAGGTATATTATCATGTATATATATTTTTTTATTTAACTGAACCCTATTCTGAATTATAAAGCACATAAACTCAAATAAGTTGTTTAAAAAAAATATAAAAATTAAAAAAAAAAAATCACTATTCGGACACTTTTGCACAGTACAAGAAATAAACATTATCACCATATTGCTCTGTTATAATGTAAAGGTGTTTAACCCGTTGGTTTTTTTGTTTGTTGCGATCTCGTTATCAAGCTTTTATTGCTCTATTTGTGCATTATTGTTTGACCTGTGAAGTTATTAACCTGATTTTTAAACACCAACTGATATTGAAAACAATGAGATAAATTTTTTGCAAATTAATTATTCATGCTGTAAAATTGCTGAAAACTTAAATTTAAGTAAATCCACGGTAACTGGTACAGATATAATGAAACAGCATAATCTAGCGCATTAATAACCAAGGGGGTCGACCAGGACTGCTTTCTAATGGTGATGCCCGGCAGATTGAACGTTTGCTATATAATAAGGACATCAAGACCCCGAAAAATGCTGCAAAAAGTATTGGTAAAATTGGTTAAGAAACCAGTGCTAAAAAATAAAAGCAGGGACTTTCCGATAGAAATCTGAAAAAACGACTTCATTTTTGTAAAACCCAAAAAAAATTAGACAGTAGATGACTGAAAATGGGTTATTTGGGGCGACCAAACGAAAGTCAACCGATACCAGTCTGATGGAAAAGAATACTATTGGCATAGGCCACATGAGCGTATTCAAAGGCACTTTTCTTTATGAAATCCGGACAGATTTGTTTCCCACTGTAATTCTGGCGAATTTTAACTAGTTTTTAAACAATATTATGTTCACTGTAATAATATGTATAATTGCGGCAAGCATAATTCAATAACATAAATTATTGAATAAATTACTGGATCCCTATTGTTATTGGTGTGTCTTGTATAAAAATATTAATAATTTACCATAAATATTACTGATTTTGTTACAAATCTATCTTGTGCATAATAAAAATAACACAACAGAATGCCAACAAAATCTTAACATTTTGTCATGCTAGCAGTTTTTATAGTCTCCACTATAGCTATGTTGTATTACCAAGCAAATACTTAAATAAATCTCTGAATAGAATAGAAATGATGATGATTACTTGTATGTATAAGACCTAATGACTTGTAACTAATGGTTGAAAATATGCAAACGATAAATTTTGGCTGGCAATTCAAAAATTCAGTATGCAAAATTAAGCATAAATAAGTAATACAAATAATAAACAGACAAAAAAAAAATAATATAAAAATGAACAAAATAACAAGAAATCCTTGAAAAAGTCTACAATATGAAAGTACGTTAAACTAAAAGGAAGAACAGACATGAACAATAAAATAATAAAAACCATAAAAGAACATATTGAACAATTTAACACAATTTAATGACGTTAGGAGAAATATAATATTTCAGTATTATAAGTGTAACAAACAACACAAGTTGTATATTTAGTGGAAAATTTCAAAACTCTGGCGACATCTTGATGTCAAATAATCTGACAACAATATCAGTAGTCTGTTTATCACACTAGTGTGTAATTACTAATTTTATATTATTTTAGTAATTTTGCCTTGTTAGCATTTCGATGGCTTAGTTTAAAAAAGGCCTAACTCAATTAAAAAAAAATCAATGAAAAAAATGTCTATCGAACCTTCATTAAAACAAAAATAAAAAAAAAAATTTAAATGAGAATTAAAATGCGTTGTAATATTAATTGTAATATCGCTGATGAAGCTATCCATTGAGATAGCGAAATATTGGATATAAAAATATATAAATATTTATAACATTTTTTTATAAATATGAAAAGTGAAAAGTGCGTTGCTTTTTTTATAAAAAATTCTATTAAAATTTTTTTGTATCTAAACTTTTACGGATTTTATTAAATTTTTTCCTCCGTCTGTAAAAGTAACAAAAAATCGAATTAGGCCTTTTTTATATTAACCCTTATGTGTGCACCAAGGCACCCGGGTACCGTTGGCGTTTTTATTTAAAGTTTTTTCATTAAAGTTGATAACTTTTTTATCTGAAACTTTTTGAGAACTACTAACTTTCAAATAATTTAGTTTTTTACAGCCGTATGCTTTGACTTTTTTTTGTAATTTGCCTGAGAGACCAATTTACTTTTAACACTCTTTAATGTTCATCAAGGTACCCGGCTACCTTTACGTATTTTATATGAAAAAGCGGCCATTGCAAGTATATTATTTGAAGGAGTTAAGAAAAATTATATAAAATATCTCTTAACTACGCTCCAACAATGTACTTAGTGCAAAAATGTTTTTTCTGTACTTAACTCTCATGTAGGTACATAGATACCTAGCAACCCATTAGAAGGTTTTTTTTGCCGCACATATAACCCTTATGCGATCGATTTATAGTTCTCTAAGTATTTTTTATGAAGATTATATATGAAAAAATTAAGCAAAATTTTCTAAATTGCCCAAAATTCTACATAATTATTGATTTTACTGTTAATATGTTGTTATTCACGTAGATGTGAATGTATTCAGTTATTGAAATTAAGTATTTAAATTATATTATACATATGTTTGCATATATCCTTTACAAGTCTATGTATTCGAATACAATCGAATTCGAATGCCCTTAAAAATATTTGATTTGTGGATGAGTATTATTATGTTCTTTAGTGGTTAAATATAACTGCTGCAAAATTTGAGTTTAAGCTTGGAACATAATAAGTTCCTGAACTAGACAGTACTTATTTGTGTGCTTGACAAATATTATTATGGCAGCTGCATTGCCTGAACTAAATAAAGGCAAACTCTTAAAACAACTTAGAGGTTCTGTGTGCTGCAACTGCAAAGCATTATCTCTACTTTGGTTACAGCAAATATGCATATAAAGCCGTGTGTATACATTTACATTTCCTTCCAGTATATAATTTTTGAACAAAACAAAACCAATAAACTCCCTGGTCCACGATGTCGAACGATAGCGTTCGTTTAGATAAGACTTAAGACACAAACTTGATTTTGGAATAAACAAACTTGATTGAGTAAAAAATAGATACGATAAAAAGTTTCTGTCTTAAGTCTTATCTAAGCGAACGTTATCGTTCGACATCGTGGGCCAGGGGGAAAATCTCCATGCAATTTAAGCATCAAAAAAAAAACATAGTGAGTCAATGTTAAAATTTACTCTGGCGACAAAAACAGGCTAATGGTAACAAATTTAAATAAGGATAAAAATTTAACTAGGTACCTGCAAAGATATAAATAAAACAGTATAAAAATAATATGCAATATTAGAAAAAATTAAAGTTTAAACAAATTTAAGGTTTCGCTTTGAACACAAAGCCACTTATAAACTAATTTATTACACTTTAGCAATAAAAACTAAACTAGAATTTATTTTTTAATTTATACTTGCACATGTTTTGCATGTTTGTTCTTTAACCACTCTTTTTTTCAATACAAAAAATCTTTACATTTCATGAAGCATTCAAAGCAAAAATATATACTCGTACATACATACAAACTTCATGAGAGCAAAATTTCTACAAACTACACAACAAATGAATTAACTAAAAAGTTTTGTGGTGCACATTATTTGCTGCATTGATGTTGCAACACAATATAAAGTAAAAAAAAGGTAATAAAACAATGAAATATTTTACTTTTTAGAGTGTTCTTATCAATATTACAATTGGTAAGTAGCTGAAAAATACAGACATAAAAATGGTAAAGAAAAATTTCCTCAAATGCAACAAAGTCTATTAAAAGGAGATTAGGTATAGCTTATTAATTTTGTATTTCCCCCACAGAAAAATGGAATAGATTTCAGTTATTTTACTAACAATGATTGTTAATAATGTCATAAGTAATACAATATATTGCACACATTCTATTTTCATGTAAAGTTCAGATCGTACGACAAAATGTGTTATTTAAAAAGGTAAAGCATGATCCATTTCGAGGTTCCCTACTTTTTTAAAGAAAAAAACCCAGAAAATTAAAATTTATTGGGGAATGTTTATTATCATTTGAAAGAACATTCTTTGGCATTTGTTTTTTGCAGATTATGTCTATCAAATGTTGGCCATTGCTACATTGCAGATGATCTATCCATTGAATCCAATTTTCAATGACTCGTTCGAGCATCTCGGCTGGTAACTGGCGAATGACACGCATGATGTTTTCTTCCAAGGCCTGAATCGAAGGGGACTTGTGCGCATAAACTTTGGACATTACATATCCCTACAGGAAAAAGTCTAACGGTGTGATATCACACGATATTGGTGGCCAATAGACCAGCCCAAACTGTGTAATTATAGGCTCGCCGAAGTGTTCTCTCAATAAATCCATTAATTGATGCGATGTGTGGCAAGTGGCGCCGTCTTTTTATTTAAGATCTTGAGACAAAATGTGGCAATTCGTTTCATACGTCTGTCCGAGTTGCAGCGAACGGCACGGAATCGACTCTTCATGTAGACTCTCAGCGGCGGACGCTATATTTTCTCTACAGTGTGCTGGACGTGGTATATTCGGTCGAATATTATGGCTGCTGGATCTCAAAATGGG
The DNA here is from genome assembly GCA_916048285.2 of Bellardia pandia. NCBI lineage: Eukaryota > Metazoa > Arthropoda > Insecta > Diptera > Calliphoridae > Bellardia > Bellardia pandia. Next base: position 19,386,670 of record OU696532.1, on the reverse strand, counting down.
CGATGGTGTTGCAAATAGTACGCTCAGTAGACCGATTATGTTGAGCATAAGTTGAGCGAAGTGCACGTAACACATTCATCACAGAACATGAATTTTCATAATAAAGTTTAACGATTTGTAAACGTTGTTCAGGCGTAAGTCTTTCCATTATAAAATGGCAAACAATACTATAAATAAAAATAATATGACAGCATGATACGACTCATACGTGATCTGTCAAAAAAAGGTTATTGAAAAAAGTATCTCTACTAGAATCACCCGTTATAACCACTACTTTTATACACATGGAAAGAAAATAGTAATGTATATGTTTATCATAAACAATCTTAAAATGTTTACAAATTTTTTAACAATTTTTTATAATTTTTAGTTAGGCCGGAGTTCATTAAATTTAAGTTTCATTAAATTATTATTTTTACTGAAGGTAGGAATTGTTTTTACAATAAGAAATATTATTAAAATTTTAATAATATTTTTTTTTAATAAAAATTATCAAAAATTGGAAAATTTAACAGTTCAACTAAAAATAATAATTTTTTAACAATATTATGGTCATTGTAATTATTTTCGTATATGATTGCCGTAACTATAATATGACTGCGTTACTATTCATAATTCGTTGCTCTTTTATTATGATAGAGAACAAATTAATAGTTAAATCTATAATCTTTCATCATATAACTGATTACCATAAATATTATATAATTGCTATAATCATATATCTGATTGCTATAGTCATATGAATCGTAACTTAACCATATTATGGTTACAGAAATCATATAAATAATTACAGTGACCCTAATACTTAAAAAAATTGTTTAACTATATTGAAATATTTGTGGTAAACATGCACAACTATATTTTTTCTCTGCCTGTAGGACTGCTTAACATAAAGTATGCGAATTAACTTTTTTCGTTATACTTATCTAACCTCCCAGCCAATTGACCTTTTAAACTGGCATCAGCTAATCAAATTATAATTGTTACTGTTTACAGAGGTTGTTCATACTGTCAGTCATCTCAGTTTTACGTTTAAACCAACTATTATTAAAACATTCATTCAGACAAAACTTTAGCGCAAAAAACACAAACTTGAAAAGCGAATTAAACTTACTGTCTTATTTTTCACACTTTCTTTTGTCATACACATAACAATGCAATCTACTTGATAGCATAAGAACAGCAACATAAAAAAAACATATAAACAGAAAGAAAACAAGCAAAGCAACACCACGTTTGCCATAGAACGTGATTGGTGTCAAGAAAATATTCACATATCAGCCTGTAAGTATGGTTGTATGTGGTCTATCCTGCAAAAAGAACTGAAAAATAATATATCGAAGCATCAAATAAACATTTGAAAAATAAGCCAGTGACTTTTGAAGTGATTAGAGTAACTGGCAACCAGTGACCTTTGAAGTAGTTATTTCTCGACAATAGAAGATAGAAAGAATATGAGAATATCGAATTATAAATATAAACAATTTGATTATCAGGACAATAAGAACTGCAGTTAAAAATTAAAGACATGCTTTTAAAATACAAAAAATGCAGATTATTCACCATTTTCAATATAGACCAATATTAGATAAACTGGGTTTTTTTTTTAGATTTCCATATATAAAAACGATTTTTGCAGAAAAATAAAATAAGCCTTTTTTATATACAGTATCGACAGTCTTTTTAAGAACACCATATAAAAAATTTTAATGGAAATATAAGTTGTCTAGGATTTAGATCTACATATAAAAATATTGATCTTTGGTAGGAAGCAAATATAAATGGGTACAGATTATTATTTATTTTCAATTTACACCACTCAATATTTAAGAGTTAATAATTTATTTATGGCATGTTTCTAGATAACAAGTGTATTCTCAGGCGAATGAGTGGTACACGGGCTAGTATGTAAACAGATGAGTTTCTATAATACACTTGTCTGACTTACGTTAGTTACCATGGTAATATTGATTTGTTATATTGTTATATTTTGTTTAATTATTTTCGTGTTATTATTCAATATTTTAATTTTAGAAACCAAGATAAAAACAGCTGTGTTTTATTTACAATATAAAAATAATTTATGTGAATTTAAATTGCTATGAATTTTTTAATTTTGTAATAAATTGAATGAAAAATGTTTCAATTTATCGCAATTAACATTGAAATTGAAAGTTAAGGCAGTGAAAAACAGTTTATGCTGTAGAAATATACGAAATAATATATAAAATATTGTTTTGTGATGCACACAAGCACTTATTTCTACTCGTCTGTTTTTGACAGTAGGACAATTGAAATTGCAATGTAGAAACCATAAAAAAGATAGTCTTACGTTTTCACTCAAGAGAATTGACAGTTGTGTTATAAAACCCCAAAACTAATTTTTGTACTCATTTGGGCGAAAAATTTGAGTCAATCGTTATTTAGAAACATGCCTTTAATTTTCAAAATAAAAACTTTGTTGAAAAGACTTTTTTTACTTTACTTTTTTTACTTTACTTTTTCTTACTGATGTGAAATTGCAGTAAATGTTAAAGACATATTTTATAATGCAGAAATACTTCCTCATTGTAGAATATGTAAAAACTGCAAGATTGATGGCAGAAATGAAGCGCACCATATGCTGTCACAGCCAGTTATTATATTTAAAAGATAGATGCACCAAAATCAAGAAAAAGTGAAATATATTTCATATTATCTATCAAAAGAAATACTTTAAAGTTTAAATTAACAGTTTTAAAGTTTTAAATCACAATATAAACTACACGCATTTATATTTATGCATACGAGGTAAAAGAACGTTTAAATGTTTAAGAAGTATAACACGAGTAGTTGAATCTTGAACAAACGATCTTATGATACGTTTAATTAATTACCAATTTTACATTATACATAAACATCTAAAACAGATTTCCATTAGCTATTAAAAATCAGCTGACTTGTTTTGTTTATATACGACAAAATATAACGAATTTGAGGGAATACTTCAGGCTTTGCTCTAAATTTTAAATTAGCAAGTAGCATTGCTTGCTATAAACTTGCACGTATCAGTAAGTGATTTTTATATTAGTTTGAACTATTTAATACTATTCCTCACTTATTTTGCAACATTTAAATTAAGCCTTCTTTTGCTGACTCAAGGACACGCAGCCGCCTGAATACATGGTACTTCTTTTAAAATGCCTGAAAAAGAAATTCGAATGCTAGAAAATGAAAGCTTATACTTGAGACCTATAAGGGATCATTTTATATATCTTCTGAGAAAAGACAGTGTGGAATTAGTATCGAATATTTTTGAATGTGTAAACATGTATTTTAGAAGCACCAGTAAGTGAATCCCTAGCAATTCAGTACCACAGTCAATGTCATTTATAGCAACAATTTTCGTTTTTTTTTTATAACGATTATCTACAAGAATCGTAATAATATAAATTAATAATCTTAATAATCTAAAAGAAGTATTTTAAATCTATTTTATTGTATAATGCCCTCGAGAAATAGTAGTACGCTAAACAAAAGGATTATCCTAAATGAAAATAATAAACATCAACACAAATGTGCAGAAGGTACACTTACACTTGAAGTAAAGGGAATAATAACACCATTTCAAGATTTTTTGTTGATTAGAAAAAAATTCAAAATATTTTACAAAACTAAATATAAAACAAATGTTTAACAAACAAAGGTAGTAAATGTTGCAGCAACATGTTTCTAAGAACAAATGTTGCAGTAAAATATTTTTATAAAATAAATTCTCCTGCAACATCTTTTTAAGAAAAAGTGTTGCAGCAACATGTTTAAAGCACAAATTTTGGTTCAACATGTTTATAAGAACAAATGTGGCACAAACATGTTTCAAAGAACAAATATTGCCGCAAAATTTGTATATGAAAAAAAAAAATCCTCCTGCTACATCTTTATAAGAACAAATATTTCAGCAACATGTTTAAAAGTAAAAAAAAAAAAACTTACTGCAACATCTTTATAAGAGCGAATGTTTCAGCAAAATGTTTATTAGAACAAATTTGATATTAAAAATATTGCCGCAACATGAGATATGGAAATATGTATGTATGTGACATTTAGTTATGTTTCACTTGGTTGTTTTATTATTGCCTTCTATGAGTTTTTTCTGTTTTACCATAGATTTGTTGTTGCCATAAGTTTTGTTTTTTCTTTTGCCAAAGAATTTTTCTTTGTTTTTTCTATATGTGCCACGTGTTTTTAGTATAATTAAATAATCTTGATTCTGATTTTTACTCTGCCTATTTTTGTTATAATGTATAATTATTGTGAGTAGGGAAATGTGAAATTCCTGCATTAAGTTACAAGCCCGTGCATAGGTGAACAATTTAATGGAATTCTAGTAATCTTATATCCTACAACAGATAATGATGATTAATGTTATAAATTGTCTAAGTTATCAAAAGCCTCTAAATAATTTGTATAAAAATTAATTCTAAATCTCATTAATTTTTTTTAATGCGCGAGATTTTATTATTAATCAAGAGATTGTGAATACATTTAACATAAATTTTCTATTTTAAACCGTAATTTAAAAACGTTTTAAATTTACGTCAAAGTAAAAAAACCTCTCACCCACTTATTTGAATATAAAGTTCACAAGAGTATTTTCTTAATGTTAAGTGAATGATGTTCTAGCTCTGAGTGTTTTTTTTTCACAAGAAACTATTGTTTAAAATCATTTAGCAATGACTTTGACTTAATTGTGCACTGCGGTTTGGGATATGTCAAAGACACTTTTAAGATGTAGGCTAATTTACACACATTTATTTGTATGAGACATGCAAAAGCAAATCAGAATATGGTTTAAAATTAAGCAACTTGGTAATGCTTAAAATTGCAGTATTTAAAATTCAATTTTAAGCTGTAACGTGCATGAAATATAATTTACTTTTATGCGTTTACGAGAATTTTTAAGTGCTCATATTTCTCATATACATAGTTACATTTTCATAATTCACATAATTCAAACATTTATAATCGGTAAACCCCAATTTCGAGAGGACATTTGTATGAGGGCCAGGTAAAATAATGTACCGATTTCTACCAGTTTCAACTTCATCCATCCTTAGGCCGAAAAAATATCAAGTACCAAATTTTATCGAAATATCTTCAAAATTACGATCTGCATTCTGTGCACAAGCTTTACATGGAGTCCATGTCATGGACAGCCAGACGGACGGACCGACGGACATCGTTAAATCGACTGAGAAAGTGATTCTAAGTCGATCGGTATACTTTAAGATGGGTGTTGGACCAATATTTCTGGGCGTTACAAACATCAGCACAAATCCACTATGGTGGTGTAGGGTATAAAAAGTGTTTAAAGTCTAAATGAAATTAAGTTATCGTCTTTTGAAACTAATATATTATTTTAATGCAACTCTAAAAAAAATATTTATTTACACAAATCATATTCTTAATTTATTAAAAACAGAATAACAAACACAGATCTCTGTAGTGAAACCTAAGACCACTAGTAGAAATTGTATAGGTAGACAACGAACTCAAATATCAAATCTAGTCGAAAATGTTAAAAGCTTCTCAAAAACATAATTTAACCTAATGTCAAACTATTATTCTGCACTTTAATGAATTGATGCCACAGATATAGAAATGAAAAGCAGTTTAGTTTGTTTTCAAAAGAAACTATTAAATTTATGCAGAAAACTATTTTACATTAGCGCAATTCACAATCTAGTGCAAATAGTATTGCAGCATTGCATTTGCCAACAGGTTAACAATATATTTGCTTTCCACTAACAAAATATGCTTAACTTTATTGCAAATGTACTGATGCCATGCCATTTGCACAAGACTGTGAATTGCCTTGTTTCTTTCCTGTACTTGAGTTTTCTTCGTCTCCATGACAATTTTAGTTTTTTTCTTAATTTCATTTATTATGGCAAAATATATTAAACATATACAAACGAACCAGAAGATGTAGTCAAAGTTTTCTGAGGTTCTTAAAAAGTAAAATTATGTCTCTTTAAAATTGTTTAGGTTTTTTTCTTTTTCATATTTTTGTGTGTAAAAGTTGTGAATGTAAATAAAGTTTTAGCACACAAGAATTCCTTGTGAAATTCTAAAGAATTCAGGCAAATGTTTTTGGTTTAAGCAACTATAGAAACTAATGCAATTAATTTATTAGAATAGATAAGAGGTTGAGACAAAAGTAGAAAGTATATGAATATAGTTTGTTTTCTTTCGATATGCTTTTGTATACAAGGTTAAACTAAAAAGACTCAATAACTATTGCTGGAATAGAGAGTAAGAGATTTGTTAAGAAACATTTACGTAACAGAGGAAATTGATTATTTATTAGCTGCGGTTATAAACTCTAACAATAGTTTAACTTCTTTTTTATACTAAAAAAAATTGTTGGAAAATTTATTTCAAAGCAGAAATATTTTTGCTTTACATGATCTACTAAGGATATTTATTTCATAATCTCTAAATGAGATTTTTTCAATATGCACAAAACCATTTAATTCATCTTTGAATACAAACTGCTTTATTTTAGCAACATAAATAAACTAACCAGCAAACTTCATGTTTTGTATTTTTTATGTTTTAATTTTTAGTCTTAAGATTGATTTAATAAAAGTCAGTTGTTCAAAAAATAACTGGTTTTATTTTAAAATAAAACCAAAGCAAATACATAAGTTGCGTGTGCATTTTAAATGATTTTAGTTGTTTTTTGGGGGTTCTTTAAAGTCTCCTAAGGCAATATGTCCTTGTCATAATTTCTGTCTTCGCTTTAAACTGAACATTTAATAATGTATAAAGTCATTTCTAGTTTGTCGTAGATTTTTCTATATACATTTATGCTTCTACAATCCTTTGACTGTTTTACTTGTTGTGCATGTAGTTTTGGTAAAAAAAGACATACTTTCGTTACCTACACAAAAGTTTAAACTTAAAGAAAATATGAGAAACAAAAAAACATTGTTCGTTGAACTCTGATCTAATATCAAACACTTGAAAGTACACAAACATTCAAACAAATTCTCTATTATTTCTAAAAGGAAAATAGAGATAAATTATAAAGGACATAAACTCATATAAGATAAATGAAAAAACTTATTTTTGTATTTCTTTTGCATTTGACACAATTATTTGTATTTTAATTATATTTAACAAGAAAACGCAATTAATTCTTATTAAACTGTAAGAAAATAAAAATACAAGAACATTGGTAACGAAAAAAATCTGTGTAAATAATTAAACAGTCGAAAGAGAAACAAAACTTTTACTGTGTCAACTAGAATAGTTAATGTAGTTGAATAATTGAGTCGTATTATTTGCAATTAATTATGAACAATCATTAAGAGATATTAATGAATGAGTGACATGTGGTGACAAATTATCTTATTGACTGTATAACTTGTATTCATGTATTGTGAAATCAATCTTATTATTCAAAGCTACACAAATCTCAAAGACAGTTATTCAATACAAAGGAAAAACCAACTAATTCAATCAAACGTATGACGATTATGAGCACATGGGATGACGCAATGATTATATGAAAATGATTGCATTTCAAAGGTTCCCAAAAATGTTTTTTGGAACCTTCCTGTTTTGTAGTTCAGATTTTATAAAAGGAATAACTAGATTTGGGCTGGTTTTTTTATTGTTTGAGGTCCAAATACTATGTAAGTGAAAAGTTTTAACCTTCATAAGGTCTTCGGGTCAAATTTGACCCATTTTGGAAGAAAACTAAAATTTTCTCTTAAAGTGAGTGGTTAATATTTTCGTTATTTTATGACTTTTATTTAATTTCAAATGTTAACAACTACGTTAGGTTTTTAGAAAAAAATTTTCGCAAAAAAGAGATTTATAAAATTTTTAGCACTTAAGGACTTTGGGTAAAATTTGACCTAGAGTAAAAAGCTTGAGTTTTTCTTACGTACGGCAAAGTCTCAAGCTTTTGATGTCTGAAAAGAAAAGCCAAATGTTTTTTACATTTCATGTCGTATGCTTTTGCATGATTTCACAGCTTTGGTAGCACTAGAATTAAATGTATGTATGTATGTATATATTTTGTCATTTTCCATCATAATTTGTTGAATTATTGACTGAGAGCTACTAAATCAAGTGGCATAATTGTCGTATAACCGATATTAGTATGTACCGATATTTATAAGATGCATGTGGTGCCTATATGGGAGCTATGACCCATAATGGGCCAACCACTATAAAATGTAGTACAACAATTTATTTACGAAAAAGGACTATTTATGTAAAATTTTAACCTGGTAACCATATTTTTACTAGTTTTTTACGTACTTAGGTGAATTTTGGAAGTGGACTTTATATGGAGTCTATGGTCAAACATGGACCGAAGTAAAAAAATTTTCGTTTTGCGATTTCTTTTTGCATAAAACTTATTTTTGCTGAATTTTGTCTTGATATTCCAATTTTATAGGCATTTATTTATTCTCAAGCCATATTTCGGGAAGATATTTGTATGGGGGCTATGAGAAATCATGTACCTATTTTTAGTATTTTCCTCACGCTGTCTTCTTTTATCATAAAAATAACGCGTACAAAATATCAAATTTTTATGGAGGTTGTCCCTCATTCTGGACCATAACTCTTGTTATACTATGCTGATTTTCAATACCAAACTGCTTAGGAGAATTATAAACGTTTTTTGTTTGCAAACTTTGTTGTTTTTGGTTGTATCGTTTGAAAGTGAGAGTAGTTTACACAGGCAGACAGACAGACATATTGCCCTAGAATTCTATAAGGACCAAGAATGTATATTATTATTATTATTTATTTATTAATAGATATGATACAAATTCTTATACATATTCAATTAAATTATAAATACAAATATCTATATATGGCATAATTATGTTTGGTGCCAGATTGGCATTTTAATATAATTTTTTGTTTAAAAATTATTGATTTATTTTTTAATGCAGTTCAGTTTTGTTATATATCAAATTCATTTAGAAGCAATTTTCTATATTTTAAGCTAATTTCAATATATTTACATACGTTGCTAAAATTCGAGCCATTTAGTATACATATAACTTCGTTTTTTTCAAGTCGATTTTTTCGAAAATATTTAAGTCTATATGGGTTATACATAGCATATTCGCCAATGAAATGAACAGTGTTTTCTGATTTGTCTAAATTACATAACGTACATATACCAGTAGTATTATTTCGAACAAAAAGAAAAAATATGTCAAATTTGTATAAGTAAGCTAAAAAATTAGGAAAATTAAGAGATTTTGCTAGATTTGCAACATTTTATGAAACTAAATGGCACAATTTACATCGCTATTGATTTTGATTTACATTAATAGATGTTTCCTTAACACATATATCCGGAGTACAGCCACATTCTGTTAGAAGATTTTTCAGGAAAATAGCGTCATCATCAGTGTAGGCAATAATTTTATCTTTGGCCCAAGTATATTTCTTGTTTTCTACAAAAATCCAGTATTCACCAAGGCGAACCTTAACATCTTTCTTCTTTTTGTTTATAGTTTTACTGATCTGACGGAGATTGTATCTAACATGTTGTTCCTCCTCCGTGTAATCTTTTTGTATATAAACTTGAAGACCTTTCAACTTCCCTCTGGCAGTGAGGACTTTTTGAACCTCCAAATTCGATTCCAGGTTAAATAGAAATGCTTTGTCCTTTACAATCATCTTGGTCGATACTACGTTTACATTTATATTCATTATATTTGAGCAGACCTTCAAGAATTCAGCTTTGGCAATTTGTATATTAGTGCAGTTTAAGCCTCTAGCAACGAGATTTGTTGAGCGTGTTTTACGATCTATAGACTCAATACGTGAATTTAGCTTTTTTATTTCATTTTTTAGTTGCATATTTTCTTTTTTTAGTTCTTCCATATCAGACTGAATTGTTTGCAGATCTTCTTTTCTAGCTACATCATGAAGCATTTCATTTAGCATACCTCTCATTTTCTCCCATGAAAATAGATCACCAGTAGTATTTTGGCTTGCCATGTTTTGGTATATAAACTTTTTATTATTTTTTACAGTGTAGTCGGGTGAGGTATGTTTAAGTGTGCGTTTTTTCATTTATTTTGGGAATAAAAATTTTTAAATAATTTAATTTATTTGTCAAAAAAAAAAACCAAACTAAAAAATTTTAATTTTTAAATTATTTGGCCAAAACAAGCATTATTGTGTTAATTCAATTTGCCAATTCAAATGCCAAGAGATCCATTACTTTCCCAATCTGGAGGACGACCTCCTAACAATACCCAAAAATCAACAAAATCAACAAATATTAATGACGAAACATCAGCAATTCCCATTGGCGAAATGAATACAAAAGTATCTGGCGCTCAACCAAAAGGTCAAGCTTCAAAAACATCAAAAGATGCTGTTAAAAATACAAACGTTGTCAAGAATTCCCAACTTGGAAAACAATTTTTTGATTCTGTTTTTGCAGAAAATTCAGCAACAACTAAATTAAACAATGATTCTCACAAACCCTTGGAATGTAGCAACAAGAATGTAACAATTTTAGAGAACATACAAATTCAGAATGTGGAACTGGAAGAAGAATTATATATGGATAATGACGATTGTCCAATATCCTCATTAGAAGATGCATTTATGACAGTTCAAAATAAAAAACGAAAATTTCAAGGTGACGTAAAAATCGATTTAACAAAATGTCAATTTAAAAAATCAGATAAGGTAGTTGATAATATTAACCGCACAAATAAGTATTCAATTTTAGGAGATTTAAATGTTGAAAGCGAAAGGCCAATTAATTACATAAATTTAGAACGTAATAATAATGGAAATAATAATGATTCTCAAACTCTTGCAAATAATAAAATTTCATACTGCCCCCCTATATTCCTGGAGAATGTTAATGTGAAATCTCTTATAGACCAGTTAAATTCTAAAAATGTAGAATTTAAAATAAAAAATCAATCAAAATACAAAAGTAAACTATATCTTAAAGACTCATCTGCACATACGGAAATGATGCAATTATTAAAAGAAAAGGAAATTCCTTCATATACTTATACTCCTAAAGAATATAAACGTCAGAGCTTAGTTTGTAGAGGCCTCTATCATAAATCTGATATTAATGATATTAAGTCTGAGATTGATAGAATTATCCCTGATACCGTTGATTCTATTTCAAAGTTTTCTACGGAATACTCTAGGAAACAGGGAATCGATACAGGTTTATTTTTGGTAATCCTTAAACCGAATCGCAAGGGTAATGAGTTGCTCGGAATAAAGTATATCCTTAATCAGGTAGTTTCATGGGAACGTCCAAAGTCAAACAGAAAAATACCTCAATGTTGGAGGTGTCAAAGATGGGGTCATTATTCAAGAAATTGTAGTCGTCCATTTTCTTGTGTGAAATGTCATGAAAATCACGCACCTGGCGAATGTACTATTGTCCCAGAAAGTAATGTTTTACCATTCTGTGTGAACTGTAAAGAGAATGGTCATACATCCAATTACAGGGGCTGTCCCGCTTATAAAAAATACGCTTCTTTTAGGAAGAAATCACTTCAGGAAGCTAAGGCTAGGAAAATATCAGCTGCTGGCAATGTCGCAATGGCATTGAATCCATCGGATAATGTAGGTGCAAATAAATCTTTTGCCAGCTTGTTCAATGTTTTGAATGAAGTTTCTACACATAATAAACCTGAAAGGCCTCAGTTAATTCAGGAATTCATGAAACTTGCTAAAACAATATTTGCCCCAGAACCCATAACTTTGGAAGATAAAATTGATAATTTTATGAGAAATTACAAGTCAATGACAAGAGATCAAGCTAAAAAAGAATGCTTGAGTTTAATTAATGAAATTCAAAATGTCTATGGTCCGTAATTCTCTAAATTTAATAACGTTTAATGTTGGTTCTCTTATCCATATAGGGAGGAAGATTGAACTAAATAGATTATTAAATCAATTTAAAATTGAAATTGCCTTTTTACAAGAATTACATTTGTCCTTGGGCACAAATGTATATTTTGATGACTATATTGTTCTGAGGGACAAAAGCTCATTAGGTGTTGGCATAGCTCTCAAAAATTCCATTTCATTTTCAAGGATTAGTATACCAAATCTACAGTTTCCAAATTTGTTTGTTGAATTGAACGTGTGTATAAATGGTAGTGTTAAGAAAATTCTTTGTGGTTCAATATATTTTCAATGTAATTGTAACCGCAACAATATTGTTAGGGGTCTATCTTCGATTTTGAATTTTTCCAACAATTATGATGGACTAATAATAGGTGGTGATTTTAATGCAAAACACAATTTATGGGGTGATGTTAATAACAATTTTAATGGTGAAGTGCTATCGAGTTGGCTACAAGATGAATCTGTATCTGTTGTAAGAATTTGTGATTCATATCCAACTTACCCTGGTGGATCCTCTCATTTAGACCACTTTATTGTAAGCACTAATATTATTGATTGTTCTCAACCAAATTTTAAAACATCAACACTTCCCACTTTTTCGGATCACATTCCTTTAAAACTTCAAATATCTTTATCGGATTTTAATTATATTTTCAAACCACCGGATCATTTTATCTCTTTTAAAGACACTAATTGGAACACATTCAAAACTGACTTAAGTAACACCTTAATGAATCACTTTCCGCCGGAAAATAGAAATTTATCAAATAGGGAAATAGATAGCTTTATCGATGAATTTAATATCTCCGTTAACTTTATGACTGGAATTCATTCCAAGAAAATCGATAACAAGAATCGAAAGTTTATTGTATCCGATAAAGTAAAAAACTTGTTAAGAATTAAATATGGCTGGCAAAGAGATTTGAAGAGAATATTCCAAAGAACCTTAAACAGGAGAAATTCTGATTATTTACTTATTTCAAAGCAAATTGATTTAATTAAAATTATTATAAAGGAGCAAATTGAAATAGAGCAGGCAAAGTTGTTTAATGAAAGGTTAAAGCAAATCACACCAGGTCCATGGGCCTACAAGAAAATTTTTCAAATGATCGGAAATAGAAAGCGTTCTTCTGTTAGAAAAGTAACGGTAAATGGTGTCGAAATAGAAGAATTAAATCAAAAACTAGAAGTATTTAAAGATCACTTTGCCACTGTATATCAAAGTTCACCACCAAATAGGAATATTTCAGAAATAGATGAAACTATCAATGAAAAAATTTCACAAGCTCCAACATCAATAATATTTGACGATGATTCAACTGCATTGAATAATCATGGCAACTTAAAATTTACAAACTTAAATAATATTTTAGATATCTCTAAATCAGTAAATAATAAGAAATCTAGTGGCTTGGACAATATATCAAATTATTTGATAAGAAAATTCCCGATTAAAGCCCTAGAATACCTAACTATACTTTTCAACAATTGTTTAAATAATAGCTATTTTCCTAATGTTTGGAAAATAGCAAAAATTGTTCCAATTCCAAAAAATAAAGATAATAACGATATAAATAACTTTAGACCAATTTCATTACTTTCTAATCTGGGAAAGCTATTTGAGAGAATTATACGAAATAAAATGAATACAGGCTTAAATGAAGAGTATATTCCTCAAAGTCAGTTTGGCTTTAAGAAGGGTAATTCTACTGTACATGCTCTTTTAAAATTCCATACTGATGTAGTACAACATTTGAGAAATGGTCAGTGCACAGTCGCGGTTTCGCTTGATATTGAAAAAGCATTTGATAAAGCATATCAAAACGGCATACTATACAAAATGATTCAGATCGGTTTTGATGCGTCAACAGTTAAACTTTTTCAAAGCTTTTTCGATGGCAGGAGATTCTGCGTCCAGGTTGGCAATGTTTCATCCTCTCATGGTGATGTTTTTTGTGGTGTTCCGCAGGGCTCTGTATTGGCACCTCATTTATATAACATATTTATGTATGACTTTCCACATGAATTCGGTAATTCCAAAGGTATACTTTATGCTGACGACTCTTTACTTTATGCTCACAATGAGTCACCAAAAATTGCTCTACAAAATGTTTCTGCACACCTTAAATATGTCGATGAATATTATACTCATTGGGGAATAAAAATAAACGCCTCGAAGAGTAATGCTATATGCTTAAGAAATGCTTCCGGAAAGTGTAAATATACTGTTGTTCCGGAGAGCAAAAATTTGAAATTAAAATTAAATGGTTCTGAAATCATATTTAAGGACAATATAAAATACCTAGGAGTAAACTTTAGTAAGCTTTTAAAGTTCAACAAGCATGTTGTATATAATTTGGAGAAGGCTAATCGGGTTAAAGGTGCCTTTTCAAAACTATTTAATAGTAGAGCTTTGCCAATTACGACTAAATTGCTTTTATATAAAGTAAGTATTAGACCAATACTTTTATATGCATTTCCAATATGGTTTAGCATTTCAAAAACAATAATGAGGAAAATGGAAATATTTGAACGACACATTTTAAGAAAATGCATAAATAAGAATTTTAAAACTTATAATAAAAGGTTTTCAAATAAATTTATTTATGAGAAGGCCAAAATATCTACAATTTCCTTTTATGCTCTACATTTGATGAAATGTTTTGTTGAAAGACTGTCTTTCTTCGAAGGCAATATAATGCAAGATATTTTGTCAAACGAGCAAGGAATTAGTTGGTCAAATACTAATTACCTTTCCACGGTTGGAATTTTATATGAACAACACAATAATTTTCCTGGTGAAAACTTTTACTCATGTACAACTCCTGGAATACACAGGGGGTAAATTTGTTATTTTTATTTAGTTTTATTATTTTTGTATCAAATTAATTTTAAGATTTAGTTTTAAGGTTTTTTTAGTTTTAAGTTTATTAAGGTAGATATAACTCTGCAAGCATAGCTAAATGTCGGGAGCAAACATTGTTACATTCAATTTACTAATTACAAATTAATTTTTTCATATAATTAAGTTTTCTTTACTTTTGATATGCCTGTCGCATAACCAAATAAATATTGATGTAATTAAAATAATACGCTATAGTTTTAAGTTTTCTTATAATTAATGTTTGTAAATCTTAAATTATGAAAAAAAAGAAGTCTCAATAAAGTTAACTAACTAACTAACTAACATTTATTTTGTAAAGTTAACTTTTGGACTTAAGAAAAAATTATAAATACTTTCGTTATTGGCAATACTTTTAATTATTTATTTTCTTTGCCACGTTTACTCGTTTATTTTGTAAAGCATAGTTTAGGGCTTAAGAAAATTGGAAGTTCATTTGCAACTGACAACACTTTTTGTTGTGCAATTTATTATTGTCAGTGCTTTTCGTATACAATAGTTGTTGCTTTTAGAGGAGCACCGAAAAGCAAAACAGAAAGAGCAACAATGCAATTTATATAGAATAGATAATTTTAGGGCTTCTTTCGACAAACCACCAGATGTATTTATCCACAAGAGAAGGAAAAGTTGTTCACAAATTATTACAGACCTGATGAATGCCCTCTCCAGACAGCAAAACATAGAGCAGTCAAGCGCCAACAACGATAGCCACCACAAACTCCGCCAAACCACCAGATGTATTTATCCACAAGAAAAGGCAAAGGTGTTAACAAAATAATAAAAAACCTGATGAATGCTTTCTCCAGACAGCAAAAAAAAGCAAAACATAGATCAGTCAAGCGCCAACAGCTCCAGCCACCATAATCACAAAACTCCGCCAAAGAAGATGTAAATATGGAAATAAGAAAAGTGGACACTTCTCACTGTGGTATTCCAATGTCTACACGCTCCGTATTATATAAAAACACCTTCAACAGTGGCTACATATATATTCGAAGAGAGTTTATAGACTTTTATTAAAAAATAAATAAATTTTTCACAGAGGTAAAAAATAAACACTTGTTGTTATTTAGAAAACAATGTTGCCAATCCCAAGAATGTATATACTTTGTTGGGTCTGAGATGAATATTTCTCAGCGTTAGGGTATAATTACAAGTGCGTATACACTTTTGGTGGAGGGTATAAAAACAAGTGTGTATACACAATAAATGCAAAAAACAATACGAATTCAATAAAAGTAAACCAAAAATGAAATATTAACTTTAAAAACGCATTACTTGCAGGAAATTGTTGATTTTGTTAAAAATGTTCCATTTGGGTTAAATTTGACCCGAAGAACTGTAACGTCAGTAAATTTGAGGACCTTATAAAGGTTAAACACCACATATAATTAATTGCTGCTAAATACATAACAGCAAAAACCATTGAAAACTCGTATGAAAACAACTGCATGTTTTTTTTTTATAATTTGTTTTTTATTAAATATTAATTAAATGTAATAAAAAGTTGTTTCTCTCAAATAGTAACTATTTGAAAAGCTATGAACAAACCTCTTCAAACGGAAATTGTATAGAAATCTCATTAAATCTATCCAGGAAGTTGTGTCATTATTTGTACAGCAGACATAGCAGCAATAGTTTGTCGTCCTTTACAATTGTGTATGTCCTGGCTCATACTTTTGTAATATGTTTTCCACTGATGTTTCCTATTTCTATATTTGTCAACTAAAAACATATTAAATAATATTGTTACATTCGTTTTGAAATAAATTTCTCATGATAATAATAAAAATTAACAGGAGAAAATGTAAAATATCTATGAATAATTGTCAACATTCTGAAATGTGAAGGAGAATGATGGTAAACTTTTCTTCACTTATGTACTTCCTATAAAATTGTGCCATAATAGTTTATTTTTACTAGTGTAAAAACAATACGAAAAACAACATTAGAGAAAGCTCAGTCATGAATTCAGACAAAAGTTTCACGAATGCCTTATTTGTTTATCTGTACATTTGTAGATAGAGAGCTCTTTCTAACCATAAGTTTCCCATTTTAAGTCAGTTTTTTTAAAGTTGTTTGCTATTGTTTCTCTATTTTAGTTTCATTAAAAACATGTATAAAACTTTTGTAATACAGTAGTTTGTCATAAACTCATTAATTCATATTAAATAAACAAAAAAAAAAAAGAAATAATTATACGAAAAGGAAATAAACTTTGAATTGGTTGGAGTGTGGAAAGTTAGAAAAAACAACATTGTTGTTTTACGTTGATTTAAAAAAACACAAACTAATTTGTTTGATGTAACCCAGCAAAAAAAATTCGTTCTTGATTTATTTAAATTTTATTTATACATAATTTTGATTTCGTTGTATTCAAGGGATAGTTTCTGTTTTTTATAGACTGAGTTTGCACTTTCCGCTCTTTCAATAGTCACTAAATTCGAAATATTTACATAGTTAAGTCTCAATATTTGTTTGCTTTGGGAAATTATTGACACTAGTAACAAGTGTTGACAATATAACAATATAAATCAAAATAACTTTTAAAAACAAATTCATATTTAAACAATCGAATTGTAGTACAAAGTTATGTTTCCTTTGTAAAACTTTGTATAAGTTTTCAAAAGTTATAGGAATACAAATTTAATGTAAAATATGCTCTTCAAAATGTTCTCCAACATAAAATTATGAAACATCATCAGCATTGAACAAGTAAGCAAATAATTACATACAATTCAACAGCCATATAAACAATTATTTTCCTTGTATATAATTAGAATTAGTTATTGATACTGCAAACACTTTGCCAAAATAATACAAAGATTTAAAAAAAATAAACTTTTCCATGTCACATTAATTAAGCAGTTTTCTTCCGGTAATTTTCTTTCTACAAGTTAAAGATTTTGCTATGCATTATAAACTTTTATATACAGTATATCTTAATAACACGCACTCACATTCAGAGACACGTGCAGCCATATAAAAATATAAATTAAAAAAAGTATTTTTTTTTTAATTTTAGTTGTGTGTGTATGACTGCTAAAATTTTTAAAAATATTGTATGAGAATTATAATTTTTGTGTTAATTATAATTGCATTATCATAGAAATCTAACGCACATGAAAATGCGGTTGATTTTCATGAACTTAATTCATGGCATACAAAAGCTGCAAATGCCAAAATTTAAATTGTTTTCCCTTTTACACAAAACAACCAAATAGATTTAAGCCACTAAGTGGAAGTTCATAAAAAGGTTTGCTATTAGCAATAATATAATTAGTATTTGCACAAAATATTATTTTAATTTGGTGAATAGACAAATAATGTGCGCCCAAATCTTTTTTCGTGAACACTGGTATTACGCCCAAATAGAGTGATAAAAAGTACCAAAGTAATTTAAAATTACATTTAAGATTAAATAATAGTAGTATTGCTCTCATACAGAGGGCCCAATCAAACACTCTGATAACGGTGACGGGAGCACCCTGGCACATAAGGAATGAAAACATCCATAGAGATTTAGAAGTACCATTGTTTATAGATGAATCCAGAATGGTTCGTGAGAGATATGGCACGAAGTTGCAAAATCATCCGAACCCACTTGCAAGAGTGCTTATTAGAAGTCAACCCACTAACTTGGGGCCCAATTTGTCCATTATGGCTCTCACAACTGAGAGCAAATGGGTTTTAAGGTTTAGATGTAAGATTTAAATAGTATGAAGTAAAGACATATTCAATAAATAAATTATAAAAAAAGTTAAAATAAAAAAGATTAAATAATATAAAGATCTTCGATTAGACTATTATATAAAGAACAGATGTATAAAAACTAGCAACTAATCCAACGCTTAAAGACCCAGGTGAATAATCTTTACTACGATTGAGGCTATAATTATACTACATAAATTTATTCAGTAGCAACTATAGGTAAATTCGAACTATATACTGATTATGAAAGTAACTAAAATAAATGTGCATATTATACAACATAAATATTTACGACTTTAAACTGTATTATGCTAATATTCGTAAATAGCTAGGGGAGAGGGGTGCACATTTGAACACTTTTTGCTTTCAAGCCACATAAAAATTTATATTTTTGAATTATTGACTTTTTACATAATTTAACTAATATGTATAAAAATAAACTTTAGTTTAAGTCTACTAATAACTTATTTTTAGTTCGATTTCAATTTTTTTTAATGGATGAAGCCATTGTTCAAATGTGCCCACCATACGGGGCAGCTTTGAACAGCAATTTTTTCTTTTAGCGCTTATGTCCAAAAATAAGATAAACAGTTACATTTTGTATATATGTAATAAATTCGATTTATTTATTAAGAAAAACATAAACATTAACAATTAAAAAATAAAAAAAAAAATCAGATCAAAAATAAGTTTTATATTATTAAAATGGAAAAGGCCTTGCGATTTCAGGTGACATTACATTTTCCTTTAAAGAATCATGATCAGCATTGGATTCGTCATTTGCAGAAAATAAGAGAGAATTAACAATGTTTGGTACTTCGATTGATAAACTAACAAAATTGCACTGCAATAAATTTCTTTTACGAAAGAAAACGATTACTGAATACTTCTTACACTCTTACAAAAAAAAAATAAAAAAATTTACAATGGCACTGCGAAAACTTGTTCACCCAACTACATTCGGTCGGGGTGCCCCGATAGACTAGGCGATAGAGTGCCGGACTATCAGACAAAGGGTTGCGGGTTCGATTCCCGCCAAAGACTCTGGGTAGACGAGTCAGACAGATATAGACCAGTCAGACATATGGAGATAAGTCATACATTTGTAAACCAATCAGACATATGCAGACCAGTCAGACATATGAAAACTAGTCAGACATTTGGCAGAGAATCTAAGGCATCGCAATGGCCCATATTGGTCTCTGCGTGAGGCTGTGAGGTGACTCGCACCAGCCTTCCTACCTAACCTAACCTAACCTACATTCGGTCGACAACTGAAAAAACTAGCAAAAGTTGTTGCCGTTACTAGAAAACAAGTTTATCATGTGAAAAACTCGGTTAAGGGTCGGAAAAAGAAGTTAAACTGAGATTTTATCAACATTGTTCAAAGGTGTCCCTACATAAATTTTTGTGATAATTTCCGAATTTACACCACATAGAGTCATATGATATTTTAAATAATTGACAAGCTGAATTTTACTGTACAAAGCTGTCATATTCCTTAGTTATTATTTGGTTCTTAATTTTTATTTAAATTATTAGATTATTATTATAGAAAACTTTTTTATTGAACAAATAACTTTTGTTATAGATTGTTCTTATACAAATGAGAAGTAACTTATAATTCTTCACAAAAACCCAACAACTTTTGCCATAAATTTAATATCAAAATTGTTGCTATTTCCTTTCATTTCCTTTCAGTTATGTAGTTTCCTAAAAGATTTATGTCTTTTAATCAATAAAAACTCGAAACCATTACATAAGCTTTTTAGCAACAATTATCAATCAAATAAGGCCAAATGAAAAGAAACATAAAAACTCTTCAGCAATGATAAATATGAACATCACACAATAAAGATTATTATAATAATGATGATGAAGAGAGGCATCCCTAATCAATGACAAATGAATGAGTGCATAAATGTTCAAATGGAGATGAGTTAATGATTTTAAATACATTCAATTGGCTGAAAAAAAAACCCAGCATATGTATGATAAATTTAGAAAATGTTTATATATTTACAATTTGTTCCTAAGTTAATCAAAATTTGACATGATGTATTGCTGTGGCTGCAACTTACATTGTTACTGCCTCAATTTATGTTTTGTCTTTTAAAACACATGTTGCTATTTGTATGAGAGTAATGGTTATGTTCATAATGATGTTCAACAATATTCTTGATGACTTCTAAAGTTCTTAATAATTTATGTGTTTTGTACTATTTACTATTATATTTATATTCTTTATCGATTTCTTCTCTCATGGCAATGATAAACCAGTATTTGTGATATATTTATTTCATACGCAGTTTGTATAGTATCAATGTAGATTTTGTATAATAAATTTTCTCCCTCTTTTATTCCCACTTTTAGTTATATGTTAAATTAATAACTGAAATGCAATTTTCAGTTTGTTTACTTAATGTTGTCTGGTTATAAAAGAAATATACCTTTATCTCTTATCTTAGGTCGTGTTTAAAAATCTGAAGGCTTTTATCGGATACATGAAAATAAAAAAATATTAAACTGGATCTTGTTGGTATCGTAATCGTATCTTTTGGATAGAACTTAATGCGTAAAATTTAATTATAAATACTCTAAAAATATTTTGGTTACCTCTGGTGTTCTTTGAGGCAGCCACCTTGCCCCAATTATTTTCTACTTCCTTCCAAATATTTTATATTTTAGTAACATTCTAATTAAGAATTTGCGCTTCTCTTAATGTATGCATCATTTATATCTTCAATTCCATCTCAACAATTTCTTTTTGTGATGCACTGACAACTTAATGGAATTAATTTAAAAAAATGTAAACTTATGCGTTTTTCAAAAAGTAATTATATTCCTGCTAATTATACTTTGGCTGATTACCGGCTTGAAGTTGTTGAAAATTTCGCCCGAGCACGTCAACAACCGATGAAAACGTTGAAGCAGTGGATAAAATGATTTTGGATAATCGTCGAAGCAATATGAGAGAGGTTGCTGATAATGTTGGCATATAATTCGGCTCATTTCAAGCACTTTTTACTGATGTTTTAGGCATGAAACGTGTGGCACCGAAGATTGTTTTCAAATTGCTAAATTTTTAGCAACAACAGCGTCGCATGGACATCGCTCAGGAAATGTTGAACATCGTCAACGACGATCCAGATTTCTGGTGACTGGTGGCGAATCATGCTTGTATGGCTATGACATTGAAACCAAAGCCCAATCATACCAATGGAAACGTCCAGAATAGCCAAGACCAAAAAAAAAACACGTCAAGTTCGTTCAAATGTGAAGGTTACTAGCTTGAAGTTGTGCGCCGTTTGCGCGAAGAAATTCGTCAGAAACGCACATAATTGTGGAAAAACCAATCATGGACTTTGCACCATGATAACGCACCAGCTCTCACATCGATGCTTGTGCGTGAGTGTTTGGTCAAAAACAACCAACGTATTCAACGGAATTGGCCCCCGCTGACTTTTTCCTCTTCTCAAAACTGAAGACACCGATGAAAGGAAAGCATTTTGTTACGATTGAGGAGATAAAAGAAGAATCGAAACAGGAGCTGTTGGCGATACCAAAAAGCGCGTTTCAGAAGTGTTTTGAGGATTGGAAAAAAAGACGCTGAGGGGTATTACTTTGAAGGGGACAAGAAAGTTATTGAAGAATAAATAAATACTTTTATTTATAACGGTTATTTTTTGATCAGACCTCGTATACTGTAGGGATTTAATCCATTAACTTAATAAATAAGTAAATAAAACAAAAAATTGGTTACTTAATTGAACATGGTCACTTATATAGAGTCCTTCGTATTAATATTTTAAAGCAAATTTGTTAATTTTGTCCAGATACTAGGTAGTAACTGGCGTGAGCGTATTAACTTTGTTAACTCTTGTTTTACAAAATACAATCCTGTAACTCACTTGAAATTATGCAGCACTCCTCATGCAACACTTAAACAACAGCTATTTGTTGAAACCATTAAAACAAATTGAAATCATGTTACATGTTACAACATGAACTCAATTACCCTTAGCAGTATGCAGCTAGAACTTGAGCAAATAATGAAGTTAAAAAAGGAAGACTCCCACTTAAGGGGCATCATGTACATGTAGGCAAATTTGCTCGTATAACTGTAGCCAAGAACAGTACAAGAAATACAGATAGTTGGTATGGTTTTGACTTCAACTTGCAATCGCGCAAAGACTTGGATAAATGCACAGCAATGTATAATTCTAGGTATTTGTGCTAAATTTTTATTTAAAAAATTGTGGATATTTTGTTAAAATGGCAAGACACATAGACACAGCAAATATGCAACAAAAGCAGTTTGTAACTTTAATTTTAATTGGCAGAATATTAAAAGTCAAGAAATGATGTTAAACAATGTTCATAATGCAGAGATTTACTAATAACGATATTTCGAATTAACAAAAATAGGTCAACTTAAAGTAGACTTTAAGTTATTGTTGTTTAATTTTTCTTTTTAAGCCTAAAATGTAGGATTTGTTCTACAAAAACAACTATCATTATTTAATACTAAATAAATTAGGTAAATAATCAGGCTCGAGGTCTGTGTTATAATCAAAACATATTATCAAAAAACTAATATACAAAAATAATAACATTAAACATATACCTTTACCAGATAACTCTAATAGGATATACAAATCAATGACCTACATTCCAAAAATCTCGGAAAGGATTCATAATTAAGATATTTACAACAAAGAAAAATATAAAATAGCTCCAAAAACAAATAACACTCTGAGACAACTTTTTTCAAATACATGGATAAGTCAAATCTTATCTACAAAATAAAATGCATTGGGGGATAACACTAACATATGCAACCAAGTATATATTGGGACTACAAAGAACAAGCTGAAAACGAGATTAGCAGGACATATATCGGACATAAGATGTAGAGATAAGTCATCAACACAAAAAACGGCAATTGCAGCCCATTGTACAATGAGAGGACATACACCAGATTTTGACAATGTACAAATTTTACAAAGAGAAGAAATATATAAACGGAGACTTACATTGGAAATGTTACACATCAACAGGGTCGAATAAGAAAAGAGAATGAACTACCGGACCGATATAGAAAACTTATCAAAGAGTTATACTTATATAATAAATAAAACAAAACATAAAATTTAGTACAATATTAAATGTTTAACTTTAAAGACTAATTTTTGATTATTGTAACTGATTGTTGTTGTAAGTTTTATCTTTATATTCTGTCGCAATAGTAAAGTAAATTAATTTGTATTATTTCTGTTTTGTGTATAGATTTTCCTGATGATGATAAATAAAACAATTGATTATAACACAGACCTTCGCCTGATTATTTACCTAATTTATTTAAAATTTAAAAGGTCGAAACAAAAACATATTTAATTATTTAATACTCATACATACATACATATGTATGTGTACACAGAGATAGACTGGTAAAACTTTTAAATATTTAAACTTTCTAGTTGCTTACTCATCGATTACTGTTTGTTGCTTTATCTTTATGTTATTGTTGTTTTTTTTTATTTTGCTACTTAAATTATTACTTCCCTTCATTACTTGACATAAGAAATTTCATTCTTCCTATTATTTATAAAATTACCAAACACAATTAACAATCAACAAACGTATATCTCAAGTCCTACATTGTGGTAAACGTGGTAAAGTTTCACATGTAAGTGATGCCCTTGACGATGATTGTTAAATAGAAATTAATATTTATTACAATCACCCCTATCGTGAATAAAAATTCCACATGAAATTTGTTCCCATTTATTTTTTTAACATTGAATTTTAATAGGAAAATGTGAAAAGGGAACAAATTTCATGTGGAATTTTTATTCACGATAGGGGTGAATATAATATAAACACTCATACGCATTAGAGTATCATAAATACAAATTTGGCATAGATGTGATCTACATACTTGTACATATATGATATGATGGTGCTGTAGCTTAATTGTTTAGCGCATTTGATCATTAAGCATAAGTTGGTATTTGTAGCCCGGGTTCGATTCCCAATCGCTGCCACTCAAAACAACATCAGTTTCTGATAATGATTAATTTTCTTTTCTAACCATCATAACTAATATTTATCACAGCGCCCTCTTTCGGTGGTATAGCATTGAAACGCCACCGAAGTAAAAACAATTAAATAAAGGCTATAAAATCAAGCTTTAACATTAATGCGCCTACTCACCACCAGAGGGCCTGCAATGCTGCACTCAACCAAACATAATGCGCATTTGCAGAGTTGTGATATAAAGTTCTTTTCTACTTTCAACACCTTCACTTCTTCAATCTGTCCCCTTTCCAAAGAAATTAGCGCAATTATATATAGGCATATTAATTGCCGGAGTATTACTTCTCTTAAAAAAAAAATAAAAAGAAATAAAAATAATATTTGCAATAGCACAAGTATTATTTCGACTAAATATATGATGGTATTTTATGCATGAGTGTATTGTTTATGTGTAGTACACATTGACTTGTTTACTTTGTATTAACATTTTCGTTGACTGTATTATTTAATATTAATAATGATGGTTAATATTTATGTGTACCAATAATTTCTTGAACTTATGTTACAGTATTGTATAGATGAAAAAAAACTTGTATGAAAACATTAACAACGCTCGTATGTGTGATTTTTAAGAAATTGTTATTGGGTTCATACGTACGTATGAGTAATACTGATTGTAATTACTTCAACATAAATTAAGTATACGCAATCAGTTATGACTAAATTATGATTATAAAAGATTATTTTCATTTAAGCACAAGAAATATTTTATGAAACATAATATTGCTTAGCACATTAACTTGCTGACAAACAAATCCTGTTTAAATAATATAAATTTGAAAAATGTTCATTTATATTTTTCTATGACAAATAATTAATTATTTGTAGAGACTACTGTTTTTTTCATAGTGAAAATGGTTGAACTTTATATTAATTATTAGAGAAAATTTCGTATTATTTTGGTTTGAGTTCATTTTTAATTAATAACTCAAAGAATATCAAACAGCCAAAATAATAAGAAATTATCTCTAATAATTAATATAAAGTTCAACTATTTTCACTATGAAAAAAACAGTAGTCTCTAGAAATTAACAAAACACACAAGGCACGGTGTAAAAAAGTTGTCATCCCAGCTCCGGTATTTTCATAGTGACAAAAAAAAAACAGAAATCTACCATAAAGGAGAACTGACAACAACAACATACTTCGCTGATATTGACAACCAACGGAAGATGCAGCAAAAAAGTAACAACAAATTTGTAGTATGACAAATAATTCAAAATTTAAATAATACAAACATTTTTCCTGAACTTTTATTGAAAATAAAAAAAAATATTTTAATAATTAAATAAAGACCTTAAAATTGCACAATTTGTAAAATATTAATAAAAAAGGTGAAATAAACTATAATAGGAAATATGAATTTTCTTTTGAATTCAATTTTAACACTAATTATTATAAAATTTATGAAACTGCTAATTTGTTGATTTGTAACAACTTAATCAAAAATATTAAAAGTTTCTAGCTAGAAAGACTTTAGTTTTCACTAACAAACAACTTTATTTACTTTCTTAATTTGTTCTACAATTAAAACAATGTAAACCTTAAGTTGAACTTTACAATTTGTTTCTAAATAATAGCGGTGCTGTAACTTACTTACAATTTTTGTTTTGCTTGCACTTCTTAAACCTTTTTGTTATATGTTTTTCTCTTTTGAGTTCTTAGTTTTAACTAAAGTTCAAACTTCTGGACAGCATAATTATTTAACTCTAAAGAGTGCAGCAACCATAACACCTGTTTAGTGTAACAATACTAAAATAAATTCGCATTAAAACGAGCAAGGAAAATGATATCAACTAAACAATGGAAGCAAACTAAGTCAATTTCAGTAGCATAAAGAAGCAGTTTTTGAATATATATACCCAGCATATCATTGTTTAGTTATCTTAAAAATGTTTGTGTTTCTAAAAAAATGTAAATTTTTTTTTAATTCAATTTTTATTATAAATTATAAAACGAATATACATGTTTCGCCTCAGCATCAGATTGTCTTTATAGAGGCTTATTGGTAAAAAATTTACAATATAAAAATTAAATTAATTAAAATTAATTAAATTAAATAATAATAGATAATGAAAATAAATTTAATTTATGTAAATTAGATATAACTTAGAATCAAAATAAAATCTGAACAATTCAGTATATTATATCAGAAGCTCATCAACAGTTTGAAGTAAAAAGTTTTTTAAAGAAGATTTAAATTGTGAAAGGCTTTATATGCATTTAATACTAGTAGGCAAGTTATTATATTCTCTACAACCAGAGTGTTCGACACATTGCTTTGTTGTTTCACTTAAGCAAAAGGCTATTCTTAAGTTGTTACTATTCCTTGTGTGAAAATTGTTTTGATTTTGTGAAAATTGTATTGTATGGTGGCCAATGCTATTAAGACATTTAAATACGAAAATTACAATTTCTGTACAAAGTAATAGTTGAAAATCGAATAGGTAGATTTGCTTTAAAGCTTTATTTTATAATCTTTGCAGCGATTTAAATTCTGTAGTCTTTTTGAAACCATAAAGCATAGTAAGATAATTGCAGTGACTTTGCACTAAAGATTGAAATATGAAAAACTTTGTATTTTTATCAAACTTATTTTTAAATTTGTATAAAAGACCCAGTGCAGGAATAATTTTTGATTTAAGATTCTTAATAAGGTTTCTCTGAAAACAAATACCCAAATATTGAACAGATAAAACTTCTTGAATTTCCTTGCCATTCACAAAAATGCTAAATTCATTATTAAAAACAGAGTGTGGTTTGAATCTTATAAGGCCCAATAAAACAGTGCGTATTTAAGTGTCATTTATTTTTAAAGTGCATTTAAGTACAAAATTTTGTTTTTCACTGAAAAATTAAATGAAACTTAAATGGCCAACGATGTTCATTTAAGTGCAACTTAAGTTGTAAACATTGAACATATGGTTTTGACATTTGTTTTTGGTTTTTTTCTTTTCAATCACGCTGCTGTATTTCTTAACAGCGTCCAACAAGAAGTCAATCTCTATTAAGGTAATGTTCGGACTTCTTTTATCCATATTTATGCCACCAAATTTAATATAAAAAACACACAAAACAATACAACAAGTAAACACAAAAACCGAAACACAAAATTGTTGGCAAGTTTTATTCAAAACAATCACATGTTTTCTGAAATATATCTAAATTTTGTTAACATTTCAAAGTGCTACCATATTTTTACCACAAAATCATAATAGCAATTAAGTCTGACTGAAAAAATTAATCTGTATTTAAATGCAACTTAAGATTTTATGAAAATTAACTAAAACTACATTTAAATACGCACTGTTTTATTGGGCATAAGTCTTGTTTTATTATGATTTAAAAAAAGTTTATTTAATCGAATATATTCCGAAATTAAAGCAGCATCCTTTTCCATATAAGGTTTTAATGCAATTTCATGCTTATAATAATAAATTATTAAGAAAAGTGGGAAAAAAGATTGTTTATAATAATTAATAAAAAAAATTAATTCAGATCACAAAATATATTTAGATTTAAGAAAATATCTTTACATTTTGTGATCTTAACAAAACTTGAATTAAACTAAATATACTTTAGATTTTTTTTAAAGAATTTACTTATACCCACATCTAAAAACTCTGATTTGGAAAGTTATAATGTCTGCAGATGTTGCCTTGAATTAAACTATACATAACTTGGTATTTTATTAAATGGTTATAAGCGTTCTTAATGTTACAACCACCATCAGGGTCCATAAATAGCGCAATAAATCAATATTGATTTGAACCACAATTTGACTACGATTTTTATCACTTGTATTTTACAATGCACTTTAGTATTTAGCAACTGCTATCTCTAGCAGATGAATGAAAACTTATTTTAGATTGAACAACTTATACAGTTGCATTGGGTTGAAAGAACTGTAGCACTCGTACAACTTTTCAATATATATATTCACTTGAAAAGTCAATAGGCGATTTTTAAAACTCATTAGCGCGTAGACGCTTACACTATTTTACTGATATTGGAATTGATGACCTTTCAGGTTCATCTTGTTGATCTTCATTACAGAAATATAACAATTCCACCTCATCTGCAATTTCAGCTCAAAGTTTTTCTGGGTTATTGAGAACTTACTCATTTTCGTCAATATCCTCTATGTCACTTATTTCATCCACCTTTGATGGTGGCAAAATTGATATATCTATGTAGGTTTTTAAAATTAATTTCATCATCATCGGAACTTTCATTTAATATGTCATCAATCTCTTTTTAATTCAAAAACTTTTTGCAAAACATTTTTAAATCACTATTTCTCGGCTGTGCTTAAAATCAGTTTACCAACTGATGATTATCTTGAAATATTTTTCTTTCTAACTAAAATAAGATCATACATACATGCATACACAACAGTAATCAGCAGTACTCTTTATGAGGTTGTGTGTTTGCTCTGTTCTTAAAGAGGTTACTAAAAATATATTCTTTATCATGCTGTATGTATTTGACAAGTACATGCATTCTTATATTGTTAAAGCCTAGTGTTGCGTTTCCGCATTACACATGTTATTAGTAATTAAAACTCTCGTCAGTGGAAAAAAGTTGGACTATACAGTAGGTATTACAATATGCAAGTGTAAGGTATCTCTGCCAAAAGTAACCGATTGGTGCATCATATATTACTACATTGTTTTCAGTTTTTTATAAAAACTCCCAAAAAGGACAATATATTAACAATTTATTTTAAAAATATTTATAAGAAAAACTTATGTATGCCACAAATCCTAAAATACGCCAATTAGATATGAGACTAAATTTTATTTCCTTGTGCTTTGTTTAAATATAAAGTAATCTGAAGATGTCTGAGAAGTGGTTAAAGTGAACGTTGCGAAATCGCAACGCAGGACCTTAATGGGTTAAACAAGATAGATTGCAAACTACTTGCTAAAATTCAGATATATTATAAAAGCAAAATAGCCGTTTGATGTATTTTTACTATGTTAATTCTGTTCCAAAAATAACGTAGCACAATTAAAATGATGCTCTTTGTAATATATTTCTTACAAACAGCTAATTAGAAATAATATGAAAGTAGATTATTATTTGTAATCGTTAATTAATTCAAATACAAATTCAGTATTTACATTGTTGAAAATTAAAATATAGTGTCATATTAATAAAAGTGTTATTTTTGCTCATAAAATAGTATTTAACTAAATATGTAATTATTACACCAAAAGCATTCAATTTTTAAAACTATTTACGATGACATGTATAAGTACTTTAATATTAAACACAAAGTGGATTTTTTCAAACATTTGATAAAATGAAAATCTCTAAATCTATAGTTATAAATGCAGATAAATTTCCAATAGGAAATTATGTCTGTTGTCTTTAGAATTCGTTTGCTATAATGAAATAAACACATACATGTGTCCTTATATATATGTATGTCTGTATATACTGATAATTGCAGTCCCCAGTAAACACATTATGCGTGTGTGCAAATATAAACCTTAATAACAGACTTATATCGTCCTGCAACAATGAGTAACTGTAGAGTTTTTCTGTTTTCGTATGTTTATATCTTGCTAACATGATTACTATGGACTTTTTTTGTTACTACCATCAATATTGCCATATTTGCTGCTGCAGTAGTTGGCAATATAGTAGTAAATGTGTTTTGGCCAAGATACAATTTTTTATAATTGAGTTTATGTCAGCTTATCTATGTATCTGTTAGTACGTAACTATGTCTGCATGGTTTCGACTGAAAAGCCGTTCACATCACTCATTGTGCTAATGTCAAGTATATTGTTTTGGAACACTTTTAAATAGTAACAGAAACTAACTGGTACACAAACTAGCATTTTAAAAATTACCACTTATTTTCGGTTATAGCTAACCATAATTTGAAAAGCTGTGGTTAAAAGTATTTTTATTAATGTTGTTTCATTTGATCTTGAGGTGTGTTTTATATTTTCTGCTGACTTAAAATTATAAATATACAATCATGTGACTATTTTTGGGCATTACTGTTTGGCATATGTCAAGTTTGTGTGAATATTTTAATTGTAATGAACTAATTTTTGAAAATTTCTTTTCTCTTACTGTTTTTTTTTTTTGCTTAAGAACAATGTTTCAAGTTTATATTTAATTCTAGTAATGATAATTATAATATATGGCACATAACTTACCCCCTCAATGCTTACATTAATATCACATGACGTCTGCTAATAACTAATACAATATCTAGCAGTACAATTAAACATACATATACGAGGGCTGCCTTAAGATTTAATGATATTATTGGCTTTTAGAGTCTCTGTTACGTATAAAACGAAAAGTCGAGCATGTACTAGATGCATTCAAACTTAGATTTAAGGCACAACAAATATTCACATAGATATTTTCGTTAGAAAATACGTTATAAATATTACGTTTTGTTTTGATATTTTTTCAAAAAACATATTTTACAAGAATAATGATTTCGACGATTCCAAAAGCTGTACTTTTTTTTTTTTTAATTAAGTCTATGGATACAATCCTTACACGTTCAAACTTAATATAATATTGCGTTTAATAACATCAATATTTAAAGAAAAATCTATAAAGTTAAACATTTCATTAAAACAACAACATAATTTCCTACACGGATCTGCCATCTCATAGTTTGTTCGAAAAGTTTTAACATATAGTGGGTGATTGAATCGTAATGTGCGTTGAGGAACATTCAATAATATTTTACTTAATAGAAAATTTGATAAAACATTACCATTTAAAAAATTTACAAGAAATGAAACGTTACGCATAATTATTCGGCTTTTTAATGTTGTCAGTCGAATTAAAGCAAATCGTGATGAATATGATGGAAGCGTAGAGTATCCTCGTTAAACATCTCTTAAACAAAAAATTACAAACTGCTTCTGAACAGATTCGATAAGATTAATGTGAACGTTATAGTAGGGGTCCCATACAATTGAGCCATACTCTAAAATCGGTCTTACAAGTGACGTGAATAATCTTTTAGTGATAAAGGGGTCCTTAAATTCTTTTGCCCATCATTTGATGAAAGTTCAGATACCTCGATCATTATTAACAGCCATCGTAATATGTTGTACAAAGTTTAATTTTCCGTCCAACAAAACACCAAGATCCATAATAACGCCTACTGACTCCAGTTTATGACCATTGATATAATAGTGACCAACAGTGTCACGCCTTCCCGAAAAAGTCATGTGCTTGAATTTTTTGAGATTAAGTTCCATTAAATTAATGTAACACCAATTATGAAAATTCTCCAAGTCCTTTTGGAGATAACTGTGATCTGGTGAATGCTTGAGGCTTAAAAATATTATTACTTAAAAATATTTATCAGAATTATTAACTAAAATTCTATGAAGCATCGTGGAAAAAAATAAAATATAAATTACATCCCACGACAGTTATATTAGCATATTATCGGATTAGCTAATGCTTATTTCCTTCCTTAAATATTCAATCTAAAGAACTTTTCA
Source organism: Bellardia pandia (assembly GCA_916048285.2). NCBI lineage: Eukaryota > Metazoa > Arthropoda > Insecta > Diptera > Calliphoridae > Bellardia > Bellardia pandia. Next base: position 19,354,537 of record OU696532.1, on the reverse strand, counting down.
TTGTGCCCTTGTGATTATCTACATCTAGGTTTGTACGCATGAGTTAACTTTGTCAATCTTTATCAATAGAAATGTACGTTTGTGCATTATTTTAATAGTGTTAAAAGTGCTGTGTACTTCATTTTAGAGTATGTGATTTTCAATCAGAGCAGAAAGGGTTTCTCTGCTATTATACTGTGTAACATTCATACATGACAGTTGAGTAGTAGTGATCATTAGGGGTTTTGTTTGGTTGATATTGGGTATATTTACTGTCATTTGCTATTCCAACAAACATGTGCCAATTAATAAGCAAATACTTACTACCATAAACATTCAGTTTAGTTGCAAGACAACTGCCCAACAGATATTGCAGACCAACTCTAACTAGATTGTAATATTCTTGTACATAGAACACAGCATACATATAAATTGCATATGGAAATAGAGTAGTAGCAGCGTATAAACATAGACGTAGATAATCAAAAGGGCACAATGAAAAGTTCTTTAGATTGAAATTTAAGGCAACTAACTGGAATGGTTAGCTAATGCTAAAAATTTCGCAACAAGAAGCAATTTTTATATCGCATTTTCTGCCGAAATTATCTACGTGAATGTGTAAGTGTCTGGTCCATGCTTGATTTTTCGTATTTTACGGATTCAGAATTACTCTTTAGAAACATACAATTATTTTAATTGTTAATTACTTATCAAGTCCAAAAGGTTTTAAAATATATGTGATTAATAATCTTCTGTTTACAATTTCTTTCAAAATGAGTTAAGCTATGTGTCGACGATGGTCAGATATTACAACGTTTTCATATCTACCAATGTGCTATCAATGTACTGATATTGAAACATTTTTAGCAAAAGGTAAATTGTCAGTTTACACGACTGTAAGAAAACTAACAATTTCATTTGCACACAATTGTCACACAATGAATTTATCTGTCAACCGAAATTGTCAGTTCACACGGTTGTCAGATTGTTGCGTGGCATTGTCAAATTCGTTTTGCAGCTCTGTGTGTGTATTTAAAAATTTTATTAATGCAAACTTTAATTTAATTCTTTAATTTTCTTCCACTTTTTTCAAAAAATTTATTAATGCACACTTGTTTGTTTATTATTTATGTATATACAGAGTTGCATTTAGAAATAATTTCTATGACAATGCTGCCATTGGCAGACTCATAAACTTTGCACATATGACAATGAAAGGTGTTTGTCAATTGTCTTAAAACAATGACAATGACAAAATTGTGTGTTTACACGATTGTTAGATGTCTGAAAATGTTTTTGTCTTCCAATGTACGGAAAATGCTTTTTCTTACAACGTTGGAAGACAAAAATTTTAAGTTTACACGGTTGCTAGACATTTTCTGCACATTTTTCGGACAACGTTGTAATATCTGACCATCGTCGATGCATAGCTTTAATATTGAACATACTCGTACATTGGTATGATGGAGAAAACTTTTGCCTTAGAATTATTTCTTACTGAAATTTTTTTTTTCACTTCGTCAATATTTGAACATCAATATTCTAAAACATGTTGCGCCCATACCAACCTGAACTTAAAAAAACATGACTGCCGTGAGTACATTTTAATATTTCAGACCGAAAGAAATACAACCAATCATGTTTAAAGCTACGAATTTTCAATAATTGAGCATTTTGTTTCATAACAACGTGCCCCACGCTTTTCTTTACCTGCTTTATCCTCAAATACAACATAAACGTGTTCTTTGAATTTTAGTGACTTGTTGTTAACAAAAAATTAAATTCACATTCATTATATCTGCAAAATTAGCAAAACATGTCCAACAAAATGTCCCAAAGTCTAACGCAAATATTACAGATCACCTTCAGACACTTAAGAAAAAAAAATTTTTTTTGCAATCGGAACCCGTTAAAAACAGTCAAAATCGTTGTTTTTAAATGCTTTTATTTAGCTTCACTTCGGAAAATCAAATCATGTAACGCATTTTATCCTGGTGAATGCCTGCAAAGTTTCATCCATTTGCATTAAGTAGAAGGCAGTCAACAAAGAATTTTACCAAAAAAAATAAAAATGTTACCCCCTAGATTTTATTCTGGCTACGCCCATGTGTTCGTGTATTGCCATCCGGAGTATGAATGCCAGCAAAGTTTTATACATTTGCATTGAGTGAAAGTTAGTCAAAAAAGCATTTTATAAAAAAAAAATTTGCCCCCCCCTAGATTTTATACTGGTAATGACTGCAAAGTTTTATCCATTTACATTAAGTAGAAGGCAGTCAAAAAAGAATTTTACAAAAAAAAAGGTTGCCCCCCCTAGATTTTATCCTGGCTACGCCCATGTATTCGTGTATTGCCATCCGGAGTATGAATGCCAGCAAAGTTTTTTTCATTTGCATTGAGTAGAAGGCAGTCAAAAAAGCATTTTACTAAAAAAAAAATTGCCCCCCCCCCCCTAGATTTTATCCTGATAATGACTGCAAAGATTCATCTATTTGCATTGAGTAAAAGGCGGTTAAATTAACGTTACAAGATTTGATTTTCCGAACTGAAGCTAAAGAAAATGTTTTAAATTAAATAATAAAAAAAAGGTTTTAATAACAAAACCAAACATTAAGAGTTCGTTTTATTCATTTTTAGTAAGGTGAGGCTAATCTAAGTTAACAATAAAAAGCAACTATTTCTAATAACGTGTGCAAAATCACCTAGAAAAATTACGTTAACTTTGACTGATATAATTAGTTCTTTCGTCAACTAATAAATAGATAATAAAGCTGCTTTACACATTTAAATATAAAAAATAACGTGAAATATGTTTAAAATTTCTACAAATTTATCAAATTTATATGTGAAACTGACTAACCTATGTTAATGGAGTGTACTTGATTATGACATTTTTTTATTAATTATGTAATTGGTTTATTATTGCCATATTTGTATATATTTCTGAATTTTAATTGTAACGATTAAATGAATTTATTACCCGCTAACTTTGGTTAAACGTAAAAAATATCCCAAAAAAAAAGTATTGTGTTATAACGTTAGCATTGACTAGGAAGTAAATTCTAACTTTACTTGTTTTTTAACCATCAACCAACAACTAAATAAACGATATTGTATAAAATTTCCACCAAAGAATTCATTGTGTTTTTTCTCACATATTTGGAATACTAACGCCTAATTCTGACCTGCTTCACCCTGGTGAAACATTGTACACTTATGCCATAATTGGAAGGTTAGACTTCCCTAACGACTACTGACATAGGCTAATTCACGTCAGTTTTTTTTTTTTTATAAAAACCATAGTGTTTTTTTCACTATCTATACAAATAGATTGTTAAATTTGATAAACTATAATCGTACACATTACAAATTTTCAATGTATCCCAAATTATACTTATACTCGTATACAAAATTTTTGCCAATACCAATTTAAAAGTACCAATAAACAGCACAAAAAGCATATAACAGGAAGAATAACTACTATTGAATCCTACACTTAAATTACAGCAAAAACTATAAGTTACAGTTTTTGCCACACAGAAAATGCAACAGGAAGAATACGAGTGCATAGCAAAGAAAACACACAGTATCAACATTGTTGTTGCTGCTTTATAGTTCTTCACTTTACCAAGATGTAAACTTGGTACAACAAGAGATGTAAAGTTGGCAAAGTAAAGAACTATAGGAGGTATGTAACACTAAAAGAGAAGTTAGCTAAAGTTAAAAACTGAAATAAACAAGTAACAGCCGGAACCATGCTGTTCTCATGTGTTAAATTAAATATTACAACAGCCAACAGCCAACAGCAGATTATTAAAAAGAAACTTAATATTACATAGAAAAGTACACACTTGCCCTGGTCTCTGTTATAGCTTGTATTGTTAACTAAAGTAACGTTTTTGTATGTGTTTGCAACTGAAAATTAAAATGATACAGCGCTTCTCGCTGCAACTTAAGTTTATCATTGTTAGAATAAGCTTTAAGATAAAAAAGCTGAACAACTCAACAACAGGAAACTCCTGTGAAAACTTATGAAGTGGTAACTGAAACTTTTGCGACAAAGAAACTAAACAACAAAACTCTTTATAAAAATACATAATATTTAAAAAAGTTATAAAGAAAACTATAAAGTGAAGTTGATTAATTGTGATATCTGCCGCTAGAAATTAAACAAAGACGATTTTTTATTTTGTATTTTGTAAAATTTGTTTTTTCTCTAAGAAGATAAATTTAAAATGTTCTAAATTATTTCTAAGCGCTGGTATATAAATTGTTTGCTGAAATAATGTGCATTACAACCATATATTAAGTCTTCATAAGCTCCAGCAGTCATACAATTTTGATGTAAGGTTGTAAAAAGTTTCTTTAATATTAAGTATGAGTCTCTAAGCCTATTCATATGTTGAGTCTATAAGCCTAGTAGAATTTATTTGAGAAATCTTGGAACAATAAAAACTTAATTGTAAAATAAATGAAATTATTTTTATGTGTAAAATTATGTTTAAAAGAATTTTTAGTTGAGAAATATTTACTATTAATAATAACGATTGTTGTTATGTGCTGTGTAAACCTTTTATATTGTTAAAAATTAATTTATTAAGTCGGCTTGGGGTCCATAACCTATTAGAGGTCTGCACTTATTTATTAAAGTTAAAAGCGTATATTTATTTAATAAAGATTGTAGACAACTAAGACAACATATTTTTCATACAAAATATTTTAGAAACTCAAAAGTCAGAAACAATTTGATTCGAACAAAATAAAAATAATAAAGTATATTTTTATAAAGTGGAATTCGATTGTTCTTCCACATCCTTCCTCAATTGGATTCCACTCGTAATAGAGATCGCAATTTCGTAAATTGGCTTTGTCATAACATCAGGTAACATCTCATTTGAGGGACAGTATACGCATCTGATATCACCTATATCGATATGATCCTTTACGAAATGAACCTTAGTATCAATGTGTTTAGTCCTGGAACTCAGATATTGTTATTTTATCATATACAAGCAGCTGTGGTTATCTTCATATATTACACTTGGAAAGTTTTTTGGTATGTACATGTCATCTAAGCGCTGTTTTATCCAAATCGCTTCTTTGCACGTTTCGGATAACGCAATAAATTCAGCTTCTGTAGACGACAGGGCGCCAAGTTTTTGCTTTCTACATGACCAGCTTATTGTACCGCCATTAATGACGATAAATCGTCAATCTGACAACTATGAAACGTACTTTACCAAATAAGAAGAAACTATATAGAATGTATATAAAGGAAGTTTTTAATAGCTGTAATTTTTTTTATCTCTTAACCTTTATGTCAACAACCACCTACCCGGTTATATTTTTTTTTATTCAATTTTATATATGTATCTTCGCCACCATTTCAGCTATCGAATTGAAATTTTGAATATGCTCCTAAAATATTGGTTTTTTTAGTTATTAAAAGACTATTTAGCCGTGTAGGCGCAGAACAAGTCAAGCAATTTTGGGATTTCAAATGCAAAAATAGGTTCACAGTTGTATGTATGTTTAGTTTTAATAGATTTCCATATTATTTTTAATTTTATATTTCATTAAAAAATTGCTTCTGTTTATAAAAAAAGAGATACAGAGATATTGCAAATGGTCACGTATGGTAGCGGTTTTTTGCATTATTCACAAGTTTTTCTTGTAAATCTTCTTTTAGCACATAAGTAGCATTTTTGTTTGTTCTCCATTTTGTTGTATATTCTCCAAGACATTTTTCCATTTTGTCAACTTTGCCTTTACTTTCGTTATAATCCAGTATCAATATAGGCTTTTGTTTTACACCTCCAACTTTGATATTATAATGAGATGTAGAGAGAGGTGCAAGTGATCTGTTTCCCTTTTTTGGAATATACGAGGAATATGTAAATCCGAAAACTGAAAATTATACTTCCCTTCCTTTCGGATTAGAAAATTCAGCTAGAACAAATGTTCGCCTTTTGTTCACGGTGCCCACGATAGACAACATCATAGAAAAACTAAATTGTAATGTGTAAAAAAATTGTCACATAATGATGTTTCTTCCACTTTACCGTCAAAATTTACAACACAAATCTTGAACAAGTCGTTCAGTCTGATTTTGCCCCTTTTTAAAGAAGGCGCTAACCCTGTATATATTTCCACTTAGAGGTTAATATGTAAGAGCATCACAAGCCCACCAGTCCTTTATCCCTTATTTCGCCGGTTTTGAAGGAATATACTGTGTGGACTAAGTTCCCCCACGAAAGGACGAAAGCTGCTCGTCAACCGTGATGTTGCCTCCTGCTACATAGTTATTTTATAGGTTTCTGTTTAACATTAGTCACTGGTTAAAGGATTGATGTTGTCTGTTGACTAGCAGGCACCGTAGTGGTGCAGGGGTCAGAACGTAAAGAATTCTGATGAAAGAAAGTGGTGTTTCTCGAAACATATGTAAATTCAACCAACAACCCAGGTTCGAATCCTAGTCAAAAATTATCAAAAAATAAAAATTTTTCAAGTTGTTAAACAATTCCTTCTTCAGTAAAAATAATTTAATGAAAATTAAATTCAATGAACTTAAGCCTAACTAATAGAAAATATCAAAATTGAATTATTAACAGTTCAACAAAATACTACTTATCATTAGAAATATGTTTAGATATGGCAATCGGTGTATCACTTTCTTTGCGGCACTGGCGTGTATTGCCATTATAAAATTTTATATAACGGCTTATGGCCCACAATCGTTGAATACCCATCGATGCACGATATAAGAGATAAGAACTAGTTCTTTTTTTATTATATACACATATTGCAACTGCATCAGTTTGATAAGAGTGAAAAACAGTAGGTCAATATAAGCAAATTCACTTGTAAACTATATGATTTACCCGGGCATAATGATTGTATACATAATGAAAACTTTTTGGTTGAAGACACAAAGGTTAAATATAACTTTACTAGGTTATTGAATTTAGTTTTTATATTAAAATAGAAGCTTAAAGAGTGCATTTTTTAGTGAAAAGATTAAATCATATATTGTTACATAATTGCTCACATATATGTATAAAACTGTTCAGATATAAATAGTTAAGTATTGTATTTGCTCATCTTTTCGAAATGTATGAAGTATTTGTGCTGTAAATTTATGCTACTATATTTATGCTCTGCCAAACAAAAGTATTTATCTAAAGGCAGCAACTGTACGGAGTAGTGGCGGTGCTTATGGCATCCTTAACAAGAAATTTGAATATTGTGTATTCATTATTATGCCAGAAGCACTTTTGTGACAAGTACTGCTTTATATGCTACAAGACAATTTAGAAAATTTCAGCTAAAACGCATACATAATCTTACATTTAAATATCTACTCCCACATATCCTTTAACATGAAAAGGCAAAGTTGCATTAAATGTGTGTGTTTGAAGAATATACATTCATGTGTATGACTTTGTATATATTGTGCATTTTCGGTATATATTGTGCTAAATAACTGCAAAAGCTTATGCTTGCGTAAATTTCACAAGCACGCTTATTGCCACTTTATACTCGTACACATGTACTCGTATGTACTTTGAAGTGCCTGAAAATTGTATTGCCAAACACAACCATACTAAAAGAGAAAACAAAAAGCACATTTCCAGAAGTGGTCTAATGTATTTTGTTGTATATGTGTGGGTGTGTTCTGCCTTAAGTTTATGCTTTATATATAGATGTATATTCGACATACCAGCTTCTTAAATTACGCTTAGAAGAATTTTATTTGAATAATAATAATTACACAGAAATGTTTAATGATAATAATAAAAATGCAATGAAGTAAACGCAGCGTAGTAGTCTATGCATAAATTCTTCTTATAAAATAGTATTCTGAAAATAATTTAAATGTCACGGTAAGAAGTTAAATAAAATGTTTTAAAAATTTGTAGGCAAAAGAATCAGTTTTCTGTAAATTTTATCATGAAAAAATAGTGCAAGAAAATTTAAATAATTTTCTTTCTAACAAACTCTTTAATGACCAATAACTAAATATAAATTATATAATTTTGCTTTTAAGTAAGTCCTTTTTCTATCTACAAATACAAGTACGGTCACACTTGGCAGATATTTGCCGAAAAAGACGTAATCACTAAATAAAATATACATATTTGAACTCGTTTATTTTTTTTAAACTTGGTTTGTTTAGGACAGGACACAACAATTATTTTATTTGATGATGTTTCAAATAAGATTGTGCTTAAACAAATGGTTACGCTTTTTTGAGTAAATATTTGCCATGTGTGACCATACCTTAAACATTACATAGAATGTATAATTTTCTGCGTGTAAATTTAAATGGATATACTAACTATGTCAGTGAGTATACCACCATCTAGGCTTAAATTATTTAGAAAAAATATAAAGAACTCTTGCATTATTGCAATATCAAACAAATGGCACCTATCCAGCTAAAACTTCACTTACAAATTAAGTTACAAAGTAATAGGAGATTGTCGACCAGACTACTTATAAATCTACTAGAAAAAATTTTGCCACTTTTCACCAACGAACAGGAATAATTTAAAATGAAATCAAAAGCTAATTTAAATTTACGGATGATTATTTAGTTCGTTTATTTGACCTTTTTCAATATTTAATAGCAATAAGGTCACTTGAATTTTATATAAAAATATTTAATTTATTTATATATATTTATTTCCAATATTTCGCTATCACAGTGGATAGCTTCTTCAGGGATAATACAAAACTTGTAGCGAAATATTGGAAATAAAAATATATATAAATAAATTAAATATTTTTATATAAAATTCAAGTCACCTTATTGCTTATAAAAAGAAAACTATTAAATTTACGGATGATTTTTATTTATTCTGTAAGTGTAACAATATTACTCATACGCAGTGGAATAGCTTAGATTGTGGTAAACCAGGCAAAAGTTTGCTAAAATTCTCAACAGAAATAAAAGTTAAGTTTAAATTCCATATACTACTCTGAAGAATATGTGAACTATGTTTTTCTTTTCCTACAGTTTTTGCCAGAGACCGAAGTTAACAGATTCACTTTAATTTTAGTGCGTAATTTGAACCATTTTGAAATTTGTCAAATCGCTACAGCCGTTTTCACGTGATGCCATTTAATTTTTATATACATATGTATATAGATATAGAATAAGATGTATTCACAACCTGCCTGTTCTTATTTATTTGCAAATAAAATACCTAAATTTGTACAGCATACTTTAGGGAGCATTTTTTTATAAAGTTGGCTGGACTCGCAAAAAAAATCCGAGTTTTACCGGAATTTTTGATTTTTTTTCTTTACAAACCAAATCGCTCCAGCTGTTCTCACGTGATGCCATTACACACATGGACCATTTCATTTTTATATGTATAGATTTCTTTTCAATCTATTTATAAAAGTTAACAATATTTAGTAAATTTCAGGACAAACTTAAACATTGCATTTGCTTTAATCTCCAGTGAGACAAAAACATATAAATAAAACAGTATAAGTAAGTATAATTGTCTATGTATCTATTTTTATGTTTAAATTCAATCAGTTCTTTCCAAAAGGCAGGTCTTTTAACCTCAAAATGTTCTCACTGTCATCTAATAGGGCAATAACCAAGACGTTACTATGATTACTGAGCTTGTCGTCATATCTTTTGCTGAACCTATGAATTTCGTCTTTAACAGAGGGTAGTTTTAGCTCTCGTTGAATGTTATCATTGATCATGTACTAAGGAGCGTTTGTAATTATTTGTAAGGTCTTAGATTGGTATCGCTGCAATATCTCAACTGAAGAAATCATTCTTTAATATTTCTTATATTTGTCTAAGAAATGTTTGTCTCTATACGGAAATGTTTCGATGAGAAATATGAGTGTATTGCAGTAAAATATATTTCTCATATAGACATTTTTTATGGAAAAGGATTCCCCTTTGTAGTTTTGTTTCCTATGCAAATACATGGTTAATGTCTACAAAATGGTAATTTTCTTTGCGACAACAAATTACTGTAATAAATATTTACCATTTATGAATATCAATGTGATGCAGATTCAGTGATGAAGACAAATTGTTAGTAGCACTTGTATGTATTACCATAAATAATTATTACTATATAATGCTTGATTTAATTAAATTCTATTTATTATTATATTAATTTATTGCTACATTATTTATATGCATTTTAAGAAAATCCTGGTAATTTTCAAAAGTGGTTTCAAACAAACATATCCTAAATGTATGCACAACTATATATAGCCATTCAAATGCTCTTATATACATATATATATGTATATAACCCAATAGACCAAAACCCTTTAGAAAAATCTATCTATATATATAAAATTGAATGTATGTATGTATGTATGTAACGTATGGACTCCAAAACGGCTGAGCCGATTTTGATGAAATTTTCACAGCATGTTACTGTGACTCTGGAAGGAATAATAGGCTATATGAAGTTTTTATTGTACAAACGGGGGTGGCACCGCCCATATAACCCACAAATTTAACCCGCCATATTTTGGGCATTTTTTGACGTACGTCGGTGATATTTGGTACATATGGTATTGGCATAATTAGGAATACGTACCAGGAGAAAAGTGAGTGGGACCACGCCCCTTTTTAGGAAAATTAAAAATCGTTATATAGTCTTAACTACTGGACCGATCGCCATTAAATTTTTACAATAGGCTATTCTTACGAAATAATAAATTCTTGATTATGTAAGTAGACAAAGGGGCATGGCCTCGCCTAAAGCATTGCAATAAATACATTAAAATTAAATAAATAAATGTTTGTAAATATATAAATATGTGTTATTTTATAACGTGGGGGGGGGTAGTGATGCACACCGGGTTTAGCTAGTATTATAATAAAGCTTGTGAGCATAAACCTTAAGCTTTAAAAAGACTTGAGAAACTATAGAAAAACACTTTTAAATTATTGTAGAATAATCAAAAAGAACCCTCGTGATAATAGTACTGAAATAATTATTTAATAAGCTTATATTCTCAGTTTTAGATAAAGCTTCTCCAAATAATATTTTATTAAACTAAATAAAGATAAGCTTATGCCTACAATTGTAGAATAAGATTATTTTAACAATTATAGAATTTGGTTATTTTCTCCTTAAAAAAATAAATAAAAAAACCTCTAAAAAAGGAAAAAGTTACCCCCTGGCCCACGATATCGAACGATAACGTTCGTTTAGATAAGACTTAAGACACAAACTTTTTATCGTATCTATTTTTTACTCAATCAAGTTTGTTTATTCCACAATTAAGTTTGTGTCTTAAGTCTTCGACTTCGTTGGTCAGGGAGTAACTTTAAAAAAAAATCAAAACTTTTCGGATAAACAAAACCTTTTTACAAATATAATTTTTTATTTTTGATATTTTTTTTTTTTAGTTAGGCTTAAGTTCATTAAATTTAATTTTCATTAAATTATTTTTACTGAAGAAGGAATTGTTTAACAACTTGAAAAATTTTTATTTTTGATAATTTTTCTTGACTAGGATTCGAACCTGGGTTGTTGGTTGAATTTACATATGTTTCGAGAAACACCACTTTCTCTCATCAGAATTCTTTACGTTCTGACCCCTGCACCACTACGGTGCCTGCTAGTCAACAGACAACATCAACCCTTTAACCAGTGACTGGTGGTTCGAAGTTTTCTGTAATTATCATTTTTATTAATTTCTATATAAGTTGTTGTTTTTCCTTTTCTTCAGGAAAACATATGTAAATTCAACCAACAACCCAGGTTCGAATCCTAGTCAAGAAAAATTATCAAAAATAAAAAAAAAAAAAAAAAAAAATTTTCAAGTTGTTAAACAATTCCTTCTTCAGTAAAAATAATTTAATGAAAATTAAATTTAATGAACTTAAGCCTAACTAAATAAGAAAATATCAAAAATTAAAATAGTAACAGTTCAACTAAATACTACAATTATTCTATAATTTTTTATTTTAAATCAATTAACAATGACAAAATATGACAAGCATGTTTAATATATATTTATTGTATACTATTTATAATATACTATGTTTAAAAACATATTGTGAATAGTTTATCAAACATGATTAAAAAAACTTTAGTATTTTTTTTTTTAAAAAAGCTTCTTCTAAAGTACTATTATACTTTACTTATTTTTTGGTCTGTTGGGTAAATATATAGATATTATAATGTGCTAGTTAGAGTGTAGATTTTAAAAATATATTTTATATTCAGTGTTGCGTAAATTATTTGTTAACATGATTATAAATGGATCACAGAATTAAGGGCTATTTTTGTCATGAATAATAATGAATGCATGCACATATATACATTATTGGAGTGTAACGAAAGTATGCATTAATAAATATTTGACATTTTACTACGCCATAGGCAATTAAGTAAGTAAAATAATCTCGAATAATTTTAATTTCCGAACATAGCTAAAAAATTCTTGGTTGTACTATAATTTTTTTCTACAATAATATATTTAAAAATGTATTATAAATTATACTTTCCAAATTCTAGCCTATAATATTTAAAGCTGTTAAAAATCCTACATCAGATTTAATAATTTCTGACAAATACTTTTCCTCGAGTGTATGTTTATAGTTCATTTAAAATTATTATATGTATATAAACTTACTACATGTACATTAGGCCGGGCCAATTTGTATGGAGCCGAAAAAATCGATTAGAGCCGCCCCCTAGGATGATTCTATGGACAATTCTAAGGAACTTTGGTGAAGGAACCATGGGTCTATCTCGATTTTCGAGTCTCCCACTTTTCAAAAAATTATTTTTTTCCCTATAACATCATTTTGATTCGAAATTCGAATTTTCATTCATCGTTATATTATCTTTTTTATGTGTATATGGGGGGTTTTTGGGGTCGAGAAATTCATTTTTGATCTTTATTTTTACCTATGAACACTACCAGAGGGCGTTTCATGCATATTTGTAATATTTTTCGTCTATTTTCCAAGAAAAAATGTTCGGTAAAATTGATATTTATTTTATTTTTTTCAACAGAAATTCAACCTAAAAAATAAGAACATGTGTAAAAAAAATTAATTTAGTGGAAGAAAAGCGGAATAATTTTAAAGTGCTGAAATATTTTTAGCCATAAACAAAATTGTGTGTAATTCGGTTAAAGGAATTTTTTTATTTGCCCAATTCAGGCATACAGAAATTGTTTCTAATACATATACTATGCCTACACTTACATTTCATATTTGCATATGCATTTACATATACATATATAATAGTTCACATAAAATGCTAGGAAGCCTTCTTAAACCTTCTTTCTTTTTTCAGTAATTTATTTTTGAAGAAGCAAAAGCTAAAGGCCCAACTATAATATGCATAAGCAAGCTTAAGCAAATTGCAAAAGTTAACGAAAAGACTGTCAAATGCATAACCAGTTCAGAGTTAACTTTTAGGTGGCTACAATGACTTTGAAACTTTTTGTCCACAGTTGCTCATTTATGTTAAAAAAAATGTTTTTATTTTAACAAAAAGCCATTAAATGACTATATTTTATAAATATTATTATATTATTTTATAATTAAAAGAAAACTTCGTACCAGAAACGCATAATTTTTCCTTTTTCTTAATTTATCGGCAAAAGTACTAAAATGTACAGCTGCGGCAGCACTAAATTGTATATAATAATAAACGTTTACATATGTTTTGTTAATTTTCGTATTGTAGTTGCAAAAATGGAGAAAAAACTTAAAAATTTAAATAATATAAAAATATTAAAGTTAGCGCTTGAAGGGTTGTGCACTTAAAAGAAATATGTGAACTACACTGTAAAAGAAGAAGACGCTCTTGTTCTGTCAGAGAAATAAACCGCGACAGAAAGACATTTTTGTTAAAATAAAAAGGGTCCCTTTTATTGTAAAGGCACTTATTTTTTCCGCATTTTCTATTAAATTTTAAATAAATATATTTTCTTCTTTCTCCATTTTGTTCAAAACACAAACAAACAACAACAAACAGCTGATTCCGTACAGAATGTGCGATCAGTTTCGCTTTTTGCTTAAGCAAATGACAGTTGAAAAACTTAACGAAAAGTTTCGTTAAGTACATTATAGTTTGCCACAAATAATTTATATGTGTTCGCACGTTTGCTTAAGCTAGCATATGCATATTATAGTTGGGCCTTAAGTGTTAGCGAGTAGTTGTGCAACAGTTAATGCCGACTATTCTAAGAGAAAATGAAATTATGTTTTTCTTGATCATAAACTAGTATACTTGTAAATCACAATGCGACTTGATTTTATGTGGAAAATGCTTTATATTTGATTTTTTTTAAACATTCTTAAATCTAATTGGAAAATGTTATTAAAGTCTTTTCGGTCAAATATACGGTCATGCGGTTTAGAAAATTTCACAAAGAGAATTACCCAATGAAAAAAAAAATTAAAAATAAGAAAAAAAAGAAATAAACCTTAAAACGTAAAACGTTTTTACACGAATGTAAACATGTATTTATTTTTCGTCAAACTGTTTTGTATTGGACACACAAATCCACTTATTTTTCTACACCATTTTCAATTGTACATATTTCAGAATTTACTAATTGTATTTAAGAATACTGCCATTAAATTTAAGAAACTTCTAATTGAATTTCAAAACTTTCTAAGTATGTGTGATAACCATCACACACACTTTATTTAACAGGAATTTTATTTTCATTTTACAAAATTGTACACTAAATATTAAAATTTGTATGTTTAAAAACTGTTGGTTCTCAATTGTCTGGAGCTACTCAAATTAAATTTCTTGTCGTCATTTAAATTGAAATTAATTTGTAGTCACTTTTTAATTTTATTAGGCAAATTTTATTAAATATTTTAACTATAAAAATACCAACTGACATGTATTTAATGTTTTTTTTTATTCAACTTAATAAAATTTTCTTATTTCTCTATAGAAACGAGGGTATTCTTAATAAAAATTCTGATCTTTATTAAAAAATCAAGTATACGTCACAATGTATTTTTTTATCACCCCTATCATGAATAAAAATATCACATGCAATTTGTTCCCTTTTATTTTTCAACGGAATTTAAATAGGAAAAATGTGAGAAGTAAACAAATTGCATGTGAAATTTTTATTCACGATAGGGGTGTATATGTTTTTGTTCATAAAAATATCTTTGAATTTAAATAAATATGCAAATGTTTTTTGACAATATAACAAACATATTTTGATATTTATAAAAACTAAAGTATACGTCTTAGTTTCTATAGGAAATAAACCACAAAGCACAAGAAATTTTACTTTTCTGAGTTTATTTAGTTCATTTTTCTATTTTTTAAGAAGTTAAACCTTATATGCTTTTTATTTATTTGAAAGTTCTTATACGAGGACGATCTGCGAATTGCTTCATATACCAACAGGTGTTCAAAAAAGACGCATCCACGATTTTTTACAATGAAAAAATTAGAAATTCGTGGTGTCATTAAATATTTAAATCACAAAGGTGCGTAAAAGTGCGTAAAATAGCCAATATCATGGGCAGCTCAAATGATTGAGGCCATTTAATTTTGCATGAAGAACTACAGATGAAAAAGATTTCTGCAAGATGGGTGCCGTATTTGTTAACTGTCGACAAAAACGCATTAGAATGAAAAATTCTGAAGCTTGTTTGGATCGTTTTAAGAAAAATAAAATGGATTTTAAGTGTCGTTTTATAACTGTTGATGAGACATGGATCCACCACTATACTCCAAAGACAAACGAACAATCCAAACAATGGACTGAAGCTGGAGGAAGTGCCGCAAAGAAGACAAAAACAATTCAATCGGCTGGTAAGCTTATGATAACGGGTTTTTGGCACTTCAAAGGTATAAAAGCAGAATAAATCCAGAATACTATTGCAACATTTTGCATCAATTAAATGAAAAAAATCGACAAAACATTCTGCCTTAAAACACAAAAAAGAGTGTTTTAACAATGGTTAAAATCAACGAATTAAAGTACAAGTTGCTTGATCACCCCCCTTATTCTCCTGAATTAGCTCCCTGTGAATTTTACCTGTTCCCAAATCTAAAAAAATTCCAAGCAGGCAAGCATTTTACCTGAAATAAAGATGCAAATGTAGTTGTAAATCACTATTTTGAAGGCCTTGAGAAAAACTATTTTGATCAAGGGATAGAATTACTAGATAAGCATTGGACTAAGTGTATTGAAGTTTCAAGAAATTATATTGAAAAATAAAAGTGTTTTTTAAAAACGAACTATTCTTTGTCTGTGCTATGCTAACAAGTTTCCAAACCGCCCTCGTACTATTTCAAAATTAGTTTAAAAGCACAGCTGTTCTTCGTATTCATTTGCTTTATTTTTCTTTAAAAGAGCTCAAATATAAATAAGATATGTATGTATTTGGAGTAGTTTTATTTACAAATATAAAATTTTTTTAAGTGTGGTTTTATTTAAGAAGAAAAACATAAATTCTTGTTATGTATCTTGTCACTACATCTATGTGCTTAGTTGCTATGTTGCATGCTAAGTTCGTATGAAATACAGAAAAACTGACAAAATGGCTGCTATTAAAAAAAGTGTTCCAACTTAAAGTTCTATACACCCTATACTAACATCTAATAGAAAATTGTATCCTTCTTAATTATGTGATAACACAAGTTAGCATGGGCTTCGATTAGTGCCTACCTAAAATGCGGTGTAAATAAAAGAAATACATAGGTTTGCGTAGACAGACACTAGTGTTAAATTAAGTTTTATGTAAACATGTAAAACATTAACATTTCTATTAACACGTTTCATTCAACGTAGTATTTTATTTCTAGCCAAAACTTAGACTAGCAAATGTAAACATGAATTAGTAAAGTATTCATTCATTTTCTTTGAGGAAAAACGTGATTTTTTTTTTTTTTAACAAACACAAACTGCGAAACTTTTTGGCGTATCTGCAGAAAACACCCAGAGTCTTTGGTGGGAATCGAACCCGCAACCCTCTGACTGATAGTCCGGCATACTATCGCCTAATCTATCGGGGCACACCTAACGTGAAATTTTCATACAAAATTTACAAATGTATTTATATAAATATTCATATGTAATTTAACACAAGTATACCGGTTGTAACTTAAGCACTTCAAATCTTCCTTGTGTGTACAGCAACATCTTAAAGCTGTATTGTATGAGTATGTCATGAAATATTCCTAATTTATAACTTTGTATAAGTGGTTTAATGTATTTGTTGATTTCCTTTAAAATGTTTCAATTGAAGTTGTTTGTAGCAGCATTTAATATCCTTTTTGTGTGAGTATTTGCCTTTGTTTTTTATGCTGTATTTTGTTTACTTATGAAATCCTACCCAGCAAAAACTTGACTTATATTCTTAATTTTAATGACTTCCAGAATTCATTATTCCGTAGCTTTACTCGCCACTTTTTGTATTACTATTTATATATTTTATTTACTTATTTATTTATTAAAGAATTACTTTATATACATATATGTCATTATAAAGTCCAAAGAATTTACTTCAAACAAGTAGATTTAAAGAAGTTAGTCCGTTTTCACACGTTTTAATTCAGTAATGTTAGATGAGAAGGGAAAAGAAAATAAAAGTTATACTTACTTGATGGTACTAATAAATTTTCTTATTTCCTTTTGTGTTGTTCTATTATTTATATTAAATTTCAGACATTTAGTTATTTATATTTAATCTACAAAAATCATAATCTCTTTTTTAAGTTTATTTTGTGTTCCTTAAAAGGACCGATTTATTGGTATGCTAAGGAATATCTTTGGGTATAGTGCAGAAGCTAATTTTATATGCACTTATATGTTCTTCAGAATTCGATAGTCCATATAAAATCTGCAGAACCTTAAATATAAAAAGTTTTATTTTATTATTTTATTATACATAAATATATCAAGGAACAACATTTTAAGCACTTACCTCTTTCACTTTTAAACTTTTAAGTTGACCTTTTTACCTGCTTTAATCATATTTAGACATCTTTATGAAAGCTATTCACAATTAGCATATGTTTTACATTTTAATGCAACATTTAAAAGTTCTTTAGATACCTGTAGCATCATTAAATTTACATTAAAAAAAGAAAATATGTCTACATAAACATTTTAATATAAAGTTCACAAGGCTGTTTGCGTAAAGTTATTGAAGTGAAATAATGCACTTTTTAAGTTAATTTGTTACGTAATATGTACATATAAATGCATTTAGCAATGACTTTTTTAAATTTTATATATTTTTTATTATATTTGCATTGATATCAATTGTTATCACCCACATTGCTTGGCATCCAAATTAATAAGCATAAAATATTAGTTCATAGTTATGAAAATCATCCATTAAAAACTTAACATAAAGTTCTTAAGATTATTGTAGTCATATGTTTTTATTCAAACAGTGTCTAATGGTTACTGCACCTTATCCTTAATTTCTTAGAACTTTCTGCTTGCATTGTTGAATCTCTTTTTTAAGATTTGATATGTGCTCGAAAAACTGAACTTTAAAAGTAGAATAATAAATGAAATAAATTTTTTTTAATTTCTAATGAAAATTTAATTTCTTTGAACTCAATTTAACGCTGTGTTCTAGTTACAACTGTTTGTTTTCTGCGTGTGAGCATTTCGAACGAGTGCATTGTTTTTGGTGAATTCTAAACCTCCTAAGACAATATGTCCTTGTCATAGTTTACGTTTTGGTTGAAAAATTTAGTAATGCATAAAGTCATTTCTAGTTTGCCTTCAAAAATTTTCTTTCACGTTAATGCTTTGTCAACCCTTTTGACTTTTCCTAACGATATAATTTTAGCAGCGTGTGACAAAAATACATACTTTCGTTATACAAACAAGATTCTCGACTTTCAAAAGAAATGAGAAGCAAAAAAGAGTTCATTGAACTCTGCTCTAATACCCACTGAAGTACAAACAATTGAAAATCTCACACTTTTACACTTTTGTTTTAGAAACAAAACAGCATTTGGTAGAGATAAATTATACAGGAAACAAACTTACATCTACCCATGAACACAAAGCTCTCACACATACATATAACATACATTGTAATGTATACTTATATGTGCAGTACATGACAAAAATAATAATTTTGAATCCCTAAAACTATTTATTGTTTCTTTTGTATTTTTCTCTATTATTTATATTTGTTTAACATGAAAACGCAATTAATTCTTATTTAACACTAAGAAAATGGAAATATATGAACAATGATTACAAAAATATTTTCTGTAGTAACAAGAAATAACTAAATACTAGGAGAAATCGGGTTAATAATTAAGCAGTAACAAGAGTAGGAACACTTTAACTGTGTCAACAATAATAGTTGACAATTTCGTTGACTTGGCATAGACACCATTTATTTTAGTTTCCTTGAAAAAAATATTAAAATTATTATGTGTTTTTATACCCTACACCACCATAGTGGGGAGGGTGTATTGCTTTTGTGCTGATGTTTGTAAATCCCAGAAATATTGGTCCAACACCCACCTTAAAGTATACCGATCGACTCAGAATCACTACCTGAGTCGATTTCCGTCCGTCCGTCTGTCCGTCCGTCCGTCTGGCTGGCTGTCCATGTAAAGCTTGTGGGCAAGGTACAGGTCGCAATTTTAAAGATATTTCGATAAAATTTGCTACGTAATATTTTTTCGGCCCAAGGATGGATGGGATTGAAACTGGTACAAATCGGTTCATTATTTCATCTTGCCCCCATACAAATGTCCTGCCGAAATTGGGGTTTAACGATAATAAATGTTTCAATTTTGCAAGTGTTCAAACAAATTTCACCACAAATAAGTAGTAAATGAAACCAAATAACATTTGCAAATTTTGTGAAGATCGGTCCATAATTAGTCGTAGCTCCTATACAAGGCCCATTTTTAAAAATCACTTTAAAAAGCATAACTCACTTAAAAATGTCGCTTTCCAAATAATATTGAACATAAATATGTTTCTTATATATAAAAATAATATGGTACAATTGTATGCTGATCGGTACATAACAAGTCGTAGCTCCAATATAAGGCCCACTTCCGAAAATCACTTTAACGACCATAAATTTCATAAAAATGTTGGTATGCAAATAAAATTCTTATATACAGAAATCATGACACCTTCGTATTTTATTTTAAGCTCCATAAATCGTTTAAAAGTATTTATATCGAGATTCACAGACATCATGACACTAAATTCTTGGATGATCGATCCATAATAGTTTATATCTCCCATATAACGCCCATTTCTGAAAAACTGTACATATACTGGGTGTAGGGTATTATATGGTCGGGCTTGACCGACTATACTTTCTTACTTGTTATATTGTATAAAAATTTCAGCCCTGCAGGTGGTTATTTATTTGCATAAATTGGTGTTAAATCACAATGTAGACGATGATGATTAACAGTAAGATAGAATCTAATATTTATTTCATTATAATAAAAATACTCATACGCACCAGAGTTCTATTAACACACAATGAGAAAGAGTTTTGTAAAGGAAGGAAAAAGCATAATATAAGTATTATTACTACTAAATTTCTAATAGTATTGTGTGTAAATACGTGTGTGTGGCGGAATTGTTGTTATGTGTGACTGACTGCTTGTGTACATGTAGCAAAAAGCATGTGCACATTCATTGTGTGCTAAACAATAAGTCCAGAAATGTACTACAAAATTCTACTCAACGCTTGTTTTTTTAGTAAGGTAGACCAACAATAACTATTTGCAATTGTAAATAAATATAAAATATATTTTGCAGTGTATCAAAATATGTCTGTCATATAATCATATATTTTAAGAAAGCTGTTGAAACGACAATATTCAAATGTAATTGTGTAGTTGTGCATAACATTTTCTGCATGTATTTAATAATTTACCATACTTGTGACGAATTCAATACCAGTACTAGTACTAAAGTGTATTCCTACATTATATACCTAAATGGTAATATGTAAATAAATACCATAAATGTGGTATACATTAGATGGTATTTAGTATTCTTGAGTTTATCTTCGTAGGTGCTTGTGGGTGATTGTAAATAAGGATATTATAATAATTTTAATACGAATACACTAAGGAACTGCTTTTGTGTGTGTATACATTTCGACATTGAAATCTTAAATTGGTAACATTACAAACATATCGAGCCATAACCGCCGAAAAAATGTATCCCACAAACTCAAAATTTTACAGGGGAAGGTTTTTTTTAATAAAATCAGTTTGAATAAAGCCATTATTTTAAAATTTATAATGTAAATATTGTTTTGTGTAATACATTTAATTTTAATAATTTTAAATGATGTTGAACTATCGATTTCGATAAAAAACAACAATCGATTATGGTGTGGGATACATTATTTTGGCGGTAATGGCTCGATATGTACAAGGTGGCGCAAAAGTAATCCTCCCATCAGAAAATGCTATAAATTTTTCGAGGCCCCTGTTTCTGTTTTGACATTTCTGTAGTAAACACATGCGAAATACACGTTAATAAACAATGTTACGCTACACTGTTCCAGAACGCGGAATATTGCTAACAGAACTGACATTAGGAGCCTCGCAAAATTTATAGCATTTTCTGATAGGAGGATTACTTTTGCGCCACCATGTATATCATCCTACTACCTCGAGCACGTTTATATGTGTTATTGTTGTCTAAATTTAGGCACTGTCTTTGGTTGGTATATCTTGGTAAAAGCTCTACATAGAAAATATTTACATGAAAACTAAGAGTGTAAAAACATTTGTAAATTAAAACCTTCACCACAAAAATGAAATAGAAATGACGTGAAGAATATCCAACAGATTTATAAATTAACATATGCCATATTTCTATTTTGTAAAAATGAATTACCCCTTCTAAGTAATAATAAAATAAACTTTTGCTTGAAATAATTGCAAGCGCCTAAAAGCACACTTAACATATTCAATGATGCTAATTAACCTCATAAACCAAAACACTTTAAAGGAAAAATGTTAAAAACAAACAAAATAAATAAACAAGATACCAAAAGTGACCGAAAATGAAAAAAACATCAAACACACTCATAAAATAAATAAATAATAAATATTTAAGGCAAAAGGTCAACAGTGTAAAAAATTAAATTTTACTTGAAATATTATAGAATTAGAGGCAAGAAAGCCAACAAAATTAGAGCACACAAGTGATTATAACAAATAATTAGAAAAAGATGCTATGAACAGAAATGCACAGAAATGCGGATATTTTAAAGAAATAAATTAATGATTGTTTTTATGTGCTAAGTAGACCTTTTATATTGTTAAAAATCTTTCTATTTTATTAGTTCGGCTTGAGGTCCCTTTTATTAAAAATATAAAAACTCTTGTTCGTTTTTAATTTTTATTATATTTTATTTATTTCCAATATTTCGACCAACTTTATTGGTCATCTTCAGGGAAGAAATATAATCTAAAATAAATTAATTTGTAAACTCTCAGATTTATGCTATAAAATCTAAATTGAAAATCTTACATCCATAATGAATACTCAGGTTGTCATATATTTGCTCAAATATGCACAGAATAAAATCGTGAGGTGTTTAGAGTACATAACAATCAAAGCAATTTTGCTATAACGATGAATAAGAACGCTAAACCAAATCAAAAATACAAGAAGTCAGAGTAAGATGACCAAAAAAAAGAATGCAATGTCAGGGGAAAACAACAGAATTGTAAAATAAAGAAAATTATGGTCATAAATTCACACAAAGAGAAAAACAATATTTATTTTATGGTGAGAAAAGTTTCAAGTCCATACAAAAATAGTGTCGTCATTACAACCAAACACTGATGGTTGCATTTACACCCTAATACAAATAGCAAACACTACATACATATGTATGTATAGTAGCAACAATTTAGCAGTAAAAAAATATATTTATGCCAGAGTGCAAGAGGAAACTAAATACAAAAGTCATAAGTCTTGGTCCAATGCACAAATAAATAATGACCTTCTACTGCGATAATAATATTTGTTCTCGTTTCTTTTCTTGATTTTGTTTTCCAAATATTGTTGTTGTTTTTTTTATATATTTATATTGTCTATGTTTATTTCTATTGTTTGCTTTTTTATATCCTTATGCATTTGTTGCTCTATCGAAAAATCATAGAGGTGGAAGGGAAATATTTATGTACTAGAGACTTAACATTAATATTATTGCTTTTCTCATTTCAACGCCAGGTATTTTATGCTACTATATAGAATGTCGTAAAATAAAATTCATAGGAATGTGACCGGCGGAAATTGTGTTGTATTTGAACAATTTACAAGTTAAACTGCATTTTTTAAATTTCAGTGACTTTCTTAAGCAAAAAAGTTCAAACCCACAAAATCAGCAAATTGTTCTAAATACTTATTAAATAATATTGAGTAATATTACCTGCTGTTGCTTTTTTGTCCTACTGATACTTTTAACCTATTTAGGGATGGCCATAAGGTAGTTTATAATAGATTTAAATATATTAAACTATTTTTGCTGAAAGTAGTTCATTGGTATATTCTGTTCTAATTTTGTGTTTCGCTTCTATGTCATATTCATAATTTTTGCAGTTTTTTTTTTTTTTTGTTTTTTCTTAAAACAACAAACTGAAATACAAAATTGTTAGTGGATGGATGCTAGCAGGTTGTTATTACTCTTGGCTTATACACATAGCAACCAATATACAGCACAATTACAGAAAAAAACAACACAAATATACATCTAATTCTGTTTTTACATGGTGTGTTTTTACACTGTTTGAAAATAAACAACTTTTACACGATTTTATTCCATTTAGCACGATTCAAAATCTTTTGGGCTTAAATTTTTTTTAGTTAAATGTAATTTTTGCAAAATATTTTCATATCACAAATTTAGGGGAATTCTCTTTTTGTGGATACACGCAAATTTACTGGTCAGAGCAATTGTAAATAGCATACATTTAGTGGAATTCCCTTTTAGTGCATATACATAATCAAATGAACTTGTCATAGATAGTACATTTTTTACATTACTTTTAAGCTTAGAGTGCATATCTTTTTTTCTTTAATAAGTCCCGATTTACACGAGAAACATAATTGATGCAATTATATTTTTAAAATTTCTTTTATTTTTACACAGAACAATTTTTTTTTAAATCGCTCGTATTTTTATTTGAGTGAGAGTAGGCACGCATTTGTACAAGAATTGCTAGTACAATCGAGTGTGTAATCGTCTTATCTTCCCCTCACTCCAATGTCTTAACAGGTAAGCAATATTGCTGCAATATTTTCGTCGTGTAAGTGGGGACTAACTATGCTTGTGTAAAAACACATTGTAGGTACATATCGATGGTCACAAGTAGAAAGACCCTTACTCAAATAATTGTAACTTTACAGGAAAAGGTAAAAACATAATAGAAACTGTAATATTCAACATGTAACTTTTTTTTGTACAACTGCTTATAAAAGCGTTATTTTTTACACTATTGCAATAAATTTATGTGACGAGGTGTATTTGCGTGAAATGTATAGGAATCACTAAAAACTCAATTTCGTACAGAAAACGAGTTAGGGATTTTCCACTTGTGACCATCGATATGTATGTATGTGATTTAATATTATAAATCTAAATAGTTCTTTTTAAAAAATCCTTGTTTTTCACTAATTCGAATAAGTTTTAGAGATAAAGAACGTATCATCTATTTTGCATACGATCAATGTCTTTGTTTACACTTCTTTTTTTTACACGAAGTTTTCTGAAACCAATTATCGTGTAAAAATAGAATTAGGTGTATCGTACTTTTTATACTTTTGCTTCCTTTTCTGCTGTAAGTTTACCTTGTACTACAATAGTTTTTATATTTCTTTTATTTTTGTCATTGTATGTCAATAATATTTTAATACTGTTTTATTATAATTGTTGCTATTGTTTTGGATGCTGCTACGATTGTTGTAATTTTTAAAACCAACATAAGTTTAGAGCAAAAGGTTGTGTGCTAAACTTTTTTTATTTTTGTTCTTTTTGTACAAATTTCTTTTTACTTTGCCCTCATGGTAAATTTCACTGAAAGTAATAAATAGTTTTACATGAAAATTTCTAAAATAAACAATAGGAAGACGAACATTTTCTGTATTTATTCTATTAAACTATTTAATTTATAAATATGAATAATTACAAAAATCTTGAATAAATAATTAGAACATCTAAATAAATAATTAGGTCAAACAAATTCTTCTGCTATATATTTGTGTGTATCTTTATTAGGGTGGGGCGATTTGAACATCTTAATGAGCGAATCGCGTTTCTGATTCTTGGGATTGTACTGAGCAAAAAAGTCCACTAGACCATATGTGTACGGTGAAAATCGAGCCTCCCGATTTTGACTTGAAATTTTTTCTCAGACTTTATTTTTTTGGAAAATTTGCAAATTTTCTTGGGCTCAGGAAAAAAATTAGGTTAATAATTATAAATTTTTATGTTTTTTGAAAATCTTATTTGTGTCTATTAAAGAATGTTTCAGAATTTTTAAACAGCATCGCATGACTTGACAATGTCTGCTATGACACTTGTTACCATATTAAATATTTCAATATTCACAGCTCTGTGTTTTAAACTTTTAAAACGAATTTTCAAAAAAAAAAAAAAAAAACATGTAAATAAATGCAATTTTAAATTCACATGAGATACTGGCAAATTGAATGAATGAAAAGAAAAAATATTATTTTACACAATATTAAAAATATACACAAGTTTGAATATCCTTACAAATTTAATTTAATACTTAAAATTTCTCTAACTAATATCAAAAGCATAGAATGACTCACAAAAAACAAAAGAGCTAAAGCAGTAATATATTACATTACATTCTGTATAGAAATTGTAGAAAAAGACATTTGTTTTTTCTTTTGCTAAGAACAAAGACGCAAAGAAATAAATATTTATAATATATAGAACAAACACTGCTTTAAAATTTCTATTCAAACTTAACAACCTGTATGTGAACAGGGACATACAACCCGTTAGTTCATTTTATGACATTGTACGCCATTTTTCATGTGTTTTATCTAGCAAACAGTCTGCAAGTTATCTATTGCGGGGTAATCGTACTGCTTAAGACTGCAGAAATATCTTGCACAATGTTATCCTCAACTTCTGTGATAGCTCTTGGCAAATCATGTGAGTAGTCTACTAGCAGTACTGCGAACTTAGTTAGTTTCACACATTTCCTTTTAGCTGAATAGAATCATGCATAAAAACGTCTGCACAGTTGTTTCCCATTCACCAGTAAAAACATATAGAATCTATAGAAAACACCGGTACAACAAAAGCACCAAAAGGTAGTGAATTGACTGAGAAGTGTGACGATTTTGCATAAAAAGTGTGAAACTTTTATGCATTATAAACAAAGAACAAGAAGTAAATAGAAAAATCTGTATCTAAGAGAGTGTATTCATTTGCCTGGCAATCTCATAAAACAAAACTGGGTTAATTGCTGGAAATGTTGAAATACATTGCAAGAATATACATTATATATTTCAAAATGTATTCATACGTGAAGTTAAAACACACTGAAATTAAATAATAACACAAATTTATTTGCAACTATTTACTGCATATTATGTTGTATGTATTCAAAAACAAATTTCTGTAGCTTAATTGGTTAGCGCTGCCACTCTAAACAACATCAGTTGCTGATAATTATTAGTTTTCTTTTTTCCATCATAACTAATATTTATCACAGCGCCCTTCTTCGGTGGTATAGCTTTCAAACGCCACCGAAGTAAAATAATTAAATAAAGGCTATAATATCAAGCTTTAACATTAATTCGCCTACTCACCACCAGAGGCGCTGCAATTCTGCACTAAAACAAACATAATGCGCATTTGCAGAGTTTTGATATAAAGCTATCTTCTACTTTCACCACCTTCACTTCTTCAATCAGTCCCCTTTCCAAAGAACGTAACGCAAATATATATAGGCATATTAATTGCCTAAGTGTTACTCCTATTTTTAAAAAAATATGATTAGTAAAATATGCAGATTTTAAAATATAAACCCCAAATTTCCCTAAAGTAAAAGTTTCCTTAAGTGATTTTTCAGTTTATAACAAAAGAAAATCATAATAGCTCCATACTTGTTACATTAAATATAAAACCAATTTTCCTGTGAACTTTCATAGAAAGACATTAAACAATTAAAAACAGATACATATTAGCATATTTAAATAAAAAAAATTAAACTTAAATATTTCACACATTCTCTTTAACACATATTGAGCCTGATCAAGTTTTTGGAAAGTACTAACGTCGGCTAAAACCGACAATACCAACCACCACAGTGTGGCTATAAATTACAAAAATTTATACTCATATACAGACACACATAGGCCCAAATAAAAATCATACACATAGCAAAAAATATTCAGAGAGAAAAAAGTGTAATTTTGTTGTTTCCTTGTCCTTTTGTTGTTATTGTCGTGCATTTTATTTTGAATACAGACATGTTTTGAAAAACATACAAACTCTTCATACATGCAGTGGGAACCAAAACTGTACGAATGTTTTGCATTAAGGATGGTGATTTTGGATGCGCTCATGCGGCCTATGCCAAAAGTATTCTTTTCCATCAGACTGGTATCGGTTGACTTTCGTTGCGTCGCTTTAAATAACCCGTTTCTAGTCATCTACTGTCTAATTTTTTTTTTTGGGTTTTACAGAAATGAAGGCGTTTTTTCACATTTCTATCGGAAAGTCATGGCTTTTTCTTTTTAACACTGTCTTCTAAACGAATTCTATTTAATGCGCGTTTAACCGTCCAGCAACTGACAACCTTACCAATTCGTTTTGCAGCATTTTTCGTGTTCTTGATGTCCTTATTATGTAGCAAACGTTCAATCACAAAGCAATCTTGATTATTATTACAAGCTACATTACTGTGTGAACAAAAAATATGTGTTTAATTGTGAACCAATAGTTTCTTAGTGGAGGTACCAAAGGGTATGGTATTTGGATAAAACCCAATGTGGACCAAATGATGTTAGATGATGTGAACTGTAAATTTTTAGGTTTATGGAATAAAATGGATGACGAATGTTGTAGGTGTTGATGATCTTTAATTTAATGCCAATTAAATAATTGTGAAATAATTGGTTGTTTATTTAGTAATAGATTATTTTTGTTTAGGTTTTATTTTATACAAAATAATTCATTTATTTTATCTACTACACATTAGTTTATCTATTTCAGTTTAATTGTTTGTTTAAAATTCAGTTGATGATTTTGATTATGTGAATGTTCGCATCGGTGGTTGATTAAATTGTGTTTTTCTTTTCTCAATTGCTGCGCATGCTCTATATTAAAGGGTGTCCCAACTAGAACGCAATTTTTATTTTTAAATCAAACACAGATATTTGAAAACAAAATCGTGAAACTTTATTATATCGTAAAGTAGACAGAATGAGGTTATGTATGGAATAAGATATCGTGCAGATGGCCGCCGCGGCTTTGCTGGCACACACGCGATCTTTTAATGAAATTTTCAATGACCTTTTTGCACAAATGCTGCTTTACAATGTTTCGCGTTTCATTTGTTTCGCCAATGTGGTCAATATTTTTCGTGTTTTAGCGTGTTATAATATATTTATAATTCAATTTAAATATTCAGGGTTTACAGTAATAGCATTTTCATACTTGTATACATTTAGGAGGAACGCATGGAAGATGTTGAAAATGTGAGAAATGCATTCACACTTGCATCATCTAACATCTACCATCAGTTAAGTAGACAAAATAAATAAAAACCACGCGGATTTTAAATAGTAAAATTAATTTTGAAAAGGATTTAATAATAGGATTGATAATACGTTTGAAAGATCAAACCCAGATATTATTGCATTGTATAGGATTATTAATAGAATGTATACTGGAGGAAGATGATGATTATTAGCAAAGTTCAAATTTCATTTTGTTTGTTAATTTTTTATTGTTGACCATAAAAGTAACTTTTGTTAGTGATGTAACTTAAATTTCATTTTCACTGTCAGTTTTGCTAGTGATGACACTTTAAATATCGGAAGATGTAAATGGAACAAAATGAGTTAGGAACATCTTGTGAAGATGTTGAAAGATGCTGATTTTCAGCTCTGTACATTTTTTATGGGAAAATTTCAACATCTTCGGAAATTGATGGTAGATGTTAGATGTTGACAAGTGTGAAAAGGCTATAAGAAATATACAGAGCTGAAAATCAACATCTTCACTAGATGTTCCTAACTCATTTTGTTCCCATTCACATCTTCGGATATTTTTAGTATCATCACTAGCAAAACTGATATTGGAAATGAAATTTATGTTACATCACTAACAAAAGTGACTTTTATAATCAACAAAAAAAAATTAACTAACAAAATGAAATTTGAATTTTACAAATCATCATCATCTTCGTCCAGTATAATAAAAGATAATAACCCTATACAATGCAATAATGTCTGATGATCTTTCAAATAATAATCAATCTTATTATTAAATCCTCTTCAAAATTCATTTTACTTTTTAAATGCGGCGTGGTTTTTGTTTATTTTGTCTACTTAACTGATGTTAGATGTTGCAAGTGTGAATGCATGTTTCACATTTTCGACATTTTCCATGCGTTCCTCCAAAATGTATGCAAGTGTGAAAAGGCTATTATGGGAAAATTTCAACATCTTCGCAAATTGATGGTATGTAGATGTTAGATGTTGACAAGTGTGAAGAGGCTATAAATGCTTTATGCTAATTTGTACACTGTGGATTTATTTAAATGCAATTTTTAGCAATTTTATGGCATTCTTTTGCAACAATTTTATAATATTGTTTTCAATATCAGTTGGCGTTTTTGTAATTTTTAAAGATCTTTTAATTTTTTATTTAAAAATCAAGTTAATTATTTCACAGGTCAAACAATAATGAACAAATAGAGCAATATAAACTTGATAACGAGATCGCAACAAACAAATACTGTTAGATTTTAATAGAGCAATATCGTGATATCGTGTCTAAATAGTGATTTTTTTTTTTGAAGCAATTTATTGTAGCTTTTATGCTTTATAATTTAAAATAAGATTCCATTATTATATTTCTATTATTTTCATTACCTTACTTTCTTAATGCAAACCATCCGGACAGTTTTGCTTCCCACTGTACGAGTATATGTATGATGTGTATGTGCTAAAGTATGAGTGGTAGCTATCATTTTTTTGTATTTTATGGGTCTTATTCAAAAATTTCACAAAATATTAATGTTTGCAACATTTTTTGAAAATATTTTTTTCTGCAACAATTATGTTGGAATGGATAGACATGTTTTAAATATTGTACTGTTTATAGGAGATCAGTTAGAGAAGAGACTTTAAAATCTGCTTACAAATATCATACTGTAGTTAAAGCTTATATATAAACCATTTTTCTGTAATTTTTTAAACTGCCTACATACAGTGGGTGGCCAAATTATTAGTTTCACATGAAAAATTGTTTAGTTTGAAGCCGTATCACATTATAAAATAGTGGAAATTTATCCTTTTATTTGTTTTTTTATGTAAATTAAGTGTTTTGAATTCAACTAAAAACAAATTCTTTTGTTTTAAAAATATATATTTGAGGAAAAGAAATATTACAAAAATTTTTGAAAAAAAATCTTAATATTTCATAAAACCTTCTTTGACATCAATTACAGCTTGCACCCTTTTTTTGCATGCTCTGAATGCATTTTTGAACATTTTCTTTTAGTTCTTCATCGTGATGCCAGCCTTTGATCAATTTAATCAAAATTGCATATTTCACACTTCAGAGCAGAATGACAGATAATGATCTACAATTGCACTCTAATGTCACCAATCATTGTTGACACTGCACAAAATATTTAACAGTATTACCAGAATTAAAATACGAAAACCTCTGGTACAAGAAATAAATATATAAACGTATTAAAAGCGGTTGAATCTTAATTAATAAGTGTAACTAATAATTTGGCCACCCACTGTATGTATGTTTATGTTTGTATGTAGGTATTGATGTATTTCAGTGCTTGTTTAGTCATCCACAAACGAATGAATAAAACTTTAAATACACAGCATGCATGCATCATCATCGTTCTCGGTACATCATTGCAGAGAGACTGGAATTGCAACAAAGAATTGCAAAAATAAAACCCAGAAATCTTTCAAATGGAGTTATTATGATTTATACGAGATGTTGTAAACGAAATAGACTGTATAATAAGCAGTATATCAGAAGTAGTTTTTGTATTCATTTTTGTTACTTTATTTACTGCATTTGGTTGTTTCATTTAGTCCAAAAGTCATTTAAATTTTAAACTTTCATTGTAGTTTGTGTATGGCAAAATAGTAAATGGAAATTCGAATTTACTTATCATTAAATTAAGCAAATTATTGTAAAAATATACTAATTAAAAATGGAATTTACTGCTTGTGTAAATGTAAATGAAAGGATTTAAAGCAATACTAACTTAAAACATATAATTAAAATCATATATATATTAAATTAAATTAAGTCATGTAATTAACAGAGATGCCAAGAGAAATTAAAATTGATTATTCTAAACATTAACTTGCATGAGATGACAGTTATACTTTAAATGAAATTTATATTTCAAAGTACAAAATTGTCTAAATATTTTATATTTAAGCAAATAAATTGAATTGTTCTTGAAATTTATTTTTCAAATCAATGTTAAATTGTTTATGACATTTCTAATTTATGATTAATTTAATGTTTTTACATTGACAGTAATAATCAAAGTTAATAGCAACCTTTATAATGTTAGCAAAAAAACATTAGTCTTTGAATTATCACAATTATTTTGCAGTTACTCAAAAACAGGAAATCGTTATTTTTTTGCAGTATGATTCAATCAAGTTTCACTTTTTAGTTAATTAAGCCAGAATATTAAACTTTTTGAAAAAAACTATCAATTGTAAATAATTGCTGTTTGTTTGTCTGTTGTAGGACTTTATATTGTTTATAAACTTTTTTTACTTCGTCTTTCCCATAAATTATTTTGACTTATTTTGTTAAAATGTCAACATGTTTTTAGTTGCTTAACTGCTGTTCAACTGTTATTTTCCACAATCGCCTTGGTTATGTACTCCACTACAAAGTGAAACTGAAATCGTTCTCATTTCAAAGGCATTCTAAAAAATTAGTGAAATTTTATTCTACGATAAACCAAACTAAAAATGATACGACGGCGTTTCTTAGTCTAGCATAGAAAGAGAATATGTAGTTAGTTTTTCAAAAACATCTTTGTTTTTCAATATAATCTCCTCAAACTTCAATACACTTAGTCTAACGCTTACCTAGACATTCTATCCCTTGATTAAAGTAGTTTTCCTCAAGGCCTTCAATATAGTGGTTAACAACTGTAATTGCAACTTCATTTGAGGTAAAACGCTTGACAGCTAGAAATTTGTTTAGATTCGGGAACTGGTAAAAGTCTCTGGGAGCTAAATCAGGAGAATAAGGTGAGTGGTCAAGCAACTCGTACTTTAATTCGTTGATTTTAGCCATTGTTGAAACACTCTTGTGCGCTGGTGCGTTGTCTTGATGAAAAATATTTTTTTTTGTGTTTTAAACCAGGACGTCTTTCTTGATTTTTTACATTTAAAATGTTGCACTAGTACTCAGAATTTATTGTTTTACCCTTTTGCAAGTAGTCAATCATTAAAGTACCTTTGTCCTGGAAGTCGCATATAGATCAACTAAAACGTAAATTATCATCGGCCATTGGATATTTATATAAGATGAGAAACAAACTCGATAGACATACAAAGCTGATTATCTATCAATCTTTAATTCAAAGCCATCTGAATTACCATGTACTTATATATTAGTATAAACGGAACTCCGATATCAAATCTTTGCAAGTATTCCAAAATAAGGCACTGAAGCTTTTATATAACCTACCAAGAACACACCCTATTTTGGACTTATATAAAAACATTGCAAAAGGTATTATGCCTATTCGGCCTTCATAGATTTCAGTTACACATTTATGTTTATAAATTATTGCATAACATAGGATATCACAGTATCCGATTGGAAACCGGTCATCATAATTTCAATACAAGACACTCTACTGATCTCAGTGTAGTAAGATGTCGCTTAGAAACCACAAAACAGCGAATTCAATACTTGGGTAGTGTGGAATATAACAAATTAACAGAATTTGTTAAAGAGGCTGAAACAATATCAATTTATAAAAAGAGATTAAAAGAATATTTATGTGAAAATTGGGAAATGCTTCTGCAATAAATGCTATTAAGTTAGAATGATCTTATTTTTTATATAATTTAATTCAAAATCAATAAATATGTAAACAATTTTGTAAAAATAGTTGCTAGCTTGCCTCTATAATGTTCTAGTGGCGCTGAGGCACCTACTACAATATAAAATAAATATTTTGAATGATAATAAAAAAAAAAGTCCCAAAAAAACGTTGCCATAACTTTACCAGCCAATTGAATTATTTTTGCCTTCTTTGGGACACTTCTTCCAGCTTCAGTCCATTGCTTGGATTGTTCTTTTGTCTCTGGAGTATAGTGGTGGAACAATGCCTCATCCACAGTTATGAAACGAAGCTTAAAATCCATTTTTTTTCTTAAAACGATCCAAACAAGCTTGAGAAATTGTCATTCTAATGCATTTTTGGTCGACTGTTAACAAATGCGGCAAATGCAGAAAGCTTTTTCATCTGTAGTTCTTCTTGCAGAATTAAATGGACTCAATCATTTGAGATGCCCATGATATTGGCTATTTCACGCACTTTTATTCGTGAATCATTTGATACCATATCATGCACTTTGGCTACAATTTCTGTTGTTGTTGCTGTTTTTGGACGTCCACTACGTAGTTCATCCTCAATGCTTGTACGAGCACGTTTAAATTCAGCAATCCAATTTTTTACTGTATTTACTGCATTTAAAGGTGCACTTTCACCTAACATATTCACCATATCATTATGAATATCTTGTCCCGATAAACCTTCTTGTGAGTCTTGATTATTTTCCAATAATGTCCAAATATAAGATATTTAGCACAAATAATAAATTACCAAAAAAAAAAAAAAATTCACACTCTTACATTCACACAACTTAACAGCCGAGAAATTAATGTTGCCAAATTAGTTAATTATTTCGACAACAAGTTAGTTATATAAATTATATTTATTATTGCAAAGAATGGAAAAAACAAAGGGGGAAAATTCATATGTAACATTTAACAGTATAAGAAAAACGTAAAACACACATGATAATGATGACAATGATAATGATTGTTGTAAAGCTAATGGTTTGCGGTTGTTGTTATTCTAGTTTCTTAAGCAGCCGAAATTATAATAAGGTCAATGTAAATGCCACGCACATCATCACACTAAAAGCTGAACAAATTTACTCTTACCAACACATAGACAGTTTCAGGCATCCTGTCTGTGTTTATATAAATAATTGTAAGTGTCACAGTTATAATATTAATAAAGAAACACTTTGGTACGTAACAAAAACATATATATGTGTATAACGTCTGTGTGAGCGATAGTATTTCATACAAAATATGTAATATAAATATATATTTAAAAGTAGATTTTGCAAGGACACATAATAATCTTCTGTTTCAACTATTTGTTGCCGCTCAGACTGCTTATGTCTCTGCCAAATCTGTGCAGTGTAAATAGAAATAAAATACTGCATTAGATGTTCAGTATCTCTACTTAAAGTGCACACAAAATCCACATGCAAACTTGGACAAGAAATAAGAAAAACCTTGTGTTATTTACTTCATTATGTATGACTTGGATTGGTTTGAGAAAATCTTGTTTGCCATAAAAAGTATATTTTCAGTGCCAACAACTAAAAATTAGTTTTTCTCTTTTCTTCTTCGACTCAATAAGAGAACTAACAAAGCTTTTAAAATATTGCACCCAGAGATGATGCATTACTAGTAGGTGGGTAAATAGCTTTAGCAGGATTTATAATTTAATACTCAATATCATGCTTGAAATGGTTAAGTTTAAAAATACTAAAAATCTAATTTTTAATATACAGCTGAATTTTAACAACTTATTCATAATGAATAGTTTATTTTCGTAAAGACTTTTAGTTTTTAACTACACAAAGGTTTACTTTGCAAAGAACTGTAATATTTGTTAAATAAATATTTTCTCTTGTAAGAAAATTTAACAGAATCTAGTGAAAACGCTTCAACTTATACCAAACTACAGACAAAAACAATAAACTGATTCATTTGGTTGGCCGTGTTCATAAAGCAATCATAGTTTCTGGAAGGTTCAAAACTAAGATACTAGAATGTTCGTGACTGCAAGTCTAGAATATTCGTGTCTAGAATATTCAGCCAAAATCGTTAAAATTCAATTTTGCCATATTGCTAAGTTTATGACAGTTTATAACAATAATGTTTATAAATCAAAACTACTACAAGGTGGCGCAAAAGTAATCCTCCTATCAGAAAATGCCATAAATTTTGCGAGGCCCCTAATGTCAGTTCTGTTTTGACATTTGTGTAGTAAACACATGCGAAATACACGTTAATAAACAATGTTACGCTATACTGCTCCAGAACGCGGAATATTCCTGACAGAACTGACATTAGGGGCCACCTTGTACAAATGCTAAACAAGTTGTATGTTGATAAGCACGCCATCTGTTGATGAATTTGTTAGTAATAATATTAATACATTTTGTTTAACAGTTTTTTTGATGAAAATTTCAAAGGTTGTCTCGGATTTTTGCTTATATCTCTCTTATTTATGGAAGAATTTTGCTGGTAAGCATGTCTGATAGAATTATTGAAGACTTGGATGCCGAAGATATCTGGGAACTTCAGAAAATTGATTTCAACAGACAGACAGAGGGACATGGCTTAATAGACTCTGCTATCTATAAGGATCCAGAATATATATACTTTATAGAAAACAATAAAAAGATCAAATAGACAATAATAAGAAATAAAAAAATATTTAAATTTATGTGGGTATTTTCTCCTATTTTCTTCATTCTACTTTAGCATAGTCTTAGGTTTTATCATTTTGCAATTAATAGCCTGTTCGCCGATCTCGAACGTTAACGTTCGCTTAGATAAGACTTAAGACACAAACTTTTTATCGTATCTATTTTTTACTCAATCAAGTTTGTTTATTCCACAATCAAGTTTATGTCTTAAGTCTTATCTAAGCGAACGTTAACGTTCGAGATCGGCGAACAGGCTATAATATTCTGCAGGCATCTTCCTTAATAAATTGTTTTCTGATTTTGTTAAAACTCAATATATTAAATTATTATTACATTTTCTTGATTACAAGATAACAATATATAATCCTAAGCCAAACATTACTAAATCCTTACAACCACTAACTTAAGTATGTATAACTTGATCTCCTTTCATTACAATCCACTTTTCATAAACAAATGACACAGAAAGCCTCGTTTTTTTATCCATAATTTCGCTTTTGTTATTGTTGTGAAAACAAAACAAAAATAGAAATGATTGTCATAATTTTCATTGCAAGAATAAGAAGAAGATAAAGTGCAATAACCACAACAATAAGTACTAAATGTTTCGGGTTTTGTGCTTGATTTTATAAATTTTCTATTTTATTTCGCAAAATAAAGCGAAAGACAAAAAATAAGCACATACATACACATACATACATACATATGTATATACTGTAATACCAACAATGACAAAATAAAATAACAATATAAAAAGAAAACTAGATAAAATAGTAATACTGACCTGACCTACTCTGCACGTTGAGACACAATGATGTTGGCTCCATTGGAGTTCACTGTTTGTTGCGCTGCTCCAAAAATATCGTTGTTGTAATCGTTATGGAACTGTTACACACAAGAATACTAGAATAAATTTATGAAAAACAACAAATTAGGTTTTTGTTAATTTTATTTGCATATTTTAATAGATTTTTCTTGTTTTTTAATTAATTTGTTATTGGTTTCTTTATTTGCAATTTCTTTTCAGACGTCATTTTTGCTTTTTATTAAAGAGGTAATACTGCTGGTTATAAAAAGTATTAATTATAGTTTTTTCCTTAAATATTAAAAGAAAACAGCTTGAAAAGAAGAAAAATAAATAGATGTGTAAAATAAAGGGCTGCAAGAATACATTCATTTGTTTATCACACACAAGCATTTCAATATTCATTCAAATATTTAAATAGTTAAAGAGTGGTTTACAGAGTTTAAGAGTTAAAATATAAAAGAGAGTGTAGTCTGTGTTTTACTTTGTCATAACGAAGGCACACATTGCATTTACTCTTTTTCTTTGAACATTTATTTACTCAATTTGCAAATGCAAACATTCGTATGTATATGGTAATAGTTAGAATGTGTATAAGAAATACTACATAGTAAAATTAGTACTTGTTTGTATTCTTATTACGAAGTAAAACTGTGTGAAAACAAGTGCTTTTTTAATAAGTTGTGTGCGGCATAGAGTTAACAAGAGTAAACAAAAACTGAAATAAACAAAAAAAAAAAAAAAAAAATAGTAAAATTTTAAGGTGAATACATTATTAGGATTATGATTATAACATTTTTTTGTTCATATTACAGTCGAACTTCCCTATAATGAATCTGCATGGGACTAGAATCTCTTCATTATATAGAAACTTCATTATATAGAAATTATTAGATTATTATTAATTATTATTAGATATCCACCAAAGAAAAGTTCGATTGTATATTCATATATATTTTATTTGCTAATATTTTATACTGTAAAATATGTACAGATGGCCACAAGTGGATCAGATAATGCAGATGAATTAAGCCGAAATGACTCAATTTTACTTACTAACTCAACACTAAAATTAAAAATTTTAAGCGGTGAGTTGAAAATTAGCCAAAAACGAGGCAGAAGTAAAGTGTGGAATATGTTTGGCAAAATACTTCTATAATAAAAGAATTTGATGACTAATATTATACAAATATATCTCTATTAAACAGAATTTTGTAACAAAAATTATAAAAATTGGAATAAAAGTATATTAAAATGGACCTTCACATTTTTGCGTTTTATATTTACAATTTCCATAACAAAAATTACTAGTGATAATAATAATATATTCATGTAAGGAGTAAAACATTCAAATAATATTATATTCGAAGCTTATACAAATTTTATTATGTCTGTTTTATATGAATGTGGTTGTTGTTTTTCTGTACAAATACAGTTGGTTTTTTTCTCTTTCGCTTTGTGTGTTCATTCATTTGTTTTTTAAACACAAAATGTAAGACACTACGTACCTAAATCGTGTGTTGTATTTTACTTTACCTACTTAAAAAATAAATGAATGTATTCATATGCCTTTTGAATGTAGTCATGCAGACCTTTAGTGTAAAATATGCAGGATTCTTTATATTTTTGTTTGAATAGCAAGCAGAAGGAAAGTGAGAAAAAAAGTAAATATTTATTAACAAACAGAGGGCATTGCCTTCTATCTGGCGAAAGCTCATTTAACTAATGAGCAAAAAAGACAACAACAACAACAAAGCATAACTTTAATAACAAAAACGTTATAAAATAATAGCAGCAGCATAAAACAGTGTTGTCCAACCTCTGACTGATAGTCCGACAAACTATCGCCTAGTCTATCTAACAGAGAAATTCATATTTGCATACATTATTACAAGTTTAATATATTATGAGTAGCAATTAAATTAGTTGTTACTTTTTATTTTTGTTAAAAAGTTTATCCGTTTTTAGAAAATTGTAAATTTTCCTAGAATTTGAAAGCTAATTTTTCTGTGGCAGCAAATTAAAAATATTGGACGTAAAAATCTTATGCATCCTTGTAAAAATTAAAATCGTAAAAAATAGTCTATATTCAAATCAATCGTTTAAAAGATCTTTCATTGTAAAGGGTGTC
The DNA here is from genome assembly GCA_916048285.2 of Bellardia pandia. NCBI lineage: Eukaryota > Metazoa > Arthropoda > Insecta > Diptera > Calliphoridae > Bellardia > Bellardia pandia. The sequence continues at coordinate 19,315,607 of OU696532.1, read as the reverse complement.
CGAACTACAAATCAATGGTTTCAATGGTGTTTGGTATCGTGAAATGATAACCAGTTTTTTATTGCCTAGAATTGAAGAAATGAATTTAAAGGGCATGTGGTACCAACAAGACGGCGCACAGTGGTATTTTTTTTTTTGCAAAAAGTCTATTTTTTTACAGTTATTTTTTAGAAATCTAATGATGCAATTCTGTAGAGAAATGTTTCATTAGTAGAAAACCATGATTTGTTTTCGAAAAAAATAAAATTTTCTATAAAAAAAAGTGTGGTGAATTTATCTAAATATTATACAACGAAAACTGATGAAAATTTCACTACATTTCAGTTGTTTATACAATAAATATGGTTCAACTACCAATAGTTTTAGAGCATTTTTATTAAAATATAGTATTTTAAATTTAATAGAAAAGAAAAAAAATATTTAAATTACATATATAGTTTAAGAGATCTGAGCAAATCAAAATGACTCCAAAAAATTTTGCATTTTCAGTTTTCATTAGAAAAGAAATAAGTTAGCTCGGTCTACCTCCGTATTAGTACTACTTCTAAATGAAAGTTTGGAATATTTTCTTTCATTTTATGTAAAAAAAATCTGCGACTTTTTGCGATCGCTGAACAAACTTATAAATTTTGTGATAAAACTCACGTATTTTTTATGAATATTTACAATAAATTGCAATGCATATTTACAATAAAAGGTTTTGTATACTTTTAGGCTTTTACTTTTACTTTTTAATAATTTATTGACAGCAATATCGAAAAAGTGCATAATAAAAAAAGAAAAACTGTACAACAAGGGACTGGGTCGTCGAATGACGGAAATACTTCAAGGCGTTTCTTTTCTAATCCTGCTCATGTGGGCACAAAATTGATACGGGGAAGTTCAAGAAATTTTCGTGGGATACTGCTGAGCTATTCGTTCGTTAATACAATTGGTACTTCATGCCAGCTACTGTCCATAAAGTATTTATACATGGAAATGACATAGTTGAAGCAGCAGTGCTCCCTATAGGCATGCTCTCCGAGGAAGCGGAAGAAGCACGTAATAAGGATTACAGAAATTATAGATTAATGTTTTCCAGAAAATGTAGTAGAACTACAACAAATACTGATATTTTGCATCGTTTGCTTGCATCATCTGATCCCTATATAAGTAGTATAAGACGTCAACCACGTAAACATATTTTGGAACTAGATGATGTAGTAAAAGAAATGATAGATGATGAATAAAAGTCTATATTTTAATGCATGTATTGAAATTTATTTATAAAATAATTAGTTTTGGTAAAGAAACAAAAAGTTGTGGGAAAAAATATAGTATGGGTTATATGGGCAGTAAGTGGGGGCGTTAATTGAGCTAACCAAAAGCTCTGTGCCAAATTTCAAAAACTTTGGAACAAAAAAAAAAAAAAAAAAATGTTCGGTTCTATGGGCGGTGGGTAGAGGGCGTGACCAATTTTGATGAAACTTTATATTTTTCTTAGTTAAGCCAATCAAAGGCTCTGTGCCAAATTTCAACAATCTACGAGCACTCCTTATATTTTTTTCCAAACATTGTATGAACAAATACCACTGTGCGGCGCCACATGTCATACAGCCAGAGAAACAATTCAATTGCTGCATCAGTCATTTCCCGGTCGTGTTATTTCGCGTTTTGGAGACCAGAATTGGCCGCCTAGATCGTGCGATTTAACACCTTTAGATTTTTTTTAAATTGTTTTATAAATGCACACAACAATTGATTATCTTTATTATGGTAAAACACACTTTAATATTTATTTTTCTTCTTTAAATATTTTTTTTAAACAGACGAGCTCCAATTTATATTTTTGATGAACAAAATTTTTTATTAAAATGTTTATATATGTTACTTTGTTGGTAACGTATATTTTGTGGAATTATTTATTTGTTATTGTTTTAATACAGGCTTTATTTTTCACATCAACATTTACGTGTTTTGTGTTTTTATATTCATATAATATAAAATACAATTATTTATTCATTCTGTTTTAGCCATAAAAACGTTATACGTTCTAACGTATTAAAAACTCTGCAAATCAACTAAATATACATCCTAACGCAGCGGTTATACATTTCCAACTAAATATGTGCTGTTACAGTTAGTGCAGCCTTAGCTGAAATCTCCTTATTCTCTTAGTGGAATACACAGAAAACCAGTGTTTTTTTAATGAGCCTTAAAAGTTAAGTTAACAGTGTAAATAAATGTTGAGCTCTCAATTTTATTTTATGCCTTAAAAAGAGACATTTGTTTAAAATAAACCAGACGAGCTAAACATTTGTATACTGTGTTAATTTAACAGTTAAGTTAACATTCATTTAATACATAACTGTTAAATATTTGTACATTTCTGTTTTTTTTGTGCTCTTTGTTGTTGCTTTTCACTATTTAATGTTTTTTGTGTTTGTTGATGTTTTGTTTGTATTTTTATACCCTTCACCATCGTGAGAAGGGTATATATAAGTTTGTCATTCCGTGTGTAATTTCCACAAATTTTCCGACCCTATAAAGTATATATATTCTGGATCCTTATAGATAGCGAAGTCGATTAAGCCATGTCCGTCTGTCTGTCTGTCTGTCTGTCTGTCTGTTGAAATCAGTTTTTTGAAGTCTCCAGATATACTCGGGATCCAAACCTTCAATAGTTCTGTCAGAAGTGCTTTCGAGAAGTTTGCTATTTAAAATCAGCAAAATCGGTTTAGGTCAACCAGAGTTATGAACCAATATGTGAGACCACCTCCATAAAAATTTGATATTTTTCGTCCATTTTATTGCAATATTTTGAAATATATTGCAGATAATACCATGAAATTTTGTATACGTTGTTTGTACTATAAAAGAAGAAAGTGTGCAGAAAATAGTAAGAATCGGTCCATGATTTCTTATAACCCCCATACAAATATATATATTCTCGAAATATGGCTTAATGATAAATAAATGCCTATAAAATTGGAATATCTAGACAAAATTCAGCAAAAATAAGTTTTATACAAAAAGAAATCGCAAAACGAATTTTTTTTTAATTCGGTCCATGTTTGACCATAGACCCCATATAAAGTCCACTTCCAAAATTCACTTAAATACGCATAAAACAGATATAAATAATGTTAAACGGCTAAAATTTGACATAAATATTATTTATAGGCAAATAAATTGTTGTTCTGAATTGTATGGTGGTCGGCCCACAACTGGCCATAGCTCCCATACAAGGACCACATCTGAAAAAGACATTTTTCCCTATATAATATATGTATATATATTGTATAAATATCGTTACCGACTCAAAACTTTGTACAAATCATTTACATATATACAAAAATCATTCCACACAATTTTGTTAATTTCGGTCTATTTTTAACCGTATGCCCCATATAAAGCCCTCTTCGGAAAATCCCTTTAATACTCATAAATCGCTTATAAATAAGGGTACCAATCCAAAATTTTACACGGATCATTTACATACATGCCTAAATCTAACTGCTGCATTTTGAGAATATCGGTCCATATTTGACTAAGGTCCACTACCGAAATCCACGTTAATACTAATATATATCGTATATATAACATTATTATGTTGAAATTCTACGTGAAATATCCTCATATGCATGAAAATAACTGTTCCAAAATTTAAGAAGATCGGCCCATAATTTGTCATACCTGCCATATAGAACCATTTCCAAAAAACAAATAAATTCGGGTCAAAAAATATTCTTTTCGGATTTAACCCATATTCGGTCCATATTTTATAATCATGATATATATCGTTGGAAAGGTATTTTTAATACCTTTTATTTAATGTATTACGAATTATCAGACACCCAGTAGTTCCCGAGATATAGGCCTATGTATTTTCAACTTTAAGGGCCCGCCCCCTCGAAAATAGGCGTGACCGGCAACAAATTTTTTTTTTGCTGGTATCTCCTCTAAAAGCCCTATTTGATTTTGTTTTTTTTTTTTTTTTTGAGCAAAATCACTAAAACCGAATTGTACCCCTTTTTTATACTCTGTTTGTTAAATTACACTCAAGATTATTATGAACATCAGACAGACTCTGTAAATTATGGTAAGAATTGGTAATTAATTCAATTAAAAATGGTAAAAATTAGACAACATTTCAAAATATTTAACATAAATTATGTTGGTCGTAAAATTGTGTTTCAAACAATATATCAAATACTAATAAAATTTGCACTAACACTGAATAGAAAACACAGAATTAGGATATTCTAGTCTAGTGTAGTTTCTGTATTTCTTATTACGCTAAGGTGAAGGGTATTTAAGATTCGGCACAGCCGAATATAGCACTCTTACTTGTTTTTTTTTGCAATTTTGTTTTTACGAGTAAATGTTATTTGTGTTTGTTTTTAGCGTATTATTTCCGTTCGGCTGTTATCTTGTTTTCCATTTGACTTAAATTTAAAATAATTTGTTTTCAAGTTCATTATACATATATTCATATATTTGATTTGTTTATTCCTACTTTTTTCATTATTTCGGATTTACAATAAGTTTTAATTTATTTAAAAAATTTAACAAAATAATTTTTGTTAGCCAATAACCAGAAGGTTCATTTTTGTTTTGTATTAAATTTAAAAGGCAAACTGTAAACAAAAAGCAACTTTTTTATGACCGGAGCATGTTTATTTGGTAAACATTATATATTAGGTCTGTTACAATGACTGGTTTCTAAATAGCATCAATGTTAGACTAACAGTGAAATGTTTTAGTTTGGGGTGACCATCATAGCTGACATTATTTTGTTGAACAAATCGTCATTATCGTCAAAATGTTTTTTATCTTTAGTTTTCTGCGTTTACTGTGATTAAAATTTTCTAATATACTTGTGATGTTGTGATACAGAATGTAACGGTCAGCAAAACATGCCTGGATAAGTTTTGTAAAGGGTGATTGCTTATGTGTATTTTTTTGGATCACAGACTTCAGTTTTGTGGAATTGGCAAAAGTGTGAAGATGTCACGTTTAAAAAAAGTATATATTCATATATTATTTGTGTTGCTTTGCTATGTTTTATTTTGATTATAATAGTTGTAAAAACGAATACCTAGCAAAAGTATATGTGAAAAATAAAATTATATGTGATAAATAATAAAAATTAAGAAACTGAAGCTGAAGTGCCAACGTTTATAGACTTTATTGGATACTGATAATATTTTCAAATATTTTTAAGTATTTGCAATATTGAACATTTGCCTTAGTCAATTATATTTAAATAAAATGAGATAATTAAAACAGAGCTGGTGCCAAGAAAACTCTTGTCAAAAACTTACAAAAATTAAAAGTATTTACACAGCACTGGAATATGACAGAGGATCAGATGCATCCCCAAATTTTTTTCGCAGCTTTTCAACTGCGTTTCGATGTCTTTGTTCATTTAGAATAGCAACAATTGAAATTCGGAAAATTTTTACAAAATTGTGTTAAATTTTCTTTAAAATGTCTTTGATAGCGCTCTTTTTATTCGCTGTTGTTGTAGTTTTTATTACAAACATCATATGTTTTGTTGTTTTGGTTACACAACGTTGTCATATTTATGTTAAAAACCGAGACTTGAAAGTTGTTTGGGAATAAACAAAATCATTAGGAATCTAGAGAACGCAAAATAAAAATGATCGATTTGCAAATACGGAATTGAAAGGATTCCGATCTAATTATTTGATATGCCTGATTATCTCAATTACCTGATAAATCCTTGTTGAGGGTTTAGACTTTGTAATTAATATAAGCTTGACAATAAGGATATTAAAATACCCTTAAGAATATCTTTTTTATAAATAAAATATTATATTATGTTATATTTTCGCAGTTGCTCTCAGCTTATTTCAAAAGTTCAAGACATATTAAAATGTCAAGGAAAGTAGGAGTACAAAAAACAACTGTGTGTTTTATTTGTAATGCAATTCAGTAAAAGCCAATACACACAAAGATAAAGCTATATTTTGTTGTTTCTGAATACATGGATTTATAGTTTTTTTTATTATGCGACACGGTTTCTTAAAGTCAGAGATTTAAAGCAGATTTGCAAATGACTTAAATGTTTCATTAAACTAGATTACATCATGAGTCATACAGATACAAAATTCCTTAAATTATTTTCACGAAACATAAGAACTTGAAAAAAATAAGTTTTGAGTATATGGCAACTAGTCACAACCTTAACAGCCCTAAAAGAGCAAGTAATTTCATACTGTCATCCCACATTATATAAGAATATCACTTCATCATTTCTGTCTAAACATAAACATCATAAGGTAAATGTTTGTCATAAAAACATTTGTCATTACAATGAATTATGGCAATGTAGCATTCTTCCTTAAAAGCATTGACAGACAAAAAATGCGTCTTTTGGTTGAATAAAAAATTACTGATTATTGGTATTTTGAAATATAAGTTTTTGTTAGGCTATTTACTTGTTTCGAATGAGTAATGTACAATAATTTATTATAAATCATTGATTTTTGGCATTAATTTATTCGATATATTAAAAATATAAGCTTATCGTTAGTGAGTGTTTTTCAAAAATAGCTAAGTTTGACAAATTATAAAATAGAAAAAGTCTTAATTAATTCTTAGCTACCAGCTAAGAAAACATTTGTTTTTACTAACAAACAACTTTATAAGTATAACCATTATTTTACTTTTTATATATAACTCTAAAGAAAATATTCAAAATTAAGTATTCGTCTTAGTGCAACTTTTGTAATCCATTATTTGTCTTCTAAATCCTTTTCTATAACTTAGGTTAAATACGACTTCATTTTCTGCTGTCTCGTTTCTGGTTTTTGTTATATTTTTAACTTTTGTACAACTAAAGTTAAAAGTCTTTGACAGCATAATTATTTAACTCTAAAGAACAGAAACTAAAACACCTGTTAAGTTTAACAAACTCCAAACAAATGCACACTAAAAATTACGAGGGAATAGTTAGAGTATAATGGAAAAGTAAATACAAAAATGTTTAATTTTGTAACTTTGAAGGGAAAAAAATTTTCAGGGAACTAATATGAAATATTGCTAAAAAAAATAAAAATTTTGAGCAACAAAAGTGTTTTTACATGTTTTTATGAAATATAAAAGCTTTTGTTGGCAATAATTTTAAAAGAATAAAATTGAATTCATTACTACTGCACAATTGTAAAATTTACAAAATATTTATAATATTATCAAAATATAAATAATTAGGTAGACTAAAGATGGCTTGTGTAATACATTGGCGCATATTCAGAAATGATATCTAAGTTTGAACTTTTTTAAGTACCAACTCAAGTTATTCTTAGTTGATTACTTTCAGCACGAAAAGTTACAACCTATTTATGGGTAAAGCTGTAACTTGTAATGTCAACTAACAAATACATTTAAAGAACAGCTGACTGATTTTATTTCTTGTTGTCGATGATGTTAACACATTTGGCCACCAATTCTTTTAGTAGTTTTTTCATCTGGCGACCAATTCGAGTCTCTAAAATACTCAAAGCAATAAATACATATCTTTTTCTAACAATAATAAAAAACTTACCTTATTTTCTTTGCTAATTGTGTCCATTTTGACAAAACAATCACAAAAAAAAAAACAAAACAAACTAGAGATGTGTTTTTCGTCAACAAAAATCTACTAAATGCAGTGTTGCATTTCTTATAACAGCTGAAAGCAGTTGATAATACTATGTTTCCACGTCGACTTGAATCACCTGCTTCGCCTTCTGAATCATGTTTATGAATCATGCTGTTTACATGACTAATAAACTTGATTCGATTTGACAGTTGTCTTTAATAAACAAAGAGAATAAAAAAACAGAATTTACAATTTGTGGAAAATAATTTTTTTTTAATGGACACACAAAAGAGAGTGGATATTAGTTAGCTTATTTGGAAAAAAAAACGTACATTCGTACGTATTTACTTTCTTTACTTCCAGCAACAAGAAAATAATTTGCTTTGTTTACAATACTATTAAATTTTTACAGCTAGTGCAGATAAACTTGCGATAAAAATTAGAGAAGAGTGCAATGTTTCGTGCTTCGCAAGTAGATTCAATACGAATCTACTTGATTCGCTCTTAAAATTTTGTATGGTGAAGCAAGTTGTTTCGCACATGATTGGGGTGTGAAGCATGAATAGAGAGCGAAGCATGTACCGTGGACACATAGTATTAGTTATAATTTATGAATAAGATATTTAACTATTTGTGAACTATTTTTTTGTTTATATTTAATAAGTTTCGACTTTAGTTACAATTTCTGAATATGCGCCATTGTTCTTAATAATATTATGATATTTTCATATTAATAAGAATAGATATAGAGATTATTTATCGTCAACATAAAACAAAAGATCTAAATAAAAACTAAAAATTTTGAGCAAAATTTCACTCAGCAACATAAAGAAAAAACAACAATTTGGAGATGAGTTTTAACACTAGTAACAAAATACGATAAAATTATAATAATATTTGAATTCCTTTGCCAATATTTGGCAATACAACCCACCTTAGTTGAATGCAATTTATGTTGATGATATGGAAAGTTAAATTTTACATACTCAGGTTTATTTATTTAGTTATTTTATTCGACCTTATCTTGAATAGACAAACATTTATTTATTACTCGACAATTTATTTACAAAAATTTATTTGACTCATACACAAATTTGACCTGAGTTATTCTATGCAAGCAATCTTTAGTAATTAAAAGAAATTAACATTGAATTAGTATATTACTAAAATAATCTCTAGACATTCTTTATACTCAATAACTGCCAGGATTCATTAGAAATAATAAAAAGACTTACAAAATAAATTCTGCTTAATATTCAGCTAACAACTTTTCACGAAACGTTTCTAATACTACTTTTATTAAAGTGCTAAAAAGAATACAAAATAAATAAACCAAATCATAGACAATACCAACATATGTATATGACAGCAACAAATGTTGGCCTGACATAAGAAATACATCACATTGTACATAAATTTCCGGTTGTGGAGTTTCTTAATGCCACAATTACAAACCATGAGGGTATTGATGGATGTAAGACTAGAAGCCACAATGAATAAATGAATGAATGAATTGTTTTTAGGTTGAAAGTCGATATTACCTCAATCGTGTGCAATTGGGGTTTCACTGTACACATGGAAAGTCAATAAAACCTCACCTCATCAACACTCAAATATTCAGGCACTGAGCTAAATATTGAAAATTATATTTAACGGAATCGGTGATATTTTTTCATGTGATTTTTTACGTGTTTAGATGCATGATTGAGCAGGAATTCTTTGCAAATCTCTCGTTATGAAAACAAGGAATCAATTAAATGGAAAATAAAAGCTTAATATAAGCAAAAAAAAAACTTTCATAATATGAATATGACATATAACAAAAGTTATTTGACAAACTATAATTGCACCATTTCCGGTGAAAGTTTATGTTGAAAAGTAATATAAAACTATGAACAGAGAAATATCGCACCAATGTTCCATGAAGTGCCAAACCAATTACATTGAAGAATGAATAATAATAACATGAAATTCTATGCTTTTCTTTTGCTCCGCTTTTCTTTGGAAATATCCTGTTAACTTGTCAAATTCTTTATTTTGTCATATTTTATTAAAAGTTTTTTTTGGTTGGACAATGAAATAGCACACAGTTATTTCGATTTTAAATAAAAATAGTTGATGCTAATTTGGGTGGTAAATTCTTGTGTCATTTAACAAAAATATTGTTTATAAATAATTGTGTCACTTGAGAAAAAAGCTTATTTGGGAACTTTAGCAAAAGGTTACAATACAAACAAAAATAGCTGACATAATTGCATGCTCTTCAAATGTCATTAAATATATTAAATTAGATGCGAATTTGCTTAATGTAAAGAAATATCGAAAGAAGCCACCGTGAAAGACAACATTTTCTGACGACAGAGCAATAGTTGAAAAAGCAAGAACCTTTCAAGTCATCGAGAACAATAATGATTGAAATAAATAATAAATTGAGGTTAAATGTTTCCAGTAGACTTAGGGCTGTTTTCTCATTAGGCGATTATCTTTTTCCCCAACGAAAAACTGCTGATTAAAGAAATTTGGTTTTCTCAATGTCTCATTTGCTTCTATTCTGTCGCAAAACTAACCAGCCCTCATTTGCCGATTATTTATTTGTTGTACAGATAAATTCAATCAGCTGACTGCTGTTTACATTTGTTGTGTGGCAATACCTTCAGTTTTTGTTTAAAAATTAAATAGATTTTAGAAAAAAAATTTTAATAGAGGAATAAACATTAATTTGATGGAGTATGAACTTGAATTCCAAGTGAATGTTGAAAGAGTTTATCATGCCAGACCTAATTACCTGGCAGATATGGATATTATTTAATTTTTAAAACATTTGTTGTTTTTGACTTTATTTTTTGTTATTTTTCACATTTGGAAAACAGCTGATTTATGTCAACAACTTGTCACTTGAAGACAGAGTTCCCAATTTTCACATAAATTTTGAGAGGTATTGCCAAATGAAAATTATGTTTCTGTCGGTATATTGAGAAAACTAAAATTGTTAACGGACTTATTATCAGTCTAATAAATTTACGTCGACATTTAGTAACAGGCACTTTGTCGACACATTGAGAAAACGGGCCTTATACTAAGACGCCTCAATGAAAATCAACTAAGAAAATCAATGTAACTAGAAAAAAATCACTTCTGCCAAAAGAGAATATAAAGCCACGATTGTCTTTTGCAAAACTATATCGGAACAGGCATATAAAATTCTGGAAAAGATTGCTCTTCACAGATGAAACCATAATTAATGTGACAAAAAACCAAGAATTCAATTCCCGTTACAATATTAAAACTATAAAGTGCGCTATTGCTCTGTCCATAACTGTATATCGTCGTCGAAAATCCGAAAGTTCGTAACATCAATTTTTCCATTTTTACAGGAGAAGCAAAAAATGTTATAAAATAAAAAATATTTCAGGTATAGAAACAATTAATGGAATATGAAATTAAAACAGAACAACTAAAACAATGCCAGCGAAAAAAACTATATTTTTCGAAATATTTTTAAAGTTATATTTGTTACGTGTATTTGTATTTGTGTTTTCCAAATTTGCTTTGTTATTTAAAAATTTAAATATTTTTTTTTATTTTATTTTATTTTATTTTAATTTCTTACCCCAAATTAGATACATTAATTTATAGAAAATTATTTAATTGTATAATTATGTATTTAGAAAATAATGCACATGTTGATACGTTCTTTTGAATTATGGCTATAAATGCCTTATTTTTGGATGCAAAAATATAAAAATTTTTATAGACATATAAGATAGCCTAACGAATAATAAACAAACAAAAATTCAATTTTGATTTTTTGATGATACTTACTTTTGGATTTTTGGCGACAATATGTAAATATAATATACAATAGGATATATAAATGCCAATTTTTAATTAATTTCTCAGTGACTAAAGCTTCAGTCTAATAATGGCTTCCAAATTAGTAAAATAAAAATCAAAGTCATAATTTGTAATCTGTAATTCCTTAACATTTTAAATCATCTGCAGGTTAAGCAAAAAAAAAATAAAAATTACAATGCGAAATGGTGTAAAATAAACTTTTCCAAAAATATCAAATGACAAACATGCAAAAAATATCCTGTATAAATTCACGTTTTAAGGGTGTGTAAAATTGTTAAAAAAAATGAAATTCAGCAAAAACAATGATGTATACATTTAACAAATATAAACGGCAATGTTATATTCAGACATACGAGTATGTATATGAATTTTGGTGATAAAACCCAAGTACAAGAAAATATATCTTGTATAAAAACTTAACACCGAAGCAAAAACTTATTTTTTTTTTCCAAGTATTTAGTATTTTGGTTGAAGTCAGCAAATAGTTTACATTTGTTGTTTAACAGCACTGTGCAACAGTACAGCAATAGTGTCATATAGCACACAAAACTTGAATAAAAAACATAACAGCAATAAATATAATAAAAAGTTAATTTGGTGAAAATTCACTTTGCGACTCTAGAAATATGGAAAAAAGAGTGCAAGCAATTATAAAATGTCAGATAACACAGACATTTGTGTGCAAAAATGTATTTACTTTTGCCTTGTTAATTCTGTTTTATAAATAAAGCACAATTCGTAAATAGAACATACCAAAAGCATATCACGCTCACGAATTTATGCATACAATTACCCCCTGGCCCACGATGTCGAACGATAGCGTTCGTTTCGATAAGACTTAAGACACAAACTTGATTGTGGAATAAACAAACTTGATTGAGTAAAAAATATATACGAAAAACAGTTTGTGTCTTAAGTCTTATCTAAGCGAACGTTATCGTTCGACATCGTGGGTCAGGGAGTTAATTTAATATTTATTTTGAAAGAAAATGAGCACAAAGTTAAATAAATAGTTAATGTGTTTATTTACGATTTAAATAAGAAATAATTTTATAAATTACATTAAATATTAAAGCTACGGTCACATATGGCAAATATTAACTTCAAACATGTTTGCCCGCATTTGCCTTAAATATTTTCAAAATTGGTTTGATGGAAGATCAAATATTTTTTTCAAAAACAGCAGTGAAACAACTTCAAATAAAATTGTGGCAAACATGTTTTTCTTGTGGTCACATTTGAACAAATATTTGCTTTAGTAATTTATTTCATCAAACTGTCAAAAAATATAAATTTATTTTCTCATAAATAAATTCGATGTGGAAGATTGTGATTGTTTATTTCAAACATATGTATGTATAAATATATTGTATATATTTTTTAACCCTCTGCAGCTGACGTTGTAGTCTGACAGACACCGCAAAAACAAAATTTGCTCGTATCTTTGTACAGTTGCATGTTACGATCTCTATACGCTCGATACCTATTCTGTTTATGTTTCTACGTTGATCAGTGTGAAAAGCGCGGTCGTAGTCAACGCACGTGTGTAGCTGCGTCGTAAGGTGTCTGTAAAACCCACACATCAGTATTAGTGTAAGTATCTAGGAGACCACCACGTCAGTATTATTGTCAAGTTCCATAGTGTCTACGAGACCTCACGTCAGTAATATTGTTAAATTACCATACTGTTTTTCAGACCTCACGACAGTCAAATTGTATTTTATTATTGTTATTATTATGTATATTTTTGCAGGCATTAGACTGAGACAAAATGACTTCAATCAAAAGAACTTCAGCCGGAACTTTTAAAAGCAGTGAGCAGCAAATAATTGATTGGCTCGAGGAAATTGAAGAAGAAGGAGAAGATTTCAGCGACGACGATGTTACTAAAAATCCGAATTTTGAACCAGAACAAATTATATTTGATAGCGACGAAATTGCTTTGGAAGTGGGGTTTCAAGAGGAAAATAGTGGCTGTACGGAATTTCAAACAGAATCCATAAGTGAGAATTTTTATAAAGGTAAAAATGGCTTTGTATGGTCTGCTCAGGAAAGCCGAAGAAATTCCAGAGTGCCGGCTCATAATATTATAAGGCTACCAAAGATTTTAACTACGTCAAAATTTGAAAGTTATGTTGATATTTGGACAAAATTTTTTGATGAGTCTATGCTTTCAAACTTGACTGCATACTCCAACCAAAAACTCAATATGTATAGAATCAAGTTCAAAAATACCAGCCGGGTAGAACTTGTTGATACAAATGAGACTGAAATGAAAGCATTTATAGGACTTTTATATTACTCGTCGGTGTTCAAATGTAACAACTGTGACCTCAATACAGTATTTGCTAATGATGGCACAGGCCATGAAATATTTCGATGCGTTATGAGTAAACACAGATTTTCATGTTTAGTCAACTGTTTGAGGTTTGATGATCTTATGACCAGAGAAGAGCGTATAAAAGAGGATCCTCTAGCTCCTATATCAGATATATTTAACAAGTTCATCTCAAATTCTCGAGCTCAGTACTCCCCTGGCGCCTACATGTGCATTGACGAAATGCTAGTTCCATTTAGAGGTCGTTGCAAATTTGTAATCTACATGCCACAAAAACCTGCTAAATATGGTTTGAAGATCATGATTTTATGTGACGCTAAAACTTTTTACATCTACAATGCTTACATCTACTGTGGTAAAAACTCTGATGGATTAGGACTTAATGAAGAAGAGAAGAAATTATCAGTGCCATCGCAATCAGTCTTACGACTTGTGAAAGTTGTTGAAGGTACAAATCGTAACATCACAGCTGACAACTGGTTTAGTTCCATCCCACTAATGGAAGCTTTGTTAGCAAAGAATCTAACCTATATCGGAACACTGAAAAAGAATAAGAGAGAGATACCCACAAGATTTTTGCCAAACAAAGAAAGAGAAATTGGAAGTTCACTTTACGGTTTTACCAAACAATTTACATTATTGTCCTTTGTTCCAAAGAAAAATAAAGCAGTTCTTCTTGTTTCATCCACACATCATTTTCAAGAATCCGACACTGAGTCAGGCAAACCAATAATGATTGTAGATTATAATCACACTAAGGGAGGTGTTGATGAGATCGACAAGAAGTGCTCAGTGTATTCGTGCAGTCGCAAAACTCGCCGTTGGCCAATGGCAATTTTTTACAGAGTACTGGATATGATAGGTATCAACTGTTTCGTTGTATATCAAGCATCTGAAGATATTGATTCCAAAATGAGAAGGGGAATGTTCTTGTTAAATATGGCTCGGGAACTGGTGCTAGATCATATGAAAGCACGTGCATACAACGAAAGGTTACCAAGAGAATTGCGCATGACCATTAGTCGAGTTCTTGGAAAAGACTTGCCTCCTCCACCACCAAAAATTCAACCTGAAGCAGCTACTGGTAGAAAGCTTTGTGATATATGTCCGTCTAAAATAAAAAGAAAAACAAAATACAGCTGTTGTTCCTGTTTAAAGCCTATTTGCTTGCAGTGTTCCAGCCCTCTATGTGAAAACTGTCAAGAAAAAATGTAATATTTTGAGACTGAATAATAAATGATCTCACCGTATGATTCAGCTCAAAATCAAAACTGAATGTACCTAATATGTGCTTGCAAAGATAAAAACAGAAGTTCCTTCAAATTTAGTAAAATAAGAGTTTTTTTTCGTTTTTAAGAGAAGAGTAAAATTTTTTTTTTTTTTTAATAAAACTTATAAAAATTAATCATAACCACAAAAACACGTATTTTTTTTCAAACTTTACTCTTATGTTAGCTTGAAAACTATTAACTGTTATAAATAAATAAGGCAAAGAATATGCCAGTCCGAAATTTTAGCATAGGAAGAATATTTAAAAATGGGGTCTGCTAGACCCCACGTCAGTAATATTGTTAAAATTATTGCACGACGGTTGCAGAGGGTTAACTAAACTTTTTTTGCAGGAATACATATGTAGCATTGTGTAATGGCCATTGCAAATACTTCATATAAGTTTTTGTACATTGATGTGGGGTGAAACGGCCGTATACCTAACGGTGATGTCTTTAGGAAATGTACATTAATGAAGCTTTTAAAAGTAATAAATTAATAATACCTATAACAAAACCAATTGCATCTGGAAATGTTCCAGTGCCATATGTCCTTATTGCAGGCGATGCCTTTACATTGACCCCAAATATTTTAAAACCTTTTAATGCGCAGAATTTGAATGCTATCCAAAGAGTTTTCAGTTCTCGGTTATCAAGAGCTAGGCGAGTGATCGAAAACGCCTTTGAAATTTTGTCTGCACGATGTCGTGTGATGAGAACCCCAATTAAGCTGGAGCCATTAAAACCAAGACAAGCCGAAGAAGGTCTTTATACCTTAATACGAACCTTGTTGACCACTATACTGCAGACGGCAATTGAAACATCAATAAAAAGAGATGAATTTTCTCGATATTTTGTGGAAGAAGATGAAGTTGATTTTCAATATAAACATATATCAGCAAATCATATGTATGTATGTACATTAGGGTGGCCCCGTTTGTATGGAGAAAAAATAAGGTATCGATGTTCCCGACTAATATGAAAATTTGATTCATTTTAAGACCACGTTTCTCAATTTTTTTGTCCTGGATAAAGGATAAAGGATAAAAATGTTCTTTTTAGAGGTTTTTAAAAATCAAACTTTCATATTAGTCGGGAACATCCGCAAACTTTATTTTGGGGCCACCCTAATGTACATATGTACATATATTTATAACTTTAATAAATTTCGGTTAAAAATAAAAGCAATAAAAATGTAAATATGTATATAAAAATAATTTATTAATTAAAAAGGGACAATTCAATATTAAAAGCATTAACAACGAAACAAAAACTTAAATATGTTAGTATAATTCAATATTTAAAGCATTAAGTTACTACACTGTTGAAGCATTTGTTATTTTCCCTTGTTTTTTCTCTCAAAAACTTTGTAAGTTGAAATAATTATTTGCTCGAATAAGTGGAATGTATTTACTCAAAAACATGTTTGCAGCAAACAAATGTTTCTTGGTCACAGCAAAGAAATATTTCAAACTTTTGGGCAAATGTTTCACAAATGTGACCGCAGCTAAGGAATAAATTATTTGCATTTTAAATTTTTTTTCAGGACCATAAGAATCGATCTCTGTAGTTAGTTTACTACCTGTTATTGTTAACTATTTCAAGCCTAATTCTTTTATATTAAATATTTTTTTTAACTAATTTCAAAGTTAAAATAGAATCGAATTAAATGCATAATTTGAGCTTTACCATCCTCCCGTATACATTGCCAGAAAGAACAACTGTTAAACTTCTCTATGCATGTGTGCTTATCTATAGTATATGCTAATATGATTACTACACACTTGTTGTTAATGCAGTTGATATTTTCTTTTCTAATTGAGTTTTAAGAGCATCTTAAATTGTAGTTTTAAACATTATGATTCTCATTATCAAGCACACCAACAAATATTGTTGAAGTCATGTTTAATATTTCCTGATACTTGTAACACAAATGGTATCACAATGATGTGATACAACATGTGGAAGTGCTGCAAAAGTTACTACAATGATTAGCTGCTAACAAATAAATACGAAGGCTATCTAAAATGTTTATTGGAAATTGTTAAGAACAAACCTGTTGTTCAATCTTCAACAACGGATATTTATTTTGTTTTGTATTTATTTGTTAAAGACTACACGCAGAGAAAAAATATAATTGTGTATGTTTATATAGATTTTGAAAATATCGGTTCATACTTGACTACATCCCCCATATAAGTTCCACTGCCGAAATTCACTCTCAGACTAATATATATATATCTGAAATATACCATTATTATGTTGAGATTAGAGATGAGATATCCTCATTTGCATAAAATTCTCTGTTTCGTAATTTAGAAAGGGCGGTCTATGATTTGTCCTAGCTTTCATATAAGGACTATTTCCAAAAAACAACCCATTTAACCCATTCTAGACTTATAAATTGAGTAGTTTTTATATTTCTTATTATATTTAGCTGGAGGGTATTTAAGATTCGGCACAGCCGAATATGTCACTCTATTTTCTTACTAATATACAATGCATCATGTAGAAATTGTAAAATATAGATAATTTTAAAACTTTACTGCAGCTAATAAAGGCAAGGAAAATACAAAAAGATATCAACAGAGTCATATACTATATTATGTTCTCATGCAGTAACTTTAACATAACATGAATGAAAAAGAAAGTAAACATTACTTAGGAAATTACATACATTTATAGCAATACATACTACTACTTTGAGTATAGTTCATGCTGCAAGCAAAGGTACGGTCACACTTGGCAAATATTTACTCAAAAAAGCGTAACCACTTGTTTTAGCACAACATTATTTGACGTTGTTTACTCTTGCAAGAGTTGTGCAAGATCAAAGAGCAATAAATAAAATAAAACTAAATAATTGTTTTATTTAGTGATTATGTCTTTTTCGGCAAATATTTGCCAAGTATGACCGTTTCTTAAGTAGCATGTCTTTTTAAGAAAAGTAAAGTTTTCTTTATTAAAAAGTTTTGTATTTTTATCGCACTGAAAATTAAGATGATACAGCACATGCGGAAGCAATCTATGTTGAACATTGTTAATATATGAAATTGAGACAGAAGATACCAAAGTCAACACAATATCAGGAATCTGTGATGGAAACTTAACGAATAGAAAAAGAAATGCTTTCTAAAACCTAAATTTTTGTTAAATAAAAATCATTAACAGATTGTATTTTTGTGTTTTAAAATGCGGTAATAAGTTTAATATAAAGTAAATATTTGGAAAATTTTGTTAACTTTTTATTTAAAAAATTTTAAATATTTAATATTATTAAAAATTTTAACAATAAAGTAAGTCACATCATACACATTTTCAAATAATTTAAGTTGAGTTTAAAAGATGTCTTGGAATTTCTGAAAAAATATCGGCACTTGGGCTAAGGCTTACTATAAATCCATGTTATGAACAAATTAGTGATAAAGATTCTATTTTTTATTTTAGTAATACAACTTTATACATAATGGCCCATAATCACAGTCATAGAAAAAGCATACTTTAAACAAACACATAATAACAACAAAAAAGAACAAAAAGGAAAAAACAAAACACTTACAATGAGTTACAATTATATTTTTAAGAGACGTTTTATTGTCCCCACATTCAATAATGAACTAACTTAACTATTTACTTTTCTTTTTTATTATATGTCTATAGCTATGGGCGCAGTTTTCTGTGTCTGTTGTATAATTCATTCTCTTCTCCTTTGGTATGTTAATTATATGGGGCATCTCCAAAGTATACCGTTTATTATATTTATCCTCTCTTTTTAAAATTTCCACATTTTCGAGGTTTGGTTTATGGTGTCTCTCTGCACAATGGGATGTGAGTGCCAATTTTCTGTGTTGATGTTTTATTAATGTTTTTAAAATCTGATTTATGTCCAGCTATACGTGTCATTAGCTTATTTTTTGTAGTACCGACATAAACTTGATCGCATATGTCCTGTTCATTTCCTGTGCAACTAATCTTATATATTAATCTTATATTATTAATTTGTCAAGTTTACATTTGGTGTTTAAGAAAAGTTGTTTTAATGTATTCATCGATGTGTGTGCAATCATAAATTTGTCCTTATTATAAATTTCAGAATTCTTTATTCTTTCGGCGATAAGTGGTACATACGTCATTGATTTATATATTTTCCTATTGTTCTTAGTGAACAATATTATTTTTTCATAGTTCAGTTTCTTAATCGATTTAGTTTTAGTTAATAAAACACAAAATTTTAATTAAAACCCACAAGGATTATGCGGCTACATAAACCTTATATTTCTAATGGGTTTAAATTAAATCATATAGGAAGTATCATGCAGAGTATTAAATGTATTGGTGCTGTATGCAACGTATTCACTGATGTATCACAATATGGTGGATTTTTTATCTGTCATAAATTGCTAATTTATACACATAGACAAACAATATTCGTCACGAATAAATTGTATATGAAGTCTAATCACTTTAAGAAACACAATTCTCTTCAAAATGTTGGTATCCAAATAATATTCAACACATACACATATGCTCTATATATTCACAAATCATTTAGCTCAATTTTATGATGATGTACACGTGTGCAGATATCGTAACACCTAATTTTATAACGGTGTTTTAATAATTAATCAAAGCTCTCATATAAAATCCCCTAATAAAATCACTTTAATACTGTATAAATTTTTTAAAGTTTTTATATCAAGATCAAATTTAACAAAAATATTTTTGTGTGTCCAAAAGTCATGCTACTATATTTTTGAGTGATCAGTCCATAAGATGTCATAGCTCCCATATAGAGCCCATTTCTGAAAAATTGTTTTACACATATACTGATTGTGGGGTATTATATTATCGGTCTTGAACGACTATATTTTCTTATTTGTTTTCACCTTTAATCAACAGATATTGTTTAACCTGAAAAAAGCTTATGCATAGAAAAATTTCTAAAGAGTCATTGCATTAAACAAATTAGTTGGTTAGTTACTCGCTTACGCTTTCTAGGCTGTTGCTTTATTATATGAAATTATTTTCTCTAGAGGCTGCTAAAGCAACAGCTAAAGTAGTAAATAGTTAAAACAGTGACAGTAGCATTGACGTAACAAACAAAAGACTCTCTTGGTAATGCACTTTTATGCCTAAAGTGATTTTGTGGCAAGTAATATTTTATCAAAATGCGTAACAATTCATGCAAAGTCATGTATGCGAGTATGTGCTTCTGCTCTTACGTATTCTTTATCCTTTTACTTATATAGATAAATAATAATAATACTATGTTTAGTTAAAAAAAATCCTATGCACAACTTCATATCTAGATACAAATATGACTGAAGGTATGTCTGCAAATAACATAAAATAATATCCTTATGCTTGAGTAAATTTGAAAAACAAGAGCAATTGTTGCCATTTTATTCGCAAAATGGATTCAGAAATTTACTTGGAAGCATTGCCATTTTAAATGCTTAAACAAAGAGGTTTTAAAGCGTAAAACCATTATTAAATATGCATATATACAACCAATCATTTTATGTGTGTGTGGATTTATTTCTTTATAATAAATATAAATTAAACATTGGTTTTTGTAAAGTTAAAATATTGTGTATATAAAATACAAGGAGTGAGTTTATAATTTTTTTTAACGTATAAATTTCCATAAAAGGGTAAGATAAAATGCAATCCTTAGACCAATTCTAGAGGTAATTTTGGCTGTTCGCTATACAATCTTAAAGCACTTAGTGCACAGTCAAATTTTAATACCAGCTTGAGGTTATTTATTTTCTGCCATATTTATTTTTAGAAAGAAGTAGCACTCAGGCAATTAATATGCCTATATATAATTGCGTTACTCTCTTTGGAAAGGGGACAGATTGAAGAAGTGAAGGTGGTGAAAGTAGAAGATAACTTTATATCACAACTCTGCAAATGCGCATTATGTTTGTTTTAGTGCAGCATTGCAGGCCCTCTGGTGGTGAGTAGGCGCATTAATGTTAAAGCTTGATTTTATAGCCTTTATTTAATTATTTTACTTCGGTAGTGTTTGAATGCTATTCCACCGAAGGAGGGCGCTGTGATAAATATTAGTTAGGATGGATAAAAAAGAAAACTAATAATTATCAGCAACTGATGTTGTTTTGAGTGGCAGCGGCTGGGAATCGAACCCGGGCTACAAATACCAACTCATGCTTAATGATCAAATGCGCTAACCAATTAAGCTACCGCACCCTCATAAATATGATTTAGTTACGGAATAAGGATTTTAAGGAATTATGCCAATGACTTGATTTCTATTGTCACAAAAAAATCATCATAATAAATATTACTCATACGCAACGTACAATCTTTAATATTCATACGCAGTTGTGTTCCCATTGCTCAATCATATGTAACACCAAAAATATAAATCAAACGATTTCAATAATTATTATCAAAGACTAAGATTCCCTAAGTTTTATATTTGCATAGTTTTCCTTCATTTGTAATGTGGTTTCTCTTTCATTGTTTTTCCTATTTTTTTTAATGAACTTTGTAAAATAAAAAGCCAAAAAGTGCAATAAAAATAATTATAATATTTTACTTTACTTATTTTTTAGGACAATCGATAGTGTAACCACCTTAAAAAATAAACTCAGCCAAGGACAAATGCTAAAAGCAACACTCATAGTATATATACATATATTTATTGGTGCGTTTTAAAGGGCTTAACTACTTTGATGTAGCAAGAAATTATTTAAATATATAATTTTAATACATACTAAATGTGTGCAACTGAATCATATTAATCCATCTGAATCCATATATAATTTAGTATAATATGAAGTTGCTGCTTATCTTTCCATATTATAGCATAAAGAAATAGTGTTTCTTTTGGTGCTTTACAAAACTGTTAGATAAGTCCTTTTTCCCTTAAGTATTAGGCAAATACAAACTCGTATTTATACATACAATTGTATAAAAAATGATGTAAAGTTTGTGAGTATACAACCATCTAGGGTTCAATTGTTTTGCATATGAACTATTTTTGAGGTCAAAAGGTAAACAGAAGTTATATTTAAAAAATATATTACTTTCCTTGGGATCATGACGAAGATAAACTCATAGAAATATTACTTTTTTAATCACTTTTATAGAATTTATTTGTATTGCAATTAGTGTTTAAGGGCTTTTTTCTGTTGAATACATATTGGTTTGGGAAGTTTAAATTAATTTCTTTATAAAGCAAACTTATTCATTAAATAGTATTAATCCAAATATATATTACAATTATTGTTGTTTAAATTATTGGAGTTTAAATGAAAAGTGATTTTATGAAAATTCCAAAAATTTTAAGACGCATGCGCGGGCTAAAGATATCACTTAATTGAATATTTTGTTTCAAGTATTACCTTTTTAAGTCTAACACAGCAAAATGTTACTATTAGGACTTTATTAATTAACTTTTATTTTTTCCCATACAGAAACGCCCCACCCTAATGGGTGCTCATATGCTGCCATTGTCTTCTTAAGTTTTACAGATCCTCATTTAACTCGTACTGGATTTTATGAAAAACATTCAGTTTTGAAATAATTTGTCAAACAAATTTGACCCATATTAAGAAGAACATAAAGTGAAGTTTGGTTTTCTAGTTTTTTTGGGATAACAACTCCGACGTTCAGTATTGCAAAATAATATTAATACGCTTTTTAAACACATAAAATCGGCGGAAGGCACTTATGATTATGAGCCGTACGAAATTTCGCAATAAGAACCACATGTTATCTCATTTTATTTAGATAAGATATTTATAAAGGCAAATACATAATTTTGTGGCATTATCTGGATGAGGTTTAGGTAAAAGCATTACAGGATTCTAACCAATTTGAATAAGCATCGCTAGTGATTGCAGTTATTTGATTATTGTCAAAACCTCAAAGTAAAAATATTTCCAAATTTAGGAATGTGCAGCATACGCTGACGACACTTGTTTATACGCATCACACCAATACGGCCAAAATATTGTTTTAGACTTACAAACAACTTTAGATCAACTTGTGGCTTATTTTCACAATTGGAAAATCAAAATTAATGAAACCACTGACCAATGCAATATTTTTCACTCGTAGAAGAAATTTGTGTTTTTATCCATCAAATCAACTCAAAGTCAATGGCTGCAATGTGCAATGGAGAGATAATGTTAAATATTTTGGGGTTTTACTGGACCAAAAACTGATATTTGAACTGCGTATCAAAAAACAGATTGAAAAATTCAACTTAGCAAAAACAATATTATATACTTTAATCGGGCGTAGATCGTTTTTTCGTGATAACAAAAAAAATTCTGGCTAAAGTAATCTTTTAATCTATAATTCTATATGCTTGTCTAGTTTGGGGAGTTTGCGGGAAATCCCACATTAAAAAAATTCAAATCTGGCAAAATAAGCCGTTAAAGATGATGCTTAATTTACCATGGCATTTCTTCACCAAAGATCTCCACGAAGAAAATAATATTAAATTAATTACCGAAAAAAATAAATTTTTTAACAGAATTAAAGCGATCTGTAGCATGTCTAGTAGCCAGTGATGTCAACTTTTGAGACTCAAAACGCGTAAAAATTTTTGAAAAAAGGGGTAAAAAGGGCTAAATTGAATAAAATCCGTTTAAAGCCACATCCTGCCTAAATTTTCGATAAAGTGCGAAAAGGGGCTAAATTATAAAATGTTTGTTTTAAAAATCAAAACAACAAACATATTTTTATAAAATAATTTATTAGAAAAAATTTACTACCATGAGATACATATTTCAATTACATTACATACTACATTTTAATAAATAAGATACATACGTAGCTTTTTATTTATTTATACATTATCTCTTTTAAAGCTATATTTAATGTGTATTAAACTGGTACACGTATTTAATGACATTTTGTTTCTAATTTTATTTTTGATTAAATTCATGACACTAAAACTCCTCTCAACTTCTGCGTTTGAGTACGGATATGTCAATTGTTTATGGCAAAACTGGACAGTTTAAGGCACAGATATAACAGATATAATCTATGGTTTAAGGAATGGGTTATTACTAATAATATTATTTCTATATTATTAGATTAATGGAAGAAAGAGTACGAAAAAACTAAAAAGTAGCCATATCGAAAAAAAAGTAATAACGGGCTAAAAGGGCTAAAAGATAATTGTAAAATGTGCTAGATTTACGCGTTGTTTAGTTTAGGGCCAATTTTCTTTTTTCGCGTTTTGAGTGACTAGAATCGGGCTAAATCTAGCCCACTTATTTCTGGCATTTATTAAAAAAATACCAATTTATTATCTAGTTTATATCACCATACATACATGTATGTATATATTGCGTATATTACATTATTCAAATCAGAGGTTTTTATAAATATACTACTTTCCTCTGAAAGAAAATATTTCTTTATTATAAAACTCCTTCTATAAACTTAGTATGATTTCATAGCTGAAAAGTTATTATAATAACTAAAACTCTGTATAACTCTGTGATAACTTCAGGTTAAGTGTTATAAATATAAATTTTTATTAAAAAAAATTCCAAATATTTTAAATTCGAAAATTGTATGTTGTTTGCTTTTAGTTTAAGTGTTTGAATGTGCTTCTTTAATACAGTTTGAGACAGCATGTTAATTAATGCAGTTACATAAATTATAACTATAGAGACGATACAGACAATATGAATTCATTGTTTGTGATTATAAGTTGAGTTTAATATCGCTGTCTGGCTGCCTCAAATTTGAAAGGAAATTAATTTGTTCATCATTATTTATAGGTTATGAATATCAAGTATGTACAAATGTACATACGAGTAACTGAGGATGGATTTACTACGTATCTTTCCCTGTGTGTATGCTAAATGTATATGTGTGTGCTATTATCGGAAAATGCTGTTTGCAATGTTTTCGTTACAACATATTTAAAACAACAAAGGCCTATTGTTGCTTTTGTAATCTATAAAGAGACACTTAACATCACAGCCGATTGTTTTTATCATATTGGTTGTCTTTTTTCATTAAATTAGAATATAACAATAGATTATTAAAAAAAAGTATTCGTATAAAGTCGTTTAAGGGATCCAGCAAAAATTTGAATAACAAATTAAATTAAAAATATAAAATTGTCGACCATACAACTTACAAATCTACTAGAAAAAGTAATTATTTTTGCTCGCGATTTCCCAAAGGTAATCCGTTGTAATTTTGCCACTTTTAACTAAAAAATTTATAGCTTATTTTTATGATTGAAAGTATTACAAAAATATTAAAGTGAAATGTTGTACCTGACTTCAACATTTAATTTAATTTTAGGGGAGAGGGGGGCACGTTTGAACAATGTTGATAAAATCTCAGTTTAACATTTCTTCCGACCCTTAACCGAGTTTTTCACATGCCAACCTTGTCTTCTAGCAACGTCAACAACTTTTGCTAGTTTTTTCAGTCGTCGACCGAATGTAGTTGGGTAAACAAGTTTTCGCAGTGCCATTGTAAATTCTTTTATTTTTTTGTAAGAGTGTGAGAAGTATTCAGTGATCGTTTTCTTTCGTAAAAGAAACTTATTGCAGTCCAAAATTCATTTCACACAAAATGGTAAGCCAGTTCTGGTTTAAACAAAGAAAAATGGGGCACCTTTGAACATTGAAGTACCAAACATTGTTGATTCTCTCTTATTTTCTGAAAATGATGAATCCAATGCTGATCATGATGCTTTAAAGGAAAATGTATTTTTAATCTGAATTTTTTTTATTTTTTAATTGTTAATGTTTATTTTTTTTTTAATAAATAAAACGAATTTATTATATATAAAAAAATATAACTATTTATGTTATTTTTAGACATAAGCGCTACAAGAAAAAATTGACATTCAAAGCTTCCCCAGACTAGTTGAAATCTGCCCCGTATGGGGGGCACATTTGAACACATTGACTTCATCCATTAAAAAAAAAAAATAAAATAACCTAAAAATAAGTTAATTGTAGACTTAAACTAAAGTTTATTTTCATACATATTAGTTAAATTATGTAAAAAGTCAATAATTCAAAAATATAAATTTTTATGTGGCTTGAAAGCAAAAAGTGTTCAAAGGTGCCTTCCTCTCCCCAATTTTTTGAAAACTTTGTTATTTTCGATTTTTTCCACTTCTTAATTTAATATTATATTTATTTATGTTATATAATTTCTGATTCTATTAGCATTACACACATTATTATGCACTTTTATGGCCTTTATCAGTGATGAGCGTGCAAGGTCCAAAGATATAACAATGAATAAGTTAGAATTTTGGCTAACTATAAAAGAGGATTAAAAATCGTACACATAAATGCACAAAGTTTAAATAATAAATTGGATGAATTTAAAATTTTTTTTGAGAACTCTGGTATTAATGTAATAACAGTCCAAAAAACCTTGGACCGGATATTATTTTTCTGGTAGGGCTTGTCGAGTAAAATAAGATTCCAATAGTGAAATATGCCGGACACCTACAAAATCCGGATTTTTTTTCTATTCATAAAAAAAAGATAATTAATGGCCAAAATATATATGTACATCAATGATGAATTAACATCCCATAACACTGGTTTACAGCCAAAAAATACCAAGAACGCCACTTATCTAGATAAGTTAATTGGGACCTCTTGGATGTTGGTCATAATGTATGAGATCGAGAAGTTCTTTTATTGTTTCATATCTTTCCTTTATGTATTTTCCATATCCGATTGGAATTGATGGTTTCGTATTCCAAATTCGGGCTCTGTACGGTGACCAAGCATTTCATGAGTGTTTAGGTCCAGCTCATTTGGAGGCATGGGAAGCATTCCAGGACATCGTTCACAACTTTTTGGGAAACTACAGAAGTCCTGATTACGCAGAGAAGATCGATACATTACTGCAAAAATTCAATGCCGTTGGTAAGCGTTGAGTGAAAACATCTATATCAAAAAGGAGGTTATGATTTAAAATTTATTCTTTTTAACCTTTAGGTTCAAATATGACACCTAAATTACACTTCTTATTCAGTCATTTGGATATTTTCCCCACCAACTTGGGCTCCGAAAGTGATGAACAAGGTGAAAGATTTCACCAAGAAATGGAAGAAATCGAGAGACGTTACAAAGGCTGGTGGGACGAACAAATGATGGCGGACTATTGTTGGTTCCTCATTCGCGAAGATCCATCCGAAAAAAACGTAAGAGTTAAAGTCGCTCGTCATTTTAACTTAAATTTTTTGAATTTACGCCGAATATAGTGTGTAAGCAATGAAGATGAAAATATTCTCGTTCCACAAAATCCTTAATAAAAACTATATTTTTCATCCGATTTTTTTCAAATTACGCTTAAAATGTTGGTAATTAAATAAACTATTTGGATAAAAAATAAAACATTCCAGATATTAACTGTAACGTAGAAAAAAAATTAAATAAAAAAGAAAAATTTTGAAAAAAACGTAAAAAATAGGCAAATTTCGAACTTTGAGGTGCCATAACTCAGCTATTTCTTATCAGATAAAAATTTGCAGCATATCGGCGGAAAAGGCATTCGATTACCTTTCCAACGATATGCCACTCATCTCGATCGGGCTCTTTGGTTGGGCTCCACAAGGGTTTGAATGGGACCATACACCGAAAAACACAAAAGTACCGTTATCTAAAAAACGGTACTTAGAAAAACAAAATTACAGCGTTTTTCGTGTTCAGGAGGTCCCAATTAACTTATCTAGGCAAGTGGCGTTCTTGGTATTTTTCCAAATTAAAAATTTGTAAACCAGTGTAATAGACGTTTGCTCTGGTTAACAAATTCGTATGTGTCCGTCATGGAAATATTTTTGCCCGAAAAAGAAAAATGTCCATGCCAAATATTCTAATCAAAACACTTTAAAAACATTGTTTTCTTTGCTATTACTAAATAACTGAAATTTTAATTTGGATCAATGGTGCAATTTCAAATGCAAAGCTGATGAGCAGCAATTATGGTGAAATAATACAAATTGATACAAATTGAGCTTTAGGAGCATATAATGCTTGGGTGCAACCTACTAAAGACAATCTCTTGCTAAGAAAAGAAGAATGACACATTTGAGGAAATGGTTGATTTTATGCCAGTTTTACTTTTATTTCGTTCTAATATTATAATTTTCAGCTTATTTGTAAATTTTCTTCGGCATAAGGTCATGAGGTAAACAAATTTTTAAATGAAAAATATAAACAAATTTTGTTTTAAAAATTCTATTTTATTTTATTTCCCAATATTTCGGTCAACTTTGTTGACCATCTTCAGGGGTTATTTGAAAATAAATAAATGAAAAACAAAAATTTCACTCCATTGAGTTTGTTGTCCAGCCATAACCTTTTTGTCACCTCAACAATAAAAATATTTTTTATTAATTTAATAGTGAAACAACTGCCATTTTAGTTATTACTTGTAATTGTTTGATAAAAAAAATTAGTACATAATTATCAACAATAGTCATAATTTTCATATTGTTTGTAATTATATTTAATAGTTTTAATAAATTCAAAAGGAGTTTAAAAATGTACAAAGCTATCGCATTATTATTGCTTTAGTAGAAAATCTTATTGCAGTTCAGAACACACTAGTTGCACTTTAATGTTGACTCCATCGATGCTCACAATAAACTGACTTATGGTTAAAAAAAAACCGGTTTTTGTACCTTTGCACACTTACAAGCCTGTAATTTTGTTGATAATGATCCGATTTTCAATTTCTTACATTATAATCGTAAATAAACGTACTTTTTGCTTGCCTCTGTTTAATTTATTCTTTTAAACCATTTGAAATTTTAACTATTTTATAACTTACACGTTCCTTTTTTAATATTATGCAAAATTTTATGACGCACATAGGAGCAATTTATTAATTATTAAATAATAATGGTGGATGTTAGCACCGTGTCTTCAAATTCAGGATTACAAGTTTATGCAGGTAATATTAAAAGAAAGATGGTTGTTCGAAGCCTGTTAGTTTCTAAAAAAAAATAGATACAGAAAAAACTTGTACAGTAATTATTTGACAGTTATTAAAAACATAGAATTATAAGTGTTGTTTACATTTGAATTGCGATAGAATTGTAACCATTGAAAATGTTTCATGTAAGTAAGTAAGTTTTCAAAAGCAAAGAAAACCATTTATTAGAGAGATTTCCTATATGAAATGAGATTTTCTCTAGAGATATTTTCTTGGGGAAACGTACATTTTCTAGAGACCAAATTATGAAGCAATCTTTTGAATGATTACTAATTTAATTACAATTTTGTTAAATTCAAATATATCACTTACACATATGCATTTTATAAATGCTTTAAAGCAGAATTAATTATATTTATATTAAAACTAAGTAGTTCCCTTTAAAACAATTTACCATACAAACTTGTAGACATTGACATGCAATGTAAAAATATTTAGAATTGTTAATTTTCACAAAATTGTTTTATATATACTTACAACTCTATGTATATTCAAACGAAATTGTAATGAATTTTAAACAAAATTATTCAAAATTCATACATTTAGTGTTGTGTAAATAATTTCTTAACATGATTATAAATGCATCAGAGAATTAAGGGCTGGCTATTTTGCCATGAATAGCAATGTATTAGAATACATTATGTATTGTGTGTATATTTGTCACACAACATATGCATAAATTTATTTTCGACATTTGCATACACTCACGGCAATAAAGTTTGTATAACTAAAATAATACAAAAGACAATTTTAAAATTTATTGTATAATCCTGCCAAAATTGTTAGTTATGGAAATGGCAAATAAACCTTAATTAAAAGTTTAATTTCTACAGATTTTAAAAGCATAGAATCTAGTTTTATAAGAATGCAGTTAAATTAATAGTTCTTGCTGTCAAAAAATAAACTGGATTTTTTATAAAAACAAAAACATTAAAAACAAAATATTCAGAAATTTTAAACTGTTTGTCAGCTATAAATCTAATCAAATGTCAAATGCCATTTCAAATGTCTAAAAAATAAGTTTCCTATTATTCTTCGTAATGTTCAATGATTTTTTTAACTTAAAAAATTAACTAAAAATTGTTTTTTGGAGTGTATATAATCATTCATATATATACTGCTATGGACTGAGAAATAGCGCACTTTACTGTTTTAGTAGTATAATGGGGATTGAGTTCTTAGTTTTTTTCTCGATGTACAAACATTTTTCCATTTTATCTGTGAAAAGAACTCTTTATCCTTTTAATATCCTTGTCTATTCTTTTTGACACAGGTATTTTTTCTACTTACACGACTATAACGCTGATTTTCATTGAGTCTACTTTAAACACTTCACCCAAATTCCTCATTTATTTCCGTCATTATTGTCCTAGATGACCTGAGAGGATCTAGCTTACTTTTTTATATTAACATTAACCATTTTCGTGTAAAAACGAAAAAACTGTGCGCTATTTCATTGTCCAACCAAAAAACTTACCGCCTGGCCCACGATGTCGAACGATAACGTTCGCTTAGATAAGACCTAAGACACAAACTTTTTATCGTATATATTTTTTACTCAATCAAGCTTGTTTATTCCACAATCAAGTTTGTGTCTTAAGTCTTATCTAAGCGAACGCTATCGTTCGACATCGTGAGTCACGGGGTTAATTTTTAATAAAATATGACAAAATGAAGAACGTGCAAATGTTAACAGTACACGAATTTAATAAAAAATCTAAAAATTCCACATAATTATCTTTACATTTTTCAATATAATACGTTTCGCACTTCAAACAACATTGGTGTGCTATTTCTCTGTTCATAGCTGCATGTGTCTGCATCAACTTTTACTAAATGTGTATTTATACACAAAACTTCATATGTATAGGTAGTTACAGATACTGCAGCTTGTGTTTTACAGTTTTAGTATAAAACAAAAAACTACAAATAATTAAATAAATTCCTAGAAAATAACTTAATTTAGAAGTGTTGTAATATTTTTAGCCATAAATAAAATTGTGTGTAATTCGGTTAAAAGGGAAAATTTTTATTGGCCAAAAGCAGAAACACAGCTTATACTTACATACAGATTTAAACATAAGTTTGGCATTATATTTTTAAGATATTTATTTGAACATTTTGAAATATAATTTGAAAATGTTATTAAGGACGGTCTAATGAATGGTCATGTGGTTTACAAAATTTGGCAAAGGGAATTTTCACAAACGAAAATATGAAATAGGAGAAATACATTTATTTGGATTATAATTAAAAACAAGGATATTATGAAAGAATTATAGTTTAGTTAGTTTTTGAAAAGCTTTTAGTACAAAATCTAAACTCCAGACCATGTTTTATGTGATACATTTTTTTTAAACAAATTTGTTTCAATTGCTTTTTCGTCTGGACGTAATTTGGTCAAAGTTTTTGTATAAAAGAAATTAAAGTGCTTTAAGAGTAATAAATTAATACATGTTTTGTTAAAAAAATGTTTAAAAATTACATAACTTCTAAACTCACGGTCGGATTAAACTAAATTGTAAATAAATATTATTAGATAAAAATAGGAAATGTTCACAGTTACTGTCCTAACTGAAAAATTGTAAGTGTTATCTTGTTGTTAGAGCTTACAAAGCTGCCTTTTAACTTTTTCTGTATAAATCGTTGAAAGGAAGAAATTCAGAAACTGTATTTTTAATGAATTATATGCAATACAATTTTTTATTGTTTCTATATAAATAATTTAATTCTATTTTCTTTGACCTTTTTGTATGATTTTTTTTTTATTAAATAATTTTTAAGCTTGAGGTCATTTTTTGTTTTTTATAAAAGATTTTTTATTTTTATATATAAATTACACGATATTTCGATTTCCTTTGGAAATCTTCTTCAGGAGTTATTTTATTTTAATATTCAAAAAATGACAAAATTGAAAAATATGTTTTAAAGAAAAATAATTTTAAATTTTCAATAATAACATTGAACAGTACATAATTTTAACCATATTATGGTAACCTTAATTTTATAAATATAGACATTGTTGTGGTAAACATGTACAACTATATTTTTTCTCTGCGTGTATACAGTCATTTCCAAATGCCTAATTTTATCACTTCTTAATGATATACTATAATTAAAATCTTGTTTAGGTTATCTGAGTAATATTGCCAATATAGATTGTCTAAAGACTTTAAGAAACTTTTTAATCTCTTTCTGTAAATTCATTTTAAATTTGTGCGTTCTCATACTTATTTTCTGTCATAAATAACAACAACTTTTCAATAGAATTACAAAAAGTACCAAAACATTTCTGAACTTATTTCTTTCAACGATTCTTACAAAACAAAAAGTTAAAACTGGGCTTCAAAAGCCCTAAAACCAAGATTGTACTCAAAATGGCTATCACTAGAACGTTTTCAGTAATCGTAAACATTTCCTAGTTTTTCATAATATTTATTTATAAATTAGTTTAATCCGAGCGTGAGTTTAGAAGTTATGTAATTTTTACACATTTTTTAAACAAAGAATGTTTTTTTATTTCTTTTATACGAAAACGTTGACCAAATTACGTCCAGACGATAAAGCAGTTGGAACAAATTTGTTTAAAAGAATTTTTTCACATAAAACATGGTCGGGAGTTTAGATTTTGTACTAGAAGCTTTTCAAAAAAAAAAAATCTTTCATAATATCCTTGTTTTTAATTATAATCCAAATAAATGCATTTGTCCTGTTTCATATTTTCGTTTGTGAAAATTGCCTTTATAAAATTTTTAAACCACATGACCATTCATTAGACCGTCCTTAATAACATTTTCAAATTATATTTCCAAATGTGCAAATAAATGTCATAAAAATATTATGGTCATACATACAAAAGCGGTATATCTGCATTTGGCCAATGAAAAGTTTCCCTTACACACTATTTTATTTATGGCTAAAAATATTACAACAGTTCGAAATTAAGTTATTTTCTAGGAATTTATTTATTTATATGTAGTTTTTATTTAATTCTAAAACTGTAAAACACAAGCTGCAGTATCTATAATTACCTATACATACATATGCAGTGTAGGTTGATGCAGTTACATACATACATATATGAATATACACTGCAGTAAAAGAATTTTTGATTAATTACACTGTCCAACAAATTAAGAGTTTTTGAATGGAACAGAATAGCGACCCCATAATTCTGAAAGGGTATGTTGAGTAGATCATTTTTGTAGAACAAACTTATGGTCCAGCACGTCTGAGTTTTTTTTTACAGTGGGTCAAAGTTTTCATTTTTTGGTCGAAGGGGGCATTATACTATATGAATAAAATGTTGTAAGTTAATGTCTAAGAGAATTCTTATGGTCAGAGTTGTAATGTGGAATTGTATGAGGATTATTTTTGTGGAAGATCTTAACCCTCTAACTGGTCTCTTTATGGGTCAATTTGACCCTTTTTTCGATAAAATCAAAAAATATCCTTTAAAAAAGGACATTTAAGGATTAAAATATTCTACGAAAATGTTTGGCGGAAAATTTCAGTGGGGGTCGCCAAAGACACCATTGTTGTAAATAAAGCTCTTTACGATTAATTGGCAAAATTACACGCCAACACATACAAAGCAGGTGAAAACATCGTCAAGTTCGGCCGGGCCAAACACTGAGTTCTCGCGTCTAGTCAGCTGTGACTTACAAATCAGCTGTGACTTTCAAATCGGGTGTGATAAAATTAAGCATAATTGAGCTACTAAGCAGTACATATCGGGTGTGATTTTTACTAAAATTAATATAAAAAAAGAACAATTAAAGCTTAAATAAGCAAGGCGGATTCTGTTTGCAAATTAAGAGATTGGTTTTGTTTTATTTGTGGACATTTTACGCACCATCAAAGCAGAAGAAAGATATTCCCTACAATTGAAGAACCATATTTTCTTTTCTTTGGAATACGATTTTTATGTGAAGCTTGGATACCAAAAACTGTATGTACTACTTGCGAAAGTGGTCTTTTGACCTGGTACAAAGGCGGTACTATGGCGCTGCCATTTTCATTTTTCATTTAATGTAAATTACCTTTTCTAGGAATGCTCGTTGGACCCGATATAAGAAAATTATTACACGATGAAGAATTTTATGGTCATCTGTCGGATATGCAAAAGACAGCATTTGACTTTATGCAGCTAGTTATATCAGAATTCCTTGGAAACTCAAAAGCACAAAACTATGCAGAAAATATTGAAAGCTGCTAATCGGTTTTAACAATATTGGCGTTAAGATGTCACTAAAGCTGCATTTTCTGCACTCTCATCTCAATTTTTTTAAAGAAAACCTTGGAGCGGTTTCAGATGAACACGGTGAAAGGTTTCATCAGGATATAAAGGTATTGGAAGAAAGATTCAAAGGGAAATCCCAAAGTGTAATGCTTGCTGAATACGTATGGGGCTTGTACAGAAACCTTGACCCATCGGAACATTCACGTCAAGCTAAATACAGGAAAGCATATTAAGTTTAATCTTTAATCCATTGTCATACTAGTGCTATTTCCCATTTCCCTTTTACTCGAAAATTTGAAAAAAATAAATATGTACATACTTATGTACATAAACCACTATTAAAACAAAATTATAATTTTTTTAGAAGTTGGCGTGTAATTTTGTCAATTAATCGTAAAGAGCTTTATTTACAACAATGGTGTCTTTGGCGACCCCCACTGAAATTTTCCGCCAAACATTTTCGTAGAATATTTTAACCCTTAAATGTCCTTTTTTAAAGGATATTTTTTGATTTTATCGAAAAAAGGGTCAAATTGACCCATAAAGAGACCAGTTAGAGGGTTAAGATCTTCCACAAAAATAATCCTCATACAATTCCACAATACAACTCTGACCATAAGAATTCTCTTAGACATTAACTTACAACATTTTATTCATATAGTATAACGCTCCCTTCGACCAAAAAATGAAAACTTTGACCCACTGTAAAAAAAAAACTCAGACGTGCTGGACCATAAGTTTGTTCTACAAAAATGATCTACTCAACATACCCATTCAGAATTATGGGGTCGCTATTCTGTTCCAAAAATGGTGTTGGACAGTGTTATTGAAGCTTCTATGAAAATCGTTGAACAGCACGGAGAAGAATAGGAAACGTATTTTTTTATTAATCTTAAATAAATTTAAAGCAGTTTAAAATAAGAAATATTTTAAAATTTCTGGATGTTTATTTTAATTTTTTTTTTTTTTACAAAAAATCCAGTTTTTTTGGCAGTTTTATACCAAGAACGATTAACATAATTGCATTCTTGAAAAAGATTTAATGCTTTTTAATAGCGTAGACAGACGACACAGTTAATTTGCATTTTAGCAGTCTTAATTCAAATTAACTTGGGAATTATCCCATCTTAATGCGCATTAAGTTAGATGTAAATGCACAAAATCAAACTGAATTTATACTGCATTTAGCTATTTCAATATGGCAACATCGCCGAAAATCAATAATATGTTATCAAATTGTTGACTATTTTAAAAGAAGAAGAAGACAATTGTAAAACTAAAATAATAAAAATAGATCTCCACAATTGCCTTTCTCTTACTTCAGAGTGTCCCACTGCGGTCCCTACATGTAGCAACACGTTCAGGTTGATGGTTGCTAGTGCATGAACAATTTTTGCATTATGGAGAAGTTTCTGCAAAAGTAATTTCAGCTTTTTTTCAAATAAATACAGATTTTTCACCAAATGCCAAACAAGTTTTTTCATAATTAAAAAGTTGTTTACAAACAAACAGCTGTTTAAATGCTGTTTTAAATGCAGAAACTGTCGTCTGTCACGGTAAAATCTTAATTCAAATTATTGAGATTTTAATGCACATTAACTCTGTCGTCTGTCTACGGTATAAATCTATAAAAATTAAACTTTTTCTTCAGGATTATAAAATTAATTGCAAAACTCTCATTAGTTTTATTTTAGTTGTAAACACTTTATTGTCTTGAGTGTATGCAAATGTCTTAAACTGAGCAAAAAATAAAAAAATAAAGGATAATATATTGACTTAAAACTGATTTGAATATTCATTTACAAACCGCTGAAACGTATTGAAATAAATTATTCGAATCAATGAAAGAACCAGTGAACTGGAAGGCAAAAAACACAACAATATCTTTATAGTGATCCTTTTCATGTTTAAAGTTTTATTATTTAATACAATAAAATAGTCACATGCGAGTTTGTATAGTTATAAACAAAATATAGTGCAAAACATAAATTATTGAAGCAGTAAATTTAATATAATTCAACATTAATTTAGGGAAACTAAAACTAATAGAGTGAATGAACAAAAGGCAATTACAAGCAATATAAAAATATGAAGCGATTAATATCTTGTTTACTACAGGCAAAACACATTCATAAAAAGTAAGTCAATGAATATAAGATATTTGTAAATTAAAGTAGAATCTTGCATTGTAACATTTATACAGGAAGTGTGAAATTTTAAAAACCATTTTCCAATTAATTAAGCAATAATATTATTTCCTTTAAAGCAAACTTTTTCTTATAAGTCAAGCATACAAAATGTTGCCACAAATCAAGAGGCATTACAAATGCATTTTTTTATGCTTTCAAGTACATATTTTAGTAACTACTTCTATATTTCTGACTTCTGTTTTTTTGCTTTTTAAGCAATTAATATTTTTATGTTACAAAATTTACCTTGCAAAAAACAATTGAAACAACTTTTGTGTAAGTTACAATAAAACTAGTAAATGTTATGCTTAAAAGTGCAATTTGCGTTAATTAGTTCAGGAAAAGGCGTTGGCTTTCAAACAAATATAAAAAACTGAAAACGAGAAATTTCTTTCATACATTACAGCTGGTGATGTCAGTTAATGACTTCCTATTTCTAGGAGGAGTTGTGCTAGAAAACAAACAACTAAACTAAAGTTTCGGCTTTTCTAAATAATAATAATAGTATTTTTAAAATTAATTTAACATTATATGTTAATAAGGACTTACAGCATATCATGGAATGGTCAGATTTAAACTCAATCTACAAAAACTCCAGCTATATTATTTTGAATGCAAAATTTTCTTTGGGAGATACTAGTATACAAATTGTGTCATACTTTAATTCTCTGGGCATTTACTTGGATAATAAATTAGATTTTGAAATTCATATTAATCACGTTATTGCAATAATCTTTTTCATATGAAGGAAATTTTATTCACTAGGATGTTATCTACCTTTTAATGTAAAAAAACACTTAGTTTTTTCTGTATGTTTACCTATTTTTCTTTATGTTTTAGAAGTGTGGAACGATACACCACAACATGATACAATTAGAACATTGCTTCAATAGATTAGTAAGGTATATATATGGACTTAAATATAGAACAGGAATTACATTCTATATTATATCGCTTCTTGAATGCAATTTACAAGATTTTGTTAATATAATATTGATAATTCAGCCATTCAAAGTAATAAAAACTGTCTGCCCGCCAAACTTAGAACTATGTTTCATGCGTTATAAAACATTAATAATGTTGCTAGATCCATTGTTTTGTGGAATTATACAATTTCTTACTCAGACAAGAAATTTTCACATTCTATTAAACACTTTAAAAATATATACAGTCTTATTCTGAAAAAATTAAAGTAGACTTCAAATGTACTTTAAGAAAAATTTGTATGAAAATTTTGTATAAAAGCACACTTCGAACCTACTTTATTTTTTATAAATACGGCAGATAATAGTAATTGAAAACTTACCCCCTATTTCACGATGTCGAAAGATAACGTTCGCTTAGATAAGACTTAAGACACAAACTTGATTGTGGAATAAACAAACTTGATTGAGTAAAAAATAGATACGATAAAAAGTTTGTGTCTTAAGTCTTATCTAAGCGAACGTTATCTTTCGACATCGTGAAATAGGCCATTATAAATCATAAATTTGTTATAAAATTTATTGTGACTGCTGTCTCGGAACCCCAACGGAAGTTTAATGGTGCAACATTACATGGTTACTTTCTGTTACACCAAAAGTAAAATAAATATTTTGGAAAAACGTTACTTTTATTACATTTTATGCTATTTTTTTTTATTAATATTTGTTGTTGCTTTCAAAAAGAAATGGAATCTATTTTTAATGGTTCTTGGAAAACAAATAATTGTAGGAGTGTTGTATGTTAAAAATTCTTGCTATAAGCATAATTACATACATATATACATAAACTTGTGTATTTTTGTATAATAGTACAAAAGAACATAAAAATAATTGTTGTTCACTGCAGCAAATGTAAATAACTGAAGTACCTATATGGATCATTTAAGTTGCCTAATAAAGCTATTTTGATACACACGTGCGTATACTTAACATACATTTTAATATAATTTACAAATTAAGTAAACGCCCTTTTTATGAAGGGAATAAATCACAATATAGAAACAATTTTACAAATAAACATATGCTTCCTACGTTTATTACTTCATAACTTTTATTATATTTGTATGTATATAAAAATGCTGCTGTTTCTAAAAACATTTTGTTGGTATATGGTTCAATTTCAAAAAAAAAACGTACGCAACGAGTTTTTTTTTTCTTCTTATTTTTAAAAAAAATTGTAAGATGAAAATATGTCAATTTTTGTTAAAAAAAATAGTTAAACTTAGAGGTTACTTGCAAAGTAATAGGCTTGTAGCAATGTATTTAAAAAAACTGCAATTATGAACGTCTTTTTTTTATTATATAGTCATAATTTATTATTTTTCTTATTGCTTGGTGCACCCTTGCCAGCAGTACTAGTGTGCATGTGTTCTAGTTTAGTTATTAAGATTTAGTTTTATTAAATAAATTTAGAGTCAAATTAACATGAGTAGCGTCATTAGCACCATTCCTAGTGCCTTAAAACGACCTTCAATTTGGAAGTCACGCTGTAAAATACTTGTCTTAATTTATGGAGGTTTTTACAAGTATTATGTAATGACAAAATAAATTATCAACGTGCATTGACATGAAAAAAGCTACAATATATAATTTCAATTGTGATTTGTCACAAAACATTGAATATTTTTTCAATATTCACTGGCATCGTTAGATAATGTTACATACCAATATAAAAGCATAGTGATCCTGCAAAAATTCAATAACAAATTCAAAATTCCCTCGCCCAATTAACCACTTTTTGATTTTTTGTGGAAGCTTTTGTTTAATAATTATAATTTCCTTAAACTTTGTTAAACTCTTTTAATTTATAATAATTTTTTGTAATTTACAAGGCATGTTTCATGGTTCAAAAGTTTGTTTCCCATTTGATTTTGTTATAAAATAGAAAGACAAAGTTTTAATTATAGTTGGTTATAAAATAGCATTTTACAAATATTTTTTGATTTAATGTTGGCTATAATTATTGTTTTCACAGCATTTAAAACCCTTTCAGGATGAAAATAATGTAATACATATGAGGGTGGTTCGGAAACTTCTTAGCCTAGAACAAGTGTTTTGGAAACTTCCATCTGTGATATGAACACATGTTAAATTTCTTTTCGATCTGCCAACTCCTTCATATAGAAACAGGTGTTCAAAAAAAAATACGCAATTATTTGCAATGGAAAAATTAAAAATTCGTGGTGTCGCTAAATAAGATGAGTGTTTTAGGTGAAAGTGCATATGCAGCAGTAAAACTTTGAGTTGCTGAATTTAAACGTGGTCGTGCAAGCATTGAGGATGAACCACGTAGTGGACGTCCAAAAATAGCAACAACAACAGAAATTATAGCCAAAATTGCACGATGTGGTATCAAATGATCGACGAATAAAAGTACGTGAAATAGCTAATAGCATGGGCATCTCAAATAATCGAGTCCATTAAATTTTTGCATGAAGAACTACACATGAAAAAGCTTTCGGCAACATGGGTGCCGCATTTGTCAACAGTTGACTAAAAACGCATAAGAATGAAAATTTCTCAAGCTTGTTTGGATCGTTTTAAGGAAACTAAAATGGATTTTGAGCGTCTCATAACTGTTGAGATATGGATACACTACCATACTCCAGAGACAAAAGTACAATCCAAGCATTGCACTGAAGCTGGAGGAAGTGCCCCAAAGAAGGCAGAAACAATTCAATCGGCTGGTAACGTTACTTTAATGATTGACTATCTGCAAAAGGGTAAAATACTAAATTCGGAGTACTATTGAAACATTTTGGACCAATTATATATATAAATTCGACAAAACGTCCTGGCTTACAACACAAAACAATAATTTTTCATCAAGATCACGCACCAGCGCCCAACAGTGTTTTAACAATGGCTAAAATCAACGAATTAAAGTACGGGTTGCTTGACCATCCACCTTATTCTCCTGCTTTAGCTCCCTGTGACGTTTAGCTGTTCCCAGATCCTAAAAAAATTACAACTGTAAACAACTATTTTGAAGGCCTTGAGGAAAACTGTTTTTATGAAGGGATATAATTGCTAAATAAGCGTTGGACTAAGTGCATTAAAGTTTCAGGAGATTATATTGAAAAATAAAATTGTTTTTGAAAAACTTACTATTCTCTTTCTGTGCTAGGCTAAGAAGTTTCCGAACCGCCCTCGTATAGGTACTTCCTATATAAATGTACGTAAAGAATTTCTGATGTTTGTTCATTCATTTATCTTTTTATATCATCCTAAGGTAAAACTAGTTAATACTTTTTTCGCTACTTTCTATGTAGAAAAGAGAGTTCATGTAAGGGCTACTATTTGTTTGTAGTGTTACGCACAGCTGTTGTTGATATAATTATAGTGAAATTGCATATAATAACAGACCCACATATACTACTATTTATGTTTACTAGACCGGCCCTTGAAAAATAAAAAATGCTTTGGTTATGCCTTATTTTGCTCTATAGTAGTTAAAATTGCTACAAAGTTTGAGGCAAATTGATTGAAAATTAAAAAATTGTTTAATCAATGGTTCTTTTTAGATATTCTAGATTTTGAAGAGTCTAGTGTCTTTTAGGAAAAATGATATCTATAACATGAATGTGAAATAAAAATGTGTCATCTAATTAGCTTCATCACATGACATATGTTGGAGAATAACCTAATTTGTTGTGTTTTGTTTATTACTGTTTTGCATGTAGAACTTGTGTAAAGAAATATTTTCTATACAGAAATTTGAGAAAAGTTTTTGCTTAAATATGATCTGCAGAATAGCTGATAATAACTTTGCTGCTTTTCATTTAAATTTAATGTTTTATATATTTTTAGATAGACAAGATTTATTTCAAACATTTAAAAAATTTTTATTTAAAAAGCAATA
This sequence comes from Bellardia pandia, assembly GCA_916048285.2. Lineage (NCBI taxonomy): Eukaryota > Metazoa > Arthropoda > Insecta > Diptera > Calliphoridae > Bellardia > Bellardia pandia. Next base: position 19,274,299 of record OU696532.1, on the reverse strand, counting down.
TTTTTGAAGTAATCGGAAAAAGATACCAATTGCTAAGATAATGTAACAATTTTAAACCTATTTCCATAAAATTATAAAATTGTCCTTAAATTGCAACTGAACTCCCATACTTTGTTGGAGTGGCTTGCTCAGCATTTTCCCACCGTAATCAAGGTGGCTAGACAGAATGTTCATGAATGTAACAAAACACATTCATGGGTATTCAATGGTTTTCACTATCTGTCGAATTTTGAAGAATTTTTGCTGTTTACACAAGTTCGAAGCATTTTGAAGAGCAATTTTGAAGAAAATTTCAATCGTGTAAATCTAGCTTTAGACTAAAGTTTTTATTTTAAATTCAATTAATAAAAATGCTTCAAAGGAAACAGTTGTGTTCTATATTTTTAAATAAAGTTACAGATAATATTTACAGTCCATCCAAAACAAATCTATTATTTTAAATGCGGGTCTAATATAAATCCCTTTCCGTATAAAATTAAACTTTATCGTTGTTTGTATATCCGCCTGTCATAAAGCAATAACAAAATTTCCAACTAATGTTTTGGAATAAACCAAAAAGTTTTTATTTTTGTTTTATCATGTTTTTAATACCACCTTTTTGTGCAGATTTTGTTGCTTTGTTTGAAGTTGTTATTACTATTGTTGTTATTACAACACTGAAAATTTGTAAATTTGTTTTATAATTAGCATGATAGGTCTTTCCTACCGATTTTTAATCATTTGTGTGTTATGTGTTGATGTAGGTTGACCCAAGATTTACGTTAGAGTTAAATTTGCCTAAAATTATGCAGTAAAATGCTGCCAGTTTGTTTGATAAAAATTTAGCATTACACAAAATATTCATGTAGAGTTTTAGAACTCTCCATTTTTAATACTCTCGTAAAATGACACAGCAATCAACAGCAAGAATGATAAAATAAAGATTACGCCAACGCGCGTAAAATTTTAAAATGTTTTGCGCATTTAGGCCCTGTGACGTCACACATTCTGTGTTTCTATTGGCTAATTTTTTCTCACTTGTTTTTTTTACTCATGTTTTGCTTGCATTTGCTCACTGCACTCTTCATGTTTATATTTTTTGTTGTTTTTGTTTATTTTTCTTTTTTAAATAGATTTTATTTTAGAACTCTCAGAGATTTCAATTGCAAGGTTGCCAACTATCACATAAAACATAAATTTTTCGCAAGAAATTTTAATTCTAACACATGAAACATTCTTGGTAACCCTTAGAATGGCCCTTCTACGTCACATAACGGGAAATCATGCGCATGGCGTAATCTTTATTTTATCATTCTTGATCAACAGTATAATATTGACATTTATTTGCTCCAGTGGTGTTTAAAAATATATACATATGAAGGTGTATTGGTGTGTGATTTTACCCAGCAAACATATTGTCAAATGCTTAAAATAAGAAAAAAATAAAGGATTTTTGGCAAATATAAACACCTTAAGACAAAATATCAGGAACAATTTTCAATATCAAAAAACAATTTTAGACCGTTATTTTAAGACGAAACAAAAATAAGCACATCTTATTTTATTGGCTTATCTACAGAAAACAGCCAAAGTCTTTGGCGGAAATCGAACCCGCAGCCCTCTGACTGATTGTCCGGCACACTATCGCCTAGTCTATCGGGGCAAACATCTATCTATCTAAAGCAGTTTTTGTTATTTTTCGTGTTCAATTGTAATTGAATCTTGTATGTTTGATATGCTTCGTCCAACAAAAAGCGACAATAATGCTTAATAAGTTTCCGACAAAAATGACAATAAGCAGCCGCATGTGTTATCATTGCTTGCTCAACGATGCTTGAACTGGGGTTTACAAATGCGAGTAACAGATCGAAAAACTCAATACACTCACACTTTTTTACTAATACACTCACATTTTTCGCACTTGCAGAGCTACTCGCAGCTAAATTTGCATGCGAGTGAATTTTTGGCACTCTCTGCCAGTAAATGTCAAATAAAAAAATAATGTTGCCAATAAATAGAAAGTGGATAATATAATATTTATAATTGAAATTTTAGTTTGTTTTATGAGTGATTGTAAACAAATTTCTTTCAAATGATATTGAGAAACAAACAGTTTTAATTTTGGAGAATAAATATCATTAAAATCATAACAATTATTGTTAATGAAAATTTTCCCTCATAAAAACATTGTATGTGATCAACTCGGCAACTCTATTTTTCAATCAAAACAAAAATGGAAGTAAAATTAAATTTAAAAAATATAATAAAATTAATTAAATTTATATCGTTCCCATCCTCTTCTGTGGGAAATGAGTGATAAAGCATATAGTAGGAACGATTTGAAAAGGAAGGCCTTCGAAGCAATTGCAAATCACATGGAGCTGCCGGTAGAGGTTTACGCTTTAAAAACATTTTGAAAATGAACTCTCACTGTCCTATGTAAACAGTAATGCTACTTGCAAATGATTCGAGTTTTTCGAATAAATTTTCGTATATAATACGTACACAGCACTCGCATGCAAGTACTTGCACGTGTAAAGGCAGGGTGAATGAAAGTTTTTAAAAAAGCATAACAAATGTGTGTAAATGTTTTAAACAATTGTTGTATGATCTGAACATCACTGATTTACACACTTAAAATCTATAAAACACAATTTATAAATCAATTAAAAGAAATAATATAGTTCACTGCTCTATCAACACTGTCTTGACTTTCAACTATTGTCTTTAGTTCTGAAAAGCCAGTCTTATAAAGTCCTTCATTATTATTATACCTATATTATTTCAATAATTTCAAGCAGTATCACAATATTCTTTAGACAGGTTTTCTACCTTGAAGGATTTGTTAATAATAAAAATACGTGGTCGAAAAGTAGGTAAGCGTTATCGAAAATTTTAACAACGCAGTAAGAATGTGCAAATAAACGTATGACTAAATAAATAAATTAAAAATCTTAAGAAAAAACTCTGCATTCGAATTAATTTAATTTTTTTATGGGAATTCCTTTCTTCCATTATGCATTCCTTAATTCGTTTATGGGACACCCATTGTTTTGCTGTAGTTGTAAGTTTAGTCATACGTTTATATGCATTTTTGTGTCTGTGTGACATGTATTTATTAGAGATAATGTCTGCTGTTGTGATAAATAACAGAAAATGCAAAACAATTATTTGTTTATGAGGCGAGATAAATTATTTATTACCTGTAAAATAAAAACAATTATATTAAACTTACTGCTTATATTTAAGTATTTCAATTTCAGAGTAGAACCATCGATATGCTAGGTCTCATGTAGAAAGGCCCTAACTCGCATATTTGAAACTTTACAGGAGAAGGTAAAAACATTATAGAAACTGTAATATTCAACATGTAACTTTTTTTGTACAACTGATTATAAAAGCGTTATTTTTTACACTACTGCAATAAATTTTTGTGAGGAGGTGTATTTGCTTTAAATGCATTGGAATCGCAAAAAACAAATTTCGAAAAAATAGCGAGTTAGGGTCTTTCTACATGAGACCAACGATAAGCATCTCTGTATTATAATTCAATCAACTTTTCAAATCTTAGTTTTAATTTCCATTTACAAATTTTAATCTTATTAATTCATTTGTTAAGCTTCGTGCTTACATATATTTCCTGAAATGTAATTGTCAATGATATATTTTCATTAAATTCTTTGATACCTCAACCTCAACTCATACAACAAAATTTATTGTGGACAACCTTGGCCCAAATGCTGATTGAGTTTGAGACGACAATTTAAAATAAAAGGAAATCAATGATGAAATAAATAGACGACAATTGTAAAATCAATAATGAACAAAATCAATAAGGATACAAAGAAAATAGACAATAGCCAGCAAAGAAAAAGAAGCCAACAAAAAATCTACAATAGATCAAACAGTGAAGGCAATTTGTATTCAAGCTGTTTGGCTAGAAACAAAGGACTATAAAAAGGTCATTGAACAATAGTCTACAAATATACAATAGATATAAATAAATAAATAAATATTTATTTAAATAAAGATATAATTATACAAAACAGGTATAAAAATAACTAAACCTATGCAAAGGAACGGGACGACACATGACAGGGGTAAGAGGGGAAAAGACAGAGCCTATGGACAGAATGGGAACTGGTGACTGACGTGGAATTGATGGTATTGTAATTGCTGTACATAAGTCTGGTTACAGACTAACAGAGGATATTCATTTCAGGACGTTGGGTTGTGTTGTTTCATGTTGCCCGTATTAGTATTAATTTGAATGTCAAACTGTAGTTTTAGTGTGAAACCACAGCGCATACGTTACATTTTTTTGGAAATTACGCAATGAGAAAAATTACACAAAATACTTTCAGATAAATAAGGATATATATTTTATCATTTTGTTATGTTAAAAATTTGTTTGTATACTTTTTCCTATGACAAATAATTTGAAATTTATAAAATTAAAAATTTTTTATGAAGAAAAAAAAATCTTAACCAATTACTAAAATATTAGTTATTAGAAATATTTATTCTCCTTCCTCTTCTACAACGCCCTTTCCTCTCTACTTTAATACACTGTAATAACTGTTAGGTGGAAAAACGTCTCACTTTCAGTTGCTGTAGAAAATTCATTCACAATTTCTTAAACTATTGAAAGCTTTTGCATTTGCTTAAAAAAAAATTAATTTTGTTCAAAGAAACCTTTTGCCAAATATTTGAATATTGAAGCCCTCTACTGAGTGGATACTTCAACAACATAAAGCAACAATTAGGACAAGTGCCGAATGCAAACTGAGGGTTAATGAAAGAAAAATGTGAGAGAGGAAATTGTGCAACGAAAAAAAATGTTTTATAACTTTAACGTGTATTCAGAATTTAAAAAGCTCTTAAAGTTAAAGATAATTAAATTAAATATCGTTTAAAGTCACAGAAAATACTGTGCATTAAATACAGGATAATTAAGGACATGCTTGATTAAGCAAACGAAAAATATTACCAACGAATGCTTTTATAAAACGACAGGAAATTAAAAGTTTGGTTAAATTAATTTAAGATTGAAAGATAAAGTGTTTTCATTCATCTAAGCGAAAGTGTTTGCAATACTGTGTGGGAAAAAGTATACAGTTATGAATAAATAGAAATGCAATACAAGTTTCCAAGTATTTGGAAACTATTAAAAACTCTGAAGTGTATTTGTACGAATGAGGTTATATTTCAGATTACTGTCCCTTGGACAGAAGAAGCTCCATTTTATTATTTAGGCAATATTTTAGTAGCAGTTTTTTATGTGAGCTATGAGAAATTAGAAATATTATCTAATCAATTTCAATATGATAATTAAATGTTATTGATTTATTTAAAGAAAATACTTTGATGGCATAAAAACCAAACTAAAAAAAATATATAATGGCCTATAAAAAATATACAACACATACATTTTAACACTTATTTTTTACAATTTATAGAACTAATTTGATATACAATTTCGTTTAAAAACTGTTCACATTTTAATAAAAATTATTATTTTCAGAAACTCCGACTTAAATAAATAAAATCAGTATAGATTCAGAGAACGAAATGCAGACAGACATTTGCACACACAACAGTTTCTTTAGAGAATGAATTTACAATTACTTAAATTCGATAAATTCATTATTCATTATTCAAAGTAACCTCTTGCAAAATATTTAACAATGTTGCAGTGATTTTCTAGGTGAATACTTAAATAAGAAAAATCAACAATTAGAACAGGTGCTGAATGAAAACTGAAAGCACTCGAAGGAAAGATATGAGAGCAAATTTGTGCAACAAAAAAAAACGTTTTATAAATATTGAAAGAGTGAGTATTAATTAAAGAAAATTAAATTGCACGTTGCTTAAAAGGTAACAACATTTGCAGAATAATTAAGGACATGTTTTATTAAACAGACTATAAGGATTACAAACGACTAAAAGGGGAAAGTGAATTGAAAATGCGTTAATTAGATTTTAGATTGAAAGCGAAATGTTTGTAGTATAGAAAATTGAGCGGTGATAAACAAATGGAAATTTACATTAAACTGTGTACCAATAACTAGATTAGTAGTTCGAAATTTGGATTGGGATTTTGGAAGTAAGGCTATTTAAATTTATCAAATGTATTTATATAAATGAGCGATCATTTCTGACTATCTGACATTTGTACGGTATTGCAGGTGGAAATTATTGCCATAATAGCAGTTGCCAGGACCGACAGAAATAAACAACAGTGTTTCATCTTCTCTGTATATGTCCGGCTCCATAAAACTCTAGTCCCATATTTTTTAACAATCATATACAAGGTGGCGCAAAAGTAATCCTCCTATTAGAAAATGCTATAAATTTTGCGAGGCCACTAATGTCAGTTCTGTTTTGATATTTGTGTAGTAAACACATGCGAAATACACGTTAATAAACAATGTTACGCTACACTGCTCCTTGTACTAAACAACCGGAGTTATCAAGTATTAGATGGTGCGATTTCATTGAGTACCTGAACGCAACAGGCTGGGTATAGTGCCCATTACATACTAGCATTTAGAAACGATCTAGTCCTATCATTTATTCAACGAACCAAGTATAGCCAGATAGAGATATGTAGTAATATGTTATAATTTTAGTAATATAATTTTATAATTTTTATAATGTTTTGGATGAGAACTAGATTGGAATTTAACTTTTACTCTTAATTAAGAGTTTATCTGTAAATTCACATGATAAAAGCTGTTTTAATTTACTAGACATGCAGACAGATATTTAAAAACGTATACATAAATATGTATGCATATACCTATTCAACCAAGAATTTAAAAACCGGATATACTAAATATGATGATCATATTGTTGCAGATGTAGTATTTTATGCTTTTTTATATGCTTTTATTTTCAATAGAGTTCAATGCAAATATTTTTACAAATAAGATAAAATTTGTAATACCTATATTTTATTTATTTTTCATGTTCAATCATGAATTGATTAATTGTTACGAATTTTTAAACTGTTTAAAATAAAGACAAATATTTCATGGCAATAGTCAGCTAAAAAAAATAAGAATATATTAAAAAATAATAATTATTATGGAAGAAACTATGTATCATAAATGAAATTTGATTTTTGAAAAATATTTAGTTTTTTTATTATTATATTTGTATGTGAAATTATTTCAATAAACATTTTATTAAATAAAAAACAAAAATCTTAATTTGGTAAGATTTTTTTCAAATGGCGTGTTTTTTTCTCCATGTTGGGCGTTTTGAAATTTCAAACGCTGATATGAAATTTATTATTTAATTAACTAAGTACGTATGATTGATATTTATTACGCTACAGAATAATATCAAGTATACGCCTTCGTTAAGAATATGAAAATCAATTTATTTCAACACTACTTAATTCAATCAGTGAAACCAAAATTTTTGTATCCGAATACTCCTCATACTAATTTTCTCCTCTTCCACTATAACTAAAATAGGCTTTTGTGAAAATCACTTAAAAAGATTATTTTCACTACAAGTCTACAAGATTTTTCAATTATTTATTGAATCCTTAGCATACCAAAGGAAACCAGAAGTCATTAACTTTTATGGGCATTTCATAAGAGGGAAAAATGTTGTTTAAGAAAATTTGTGCAAGTATACGAGTATTTCTTTACTTACTAAAATACACACACATGTGTAAAATACTTTAGTATGTCTGTTTATATATCAATACTTTTAAGTACGCATACATTAAAGGCAATGCTGTATCACATACAGGTAGATATTAATAAATAAATAACTATATATTTGTAGGTAGTTTTTTCCTAAAATACCAGTAGAAAAAAACTGCAAATTCGTAAAACTTTGACTTTACTTCAAATTTGAGTTGTGATTTAATTACTAGTTTGTTATGGCAATAAAAAAGGTATAAAAAATTTTAGATTTTAACTAAAGCTGAAATAATTAATATTAGATATTTTAAGATAATTAAAAATTTACCAAACCTATCAAATTAAAGCGTTCATTATAAAAAATAAAACATTAGAATTAAAAGTTTAGATTTATTAATAGATTGATGCCACAAAAACTACTTAAATTTATTTCTTTTATATCAATATTCAACACTTTTATCATATTTTTTTTCTACCATAAACATTACGCATATTCAAGCAAAAAAAAATCACTTCTAACTAAACTCCTTAAGAATCCTATTTATAATTTGAGATATGTACGAGAGCGATTCCAAAACTTCTTAGCCTAGCATAGAAAGAGAACAGTTAGTTTTTCAAAAACATAATCTTCTGTAGCTTCAATACAACGCTTATCTAGCAATTCTTTCTTTTGATTAAAATAGTTTTCCTCAAGGCCTTGAAAATAGTGGTTTACAACTATAATTATAATCTTCATTTGAGGTTAAACGCTTGCCAGCTAGGAATTTTTTTTAGATTTGGGAACTGGTAAAAGTCACTGGGAGCTAAGTCAGGAGAATAAGGTTGGTGGTCAAGCAACTTGTACTCAAATTCATTGATTTAAGCTATTGTTAAAACACTCTTGTGTGCTTTTGTGTTGTCTTGATGAAAACTTATTTTTTTTGTGTTGTAAGCCAGGACGTTTTGTCGAATTTTTACATTTAATTGATCCAAAATGTTGCAATAGCACTCTGAATTTATAGTTTTACCCTTTTGCAGATAGTTAATCAATAAAATACCTTAGAAGACCCAAAAAAACCCGTTGCTATAACCGTACCAGCCGATTGAATTGTTTTTGTGTTCTTTAAGGAACTTCCTCCAATTCAGTCCATTGCTTGGATTGTTCTTTTATCTCTGTAGTAGTGGATTTATGCCTCATCAACAGTTATGAAACGGCACTTAAAATCCTTTTAATTTTTCTTAAAACAATTCAAACAAGCTTGAGAAATTTTCATTCTTATGCGTTTTCGGTCGACTGTTAACAAATGCGGCACCCATCTAGAAGATCCGTAATTCTTCATGCAAAATTAAATATGTTCATACCACATTTCAAGTTTCCAAAGCACTTAACTTTTTTCTGTTATACGGCGCTTTCTGTTCTAGGCTAAGAAGTTTCCGAGCCGCCCTCGTATATTTTCATTAAATATTGATTTTATTTCGTTTTCTTTTCTGATATAAATACAAGATACTCGTTTCTGTTTAAAAATAGTTGTTTAAAGGAAAAACTTTGCAATTATTTTTCTGCCATCATTTATATAAATGAATACATATTGACAATGGTCAATTTGTTGTGCAGGCTTTTAGGTTTTTTCTTGTCTCCTGCAGATTTTTTTATATAAAAGTGTAAATTCTAAATAAATTGTTTCATTAATATGATATTCAGTAAAAATGTTTACCTATATATGAAATTTATTCTTTTATTTTCGAATACTTTGTGAATGTTGCTGCTGATTTTGTTGCAAAAGTAGACTGTAATATAGTTGGAAATGTTTTTACAACTACATTATATATTTTTATGAGTAAATGTAAAGAAGAGTGTGAGAGAGAAAGAGAGAGAGGAATACTAATTGCTGTAATATTCTTTTACAGTCTCCCTCGTTTTGATGATAATATCAACAGCAATAACAAACAATACGAATTTTTTTGTTTTGCTCGCTTTAGCTATATTTAAAAGTGTTTGTTTGTATTTGCTCTTGGTATGATTCAAAGTACACATTAAGGCTCTTGTTGTTGCTTAATATTGGTTGGACATTGTTAAGTTAATTTTAACATGAGACAATTTTGTTTGTTACTCTTGGAAGTATTAGACATAAGTAAAGACATAAAAATTTAATTGATATATTTCTGCCTTTTTTGCCTTTTTAGTAACTGTTTTTGTTCAGAGCAACGGCAATGTTTATCATACAACTTTATCTGTTTCACTAAGAAAATATTTCGGCTGTTTGATTTTTATTAAGAAGGGATTTCAGATGATGTCATGTCATGTTATAGTTGAAAAAATTGTTTAAATCAAATTTGAATGAAAGAAGTATTTTAATGCCTTCGTTAAAATGAACTCAGGAATTACTCATGAAAACAATAAAACGATTACAGATTAATTAAAAACTAGAATTGAAAGTATTCAGAAAACTTACACTAGAATAATATTTACTGAATGAGAATGTTTCCTCTTGCGAGTATTAATAGAGGTATACAAAAATAAATTTCAAATAAATTTTTTGTTTAACTAGAAGTAAACCTTCGAATAAAAAATTTTATAAAAAATCTGTAGAATAATATTGCTAGGAAAGTATGTTACAATTTAAACTTAACGATTTGTAATGGCTAGTATCAATATACAGCATGTTGATCAATATACAAAGCTGATTATTAACATTTTTATTAGTAAAAAATAATATTTACTAAAATTGTTAATAACACGATGTTATTTATTAACATAGTTGAGCTGTATGGCAACATTAAGTTTTAATGGCTTTGGCTGAACAGACAATAACTTTCTAGTATCTTAACTCCATAAATGAGGTTTGTGTATAAATAGACTAGCAGGTCCACTCAGGTTAGTTAGTTTATTGTGAGTCATCGCTGCTGTGGTGAATGTGTTTAAAGTTTAACTACAAATATTGCATGACATATTTTGCTAGGTTATCATTGTATTAGTCATGCTTACATAAAATTCTCAAAAATAAGCAATAAAAATGTAACAACTTGTTGAAAATCACTTGCCTTTTAAAGACAAATGAAATAATGACAGCTGCTTTTTTTTTAGGATATAAATAAAAATATTGAAATAATTTAACATCGGTATAAAAAAAACTATATTGTTGAAATTAGAAGTTATGAGATTACGAAAAGTAATTTATACAAGGTGGCGCAAAAGTAATCCTCCTATCAGAAAATACTATAAATATTGCGAGACCCCTAATGTCAGTTCTGTTTTGACATTTGTTTAGTAAACACATGCGAAATACACGTTAATAAACAATGTTACGCTACACTGCTCCAGAACGCGGAATATTGCTGACAAAATTGACATTAGGGGCCCCGCAAAATTTTCTGATAGGAGGATTACTTTTGCGCCACCTTGTATATAAGTTAGTATTAGAGTACCTAAGAGTACTTACACAAAGTATGAGCAACCATTTTTAAATTTTTAGTTGTAAACGTACATGAAACGATAACAAAATTATAAATTAACATTAATATTTTTAATAACAAATCGAATGTTTTATATACATTTAGAAATACCAAAATATATACTGAGTGTTTAGATTTGTATTAAGTATGATCATGGTGGTAGTTATAAAACGAAAGATTCGAATTGTTAAAAAATAAACAATTATTGCAAGTAGAAGAGTTTAGTGAAAGTTGTACATTAATTAATCATGGTGTTAGTTATAAAACGAAAGATTCGAATTGTTAAAAAATAAACAATTATTGCAAGTAGAAGAGTTTAGTGAAAGTTGTACATTAATTTTTATGTTAATAAATTGCATAAAATAAGAATAAAATGTCTTCTTATCCCTTGCATAGGTTTTCACCACATGGAGTGTTCAAACATATTTGACATACATATGTAAATGGACATAGTTTTTATGTAAAGTCTAAAGGGTAGATAATAAATTAGACCCATTTCACTTCACAAATGCAGGGTTAAAAAAGATGTCGTTATCACTCCTGTATTGTTTATCACACGGAGTGATTATAATATAGAATATGAATAGATAACATTGAATGTAAACAAGAGTACAAGAGGTATCTTATTACTAGTATAGTTTTAAGATTTGTATTTTAGCTATTAAGAACTTTAATTCAAATAAATGTTTCAGTGTCTTACAAACATTCGAAATCAACAGAACTATTTTTATTAAAATTCCAATAGATTTTTACACTGAGATACGACAAATTCAATAACGATTGCAGGTTATTTTATTACAACTAAAGTATACAATATATATATATTAAGCCTTATTTAGCATTATTACAATCATAGCATATTTTCAAGGAATCAATGTTTTATTCTATTATAAAATAATTTAATCATAATAAAAAACTATATTATCATTGCAAATGTCTGAATACACTATGAAAATAAGAAAAATTCTTTTTTGCATAAAACAATTACAAAAAGAAAAATATATATAAAAACTTTGCCGTATATTAAAGAAAATCAATAGGTTTATGGTAAGAAAATATCATGCCACTGTCACAGAGGCGAATTATAATAATAGTTATGGCATTTGCATAAACTATTTGAAAAATTTCTGTTTTTTTTTAACTCAAACCGATTTTAGTATAAAAAAATAAATTATTTTACTTAAAGGAACACGTAATCGTGTTAAACTGCCTCCCCTGCAAATACATATAAACAAAAAAGATAGAATAGAAATAGTAAGCAAAGTCAATTGCCACGATTGCCGCCACGATAAAGTTTCTTGCAAATAAAAAAAAAACTATTTTTCTATTATTGTTTTCCCTTAAATATTGAAAAGGCATGAGGGTAAGAGAAACGGAATTGAAAACAATTTACATTTATTTGATTTAAATTTCTTTTGGGTTATACAAATAGTCATTCAAATAAATTGTGTAACGTAGTATTAAAAGTAAAATTGAATGATGATTGTTAAATTAGGCTAAAAGTTTTCTTGGTTTCATTTCACAGTATTGATTGACATCTACCATGTTCTCTTAAATAAAAAAAGTTATTATCACTTTTAATAAAATAAAACTAAAACTAATTCCAATAGTTTAGAAAAATGCAATTGAAGTAAAAGGTTTTTCTTAACAATTAGGAATTAGTTGATAAAACCTTAAAGTAAAATATTTGATATATCAATAATTGTACCTGTTCAGTATAATTTATGACATAAGTTTAAGAAATATCTAAAAACAATTTTTGATAATTTTTAGTTAGGCTTGAGTTCATTAAATTTAATTTTCAATAAATTATTATTTTTACTGAAGGTAGGAATTGTTTTTATTGATAACTCTTTACAGGAACATAAAAAACAAAGAGAAAGAGAGGCGAATTGGGCTACTGCAGAAAGAGATTTTTTTTTACTTTTTTATATTTTTGTACACATCCAGGTGATTTAAAATCAACTTCAGCTGGTTTTAAATTAAAAGTATGTTTTAGCGCTCAAAGTATACTTCTACGTGTCTATAGTTAAAGTAAAGTGTACTTTTAACAAAAGTCAACTTTTTAACTAATGTAAAAACAATTCCAGAAATATTTTTTTTATTTGTTTGCCACGCCTACAAATACCGCCCTTTTGTTCACTGTGTCTATATTTTTAGTCCCATCATAACATTTTGTGTTCATGGCTCTGTAAAGGCTACATTTCTGTCCTTCATCATTTTTTACTACCACGACAAATTCTAGTCATGACTTAAAAAAAAAATTGTACGCACCGAGTTTTTAAAAAACATGACTAGAATTTTACATGGTAGTAAAAAAAATTAATGTAAAAGTAGTATGTTTATTTTAAGTTGTTGTAGAACCGTGTGTGTAAGTAACAATGAAAATATCCTTTTTGTGTGAGTATTTGCTGTGTCGCTTCCTAATATTTGTATTTTATTTACATATGGGATTTTAAATGTTCCCAAAATAGCAATGTGTTGTTTTTATTTGTAATAAATTTTAATTTATGGTATTATTTTCATTATTTTTTTTATTACTTATATTTGCATTTATTATTACTACCTCATAATGTGTAAAAATATATAAATATTTACTTAATAGCAGTATTAGGCTTAAAAATATTGAACAGTGAGACAAAGGCTAAATCATACTAAAACATTATTCGATTTTGCGCAATAATTAATTGAACAACGCAAATGCTATTAAAAATTTAAATTTTACTGATGTCCTATATCAGTTCTTAAATTCTTCCCAAATTGAATTTTAACAAAAATCTATTTTAACAACATTGCTTAGCATTTCATCATAGTTGTAATGCAGTTTTATTACCACAAACAAAGTATGGTTAGATGGTATTGCATCTCCTTATTCTTAGTACTTGTGTAAATATTTATTTGCATGTGTCCGAGGCATTTGTAAATTTGGTGTTTGTTAAATAAAATCTACTCAACATAAATACAAATATTTATTTGTAAAAATTAATGAACTTTTAAGAAAATTTAAATTTTAATATTTTTGAATGCATTGCTGAAACATCAACGAGTTCCTCATTGTTGATGTCTATATTAACCCTTACGTGTGCGGCCAAAACACACTTCCTAAGGCGCTGCAAGGTACCTGGGTACCTTTATGAAAGTTAAGTAGAAGTAAAGCATTTTCTCACTAAATATGCTAAAGCATTTTCCTATTTAAAAATGTTCTTAAAGAGTGTTTAAATATATGACAAATAAAAGGAATTGTTTAATTTTTTTACCCTATTTTTCGCTTTTCATACTATTTTAGTTTGTGTAGCAGTTTTCTTTGCAACTGCAAACAGTTGGTTCGACATATTTTGGTGGAAAAATAAAAGAAACAAGGTAAACAACAAGAAGCTAGTATTATGTAAAATGACAAAACTCCAGCAACGACAGTAGAAACATTAAGCAAAGGCTTACGCCCAGTAGCAACGGAATAATGTTAAATAAAACGGAAATAAAAGCGCGTTATTACAGCGGAAGTAGACACTTGGCTTTATTTTTTTTCCTTATGTTTTTCTTTTTTCTTCATCTCTTTGTATTTATTAACAATTTGTTGTAACAACAAATGAGATTGCTTTTTGTTAAAAGGAAAAAGGAAATGAAAGATCAAAATTTAAGTTTAACGGAGTCGCAATTTCAAATTGTTGCAAAGTTTAGCGAAAAAGTTCAAACACACAAATTCCATAATAAATGGAACAAATTGAAGTTCCATGCCAGGGGCATTATTTGTTTGGAATATTCATTTTTTTTTTTTTTTTTTTTTTTTTTTGTAAAATTTTCAGATATTTGAGTATTTTGTAACTACAATTACTAATGTATATACAAAAACTAATGGAAAAAGAGAATTGCAGTTTTAGTGGATTATTAGTGGCAGATTAATATAAGCGTCCGATCATTAAAACAAAAAGGGCTCTCAGTTTTAAGTTTTTTTAGGGACAATATTAGTATCATTATTTTCAATTTTAATTTGGTTGGATTGGATGAATTTTTCCTTCGGTGGATTTTCCGTTGGGTTGATTTGCCGTTGGGTTGTTTTCATGTTGGGTGATTTTTTTGTTGTGTTGATTTGCCATTGTGTTATTTTTCTGTTGGGTTGATTACTTCGGACAAGGACATCTTTTCGATTAGGTTTTTATAGTTGGGCGCCAGTTACTTCTGTGAGTTAATTTCTTAGGTTCTATAAACCTCATTAAAATAAACTACTCAATTAGGCGATTCGACATAGAATGATTTATTGAATAAAATTACTTCAAATTAAAATTTGCAGTAACAAAACAATAGCTGACCAATCATATAAAAACTTACAAAATTTTCCATAAATTGGCCAAGCAATAATATTTAAAGCTGATCAAATATTTGTCACAAATAACCGAAACATTGACCAAATGAAATTATGTAATATAATCGAAATTTAATCCCATACAATTCAAAATAAATTTACCAAAAACTGCAAACAAGCATATTATCATTAGTATGGGCATTCATGTCGGCCATCAAAATAACATGGGTATTCATAGCGTTGCTAACTTATATATTATTTGTATTGTTCTAATTGCAAGTTTTAGCTATTTATTATTCTACTACCATTGTAGAGCTGACCTAGACATTTGTAACAAAAAAACATTCAAAGCAACACAATAAATAACTCTTTTAGCTGAAACATAAAATAAATAATTGTGCAAAATGTTGCTTAAAAAAAATATTTCTAATAAGATTGTTCTAGTTTAACAAAATTATTTTTAAAAAGAAAATTTCGGATTTAATACGACAAAGTATTTATTATTTTTTATAATTTAGAAACTTTTTGTTAATGTGTATGAGGGATGCCAAACGGGACTGGGTTTTCAAATCCCAGGATTTGTGATTTCATAAATGAATCCCACGATTCAGGGATCGTAATTTTTCAGGATTTGCGGGACTTTTGTTTCATATTAAAACAAATTTTTTTATAACCAACAACAAATTATTAAAAAAAGCTACTTAAGTAAAATATAAATATGTTTGAAAACAAAAATTTTAAATTGATTAAAAGTTTATAAACCATTTATAAATAAGAAACATAATAACATGTATATTTGAATGTTAAATAGAGAAAAATAATATGTCATTTCGCCTTTAATTTCCATATTAATTTAAAAGCAACAGAATATTATCGATCGATAAAGCTACTTAAAAATATTACGGTAACTTTAGTAAAGAGAATCTTGACTTAATTTTGTTACCAATATATGAAGCTTACGAAAAACGTCGTATACATCGTTTGTAGACAAAACTGTTAGCAAATAATTCTTATTCAATATTTTATTCCATATTATTACAGACATTATTGGGTGTTTTAAATACATATTTCAATTGTATTCTTTATTTCATTGGTCTCGCAGTCAACGTGTTTAGGTCATAAACATTTCTTTCTAACTTATTATCAAATTCATGTCTTCCTTCATTTTTTGGTTTCTTTTAAGGAGAGATTTCACCAGATCACTTTTTGATATCTCTTTGAGTTTAAATAAAAGGGCAACATTAACAGAGATTCATATCACTGTGATAAAGAGCTTTGCCTGTTATTTAAACCGGGTTTAAAATGAAAACTATTTGTTTAAGTAAAAAAAATTCTTCATCTCTTGAGTTTTTAAACATTTTTTAAATAATGGTTGAATGCATTCTTTCATTTCTAATTAGTATTAAGCTAATGATCTAACATTGTATGATGATGGAAATTTCCATAATATTGTTGTTTGCTAAATTTACATTGTAAATATATACTAAGATTTTTTTAACGCTTTTTTCTTTAATTTTGAACATGATTTATATTAGATCAGTGTCGTTCATGAACGAACGGGTTAAAATGAACGCATCACTTCATTGAACGGAATGAGCCGGTCATTTAACTGAACGGTTTTCATTCAATAGTGTACGGATCAATTTCGTTCAGCTGATGTTTATCAAAGGACAAGAAGAAAATCACATTCAATAAGGGTTGTATTCATTCGTTCAAAGTGAACAATTGAACGAATTGAATGAACGAATCAGTCTTGGATAAATGAACGAAAATGACCGGTCACTGAAATGAACGACCGGGCACATCACTAATTTATATCACCTTGATTTATTTCATCAATAAAGAAAAAGTCTTGCAAAGAAAGTTTTTCAATATAGGAATTTCCCAATTCCAAAAACTGTAGACACATCAAATGATGCGTTCGAGTTTGACGATCCAAAATTGTTTTAATTCTTTCTTTAATTCTTCGACAAACGTTTCAAGATTTAAATTCTTGTAGATGACTTTGTAAACAAATACTGTTTTCCCGCGATTTGTTTTAATAAATCCCAGGATTCGGGATTTGCGGAATATATATTCGTGGTGTATTTCTTCATTTAAGACTTCACAAAGAATAAGATATATTCTTGATCTTTATAAAAATTTTTACTCTATTAAGCTGTGTCCATCGGTTTGTCTTTGTAAAACTATCTCAAGGCAAAAAACCAATTTCAAATTAATTAGATTCTCATTGTTTGGCATTATCCTAAACAAGTTAGTTTTTAAAGTTGCACTATCAGTTTAGTATAAATTAATGTGATAAATTTAACTGAATTTATTTTAAATAATTTTTATAGGTAGAGCTTGTTATGGGAGTTTAATATGAATTCATGTTACAGTAGTTTATATAAGGTCAAGAATGTATATTGTACACTCAGAGAAAAACTGGAGTTGTACATTATCATGGCAATATTATTAGTTTTGTAACAATATCATGGTCACCGTTAAAATGTATATGATAGCGGCAATAACATACATTATTTACTAAATTCATTGAGCCATGTTGGTATGAGTTATTGAGCATTTTGTGCAATTTACCATAAATATTACTGACATTACATATTGTGTTATAAAATGAATGTCATGCATTCTTTATTCTGCATAATAAAAGGACTACAACAGATTGCCCACAAAACCTAAACATTTTGTCATGCTAGCAGTTTTTACAGACTTCTGAACCTGACCATTACCAAGCAAAGACTTGAAGAAGTCTCTGAATAGAGTAGAAATGATGATGTTTACTTGTACGTATAAGACTTAATGAATTGAAACTAATGGTTGAAAATATGCAAACGATAAATTTTGGCTGGCAATTCAAAAGTTCAATACAAAAAATTAAGCATAAATAAGTAATACAAATAATAAACAAACAAACAAAAAAATAAGATAGAAATGAACAAAATAACAAGAAATCCTTGAAAAAGTCTACATTATGAAAGTACGTTAAACTGAAAGGAAGAACAGACATGAACAATAAAATAATAAAAACAATAAAAGAACATATTGAACCATTTAACACATTTTAAAGATGATAGAAGAAATATAATATTTCAGTATTATAAGTGTAACAAAAAATACAAGTTGTATATTTAGTGGAAAAAAAACTCTGGCGACATCTTGATGTCAAATAATCTGACAACATCATCAGTAGTCTGTTTATCACACTAGTGTGTAATTACCAATTTTAGATTATTTTAGTAATTTTGCCTTGTTGACATTTCGATGGCTTAATTTAAAAAAGGCCTAACTCAATTTAAAAAAAAAAATCAATGAAAAAAATGTCTATCTTCGATACCTTCAATATTGTATTAAAATTTTTGTTGTATCTAAAATTTTACGGATTTTATTAAGTTTTTTCCTTCGTCTGTAAAAGTAACAAAAAATCAAATTAGGACTTTTTTATATTAAGCCGTCGATTTATAGTTTTCTAAGTATTTTTTATGAAGATTGTGTATGAAGAAATTAAAAAAACATTTCTAAATTGTCAAAAATTCTAAATAATTATTTCTTTTACTGTTAATATGTTGCTATTCACGTAGATCTGAATGTATTCAGTCATTAAAATTAAGTTGTATGTAGACAGACTTTAAATATTATTCTACAAATGTATGCATATATTCTTTACAAGTCTGGGACAGGACTGGGCTTATTTGTGTGCTTAACAAATAACATTGTGGCAGCTAGATTGCTTAAACGAAATAAAAGCAAACTCTTACAACTATTTAAAGGTTGTGTTTCCTGCAACTCCCTACGCTTGCTACAGCAGACAAACATATAAAACCATGTTTACATTTGCATTTTCATAAAAGTTTTAAAAATACATATTTCTGTAAAATGCAACAAAGATAATGGTCATAATAATTTTCGAACAAAACGAAAACATTGAAATCTCCAGAAAAATTTGTGTACCAAAAAAAAAATATAACGACTCAACATTACAACTTTAGTATTTTAATTGCTCTGGCGACAAAGGTATTTACCTGCCAACACATAAAGAGAATAGCATAAATTAAAATGCTGTATCAGTAAAAATTAAATGCTTAAGCAAATTTAAATTTTAATTTTTAAAACAAAGTCTTTTATAAAATAATTTATTTCACTTTAAGAATAAAAACCAAAGTATGTAGTAATTTAGTATGTTTTTTGTTTAATTACACTGTTCAAGTTTTCAACACGAAATTTCTGGTACTAACGTGAAGACCATATGGTTGTGTTTGGAGTGCCAATTTGGCTTATTGGGAAAAATTTATGGCGTTTTGTGTGAACTTCGGTCAATTTGTCAATTTTTGACCATTATCAGCACATTTAAGTCGTTTTTCGTATTCAAAATTTCTTGTGTTATCTTTAGACGGATCGCAATAACTATTTCCACCATTAAAATGCACATTTCAACTGTAAAAATCAACATTTTTAACCTATTTTCATGATTTTTCCCCATTTTTTGCTGTTTTTATACGCTTTTTTATAGTTCTTGCGCAAACTTACCAACATAATTCTTACCGTGTTTCCTTTTTACAATATATTGTGCAATATTATTGCTATTTGAAGTAACTCAACACACTTTTTAAATATAAAAATCATCCCTTTTTACGCTTTTTCAGTATAAAAATGAATGGAAATGGAAGTGTTTCTCCATATTAATGTAATTTATTTTAAATTATCCTCCAATTGCCTTAATAAATTCCAGCAAAGATGCATTTAACTTTAAATTTTAATGGCTCTAATGTACATTGTTACAAATAATACACAATTTTAAGTATGGAAATAATTTATTAATTTTGTGGTTGAAAGTGCCAAAATTATAATGGTTTACTTTTGAGACATTGCGAACAAAAATAAGTACTTTTGTAATCTAGACAACAATTGTTATTACTTTTAAAAATAATACGCAAGTGAAGTTTTTTGCAGAGAAATGAATCAACAAAAAATGTTTTAACTTGTAACTTTCTCTCTTAGTAAAATCTTCTTAAGAGGAACATAGAATTTAATAACTTTCAGTTACCTTAATAACAATTATGGCTGATAATGCCACAAGTACTACAATACATTGCACATCTTTTTGGATTTGTTGAAATATTTATTTCCATATAAATTTTAAATAGTGTAAGGTTTGTTGAAAAAAACCAAAACAAACATTTGAAAAAGTGTGTTTGTAAGAAACTAATGACTTTGTCCTACTTTCATAGAATTAAATTGTTTTTGTTGTACACTTAAACTAACTTTTAAAATGGCCTGAGTTAATCTTTATTGTTGATGTTAACTAAGGTTGTTGATACTGTTATTCAAACACTTTGTTAAAACAAACCCATAAAGACCTTCCTTCAGATAAAGCTTAAGCGCAAAAACCGCAAACTTGAAAAATACATTACACTTCCTGTAATTGTTCACACTTTCTTTTGTCATACACGTAACAATGAAATATACTTCATAAAACATACAAACAATATACAATAGTAGAAACAAAAAGTAAACAAGCAAAGCAACACTAACTTTGCTATACCTGCAACTTCCAGGCTGCAAGTACGTGATCAGCGTCAAGAAAATATTCACTTACCAGCCTGTATGTTTTTATGGTTGTACACATCCATCAAGAAAAAAGTAATATGAAACAAAAATTGTAAAACACTAAAAACAAATACAGCGAAGCATACAAAATCAAACACACTGGAAAAATAGGCCATTGGCCTTTGAAGTATTTATTTCCTGACAATATTTACACAATAGAAGATAGAAAAAATATGAGAATATAGGGTTAATAAATTAAACAATTTGATTCTCAGGAGAATAACAAAAAAGCACTTAAAAATTCGAGTCAAATTTTTAAAATACAAAAATTTCTATTATCCTTTTTTTTAACTTAGACTACAATTAAAGGATCCATATCAAATTTCATACCAAAAATAGATTTTTTGGGGGGAATATAAGTAATCACAGATTATTTCTTATTTTTAATTTAAACCACTCTTAAAGGCTTCTGCGCGTCCTTCAGATTACCATAAATAAAATCGCTTTTTGAAGAAAAATATGATTGCAGATTAGCCTTCTTTGATTTCCTTGCTAATACAGAATCTACAGTATATTTTAAAACTACATCTAAAAAATGTTGATTCAATTATAAGATATCTCAGATTAATTTACATTTTAAATTCAAAAAACTATTAAATGCTCTATCTATAACTATCATTTATAGGTATTTTCCATTTACACCATTATTAATCAATATATAAATTAAAAATATGTTCTTAAAATAAATTGTTTAATATTGGTACGTTTTTACCTTTTAAAATGGGTGGTTTATTTCCTTTAAATAAACCAGATTCTTATTAATTGCAAAACAAAATAAAATATAACGAGTCTTTATTTATTTAAATGTACACAAAGGCAATTAAAAACAAGTAAAAAAAATCGGTCAAGGCCGACAATATAATACCGTACACCTAGTATATTTATAAAAAGTTGTTCAGAAATGGGCGCTGTAACTTATTATGGACCGATCATCTATAAATTTAGTGTTATGATTTCTGTGCAAACAAATATTAAAAGATTTGTGCAGGTTAAAGTATGGACCGACCATTATAAAATTAGATGTCATAATTTCTGTATATATCAAACTCATTTGTGTTGAATTTTATTTAGATAACAACATTTTTAAGAAATTTATGATCGTTAAAGTGAATATCGGAAGTGGGCATTATATGGGAGCTATAACTAATTATGGACCGATCACAATAAAATTGTACTGTATTATTTGTATATATATAAAATATATTTTTGTTAAATATTATTTAGATAACAACATTTTTAAGTGAGTTACGCTCTTTAAAGTGATTTTCGGAAGTGGACCTTATATGGGAGCTATGATAAATTATGGACCGCTCTGCACAAAATTTGTAGATCCGATTTTGCTTCATTTACCACTCATTTGTGGTGAAATTTGTTGGGATATTTGCATAATTCAAACATTTATGATCTTTAAACCCTAATTTCGAGATGAAATTTGTATGGGGGCCAGGTGAAATAATGGACCTATTTCCACCAGTTTCAATCCCATCCGTCCTTGGGCCGAAAAAGTTTCATGTGCCAAATTTTATCGAAATAACTTTAAAATTGTGACATTTACTCTGCGCACAAGCTTTACATGGACAGCCAGCCAGCCAGACGGACGGACATCGTTAAATCGACTCAGGAAGTGATTCTGAGTCGATCGGTATACCTTATAGTGGGTGTTGGACAAATATTTCTGGGCGTTACAAACATCTGCACAAATCCAATATACACTCCACGCTATGGTGGTGTAGGGTATAATTAACACTCTGTCTTTTACACTTATGTTACGGTTTAAGAAGACACTGCAATTAAAGTTTTAGAACATTTAATGTTCACACAACAATGACTCACAATAAACTAACTAAACCGAGTGGCCTTATTCAGAGCTAAGATACTATAATGTTTATGACTGCAAGTTTAGAATGTTTGTGTCTAGAATATTCAGCCAAAGCCATTAAACCTAATGTTGGCCTATTGTTCAGCCATGTTTATAACAGGGTGTTATCAATAATGTTTATAAATTGAACCATCGTTAAATTTAAATTGAAATATAATTTAGTAACAATCAATTTAACATTGTAATTTTAAAGTAATCTATCTACTTTTTTCCTACTGTTTCAAGCAAAACAACACCTAGCGATTCTCCTTAGTTTCCCTACAATTCCAATTTTCCTTAATATGTATAAATGCAGAAAATTATGTGTTGCAATATACTTCCACTTGTCACAAAGTGCTAAATAAAATGGCAATGTTGTAAAAATATCGTAAATACTTATTTTTGACTAGATACAAACAAATCGTTCAACTGTTCACTTCATTCTCCTTTACTGGTAAGAAATCCTTTGTTCAAATAATTTAATAAATAATAAGAAAAAAATCCTAATTTCCTTGTTTTCTTTCATTTCTTTTCATATTGTTTGTTAAATTGTTGTGAGTATCAAATTCTAATCGATTTGGTTTCGGCTCAGAGAGTCGTCCATCCACTTTCAAGAGCTTTTCAACTAAGCACCTACTGATATAAATTTGTAGTAAATGAAATGAATGGAAATGATAAAATGAATAAAAAGTGCAAGACTGATGACAGAAACGAAACATATGCTGCCACAGCTAGTTATTATATTTGGCAACACTTTTTTAACTAGCCGCCATTTTTTCAAGTGACTTACTTATGTTTAAAGTCACTAGTCTACGCCGATAAGCTCGAAAAAATTGATCACTTGGAGGAAAATTGCCGATATACAGCCACAAATGTTGAGAAAAGTGAACGATAATTTAACCTCCAGATTAGACTGCTTTCGAGAGATTTGCATCTCACACTTGCATTGGTTAATGTTTGACGTCGTATAACTGTACCGCGTTACGGTATTTCGCAGTTGTGCATTAGTTACATGCTATGCATTTTTTAATACGAGATTTAAGCATTCCAGCTGCCTATATGAAGGCATAGGTCGCCTTGCGTCTTAATTAAATGGACGTAGGCTAACCTGGCAATTTGAAGAATTAATTCTTCGCCAACCAAGTTTATATTAAAAAAAAATTATTTAAAATAATTTATTATTTTTCAGCAAATTGTCACCAACTAGTTGGTCTTTCGTCCCAGTTGTGTTACTAGCATAATGTTGTTTGTCTTGTTTCTAATGATTGCTCCTCTTCAAAAAGGAAGTATAGTATCTAATAAAATTACATTATTTTGTTTTTACTCATGAAAAACCCATACAAAATTTTGATTTGTTTGAATCATACTTCCTTTTCTATTTTATGAAACTAGACATGGTTCTGGTTTGGACCATGATACTAGAGCCAAGCCACCTATTTGTCACTTCTACAGGCTGATTCAGGAAATATTCCGTGACTGTGCAGACCAATCCTGGGGCAGTAGGTCGGATTGTATAGTGTCCAGGTTCTTATGGCCAAGACTAAATGCAAACGCGACCGAAACGCTGATGGAATTGGACAGGCATAGTCTAAGGATTCTGGTAGGAGTGATAACTGGGCATTGTTTAATTGGGGCCTTCAGAGGCAAATGGGATAATGACACACAGGATTTCTGTAGAGTGTGTGGGGATGCAGAGGAGCCAGAGACAATAGAGCACATCATGTGCTATTATCCTAGGTTGTAGAGTCGTAGACTTAAGTGGCTAGGAAAAAGATTCCTGGACGAACTCAGTGATGTTGCTGGCTGCAAACCGAGTAACATCCTGGGTTTTATTAGGGGAATATGGTGGCTATTTAAGGGATATTCTACGGCGACTCCAAATCCGTAAGGGGAGTTTTCACTCTTTCTTTCTTTCTTCTTTCTCCCCCTTATCAGGCGGTTTTAGTTGTCCTCATTTCTATATCTATCCTATCTTTATTTTCTCTATTTATTCTTTCTACTGAGGGAAACCACAATGGACCACAAGGTCTCCGGGTGGAAGTGCACTTTATGCACTATCCTTCTATCCTATCCTAACTATTTTTTTCCACTACATTATTTATTTATAAAATTTGTTCATAAAAAATATTTTTAACTTTTTCAACTCAATGCATTTATACACATTTTAGTTGTTGACCAGTAGTTTGTCATTTCATATTTATTCGAAAACATGTTCAGTTGTGGTTTTGTCTGGTTATGAATTACAATTTCTGATGTTTTTTCTTTCTTTTCTGTTGTTAATATTTACAATAAAGAGACACAAACAGAAACGTAAAAAATTTACAAATATAAATAATTGTAATAAAAATATCACAGTTACTCTACTTTTTACGCATTCAAACTTTTTAATTATTTTTATGTATTACTGTGTGTTAAAAGTTAATAGAAAATATATATCACACTTCATTTTGGTCAGTTTATAAGCCGATGCATGACCACAATATAATGGTTTTTAAAAAACTGTTTAATATTTATATGTTTTCAACATTCCCAATGATAAAGGCGTACATATTGTATATTATATATTAAACAATCAACTATGGGTGGTATATTGATTTTTATATTAATTTGCCTTTATTATTTATTATTTTCGGGTTAAACACTTTTGATGTTTTGGAAAACTCGTTTCAAATTATAACAATTTATCTTTTGACATAAGAAATCAATGATTAAAAATATATACACCCCTATCGTGAATGAAAATTCCACATGAAATTTGTTCCCTTTTCACATGTTTCCTATTTAAATTCAATGTTAAAAAAATAAAAGGGAACAAATTTCATGTAGAATTTTTATTCACGATAGGGGTGATTCATTTGTATGTATATACGATTTGAAGACTGTGTACAAACTTAAATATACATAGGTACAAAGATCAAGATTCTTTCTAATGTTTTTTATTTTTATTAATTCAAAACTACAATTTTACATTATAATAATGCGCCCCTAGGGCATTATTGAGACTTCGTTGGCAAAATGATTACAAATTATTTATGTTTTTTTTTTTAATTATTTCTAAAATAAAAACAAGTAAGACATTATAGTCGGTCAAGCCCGACCATATAATACCCTACACCCAGTATATATATAAAACAGTTTTTCACAAATGTGCGTTATATTGGAGATATGACCTATTGTGGACCCATCATCCAAAAATTTAGTGTCATGATGTCTGTGAATATAAGTATTATATGTGTTAAACCTTATTTCGATATAAATACGTTTAAACGATTTATGGAGCTGAAAGTGAATTACGAAGAGGGTCTTATATAGGAGTTTCGTTTAATTATGTACCGACCGTTATAAAATTAGGTGTCATAATTTCTGCATATATAAAACTTATTTGTGTTGAATTTTATTTGTATACTAACATTTTTGATCGAGTTATGCTCTTTAAAGTGACTTTCGGAAGTGGCCTTATATGGCAGCTGCGAGTAATTATGGGCCGATCTGCACAAAATTTGTTGACGTTATTTGGCTTCATTTGCCACTCATTTGTGATGAAATTTGTGTGGATACTTGCATAATTCAAACATTTATGATCGGTAAACTCCAATTTCGGGAGGACATATGTATGGGGGCCAGGGGAAATAGCGGACCGATTTATACCAGTTTCAATCCCGTCCGTCCTTGAACTAGAAAAGTATCACGTGCCAAATGTTATCGAAATATATTAAAAATTGCGACATGTACTGTGCGCACAAGCTTTACATGGACAGCCAGACGGACGGACGGACATCGTTAAATCGACACAGAAAGGTGGGTGTTGGCCCAATATTTCTTGGCGTTATAAACATCAGCACAAATCCAATATACCCTCCCCACTATGGTGGTGTAATATATAAAAACACAGCTAAAAACAATTTGTATAGTTAACTATTTTGTATATTTATTTTAGATTATATAAAAAATAACCTTGAATTTATTAATTTAATAATTAAAGAATTGACACATTGCAATGTATTAGCTGTCCTATCAAGAGCGTCTCAGCAATTTAAAATTTTAAATTATGATAATATATGTAGGTATATGTAAGTTTTGATTAAAACTGAGAATATTTTTTAAATATAAAATTTAATAAAATATCACAAGGAACAATTTAAACCACGTTTGAAGCTAATCAGTGGAGTATACAACCTTATAACAATAAAGTTCCAGCAATTGACTGAACAAAGGATCAACAACATCAAATTACAGTTCAGATTCGTACATAATGTCTTATCATAAATGAGGCCTACAATATACATATTGTTAATAACATTTTAAGAATTGTTCAAGCTTAGAGTCTTTAATATAATCTTTATATGTTTATTTTCGATATTGCGCTATTTCTTTGTGTAACATCTTCTGGAAAAAGGCTGAATGTTCAAATTATAAACAATAGATAATAATTGAGGACAATTTCTAGGTTTTTCTCCTAGGTTTTTCTCTTGAAGACCTAACTTTCCCTAAACAGAACGACTGACGCACACAACTATATCGTCTTAGAATTTAATAAAGGATGTCCAAACAATATTTCGATGTGTAACAAATGAAACGACAAATTGAATATAACTCCAATTTTTTTGGTTGCGGGTATAAAACAATTTGTAGTACAGTAAAACCATAAAGTCCTTTAAAAGAGAAAATAAGAATTTAATAGTAATTATGGAACTAATTCAGATTTTAAATTATTTTTTTCCGACACATAGAAAATAATTAAAAAAGATATGTCAAAATGATATCTTAGATATTGATAATCTTTATTTATTGGGCACTGCTACACGTTCAATAAATATAGTGATATTTGGATCGCGATCCATTTTAAAGTATTGATGAATCACGAGCGTATGCTACATGTTGAATATTTATCGCGTCAGTATTTATGTTATTTTTGTGCTGTGCTTTTGTCAATTGTTTTACTTTTCTTTGTTTAATTTTTTTCACTGCGTATTTTAAATTATTTCTTTTATTTGTTACTTTTTACTGACGTATTATGATTTAATATCATGAAAATTCTACACGTTCAATATTTATCACGAGATCCAAGATCCGCGATCTAGATTTCATATGGATCGAGATCCATCAATATTGCATGCTACACGTTCAATAAATATCGTGATACTAGAAATATCACCCATTGAAATAAAAATTTATTTAAATTTTATTTTTTTAAATAGTGTTTAAAGGAAAATAAAATTTACCACTTAAAATTAATGGCAAACACAATTATGAATAATATTTTACCATTTCCCCAGTATAAACAACTACTTAAGCTAGTGGATGCATAAATATGCAACACATACACCAATACAAACGTAAATATTTAAATATATAAATGAATATTTTTAAAGAGAAATATTTTCAGTGACATCGTTAAAAAAAACATAAAATTATATGGACATGAAAAGATTTTTATAATTAACCACAGTCACGATAAAAATAATTCTTAATGAAACCAATAATATGAGGTTGGTATCTAAAGTAGGGCGATTCAAATTAGCCTGATATATAATTTAAATAATTATAATTTTTAAATTTCATATAATTGTATGTACAATTTGGCTGCAATTATTAAATTAATTTCTTGCAATTCTCATATACATAATGACGAATTGTATAATAAATTTAAAAAACATATGCTGCAAAACTTTTGCAGAAAATATGATTTTTGTTTAATAATCTTAAATACTGCAGCTTTATATTTAGAAATATTTGAGGCTTTCATTGTAAGCTTGTAATTTTAATTTAATAAAATTTTAATATTCTAAAATATTAATGTAATAAATTTCTTATAACCTGCTGAGTACTCCTTAATATAAGAATGTTAGCACTCATTTAATGTGTTATAAAGTAAGTTAAATTCTGCAAAACAAAAAAAATATATTATTAATGTAATAACTAGAAAATAGTAAAATGTAATAAATAAGCATTTCTTCTGCTTATTTATTAAATAATAAATATGAAAAATAAAATCGTATTCCTATAAGCATACAACAGCAGTAAGAAATACTTGTGCTTGTACTTGCATTGAACATGTACATATAAAAAACACCAATATGATTTTTATTACTTTAAAATAAGATTTATGAGTTGTAATAAAAGAAATAAAAAGCAATAGGTACTTAAAGAAGTACTAATAGAAACAGTAGAATTGCCTATTTGGTGTTTCAGAAAACAGTAGAAACTATTTTAAACACGCAGGAGAAATAAAAATAAAACACATGTTATATCAGCCTTAATAAAAAAAAGAACCAAAAACATTGCATCATATTTACTCTTACTTCAATTAAATTATTTAGTAATAAACAAATTTTGCAGTACTATAGCCAAAGCAAAAGCAATTAGCTGAATTTTTATACCTGCCACCAAAAAGAAGTATATTACGTATCCATCACTCATCATTTGTAACACATCGAAATATTGGTTGTGAAACCAAAAAGTCTATATTTTCTGGATCCTTATACGATTCTAAGGCGATATAGTCATGTCCTTCCTTCTGTTGAAGGCACGGTACAGCTTTGAAAATGAAATTTTTACCAAACATTCTTTGAAGTCAGTTTCCTAGGGCTTTTTGGTATCTAATTTATTGTGTGTCCAACAAAATCATTACGCTGCATAAATTAAAATAAAAGGCAGTTCTGAAAGAAAGAGTTATATATAAAATATGATATTCTTCCGTCTCGTGGAATCTCCCTATAATTTGTGGAATAACTAGAATATACACTAAATTCTTGTTAATGTTACAATTGAGATGAAATTTAAACAAAATAAACTTTAAATAAACAGAAATTACGGTACAATCTTTTATTTAGGTTCGCACCATAATAGTTGATAGCAATCATGTAAGCAAACCACAAAATAAAATCAGACATAGATATCGTTACCGATACCGATACAAAATGTAACAAAAATTGGCAAAATTTCAGTTTATGGGGGACACCCCTGGGAAAAAAAAAATGCCACGCCCCCTTAAATGACCCCAGGAGTGCGAAAATCATAATGAATAAGGGGGCTCACGCCCCCTATGGGCGTGGCAGTCGAAAAACGACCCGGCGCACCTACGTAGACAATATGGGTATCAAATGAAAGCTAATGTCTTCACGATTCCAAAAATAGCCGTATCGTCCAATTCACGACCCCAGTCGTGAATGTCAAAGGCAGTAACGCAATCCATATTTAGTGATGTTCTCGTGTCAAGAGTCAAATCATAAATGAGGATAAGTACAAAATTAAGAAACGAGGAAAACTCTTGAAAGCTTCTGATTGATTAATGAAAATTTGTTATACTGGCTTCGCTTAGTAAAGTTTTTCTGCCTCTTCAACAAATTGTGGTAATTTGTTATATTCCACACTATCCAAGTATTGAATTCGCTGTTTTGTAGTTTCTAAGCGACATCTTACTACACTGACATCAGTACGGTGTCTTGTATTGAAATTATGATGACCGGTTTCCAATCGGATACTGTGATATCCTATATTATGCAATACTTTATAAACATAAATTAGTAACTGAAATCTATGAAAGCCCAAAGTAGGGTATGATCTGGGAAGGTTATATATCCTTAGCCTGCAAATTAAACAGTAAAGTTTGCTGCATGTTCATGCGTGTTATAGTTAAGTTCAATTGCCTTATTTCTTTTGAGAACACGATAACAAAACCGGAGTCAAGCAATTTTAACATATGTAATTATTTTCACTTAATTTTTAAATACCTGCACATACAAACAAAAAAACCTCAAACGTATGATTAATATTTCACCATACAAATTGAATTATTTATAAAGCATACTTTAAGGTAATTTTTAAATTTATTGATTGGTTGATTATTTTTCATTATTGAAGTTTGATATATAATTTCTTTTATTATATTAGTTAGTTAGTTAGTTAGTTAACTTTATTGAGACTTCTTTTTTTTCATAATTTAAGATTTACAAACATTAATTATAAGAAAACTTAAAACTATAGCGTATTATTTTAATTACATCAATATTTATTTGGTTATGCGACAGGCATATCAAAAGTAAAGAAAACTTAATTATATGAAAAAATTAATTTGTAATTAGTAAATTGAATGTAACAATGTTTGCTCCCGACATTTAGCTATGCTTGCAGAGTTATATCTACCTTAATAAACTTAAAACTAAAAAACCTTAAAACTAAATCTTAAAATTAATTTAATACAAAAATAATAAAACTAAATAAAAATAACAAATTTACCCCCTGTGTATTCCAGGAGTTGTACATGAGTAAAAGTTTTCACCAGGAAAATTATTGTGTTGTTCATATAAAATTCCAACCGTGGAAAGGTAATTAGTGTTTGACCAACTAATTCCTTGCTCGTTTGACAAAATATCTTGCATTATATTGCCTTCGAAGAAAGACAGTCTTTCAACAAAACATTTCATCAAATGTAGAGCATAAAAGGAAATTGGAGATATTTTGGCCTTCTCATAAATAAATTTATTTGAAAACCTTTTATTATAAGTTTTAAAATTCTTTTTTATGCATTTTCTTTAAATGTGTCGTTCAAATATTTCCATTTTCCTCATTATTGTTTTTGAAATGCTAAACCATATTGGAAATGCATATAAAAGTATTGGTCTAATACTTACTTTATATAAAAGTAATTTAGTCGTAATTGGCAAAGTTCTACTATTAAATAGTTTTGAAAAGGCACCTTTAACCCGATTAGCCTTCTCCAAATTATATACAACATGCTTGTTGAACTTTAAAAGCTTACTAAAGTTTACTCCTAGGTATTTTATATTGTCCTTAAATATGATTTCAGAACCATTTAATTTTAATTTCAAATTTTTGCTCTCCGGAACAACAGTATATTTACACTTTCCGGAAGCATTTCTTAAGCATATAGCATTACTCTTCGAGGCGTTTATTTTTATTCCCCAATGAGAATAATATTCATCGACATATTTAAGGTGTGCAGAAACATTTTGTAGAGCAATTTTTGGTGACTCATTGTGAGCATAAAGTAAAGAGTCGTCAGCATAAAGTATACCTTTGGAATTACTGAATTCATGTGGAAAGTCATACATAAATATGTTATATAAATGAGGTGCCAATACAGAGCCCTGCGGAACACCACAAAAAACATCACCATGAGAGGATGAAACATTGTCAACCTGGACGCAGAATCTCCTGCCATCGAAAAAGCTTTGAAAAAGTTTAACTGTTGACGCATCAAAACCGATCTGAATCATTTTGTATAGTATGCCGTTTTGATATGCTTTATCAAATGCTTTTTCAATATCAAGCGAAACCGCGACAGTGCACTGACCATTTCTCAAATGTTGTACTACATCAGTATGGAATTTTAAAAGAGCATGTACAGTAGAATTACCCTTCTTAAAGCCAAACTGACTTTGAGGAATATACTCTTCATTTAAGCCTGTATTCATTTTATTTCGTATAATTCTCTCAAATAGCTTTCCCAGATTAGAAAGTAATGAAATTGGTCTAAAGTTATTTATATCGTTATTATCTTTATTTTTTGGAATTGGAACAATTTTTGCTATTTTCCAAACATTAGGAAAATAACTATTATTTAAACAATTGTTGAAAAGTATAGTTAGGTATTCTAGGGCTTTAATCGGGAATTTTCTTATCAAATAATTTGATATATTGTCCAAGCCACGAGATTTCTTATTATTTACTGATTTAGAGATATCTAAAATATTATTTAAGTTTGTAAATTTTAAGTTGCCATGATTATTCAATGCAGTTGAATCATCGTCAAATATTATTGAAGTTGGAGCTTGTGAAATTTTTTCATTGATAGTTTCATCTATTTCTGAAATATTCCTATTTGGTGGTGAACTTTGATATACATTTGCAAAGTGATCTTTAAATACTTCTACTTTTTGATTTAATTCTTCTATTTCGACACCATTTACCGTTACTTTTCTAACAGAAGAACGCTTTCTATTTCCGATCATTTGAAAAATTTTCTTGTAGGCCCATGGACCTGGTGAGATTTGCTTTAACCTTTCATTAAACAAATTTGCCTGCTCTATTTCAATTTGCTCCTTTATAATAATTTTAATTAAATCAATTTGCTTTGAAATAAGTAAATAATCAGAATTTCTCCTGTTTAAGGTTCTTTGGAATATTCTCTTCAAATCTCTTTGCCAGCCATATTTAATTCTTAACAAGTTTTTTACTTTATCGGATACAATAAACTTTCGATTCTTGTTATCGATTTTCTTGGAATGAATTCCAATCATAAAGTTAACGGAGATATTAAATTCATCGATAAAGCTATCTATTTCCCTATTTGATAAATTTCTATTTTCCGGCGGAAAGTGATTCATTAAGGTGTTACTTAAGTCAGTTTTGAATGTGTTCCAATTAGTGTCTTTAAAAGAGATAAAATGATCCGGTGGTTTGAAAATA
The DNA here is from genome assembly GCA_916048285.2 of Bellardia pandia. Lineage (NCBI taxonomy): Eukaryota > Metazoa > Arthropoda > Insecta > Diptera > Calliphoridae > Bellardia > Bellardia pandia. The sequence continues at coordinate 19,241,034 of OU696532.1, read as the reverse complement.
TAATTAAAATCCGATAATGATATTTGAAGTTTTAAAGGAATGTGATCCGAAAAAGTGGGAAGTGTTGATGTTTTAAAATTTGGTTGAGAACAATCAATAATATTAGTGCTTACAATAAAGTGGTCTAAATGAGAGGATCCACCAGGGTAAGTTGGATATGAATCACAAATTCTTACAACAGATACAGATTCATCTTGTAGCCAACTCGATAGCACTTCACTATTAAAATTGTTATTAACATCACCCCATAAATTGTGTTTTGCATTAAAATCACCACCTATTATTAGTCCATCATAATTGTTGGAAAAATTCAAAATCGAAGATAGACCCCTAACAATATTGTTGCGGTTACAATTACATTGAAAATATATTGAACCACAAAGAATTTTCTTAACACTACCATTTATACACACGTTCAATTCAACAAACAAATTTGGAAACTGTAGATTTGGTATACTAATCCTTGAAAATGAAATGGAATTTTTGAGAGCTATGCCAACACCTAATGAGCTTTTGTCCCTCAGAACAATATAGTCATCAAAATATACATTTGTGCCCAAGGACAAATGTAATTCTTGTAAAAAGGCAATTTCAATTTTAAATTGATTTAATAATCTATTTAGTTCAATCTTCCTCCCTATATGGATAAGAGAACCAACATTAAACGTTATTAAATTAAGAGAATTACGGACCATAGACATTTTGAATTTCATTAATTAAACTCAAGCATTCTTTTTTAGCTTGATCTCTTGTCATTGACTTGTAATTTCTCATAAAATTATCAATTTTATCTTCCAAAGTTATGGGTTCTGGGGCAAATATTGTTTTAGCAAGTTTCATGAATTCCTGAATCAACTGAGGCTTTTCAGGTTTATTATGTGTAGAAACTTCATTCAAAACATTGAACAAGCTGGCAAAAGATTTATTTGCACCTACATTATCCGATGGATTCAATGCCATTGCGACATTGCCAACAGCTGATATTTTCCTAGCCTTAGCTTCCTGAAGTGATTTCTTCCTAAAAGAGGCGTATTTTTTATAAGCGGGACAGCCCCTGTAATTGGATGTATGACCATTCTCTTTACAGTTCACACAGAATGGTAAAACATTACTTTCTGGGACAATAGTACATTCGCCAGGTGCGTGATTTTCATGACATTTCACACAAGAAAATGGACGACTACAATTTCTTGAATAATGACCCCATCTTTGACACCTCCAACATTGAGGTATTTTCCTGTTTGACTTTGGACGTTCCCATGAAACTACCTGATTAAGGATATACTTTATTCCGATCAACTCATTACCCTTGCGATTCGGTTTAAGGATTACCAAAAATAAACCTGTATCAATTCCCTGTTTCCTAGAGTATTCCGTAGAAAACTTTGAAATAGAATCAACGGTTTCAGGGATAATTCTATCAATCTCAGACTTAATATCGTTAATATCAGATTTATGATACAGGCCTCTACAAACTAAGCTCTGACGTTTATATTCTTTAGGAGTATAAGTATATGAAGGAATTTCCTTTTCTTTTAATAATTGCATCATTTCCGTATGTGCAGATGAGTCTTTAAGATATAGTTTGCTTTTGTATTTTGATTGATTTTTTATTTTAAATTCTACATTTTTAGAATTTAACTGGTCTATAAGAGATTTCACATTAACATTCTCCAGGAATATAGGGGGGCAGTATGAAATTTTATTATTTGCAAGAGTTTGAGAATCATTATTATTTCCATTATTATTACGTTCTAAATTTATGTAATTAATTGGCCTTTCGCTTTCAACATTTAAATCTCCTAAAATTGAATACTTATTTGTGCGATTAATATTATCAACTACCTTATCTGATTTTTTAAATTGACATTTTGTTAAATCGATTTTTACGTCACCTTGAAATTTTCGTTTTTTATTTTGAACTGTCATAAATGCATCTTCTAATGAGGATATTGGACAATCGTCATTATCCATATATAATTCTTCTTCCAGTTCCACATTCTGAATTTGTATGTTCTCTAAAATTGTTACATTCTTGTTGCTACCTTCCAAGGGTTTGTGAGAATCATCGTTTAATTTAGTTGTTGCTGAATTTTCTGCAAAAACAGAATCAAAAAATTGTTTTCCAAGTTGGGAATTCTTGACAACGTTTGTATTTTTAACAGCATCTTTTGATGTTTTTGAAGCTTGACCTTTTGGTTGAGCGCCAGATAGTTTTGTATTCATTTTGCCAATGGGAATTGCTGATGTTTCGTCATTAATATTTGTTGATTTTGTTGATTTTTGGGTATTGTTAGGAGGTCGTCCTCCAGATTGGGAGAGTAATGGATCTCTTGGCATTTGAATTGGCAAATTGAATTAACACAATAATGCTTGTTTTGGCCAAACAATTTAAAAATTAAAATTTTCTAGTTTGGTTTTTTTTTTTTTTGACAAATAAATCTATTATATTCTCTTTAAAATTGTCATAAAGAAAATTGTACATAAAACAAGAGAAAGTATGATTTTCCACATAAATTCGGTAATTCCAAAGGTATACTTTATGCTGACGACTCTTTACTTTATGCTCACAATGAGTCACCAAAAATTGCTCTAAAAATGTTTCTGCACACCTTAAATATGTCGATGAATATTATTCTCATTGTGGAATAAAAATAAAAGCCTCGAAGAGTAATTCTATATGTTTAAGAAATGAGTCCGGAAAGTGTAAATATACTGTTGTTCCGGAGAGCAAACATTTTAAATTAAAATTAAATGATATTAAGAGAAAAGTTTTTATTCAGGCTAATAGTTCAAATAATCAAGAATACTATTGTAAAGTACTGGAACAATTGGCAAATTGGAATGCATTTTCTACCCGCTCAAGGGCTGCATCAGCAATCTTCATTGTCCACTATCACTCTGTAAATATCATCTATTTAACTCACCGTTTTTGAGAAATAGAGTACAAAAATTATCATATTTCTTTTTAACGTGTTGTGAGTTAGGACGAAATTTACGTACGTTTACAATGTGTGTGTATTCTTTATTATTATTTATAAAACTTGTATTATTAAAAATTTGTTTTTGCTTTTCTTGCTGCGTCTACCTTTTTTGTAGATCAATATTAAAATTAAATGGTTCTGAAATCATATTCAAACACAATAAAAAATAAATAAAGTTCAACAAGCATGGTGTATCTAATTTGGAGAAGGCTAATCGGATTCAAGGTGCCTTTTCAAAACTATTTAATAGTAGAACTTTGCCAATTACGACTAAATTACTTTTATATAAAGTAAGTATTAGACCAATTCTTTTATATGCATTTTTAATATGGTTTAGCATTTCGAAAACAATAATGAGGAAAGTGGAAATATTTGAATGCAACATTTTAAGAAAATGTAATGAGAAGAATTTTAAAAGGTTTTCAAATAAATTTATTTATGAGAAGGCCAAAATATTTCCAATTTCCTTATGCTCTACATTTGAGGAAATGTTTTGTTGATAGACTGTCTTTCTTCGAAGGCAATATAATGCAAGATATTTTGTCAAACGAGCAAGGAATTTGTTGGTCAAACGCTAATTACCTTTCCACGGTTGGAATTTTATTTGAACAACACAATAATTTTCCTGGTGAAAACTTTTAGTCATGCACAACTCCTGGAATACACAGGGGGTAAATTTGTTTTCTTATAATTATAAATAATGTTTGTAAATCTTAAATTATAGAAAAAAAGAAGTCTCAATAAAGTTAACTAAGTAACTAACTAACAGAGAAAGTAGTAAATTTAATTAATATTAGTTTTATTAGTTTCAAAAATGTGAGGTGCTTGTAATATTCGCTGTTTTGTTTAAAATTATTTATTAATATATAGCTTACACTTAATTATAAATGCTAATTTGCTAAAGCCTTATATTTTTTAAATAAAATTTGCAACGTTTATGTTCCTTTTATTGTTTGGTTCATTGAATGTCTATGAACAAGTGCTACTTTATATATCAAACATACTACAGTTAAGAATGTATTAATAACACATATGGTAACAATTGTAAATTGTGAAATATTTGCTAGTAATTTAATATGTATTTACTATATATACATTTTCAGTGTTCAACGTAAAGTTTCGATGCGAACTCTAGAAATTTACACATTTAATGGTAAACATTCACCGCCAACTTAATAGGTAAGCACACCAACTGCCACACAATTTACATATACATATGTATTCACATAAAAGTAGAATTGCTGGAATACAAATTTTCATATTCACACAGTAAGACAGTTTAAAATAAAGTCTCTTTAAATATTTAAAAAATTTCAAACAAATACGAAAAACATTTTACTAGGAACATTTCATATGTAAAATATTTTAACTAACTTATTTAAAACAAGTAAGAAAGTATAGTAAAAATTGTCGTATTTGGTGTGAAGAGCAGCCAGAAGCATTGCAAGAACCAGCAATACATACCGAATAATGCATTGTGTGGTTTTATTATGGGCCGGTTGTTGATAATGTTGAATAAGGATTTTGTGTTGCCTACATTTAGGCAACACGAAAACGTTTAATCCTGCTCCTATGTTAGAAAAAAAATATGTTTAGGTCAATTGAAATGTTTGAGAAAATTCAAATTTGTACATTTCGAAAATATTTTTAAGGCTTGTGATCAATGCAATATATCGTCGTTAGAGTGATTGTGTGTCCGGGACAAACACGTTTTTTTTTTTTTGCAAGTTATGCAATGTTAAATACGAATGGGTCATTAAAAGACCCTAAACGTAGTAGCAGGGTTAAATAGAGAAGTATAGTAATATTCAAGGAGGGATATGTTTATATAAGTAAGAAATACATACTAATTAATGATAAAGTATATGTCAACGAAATAAATAATATTTAGGGACTTCAACAGATTTTTAATAAAGGATAGTTATAGCAAAAATTTAGTAAATTTACGGAAATGTCTGTTTCTTAGCTTGTCAAAAGTTATGAATAAAATAATAATTGCTTAAAATTGTTGTTAATATATTTCTACATATATTTAGAAAAAACATTTATCGCACTTACCTTATTTATTCTTTAGTAATCATTATACAACCGCTTTTTAGGTTTATGAAATTTTGTGTCGCTATCTGCAAATAAGAAATTATAAAAATTATGAAAATATTTTATTATACAATTATTAAAGAATATCATATAGGACCTCTGCTAAATATATTTTAATATAAAATATTGCTTCATATATTTGTGAGAATTAACAGATTTTGCATTAATGAGATTTGATCCTTGAATCGGTGTCAGCAATAACAGCTCAAAATAAAAAAAAGACAAAACTAAAATAAAGTTATTAAAGCCGCAAGAGCCAAGTTACAAAACTAAAAAATAAAGAAAATTATGCTCATACAATTGGAAACAAAACAGAAAACAATATTGTTTATTTAGTTTATGGTCATAGTTTTAAATTCATACAACATGCAGTACCATCGTCACACCAACACTACAGATGGATTTTCGTTTCAGTATAAATATAAACAGCTATGTACATACGGTAGTTACAAGACTCAAGGTAAAATATTTTCAGGCCAAAATTCTAGTGGAAACTACAAATAATTCTTGGTCCAATAATCAAACACATAACGCCCAAACTAAAGGCCTTCTATTGCAATAATAATAGTTGTTCTCATTTTAGGTTTTTCTTTTTATTTTTTTTTTAATATTTTTGTAAAAATTTTTATTGCAACTATTTATTTATATTGCTTACTCTCTTTATCCTTTCACTTTTGCTATCATTTCCATTCACAGTTGAAGGAAAATGTTAGACACTTAACACATATGTATATTTTTTAAATCACGTATTTGTTATGGATTCTTTTCAAGAATTTCGATGATAGAAGCTTCTACTACCTTTGGTCTATTGGTATTTGTTTTAGTTATATATATGAAAAATCATAGGAGTTTTATATTAGATTTGAATATACTAAGCCATCTTTGCCCACTGCAGCCTACTGACCTGTTTTGTACTAAAATCGTTTTTCTTTCCTAGGTTATGTTCATAATTTAGTTGGTTTATTTTTTTCTAAAACAACAAACTGCAATACGAATTTGTTAGTGGATAGATGTTGATGGTTTGGCAAGATTCTTGGATTATGCTCTTACCAACCAACATACAATACAAGAGCAGAGAAAAAATAACACAAATTTATTAATGCTTTAAATATGACTTTAGACGTTATATTTTTTTCACTTTCTCTTCCTGTTTTGCTATAACTTTGTCTTGTACAAAAATATTTGTATACGTTTTACTTTCTGTTGACTTGTGTCAAGGTTATTTAAAGGAGTGTTTATCAGTTATACAACATTAATTTCAGTGTTGTTATTGTTTTAAATATTGCGAGAAAAAATATTGTTGTACACGTTTACCACAACAATGTCAACATTTTTACAATTTTGTCACTGTAATTATTTATATGATTGCGGTAACCATACGATTCAGATGATTACTACAATCATATATACGATTGTAGTAGCACAATTATTTATAATTCTCATATAAGATCCCCTTCGAAAATCACTTTAACATCCATAAATCTTTAATAAGTGTTTATATCGAGATAAGATTTAACACAAAGATTATTTATATGCACACAAATCATGCTACTATATTTTTGAATGATCGGTCCATAATAGGTCATGTATAAAGCAAATTGCGGAAAATCTGTTTTTACACATATACTGGGTATAGGATATTATATGGTTGGGCTTGACCGACTATACTTTCTTTCAGGTTTTTTGTGTTTCGCATTAGCTTTGCTAATAAATTAACTTTTCACATGTCAAGTGGTTTTTTTTTATAAATTTTTTTCGAAATAATTGTTGCATAATTAAAACATAAATAATTTAAAATTTGGCTTTTTGCTGTATTCGTATTATAGTTTATTTGTATTTATGTTTTTTTACGTGTATACATGTGTTTTTCTGTAAGTAGGGATATAATTCATTTGTATATTTAGTATACTCGTATGAATTAACTTCAGTTTGTATATATGCAATTAAACAAAAATATTGTGATGATTAATGATTGTGATGTTTGTCAAAAATTTTAAACTATTTTGAACTTAGTTCTGTGAATTACCTACTCAAAATTCTTATCATGTAAATAGTTTGAAACATACAAATTTGATGATTTTTCATGCAAATTATTACAAAATTTTGTAATTTCGTTATATTTAAATCGAGTACCTTACAATTTAATAAGCATTGCCGTATTTCAAAATATCTCGCACAAATATTAAACAAACGCAATAATAAATTTTACTTTATAAATATTTTCCTCAAATAGAAATTCTTTTCTTTAACAGCATAACAATAACCAACAACAAACTACCATAAACACTAACAATAATTGCAACTACACTTAAAAACGATTAAATTACAAGCACAATTAAACAACAATTAATCTTATACTTAAATTGTACAAAAAATAAAACACTCATAAAAACAACTAAACTTAAACTACAAATAACAATTGGCTTAAATGTGCTCTCAGAATAACAAGACAACAAATACGATTTAAATAGACTTAAAGCTGCAATAGGAAAAATAGAAAATGCGATGGTAAAGAGTTACAATAAAATACAGCAAAAGGATGGGAAGGAGAAAGAAGTGTGGTTTCATAGAAAATCTACAATATTGCAGCAAATGCCACAAGTTGTTAAATTTGTATACGAGTATTTTACAAAATACTTGAAAATATACATACACAACTAAACAAACAGGCTCATCAATTATATATAGATGCTACAGCAGACATAAACTAGCTTACTCGTAATTGAAAAAATACATTGAAATCACTAGCTTCTCAACAATTATTAGTTATAATTTTTATCAATTCTTGTAAAAAGAACCAGTAAGAGTTTGTAATCGACTGTGCCAAAGTTTATATCAGCACACAAAGAGAAAAGATATAATTATAAATGTTGAACGACCTTTTTTCGCCAATATTAATAGTTTATATAGTTTCCTATATGCAGGCTTTCAAGGTCATTAATTTAATGTAAATAAAAGATTATTTATTTCATTTCGAATAAAATCCGACGTTTCGTTGGTATTATTTCCAACTTCTTAAGGGATTGAGTTTTTATTAAAATCTGATAACATTGTAAAAATACAAATAACATATTTACAAATTGTTTAACAATGTTATACTCACTGTAATTATTTATATGATTGTGGTAATAATAATAATATGGTTAGGTTACGATTCAGATGATTACTATAATTATATACACGATTATAGTAACTATGTACGTATTTGTGGCAATCATGCTTATGTTGAATTCATTTATCATAATTTGTTGCTCTTTGATTATGATTGAGAACAACATAATATGATATAATCGTTCAACATAAAACTGATCACCACTAACATTACATAATTACTATGAAAATATATATGATTGCTATATTCATGTCCATCATAACCTAACCATATTATTGTTGCCGCAATCATATAAATAATTATAGTGACCATAATATTAAAAAAATTATAAACATATTAAAATAGTTGTGGTAAACATGCAAAACTATATTTTGTCTCTGTGTGTAGTGTGACCTATTCATACTTGAAAGGTAAATCTGTAACATTTTGTATCGATAACGTTGTAGCTTGTGTTACATATTAGTGACATATCGTTATGAAGTATTTTACGGTATTTGAGTATTATGGTGAATTTCATATCTCAATAACCATTTATTTTAGAGTTTTATTTTGGATCTTCCAGTAACTCTCTAAAAAGGACATTATATGTGAAGTATGGAAGCTATGGTCAAATATGAACACATTGTAATAAAATTTGTTGCACTAATTTAGATATATATGTAGATTACTTTTGTGGAATTTTAATTTAATAGTGATTTTTATAATAGACTTATGAGCATTTAAGTTATGGAGGCTCAAATATGGACTGTAAAAGATAAGGCAGTGCTTAATATCGTCATACACTTAGCATACATTCAGGCTATGGGGAAAACGATCGCTGTAAAAAAATGACTGTTAATGCATTTTTGTTTTTTAACCCTACAGTCAATAACCAACAAAATATGCGTTAAGCCTCAGTCAGCCGCCTGTAATGGAATGTAACTGAAACAGTAATAAACAGCTGATGGATATTGTTATGTGTAAAGTGATGCAAATGGTTATGGAGATGTAAAGTAACGCAACACCGTAATGTATGAATCTGTAATAAATAGAATTTCCTTACATTTTTACGTCATTACACTACATTCCGTTACAGTCGGCTAACTGAGGCTTTAGTCAAAAACCAGGTACCCCGGTACCCCTTTGTAGATTTTCGCACTTTTATATGAAGGTGAGGGTGCTGTAGCTTAATTGGTTAGCGCACTTGATCATTAAGCATGAGTTGTTATTTGTAGCCCGGGTTCGATTCCCAGCCGCTGTCACTCAAAAAACATCAGTTTCTGATAATTATTAGTTTTCTTTCTATCCATCATAACTAATATTTATCACAGCGCCCTCCTTCGGTGGTATAGCATTCAAACGCCACCGAAGTAAAATAATAAATTAAAAGGCTATAAAATCAAGCTTAAACATTAATGCGCCTATTTACCACCAGAGGCGCTGCGATCCTGCACAAACTTAATGCGCAATTTCGAGTTGTGATAAAAAAAAAAAGCTGCAACATGCTCTAACATATTGTGAAAATCTAGACTATCTGTTGTTTTCTCAAAATCAATATATTGCTTTATTGCTTTCATTATTATCAATATTTGAAACCCTACCATTATGTGCTTAAATAGAACCTCATCCAGTCTTGTTTTTCAAAGACTTAGCAGTATTAATTTTACAGTAGTAAAACAAAAAATTTTAATTAAAACCCAAAAGGATTTTAGGAAAAAATTTTGCACTTTTGCACACATTGTTGTAATCAGCTTATTATTATATATATATGAGTAGTAGGGTGGCTCCAATTAATTTTGATGTTGTCTTGCAAAACTAAAGTATACTTCATTTTGGGATACTGTTTCTTAATATGTAGATTCCACGCTAGAATATATAAAGAAACCGAAGGCTAAATACGCAATTTTGTGTATTTTGTGAAATATCTTTGAAAGGCACTTTAAATGTTATATTATACTTTGATCCAGCCTAAGAAATATTTATACTAGAAATGCTATACTCAAACAAATTGAACATTAATTTACACAAAGCAATCCTTTAAGCTAAGCTGAATACGTTTTAGATATCGGGGTGAGGGGAAAATAAGACGAGTACACACTTGATTGTACAAGGTGGCGCAAAAGTAATCCTCCTATCAGAAAATGTTATAAATTTTGCGAGGCCCCTAATGTCAGTTCTGGGTCGTTTTTTATTTTTATTTTTTATTCTTTTCCGATATTTCGCTACACAATGTGTAGCATCTTCAGGGAAATTAATTTTAAATTTTGTTTTTGTTATTGTTTCCCTGAAGATGCTACACATTGTGTAGCGAAATATCGGAAAAGAATAAAAAATAAAAATAAAAAATTACCTTAATCTCGAAAAATAAAATATAATTGCACAATTTCTCTTTTAAAATAATGAATTGGTCTGCCAAATTTTGAACTAAAAAGAGATCATTAAACATATCCTTATAAAATGTTACTTATTTTCAAAAACTGTTTTTAACATTACAGCAAACAGTAAATATCAAGTGTAATTATAGTAATGTAACACAGTGTATTTCTGTAGTATTAGTCGTTTGAAACAAAGTTAATACCAGTTACAACTATTTCATTTTATAAGGTTTTGTATTTGCTCATCTTTTAGAAATAGCTAGTATTTGTGCTGTAAACATTGCTACCATATGTTGTTACTCTGTCAAACAAAAGTATTTTCTCTTGAGGCTGTTAAGTCATCAGCAGCAGTTGCTGCGATTATGGCATCTTTAACAAAAAAAAAATAGGAATATTGTGTATTCATTACTCTGCCTGAAGCTATTATGTGGCAAGTACTGTTTTATGTAATGCTAAACAAAGTTTCAGCAAGAACTCATACATATACATATAATCTTACATAGAACTAGTTACATCCACATATCCTTTAACATGAATATACAAAATTGCATTTAATGTTTGTGTGTTTCAAAATGTGCATTTTGTTGTATATTATAAATAACTGCATAAGCTTCTGCTTGAGTAAATTTAAAAGTGTGCTTATTGCCACTTTATATGTACTTCAAAGTGGCTGAAAATTGTACTTGCAAATAAATACATATTTACAAAAAGAAAACAAAAAGCCTACTTCATGGAATGGGTTTAAAAACATAATGCTTTTTGGTGTATAGTGTTAAATTTATATTACAAATTTTTATTACATTTAAGTTAAAATATTGTATGTGAAATTTATATAAACCAGCAGTAGAGGTTTTATAAATTTAAATTGAATAAGCAGGAAACGTTGACTACCAAGAGTAGTTGAAAAACAAAAGGACATATGGAATTGTTTAGCAGTAAGTGCTGAATTGTCATCATGAATCAAATTATGAAAATAATAAAATAGCTATCTGGAAATTTGAGCTGCTATCTACCATTTTAAATATACAGCATATTAAATAATATTTCAAGGAAATCTATATAATTTTCCTCAATAATTAATAGTATGAAAAATGTTTGTTTCTGGGTTACAAAAATACAAAAATTCTTATACAAATTTATATGTTTGACATAATTTTTACATGCACTAACATGAATTTTAATTATATGAAAATGTATGTAAAAAGGATATAATTATTAAAAAACTACAGCATTTATGTATATTGTAGGGTGTGAAAAAATTTACATCACATTCATTGAAAATGTGTAATAAGTTGTCACTTGATTTATGTAAAAATGCTTTATAATAACGTTAAATTTTATGTTTTCGCAACATTAATCAAGCTCAACAGTATAAATAAGCTACTACATTTTAAAATGTAATTTTATATATTTTATTAATTTAATTTTTATTATTAGAGACAATTTTTATTTGGCTTAATTCATTAATTAAAAATTCAAAGAATACCATTGTAAAGTAATATTTCTAGACATAGGGCACACTGGAATGCATTTTCTATCCTGCCAACGTCGCACACTGTGGCCGTGTAGTGTATTTAATGGCCATAAATCAAGGAGGGTGCGGAGCTTCATGAAATTTTGCATGCATTAATTTTAAATTTTTTAAAAATTTTAATTTTTTATTTTTTTTAATACGCCCACTTTTTTTTTTAAGAGAAAAAATGCGATCAATGTTAAGTTATTGATAATATATGTAAAGCTCTTCCTTTAACCTTTAATTAGGCGCATCAAGAAAATCACGCAATTAATCGCATGGGTTCTTAGTTGACCCCAGTGTTTATTGCAAAAATTTAAAAATTAGTATGTTTTGTAAAATTTTCAAAGTTACTTATTTTAATTATGTATAAAAAAAACAAAAACATAACATTTTTTCATTTAAAAACATAAAACATAAATAAAATTCACTACTTATTCGAACATTGCCCAATTAAAGGTTAATGTGGAGTAAGTTCACATTTAGATTTTTTGTTGTTTAGTCTACGTAAACAATGTACTGATATTGTGTACATTTGTTTTTGTAATCGTGACTCAAATTTAAGTTTTTTCTATATAGCACACATGCAATGAAATCTTCGTATTTCTCGCTCCCACGTGTACAAGTAGCAAAGAAAAAAAGAATGCACTGTTGTTTTTGCACGCGTAAAATAACGCATAATGCATATTTTTTACTGTAATTTTTTGGTTTTTCATTGTTATTTTCGGCGGTGCGCAAATTTGTGCAGGTTTTTTTTAGTCTGTTAGCTGAGACTCTCAGCTTTAATTTGGTATAGGACTCCATATGTCGCACTGCTTCGCAGACAACTAAAAGTCTAACGAAAAATCATAAATGTTTATTTTTTTGGCTCAAAATTTATTGTCAAAGGAAATTGTTTTTTAAATTTTTAAAATTTTTTTTTTTTTAATTAACTAATGCTTAATGTCTATTTTAAGTGAAAAAATACTTATAAAGTACATTCAGTGTATAGTTTATAAAGCTTGATTTTCACTATATATAGTTATAAGTAACAAGCTTTTGAATATGACGTAGAAAACTATCACATTTGAGACTTGTTCACATACTTCAACTTTGCGCTGCTCGGGAGAGATATTTGCATGAAATTTTCAACACATGACCTTTAGATATTTTTTAACCATCTGTGCAAAAATCATCAAAATCTGAAAGAAAGTCCAAATTGATTTATTGGCGCAGTGGACACAGTGTGCGTCGTCATCAGCAATATTTATTGTCCAAGATCTACTAGTAAACATCATCTATTTAACTCACCATTTATTAAGATATAGACTTCGGGAATTAAACATATTTCTTATTACTTGTTATGACTTAGAACGAAATTTACTTATGTTTTACAATGTGTGTGTGTGTATTCTTCTTTATTATTATTAATAAACTCAAGCCAAATAAAAATTTTCTTTAATAATAAATATAAAAAAAGTTCAACCATAGTATTCTCTAAAAATTAATTTAATTTTTATTAATTTAAAAAAGTAAAGTTTTTTACATTTTATTTCTTAAGATATGTAGATTCAGCTATTTGTTCCGAAACAAATTTTTGTCCGGAGAAAAATTTTTTTACTGAGAGTTTTTTACAGCATAATTTGCCAATTTCAAACCATTTTTGCTGAAAACTCAAAGCTGCCATATGTAAACAAAATCTATTAGTGACCATTGATTTATCTTTGGGTTTTAAGTGCCAAAAAAAAAACAAATATTAAATTATTTTAAAATATTGTGTACATATATTTTTCAAAAACAATTTACAAAATTTTTAATGAATAAATGAAATGAATTATTTAATTTCACCAACACCACAGCTAGAAATGTAACATATTCGTAACTCAGTTCAATTTTGTCCAGACATTCAAGCTGAGAGTTGTTCGCAAAAAATATATTCCCTCTCTCAAAAAGAGAGACGTCAACCTTCATTTGAAATAAACTTTGTCCGAACCAATATTGTGTTCAAAAATGTTGTAAAATGTTGACATGTTGACAAATTTTTATTGCACTGCTGAGTCTTGTTTGGAAAGATAATAATATATAGCCCTTACAGGTAAACTTTGTCCTTGTATAGTATTATTTACATACATATCTACATAAAGTTTTCTTACATAAGTTATTTTTATTTAACAGCAACATGCGAAACTTTATGTTGGGCTTAATTTATATTTCTTTAGTTAAAACTTATAAAATTTTCGTAACAAGTCTTTTTTTAAATATAAATTAATGAAATATATTTCAACGTGTTGGTAAAAAAAATTGTTTATAATCAACTTTAAATTAAATTAAAACACAATGTAAACTTACGTATGAGTTATATTTAGTCTATGAATGTAAACAATATTACTCATACGCATTGGGGTGGATCAAATTGCCCTGAATCAAGTTAAATTTTAATAATGATCTCAACTAAAATAAAATTTAAGTTTGAATTTCATAAAATACATTTTTACTACTACTACTACTAACAATTCATAGGAGGATATACATAGGGATATACCTTTAACCCTTCTTTGCATAATGGTGGAAATTTTTACATATGATTGGGGTATAAGCACTCAATCATAATTGAGTGCATATTTTGTTATAGCTCTAGCTGCTGTTTGTAATTTTTAGTTTTAGTATAGAACAGTAAAAACTATAAATATGTTTGTATAAAACAACTTTATTTAAAAGTGCTGAAATTTGATTAACACTAAACAAATTGTGTGTAATTCGGTTGAAAGAAAAACTTTTTTTTGGCCAAATACAGACACTTAAAAATTGTATCTAATACATATAATATGCTTGTAGTTACATATAGATTTAAATATATGTATATACAGTGGGAAGCATAAATGATTGTGCCTCGTGCCATTTTTATTGCGTAAAAATAAAAGAAATAAAGTAAATCGAAAACAGATTTTTTTATAAATTTTAGGTTTAATGATAAACAAATTCATTTACAACACAAAATGGAAAATAATTATTTTCTGCAAATAAATAATTGTAGGGGAGAGGGGGCACGTTTATACCCGGGCACCTTTGAACTATGTTGATAAAATATCAGTTTAACATTTTTTCCGACCCTTAACCGTGTTTTTCACATGCCAACCTTGTTTTCTAGCAACGTCAACAACTTTTGCTAGTTTTTTGAGTCGTCGACCGAATGTAAGTTGGGTGAATAAGTTTTCGCAGTGCCATTGTAAATTTTTTTATTTTTTTTGTAAGAGTGTAAGAAGAATTCAGTGATCGTTTTCTTTCGTGAAAGAAATTTATTGCAGTTCAAAATTCATTTTAAACAAAATTAAGTTAAGTTATTTAAAATTGTGTAAAAAAAACATTTATTATAAATTTCCGATAAATGGCAAGCCAGTTCAGGTTTGAACAAAGAAAAAGGGGGCACCTTTGAACATGTTAGTTTATCAACCGAAGTACCAAACATTGTTGACTCTCTCTGATTTTCTGAAAATGACGAATCCAATGCTGATCATGATGCTTTAAAGGAAAATGTAATGTCACCTGAAATCGCAAGGCCTTTTCCGTCTTAATAATATAAAACTTATTTTTGATCTTATTTTTTTTATTTTTTAATTGTTAATGTTTATGTTTTTCTTAATAAATGAATCGAAGTTAATATATATATATATAAAAAATATAACTGTTTATGTTATTTTTGCACATAAGCGCTATAAAAAAATTTCCGTTCAAAACTGCCTCAGCCTAGTTCAAAGCTGCCCTGTATGGGGGCCATATTTGAACACAATGACTTCATCCATTAAAAAAATAAAAAAAAATTTAAATCGATCTAAAAAGAAGTTACTTGTTGACTTAAACTAAAGTTTATTTCCATACATATTAGTTAAATTATGTAAAAAGTCAATAATTCAAAAATATAAATTTTGATGTGGCTAGAAAGCAAAAAGTGTTCTAAGGTGCCCCTTCTCCCCTACAAAAAAACTTACATATATCAAATTTTTCACAAGTATGTCTCTGGAAATATTTGCACAAAAAATAATATAATAATATAAATATAAACAATAATGACAATGAAGCATTCTTGTACGTGCTCATAGTACAGACTTTATTCTACTTATGTAAAATTTAAATAATAGGTCTGAGTTTTTCCTCCACCCAGAGCTGAATTACGACTGATTTTAATAATTTAATGTTTTCGCTTTCGTATAACAGCTGATATATAGTGTGACCATATTTAAAAATATATATATATATATAAACTAAATATTAACAAAAACAGTGCTAAAAACAATTTTTATAGTTATAGTTAAATTTTTAATTTAAAGTAAAAAAATATATCAATAATAAAAGTAAAAATTAACATTATTAACTAAACATTGACAACTAAAACAAAACATGGTCACTCCGTATTGTTTGTTCATCGTTTTCCTGCGTAAGAATTAGAAATATACTCTATTTCAGAGTTCGCCGCATATGGCGAATTCAGCCGATGCCAGTATTGTGTGTTTTTTCAAAAACACAAATTTATATATTTGGTTACAAATATTCGCAAGCAAATATTCGTCGTTCGTCCCAATTGTGTTTCTAGCATAACAGTGTTTTTACTTAATTTTATGTGTACCAGAATTATGTATTACTTATCATTTATACTTCTGGAAACATTGCTTTTTTAAATAGTTATAATTCTACCAAATTAAAAAATTATAATAAATTAAACAAACTGTTTGTTGTATATATTATTGCAATTATCTGAATTTCATATACTATTCTTAATTTTCATTTACCATAAACATATTTAAGCTATTTAAGCTAAATTTGGTTTGTAATTAAATATTTGTTTTACTAACAATTGCATTAATTCAATTTCCAATTTGTAAATTGGTTAAATTGTATGTAGTTTTTAAGCGAAAACCACTTTTGATTTTAACAAATAAAGCAAAAATCTAGCCAAACTACAAACAAAGGAAAAACAAACTAATAAAACATTAAAACCCTACTGAGCGACCTACAATGGAAAACCCCACAACCGTTGCCACATAAAAGGCGGTTGCACTTATCGTACAAGTATCTACTACATATGTAACTGATTACTAAAGAGCCAATAATGTAATTTACAACGAATAATTTGGTTAGTTTTAGCATTTTTCTAGTGCTTATGCCAAACAAATAAAAATATAAGGAACAACCTAAAAGGAATTTAGTAGTTTTTAGACATGAAACAAGTACAATTGTCAAAGTATGAATGTATTTAGCTGATGTCATTTTGTTGGCTCTTTTAATTTATCTTTTGTAAGGAATTATTTTAACTAAAAACATATTACAATAAAAAATATTGTTTTTATAAAATGTATTTTATGAACTTTAAAGGCTGCTCTTGTTTTGTATTGGTTCTGATGTTTAATTTATTCGATTTTTACCCTACAAATTTAGACATGTTTAACAAAAGTATAATTTAGTAATTTTACAAAACTACTCATGAAAGTAAACACAACAGAAAACGTAAAACCAAGCCTAGGTTCGTGAATAAAATCATTACTATTGAGGCTTACGTTGTTACTACATTTATAGCATTTATAGATATTTAAATATTCACTTACACCTACTAGTGGTTTCATTTATAACATCACCATAAATACTCATTGTTTGAAATAAATTACATTTGTAGTAATTTTTAAAAGTAGCAGGCAATCAATAAACATTTAAGAGTTTATATACGGCTGTACCGAATCGTATCCACCACTACGGATGCCAAACGGGACTGGTTTGAAAACATTTATTTTCTGCATTTTGGTTTTTTTTTTTTTTTTAATTGATTAAAAATTCATAAACCTATAATAATTAAAGAACATAATTACATTATATTGAAACTCTAGATTGACAAAAATAATAGGACTCGTATGTTATTTCGCCTTTAATTTCTATATTAATTTAATATTATCGATTCTTATAGGTTAGGTAGGAAGGCTGGTGTGAGTCACCTCATACCCTCACCCAGAGACCAATGCAATGCCTTCAATTCTCTACCAAATGTCTGACTAGTTTACATGTGTCTGACTGGTCTATATATGTCTGACTCGTTTAAATGTCTGACTAGTTTACATATGTCTGACTCGTGTACCCAGAGTCTTTGGCGGGAATCGAACCCGCAACCCTTTGACTGATAGTCCGGCACTCTATCGCCTAGTCTATCGGGGCACCCCATCGATTCTTATAAATATTGAGTAATATACAGTGGGAAGCAAAACTGTCCGGAGGTTTTGCATTAAGAAAGTAAATGTAAAGGTGAGAATAATACAAATATATGTATATCATCATAAATATGTATTTTTTATTTAATTGAACCTTATTTGAAACCACAAAGCACAGAAACTCATATAAATTGCTTCAAAAAAATAAAAAAAACACTTTTGCACAGTACAAGCAATAAACATTATCACGATATTAATTAAATTAAAATGTAACAGTATTTTACCTGTTGGTTTTTTTTTGGATGCGACCTCGTTATCAAGCTTTTATTGCTCTATGTATGCATCATTGTTTGACCTGTGAAGTGATTAACTTGATTTTTAAATAAAAAATTCAAAGATCTTTAAAAATGAGAAAAACGCCAACTGATATTGAAAACAATGACAAATGTTTTGCAAATTAATTATTAATGCTGTAAAATTGCTGAAAACTTAAATTTAAGTAAATCCAAGGTATATAAAAAATCAAGGGGGTCGACCAATACTGCTTTCTGATGGTGATGCCCGACAGATTTAACGTTTGCTACATAATAAGAACATCAAGGTCACGAAAAATGCTGCAAAAAGTATTGGTAATGATGTCGGTTTCTGGACCGCAAGACGTGCATTAAATAGAATTGGTTCAGTAGCCAATGTAAAAAAGAAAAAACCAGCACTTTCCGATAGAAATGTGAAAAAACGCCTTAATTTCTTTAAAACCCACAAAAATTTATCAGTAGATGACTGGAGCTACGCAACGAAATTAAATCGCTACCCGTCTGATGGAAAAGAATACTTTTGGCATAAGACGCATAAGCTCATCCAAAAGCACCATCCTTAAATCCGGACAGTTTTGCTTCCCACTGTAGATACCTTGTCTTGATCTTGATTTAATTTTGTTACCAATATATGAAGCTGACGAAAAACATCGTTTACAGTGTTTGTTGGCAAAATTGTTAGCAAATTGTTATATTCTGATTGCGTAAACAATCCTTACTCGTCCTTCGAAACAATTAATTTTTATTCTAAATATTCCATTTCATTACAGACATTATTAGGTGTTGTGGGATTATTTATTACATTTATTATTTCACTCGTTTCACAATCAACGTTTCTATCTCATTTCTAATAACAAAAATTTTTCATTTCTCATCTCATTTTCAAATTCAATCTTCAATTTTGGTTTTTTTTCTTCTTTACGTTTAAGGAGAGATTTCACCAGCTCACTTTTCACATCAGCAGATATTTATATCGCTGTGACAAAGAGCTTTGTCTGTTGCTTTAATCGGATTTAAAATAATAATTATTTGTTTAAGCAATACAAATTCTTCAGCTATCGTCTGTTGAGTTTTCACAACAATTAAAACTTTTTATATGGAAATTTCCAATTCCAAAAACCGTAGACACATCAAATACTGCGTTTGAGCTTGACAATTCGAAATTAATTTAAATTCTTTCACAATTATTTCTTTGATACACTTTTGTAAAATTTAAATATCTGTTGATGACTTTGTGAACAAATAATAGTATTCGGGATTTATTAATCCCGAAAAATCCCGGTATTTTTTAGAACAAATTATATGACGGCTATGGTCAGATATGGACCAATACAAACAATATATCGTTTTAAGATATTACGATAATATTTCAATGTTTTACAAACGAAATAATAAACTTAGAATACCCGCACCTTTTTGGTGGTGGATATACAAATAAGCAGAAATAAATGTGGACTTCAAACTCCTTTGAATATTCAATTGAAAAGCGCTGAAACGTAATGAAATGAATTATTTGAATGAATGAATGATCCAATGAACTAGAAACATTCTTTATGCTTTAAGTGTAAAATCAACTTATTCAATACAATAAAGTATTTACATGCACGAGTGTCTGAGTAAAGGAACCAACTAAAAATTAAATAAAAAGAAAATTTTAAAATGTATAAAAATTATTATGAAGATTTCGATAACAACAGCTTGTTTTCACTTTGTAGCCAATAGTATCGGATTCTGCAAAATAATCAGGCTAGTCACATAATTCGATCGCTATGGTTTCAATTCCGTATTTGCAAATCGATTGTTTTTATTTGGCGTTCTTTAGATTGCGATCGATTTTGTTTATTCCCAAAAAAAATAAATCTCGGTTTTTAACTTAAATGTGTTGTATAACCAAAACAAAAATCACATGAGTTTTGTAATAAAAAATATAACAAAAGCGCACAAAAAAAGCGCTAACAAAGAAATTTTAAAAAACAGTGAACAAATTTTTTTAAAAATTGTTGCTGGGGCACAAGCTATAATGTTTGCATTTGTACTTTAAGTGGTACACATGCAAAATGTCGACGAAAGTGGACAACAAACATAATAAACAAATGTATTCAGGTTTTCAAGACGAAATCTTGACAGAAAGAATACGAAAAAACTGAAGAAAAAGGACACAACATGTAAATAAATTGAAAAATGAAAAACTCAAAGAATTCTGATGAAACATGTAAATTCAACACAGGTTCGATCCCCAGCTCAGCCAAGAGCAATTATCAATAAATTTTAATAAGATTTCATGTTGTAAAAACAATTCCTACCTTCAGTAAAAATAAAAAAATAATAATTTAATGGAAATTAAATTTAATTAACAGTTCAACTAAAAATAATAATTGGTCTTAAAATAATTAATTTTGAACCATAGTAGGAAGTTTTAACTGACCAGTCTTTTCGGCCCCGGCAAAAAAAATTCAATCCTCTGCCGGAATAGAGATGACGAAACCGGTGCCATAAGTTGCACGGAGCTCAAAACTGGTAAGAGTTGATTGTATCACCCCATGAAACTCAAAGCTGACTAGAGACTTACCTAGCACCACGGGATTAGGTAGAAACCCAGGGATTCGTCCCTTAACTGATAATTGGTTGCAGGTCCCTTCAGGGTATACGTGTTGGCTGTGATTTAAACCTAAAATCGCAGAAAGAATATTGTTGGTTAAAAGACTAATGTTTGTGCTAGTGGCAAATTTAAGACCAACAAATTATCTTTAGGTGCTGTTGCGTAATGAACAGTGCCATTTATTAATGACAATCCGCCCTTAACAGGGTTACAAGAGCGGTTTGGGATAGGTCGCTGTAGTTTCTCGACGTTGGCAATAGTGGTGGATCAGTGCAGCACTAGACCCTTTTGTATCTGGAGCGATTGCTGCGTGTTCAATAATTGTATTGGCCTAAGTTAGTTGACTAAGCTATAAATGGCAGGGATTAGATAGCAAGAACTATCTAACAAAGTCTTTGTACAGTGATCTGTGCAATTGCTGTATGAGAAGTTTTGAATTGTGTGTCTTGCGAGACATGCAATATTGTATGTCCTTGCAAGGCATGCAATGCATTGTTTGGCCATTCGTCAACCCGGTGTGAAGAACACCATATGGTCATGTCATTCTTTGACGAGACTGCATGTAAACCCCTGGACTCTGACCAGTCTTATAGTGAGACCTTGCCCCATCCATCTACTATTTCATTCTATCGATCGTCTTCAAAACATGGCATCCGTATTTGGTTTAAATAGTTCTTATCCTCAAGACATGAGCAGTACTTTCGGTTGCCAGAAAGCTGGTAAAAGGTCATAGCTAACAATGTCAAATACTTTGAATAAATTTAAATTGTACAAATTTTTAAACATTTTTTTTAGAATTTAAAAATATTTTGCATTTTTAGTTATACACCTAATAACTATTTAAAAGTGTTGCTTGTTGAAATTTACGCCAACTTTTTCATATTTGAGGGAGTACTTTTTCGAATTCATTAGTTTAGTCTTTGTATATCACTATACTCACATGAATAATTATCTGGGGGGGGGGGGGGTTACTCTCTATTGCGATGCGAAAGAAAATTCGATGCGATTTGAATCTGAATTTTTGTTTTATAAAGGGTGTCCCAACTAAAACGCAATTTTTAAATTTTAAGTAAAACACAGATATTTAAAAAATAAATCTTGAAACTTTATTATATCGTAAAGTAGACAGAATGAGGTTATGTATCGAAAAGATATCGTGCAAACGGCCGTCGCGGCTTTGCTGGCACACACGCGATCTTTTAATGAAATTTTCAATGACCTTTTTGCATAAATGCTGCGGTATTTCATTACTGCAGCGTCCAATTTCCTCTTTTAAGGCTTGAGTCGTCGTCAGCTTATTCGCGTAAACCATCAACTTCAAAAAACTCCAAAGAAAAAAATCTAAAGGTGTTAAATCGCACGATCTAGGTGGCCAATTTTGGTCTCCAAAACGTGAAATAACACGACCGGGAAATGACTGATGCATTTTCTCTGGCTGTTGTTGAAACCACATGCCCTCCACATTCATTTCTTCAATTCTAGGCAAGAAAAAACTGGTTATCATTTCACGATACCGAACACCATTGACACCATTGGGTTCTAGTTGGGACACCCTTTATGTGGAAACAATATTGTTGGCAGTATATTTTTTTTTTTTTTTTTGTATAGGCGAAAATGTGCTTCTTATGCTCATGACATCATTTCAGATAAAATTAAATTTAAAAAGATAAATGATTTTTTCACAAATTTATAATGAAATAAAAAGTTTTGAGGATTTTACTTGAGTTTCATTGTCATTTCCTTGATAAGTGTTTTTCTTGAAATATTTTCTCGAAAATAAAAAAGACGAGGTTGTTTTAGTTTATATATAACTTAATGGGTTTATTTCAATTCTTTCTTTTCATCAGTACGTACCGTAAACTTTGTGGTTTTATAAAACAATAATAAAATCAGTATACATACAGCATCGACACAAAATAACAACAATTTAACTTAACGAAACAATTAGCAATCCTATGAACAATAATTAGAGGACGTTTACACTATGCGTGTAAACAACAAGAAATTATACATTATATAAATGCAAAAACTTATTTCCCTATATTGCTACTTTCAAAACAGGAGAAGTATTTCATCAAATTCAAAATTCAAACTCGAGCAAAATTTTAAAATGATTCAATTAATCCTAAGAATGTTACTTATATTATTGCAAATTTGTGCATGATGTTTTCTCAGCAATATACATAATTAAAATTTCATGGCACATATTAAGCATTGCACTTAAATTCAAATTCAAGCGCATTCAACTTGTAGACTTAATGAAGGCGAACAAGTAGTTTTAAACATTGCAATTAACTATTTACAGCAGCAAGAATCAGTTAACAGTAAAAGTTACTTGCATTAAGTAGGAATAAGGAGAGGAATGTTTCATTAAGTTTTGGAAATTCTTTTATTTATCTTTTTTTGTAAGTCATATTATCTGAGCTCTACAGTTTTATTAAATGTTCGTCAAGGATGTGTTTAGAGAACATTAATAAAAATGTAATTAGATTTGCTATGTCTTTTTGGTACTCTATTGTTTAAATTTTCTTAGTAATTCCATCATAGAACACTATAAGAAGTTACAGTTTTTATACCATCTCTTTTATTTTTTGTTTCTCGTTTCTAATTGCTGTTCTCCATGATACTGCCATGTATCCTTTTTTCAGTCGAGGTATTATTACGGATTTTTTGTGTGCTTTGCTTTAATTTTTTGCTGGCAATTAATTAAGTCTGTAGTGAAAATGTAAGTAACACATCTGTTACATATATACTGCGAGTATATTGCCGGAGGGTGGTGTTAAAAGTTGTGAAGTCAAGTCTCATTTATAAGATATCTAGGAAAATTATAAAAAAACTTATTGTTGCTTAAAACTCATATTTCTTCATCGTAGTTGCAAAAGAGTTCTTATATATTTAAAATATTTCCAGCATTTAGTTGCCTGATTTATTCACTCTTCAATTATCAATATATTCCTTTATCAGCCATGTCACAGAATTTAATTCCGTTCGGAAGTGGAATTGATGCCGTTTTTGCTTTTATAGCAAAGAATTTTTTCGGAATGAAACCTAGAAATTCTTAAAATTACAATTCCACATGGCAAATTAAAAGTGGTTTCATTCCGAAAATATTTTTGCTTTTGCTTTTGCTTTTTCTATAGAAGCAAAAAACGGAATCAATTCCACTTCCGAACGGAATTAAATTCTGTGACATGGCTGAATATCTCAATTTATGCCAAAATAAATCTTAAAAGATAATGTGCAAATTTCTATGGTTTTTTTTTCTAAGAAAAATCAAAACTTTTTACACGCCTAAGTATATTTTAAAAACTTGTTTTCTTAAAGCTTTAAAAAAAAGCGATAAAAGCTACTAGTTCGCTTTACTAACTTAATTTCAAGTTACAACCCTTCTATGATTGACAGACATTTTGCCAGCTGTCAAATGATTCATGTTTAGTTTAGTTTGGCATTTCAACATAAATACACTGAACAACGCTTTCAAAATGTACAAATTTATTTTGAAAATTCTGAGAATGAGCCCAAAACAAAAACAAATTTAACGATGAAGTTAACTTTTGATTGAATGGATACGTCAATAAATAAAACTGCCGTATTTGGGGTGATGATAAACCTTCAAGTCTATGCTGAAACATCGTTACATCCTGAAGAACTGACTGTGTGTGCTGGTGTGCTTTATAGGCTGGCAGCATAATTGGTCTGTACTTCTTTAAAAACGAAGCTGGCCAGAAAGTTACCGTCAATGATGACCGCTATAAAGCCATTATTACTGACTTTTTCATTCATCAATTGAACAATCATGATGTGCTAAAGTTGCAGTTTGAACAGAACGATACAACATGTCATACAATTTATTTATTGAAGGAAATATTTGATAACCGCACAGTTTCACGTTTCGCGCCCGTGAATTGACCTCCAATATCGTGCGATTTAACACCGCTGGGCTATTTTCTGTTAAGATATGTGAAGTCTCTAGTCTACGCCGATAAGCCCGCAACAATTGACCCTTTGAAAGATAACATACGCCGCGTTATTTCTGATATACGGCCACAAATGTTGAAAAAAGTCAGCAAAAATTCGACCTCCAAATTAAACTAAGCCCGAGTCGTCCATGGCGGTTATATGCCACAAGTCATATTTAAATTCTAATGCCAGAAGATTATCTTTCGAATAAAGTTAATTTAAAAACTTCATCTTTGTTTTATTACATTTCAAAACTCCATATATCTAAACAAAACACCCTTTATTTAAACTTCTATTTTATTATGGCTTCAACCATTTTTTTTTTGTTTGTTAAATACAACAAAGCTCATGGAGTAATCGCAACTGCTTCCTCCATGGACAAAAACAAAGCAACATTTTTAAAATGAATATAGAGTACTGAAAGTAGTAGGATGATACATCTGGTACCAAGTTATACAAATTACACAAATTTGCACTTTAATTATTTAATATATTTATATAAAACAAATTAAGCGCAGAAAAATACTTAAGTTTTGTCACTTACTGTTTTTAACTTTAACACTTGTGAAGAGCTTTTGAGTTGAAAAATAAAACCTTAATTACATTTCTAGGAAAAAATTACCAAAATGTTTTGTATTTCCCTTAAATAAATTAGCTTTATTTAATTCATCGTTCATCTTACTTTTCTAAAGCAGACTGTTGTTTAATATACAAACAATTTTAAGTCCTCTTCTGAGCAAATACTTCAATAATAAAGTGCGAAAATTAACGCAAGTTTGGGATGAGTATTAAGAGCATTTAAAAGGAAAATCATTAAAGCGAAAACGTTACAACGAAAATAAAAGTGTTTTATGATTGCTTGACAAGTAAAGGCTTCTATAAAAAAATAATTATACACACAATTACAAGTTTTTTACAATGTTATGGTCGCTGTAATTATTTATCTGATTGCGATAACCATAATATGGTTAAGTTACGATTTATATGATTACTACAATCATATCTACGATTATAGTAACAATGTAAATATATATTTGTGGCAGTTATGTTTTTGATGAATCTATTTATCATAATTTCTTGCTCTTTTATTATGATAGAGAACAAATTAATAGTTAAATCTATAATCTTTAATCATCAAACTGATTACCATAAACATTACATAATTGCTACAACCATATATATGATTGCTATAAGCATATGCATCGTAACTTAATCATATTATGGTTGCCGAAATCATATAAATAATTACAGTAATCATATTTTGAAAAAAAAAATTTAATTTTCTCTGCGTGTAGCGAGGATTTTTAATACTTCAGAGCAAACAAAAGTTTACATGATAATTAAGGGTACAAGCAAGCTTCAACATAAGTAAGTATTTTTTATATGATGGGATATCCGGATGGTATATCAACCCTTGTCTTGAAGCAGTGCTTTTTGGCGTTAGCTGGTCCGTTGTTAACTTTTCAGCACTTTATATCCTACCGCTAAATCGTCTATGTGCTAATATAACGACGAATGTAGTAAATTAGCTTCTTGTCTGGAGTGCAATAATTTGCTCATCGACCGTCTGTACGACTTTTGTAGGTGACGCTGTACGCAGACTTATTTCCCGTTTACATTATGAAAACTTTGTCGCTGTGAATCTGACTTTGTAGGCGAAAGCGGTGAAACGTATTAAAAGGGTTACACCATGCATGTATTATAACAAAAATTGCACAATGTAAACGCAAATGAAATTTAAAAGAAGAAACGACAAAAATTGCAGCGTCAAAAATTTCCTAAAGTAAACGGGGACTTATCAGCGTTTTTATGCCCTTCACCTTCATGAGAAGGGTATATATAATTTTGTCATTCCGTTTGTTTTTTTCACAATATAATTTGCCGACCCTATAAAATATATATATTCTGGATCCTTATAGATAGCGGAGTCGATTAAGCCATGCCCGTCTGTCTGTCTGTCTGTATGTTGAAATCAATTTTCTGAAGTCGCCAGATATCTTCGGGATCCAAATCTTCAATAATTCTGTCAAACATGCTTTCGAGCAGTTTAGTATTTAAAATCAGCAAAATCCGTGCATAAATAACGGAGATATGAACAAAAAACCGAGACAACCTCTTAAAATTTCATCAAAAAAAAACTACCAAACAAAGTGTATTAATATAATATAAGCATCCACAACAAAGGTGAAGGGTATATAAGATTCGGCATAGCCGAATATAGCAATTTTACTTGTTATTAGAAATATTGTGTCAATACATGCATGTTGCACTTTTGTAAAAAGGTATTGCTTTTGGTGTTGGTTTTATATGGAGTTTTTTGTAACGGATTTTATGGCGCTTTCTCAGAAGTCTCACTCTAAGAGTTGTTATAAATTGGATCTGATTAGAAAAGCTCAAGGTTGAATCAAGAGTTTTGTATGGCTCTGTTCTTTCTCCTACTTTATTACATATTCCTACGATGTCTAAATTATATATAGTTTTACATATTTTGAAGGAGTTTTTGTAATGGAATTTGTTTCACAATACTCTTTTAAATACTTTCAAATAAACATTTTCTTATCGGATAATCGTTATCATTCAGATCTAAACTTTGGCAATCCGACTGTTATATAGTCACATGGCCATCGGTATTTATTTTATATATTTTTTTATTATTGCCTGACTATATACAGCAAATGTTAATAAAACAATATCTCTTTATATTTTTATGTACTTTATTAATAAATGTTTAAACAATTTGTAAAACATTGTTGGCATTTTTACAAGCATTGGCAGACATTCAGCCACACTAGTAAATATTTAAATAAAATTTGTGTAACATTTTCTCTTTTTTCTGTATAATCGTATATGAATATGAATACATATTATATAAGCACATACCTACAATCTGTATACAATGGGGAGCACAAATAAGTACATGTAAAATACACATGTACTCACTTGTGCCCTTGTTATTGCATAAAAATTAATTTAATAAAGAAAATTTAAAAAGACTTTTTCAAAGCTAAAAGTCGAATCAAGCTTTAAGAAAAATTACAAAAAACTCGCATATTTGCACCCTACAAAAACATTAGGGAACTCAATTCGAATATACTCCCATTTGTGCATGAGAAGTGCGTCCGCATTTGTTAATAGTTTTTTTGCGAGCCGTGATTTATGTTTTGAGAACAATAAAACGCCATTTATGGATTCTTATGATTACTAATTGACTTACTTTAAACTGTTTAGCTAGTACTCACATAGAAGAGCTACTTATTGCCATTACTGGAATATTGGCCTCAATGGCTCTTGACAGTTTCTTCATAATTTATTATAATTTGATTTCTGTTGGATAATTTGCAAAAAGTGTTTACCACATGCAATTAAATTAATATCAAACTAATAATTTCTTCTTATAAATTCATAAACAAAGCCAACAAATACAAATCTAATGTGAAACTTTGATTTTTTTGTGCAAAACATTTTAAAAGAAACATTTGTGCACTTACTGTTTATTTGCCAAAAATTATTGTTTGCCATTTTGTGTTATAAATTATTTTATTCAGCATTAAATCTACAATAAATGACTAAAAACATTTTTCAATTTTCTTTATTAATTTATTTTTTTTTCAATAAAAAGTGCACAAGTCACAAACATCTATTAATTTGTGCTCCCCACTGTATGTATATACCAATTTATGTATGTATATACAATTTAATACTCGGAAGTATTTTCAATACATGTTGGCAGCAGTTATATTGGTGTGTTGATAGCAGTTACAATATTTTTCATATTTATGTATGTAACAAAACATTTAAACTAATATGCTAAATTTTATTGTTTTTTTTTATTTATTTATTTTATTTATTGTTTTATATCAGGAATTGATTAATGGTTATAATTTTTTAATTGTTTTTAAATACACAAAATATTATTGTGGCCACATACAGCAAAACTTAGCAATATGAAATAATAAAAACAGCGAAAATAGTTAAGCTAATGGAAAATATTCCGGAAAACTATGATAAATTAAATTGGCTTCAAAAAATATTTCATTTTTATTATTAATATAGATAAAAAATTACTGGTATAATATTAATCTAAACATAAATATGAAATTTCGGGAGAAATATAATGGATTTAGAATAACAGAGGGATATTGGTGTTTCCATTTCTGACTTTCGATAGAACATAACTTAATTAGGTTACCGATAGGTGCTTCAAACAATAAGATTATAAAATATTGTTGAAATATTTTAATTAACATTTATTATGATTCATTAGTATTCCTTAAAAATGTCTATATAAAGCTCTGTGCTTCCAATTACAAACTACATGATTAAAGAAAACAAACCTACATATGAAATACAACTCTCAAAATCGTTTCAAAATATAAATTCTTAATTTAAACCATGTGGACAAAAACTACTGGTAAATATACGTTTAAAAAGCATTTGACAACTGCAAAAAACCCCAACAGGAACAATAAAACCAGGAAACTAAATTGATATAAACAAAACGGAAACGGAAGGGGAATGAAATAAAAAAAATACATGTGGAAGCAAAAAATATGCCATAAATCTAAAATACAATGCTCAACATAAACAAATTTTTCCACTGCCTAACAAAACGTGAAAGAGTAGAAAAAACAATATGTAGCTATGAAAATATGATAAGACTATTTTAAGGATGTGTAAAACAAATTTACGTAGCCGTATATTTGTATTAGCATTGAAGAGGCTAGATTTTTATTTTCAGATTTAATGGAAAACACCTGAGGTTCGCTTACGTTTTACGAGCAAAACAAAGCAAAAATTTGAATAGCAAAAAAAAAAAAAACCAGACTCAACAATATTTAAAAACAAGTAAGAAAGTATAGTCGGTCAAACCCGACCATATAATACCCTACACCCAGTATATGTATGAAACAGTTTTTCAGAAATGGGCGTTATATGGAAGATATAACCTATTATGGACCGATCATTCAAAAATTTAGTGTCATGATGTCTGTGAATATATATATGATATCTATTAAACTTTATCTCAATATAAATACGTTTAAAAGATTTATGGAGGTTAAAGTGAATTACGGAGAGGGTCTTATATGGGTCGTAGCTCCCATATAGCATAATAAAATTGTACCGTATTATTTCTATACATATAAAATATATTTGCGTTCAATATTATTTGGATACCAACATTTTTGAGCGAGTTATGCTCTTTAAAGTGATTTTCGAAAGTGGGCCTTATATGGGAGCTACGACTAATTATGGACTGATCTGCACAAAATTTGTAGATGTGATTTGGCTTCATTTACTACTCATTTGTGATGAAATTTGTGTGGATACTAAAGGGTTGCAAATGTTGTCTTGAATGCCACTTAAGACATTTTATTTTTTCGCAAATACTTCAATGCACTTACTTCTTGTTTTGCATGACACACACAATGTGTGCCAACAACAATAATAAACAACGAGAGAACATAGCTGATGAGTAACAAGTTGAACACAGTTATGACATGTATACAAAAAAATTTTTGTTGTATTGTTATTGTGTGCGCTCGCTTAGATTTTTTATATGGTGCAGTGTACAATAATCAGATTTTTACATTACTATCATATACACTACAGCATAGTCTTTAGTGTAGACAGAAAACCAAATGTTTAAAAATCAAAGGCGTAATACAATTTTTAAATAAAAATTTTATTAAGAAACAATTCAATAACTTAAACTAAAAAACAAAACAAAAAATAATACATTAAAACTAAAATTATAATTCAGTCTTTTTGTTACACATTGATCGGCCAAACACAAAACAAACACACTTTATTTTTTTTGTTGTATTGTTATTGTGTGCTCTCGCTTAGATTTCATTGCTTGACGAATAAACACATGCACGAATAAATGGCAGGTCGTGCTATTGATCGGCCAAACACAAAACAAACAAACTTTATAATTGTTAAGGAGTTTCCTTCAGGCTAATTTGGTCAAATGTTACTCTCACTTGGCCCAAAATTTGCATTACCAGTTGATAAAAAGAATTTGAGTCCAGTATCACTAATTGCGGACATGGAACAGTGGGTCCAGAATATACAAGATGACACAGAGAAAGATATAACCAGATCGAAAATTGCAAATAGGATATCAGATTTTAGAAGAAATGTTAGAAGTTCTGAGAAAGACAGGTTTATTACTACTATTTATAACGAGACCAAAAAATTTTTGAAAAAACACAAAAACGAGATAACAATTACTTCAGCTGACAAAGGCAACAAAACGGTAGTAATGTATAAGAAGGAGTATAGGGAGAAAATGGACTTTCTCTTAAATGACAAGAATACATACCAACTAATATCAGAAGACCCAACAGAAAAACTTCAAAGAAAAAACAATAACATCATCACAAAATTACAAAAGGACAATACGATAACAAAGGTTGAAAAAATTAAGATGATAGCACACGCAGCGGTAGCTCCACAATTATTGGTTTACCAAAGATACACAAGGACAATGTACCACTTAGACCAATATCTGCCTCCATGAAGGTACCTTGCTATGAACTGGCAAAACATATTGGGAAAATTTTAAAGAACATCGTTACTACGACATATAATGTGAACAATGCAATGGAACTAAAACACAGACTAATAGGAGCCAAAATAGATGACAATGAAATCATGGTTTCATTTGACGTGGTATCGTTGTTCACCAACATACCGATCCATCTGGCGATAAGGAACATACTTGACAAATGGCAACACATAAAAGAACACACAAAAATTGAGAAACCGACGTTTTTAAAAATATTAAATTTCTGCTTAACAGAGAATAACTATTTCTCAATAAATAATAAATTCTACCGTCAACTTTATGGAATGCCTATGGGAAATCCATTATCCCCAACGATTGCAAATATTGTCTTAGATACATTATTAAATGACGTTGTAGAAGAATTGGAAACGGAAAATATTAAAATTCGTTTTTTAACAAAATACGTAGATGATTTGTTTGCCATTATAAACAAAAACGACGAACCAACTATTTTAAGAATTTTGAACGCGTACCACAACAAGATTAAATTCACAGTTGAAAAGGAAATAGATGGAAAATTACCTTACCTAGACGTAAACATAATAAGAGAAAATGGGAAAATCGGAACAAATTGGTACACAAAACCCACATCTTCAGGCAGATTAATTAATTATTATTCGAACCAACCCATGAAAATGAAGACAAACACAGTGACAAACTTAATAAGGAAAGTATTGGATATAAGTGAGGATAAGTACAAACAAACGAATATGAAAAAGATCAGAAATATATTAAAAATAAATGACTATCCAATAGTTATAACAAACAAACTAATAAACTCAGCTCTAAAAACACAAAAAAACAGAAGGGAAAAACAAGACTCCGTATCAGACACAACAAAACATTTTTACAGTGTACCATTCATCCCAAAACTCACAGAGACGAAAACATTAAAGAAAATAATAACAGATGACAAGGCAACAATTGCATACAAATCAAACAGCACATTGCGAAAGCTATTTACGAATAACAAACCAAAGATGGACAAATTGAAAACAGACAATGTTGTTTACGAAATAAAATGTGAAGGAAACGAGGGGGAGATGTGCAATTTGGTGTATATTGGTACAACAAAAAGAATGCTGGGTACGAGAATCAACGAACATAAAACAGATATAAGAAATGGAAAAATATCGACGGCACTTTCACAGCACGTAAAAGAGTGTAATCATGTGGCAGATTTTGAGAATGTTAAAATATTAGATATAGAAAGGAAGGAAAACAAAAGGTATACACTGGAGAGTTTACGCATACAACAAAAAATAAGAACAACAATGAATACGAAAGAAGACAAAGACAACACGAAACTTCAATACTCCTCTGCAATTAATAATTAAATCAGTTCTGTGATATTAGCTTTAAGTTAAACTTGACTTAAGTTTTGTGTTCGTGTATTGTAAATTATATTTTTATTAATTATTTGATTATTTATACCAAAATTCTGTTCGTGATGTCCCGTTTTTTAGTTATAAGTAACTAATTAATAATAAAAATTAATATACAATAATAATAAACATTAAAGCTGTAAGTAAAACTTAGTCTATAAATTAAAGCTATGTAATAAACCAATAAATTTTGTCACTAGATTATTTAGAACGAGACCCCTGAAGAAGTTAGAATAAAACTAACGAAACGTTGGGAAAATAAAATAAAATAAAAATAAGAATCGAACAAGTTTTTTATTTACGTTTGGAAACAAACATTTGACCAAATTAGCCTGAAGGAAACTCCTTAACAATTATAATAACTATAAACATTGGTCACAAAAACAAATTAATTAAAAAAACAAACTTTATTTTTTTTGTTGTATTGTTATTGTGTGCTCTCGCTTAGATTTTTTAAATGGTGCAGTGTACAATAATCAGATTTTTACATTCCTATCATATACACTGCAGCATAGTCTTCACTGTTGACAAACAACCAAGTGGTTTTGCGCAGACCTTAGTGGATACTTGCATAATTCAAACATTTATGATCGGTAAACTCCAATTTCGGAAGGACATTTGTATGGGAGCTAGGTGAAATAATGAACCGATTTACATCAGTTTCAATCCCATTCATTCTTGGGCCAAAAAAATATCACGTACCAAATTTTATCGAAATATGTTCAAAATTGCGACCTGTATTCTGCGCACAAGGTTTATCTAGACAGCCAGCCAGCCAGGCGGACGAAGGAACGGACATCGTTAAATCGACTCAGAAAATGATACTGAGTCAATCGGTATACTTTAAGTTGGGTGTTGGACAAATATTTCTGAGCGTTACAAACATCAGCACAAATCCAATATACCCTTCCCACTATGGTGGTGTAGGGTATAAAAATATAACATAGTGGAAAAACCAATATGAGAGAGGCGTCTGAAGCTTCAATTTCTTTATTGGGTCGAATTTCAATTTATTGAGAAAAAATAATAAGAAAAAATCAATCAATAGTTAATGCCATTTTGCTGTATTCGCTTTTAGTACGTTTGGTTGGTTTACGTGATTGCCTGCTGTCTGCAAGCGTTCAAGTGAAATTTTTTGATTCCGTTTTGAAAAGGACCACACTATCCAGTGATAGATAAATGATAAAACTAGAGCATATCCACATGCTAGTATGTAAGGAGTACTATATCCAGCCTTTTGCTTTCAGGTATGCAATGAAATCGCACCTTCTAATACTTGGAGTCTCCGCTAGATTCTTTAGTTTATGAGAAAATTAAATACTGTTTCCTCTTTCTCATGGTTCTGCCAACTTCGGCAGTAATAACTAAAAGGTAGTCTGAGTCTGCTTACATGACCAGTGATCACCGGCTTTAATTCTCGATATGTCCTTAGGTTTCATATACAGGAGCTGCGTACTGCGTTTCTTATTATAAACTGGCCACATATTTCTAATGGGCCTGCATGTGTCCAGACAGCGCCACCTATTTTCAGCCTTTTTGAATGGTCTGCATATATGAAATTTTAATAGCTTGCAAAAGTCCTTTCAAACGCATTTTCGTGGCCGTATCAATATCGTCAAATAATATTAAAAATATTTAAACTTTGTTGAAATTTTTCGAGAAAATTTTAAATATTAAATATTTACATAGAATTATTTCTAGTAATTTATTAATTTCTTATTATTGTTTATTTGACCTTTTTTATTAAGATTTTTGGTAATTATTAAAGCTTAAGGTCTTTTTTAAGAAATATTTAAATTTTATTTCAATATTTCGCTATTCTTTGAGTAGCTTCTTCAGGATAAAAATTTTATAATTTTATAATTTTCAAAAAATATTTGTCATAGGAAAAAAAGGATATGAAAACTTCAACATAACAAAATATTAAAACAATTTATAACAAGTAGAAAATATTACTAATTATACAATATTTGTAAGTTGTATTTTTTTATGTATTAAATGTCTGTAAATCTGTGCTACATTACATATGTTATAGAATTTCCGGCTCTAGCTCAATTATCTACTCTCTACTTTCTACTCTCTACTCTCCTCCTGTTATCTCCCTCAAAATAAAACTCGGTAATTTCTGACAAGAAGAATACTTCACTAATTAAACACAAAATAATTCAAACTAGTACGAGCAACATGAAACAACACAACACAGCGTCCATGAAATGAGTGTTCCTCTAAAAGACTGTAACCAGTCTTATCAGTTCCACATCAGTCACCCATTCCCTTTCTGTCTACAATCACTATCCTTTCCTCTCTTGCCCCTGGCATATGCCGTATTATGCCCTGTTCCTACATGTATGTATATTATAGACTGTATTTGGAAAATCAATCTAGTTTGAATTTTATTAAAATTTATTTGAAACCTATTTTTTATAAATTTGTTCACTAAACATTGATTTTTTTCTATTTTCTCGATTCAAATGTTTTCATTTTAAGGATGTCCTGGGTTAGGAAATGTCATCATCCATATTTATAAATTGAAATACACAGAGTATGTTTAGAGTTTTTACATACAAATATTTAAGTACATATAATCAAGAAAAAAATACAAAACAGATTTCTTCCCATAAGAAAATGTTGTCCCTTTCAAGTAGTTTTTAAATTGTTGCTGCTTTTCTTGTGAAAGCAGGCTGGTATGGTGTAGTAAATGTGTTTATATATATGTGTGTATACTCGTATTTGTTGGAGTAAATGTAAGTATGAAGAGTATGAGAGAAAGAGAGAAGCTAATTGGTGTAATACTCTTTTATGTTATACCCCACTTTGATGATAATATCAACAGCAATAACAACAATACAGACTTTTTTCGTTTTTCCTTGCTTTAGTTCGGCCTAAGTATGTTTGTTATTGTTGTTGCTTAATAATGGTTGGGTACTTTTGGTTTATAAAGGTCTTTATAGTGTTTTCCGTTGTGCAAGTATTAGCTGTAAGTATAGTCATAACAATTAATTTGTTTTCCAAACCTTTTGTTAACATGATTGCTATTGTTTAATGGTAAGTACATAATGGCATAGCAGCAGTTAGTATTAGGAAGAGGGGTATGTGATTTGTAAGAGAAAATATGTACATACATATTTAAGTGTGTTTGTAAGTCAGTTGTTTTATTATTTGTGTCCCAACAGAAGTTAAACCATTTAAATTTTGTTTATGAGAATAAAGGTCAGTGGATGTCATAAATATTCTTAGTAGTTGAAAAATGTGTGTTGACAGCATTTCGAAAAAAAATCAATAAAAATGTAAGCAACATTTAAATAATATATGTATGTATCTCTGATAAAACAAATTGATTCAGATTACATAAATTGATAGAAAATATAATAGATTTTTGTCATTTTGACATGTACAACTTTTATGAACATTTTATTTGATAAAATTTTATGGTTATAAATAAGTGAATAAATTATTGGGCTCCAGTTGATATATACACAGTGTTGCATTGCTAAAATTACACTTGATATTTACTATTTGTTGTAAAATTACAAACAGTTTTTTACAACATGTAATATTTTTTTAGATTATGATTAATGATCTCTTTTTAATCCAAAATTTAGGAGACAGACCACTTCATTAATTTAATATAGATTTTGTGCATAAATATTAATGTTAATGTTTCATAACTATAACTACACTTAATGATAAACAAAGAAGAATACTAGAAAAACAAAAATATAAATGTTATTTGTTCGCATTAGGCAATTTTTAACAATTTGCTAAAAAATGCCATGTGTTATATTGAAAAATGTAAAATTTCAGTTTATATAAAAAGTGACTTAAATATTCGAACAATTGCCAAAAAAAAAAAAAAAAATAGGCAGGTTATGTGCTGTAGTAACAAATTTAGCAATTAATCCTTTTTATTATGTTAAAAATAAAAGTGGCGGCATGAAAAATGAACTCTTCTAGCAAAACAATGCAGAGTCTGGTCAGATTATTTTTGAATGTGAGATAAATGTGTCCAAATTAACCATAAGCAGACTGCTAAACTAATCCCAGACTATTACTCGACAACAGCTGCTTTCTCTGCTAAAGCTCTTAACCCACCACAAATCTGCTAGACTCGGTAAGCCGATAATCTTTGTTAATAGTTGCACTATTTAAACATATATTTGTTTTAAGGTGAGTTGTGCCGATAAACAAAAAATTCAATCTTGATGATCCAGATAGTTTCAACGGCTATTGAAAGAAGCCACAATATTTCTCAAAGATAAATTTTTGAGGCGTTATTTGATGGTTTGGGGAGTTTGTTGTGAAGACAATATGCTTTATTTTGCATTTCCAAGCACCAAAATAAATTTTTCAGACTACTCACAATTACTAGATGAGAAATTAGTGCCAGATGAGTGCGATTTTTAGAAAATTGTAATGAAAAACAATGTGTTTTACAACAAGACAACGCACCTAAACATACAGTGGGTGGCCAAATTATTAGTTACACTATATTAATTAAGATTCAACCGCTTTTAATAGGTATATAAATTTATTTCTTGTACCAGATGTTTTCGTATTTTAATTCTGGTAATATTGTTAAATATTTTGTGCAGTGTCAACAATGATTGGTGACATTAGAGTGCAATTGTAGATCATTATCTGCCATTCTTCTCTGAAGTGTGAAATATGCAATTTTGATAAAATTGATTAAAGGCTGGCATCACGATTAAAACTAAAAGAAAATGTTCAAAAATGCATTCAGAGCATGCCAAAAAGGGTGCAAGCTGTAATTGATGCCAAAGAAGGTTCTACGAAATATTAAGATATTTTTTCAAAAAATTTTGTAATATTTCTTTTCCTCAAATATATATTTTTAAGACAAAAGAATTTATTTTTAATTAAATTAGAAACACTTAATTTGCCTAAAAGAACAAATAAAAGGACAAATTTCCACTATTTTAAAATGTTATATTAACCAATTTTGCATGTGTAACTAATAATTTGGCCACCCACTGTATAAGTCTTCAAACAAAGAGATGGTTGTCTTCGAAAAATGTTAATGTACTTGATTGGCCTTCATGGTCTTCAGATCAGAATCCCATTGAGTACATTTGTGGAGTATTAAGCCATTGAATTTATGTGAATCAACTAAAAGAAATTCTTATAGATGCTCAGGAACTATAACTGAAGATATAAGAATAAATATGGTGAATAGTATGACTGATCGAATTTTTAAGTTGAATCAAAATTAAAGATGGCCTAACTCATTACGAAAGTCTGAATTTGTTGTGAATTATGGTATTTTAAATTATTTTAATGTCAGTGTATTTATAGTTATGAAACAATAATTAATTTTTTTTCTAAATTTTAAGAGGTAGAATAAAAATTAATGATATTTTTTGTATATTAAACTATTTAAATTTTTAACATTGAGAAAAGTTTAATGTATTTATAGTTATGAAACTCAGTGTATATGTTCTCTATTTTGTTAACTTTATTATTTGATTGATTTGAAAACCTTTATTTAAGGACTTATACTGAATTCGTAAAATATATTTTCCCTTCAACATAACTTTAATTAATCTTTCTATCAGGCATTACTTGGCAGGTCTCCTTAAATGCTTCCAGCAGAATACCTACTAATTGCACTTAGTATGACTCCGGTCAGCCATATAACTGGTAAAGTGCAGGCAAGGTCTTGGTTAGCGATGACATGCAGCGCAAAATTTAAATAATTTGGTAAGCTTGTACCTGCAAAATAAGGCCTTTAAGAAGGCTTCTTTATTTCAAATTTCCTCAGTAGAATTTAGCATGCAACTACTATACTTAAAATATACAACTCTCATCTACATATTTACGTTTATAAAAAAAAACACAATTATGTTGACTACACATTAAATGTTGTGGTACGAAGTGCTGCTGCCATTGGTATTACGAGTATTACAAAAAGTATTATGCAGGCAAAACTTCTACTACAGTTGCTAGTATTTACAGTAAATGTTACTGTGTAAGTTGCAGAATGTATGAGTGTTCCATTCTATTTTTGTTGTCCCTGTTCTTTTGTTTTTCTTTTTAGTGTAAATATTTGCTTAAATTAAAATTGATGATGCTGAAAACAATAATGGCATTTGATGATTATCACACTTACTTATATGCATATGAATTTTTATTTAACAAGAATTTTGTTTGAATTTTACGAAATGAATGCAAAGCAAAATTACATACAAAAGAATTAAATTTCCGTGTTATATTATTATTTAATTGCGAATATGTTTTAGTTAGTTATAAACTTTACAGGCCCTATTCAAATCAATTAGCAAATGTAGGGTGATTCATTTGAACCTCTTTTTTAATTTCAAATAAAACACTCAAAATACAACCAAATTTTTGAATCGTTATTATTACCTAAAAGCACAATCTTTGATATTTACTCTTCAAAAATATTTTCTTGGCAAACACCATTGCGTATGATGAACACAAAACCTTATTTTGTCTAAAACAAAATTATGTATACGTCTCAGTTTATTTCCTCTTTGTTTTAGTTGTTTACCAATTCTTTTATTTTCAATTTAAGTTCATTAAAAAATTTGTATGAAAGTCTT
Source organism: Bellardia pandia (assembly GCA_916048285.2). Lineage (NCBI taxonomy): Eukaryota > Metazoa > Arthropoda > Insecta > Diptera > Calliphoridae > Bellardia > Bellardia pandia. The sequence goes on along the minus strand of OU696532.1, from coordinate 19,201,397 downwards.
GTATTCATTGTTCTATTTTATTGCTAAAATAAGGAAAAGACTCCAAAAATATTTATTTATTCAAAAAGACATCTGCTTTTGTCAAATCAGTTTACTGCACAGCTGTTTTTAGGAATTTTTCGTGGTAGTTTTTCCAATTTGCTTCTTTATTATTTTTTCAAAGAAAGACAAAAATAAATAATATCTATGTATAAAGTAAGGTAATATGTATTCCAAACCACATTTCCACTATAGGTTTTTTTATAGAAAAACAAATAATATAAATTTTATATGTATATGAATATATATTTACTACATCATTGATTTCGTTGCAAAGTTTCTTTGTATAAAATACAGAAAAACTAAAAATAATTGACACATCTACTTAACTAACAAGAAAAACTGATAACTAGCACAAAATACAGGGACATTCAAATAGAAAACTCAAAAAATTTAAAGATCTTCAAAACCTGATTTTAAAATATTTAAAGCAAAGGTATATTCTTTTGTCTATTATGACTTTAACAGATATGTCTAGATCGTCTTAGAATATTATATGAAGCGGGAATAAACATAATTATTGGTTTTGCGACCAATATTTCAATGTGTGACAAATGGAATGCCAAACTTAATACACTTAATATAATAAATAACACTCGTAAAGTTTTTATTTATTTAAAATTGCATCATCTATTTTAGAATCAGTGTAAAGGCAAAGCTGTTTCTTCCCAAAATATATGAATGTAATTTCTATTCGACAAAGTTTCTGTATCAATTTGGAATTTATGGTCTTTTGTGCTTAGTTATCTTCGAATTCATAACCGCTAATATTATTGTAGAGTTTCAATATCTTTTTTAATTTTTACAAAATATTTCAATTTTGTATTCACACAATGAAAAGTGGTTCAATGGCTTTGCTATTATTATTAATTCATATCAGTTGTCTTTTATGTAAATGATTTTAGATATTTACATTTTACATTTAGTAAAATTTTTCATATATCCTAATTTAAAATCTATTTTAAATATAAACTGCGATTGTAATGTACAATAATATCATACATTTAGTTTGATTGTCTTTATGCATTATGATATGAAAAATTATATTTTTTTACTTTTAATTTCATTATTTGCAATATTAAAATATATACGTGGACGGTTCGGAAAATTGAAAACACTTAGTCCAACGCTCATCTAGAATTCTATCCCTTGATTAAAATAGTTTTCCTTAAAGTAGTTTTCCTATAGTGGTTTACAACTGTAATTGCATCTTCATTTGAGGAAAGACGCTTGCCAGGACGGATTTTTTTTAAATTTGGGAACAGGTAAAAGTCAAAGAGAGCCAAATCAAGAGAATAAGGTGTGTAGCCAAGCAAGTCGTACTTTAAATCATTGATTTTAGACATTGTTAAAAAACTATTGTGCGCTGGTGCTCTGCTTGCTGCAAAATTATTTTTTATGTTATAAGCCAGGACGTTTTTCTCGAATTTTTTACATTTAATTGATCCCAAATGTTGCATTAGAAGTCTGAATTTATTGTTTAACCCTTTTGCAGATAGTCAATCAATAAAATATCTTTGAAGTCCCAAAAAACCTTTGCCATAACGTTACCAGCCGATTGAATTGTTTTTTCATTTTTTGGGGCACATACTCAAGCTTCAGTACATTGTTTGGATTGCTGTTTTTATCTCTGGAGTGTAGTAAAGGATCACTGTCTCATCAACAGTTATGAAACGGCGCTTAAAATACTTTTTATTTTTCTTAAAAACAGTCCAAACAAGCTTGAGAAATTTTTATTCTTGTGCGTTTTTAGTCGACTGTTGACAAATGCGGCACCAATCTTGCAGAAAGCTTTTCCATCTGTACTCGATCATTTGAAATGCCCATGATATTAGCGATTTCACACACTTTAACTCGTCGATCATTTGATACCATATCATGCACTTTGGCTATAATTTCTGTTGTTGTTGCTGTTTTCGGACGACCAGTACGTGGTTCATCCTCAATGCTTATACGAGCACGTTTAAATTCATATGAAGGAGCACTTTCACCTAACACAATCATCGTATCTTTATGAATTGCCGATTAACCTTTTTGTTATTTAAATTTTGTTTAAATTTTAATGACCCACGAATTTCTAATTTGTCCATTGCAAAAAAATCGCCGATGCGTCTTTTTTGAACACCAGTTTTGAACACCTGTTACATGAAGGAATTACCAGATCAATAATAAATTTAACATGTGTTCATGGCACAGATGGAAGTTTCCAAAACACTTAGCATTTTTCTGTTTTTACCGCGCTTTATGTTCTAGACTAAGTTTCTGAACCTTGTATTTTCCTAACTAAAAAAAGAGAAAAAACTATTTATAAAAGCTTTACTCAGTATAAAGAAAAATAAGTTTGGTTTTAGAAATTCGAATGCAAATGACACAACAGCGTATTAAAATAATCTTTATGGCATTTGCATAAACTATTTCAACAATTTCTACGACTTTTTTACTTGTTTAATAATTTCTATCCCCCTTTTTACTTTTTTACTTCAGTGCCTAAAAATATGCAATATAATACACAAAAAAACGGAAGCTAGGCTAAATGACTACTGCACAGCTTGCAAAGGAAAAAGGCAGTATAAATAGAATAAGAAAACTTACGTTTCTTTTCAGCAAATTTGTAATTCAAAAACCATGATTGCCGCCAAGAGAAACTTTGTTGAAGAAATAAAAATAAAATTCTTTTATTGTTTTCCCTCATGGAAGAGGAAAACTGAGGAAAAAAGATATGCAAAGGGATTTTCTTATTTGGTTTAAACAAATATAAATAGTAAAAAAAAGCAAAGTAATTTGTGTGGCGTAGTATTGTTAAAGTTTTGCTAAAAGAAAAGTTGTATTTGTAGTCATTCATTCATTCACCCCCACTCACCAGCAAATGGAAAGTTAGGTTTATTAAACTGTATTGATTGTTACCTGCCAGGCATTTTCAAATGTTTTGAATTTGAAACTGAGGGTAATCGTCATGATTGCCATGATATTTTAAAACTAATTTCCTAAAAAGTTAAAACTTAGTAAAAAATTTCCTGAGTTTTTGAAATTATATTTTTTTCTTGGAAGTTATAATTGAAGTAAATCTTCTTTTGAATGATTAGTCAGCAAAATGTTGGAAAATAAATAATGTTTGGTATATTCAGATTCATAAAATAGCGTAGAAAATTATACTTTGTAATATGTAACAATATTAAATGCATTTAAAGTAAGAAAACTTTTTAATCATGAAATTACTATTGTCTTTAAAAATTAATTTAAAAGATTAAATTACTTAAATTCTTCCACAAAATAAAATCCTACATTAACACATGAATTGCTTTGCAAATATTATTCTTACATTAATTTGTATTTGTTTTCTAAATTAAGATTATCCACTCTTTTGGTCACTTTTTCAGCCTGCATAAATTAAATTGTGTATCTACATAACACAAGCAAACAAAAAAAACCGTTGCTAAAATGTTTACATTCTCTAGTACTTTTATAACATTACCGCAAAAACCATATATTAACACCAACTAAAAGTATTCCTTCCTGTTGGACTTTATAAAATGCCGGTAGTGAGAATGTAAAAGTAAACTGAACTGGCAGAAACCTGAAAGAGTTTTTGCTACTTTAACTAAGAATGCCAAAATTATTTTGTGGAATTAAATAATGTAAATTAATTTAGTGAAAAATGCTTCAAAGAGCCAGCATATGTTATAATTATATGTTGAAAAGGACTAGATAAGAGCTATGAAAGTATCAACTTTGGCTCTTTGCTACAAACTTACATTATCTTCATATAATAATTTACGAGGACGGTTCGGAAACTTCTTAGCCTAGCATAGAAAGAGAATAGTTAGTTTTTCAAAAACAATTTTTTTTTTCAATATAATCTTCTGAAACTTCAATACACTTAATCCATCCCTTGATTAAAATAGTTTTCATCCAGTCCTTTAAAATAGTGCTTTACAACTGTAATTATAATATTAATTTCAGATTAAACGCTTGCCAGCTTTTAGTTTTTTTAGATTTGGGAACTGGTAAAAGTCACTGGGAGAACAAGTTGAGTGGTCAACCAACTCGTACTTTAATTCGTTGATTTTATCCATTGTTAAAAAACGTTTTCTCGATTTTTACATTTAATTGATCCAAACTGTTGCAATAGTATTCTGCATTTATGGTTTTACCGTTTCGCAGATAGTCAATAAATAAATTACCTTTGAAGACCCAAAAACCCGTTTCCATAACCTTACCAGCCGATTGAATTGTTTTTGTGTTCTTTGAGACATTTCCTCCAACTTCAGTGCATTGCTTGGATTGTTTATTTGTCTCTGGAGTATATTGGTGGATCCATGTCTCATCAACAGTTATGAAACGACTCTTGAAATCCATTTTATTTTTCTTAACACGATCTAAACAAGTTTCAGAAATTTTCATTCTTATGCGTTTTTGGTCTTGCAGAAAGCTTTTTCATCTGTAGTTCTTCATGCAAAATTAAATGAACTCGATCATTTGAGCTGCTCTTGATATTAGCTATATCACGCACTTCTATTCGTCGATCATTTGATACCACATCGTGCAATTTTAGCTACAATTTCTGTTGTTCTTGCTGTTTTTGGACGTCCAGTTCATACTCAATGCTTATACGACCACGTTTAAGGAGCACTTTCACCTAAAACACTCACCATATCATAATGAATTTCTTGTCCCGATAAACCTTTTTTTTAACTACTTAATGAGACCACGAATTTCTAATTTTTTTAAACACCTGTTTCTCTATGAAGCAGTTGCCAGAAGTTTCTGAACCGCCTCGTAGTGATTTATAAAAATTAAGAAAATTCTAAATGTTTTCTATAAAATTTTTTATTCGCAGGTTTACTTCTAGTTAAACATAAAAATTTAATTGAAATTTATTTTTGTATACCTCTGTTATATGTTCTACATAGCTTTCCGTTGGAAAACATAAATGTAAAATCATATAGAAATATACAAAGAGACACTAGCAAAATGTAATGCATTTTCTGGCCTGCTAAAGCCTTCGTCAGCATTCTTTGTGTCTAATATTTTTTATTTACAAATTTTTTATATTTAACTTTTTTATTTACTGAATGAGAATTTTTCCTCTTGCGAGTATTAATTGTAAAAATTTTTTATAGAATATTTTATTCGAAGGTTTACTTCTTCAAATAAATTTTTATGTTTAACTAGCAGTAAACCTTCGAATAAAAAATTGTATAAAAAATTTTTACAATTAATACTCGCAAGAGGAAAAATTCTCATTCATAAAATTCTAAATGTTTAAGATTTATTTCATTAAACACCTCTGCTTTAAAGTTTGTAATTTAACAAAATGAAAGCACATTTTATCACTTGCATTTTCTAATCCATTAGCTACATAAACATATTCTTCCATTATTAAGTTTTTATATCATTTTTAAATATTATCTACTTAGAAGCACCTGCTAGTTAAAATAATATCATAGTAGTATTATTTTATTTTATATCTTAAATGAACACAAAAAACTGTTCATAGAATAATAGTTGAAGCAGAAAAAAGTCTGTAGAAACAAATACATACTCGTAGACAAAATGTAATGGAATTTAGAAGTATAAGCATGCATAAAACAATATGTGTCATTTACACATATAAAGTAATCTATATGGTATTTAAATTATGCATGAAAATGTGTACATGTAAGCAGGATAAAATAAGGAAATGTCCTTACAGCATCATAATTTATACATGAATAGCATACCAAAGTGCGCATACACTTGCCTATGATATACACATTGGAGCAGGTATAATGTAAATTAAGCTGTATTTATTTTAATATTATAAAACTTATTATAAATACCTAAAACTATGTGAAATTAGTTTTAGGTATTTAAGTTTAATTAAAAATCTCGAAATATAAACTTAAAAATGCAACTTATCTAAATGCAACTAACAGCTTTCAATTGAACATAAATGAACTTTTCTATAAAAATAAAAATATTTTATTGTTGTTTTAATAATCAAGAATTTTTTTGTGATCAAAGAAATCGAATCCCAAGTTTTCTTAATAACTTTAATTAGTTCAAATTAGTTTTCAAATCGTTTTCCGAATTAATATTCAAATCTAAGAAATATGACGTCAATTCAATTTATCTCTTATTTTGAGATTTAGTCCAATTTTTTAGCATTTGCCATATGAATGGAGAAATTAATTTTCCAAAACACATATACAGTGGGGATCACAAATGAGTACATGCAGAAAAATAAAACTAATAAATCATTTAGAAAATGTTTTTTGCCATTAATTTTAAGTTTAATGCTAAACAAAATAATTTACAAGACAAAAAGGAAAATAATAGTTTTCCGTAAATAAACAATTAGTACAAATAAAAACGACCATGTACTTTTTTCACAAGTGTAACTTTTGAAATATTCGCAAAAAATATCAACACATTGCCTTGTGTATGAGTTAACAAAAACATTAGTTTGATATTAATTTAATTGCATGTGGTAAACACTTTTTGCAAATTATCCAACACAAACCAAATTATAATACAAATTAGAATAAACAATTAAGCAATTGTTAAAAGCCATTATAAACAAAATTCCGGCAATAACAGAAAGTAGCCATTGTACTCAAGTAATAGCTAAACAGCTTATGGCTAAATTCACAGTCTTTAGTTAGCTAATGGCAAAGGCTTCACTAATGATTCTTTATTAGCAATGCTTAGTTTGCCATTAGTTAAACCCCCAAACGTCGTTGGTTAACTATTAGTCAAATAACAGCTGTTGCTATGAAAATAAAGTTTACAATTGTTTTCGGCGACAAATTGTAAACAAGTCTTAAGAATTTAAATAATGGCTAATTTCACCGTCTTAATAGTAATAGTTAAACAATAGTTAGTATTTTAGTTTGCCAATGGTTAACTAATGACCGAGAATTCGGTCATTAAAGTAAGTTAAACAGTGGCCATAAGAGTCCTTAAAGCGTTTTATTGTTCCCTAAAGACAAATCAATATTAGTGTTCACAAAATGCTATAACCGATTGCAGACACAGATTTCGTGATAACACAAATGAAAATAAAACAAACATTAAGCAACAAAAGGTGCAACAAAAGGTGCAACAAAAAACCCCTCAGTAGATAAACAGCAAGACGAACCCGTCGCGATATTGGTTACATCTGAGCAGTAAATTGCATTGTCGAAAAATATGTTAAGACCTTGCCTTTGCTAGAGAGCACAGAAATTTCATAGTAGATGACTGAAAACGTCTAGTCTGGTCAGTCCAATACAAATTTAGGCTTTTTCAATCCACAGGTAAACAATATTTTTGGCGTCAAACAGGCCATAAGATTAAAAGACTCTATATTAAGAAAACAATTAGGGGCGGTGTGAGGAACATAATGATATGGGGTTGCTTTACATGGTGGCATCTCGGACCACTGTAAAGCACCAAAATAATAATGAGGAAAAAAGACTAATTTGCAGATAAGCGTGCATATCATTTGGATAAATTTAGTTTCTAGCTGAATGGTTACCCAAAGCGTACTTGCAAACATAGTGAAATAATAGCTTAGCGGGCAGTATGTTCTTTTGATGCAGTGGCCAGCAAATAGTACCGACCTCAATCCGATTGAGAATTTGCGGTCAATCGAAAAGAGACAGTTGGGGCAATACCGATTAACTCCAACCTATTGAATAAGCTTTGGAAAAGGGTTCAGCGCGAATGGGAGAGCATTCTAAATGAATTATTTAAAAAATGGATGGAGAGTATGTTAAAACATATAAAAAGTGTTTTATGAAATAAAGGCTTTGGACTAAAAATTCATAATGCTGTCATTCTTCAAGTTTTTTGTTTTGTTTATATTTTTTCTTAGAAGCTGATACTTTTAGTTTTGATTTATAAATAATTTTGTTTAATTATTAAACATAAAATAAATTTTAAAAATCATTTTATAATTTTCTTTATAACAAGTACCCAAAAATACCCCACACTGTATATGTATGAAATATAATTCAATTCTAAAGTATATAATGGTAATTAATTCGCTATTATGAAACTGTTCCTCAAATCATTAAACCTTATGATTATAATTATTATGTCAATAGCAAAATTCCATTTTTTTATTTGCAATAAATTTATAAAAATAGCAAAATCTTAAAAAAATATCTACTTATTTGACGTTGTCTTACAGTCCTGAATATTTGTTGTAATTATTATTATATAGAAAGAATATTTGTGGAAAATTGCAGACCTCTACTTTGGTTCTAATGAACAGAGAATATTTTGGAAAAAAAATTAATACACCCTAAGTTGTTCTATCGATGCCCTATTACTTCTATATGAGAACAACAGATGGAGGGATATTACTAGATTATCATAGAATTTCATAAGCAAACATAATATACATATATACTAGTTGATTCTACGATCACTATTTTACTGTGTTACCAACGGAATGACAAACTTAATATAACGCCCATATCATTGGTGGTTGATATACAAATACGAATATTTATTACCTGGTATGCCAGAATGTTTGTAGCTTAGAAGTAGTATTCATTAAACATTTCAATGCCCCTCCGCAGTACAGAGATTGTACAAGATGCTACTTATATAAAATGTAAAATACCTTAAGGTCTGCATATCTTTGAAGCTATTTGTATATCTTCAGTACAGTGTTTATAATTTCACATAATATTAGATATGTATTGTCATTCTAGCATAAAGTAAAAATATTATAAATATTCATACTACATATGTATGTATTTCTATACAAGTAGACACATGGATATTCCTTACTTGTGCGACAACTTTTAAATTATTTATTACATATAGATATACAAACTACATATAAATATTTGTATGTATTACTGTGTACTGTTAAAGAATATACATATCTCCTTAGAGAATTTTATAGAATTATTCAATTGAATGTCCTTTTTGTGTGAGTATTTGCAGTGTTTTCATTTTACTTGTTTATCGTTTACATGTGGCATCTCAAGTGTTTGTTTTATTTATTTATTGATTTATGTTTTTCTTTTTTTTTTCAAAAACATTTGAAAGTGTGTTATTTATTTGCAATAAATTTATATTTATGGTTTAAATTGCTTTTATTATTTACATTTATTGTTGTTATTACTACCACAGATTGTGTAAAAATATATAAATATTTAATTAATAGCAGTATTAGACTTTTAAATAATGCTCAGAAAATATAGCAAAATATTTACATTTAAAACAGTGAAACACATGCTAAATCATACAAAAATTGTTTTGTATAGTTTTGAAATAAAAAAAATGTTTTCTTTTTTATTTATTTTTTTTTTTTAAAGGAGAAGTAACACTCAGGCAATTAATGTGCCTATACTATATATTAATTAATTAATTGTGTTACTTTTTTTGGCTAGGGATAGGTAGAAGAGGAATATGAAAACACTGTAATTGCGCGTTATATTTGTTAAAAGTACAGTATTGCAGCGCCTCTCGTGGTGAGTAGGCGCATTGATCAAAGCTTGATTTTATAGCCTTTATTTTTAATTATTTTACCTCAGTGGTTTTTCAATGCTATACCACCGAATGAGGGCACTGTGATAAATAAATATTAGTTATGATGGATAGAAAGAAAACTTATAAATATCAGAAACTGATGTTATTTTTGAGTGGCAGCGGCCAGACCACAAAGACCAACTCATGCTTAATGATCAAACGCGCTAATCAATTAAGCTACAGTACCCTCAATCTATAAGAACTTAAAAGGTTTATTGACAAAGCATAATTGTAGCATGAAGGTACTTCTTTTCGGATAATAATGTTAACTTAACTATTTACATCAAATAAATTTAATCTCGAGGAGCTTTTTCGTAGAAGGGAAGTTCTCTTGTTAGAAGGGAAATTTCCTGGTTAAAAGAGGATTTTTCTATAGAAAAGTTGGTTCTATAGAAAGGGACTTTGCTATGAAAAAGTTGCCTCGTTAGAAGGAGATTTTTTCTATAGAAAAGTTGCTCGTGAGAAGGGAACTTTGAATTTTTTTTAAAGAAAAGTGGTCTCATTAACCCTTTAACGCCTAAGACCGTTTATAGACGGTCATCAGTTGAGTATTAAAAAAACCCGGTTTTTTCCGTTTAGCTACTAAGACCGTCTACAGACTGTCTTCCTTGTTTTTGTCCTGGAGCTTTTTTTCTGAATTGGAACTGAAATTCGTAATTTGCACATGAAATACATGCTACTACGTTTAGGGTCTTTTGATGACCCATTCGTATTTAACATTGCATAACTTGCAAAAGAACGTGTTTGTCCGTCAGACCGACACACAACTCTAACGACGATATATTGCATTGATCAAGCCTTAAAAATATTTTCGAAATGTACAAATTTTCTCAATAAAAAAATGTGGGGTCAAAATATGACCCAAACATAACATGTGTATTTTTTTTTCTAACATAGTAGCAGGGTTAAGGGTTAAGAGAAGACTTTTTCCCTTTTCTCTAAGGAACTTTTCGATAGTAAAACTTTTCTATCGAAAAACTGGTTTAAATAAAAAGCCATTTCTAGAAAATCGTTGTTGGAAAGCAGGGGATTACGACTTTCAGAAACATAGTTTTTATACAAAAAATTTAAATATATTATTGGCCCGTAATCATAGTCATAGAAAATGCATACTTTAAGCAAAAGCATGCTTTTGCTTTAAATTTAGAACAAAATTTATATGTTTTTGTTGTATAAAAGTCTACTTTTACTTAAAGTGTGATTTTTCTATGACTATGATTAGGGCCACTGAGTTTAACCGTTTCTTGTATAGCAAATTTCACAAAAATTAGCAAATGCAATAAAAATGCTAATTTTTCTAATACAGTTCATCTGCAGTTGATTCTAAAATGATTCCCTTCAAATTGCATTGCAATATAAAATTTACTTTGAAAGGAATATCAATCATTTCATCATAGTTATAATGCAGTTTCCTATAAGCCAGTTTTATTACCGCACTCAAAGTATGGCTAGATTATGGAAAAAGTGTTTGTTTGCCTACAGCCACTGCAATAACAGTAAGATTGAACAAAATCTCATTTCAACTGCAGAAGGTTGAAGTTTATTTAAAATTCATATATTGTAAGTATGGCAATAAGCCAACATATTATTGAAATATTTCCTAGATGCTTTTCATCACTAACAATATTTGTTCTTCTCTTTGCAATAGTAGTTGCTTATATTGAAATCAAGTTAAAAGAGAGCAAAGCAAAATCAGAAAATAAAAAACATTTAAAATATTTTATATATAGCCAGTTTAGCAAAAAAAAAATCAAATGAGGACACAAATGCATGTAACTAGTGATATACAAATGCTTACATATGAGTAAATTAAATTCATGAAAAATGTCACAGACACTTGCACATATACTATGGAAGTCAAAAATACACTTGAAAAAATAAGAGAGTTATTAAGAAATATTGACTATAAAATAGCTGTAGTTAAACAAACTTACTTAAATAACTTATAATAAATTTGGCAAATTTACTATGTTTTACTAAATAGAAATTTAGTTCAAACTCAAGTTCAATTGCCCCAAAAGTAATATCCAATAGTAAAAAAACATCTAATAATATACCATCTTTTCTAAACATAATTTTGCTTAGTGCAATATTTTGACTAGACTAGACTTTATTTACTTTAAATCTTTAAAGTCACTTTTCTATAGACACATTTTTGCCCTGGTCGCAAGAAGAATAAAAGAAAATGCATATAATAGAGAAACGATTTTAGTTTGGTTTAGTTTGTCAATCCATACACTTTTATTTTATAAAACTTTGGCTATTTCATTTATTTGTGCTATTTAAATCTCAATGTGTCGAAGTGCAAGGAAATATAAAATAAAATACGTCATTGCATGATTTTATTTTAATATATAATGACGTACGTACTCTGTGATACATTGGAAAGAAGTCATTTGGTTACTTGTGTTAAGTGCTTAAGTTTAGTTATATGGGAAGTTTCATAAAGATAATAAATATAAATTATATATTGAAATCAGTAAAAAAAACAGTTTCTAACAAAAAACATTGTGAACACTTTCAATCACATCTTGGCAAAATTTTTAATATACAGTGGGGAGCACAAATGCTCACATTTTTTTGCCTATTACATTTTTTTTTTTGTTGGATAACACTTAAACCAACAAAGAAAATTTAAAAATATTTTTTGTTATTTATTTCAGTCACTAAATACAAAACAATAATTTCCAGAAAATACACAATTAGTATAACAAAAACTTGCAAAAGTGTGTATTTTGAAATATTTGCACACATTTATAAAAGTTTACGGTTAGATTTGTATGTGTTGGCTTTGTTTAAAACTTAAAAAAAGAACCTTAGTTTAATATTAATTTAATTGGATTAGGTAAACACTTTTTGCAAATTATCCAACACACTTCAAATTATAATAAATAACAAAGAAACTGTCAAGATCCATTGAGGACAATGTTCTAGCAATGGCAAAAAATAGCTATTCTATGTGAGTAATAAGAGTCCAAAAATGGAGTTCTATTTTTCTCAAACCATAAATCACAGCTCACAAAAAACTATTAACAAATGCGGACAAACTTGCCATGATAAAAGATGCTGTTAGTCGATGGCCAAAAGTAGTAAATCCTCACGATATTGGTTAGATCTCAGCTGTAAAAAATGAAAACTTGCATTGTAGATAAAAAATGTTAAAGTTTGTCAGAGATCGTAGGTAATTGGAAGTGTGTAATCTGGTAGGACGAATGCATATTAGACCTGGCGTTAAAAACTTTTTTTGGAAATTTGAATATGGGTAGCGATGAAAATATGCGATTTAATGCCAAAATTGATGTTTCAAATTTCAGGCTGATCGGATATTGCCAACCCGTGCCATAATGAGGTCAATGGTCAAAATCTTAAAAACCTACCAAAATACTCCTTTTTTTCATTTTATAAATTTTTCACTCATCCAATTGAAATACCTAAAATAAACTGGAAACTACAATAAATAATATATCTATTATCTATATACATATATATCTAATAGAACCAGTATCATTCTTATCATGTGATATATATTGCTGGTGAATGAGATGTTGAATATGGTTATATTGCGAATAACATAAATGATGATAACATTGAAATATTAGTGATATTATTAAAGATGGTTTTACGTTATACGAGGTCTGATCAAAAAATAACCGTTATTTTTAAATTTCGTGAGTTACGTATGTTTGATTTTCGCATTTTTTTCCTGTTATGTTGGTACACATGACTGTTGTATATGTTAGTAATATCAACTATTTTGGACTGTCAGTTTGTTTTTGATAGATAAAAAGGTTAGTCTTGTTTTGGTGTGCTCTTCGATTTGTTATTATTCGAAAAAATGGATCAAAGAAACTGTATTTAGTTTTAAGTAAAAAATTAAATTAAATGCGCTAGAACATATACCCCCTGGCCCACGATGTCGAACGATAACGTTCGCTTAGATAAGACTTAAGACACAAACTTGATTGTGGAATAAACAAACTTGATTGAGTAAAAAATAGATACGATAAAAAGTTTGTGTCTTAAGTCTTATCTAAGCGAACGTTATCGTTCGACATCGTGGGCCAGGGGTTTAAAATGTTGACTGTTGAGTATGGCGAGTCTTTTATGAGCAGAACACAAGTCAGCACGACAACAACCGATAAAAACATTCAAGCAGTGAAGAAAATGATTTTGAATAATCGTCAAATCATTATCAGAGAGGTTGCTGATGATGTTGGCATATCGTTCGGCTCATGCCAAGCAATTTTTACGAATGTTTGAGGCATGAAACGTGCGGCAGCGAAGATTGTTCCAAAATTGCTAAATTGCATAAAAAAAAGATTTCCTCAAAAATGTCATAACTGGTGCCGAATCATGGGTGTATGGCTATGACATTGAAATCAAAGCCCAATCATCCCAATGGAATAGCCAATACCGAAAAAGTACGTCACGTTCGGTCAAATGTGAGATTTTACTCATTGTTTTCTTCGACTGCAATGGCGTGGTGCATCATGAATTCTTGCCACAAGGTCGTACGGTCAATAAGGAATACTACCTTGAAGTCAGAAACGCACAGAGTTTTGGAAAAACCAATCATGGATTTTGCATCATGATAACGCACCAGCTTACACATCGATGCTTGTGCGTGAGTTTTTGACCAAAAACAAACCCGTTATCATGCCCCAAACTGTAGACACCGATGAAAGGAAAGCGTTTTGCCACGATTGAGGAGATAAAAGAATAATCGGAACAGTAACTGTTGGCGATACCAAAAACCACGTTTCAGAAGTGTTTCGAGGATTTGAAAAAACGCTAGCATATGTGTATTATATCTGGGCTGGATTACTTTGAAGGGAACATGATGATGATGATGAGTTATTGATGAATAAATAAATACTCTTTGAAAAAATTTAAAATAACTGTTATTTGTTGGTCAGACCTCGTATATGAATTGGAGACGGAAAAAAATTTTCATTTTACTTTCTTTGAAAATTTTTAAATATTCGATTAATTTGATTAATTTTAAACATTTGATGGAATTATTCGAATAATTCAATTTATTTATTTATCTGAACAAAACAAAAATAGAGTAATTTGGATACCCTGGACATTACCGAGTAACTACAATCCAGAGCGAATTAGAGAACATTCCGATATTGCGATAAAATATAAAAAATGCTATCATTCAAAGTTTTTGTATGGTGTAAAATTAAATTGAGTTCATGCCGGTTGAAAATTTAGATTTTCATTGTTGCATTAAATTGACTTAAAAACCTTGTAATTCTATCTAATAAAGTTATATTTTTTATATCGACATACATTTGTTATTTACAATTTATTTTCCCAATACAAAATCCCCCATATGTGCACATTAATATGAAAAACATTTTAGCTAATAATATATGCCAAAGTAAATAACAAGTGAAATTAGACATTGCCAAAATACTATTTTGATTGCCGGCTATATGATTGTGAGAGAGTGAAGAATGAGTGAAAAAAAACGAATAAAAATTCAAATAAATTTAGCTGTTTGTTAAACTCCTGCTGCATAATAAAACAATAACTTGCATATTGATATTTGTGTAAATAAATTTGTATTTCAATCGTGCCTGCTATATATTTATATACATTTAATTTCAAATGTTAAAGTCTTGTAAATTGCATAATTTATCGTTAAACCATAAGTGCGAGATATATGAAAATAAAAGGAAGTTAACAGATAATGAGCTGATGCCGAAATTAAGCTTTCGGCATGCTGATAGAACAGATATTATTAAAATCTCATCATATAAAGAAGGGCTGCATTTGATGATTATAGAATATAAATATCTAAGATTAACTTTGCCAATTAGTGGAAAAAACAATGGTTTTTATTTGATGGATCGTTTTACCTATATACACAATATTTTGATCCACGTACGTACCAGTACCACAAGTATAATACCACCACTCCGCCTTAACTTTCATTTGACAATAGTCTAATATTGGGACAAATTATTCAATACCCATATATTGCATTACAACAGAGGGCCAAATAGGGACAAAACTTTGCTAAACAGTGATGACGTCTAAAAGTCAGTAAACGTTTCTGTAGACATTATTTTCATATATATATCCAAAGTCATAGTTAAACTTTGTTGTAAAGAAGAATGCAAGCCCGTTTTATAGAAACTTCATTCTGCTTTTCAGTACGATTTGGATAGGTTAAAAATCCATCATCTACATCACTGATGTTTTCAAATTTGAGAAGCTGTTTGCCTATTTTTACCTGGTAAAATTCGGGCTTCTCAAAGTATTGTATTAAAAATTTTAAATCCCTGAAGAAGTTATCCATTGAGATAACGAAATATTGGATAAAAATGTATAGAACATTTTTATATAAATATTAAAAGTGACCTCATTGCTTTAAAAAGAAATTAAAGAATATTGAAAAAGTTCGAATAAAAGAACTAAATAATTTAGTTAGAAACTTTTTGACTACTTGTTTTAATGGTTGTTATGTTGAAAATTATTTTAGTTACATGTAAACGGTAGCAGTACATTTTATTTTCTATTAGTTGGCCAATAAATATCCACAAGCATATTTATGTTACTCATGCTATTGACATCATTGAATGAGGACCACTTCACATTGATGTTTTTATTTAGTCCTTGATATTTAAATGTTGCGCTCTGTATGTATGTGTACATATTAGGAGAATGTTGTAATAAATTTTCATTAGACATGTTCCCGCAAATTGAATAATAATAACACAAAAATACGGTGTCTCACAGCTTATTTTATGCAGTGCATTAGCCAAACCCCGAATTGTGTTTTGCATCTTTATTCTGGTAAAATCGATGATCAGATCTTATACCCTGATTCTCTGCGTGTTCCAACAACTTGTCCGGTAGTATCTGAAGATACTCAAACTTGCCCATGGTCTCCTGCCACTGTTGCCTGTAGGTTTTGTTTGTTCTGTATTTGGTTTCCGCTAAATATATCATCTGAACCGAATATGTTAAACTTTGCTTCTGCAGATTCTTTGGCAAAATTTAGTCTCACACAGAGAAAATATATAGTTGCGCATGTTTACCACAACTATTTCAATATTTTTTTATAAATTTTTTAAAATATTAGGGTCACTGTAATTATTTATATGATTTCGGCAATTATATAATGATTATGGTAATCATTTCTATGACGAAAGATTATACCATATTATGTTGTTCTCCTTCAATAATAATATGGTTAGGTTACGAGTCAGCAAATTATGATAAATGGATTCACCATAGACATGATTGAAATACATATATACATAGTTACTACAATAGTATATATGATTGTAGTAATCATCTGAATCGTAACTTAACCATATTATGGTTACCACAATCATATAAATAATTACATTGACCATAACATTGCCTAAAAATTTTTATGGTAATTTTGTAAAACTATATTTTTTCTCTGTATGCTGTTGCTTTAGTGCAGCTCGGCCATTAAATCATTTTAACGCAAGACACGACGAACAGTTTCAAAGCAGTGAGTGGCCATTTGGGAAATGGTTTAAAACCAATTTTCTTTGTTCTATCGTTGTAGGCGGACTCATTTGAACTATTTTAAATTGACACTTGACGTTAAAAAGTCAGACTCACTGTTCAACAGAAAATATTGATAGAAGTAAAACAAGAAAAACGAAAAACCAACCAGATCTGCACTGAGCTATAGGTACAGTGGAAATTGACTGAATTAAATAAGCTGTGGCATGAACCAGCATTTTTTGGATTTATTTGTAGGTCAGCAGGCAGCCATAGTTAGTACAGCTCACTTAGGTCTATTCATTGGTCCTTTTGTGTTTGGATTTATTTTTAGTTTTCATATATTAAAATGTACATTTTTGCAATTATTTTTTTTTTCTTTTGTTTGTTAGAATATAAATTTTTTTCTTTTAAAGGTGGATTAACCCATTTATCTCGAACAAAAATTTTATCCGGAGAAAATAATTTGTTTGCTGATTCACCTATTTCGAACGATTTTTCTAGAATCAAAGCTGCTATATGTGTTGGTTTGGTTTTTAAGTGACAAAAAACAAATACTAAATTATTTTCAAATATTGTGATTTAAAATGAATGAAAAAGGAAAGTTGCTTTTGTTGATGGCCATGGAAATACATTATTATTTGTATGAAAAAAAATTAACCTACTGGCAACTCAGTTTATTTTTGTCCAGACAAAATAGAAAATTAACCAATTCAAGCTGAGAGAGACGTTAAACTTCATATGAAAAAAACTTTGTCCGAATAAATATTTTGTTGAGATCGAATGGTTGAGTTCACCTTAAATAACAACAATTTCTTTTTGAAGTTCCTGTTAGTTTTCTTTTTATGAAGCTTTGAAAACAAAACAAAAAATGCATAAAATAAGCTGAGAGCCACTGTAAATACACCAAAATTTACAAACAAATTAAAACTAAACAAATTAAAACTAAAAACAGTTTACCTCCTAGTTTGTTTTATTATACCCTTCACCTTCATGAGAAGGATATATATAAGTTTGTCATTCCGTTTGTAATGTCCACAATATAATTTTCCGATCCTATAAAGTATATATTCTGGATCCTTAGTTAAACAAGAGTTTGTAGTTAAACGACATGGTTTCGTGTTAACACGATTGCATATTGAGTTGTTGTTGTTGTTTAAAACTAACCCTCTTGAGTACTCCAAGGATTAGTTTTGGGTTTACTCCGATGGTTTATATGGTCCATTCCTAGGACATCGAAATGTTAAATGGACCACCTTTTTTCATATATTTGGAGTAGTTTTGGAGTACTCCCACTCCTCTTTGGACTAGTCTTTACATGCATGTATGGACTAGTCGCGTTATTTGCAGGGTAATAAGCCATGTCCGTCTGTCTGTCTGTCTGTTGAAATCAATTTTCTGAAGTTCCCAGATATCTTCGGGATATTAATTCGGGATTCAATAATTCTGTCAGACATGCTTCCGAGAAGTTTGCTATTTAAAATCAGCAAAATCCGTCCATAAATAACGGAGATATGAGCAAAAATCCGAGACAACCTCTGAAAATTTCATCAAAAAAACTAAGTGTATTAATATTATTACGAATAATTTCATCAACAGATGGCGGTGATCACACAAAGTGTATTAATATTGTTACAAACAAATTTATCAACAGATGTTTATCGACATAATTATGCATAATACAATTATGCATCGACAACAAAGGTGAAGGGTATATAAGATTCGGCATAGCCGAATATACCACTCTTACTTGTTTTTACTAGCATTGAAAATGTTCGTTATAAAAAGTAAACAACATAACAGACTGAATGTTTGTTTAAATGACATTATTGATATTTAAATTCCAATTGAAATGAGTTTTAAACTAAATATTGACATTTCACTATGTTTCAACAAAAACTAATTGAGAGCAAAAACGTTTTTCTTGGTACATAAATATTAAATATTATTTATGTGACCGGATTTCAGAGTTTTAATTTATTGTTGTAATTTCCTTAATTTGTATTATGTATGAAACGACTAAGACTACATTTATTGCCATTTAAAAGTTGTACGTGCAAAACCAAATGTTTCTTGTTTTTATGCTGCCAAACTTGAAAGTTTTTTTAATTCTATTATATATTGTCTCATTTGCCGCCCACTCACTTCATAATAACACGTAACAAGGAAATTGAAATGTCACAAAACTTTTCGAATTTTTACTATTAAAACGTGATCATATTTTTCACAACAGGAATTCATGTGAGGATTTTATTTCAGTGGCGTTAAGAACAACAAATGAATTGAATACAATACAATATGTTAGGACAAACATTTTCAAATATTAAAAGGAGGAGGTAAAATAGTGATTTTAAAAAATCCCTACATTAAGTTATGGCAAAGAAATTGCAGGTTGAGTTGCAAACATTTTTTAGCAGCGATGACAAACCGTTCAATCTCAAGTTTCAAAGAAAGTCATGTACAATTTTTGCAGTTTTTCTTTAATTTCAATTATTATTTTGACCGTAGGCCACTCAAGGATTTAAACGTAATGTTCATAATTTTTAAAATTTTATCCCTCTAATGCATAGAAACGATTTGTGAAATTAAAATTACTTTTTAAACTAAATTTGGGTCATAAAACACGAATCCACTGATATTTTTTTTATCAAGAGTGGGTGGGGCCTTGTAACCCCAAAAATTGTTACCCCGTCTGTGGGCGGTCTCATGCAGAAAGCTTTGAAAAAATTCCATAAATCTATGATAATAAAAAAACGTTATGTTTGATTGTATTTATTCACAAAAATTAAATGTAAGAAAATCAAACGATTTTAAAAGAGAATTAAAACATGTAATTATATTTATACAGAAGTATGATGAAGTACTTGTTTTTTATAAAGTATGAAAGTCCTTGAAGCAAGATATTTTGATGGACATACACAACGGTATTCCACATTTTTCACAATATACTTGAGTGTCAGATTTACAGGGCTTGTTGCGACATTGCCGTTTCTTACTTTTGTCCTGAAAAGATGGCCAGTGGTGGAGGCCATCATATCTAACATTAGATGGTGGCAAGTACATCTTAGATTTCTGTGGTGTTTTTGTAGAATGTTCGGCATCATTAGATGGTCGACCAACCTTCTTTTTTTCTGACATCAGCAAAAGACTTTCTGCTACTTCTTCACGGAACTTTGGAAGTTCGATTCGGTGATGTTTTTCGCTATTTATGCGGTGGTATAAAACGTAAGCATTTACCATTGCCAAGTCAAGCATATGGTGAAATAGACGAGATGGCCATTTACCTGTCTTCATCCGAATTTTGTAACGGCCAATCAGACTGTCCATCAAATCGACTCCGCCCATGTGTCGATTATATTCTTTAACGATATTTGGACAACTCATTTCTTCACGATACTGCTTCTTGAGGAAAAAAGTCACTTTCATTTGGAAGCACATAATCAGGATCATCGACGTTATCATCACTATCAAAATCATCCTCTCCCACTTCTTCATCGCTATCTTCGCAGAAGTCCATAAAATCATGAAACTCGTCGTTTTTTTTAACGCACCGCCTACAGACGGTTGGGGTGGTCAAGCGTTGGTAGGCCTTGTAAAAATAAAAATGCATTGTCTAACACTTTATTTCACTTCAAAAAACTTCAAACTACTTACCAAAAAAATTTCCAATCGAATATTTCAATTAGTCACTGCTTAAATATTTACACAAAAATCACCTTCTGAGAAAAATATATTTTTTTAACTTTTATCCGTTATTTGTCACACAACTGAAAAAATTTTGCAAACGCAATGAGATGCAGAGTTGATGTGTACACAAAAAATGAAATAAAGTAGGCAACTAGATCATATTTTTTTAAAATCAAACTATCAGCCTTTATATTTGAATGTTATGGGCTTTTAAACTATGCCCGTCTGTAGACGGTCATATGCACTAGAGGGTTATAATAATGATAAGCAGATTATTAATGTATGTAAAATTCGTTGTAACTCATAACATGTAATAAGTAATATGATTAATTCCTGAAGTCTATTTCTCAATAATAATGAGTTTACAATAAACATGGCTGATGACGCCCTTGGTAGGGCAGAAAGTGCATTCTAAGGTGCCAATTGTCTAAAAAATATTAGCTCACAATGGCATTCTTTGAATTATTAATTAAAATGAATTCAAGCCAAATAAAATATCTCTAATAATAAATTTTGAAAATGTCAAAGCTTTATTAAAATGAGAAGTAAAAAAAATGTATGAAGAAAAAAATCTATCGAAAAGAAAGATGGAAACATAATGATGAATGATGATTCTTTACATCATTGATAATTAAAAAAAGTTCTTATTACTTGTTCCCGCTCTGTAGATCAATTTTAACTAATCTAATTTCATGTATGAAGTGATTCTTTCTATTTGTATGCAAAATTTTAATAAAATAAATTCATTATTCATCTCATACCCAAGCTGATACAAATACAATTTTGTCTTTGGTTATATATTTAGAATATTTTTACTATTTATTTACAAAAAAAAACTATTTTCAAGTTAAATTTATCTCTGAAAAATTGCTTAACGAACTGTAAACGAAAACTCTAAACTGATTAAAACTGTTTCGTAAGTCTGTCTATACATATGGTTTGCTAAGAATATTTTAAACAAAAAAACGATATATAGTTACATATTCCCTAAAGTTGTACAATATTTTCTCAATTTCTATAACAAAAACTTCAATATTGTACTTGCTCTTCTGCCCTGCCATTTATTTTAAACAATTTATTGTACACACATCAACACTTGGCAACAATGAGAATTACAAAATTACAGAAACGTGTATAATGTGTAAAAGAAAAGAAATGAAAATAAAGAAGGAAGGAAGTTTACTGTACTGGCCATAAGGGAAAAACTATTTACACACAGTAACAAAACCGAGCATGTGAACATTCTTCAATAACTTTTAAATTCCCTAAAATGCAACAAAACAAAGCAAAACATATGGAACCAGTTTTTCAAAGAATTGAACGTTTTAAAAAAAGAAAAGTTAGTATAGTAAAGAACTTAAAAATGTATTCAGGTTTTCGAGACGAAGTCTTGACATGAATACGAAAAAACTGAAGAAAAGGAGGCAACATGTAAAATAAATGAAAAATGATAATTACAGCAAAGTTCGAACCACCGGTAACACTGGTTAAAGGATTGATGTTTGACTGTTGGCTAGCGGGCACCGCAGTGGTACAGAGGGTTAGAACGCAGAGAATTCTGATGGGAAAAAGTGGTGTTTCTCGAAACATATGTAAATTCAACCAACAACCCAGGTTCAAATCTCAAGCCAAGAAAAATTATCAATAAATTTTAATAATAATTTTCATGTAACAATTCCTACCTTCAGTAAAAATAATTTAATGAAAATTAAATTTAATGAACTCGACCCGAAATAAAAAGAAACTATCAAAGATGTAAAGAACTTAACTAAATATAATTAATACACATTTTATTTTTTAGATTATTATGTATAGAATAGTATAATTATAAATGGAGTTGGATTTCAGTGTTGCAGTTTTAAGTTTCCTTCTTCAATGAAAGGGCTTGTTGGCATAGACCCTTCACCTCAAATACCCCAATAATGGTGTTAAACCCTGTCAAGTGCCTGTAGCCCGGCCTCCTTTTTAGTAGAAGTAGGGTCCAATGAACAGCGACACATTATGGACAAATTCTATTCTCTAAATCCTAAATGCCAGAATTATGACGTTTGGCAAAGTCATCAAGAGGAAAATGTACTTCATCGCTTGGCCACTGAACTGTCATTTTTTTAAAAATATTACACAGCCCAACACGAAAAAATGGTGCCTTAAATTTGTTTAGTCAATTTGTATACATCTTATATAGGGCTCCAATTGCTCTAACTCACTTTTTTGGATCAGCTCGAGATTTGAGTAACATAATTGAATAACAATATTACTTCATGCTGCCCTAACATATTATTTACTCCACTTAGTAGTTTTAGAGATATAGCCAATTATATGACAAAAACATGTTATTTAAAAAATGTTTTGTTTTTCAAAAATTTATAAAAAAAATAGAGATTATAACAAAAGTTCCCATATTTTTCTATAGCCATAGAAATTCTTGGTAATATTCACGCAAAGTTTTGATTTTATTATTAACTAGCTAAACCCGGTGTGCTTCGATACCACCCCCCCCCCCACGTTATAAAATAAAATAAAACGTATTTATATATTTACAAACATTTATTTAATTTAAATGTATTTATTGCAATGCCTTAGGATATACAATATCTTTAGTTTGCCCATCAGGAGCATACACATATACACGGGATATTAAACTTGAGCTTTGTTAACAGTTATCGCAAACGCTAACCGAACAGGAAAAAATCGTTTAAAATCGAATGGTAAATCTGTTGGTAACATTGGAATGCATGGTACCTTTATATTTTCCTGTTATAATTGTCGCTTCTACTAAATTATGTCTCAGTTTTTTTACTACAAGTCGAGTGCCATTGCAAAGCCGTGGTGATCGATATTACGCAGTAAAATAATTGGCACTCCAATTTTAAGTTGTAGCACATGTGGTGGAAAGCCGGGCATATCGTGTGAATTTAAGAACTCAACAGGATAATTAACGGGCTTACGGGTTGCTTGATTGATTTGTAGCAGTGATATCCATCTTTTCCATATGGAAAAATAATATGAGCGATGCATTTCAGTGGTCGAGGCCATGCCCCTTTGTCCACTTACATAGTCAAGAATTTATTATTTCGTAAGAATATCCTATTGTGAAAATTGAATCACGATCGGTCCAGTAGTTAAGACTATATTATGATTTTTAATTTTTCTAAAAATGGGCTACACTCCATTTTGAAAAAAATAAAATACAAAAATGGAGGAAAATGAAAATGATACATGTGCCAAATATTGAAAAATCCTATTCTTAAATTAAAAAAATAATTTTTTTTAATAGATATCCCACTCGCATCCCATTAAGCGATTATAAAGGCCTTAAAATAAATTGTATAAGCTTTCTTTTGAGAAAAAAAAGGCACAAATTGAAAAAAAAATTAAAAAAAAATTAAAAAAATATGTTTTAAATGATTGAAGAAATAGCTATCTAAAGTCCTTTAGACAATTTGTGCTAGGACCAATAGGTGAAAAGTTACACTAATTTAAAAAAAAAACCCATGTATGACCAAAATGTTCAACTTTGACCCCCTCTTACTCCGGCAGTTCTAGAATGATAGAGCTAAAAAATTTGGGTCTGGCCTACTATACAATAGTACTAATCTTGGTGAAAATGTCATCCAAATCGGAAGACATCTATTTTTAAAATTGGGTCACTTGACGTGAAATTCACCATACATATATAGATTTTGTGAAACTAAATACATCGTGGTTTCTGCTTATTGTCTTAAAAAAAAGTTTAAAAACAATCAATCAAAAGTAGCACATACCTCTGTGTACTGTTGTATATAGTATAACATATTTTCTTTTCTTTCGTATAGAGTTACTTTATTTCGAATAAAACCCACAGTTGTGAATGGATTTTAACAAGATATTACTTCCTAAATATATGTGTAAAATATTTTCCTATATGACTGAAGGAAAATAATTTAAAATTTTTGAAAAATGTATAAAAAAAAATGTTCCATTCCAAAGTCGATATCTCGGAAAATACTTTATAGAATCAAAATAATGGTAGTGCAGCATAATATTGTAACCAAATTTCGGTTTTTTACTTTTACTGAATAGAATGTTTTATTTATAACGTTTATTAGTTACCTTACAATGTATAAATCGCTTTACTACGTAGTTTTCTTAAAAAACTAATACCTCGAAAAATAAAGCTGATACAAAAAAAAATTAATTGATAGACATTAAAGCCCGATACCAGATGCATAGAAACTTACTAATCTTAAGGCACCAAAAAGAGTTTTCATTTTGTCGGGCTGTGTTATTCAACAATAAAAATGTCTTGTTCATTCCTTTACATACCCCATTGTTCTCCATTTAAAATTTATGTATTTACAACCATAGTACATATGAAAATACATCACACTACGTGTAGTTAGATGTTTCTTTTTGAAAGAACTCGTAACATAAAACCATAAACCTGTTCTCTCCTATCTATACATACTCGTACAATAATTTATTTATTATGAATAAATAAAATATATATAAATTTAAGAACTACTTGCAGTAAAAAGTCTTATAAACATGTTCTCATATGAAAAGTATAGACAACAAAATTACTTTCACAATAGTAGTATTTTAAAAGTTTACACATTAAATAGGTGCAGTGAACTAAAATAGTTTCCTTAGAACTAAGAAAAGGTTCTGAGCACTTAACTCAAATATACAGTGGGAGGCACATGTGAGTACATGTTTGCACTCTGTACAGAAAATATACAACTAACAAAAAAAATGTAAAAAAGTTGTACGTCATTATTTTATGTTTAAAATACAAAATGGAAAACAATAATTTTCGTGAAATAAACAATTAGTATAAAATAATCTGTATATCCTTCATTTTTCACAAAAGTATCAAAGTTCAACATTAGATTTGTATGTGTTTGGTTATGTCTTAAAAAACAACATCAGTTTTATGTTAATTTAATTGCAAGGTGTAAACACTTTTTGCAAATTATCCAACACAAATCAAGCTATAATAAATAATAAAGAAACTGTCCAGAGCCCTTGAGTACAATATTCTAGCAATGACAAAAATTAACTATTCTATGCGACTAATAGCTAAACAGCTGAAAGTAAAATTCGAGGCCGCAAATACTTGTAGGTTTTAACGTACTCGCATGCGGGTTCACGTCTCATGACAACACTAATAAAAAGAGACAACTATTTAGCACGAAAAGATGCTTCTGTAGCAATAGATGAAGTCGTTAATCGATGGACAGCAAGAGGAGCCCCTCGCGATATTGTTTATATCTAGCAGTAAAAACCTGCGTTGTCGATAAAAATTTTAATGTACGGTTAAAATTTGCCAGAGAGCTCAGAAATTTGACAGTATATGACAGGAAATGTGCAATCTGGTCAGACGAATTCAAATTGAATCGTTGTCAATCCGAAGCTAAATAATATTGCTGTTGGCACCGAACAGCCTTGACATATCGTACAAAAACATGGACTAAAAAATTCTCTAACCGTTCTCTTTCATGGTTATGACCAGAGCACTTTCTGAGGTAACACCAGCCCATACTAGAGTTGCACGCTATTAAGCAGATTCTGATTCAAAGAGCTACAGATATCAAATGTAATATTACAGCGAAATCAAAATTTATATTTTAAAATGGTCAATTTATACATTACAATGGTCAATTTATGAAACATTTATGAGACAGGATTTTAAGTGAACAATGCTACAATTTGTATGTTATGCTTACGTACATATTTATATAAGGCATGTAATATAAAACTACGACGTAAGTATGTATTTTTATAAGAATGTGTGTATTTTAACCGACAATATTGCACAATAAAAACTTCATATTTCATTTGTTGGTTGTTGTGGGTTCGAAGTAGAATATAAGAACTTTTTGACTTTTGCCTGTAAACGTTTTAAATTTCAAAAATTTGTTGAAGTAAAAGATATACATAAAAATATACATAAAAATTGTTAAGTCAAGCGTATTAAAAGTCAATGAACTCTAAAGGAATTGCTTATGGCCTGGTGTAATAATGAATAATAAAATATTGGAAAAATTGGTATTTAAATTAAATAAGAAATAATTGTTAATTTGTTAAATTAATAGTAAAATAATTTGATTAATTAATTTTCAAAACAAAAAAGTGTAAACAAAAAGAAATCTGTAAGAAATTTGTATTTATTTAGGATATTAATAAAAAAATTATTAATGCCCTTATTCAAAAAAATTAAAGTAGACTTTAAATGTACTTTAAGAAAATTTTGAATGAAAATTTTGTCTAAAAGCACACTTTAAACCCACTTTATTTTTTATGAATACGGCAGTAAATTTCTAGCAGTTAAATCTGATATATTATTGAAAGGTTTTTGCATTTGTTTTTCTTCCTCACTGGTGTCATACTGTCATCATATCTACACTCTACCATATTGGGGAAGTTATATTAGATATCTTTCTGATTCGATTTAACGATGTCTGTCCTGTTCAAATGTCAGCCATGAATTTTTGATTTATGCACGTATCCAAACAAATTTTACTACAAATAAGTTATACAGTGGGGACTACAAATTCATACATGTTTGTGCTAAATAAACAAATAGTACGTAATAACTGGCAAGTACTGAATATTCCAAAAATGTGTCTTTTGAAATATTTGCATAAACATATTAAAGTTAGATTTAATGTGTATGATTTAAATAAAAACAATAATTTGATATTAATTTAATGGCATGTGGCAAACCCTTTTTGCAAATTATCCCACAAAAACCAATTTATAATAAATAACGAATAAACTGTCAAGAGCCATTAATAACAATATTCTAGCAATGATAAAAATTAATTATTAAACTAAATCAATCAGTGGTAATTGGAGTATTGTTTCCAAATCATAAATCAGAGGTCGCAAAAATCTATTAATGCATGCGGTTGCACTTCTCATAATAACACAAAGAGACAAGTGTTTAACACCAAAATATGATTATTTAGCCATACGCAACCCCATTAGGCGATGAACGGCAACAGAAGACCTGCCTTGTCGATAAATAAATTTAATGGGCGGTTAAAGTTTGCCAGAAAGCACAGAAATTTGATAGTAGATGACTGCTCAACCGAATCCAAATTTAATCGTTTTCAATCCGAATCTAAACAATATTGCAGGCGTCCAACCATTTTTTTTTTAAGATAATTAACAAAGACAAACTGCGAAGCTTTTTGACTTATCTGCAGTAAACACCCAGAGTCTATGGTGGGAATCGAACCCGCAACCGTCTGACTGATAGTCCGGCACACTATCGCTTAGTCTATCGGGGCCCCCGGAAACAATGAAGTACGGCGGTAGGAACTTTATGATATAGGATTGGTTTATATGAGGCAGCTAGAACCACGGCAAATAATTGAAGAAATAATGAGGCAAAAAGACGGTCTGCGCATTTTACAAACTCGTCTTTCCCATTTTGTAGATAAGAGCGTATATCATGTGGATGAAGTTAGTTTTCAGGTGGATGATGACGGAAAAACACTTGCAAAATCGTGGAAGAATAGCTTAGGGAGCAGAATTATCTTTTAATGCAATGGGCAGCAAAACGTACCGACCTTAAACTGATTGAGATAGAATTTAAGCTCAAACCTAAAGCGGACAAAAGGACCAACGTATGGACCTAAGTGAGCTGTACTAAATATGGACGGCTGCTGACCTAAAGAGAGAGTTGGGAGAATACCGCTTAATTCAACCTATTTGGACGAGCTTTGGCGGCTGGTTCGGAGAGTTCTACAAATGAATTAATTGAAAAATTTGCTATGAATATTACAATGCATGTAAAAAGTGTGTTGAGAATTAACGTACTTTGGAATAAATATTAAAAATACTATCATTTGTATGCTGCAAAATTGCCCTGTTTTTTGTTCATATACTCGATAGTTTTGAACGACTTTTTTACTTGTTTTCTTTTTCATCCGAGAGAGCGTGCGATCTTTAAAAACTTTACTTTACCAGTTATATGCATATGAAAAATTAAATATAAAAATGTTGTAGCGGTTTTTTAAAACATTTAGTGCTTTATTTAATATTAAAGTAGAACTCTAAATTTATTATTTACCTTTTATTATTTATTACCTTTTTTATATACATAAATATTTTTTCAATATTGAAAAATATACTGCAAAAAAATATGTCTGCTGCTAAGTATAACTGTCTTACTTGTAACCTTTACAAGTGTCTTAATAACAATTAGTTACTTTTTAACTTTGTTATTTACGAGTGACATTTACTGTGCAACATGGCAACTAGCTAATATTACCACACACTCTATACAGCTAATAAAATAAACACTAACATTTACACATCTACATTTACACTAACATACCCAGACCATAATAACTCTTATTAGTTAAACCACAAAAGAAGAAATAAATATTTATAGGAAGAATGAACTTGCCTTCAGTAGAAACACCCATAAAATTTATATCACTTCCGAGAGACATTGACTTATGAATTAACACAAACACATGAACAAGACTTAACAACAAAGAAAGGAAATAAAAACTATATAAATAATAAAAAATACAACAGACCTGGCAGTCGGTGTTGTGAAACACTACAGAACAGAAGAAAATAGAAGTAAATAAATAAAATAAAAGTAAACTTAAGTTTACCCTGCAGTTTTGGGTAAATGTACCGAAATACGACAGATTTTAGCTATCATTTAGGATCACTACTGGCTTAAGATTTAGTTGTGACTAGCACATCCCCTCTTAATAGAACCAGAAAAAAATCGTTGCCCATGATCACCACAATTGTATTAAAAATTTGTACAAGATTTTTACAATACTATGATCACTGTAATTATGTATATGATTGCAGCAACCATAGTATGTTAAAATTACGTTTCATATTAAAGTAGCTCGAAATGTTCAAAATATACCCAAATATAAGGACTTATTTTTTATTTTAGGTTTTCAACAATTTAAAGTATTGTAATAAAAATCAAAACATATTACTGCTGAATTAAGTTACTGTACTCTATAACCCCATATAAGTTCTATTATATTTCCTTTTTTTCAAATTTTAAATGAGTTCAAATATAACTTAAGTGATTTACAACTCAAAAGAAACTTTAAATTTATCTGTTAACAGAGTTGGGAGTGCAAGGAAACAAATTACTGAATTATTTTAGCAAAGGAATTATTATAGGTTGTGAAGTGTTTATTAAATGAATGACAATATTATTTTTGGTCACTGAAGGAATACAGAAGTTAATTAAAGACATATATAAACTTTTTAAAATATATATAATTTCCAACAGTTTCGTTTGGGTTTTATTGTAAATTTTGATAAAAAGGTTTTTAAGTAAAAAAAATTGTTTTGTGAATACTAAATAAATCTACTAAAAATGTTTCTTTATATTTTTCTAACATATTTGTAGAACATTATATTGCTGTATTGAACTTAACCCAAGGTGAAAATAGCGTTCTTATAAAATTACTTCAAATTTATATCAATCATACGCACCCATTAACAATTTAAATTTTTTTTAATTTTTTTTTTATTCTTTAAACTAAGAATAACAAAATTCATTTAAGTGGCTCACAGCTTAAAAAACTATTAGCAGAGTTGAAAGTGCAAGAAAAATGATTAGGTTTGGGTTTTATTAAAAAAATTTGCTAGAAAATATTATAAGTTAAATTAAATAAATCCACTGAAATTTATCCTTAATATATTTGTAACATATTTAAAAAACATTATATTGCTCTATTTAACTTAATTTGAGGTGAAAATTATGTTTTTATAAAATTAGTTCAAATTTATATCAATCATACGCCCCCATGCACTGAATTATTTGCACTCTTTAAACTAGGAATAACTAAATTCCTTTAAGAGATTTACAACTTAAAAAAAAACTATTAGCAGAGCTGGAAGTGCAAGAAAAATTATAAAATAATTTATTTATTAAAATACCTTAAATACCTGAAATTGAAAATACGTTCCAATTGCAGAAATAAATTTTTGTTCTAGTATGTATTTCATCTGTAAATTACGAATTTCCGTTCCAATTCAGAAAAAATACTTCTGGAAAACTCCAGGACAAAAACATGGAAGACAGTCTGTAGACGGTCTTAGTGGCTAAACGAAAAAAAATCCGTTTTTTTTAATACTCAACTGAAGACCGTCTATAGGCGGTCTTATGCGTAAAAGGGTTAAACTACAGAATTATAATTTTTAGTAAAATGTTTATTAAATAAATATTAAGTTTCTGTTTTTGCAAAAAGTTTCCTTATATTAAGTAAATTAGTTTAATAAATTTAAATTGTAAAAAATGTTCAGATACCAAATGGAAAACTGAGCTATTTCTCAGTAAAAAAAATAACATAAAGATTCAAAGTGATTAACCTCAAAATTTCATATGGACACTAAAGAAACAATTTGCCTCTCGCTACTTTACTAAAAATTGCTGACTAAAAGTGAGACATCGACCACCTGAAAAACTGCTGGGTGTAGCAAAAAGTATAGCTGCATCTTTGTATGGCTGTGTATATGACCACTTAACTGTTTTAAACGTGTTATACGGTAAAATAAAAGTACTATACGTGTTTAATTTTATACTGTATAGTTTTATTTTGTTTCCCTTATTGCTCTCTATGGTCCTTTTCTTATTTTCTGTTCGGCCACGTTTTTTTTATTACTTATTTGGTACTTATATTGCTTTAATACCTTTTACATTAAAGTAGAGATGATAAAGTTGTTACAAATATTAATTTCTTGATTTGAACAATTTAAATCTGAATACTAAAGAAACATTTATTTACTTAAGAGGAGTGCCAGGAATACTTTTCCGAACTTTGATGGTTACAATGTCAAATTTTCTGTATAATCTATATATATAAAATTCAATGTATGTATGTATGTATGTATGTATGTATGTATGTAACGTATAGACTCCAAAACGGCTGAGCCGATTTTGATGAAATTTTCACAGCATGTTACTGTGACTCTGGAAGGAATAATAGGGTACTTTTTTTACCACACCCACTTTTACGCCCACTTTTTTAAAATATTGTAATTGAAGACCAAACCTTTGGACCGATATTTTTGAAATTTCACAGCATTTAACTGGGACTCTGGTATGATTAATAGGGTACTTTTTTTTACCACGCCCATTTTTACGCCCACTTTTTAAAAATTATGTAATTGCTCCCATATAGTTTTTAACAGATTTACTTCAAATTGTATACACATTATATACTCCAGGCGAGGTAAAAATAAAGATTTCTTAAGCCACGCCCCTTTCACGCCCCTTTTCACGCCAAATTTTTGAAAGTTTTATACTTTTTGTTCTCTATACAAATTTGTTCATTCCAACGTATTTTTTTTATTTGGTAGTATATTGCTTAATTCAGATACTTACGTATACCACTAACAATGTTTGCTATACAAAATACTTTTTTTGTAATATGTATTTACCTAAAGTTTTATATACTTTTTAACTACATACATTTTTTTATTACCAAATCCCCATTTTTCGCCCCATTTCACCTTAAATTATATATATATAAATGAATGTGTGTCTGTATGTTTGTGCTTAATAGGAGGCCAAACCCTTGGACCAATCTGCCTGAAATTTTTACAGCATGTTACTGTAACTCTGGAAGGAATATTAGGCTATTGCACAAACGGGGGTGGCACCGCCCATATAACCCACAAATTTAACCCGCCATATTTTGGGCATTTTTTGACGTACGTCGGTGATATTTGGTACATATGGTATTGGCATAATTAGGAATACGTACCAGGAGAAAAGTGAGTGGGACCACGCCCCTTTTTAGGAAAATTAAACATCGTAATATAGTCTTAACTACTGGACCGATCGTCATTAAATTTTAACAACAGGATATTCTTACGAAATAATAAATTCTTGATTATGTAAGTGGACAAAGGGGCATGGTCTCTCCTAAAGCATTGCAATAAATACATTAAAATTAAATAAATAAATGTTTGTAAATATATAAATAGCAAAGCACACCGGGTTTAGCTATTTAAAATAAAAACTGAAGATATCAGAAAAACTATTATGTGTACCTAACTCTAATAATATGCACTCAATATTGAAACAATTACGGCCAATAAAGTACTATTTTTCAATTTCATTGCTACGGTATGTAATTTACTTTTAACCCAAGGTATTTACTTTAAAGGATGTTGGTACTTTTTTTACTGTATACCAAGTCTTTTAGAAAAATTTAGCTAACCAAATAGCAAAAGCTGCCAACACAGAAGCACTCATAAGAAAAACATATCCAATATTCTTTGCAAAAAAAAAAAAAAAAAAAAAAACAGGAAACAAATGTTACAAAACTAAAACAAAGAAACAAGAAAAACAAAGGATTTCATTACTGAGTAGTGTGTGGCAAAATCTGTGTAAAAAAACTGTAAAAAGGATATAGCACTATGCTGCTACCATTTCTGTGGCAAGCCAATATTAAGAATTAAAAGCTAAAGGTGAAAAAGTACTTTATTATGGAGTCTTACTAGTAGAGGAGGTTGTACGTAATGCTGTATAACCCCCTGGCCCACGATGTCGAACAATCACGTTCGCTTAGATAAGACTTAAGACACACACTTTTTATCGTATCTATTTTTTACTCAATCAAGTTTGTTTACTCCACAATCAAGATGGTGTCTTAAGTCTTATCTAAGCGAACGTTATCGTTCGACATCGTGGGCCAGGGGGTAATAAAGGATTCCATGAAACTACTACTAAATTTAAAGGGTTATATTTAATTTCGTTTAATAATTTACGCTACTTTAAAAAAAAATATTTCTAAATGGGTGTTTGATTTAAATGTTTCAGAAAAAACAAATCAGAAGTTTAAATCTGGTTTGAATAGTTTTCGATGAAATAGCTGATTGCCATAAAAATGTTTTGCAATAATTGCAATTACTTCCCAAAGTTTTCAAAACAATCTAAATTTTAACTAAACTTCTAGAAATATAATTTTTCAGGGCATTAAACACTTCTTAATGTGTGGTCTTTGTCTGTCTCTAGTATTGGCAATTTTCAGCTATAATCTTTTCACATCTTTCTGGCAACATATGGACTCCGCTAAAAAAAAACTTCTCTTTTTTTGAAGCCAAAGTCGATTTTGAATGCTCTATTTTGAAGCGGAACGTATTCCAGAAAGATCTGGGTGAGATAAAACTTCCCAACCGCTTCTTTAAAACTAGGGTTTAACAGGTATAGCAAAATGTGGCCAAGTGTTGTTATTGTGCAATATTATACTTTCATGTCTGGCCGATGCTCGCTTCAAATGAGTCAGTTAAATTCGATACAAGTTCCATGTAATGCTTCGGCCGGATTTTGGCATCCCATTATAGATAGAACACTTTTGCTGCCATTCGTATTTGGCTTTGGTGTCGATTCGGCTGGTTGACTGGGCTTAACATACGATCTCTTACGATCCAGTTTCAAACGCAAATAATGATTTAGTGTAAAACAGATTTTCTGTAATAGCATGTAAGCAAAATTTTGAACTCGCTCGGCTTTATATGGTTCCCAATTTCTTTGTGCTGCTGCAAACGTTTTGTAATTGTTTCTTGAATAGCTTCCAATGATTTTTCAACAATCTTCATGGAGCAAAGCCTCCAATTCTTGTTCTTCAAGCCTTTTTAGCTGGCCTGGGTGGTCTCTGTCTTGCGTATCTAAATCACAATCGAATAATATCGATAATAAGTATCAATTTGTTGTTCAAAATTACCCCGATAGACTAGGCAATAGTGTGCCGGTCTATCAGTCAGAGGGTTATGGATTCGATTCCCGCTAAAGACTCTGGGTGTTTTCTGCAGACAAGCCAAAAAGCTTCGCAGTTTGTGTTTGTTTATAAAAAAAATTGTTATAAACATATAAAAATAGTTATGCAAGCAGTTGTTACATGAACAATGCTTTACAATGTATATTTGAGTGACTTCTGAATAAAATTGTTTTTCCGCAACAGTAGGGTACAACATTTAACCCTCCAGTTATCTGAGACGAGTACATATTCTTTTACAGTTTCCTATTGTTTTGGCCATGATCTCATTGAATCTTTGAGCATTTGCCCATTTAGTAATGGTATTGAAGTGTTTGTGTGTGTGTGTGTGTGTAAAGAAACAGGAAAATCGTTTTGTTTTTATATTTTTTTATTCTCTTTTATTTTGTGAATTGTAAAGTGTTTTTCTTAGCGACTGCACACAATAATTCACGGTCTGTGAATAAGTATTGCTGGAAAATTTTGCGGAAAAAATAAAAAAGAAAACTACCAAAAAAAAAAGCGATTATTAAGTAAGCATGACGAATCCAACAGCAACAGTAGCAAAAACAATAAGCGAATAAGCCTTAAACCAAACAACAACTGGATAATGCAAACAAAAAACGGAAACAACAGCGCGTTATTTCAGCGGATATAGACACTTGAATATGAATGGTTTTCTTTTTCATATTTTCTTGCTTTCTTCTGTGGTATGATTCTTTGTTCTACCTTTTTCACACTAAGTATCCTTTTGCACTTATTTAATATTTTTTTTTTTTTAAACAACAATGACAATTGTTGTGTTGTAATCCAAAAGAGGTCTTGCTGTGAAAAGTAAATGGTAGTAAAAAAAATTCAAAGGAAATACAAAACCAAAATTGGAAAATCAAGAAAATGGTTATAATTTACATACTTAATTAAAAATACTCATTGGTTTTACAATACAAAACTTTCATAAAATCTAAACAAAAAAGGTTTAAGCATTTAAATTTCACAAAATATTGTGGGACAAGGGATTTTTACAATATTTGGTTTTTTGCAATATTTTTTATATTTAACTAATCTGAACTTTTTTTATTCTCTCATATACAAGGAAAAATGGAAATGTATTCCTTTTGTAACAAAAACTATTCTTGTCTGTTGCAGTCTTGGTGGTTTATTACTGTTAGATAATAATGTTGAAAGTTTTTGCTATTTATTATTCTACTGGTATTATAATTCTAACCTAGACATGTTTTTGCAACAAAAGCATTATTATAATAATGCTAAGAAACTGTCTTATCTTTGGTAGATAACAAAAAATTTATACTACAGTTTTCAATAAAATCTTGAAACTTTTTAAACCAAAAAACAATTTCATAATAGGATTATTAAAGTTTAACAAAAGGAGTTCTACAAGAGACTCAGTGTGCAAGACTTAAGTAAATGTATTTTTTTTTTGTAATGCACAACCCTGTAGTTTGTGGAATTTTATCAAGTTTATAAATGACAAATGAAATCGATAGCATTAACATTTAAAATTCTGTGATTAATATAACATTTTCTATTATGGCACTGCTACATGTTCAATAAATATCGTGATACTAGAAATATCACGATATTTATTTAACGTGTAGCATGCAATATTTGTATTCTGAAAATCGCTTTCCAAATAAACTTTTTTTTTCAATAAAATACACAAATAAATAAATAAATGAGACCTTTTTTTCGTTCCCTCAACAATTTTAGAAATGTCGCTTAATACATTCTTATGGGAAGGTATCGATATTAAAAATGCAAAACAAAATTTCTAAAATTTGTATCAAATTCAATTGTAGATCATATTAAAAGCAGTTCAAGATTTTGTAAAATATAGTTTTTCAAACTCACTTTAAAATGTGAGATTCTTTTAATGGTTTTTAAATTTTGGGGTAATTTTTTGTTTTGTTGATTCTAACCGACATCTTGCTACCCTTAAATTCGAATTATTTCTTGTATTGAAACGTGTTTGATTCGTATGAAATGTAATTGTATTGTGACCAATATTTCTTAGAGACTTAAAAACAAGAATAAGTAAACGATATTTGTACAGACCTCTTACAGGTAGAATATCTTTTGCAAAATTTTGGTAAGGAGACAAAGTGGAAATACGGTTTTCAGAGCTTTAGTCTGGGTCCGTTTGTAACGATATTAATGCATCAGTATTTTTGTAGTCATAAATTGAAACTAAATAGTTTAGACGATTTTGCACAAGAGCTTGATAGAGCAAGAGTTTTGTCTCCACATTAAATTAATTTCAAACTTGTAAAGTAAGGTAATAACCTTTGAAATTTTTGATTTCAGTGAGTCTATATACACATTCCAAGTCATATTACATTGAAGATCAATGCCCTAGTATTTTATTGACTGACTTTCAAAAACTTCATCGCCATTAACGAAAACGCTAAAGTTACTCTGATCATTAGTAGAGTAAGGACGAAAACATAGAAGTTTAGTTTTCTTAGAATTAATAACTAATTTGTTTAGACTTTAAAATTCTGATATCGAGGCAGAATCCCTCTCCAAGATTTACAATATCATTGATATATACTCGTTTAATGAAAAGAAGCGGACTTAAAACACTGCCTTGAGGTACACCATATTCAACATGCCAACAAAACTTCTGCTGTCATTCAACTCCACATATTGCGTCATTTTATTTAAGTAGCTTTTAAACATTTTCAGTTCCCTACCGCTAACATCATAAAATTTCACCTTTTGAAAAAGAGTTTCTTGGTCAACTAAGTCAAAAGCTTTAGAGACGTCATAGAAGATTCCTGCCACTCCCTTATACCCCTTTTCAAAGCCCTGGTATATACTGTTAACAGCATTTATTACCCTTAACAACATTATTGATCAGATCATCCTTCTATTGTACCTTCAACAGACAAGCATGCGTATGGGCGTGGCTAGAATGATTTTGCCCATTTCGAACTGAGGTGACAGACGGACGGATATAGCTAGAGCGTATGTGGGTCAACGGCGAATATTGCAAACAGAATGACCAAATCAATATACCTCCATATTTTTGATGGATTTGAATTTTCCCAGATTCTTTAGATTTTTTAATCTGCTTAAAAGGACCTAATTCCTGATTAGTCCAGTACCTGTTTTTAAACTCTGATGATAAATGAGATATTGAAATGTTAGCTTAAGTATATAATGCCACTGTTCCTTAAAAAAAACATATACATAATTTAAAAGGATTAATTTAAATTTATTTTATTATAATGCCAATAATTTCGTGTCCTGCCCAAGCTTTCTCATACACTCTACTCAATCTGGCAATTACCAATTGAATTTCTCAATTGAAACGAAATGATGATGATGATGATGTTGTCTTGCATGTAAAAAACTTAATGAAGTGTAACTAATAGTTCAAAATATGTAAAAGATAAATTTTTGGGTTGCCAGTACAAAAGTTCGTTACGAAAAATTGAACATGAATAAGTAATAAAAATAATAAACAAACAAAAATAAAATCCTGGACAACAAAAAAAAATTAAATAAAACTAAGGGAAGGGAGCACTAGAATAGATATGAATAACAAGATAATAAAAATAAAAAACATATTGGACCATTTAACAAGTTCTAAAGATGTTTTGGGATAAACAGGAACATTTAGCAGAATAGCAATGTGGTGATAGTTTAGATTAACCCAAAACTGACAAGTTAATATTGGGTATATACAATTGGTTGAATATCATAAATATAAGATAACTAAGAAAACGAATGCAAATTATGTTTGTTTAAATAATATTTTAAAAACATAAAATTTGGGATTTCAGATATTGAAATAATTTTATGATTTTATTTGTTATCAAATTATAATGGTTTGCTTATATTAGAAAACTTAAAAACTACTAAATATAATTACATATTGTGTAATGTGTTCAAATTTTCCTAACTATAGTTGACTGTGTCCTTTACATTATGATTTTTCTAAGTGTAGGAATTCACTGAGTAAGCATGTTCTACTATCCGTCCATCTGTATTTATTCAACAAAAACCATTATGGCAGTTATATTGTGGAGACCAATTAAAGGCACATCCTTAAAACTACCTAATGGATGTATATGCTGCAATTGCAGTCATTTTCAACCATTATACCTGCTTCTGTAATAACAACACATAAACACAAATGAATTACCATAAAAGTTTTGGAGAATTTTCGGGTAAAACGCAATAAAGGTGAAATGAATGGTCATACACATTTTTGAACAAAACATAAACGTTTAAGTCTCTAGAAATAAAAACAAATCATAAAATTTTAGTACCAACCAAGCACAACCAGTCGTTATTGCAATTTTAAGATTTTAATTACTTATGCTGGCGTCTATGCCAAATAGACTAAATGTAGCCATTTAACAATTTTAAGTAAGTATTTACCTTTAAAAACATAAATAAAAGTAAAACCATTAAATGCTTTTTTAAACTAATTAACAATAATAGAAGGTGGCACTCTATTGCAAAACGCATATAGATTAAATATACGGTCACATTTGGCAAATATTTGCCGAAAAAGACGTAACCCCACATTTTTACATTGATTTCAAATAACAACAGGGTATCAGCTGTTTCGTTACAGTACAGTACGGGACGTAGACGTTCGGCTAATTCTACCTTTATTGTCAGTTCAACTAAATAAAAATCAGCTGTTTAGTTTACAAACCGAAATTGTTGGGAAAATTTACAAAGTGTAAATAATTTTTCGTGTAAGTTTAGACAATTTATTTACGAGGGCATAAGAATTTACAATTTCCACAGTTTGCAAAACTTTTAAATGATATCACGATGATCCTTATTGTATCCCATATTTAAACTTCAAACAAAGCCAATGTTTTTTTGAGTACAAATCTTTTTATACCTTTTTTAGATCCTATTATTTGTAGTCCTCGTTAATATGCCTTTGAAATGTAACACATTTATTGCCATGATTTGATTAATTTTCAGTAACTAGTGATATGAATAATATTAGACAAGTTTTGACACTTTTGTGTCACCAAAACCAAACATTTGCCTAAACATCTTTAAAAGTCACTAATCACAACCTCAACTGATTACTTGGTTTTGTATGATTCTCTGTAGTTTTGTTTTATTATGTATTACACATTTTTTATATACATTTTGTTCTTTTTGAGGGATTCTCATAGTCATAGCAATAGTATTGTATGGGAATATTTTGTTTATACAGAACACGTACTATCGCAAAAGAAGTGTTGCTTGACTGAATATTGTCGTTTGTTTTTTGTTACTTTTTGCATAGTTCTACCAACCAGATCTATATCATTATCGAACTTAGACACCTTTAAGAAAGACTAACGCAAACAATTCGAAGCATGTTTACTTGTCGTGCGAGAAACTATTGACCCTTGAGTCGGGTGGTTTGTTATGTGTGAATATCTATAGTTTTGTATTGGTATTAGTTGCTTTACTGTTGCTATTATTATTGTATTGTTAAAAAGACTTTATTGTTACGTGTATCATAAAAGGAAGTATTGAGAATGCTGGAAAGTTTTATGAATCTCTCAAATAAGGTGTTCTGTGGCTGGTGTTTCAGTTTTTTGTCTATTTAAGTTTATCAGGTTATAGGTGTTTATGTGTTTCTTTTAATGAAAGGTGTCTTAAGCATATCACTGCGACAACAGACTGACAGTAGCTGTAACCCAAGTTCACAGAGGGAAAAATCTAATCTAATCGAACTTAGATCAAGTCGAAAACGTCCTAAAATTCTGTTAAACTTGGAAATTCTAAAATCAAGCCGATAGTCTTATTTTTAGAATGATTATTCTTAGGTTGGTTTTAAGCTGGTTCGTTCTTAATTTAAGAATAAAAATCTTGTTTTAAGAATCATTCAAGATTCTTAAAGTAAGATTAATATGGTCTTATTTCAAGTCTGACTCAGGCTTAGTTGAAGAATGTTTATTCTTATTTCAAGAACGTTCCCTCTTAATTTCATGCTTTTCGAAATTCGAATGTCTTTTACCCCATAAACTCAACGAACAAAATAAAAAAAAAAAATTTTCAATATATATTATAATTTTATTAGAATATATAATTAAAATAAAGAAAATTCATATATTTATATATGCTTAAATCTAATAAATGTTTTACCACTATCTATAAAATATACATGTAAAGAAGGGCTAGTAAAGTTACATATATTTATAATATTTACATTATCTTGTTTTCCGGCAGAATGCTGAAATTGTTCTTTTTCATCATTTAAAAGCACAAACTCACTAGAATTATTTAAAGGAAATCCCCAATCGTTAGAGGATTAAATAACTACGAATAAAAACAGTAAAGTCACATACTAAAAGTTAAGCAGTTGCTGTATTTGTTAAAAATTAACGAATTTGTATACTAAAAGTAACACTTTAAAGTGAATTATTTAATGAAATTCGGCTGTTAATTAGCTGCGCCTATTAAAGAACACTGGATGATTTGGTGTGTTGCTATCGACTCAAAACTCGTGAAATGATTAACAAAATAGAACCGCCATTTTGCCAGAATGTGAATGCTGTGAATGTGAAATCTTACTCTTTCCAATACTTTAACAATTTTAATGATGATTTTGATATTTCTTCTAGTTAGGCTTGAGTTCATTAAATTTAATTTTCATTAAATTATTTTTACTGAAGAAGGAATTGTTTTACAACTTGAAAAATTTTTATTTTTGATAATTTTTCTTGACTGGGATTCGAACCTGGGTTGTTGGTTGAATTTACATATGTTTCGAGAAACACCACTTTCTCTCATCAGAATTCTTTTTTCGTAAAGAATTCTTTTTTTGAAAAACAATTCCTTCTTCAGTAAAAATAATTTAATGAAAATTAAATTTAATGAACTCAAGCCTAACTAAAAGAAATATCAAAATTAAATATTAACAGTTCAACTAAATACTAATTATTCTAATTTTAATGATGTTCATACAAATTCTTTGTTTAATTGAAGTTACTTTAAAAAACCACTTATTTCTTGTTTCTTTTCCTGAAAGTTTACCCAACTCATAAATAATTACTCCTAATTATTTAAATAATGTCAATGAATTTCTTTCCTCATCTTTTCCAAACTCCTAGATATTTAACAATAATTTCTCTGCCTTGTGACAATATTATGAATAATTGTTATTAAGGTTGCCATGTTTTTCGTTCCTTGTTTTATTTATTTTTTTTTTCTGCTCCTTTATATAATTTATTGTTTCTCTAGGGAATATGCAAAATTAATAAGAGACAAAGTTACGATTTCTACTTAACCTTGTTTTAATAAATGTTCTATTGTATTTGTTGCAAACTTTTCTTACTTTTCTTTTAACAAGTTGTTGCAGTTTTTCATTACCTTTTGTCATTCTCCAATAATGATGTTGATAAGAACGTTCTGCAATATAATAAAGTTCTCTTAACTTTTATTACGTTTTTCCCCTTCTTTATTGTGCTGCAATAAGCAGCATCAAAGTTGCAACTAATTTGCATCTCGTTACTTTTTTTCGTTTGTTTTCTACTTTGCAGCAAACTTTGCTCGTATATCGGTTTTTATAGATTATTTTCCTCTTATATTGTGCTGTTTAATAAAATGTAAAGTTTTTTGTGTGGGGCTGGAAAATTGGTGATTAAACAAAAAATTTCCTTAAATGTTGATTAAGCATAGTTTGGAAAACAAATTGTTTTTGTTTAAGTAAAAGTGAAATTTTTTATTTTAAATTGTATTTACTTCAGACACCAATAGCACCCAATATTTTACTAAGTTTTATTTACCAAATATCTTACCCCCCGTTGCCACATGCAAGTAATTACTTGCAAGTTGAGTATACATATTATCTATGAAAAATACCGAATACTAACAATATTTGTTTGAGTGGCTACACTAGCAAGTCCAAGTTCATTTTTGATAAGTCGTCAGCAAAGAAACTTCAAACAAAATTTTTTCATAAAATTCTGTTAATTTTCAAGCTCATAAGGATCCAGTATTGCCGTATTGTCAAAAGAAAAAAATACGGAAAAAAATTTTGTAATTTACAATTTGTTTTAATAAATGCATGTAATATTTAAAAATACTATTAAGAAAATTTGTTATAAACATAACTTTTATTTTAACACTGGTAGCACTGTTTATTTATTTGTCATTCTACTTACGGCAAGTGCTTACAACCAAATTCTCTCGCAAGTTGAGCTGTAAGTGCGAAAAATATGATTGTGTTAGTAAAAAACTGTAATTGTATTGAGTTTTTCGAACTTGCACTAGCATGTGGCAACTGGGGGTTAAACTCAGTAAAGTCCTACAAGTAGATGTGATAAAAATTCTCTTGGTAAATTAAATAAATTGGTGAAAGTATAGAAAATACTTGTGCAATTTCCTATTTATCTCCAATAACTAAAAAAACGAGATTCATAACAGGTGGCGTATTTTTAGAAAGCGATGTTTTGCAATTTTTTTAAAAGCTTTTGGATTTGTTTTAAATAACAAATAAACTTTCGTGAAATGTATGAAATCTTTATTTAAATCGCTAGAACAATCTATATAATTCAATGTTTAAAGTTGATTTCATGTAAATTTTGATCTCAAATGGTTCAATTTTAGCATACTCTCTCCAACATATCGGTCGGTATCTTACAAATAAATCTTTCAATATTAGCTTCCCGTGCTTCAACCTTTGTGGGCTTGTCTCTTTAGATATGAACCTTGGCAAAGCCCCACAAAAAATGATCTAAAGATGTTAAATCGCATGATCTAGGCGGCCAATGTAATAAAGGTGAATTAAACTGTTCACCGAACTCGCCTCTCAATTCGGCCATTACTTCGCATGCTGTGTGGCATGTGGCACCGTCTTGTTGAAACATGTTAGTCAAGTTCAGCTGTTTAATTTTGAGTAAAATAAAATGTTTAAATATCGTTCCTGCCTTCGTTGTATTTAAAAGTACGATCCAATGATGCCATTGACCCATAATCCACACCAAACTATGCATTTTTCGGGATGCATTGGCAGTTCTTGCAAATGCTTCTGACTGCTCTTCAAACCAAATACAAAATTGTTTCTTGTTTATGTATCCATTTAACCAGAAATAAGCTTCGTCGCGGAACACATTCTGCCGATAAAAAAAATTGCATGATGCCTTTTCCTAACCGAGCATGAATTTTGATAACAAAATTGAATAATCTGCAAGCGTTGTTCGATTCATGGTTAAATTATAGACCAAACTGAACATGTTTAACCGTAACATGTCTTACAAAACAGCTCAGCTGGAAAAAAAAACAAAAAGAAAATTGCTAAGAAAAAATTTCCCTTTATTATGAAGGGTACATATATCTCATATGCAATACACCGATTGAAACACACTTACCGAAACTTATGGTAAATGTGTTACATTGGATTCAGTGTGCGAGAGATGCTTTGCGTGGTTCCAAAGTGGCGATTTTTATACGAAAGTCAAAAGTCGCCCAGGCCTGGAAAAAAGTTAAAAGGCCAAAAATTAGAGGCATTTATCCTTTAAGATTGTTGCCAAACTTAACAGCAGCTTGTAAAAAGTTTTAGAATTACTCAAGCAACAATTTGAAAACGTTTTCGAGCAGCAGGATTCATCTAAAATCAAGAAAATTGGGCACCATGTTAGTTGAAGCCAAGAGACCTTAAAAGATGAATTTGCATGTCCGAAAGGCTGCTTAAACGCTATAGAAGGCAATTATTTTTGCGCCGAATTATTACTTGAGATACAAAATGGATCCGATATTATCGATGGATTGCAATAACCTGAAAAGTAAGAGACCGTAAGGGAAGTCCGACCAACCAGGCACAAAATATCCACAACACTAAGATAATTACATGTAAGTGGTAGGACGAGAAGTGTCCTATCTATGACATGTTCAAATCTAGCCAGCCCATTACCTATA
This sequence comes from Bellardia pandia, assembly GCA_916048285.2. Lineage (NCBI taxonomy): Eukaryota > Metazoa > Arthropoda > Insecta > Diptera > Calliphoridae > Bellardia > Bellardia pandia. Next base: position 19,157,013 of record OU696532.1, on the reverse strand, counting down.
ACGAATGCAACTGATTCGTTTAAAGCGAGCATTGGCCGAATATACGGTACGACCTGAGATCGAAATATTCCATCGTGACAACGTTCGGCCGCATATTGCACCACCTATTCAAAATAATTAAAAAAGAAGTAATTGGGAAGTTTATCCCAACGGCCTTATAGTCCTAAACTACTATTTGCTCCGGCCTACTACGCGTTGCAAAATGCTCTCACAAGATGAGCATTTCTTTTGAAGCGGTATCCATATGTTGCCTGAGAGATAAGAAAGATCACATCATAATTAACAATGAACAATGCTTTGATTAAAATTAAATTGTACAAATGTTTCAAAGCTAAGCATTTAAAACAAATCTGGCATTTTTCAGTTATACACAAAATACAAAAATATATTACGATATTTCAATAGCAATTTCCTAATATATTGTAAATATGTGTAAGGAAACGGAAATCAATGTGACATCTCTAATATTTGCTAAAATCCAGCAACAATAATTTATTATCGATTTGTTAACATGTGTAATTTATAACAGTTGTGTATATTTATATTTAATTTTATATGATTTAACGATTTTTTTTTTACACATGCTGCAAAGCACTCAAAAAAAGTAAAATTAAAAGGTTTTATTTTGATAAATTATATTAAAGTTTTGATAGTTTTTTCCTACACAATTTGTATGGCCTGTCAGCAGCTGTTATCACAAATATTTGTTTTTAGTGCTACAGTTTTTTTTTAGGTTTTATAGTAGTGGCACAGTGTAACAACTATGAAAAACTAATAGTAGTAAGCCAAATAGTAATTTTCAGTTATGTTAAATAACTTGGCTGAATACAATTTACATATCTTCACCGAAAATTTAAAAGGCCGTAACTACACATTTTACTTTATTACAAAAAACTTTATAAAGTTAAGACTATTTCATTCTTATTGGCCAAATTTCAGAACTAACTTTAAAAAACTATTGCGGATTTGGTTTATTAAAAAAAATTATAAAATAATAGTAGTTTTTTAGTAATTGTACTTAAGACCTTTTGGAATCATTATTTCTGAAACCAAAAAGACGTAACAACAAAAAAATGTTTAATAAAAGTTAGGATGAAAAAATTCCGCTTTTCACTCTTTAGGCAGAATTAGTCTTTACTTTCTGTTCCGTTCTGAATCAGCTGACTTGATTTTGTTAAATAGAAAATGTGTAGCAGTCGTTAGTTGTTTTGTTACTTTCCGTGACGTTGCGGACGAACCTGTTGAAAACAAAAATTTGCTAAGTAATTGTAAGTGACAGCACAACAAAAAAATATTTGGTTTATTACAAAAATTTTCAATTTCTTTGAATTTAATTAAGTTTTTGTATAAAAGTTATAAAAATGTAAAAAATAAACGATGGATGACGAAAAACTCATGACTTTAGTCGAAAGTAATGACATATTGTACAATAAAAAAACTTTGATTTGTATTTTTGATTTATTTTCGCGGTATAAGTATGTTGTCTGTTTACCTAAAACAGCGGATACGTTTGTACGAGAAAACTAACTACAAAAATTTAACAACAGAACGGCACGGAACACACCAGCAACAGAAAGTAAAGACTAATGAAGCATTTATTAAACATTTTTTACTTTTTCTTTTCTGTGTTTTGAATATGAAAGATACAAAACTAATTACAACGAGTTTAATGAATTGGAGAAAAATATACTTTATTTAAGAAAAGAAAACAAAATTAAATGAAAAGAAATAAAATTACAGGAAAAGAAAAACAGTTCACATTGGTAAATTATCGTAAAAACTGTGACAATCAGCCAGAAGTAAAGATGTAAGTTCCTGTAAATGGAATATCGTTTAACCACTTTTTCAAAAGTTCAAGCGTTCTTTGCATAGTATGTTCTTTACGTTTTGATATATTTTGGTTTTCTTCTTCTGGCGTAATGTTCGTGCCATGCATATATATCTTTGAAATTTACCCAATTTCTTAACAATTTCTCATTTAGTCCTAGCGTAGACAAAAACATAAGAAAACATACCTGCACACGCTTAGAATAATGCTTTAAATAATACTTCATCGTAGTTGAACTTCTGGAGTTTTCTACGCGAACACTCTTTACGTTTGGCCGTTAAACGAGATTATTAAAATATATATTTTTCTGATCCCATTACATTTTCCAGAAGCTATTAAAATTTTTTTCTTGCGAGTTTGTTCTGAAACCATTGGACAATGACGCAATGGACTTCTTGAATACAATTTTGAAATACACCCATCTTATGTTTTCATTTCTAGTAATTAATTAAATATTTTTCATAATAATATATCTTTTTTCTTACCCAATTATGTACTTACAATACAAAAACCAAATACTATAATTATAAGACGTGTGTCTTGTTGTATTGGAATAGAATAAATAAATAGTTTATTTACGTGAAAAAAAAATATTCACAGCGTTCTTGTTACTAATTTGAAAAAATTTAATTTTCAACTAACAGTTAAATGCCAACTTTGTTTTAATATATTTCGTTTTTTTTTAATTAATTAATATTAATTATATTAATATTAATAATTAATATTATTATCATTGTAGTTGCAACCTTTTGAAATTTATTAATAAAATCGACGTTTTTCGGCATATGAGAGTAAAATTTTAAGAAAAGATGTATTTTGGTTCATTACATAATAATAAATCAAAAAATAGATTTTGAATTTTTTGTAGTTACGGCCTTTTGGATTTTAGGTGACGATGTATATTACAGGAGGTGACATGTGTAGAATATTGAAAGAAGTTATTTGATTAATTTTTTTTCTCTCTGATGTTATAACGTAAAATTTATTGTCTCTTTTGTTTCTCTAAGTAATAGAGACTAGAGTAAGTTAAAATTTGTTGGTAATGCACTTCAGAAATTAATTATTTGAAATATTAAAGGCAATTGTCACTAAGTATTCCTTGAAGCAATACGCTGTTAAATCTTTCTAAGGGCGCGTTTTCACTATATCATTTTTGTTGTCAAATTGTCCAAATTGTTGGCAATTTTATGAAAACGGGTTGTCATATGGCGTCATCTATGTTTGCAATGATGATTGCAAAAAATTTAATTTATTGGTGACAACCCGTTTTCATACAATTGCCAACAATTTGGACAATTTGACAACAAAAATGACATAGTGAAAACGCGCCCTAATTTATTTAGGGTCAATTAACTACCGCACAGGATACGAATACATATGTTAAAATAATTATTCACCTAGCTAACTCTGTAACTATTATGAAATGTAAAATCACTAATTCGAGACTCTTTGAATATTAAATATTTGATTCAAAACTATTTTCATGTTAAAATTATTATTTTTCAAAGAACATTTATATTACCAATAGTATGAAGTTTCTAAATTTCTGTTTCGGAAATAAAGTTGGATTTTTTTCGTAAAAATCTCTTGTATAACTAAATGAATTGATTTCTTTATTCATTATCACCATTATGTACCACTGTATGCAGTAATAATTGTATTAACAAACCTGTCAATTGAAAACAATTTTTCATTTATTTTTCCCTTTTTTCCTTTTAAAGAGCATAGAATACTGTCAAACCAATAATGTAACGTTGACAAGAGTTACTTTTAAATAAAAAAAAATAAAAAACAGTTTTCAATTAAAGTTCATTTATTTAAAAGCAGCAAAAGTATCAATTTAATAAAGCGGTCGCCAAAAAACTACTAAATATTTTGTCAAATTTCTTTTTTTATTTGAAAGTACAATCCTTCCGGTTAATAATGGAAAATAATTTCTATTAATTGGCTGCCTCGGCTGGCCATGCAGTAGCCTACATTATCGGTCCAATTTTAAAGCACATTATCGATTGTGTGCAGCTGTATTTCACTAATGGCTTCACGAATATTGTCCTTTCAAGCGTCAATTGTCTCTGGCTTGTCGGCGTAACACTTATCTTTGACGGCACCCCACAAATAATAGTCCAAGGGTGTCAAATCGCAGCTCCGAGGTGGCCAAACGACATCAGCTCTGCGGCTGATAATGCGATCTTCAAAAACAGGGCGCAAAACATCGAGCCGTCCTGTTGAAACCAAATGTTGCCAATATTCTCCTCTTCAATTTTTATGAACAAAAATTTGTTCAACATGGCCCGATAATGATCGCCATTGACTGTAACGGCCACTCCTTGCTAATTTCCGAAGTAAAATGGCCCAATTATGTCTCTGGACCAAAATCAGCACCAAACAGTGACTTGTTTTGGGTGCATCGGCTTTTAAATGTATGCGTGCGGGTTTTCTGTGCCCCAAATGTGACAATTTAGCTTGTTTACATACCTGCCAAGATCAAAATGAGCTTCCTCTGAATAGATGATTTTTTTTTTTTGGCAAAATCGGCATCTTCTGTAAGTCGATCACAGGCCCCTTAGCGAAGCGAAGACAAGAGTATACACAACCATATTCGTTCAGCGGAAGGATAAAACTAATTATCTGTCAAATCAGACATGAGCTAAGTGTTACCATTCAAGAAATAAGCAATAGTTGAAAAAAAAATTAAATGGCAGACCCATTATTTCAAAAATAATACAATAATTTAACATTAGGAAGAATTCTAAAAAAAAGCAAACAGAAAATTATTTGTCTAATGCAATTTACTTTATATCATGAGCGGTATTCGATGTTCGATGCGTTTTGTATTGCAAAAGTTTGCACTTGCAAATGTTTTGACATTGATTGTGAGCCCTCCATTTATTTCGTACTTCACGATGCTAATGCAATTTACGTCCTTTTGGATTTTAGGTGACGATATACATTTACAATGCATAATAGCTTTGTTCAATATTACTAAATAAACGTAATTTGAAATCCAACTTCTATCCGCTTTCAAATGAATTCTTTCTGTCATTTTCTTAATTCATTATAAATGCTACTAACCCACCATTTAATTCCTGATTTAATTTATTTTAGTAGTAAAATTGCTGCTATCTGTTATCTCTTTAATAAAATAGAGTGTAGAGTGTAAAGCCTTTTCTTTAAAATCCTTAAAGTGCGGTAAATGAAAAAGAAATATTTCATAATGTTTAAACGCTCTTCCGTTAACTGAAATATAGAAGAATAAATGAAAACTGCATGATGGATGACAGAAATGAACAGCAACATATGTTGCCACAGCCAACCATTACAATGCAATAAAGATGCACCGGGAAGGAGAAAAGGAAGAATAACTATGAAATATATTTCCGTAAAATTACCATATTTGTCTGTCAAAGGAAGTATAAACTTTATAAATGTCATAATAGAAACAGGGGAAGAAATAGTTTTGAATGAAATTAAAAACGACAAAATGATTTGTGTAGAATATATGTACAATGTACATACGTATGTATATGAATATATTAGAATATTTATGAGAATAAAAATGTTTTGATGGCATATTTTACACGTTTTATATTTTAAAAACTTTATAAGTATAAAAACATTCGGTATTGTTGTGGAATCTGATTGTTATCAGAGTCTGAATTGAAATTGACAAAAAAATGATTTTGGTGTCATAGAAACCAATATTATCGGTTTTATTTTCGAATCACAATCGTTGTCAGAATTTGGTGAATCTAATTTTTTTTTCGTTTTGTTGTCAGAAAGTTAAGTATTGGCGCATAATATATGTAAGTAAAAATAAACAATTAAGTGTGATAAAAGAGTTTACACAAATATTTAATATTTATAATATTGCTGTAGAAAAAGAAAATGCTAGTTCCCTCAGACGTATACATAAAGCGTCATCCATTTCAAGGTTCCCTACTTTAAAAAAAAAAACAAAGAAAATTCAAATTTAATATTGAAGGTTTATTATCATTTGAAAGAACATTTACTGGCATTTATTTTTTGAAGATTATGTCTATCAAATGTTGGCCGTTGCTACGTCGCAGATGGTCTATCCGTTGAGTTCTTTTTTCGAAGACTCGTTCGAGCATTTCGACTGGTAACTGGCGAATGACACGGGTTATATTTTCCTCTAAGACCGGAATTCAAGCGGGTTTGTCTGCATAAACTTCAGATTTTACATATCCTCACAGAAAAAAGTCCAACGGCCCAGAACGTGAAATTATGTGCTCACAGAAGTGTTCTCTTAATAAATCCATTGATTGATGCTATGTGTGAGAAGTGGCGCCGTCTTACTGAAACCAAATGTCGCCGAGATCACGAGCTTTAATTTCAGGTATCAAACAGTCGGTTAGTCAGTCCTCGTTCCGAGTTGCTGCGAACGGCGCCGAATCGACACTCCATGGTCTTTGTATACACTCTCAGCTACGGCCGCTTTATTTTCTTCACAGCCTGCCGGATCTCAAGATGGTTGATGGTGTTGCGAATAGTACGCTCAGTTGGCCGATTATGTTGACCATAAGTTGAGCGAAGTGCACGAAACACATTCCTCACAGAACGTGCATTTTCGTTATTAAGTTGAACGATTTGTAAACGTTGATTAGTCTTTCCATTATGAAATGCCAAACAATACTAAATAAAAATAACTTGACAGCATGACACAATTCACAAGTGATCTGTCAAAAAAAAAGATATTGAAAAAAGTATCTCTACTAAGTAGAGTCTACTTGAATCACCCTGAAAAAGAGTAACGAGTAAATATCAGATTTAAAAGTTGCACTTGTGAGTGTCAGTTCTCGATTGCTGAATGCAATACAAGAAAAAATTAAATAAAAAAGCAACAACTTGAACTCGAACTGAAGCAACAACTTTTGAAAAGACTGTTTATTTAGACGATACTGTACAAAAAAAAACAGCGAACTATTAATGTACATTATATTTATAAAAAAAATTTACGCCAAATCACAACATTCATATCCACTGATTCTGGCAGTTCCATTTTTCGTTTTACTTTTTCGCTACACTCTTTCTCCATTAACAAGAGGGTTACTACATCCTCCATCATTTTAAATTTGTTTAAAAATTGTTTTCACAAAAATTTATACACCAGCAAATTGTTATAGAATCTACTACAAAATGTAAACGAATCAAATCAACTGATTCGTATATGAGTTTTCTTAAAACTCGAAACAAGACAAAACCAAGACAGATTCATGACACCAATTCCAATCAGAATCGAATTTCAATTCTGATAAATTATAATTCTGATTTGGATTCAATAACAATCGTGATTATAACCTGAACACTTTTTTTGTTTTGCGATTTTTCGTTTCTTAATGTGGCTTGGAAATCAAAAAGCACATTGCTTTACATATGGGCAATTTCACGTCAAGTGACCCAATTTTTAAAATCGATGTCTTCCGATTTGGATGAAATTTGCACCAAGATTAGGAAACAATAGTGTGACGACGGATGCCACTGAGCAGATCTGCAAACACTAATAACGGTCTAGCGATCAATGTCAGACCCAAATTTTCAGCTCTATCATTCAAGAACTGCCGGAGTAAGAGGGGGTCAAAGTTGGACATTTTGGTCATACATGGTTTTTTTAAAATGAGTGTAACTTTTCACCTACTGGTCCTAGCAAAAATTGTCCAAAGGACTTTAGATAGCTATTTCATCAATCATTCCAAAACTATTTTTTTTTTAATTTAAAAAAAAATTTTTTTAATTTTTTTTTTGATTTGGGCCCTTTTTCCTCAAAAGGAAGCTTATACAATTTTCTTTGATGCCTTTATAATCGCTTAAGATATCTATTAAAAAAAATATTTTTTAACTCAAGAATAGGATTTTTCAATATTTGGCACATGTATCATTTTCATTTTTCCCCATTTTTTTCAAAATTGATTTTTTTTTTCTTCAAAAGTAACTTTAGATCATTGCCTTTAAAAGCTTTGTGGTCACATATGGTAAAATTCAAAATCTTTTTGTTTTGAGTTAAAATATTTTTTTTATAGATATACCTCTTGCTACTAAGTGACCACAAAGCTCTTAAAGGCAATGGTCTAAAATTTCTTTTGAGGAAAATAAAAAAAACTGCATTTTGAAAAAAAAAAAAATAAATAAAAAAAATGTGGGTCTGGCATACTACCCAATAGTACTAACCTTGGTGCAAATTTCATCCAAATCGGAACACATGGATTCTAAAAATTGGGTCTCTTGACGTGAAATTGCCCATATGTATGTACAGATTCAACTTAAATATGCAAATTATTACAAAAATTCTACTTTCGTAAAGTATGTACTTATGCGCTTAAAATTTTCTTATTGTTAGCCCTCGATATATTTTCGCAACATTAATAATTATGTTCTGTTATCTAAATCTATTTTATGTTTAATAACCCCAAGAAATAAGCTAAATAAAAATTCTTAGTAAAGAAACTCATTTGCAAAGATACCTTTTTTGCGTACAGAAGTTTTAAAGGGAATATTAAATACGAATACTATTACAAGATTTTATTTAGTTGGTTGTAGAAAACTTTATACTAAATTAAAAAAAATTTTAAATTGTAAAACTTCATACATGACCCGCATTGCAAAGAAAATACCCTCTAGCCTTAAGTTGACATTTTAGTAGAAACGCTTTAGAAAATATGTATGTATGTCATAAAATTATTATGTATGTATTTCCTTTTACCTGTAGTAGAAATTGACCTGTTTTCCTAATCAGTTCAAGAATATTTAATAGTTTGCTTGCAAAAAATATAACAGAACTTTGTGTAAAATATTTACTTTCACTTTTTAAAGTGTGCTTTTCTCTTATAAGAGTTGGTTGGTGTGCCCCACTTAGGAATACAAATATGACTTATTGATTTTCAGCATTCGAGAATATTTCCTGTTATTATTATTTTTTGCGCAAAGCATTAATCATTTTCATATTTTCTCGTTTTATTTTAATATTGTTTTCTCTGCCCATGTAAACACTACAGATTTGTATGTTGTAGTCATTTCACCTAGTTCGATTTCATGCCTACTCTGTCCTTCTTTTATTGTATTCATACCTTCTCAATGAATGCGTTCTTTTGTCTAAGAATTATTTCCTTTTTTATGTGCCAAGTGTGTTGTATGCATAATTCAATAACATTGATTCAGATTCTTACTTTGCCTATTTTTTTTTAATGTATAATTCTCTTGAGTTGGGAAATAAAGCACTGCTCAAAATTATAGCGCACTTTAAATTATTTTTTAATATTGAGACAATCTTATTCCGAAGATTGTATGGTTTATTGTATGATTTCATACAAAAAAAAACACAATTTATATATATAAAAGAAAATATTTATTGAATATCAATTTACAAAAGCAGGTTATTTTCCTTGTTCAACAAAAAAAAGGCACGTCCTGTAACTAAAACAGTCCGGACAATGTTCTTTATTGTTTGAACGATAGAATGCTACTCAAATTTTATACAGCAATCCTGCTGCTTTTATACAAATTTTAAGCACGAAAATTATTAAACAATTGAACATAGTTGGCTTCTGAATAATATTCATAAAAAACATAGGTTTGTTTGATTTGTTAAATTCAAATATTAATTTAAATAATAAAAATACTTATAATAATATGTGGGTTGCTACAGACTCCCCCTCTGATGCCGATAACGTCCCGATGAGGCATCAGCTAGGTCTTCCGTGGGCGTCCTCTTCGTCTTATCATCTGCACTGGCAGTACGGATTCATTTGCATGGCCCACTACTGGCGTCAAGGCTGATGCGTGGTATGTCCCCAATGGTATATTGAGGTCATCTTCATGTGCAATTATATATGACGTTGTACCTTTTCTGTCAATAATCACGTAGGGACCATCTCGTTTTGGCACGAATTTAGCTGTAACCCCTTTGCTGGTGTTGCTTAATACATGTGTTGTTACTAATACTCTGGAACCAATTTCCAATGGGTGTTGATTCCGTCGATGTTCATTACTATAGCGTTTGTTATGATCTTGTTGTCTGTGCACGTTTTCCTTAACATCTTTAAATACTCTTGTCAGCGTATGAAGGTATGGTGTGATTTCAGCAACAAAGTTTTCGGATTGGATAATTGCCCTGAGATCGTGTTGGACATCATCTAGAGTTCTTAGTTCTCGTCCGAACGTTAAGTATGCGGTTGTATATTTGGTACTCTGACAAACTGTGGTATTCATTGCAAAACGAATGCTGGGTAGTTTCTCATCCCATAATTGATGATTATCGCCCACCAAAATTGCCAACTGGGCTTTCAGGTCACGGTTTTTGCGTTCCACTGGATTTGCCTCCGGGTGGTATACTGGCGTTAGTATGTGTTGGATATTAAAACAAAATATAACTTTCTGCATGACAGCGGAAACAAATTGAACTCCATTGTCACTAATTATCTTACGAGGTACTCCATATCGTAAAAATACTTCGTCTATCAGGGTTTTGGCACATGCTTCTGCTGTAGCAACTTCAAGTGGAAAAAGTTCAACCCATCTACTGGCAATATCTTCTACGATAAAAATCCATTGGAATCCTCTTGATGAAACGGGTAATGGTCCAAATAAATCTATAGCAACTATCTCGAATCTCTGGTTACTTGAAACTGTCTGATATAGGCCGGATGGTTTCAAGTTTGTTGCCTTATACCGCTGGCATTTGATACACTCTTTTACGTGCTTTTCGATGTCTTTACGGATTCCTGGCCAATAGTATCTGGATGTAATCTTCTTCGTAGTCCTATCTATGCCATAATGACCGGATGTTCATCGTTATGGTAGTACTCCAAAATTCCAATCCTTTCATCAATTGGAACCAATAGTTGAGCATCCTCAGATTCTTCATTATCGTAGCAATATAAGACGCCATCGTTTAATACGTATCCCCTTTTGGACCAGTGAGCAATATCCTCACTGTTGTTCTCGAAGCATTCAATAATTTTGTTAAGGTCTGAATCCTTCTGTTGACTTTCTCTTATCTCCCTGGAACTCTGCCTTGGTACTTCAATTGAAAACGCACATATTTCACAAGGGTTTATTTCATCGTGATTACCTTTACATGGTGGTCTGGATAATGTATCAGCGATGACATTTGTTCTCCCTGGTTTAAAGTCGATTTTTATATCATATGGTTGCAATAACAGCGCCCATCGGGCAAGGCGACCTGTTGGCGATATTATATTCATTAACCATTTCAATGGTTGATGATCAGTAATTAGTTTTACAGCAGCCCCCTCAATGTAACCACGAAATTTCTGAACGGCCCATACAATGGCAAGGGCCTCCCGTTCTATGGTAGAATAGTTCTGTTCCGCATTAGATAGCAGTCTGCTGGCATATTCTATGGGGTGCTCATCTGCACCCTCCCCCTGGAGTAAAACTGCCCCAAGAGCGTATCCACTGGCATCTGTTTTCAATACAAAGTCCTGATCGTCCATAGCTTGCTTCAATATAGGCGCGGATGTTAGTAATTCCTTCAGATGTTCAAAGGCAACTTGTTGTTCAGTGGTCCAATTCCATGCGACATTCTTCTTCGTCAGTGTCGATAGTGGTCTGGACACATCAGCGAAAGAGGGTATAAATCGGCGCACAGTGGCTGAAAATCGTTTTTCATTGGCCAAAAGTCGAATTTTTTTTTGTCACCGATTTTTAAAATTTTTACACCTTTTTGGAGCTAATATATCCATATTAAGGTAGCCAAAAAATTAGGTTAAACTATTAATAATTGTGGGCGTGGCATGCTGTCAAACTCAACTGTTTTTTTAATTTCAGAAAAAGGTGTTTTTTATTTGTTTTTTGTCAAAAATAAATGGTTACTACTCGCAAGCTATCATCGATAATGGCCTGCGGTCTTTTTTATAATGTTGGTAGGATTATAGTCTTTAGTTGTTGTAAGTGGTCACCGCTCTAGCGTTTAATATTAGGGGCGTTCTGAAATAGTTATGAAACTACTATATTTTTCTGAAATTTAAACTTTAGTGGAATAGAACTTCTAGGGAACAAAAGGGAACAAGAAACGTATACCACCCGAAGAAAGGTGAAAGTGTCTTCTTTAATCCTATATATACTTTTGCACCCGCCACGACCCGCCGGTAGAACACTTTTTTAATTTTAATGAAATTACTCTAAAAAAATTCAAATTACGATAATTTAAACAGCCCTATAATTACTCGTATACAATGGTGTATTAAATTTTCACTTTTTCGCCTAAAGGTTTATGTTTCTTTACTTTAGACTACGTAAAACTAAAATAATTAAATATAATACCTGGGAAAGGGTTTTATGGCTTTGTTTTGATTAGCAAAAAAAATAAGTCATAAAAATATCACAATAGGTTCTACAGTAAACATATGATCTCTTTCTAATATACCTGTTATCAACTGTTAGGGTCAACCAAAGTCATAAAAAATTTTATAATAATAATCGCGACATTAAACCACTAAAGAAAAAAAACCCAATATTGGCGAGATACTAATTAGTTTTACCTGATATTAACCCTTTCGGCCGCACTTGAATTTAGCTGTGACTACCAAGAGCATCACATATTTTTTCATGACTTTTTACTGTGGATCAAATGACGACTTATGGAACATATACCAAAAATCAGTTATGATTTGGATTTCGAGTCTTCAGGATCCATAAGAAACAATGGAACCAACAAAAAGTTAAGAAGTTCAAAAAAGAAACATGTTCAAAATGAATATCGCAAATTTGGATTAATTATAGATCAGCCAAAACAAGGGTCAGACAATACAAATGATGACAATACCGCACGAAGATTCTTTTCAGATCCAGAAACAGCATCTGAAATAACAGGAGTGGATTTAAACCTTATTTTCAGATTTAAAATAATCCTAGAAGTACTTGCGTGCAATGAAGAAATTGACGCTAGACAATTTGGAGATTATGCTAAGAAAACTGCAAAAATATATACAACCAACTACCCATGGATAAATATGTCTGCAACATATCATTTGGTGCCACTTGGAGATCTATCAGAGGAGGCTCAGGAAAAAAGGAACAAGGATTACAGATTTTATAGAGAGCACAATACTAGAAAAATTTCACGAAATTCCACAAATGAAGATCTATTTAATATATTATTGGCAACATCAGATCCGTTAATATCCAATATTCGAAATCAATGGAAAGTGGAACATCGGGATTTAGATGAAGAAGCCAAAAAACTACTAAAGAACAGAAATAGCGCAGAACAAAATATAGAATATTTGCAATCAATATTTGTTTCAAATGAATAATAATTATAATTGCCTTCATTGTTATTTCAGTACGAAAAACATAGTATTAGTAAATAATTCTTTAAAAAAAAACCGACTTCAAAATTTCGGCCAAATAAAATGTTGGATTAATTTTCAAAAATGTTTAATATAACTAATGTTGTTGCACTTTTTTGATTGAAAGAAAGAATTTTGAAAATCTTGTTAATCTTCTAAAAAATCGGTTTATGCTAAATCTATAATGTTTTCCCATTAACAGAGCTAAATTTTGATACCCATATTCGATATATTCTTAAAAATCAGTTCAATTTCAATTTCTGAAATTTTAATTTTTTTTACCTTAAATATATTTTTCTGCAAGCCATATCTTCCAAATAAAAAAATTATTTTTAAAATTAATTCATAAATCACGAAGTTATTCAACAATTTATAAGAGAAGCACAGAAAAAATATAGATAACGGTAAATAAAAAACCGTATGTCCGTCCGATCTTCATAGAAATTAAATGGGACCCACCTGCAAGCAAACCCTTTCAAACAAAAAAAGAATTTTTAAAATTGGTTCAGAAATTGTTATCGTGGAACAAACATAAAAAAAAGCAACATACCATTCGAATTGATAACCTCCTCCTTTTTGAAGTCGGTTAAAAATAATAATAAATAGAACCTACTATTGTTACAAATGCTAATAAAATCTATTGCAGTTATTATTTTTAAAATGTTTTTTAAAATTATCAAATCTGAAAGCAAAAAAGAATAAATTTTTCTGTAGTAACAGCAAAATCTCCAGTGAATTTTACTATTTTTTTTTAGTGTAAAAATTTTTTTGAGTGTAACATTAAAAAAAATCCATTATCACAAAAAATAATTATAATTATTATTAAGTTCCAAATATTAAATTTTTAATATGTAAATAAAAAAAATAAACCCATATTTCACTCCAAAAGTTAAAAAAAATCAAAAGTTCAACTTTGACCTAAAAGTCCTTAAAAAGTCATCAATAAATTTTAATGTAATTAAAACTGAGCCAAGCTGAACTAAATATCTATCAATTAAAAAAAAAATTACTTCAATATTTTGATCGGTTCAAAAGTTACAGAATTTTGGCCAACGAAAAACGATTTTCAGCCACTGTGCGGCGATACCAAGAGCAGGTTTGTAAGAATGAGAGTAATTCCTTCACACTTCTAGGTTCTTTGCGTAGTCGTATTGCTGATATTTTCTCAGGATCAGTCGTTATACCCGTTGGAGTGAGCATATGACCCAAGTACTTGACTTCATTACAAGCAAATCGACATTTTTCCAAGTTTACCTTTAATCCAAATTCCTGAAGACGTCGAAAAATACGATCCAAATCTTTTAGGTGTTGTTCAAACGTGGGTGAGCAGGAGATGATATCATCCAAATATGCTAGTACAATTGTGTCTTCCAGAGAAGTTTTCATTCGATCAATAAGGCGCTGGAACGTGGCTGGAGCATTTCGCAGCCCAAATGGCATTCTGGTGAATTTGTACATACCAAATGGTGTCACAAATGCTGTCGTATCTTGGTCTTCTGGATGGACTCCAATTTGCCAATAACCACATTGGAGATCCAGTGTGGACATAAAACTGGTAGCCTTTGCCTCATGTAGAATGTCATCTATTCTCGGTAATGGATAACGGTCTGGTTTAGTAATAGCATTCAGTTCGCGGTAGTCTATACATACACGTATTCCACCGGTTTTCTTTTGAATGATGACCACAGGTGCTGCCCATGGAGACTGGCATTCGACAATAACTCCCAATTTTATCATTCTAGAAATTTCAGTTTTGAGAGCTTGCTTTCTAGTGGGAGACAAACGATATGGAGGTGTTGCAATTGGATCATTCCTTTCAATGTGGATGCGGTGAACGGCAAAAGGTGTAGCTGCACTTGGTTCCTCGAAAACATCTCTGTGGGACATTAGCAATTTGTCCAAGTCCACGCGTTCCTTATCTGTTAACCCTATACCATCGGATTCTTTTAAAATGTGGATATCCAATGAGTATAAAGGCATAAAAACGTCAGCTAAATACGCATCTTGGTCGGATTTTCGAACTTTGATTGGGGGTGCAAACAGTGTAGATATCTCACCAGGAGTTCTTTCTCCAACAGGTATCGCATCTCGAAAGATATTCTGTATGGCATGTGGTGAGTAATCATTAGAGCTCTTTGGTGTATTTGGTAGTGGCGAAACCTTTCTCTTGTCCTCAACAAAACTGATGAACTTGGAAACTTCCTTCATAGCCTTACTGCATGGAGAACATTCATTGTTGTTGATGTCCATACTAAGAACTCCAACTTCTACAGGTTTTGTGAACGGAAATTTTGTTCCAGGTTGATTCTCAAAATACCAACATCTTTGCGCCATATTTAGAACTATTCCAGCTTGTTCCAAGAAGTCAGCTCCAAGTAAAGTTCGATTTTTGTCAGAATTTGGGAGATACACAAGTCGGATTTTCTGGACTCTACCGCCAATTATCACGTCACAAATTGTGTGCATTACTTTACCTATAGTAGTGTAACCATTGGCCAAAGTTACCTCTGCACGAACATCCTGGAATACACACCCGTTCTTCGTTAATATCTTCTTCAGGTTGAGGCTGGCTATGCTCGTCTTTGCGCCAGTATCAAAAATGGCTTCCCCTTTCAACCCAAACATCTCTATATGAGTTGTAGGCAATGCATGTCCAATAATGGTAGATGACAGGGAATTAAATGATAGATATTCAGGGCTAGCCTTGGAGTGATTGCTGCATGTAGGGCAATTTGCCCGGTATACCTCGGGTGCACCACACCCATAACAGGAAAACGTTGGTTTCCTTACCAAAGTGGTGTGTGGTTGATTCACTTGTTCCCGTTGAATATTTTTCCTCTGGTCATCTACATGTGGTGTGGCTTGTTGTTCATCCCGCTTCTTTTTCTTAAAACAGCTTTCTATGGTGTGGCCCTTTGTACGACAAAATCCACAGCGGTTACTATTAAGATTTTTCTGATTGATTTCTGCGGTACTTGTTGTTGGTCGAGATTCCGATACAAACATTTCCGCCTCTCTGCTTGCTGAAATGAGCTCGCTAAATGTTTTTATGTTTTCGCGGCGAACACGCTCTCGAATAGTTATGTTCAGAAGGCCATAAACCATATTCAGCTGCACTTCCTCAGCAACAGGTATTTTCAATTGGGACATCAAAAGCCTCTTTCTACAAATAAAGCTGTCTGTTGGCTCTCTTTTCTGCTGTTTTATTTCAAAAATGTTCGCAAAAATACGCCAGTCCGGCATTGGTGGTGAAAATGTTGCACGAATAAGATTTTTCGCGTCATCAAAACTACCCACTGTGTCTTTGACACCAATCCACCACGTGGCTGCATAGTCTTCAAGCAGTAGGGGCATTCCTCGTACTGCATCTGCGTCAGAAATTTTTTCTATGTCCTTGTATACGCTGATGGCCGCCAAAAATTCCTCAACAGCAGCGGGGTCTCTCTGCCCCTTGTAGCGCGCTGTGCATTGAGTAAAGGAACCGCCTCTGCTGTTACCACCACCCATAGCCGCTAGAATTTGCTGGAATTGTTCAGCAGAAAATGTTGCCATACTTGCTGTAATGATGTCAGTCGATCTGCTACCGGCTTCGTTATCTAAGAAAACCGTTTTGTTGCCAATTTCAGCTGCCACAGATGACGTTGCTTCGGTTAAATAAACCTCTTCTTCTTCTTCCTCGACTTCCAAGTGTTTCGAGGCCCCACGTTGGGCGCCAATGAGACAATCTTATTCCGAAGATTGTATGGTTTATTGTATGATTTCATACAAAAAAAAAGATAACACAATTTATATATATAAAAGAAAATATTTATTGAATATCAATTTACAAAAGCAGGTTATTTTCCTTGTTCAACAAAAAAAAGGCACGTCCTGTAACTAAAACAGTCCGGACAATGTTCTTTATTGTTTGAACGATAGAATGCTACTCAAAATTTAGACAGCAATCCTGCTGCTTTTATACAAATTTTAAGCACGAAAATTATTAAACAATTGAACATAGTTGGCTTCTGAATAATATTCATAAAAAACATAGGTTTGTTTGATTTGTTAAATTCAAATATTAATTTAAATAATAAAAATACTTATAATAATATGTGGGTTGCTACAATATTCATTATATTTTTTCAAAAAATTAAAAAAGTGGTTTGTTTTTTTTTTGGTTTTAAATTATTCAAATTTAAATTGTTCAAATTTATTAAATTAATATCACAATTCAGTTTAAAATAATAAAAGATAAATAATAAAAGAAGTCTCAAATTAATAGTTCATAATTATAGCACACTTAAAAAATGTAATTCATTTTATGAAAAGTTGATCAACATTTGAACTTAGTATGATGAAATACTTCCTCCCTGTCTTTTAAAATATATTTGATCCGGTTTGAAATTGATTTAACCAATTTGTAGCAGTCATCTATGGTTACTTTAGACCAAATGTCTTTTATAGCGCTGATCAATTCACTTTTAGTTTTTATTTGGTAGTTTTGAAGGTCACAATCAATAATAGACCACAAGTTTTCGATTGGGTTGATATCTGGCGATGTCGGTGGCCAATCTAATAGAGGAATAGTATTGTTTCTAAACCATGGCATCGAAAATTTCGCCTTATGACAGGGGGCATTGTCTTGTTGAAAGTAGGCTTGAGTTGATTCAGCGCCAAAAATTTTATCAAAATATGATGGAAGTTCTTCGGATATTAAATCTTTTAGCATTTAAACGACCTTCATAAAAGAGTAATAAGCCGGGGATGGGTTGTGCTGGCACTTATTGACTTCCCAATGGTAGATGACCATTCAGAAGCAAGTTGACGACTACTAGCTGAACGATTTCTTTTACACATTTGCACCAATTGCCGATCTTGGACTAGTGTTGCGCATTTGGAACATCCTTGACCTGGTTTATTTCTAAGTACTTCATACACATTTTCGTGAAACACCAAGACTCTTTGAAATTTCTGAATGGAAAAACTTTTCAGCAAGAAGTGCCTTTATAGAAATTTTTTGCTCCAAAGTGATGGTTTTTCGACCCATTATTCCAAATGTAAAAATCACGATTACAATGGAATGATGTACTTATTTCTTTACTTGATGATTATTTGTTGGTTTTGTTCGGCTACAGGTCGTTGAATAAATAAAAACTTTTGATTTTTATTTAAATATTTTTATTATTGTTCCCAATATTTCAATTAGCGTCGCTAATCATCTTCGGGGGTCTAAATAAATACATAGAAAAATTTTTCTTATTATTATTAAACAAAAAACGAACATAATATATTGATTATAATTACATTTAAAAATAATACTTTATGATCTTAGCTTTACTTTTTTATATGTCTCAAAACAAAACCACTATTTAAAAATTTAAATGTTATTTTATGTTTAAATGCAATCTGCCAATGTCCCAAAATTGGGACGGTCCTTAAAATCCTTATTTAAATAAAAACAATTAAAATAACAGCATAATTAGTTTAATTTATCCAAAATGATAACAACTGAACAGCAAATTATATTAATTCTATCATATATGAATTAGGGCGGGTAATGGGTTAAGTATATTTTTTTTGTATCTTTAGAAATGAAATCATGTTCTAGCGCACAAAAATGTCTTAAGAAATTTCTAACAAACCCAGCTAAATTTTATAGTTTAAGGGTTTATTAATTGGCAAAAAAAATAAGATAACCTTAATGGGAAAATAATAAAAGACAATTAATTATTTCAGAATGTATCAATAGTTTAAGGATTTTTACAAAAGATAATACTGACCTATGCTTAATTATGTTGTTAAAATTTTATTGAATGTAAATTTCGTTCTAACTTATAACATGTAAAAAGAAATATGATAAATTCCCAAAAACTATTTCTCAATAAACATTGCTGATGACGATGCCCTTGGCAGGGCATAAATTGCATTCCAAAGTATCAATTGTCTAATAATATTATTTTGTACCAATTTACACGAAGCAATTCTTTAAGCTAAGCTGATTTTAGACTTTGTGGTGAGAGGAAGATAACGCGAGTACACACTTGATTATTTTACCAAGTCTTATTTGTATTATATATGTAGGGTGCCAACCTTAGTCTACCTAACTAACTATTGTAAAACTAACGGACATTCAGACAGTAGGTATAGAGACAAAGAAGAATTGACGAAAAGTTGAGTTGTGTTTTAGACGTCAGAGAGAACAGTCGAGTGTTAGTGAAGTGAGCCAGTGAGGTTGCTATTATTTTAAAATTAAACCTTTTGTATTATTTAATTATCCTAACTAAACTAAGAAATATAAACTAAAATATGTAAATGAATTACAAATAAATAATTATAATAAAAGTTTGTCAATAAACAAACTGTGTATTATTTAAAAAACACAAAAAGAAAACACCTACATATATCGAGCCATAACCGCCAAAATAATGTATCCCACACCATAATCGATTGTTGTTTTTTTATCGAAATCGATATTTCAACATCATTTAAAATTATTAAAATTAAATGTATTACACAAACCAATATTTACATTATAAATTTTAAAATAATGGCTTTATTCAAACTGATTCCCCTGTAAAATTTTGAGTTTGTGGGATACATTTTTTCGGCGGTTATGGCTCGATATGTTTATACAAATTTGTTTATACTCTCAAATAAAAATACGTGTGATTTAAGCAATAAAATTGTGCTGTGTGAACACCGAAGCAATTTCAGGGGAAAAATTGTAACAATATTTTTAATAAAAATTGGAACTTTACAATGATATTCTTTGTATTATTAATTAAAATAGACTCAAGCCAAATAAAAATGTCTCTAATAAATTTTACTGAACTTAAAATTATTGACTATCTTAACGAAGCCTTATGTCAACCAAATCATTGCTGAGTTATTGCACACAAAAACTTTGGAGTGCAAGAATTGTTTGCCAATAAAAATGAAACTAGCAGAAGAAGTTGATTATTTATTAGCTGTGGGTTTAAAACTCACAAAATAGTTTGATTCCCTGTGAGAAAGGAAATTGTTTAATAATTTTCTTTACAAGCACAAACATATTTTCTATAATGTATTCTGAACAAATGCTTTAAGATGCTTGAAATAACAAACGAAAGAGCAAAGTAAAGAGCAGACTTATTTGTAAAAATAAAGAAATATAATTGAGAGATAAAGAAACCTAATAATATTTAAGAATTAATTACTTAAATGAGAATTATTCCTCTTGCGAGTATTAATTGTAAATTTTTTTATAATAATTTTTAATCGTTCAAGTTAAAATAATATACAAAAATAAATGTAGAATATACAATTTATTTACAAATAAATTATATATTTAACTTGAAGTGAACTTTGATTAAAAATTTGTATAAAGAATTAATTATTTAATCCTATTTATCAGAAGTTTCAAGACTTTGCATAAAGTTGATTAAGTGATTCTAACAACAATCAGTCTAGAACTAGTTATTTTAGAACAAACTCATGAAAATATTCGTGATACTTTATTAGTACTTTAAGCTTTAATTTAAGTACCATTGAAGCAAAACTTTCTACTTTCCTGTGCCAACCAACCTACAACATGACCTAATTTGTTCTCATTTGATCTTCTCAATCATACTTGTTAACTTAAATACCATCATTGATTTCTACCTTTTACAAGTATCCATATCTTTAAAAATATAAGAGGATTATTGTACTCAGTTAGCATGTAATAAAGGCCAGATGGCGAAAGTTTTTCATTGGCCAGATGAGGTTTCTACTGGCAAACGCAAGCAACAAAATGTTTAAAAATAAATCTACAACTTATAAATTTTAAATGGATTTTTGTTCAAACAATCTGCTGTGAAACAAAAACAAACCAATATAAATACTGTAAAATACAAAGTGTATTTGTAAAACTAATCTTAAAAAAAATGTTTGCCAGAATAAAATGTTAAGCTTTGACAAAAAGGCAGAAAACTTTCGTATTGTACATGAAATCAAGACTTTTTTTTACAAAATCATTCATTCTGAACACAAAATGGTAAAACAAACATTTTTACAGATTTATTTTTTCTCGCATTCCTGCTTGCAAATTCTTTTATTTCCGTTTTATGTTTTTCTTGTTTTGCAATTTTTTTTTTTTTTTTTTGTTTTGAAAATAGTGGTAGTGGCGGCGACATAGTCGGCTTGTGTTCGACAAATTGATTGATCGATGTTGGTCAGAATAAAAATTGTACGCCACAATTTGTTAAAGGAAATTTGGAAAAGTAAAGGGAAGAGAGAAAATGAATTTATGCTGTGAATGAAAATGTTGTATACGAAAGCGAGGGTCACACAAAGTTTTGTATTGTAGAGAAAATGAAATAATATTTTTTTTTGTGTAACATACAAATAACAAATAACATAACTCACATTCACCTTGTTATAAGAAGCAGTTGGTCACAATTTTTTTGGTATAATGTCCAGTACATAAAACGAGACTCGAATATTTGGACAAATTTTAGACAAAACTCAAAAGCGAAAGGACAATATTCGACATGTGAAGTAACCTTAAATATTTAAGTATCGCAAAAATTGTTTTAAATAATTCAAAACCAGATATGAAAGGATTCCAAAATGTTTGAGGTTGTATTTATCATTTATTATGATACATCATAAAATTAAAATTAATAAAGAATTTAGGTTTAATGCTAAACAAAATACAAAATGGAAAATAATAGCGCAATTCACAATCTAGTGCAAATGGTATTGCATCATTGCATTTGTAAAAATGTTTAGCATATTTTTGCTCTACACTAACAAAATACACAGCAAGAGCAAAAATATCCGGAACCTTTTTGCAAATGCAATGATGCAATGTCATTTGCACAAGATTGTGAATTGCGCTTATAATTTTCGGCAAGTAAATAATTAGCACAAAAAAAACTTGCATGTATTCAGTTTTGCACAAGTGTGTCTTTTGAAATATTTGCACAAAAATAACAAAGTTTACAGTTCGATTTGTATGCGTTTGCTTTATTTATGACTTTAAAAAAATTATTGTTTGATAATAATATAAATGAACGTGATAAACACTTTTTGCAAATTATCAAACACAAATTAAATTATAATACAAATTAGTGATATAATACAAGTGGTCCAAATTTAGAAGTCACATTATTGTATTTTGAAATTTAGTCCTAATATTTTTATGAAATATCAGCCCAAAGCTTTTAAAACATTACCACAATGTTAAAATTAAATGTGCCTACACCAAAAAATTGTCACAAATATGAAAATTAATTTTCACCTAAATTTTGTAATAATGAAAACCCTAAAATGTTGCCTAAGATTTTTTGGTAATTTTTAATTTTTATATTTTTTAGTATATTTTACAATATTAACGAATGAAATTTTGTTCCAAAGTACAAAACCAAAATTCCTTGTGTTTTTTTTGATTCTTCTTAAAATGCAAAATTACCTCAAAAAAAAGTATATTATAACTCCAATAAAAATAAAAAAAATCTGTGTAATCTTTCAGTTATTCTCCATTTGCCTGTGTCCATCATTCGCAACGCCATAGAAGTTATAATAAATAGTGAATAAACTGTCCAGAGCCATGGAGACCGCAAGTAATAGATCGTAAGAGCCCAAAAAAAGCGTACTATTGTTTCCCAACCAAAAATTAGAGGTCACAAAAAGCTGTCCACGTATGCGGACACAGTTGTAACACAGTTATAACAGGACACAAAACAACAGTTATACTAAGGATTCGGTATAGAAAATACTTTAATACCTTAAATTTTCTAATGAAAATAAAATAATACTCTAAATTATCTGTAGAAAAAACTTCATCTGTAGCAGAATATCATTCTGAGTTTATAGAAATGTGTAAATTTGTTGTGTTGCATAAAATACTGAAAATTATTTAAACATATCAAATTGTGACCCTGGGAATACTACGGAGTTTTTGGGAATGACTTACTATCAAAAAGTACGATCGAATCAACTTTTCCATTTCTAATGCAAACCATATAACGCTCGAGGTCTTGACGGGACATCTTTTTGGGCATATAAGAGCAAAACGGACAGAAGAACAAACACAAATTTGTTTGAAAATACATTTAATGGCAGACATAGATGTGCAAACAAATATATCGACAACGTTGTTAGAACATTGACAAGAGTAGTCCATACAAGACAAATTTATTTCTCATATTTTCACCTTTAATCGAAATAACTTTTAATGCTTTAAGACAAATTATTAACCCAAATATTCAGCTTACCTAATCACCGTAAACATCTAATTAATCGAGTTAGTACCATGAAAACAATTTATTTTATCATCTTGACGTTTGTATCATATTGACTTTCAAGCACAAACCTCGTAGTTTTGTGCAAATATGTATATTTCTTTATTTGTGAATGTTTGTATATAATACGGGTGATTGCAATATATTCAAACGAAAATACGAATTCATTCAATACTTAATACAGGCGTAAAAACACAAAGGACCTATAAAACATTATACAGACCCATACAAAATGAATGAATATGTTTATGCAATGGCTCACACAGATAGAAGCAAACAGAGAATATTTTTAATAACCCAGCAAAAAGTGTGATTGATTTGGTAGCAGTGGCAATAAGTAATTCAAATTTTCATGTCAATTCTCGAAATATGTATATATATTCCAAAACTTTTGTTATTTCTGACAAAAAATTAAGAAAAATAATCGAAATTGTTTGCTGGGTTGTCTACCAGCACAAATTCTGCTGCTAAAAATCCCTTAAAAAGTGTAAAAAAGAAATAGCTTCCAACACACAACAAAAAAGGAATTGAATGATTAACTGTCTATGGAAACATCCTGAAAAGAACGAAATACAATTTGCTACAAAAGCAATGAGTTTTTCACTACTTGTCTCTTTATACTTTTACCCAACCAACACAGCTTGCATTTATATAAATATATCAAACCGACCACCATGCAGACCAAATCTAGACCAGACCATACCAGACCAGACCAGGCCACTGGTGATATTGGCCGTGTTAAGAATGTCAGTAGTTTGTTGTGTAAATTACCAAAAGTCGTAAATTGTAAAAAAATGTATTTTTTCACATTCTTCTTTGCAACCGACACACAGTTAAGCCTGACATTAAATAAACATTAACAATTTAAAATAAAATGAAACAGGAAAAAACAGTTGAGAATGCATAAAATTGTATTTTTTTTATTTAACGTTTTCATAAACTGTTCAAGAATGCTTGTTATAACTCACAGAATGTTAAGGAGATTTGAAAAAAACGTATAATTTGTTTGCAGAATTTAATTTGTTAAAGATTTTAATTATAAGAATATGTTTAAAGTTTAAAATTTTTTTTAACTCTTAAAAGTTTTCAAAACCTGTTATACTCTAAGTAAACTTTGACACTTTTTAGCTGGTAATATTTTCAAAAAGGAAGGATGAGAAATTAGTTAACCCTGCATAATTATTTGCTCATACGCTTTTGGGGTTAGGAGACTACTTGGACTATTTTATAGAATTT
This sequence comes from Bellardia pandia, assembly GCA_916048285.2. NCBI lineage: Eukaryota > Metazoa > Arthropoda > Insecta > Diptera > Calliphoridae > Bellardia > Bellardia pandia. The sequence goes on along the minus strand of OU696532.1, from coordinate 19,132,375 downwards.
TCAATCGTTCAAAAGTTAGTTCTCAAACTCTTTTCGGTCATTACCTTTGAGAGCTTTCGGAGTATGTTTTTTGCTTGTATAGATCTGTTGAGTCCAGTTTCATTGTCCAGATAGCAACACATATCCGTCAGATACACTTCATCAGTGTATGCCAATAAAAAAAATGTTCAACATGGATCAGATGCAATAGACGAACTAATTATATGCATCATGTAATAATAGCTTCGGTATAATTGAAACCACCAAGATTGAATTTTTTCTCATCGAAAAAAATCAAGTTAAACTAATATATGTTTAAATATTAAAACTATTAACAAAGATGACATTATGATTGATTGTGTCCATTAACCTCATATTCATTAATAACATGATCAACACTTTTCATTGTATTGCTGGCACTACAACTGTTGACCGGTTTATTTTTTGGCAATTTTTAAAAAATTAAGGAAACATTTTTTTAAAAACTAAATTTTTCCTCTTCCAAAATCACTAATACCGCATGGCGTTTTCTAACATATTGCTGAAATTGAGAGTTCTGTAGCTTTAGCTTAATCGATTAGTGCATTTGATCATTAAGCATGAGTTGGTATTCGTGGCCTGGATTCCAAGTCGCTGTCACTCAAACAACATCACTATCTGATAACACAGTACAACACAAAAAAAAATTACGGGGTTCCGACGATTGATTGTTGTTAAGGAGACCAAAAAAAATATACGTGTGTCGGCGTTTTGATAGATCACATCAGAATTTCATTTAAGAAGCGGTTAAAAATTCCCAGCTCTGGCTTCAAGATTGTCCATTAAAGGTTATATTAGTTATTGTTCACATATGTGGGTCATCCCATTTCTGGCAGGAAGGTTTGACACTCCAATACTGAATTTGATTGGTTTTTAGTGTTTGTGTTAAGTTTTGGGTTTTGGTTTGTTCTGTCATATATAGTAAAATTTTATGGCCAACATTTTTGTAAAACATTTCATCCCCGCCCTTCCCCCTTATCGGGGTGTTTTTTACAATTTCTTAGAATAAAGCCAAAAATGCCGTTATGAGAGGGGAGTTAGAGGGTTAATATGTCCTAAAAAAATATTTGCCATACCATTATCTACAAAAATGCTGAACACCTCAGACGTAAAGAAAACATAGTTTTATATACCGATATGCTGCAAGAACAGGCCAGAGCTGGGAATTTTTAACCCCGTAATTTTGGAAAAAGTTTGAAATTGTTCTACAGTGTAATTATTAATTTTCTTTCCTACCATAACTAATATTTATCTCAGCGCCCTGCTTCCGTGGTATAGCATTGAAGCTCCACCGAAGTAAAATGATTTAAAAATGGTTAAAAATAAAGCTTTGAACAATACGCCTACTCACCGCTAGAGGCGTAACAACACTGTACTACTAATAAACAATTACAGTGTTGTCGTATGAGACGCTTGTGTCACGTTCTCCTACCTATCACCTTACCAAAGAAAAAGACACAATTAATATACATATAGACATATTAATTGTCTCAGTGTTACTTTCTTTAAAAAACATATAATTATAGTTATGAAACACTAACAAAATATTAATGCGCACTTTCTCTGTTAAATTACAAAAACTTAAAAAATGTTACAATTAAAAAAACTATTTGTAACTTTACAACAAATAGTTAAAACATTTGGTGCAATTATAGTAATGCAACACAGTGTATGTATGTTTATTTTATATTTATTTATATATATTTCAATATAGAACCCAATTATTTTTATTTTCTCATATTGAAGTACAAATCAAAATTAAAGGTAAAAAAAAATTCCAAATAAATGCAAAAATAACAATTCATAACCAGACAAAAGCACATATTTTTTTAACAAGCTACTGGTCAGCAACTAAAATGCGTATAAATGCATTGAGCTTAAAGTTAAACCACAAATATTATAAATAAATAAAATACACTGAAAAATATCATTTAAAATTTAAATATCATTAACAATTTAAAAACCAAAACTAATGTTTTTATTTACATTTAATATGAAATAATATCATTTGTAAACAGTTGCAAATAGATTTTTTTGTTAAATTTCCCTTCAACTATTTCTACCAGTGTATTTTTAATTGTTATACTTCCTTTTTCACAAAAAAAAAAAAAAAAAGAACAGTACGGATATTTAGCCACAAGTCAAACATTTGAATGCGTAACAACTGCAGTTGTTTTATGGTTTTTCACTGGAGCACAAGAGTTTATAACAAATGTTGCTGATGACATGAAATAAACTAATATTTAACTTTATTCCTATTTCCGTTTCCTATTCTCTCTTTTTCACAAAAATTTTATTTTTTTTATGTTTTGTATATTAGGTATAGTTTTTAGTCAACTAATTAGAAAAATATGAAAAATAAAACATCAATCATACATACCGTTGTATTAAATTTATATTATATTTTTAACGGCAGAAAATATTATAATTTTATCTAAAATGACAAGAACAAAAGTAACTAATTTTAGTCTTTTCTTAAATTGATTAAATTATAATACAAACTAAATAAATATATTATGTGTATAACTTAAAAATGTGGGAATTTTTTAAATTTTTAGCTTTTATTTTGAACCAGTTGAAAAATACAAATTTATTAACAGAATTGGTCATTGTTGGCTACTATCATCGTTTAAGCAACATATGGATTACGCGCCAAAACAACTGATCATCTTTTGAGCCCAAAAACAAATCAAGCCAATTTCGAATACCCTGTCTGAAGCGTTTTTCGACTAATGATCTCTTCAAAGGAATCAGTTGCATTCGTTCTGGCCACATTTTTGCAGCTCATAATAGCTAAAACCCCTGTTGGTCACACCAAATACAGAGCATTATTAAAGACATGGGTGCCCCGATAGACTAGGCGATAGAGTGCCGGACTATCAGTCAAAGGATTGCGGGTTCGGTTCCTGCCAAAGACTCTGGGTAGACGAGTCAGACATTTGTAGACCAGTCAGACATATGTAAACTAGTCAGACCTTTGGTAGAAAATCGAAGGCATCGCAATGGACCATATTGGTCTCTGCATGAGGGTGTGAGGTGACTCATACCAGGGGCCAAATTACCGCAGTCGATATCGAGTAAAATTTATCGATATTGAGCAAGAAATTTAGTACATTTTATCATTATTTCGATATCAAAATCAGTTTTCGATACGATAGCTGATTCGATCACGAATGCGGTAATTTGGCCCCAGCCTTCCAACCTAACCTAACCTAACCTAATCTTAAAGCCATTAACTTTTACCATTGGTGTAAATTAAGCTGTTTGGCCAGGCTTCACATACAATATGTTGTGCCTCGAGTTATTCTAATGGATCAATTTTTCATCGCAAGTAATAAATCAGTGCAAAATGATTTTCATTTATAGCGCTTAATCTGCAGTTCGGACATGCAAAATGGTCTTTTAAGGTCTGTCGAATTCATTTCATATGGTACCCAATTTTCTTGAGTGTAAATGAATTCTGCTGCTCGCAAATATTTTGAAATTGTTGTTTAAGTAGCCCCCAATCATTTTGCAAATTCTTGCTGAGTTTGACAACAATCTTCATGGAGTAATACCTATCATTCTTGGTCTTCAAACTTTTTATCTGTCCTAGGCGATCTTTGTCTTTCATGGCGAAATCACCACTTCTTAATTACACATTGAAGACGCTGGAATCCATTCACCATAAATTTTAAACTTAAAGAAGTAAAGCAAAACTTCAGCACAGTGGGAAATTTTGGAAAAAAAGTAAATAAATCTGTAATTTATAAACGGTAAATCCGATAGCAATAAAATTTAACATGAATAGAGAGGTAGTATTGCCATTGTGTGAATGTGCCCATTTTTGTTTTCTTTCTTATGTTTGCATTAAACAATTATTATTTTTAGTTGAACTGTTAATTTTTAATTTTTGATATTTCTTTAGTTAGGCTTGAGTTCATTAAATTTAATTTTCATTAAATTATTTTTACGGAAGGTAGGAATTGTTACATAAAAATTATTATTAAAATTTATTGATAATTTTTCGGCTGAGATGGGGATTAAACCTGGGTTGTTGAATTTACATTTTTGCATTAAACTTTATTTATAAATTACATACACAAGAAAGTTAAACAAAGTGCTAATTCACTATGAGTTGTCGACTATTCCCTAGTTAATTTGATACGTGGCAAAGACAAGAAATACATGTTATATATCAATGGATAAGAATTTGTGTCTATTATTTTTTTTTTTCAAAAATATATATGAGTTTTGAAAAATAAGAAAATCATGGTAGATTTTTTTGGAAAACAAAGCAAAAATGTGTTATTTTGAAATTTAAACCAAAATTAAATTTAATGAACTCGAGCCGAAATAAAAAGAAATATCAAAGATTTAAAAATTAACAGTTCAAATAAAAATAATAATTGTAAAATATATGTAGTTTTTAATAAAATGTTTCATTTATTCGTATATTTTTGTGCACCATACTAAAATAAAAAAAGATTAAAATTTCTTTTTTAATACCCCACAATTCCCAAAAAAGTTTTGAAAAATCCCAAAAATGGAATTTTTTTTATTTTTGGCCATATTGTCTATACCAAGGGCGGGATTGTCGCAACCCTTTGCCGAATAATTAAAAACATATTAAGCAATACTTGTATAAAATAGGTTATTATTTTTTGATATCGACGCGATAGAATTTTACATAAAAAATAGCTACATTTCGAATGACTCTGGTCCCCTCGGTAACAAAATATTTTTATTTTTTTTTTTTCATTTAAAAATTACTTTTCCAAAAAATATAGATACGTTATAAGTATTCTTAGAAATTTTTTAAATAATGTAAAAATAATAGAAGTATTTTTCTATGCCATAAAATGTTATTAATCTACAAAAATATTGAAATATTTAAAAACAATTGGTCAATATTGAAATTCGCTTTTATTTAAAAACCATAGTAGGGTGGCTACAAAAGCTAAAAATTTTCTTTTTCTATGCGAATATCTCGTAAACTATAAGAGACAATATTTAGCTATGACAAATTTTTTTTTTTTAAATTTCGACTATAAGTTTTCATATATAATATAAACTTTGAAATTGCATAACAAACGAAGAATTTAGATCGTTTACAATTTCTCACATAGGCCTCGGTCCCCCACTTTAAGGGTCTCTTGCACATGTTGGACTTATAAAGTCAAAATTCAAAACTTAGAAATTACAGATTTAGTTCCTTATTTTTCCAAATTCCCCCACTGTGTGACGCTTTATTATTAAAGTTTATTAAATTGTTGAACAAAATTAAACTTTTCTAAAACCGAGATACCAAGAGAAGAAACATAATCATCATGGAAATGATTGCTACAAACACATACTTAATGTCTACAACCATAAGTTAATGCGAATATGATTGCTTTAGTCATATTATTGTTGAATAACTTGCAATCATTTTAATAAACGCTGAAATTCTTCTTTGCATACGGTTTTAAACTTGTGTGATATTAAATTTATAACAAAGAAGCATAAAATTAGCTTTTTATCTGCAGAGTTTCTTTACTAACTTCCTCTTAATTTTAATTATAATATGGTATATTATGTTATCTGTAGTTAGTGTTTGTCCAGTCTACTTTCATTTAAATATGGTCAGGGAGTTTCTTTCATATAAAGGACATTGGCCGTTAGTTAATTACCCTCAAAAGTGTTTTTTTTTTTTTTGCATTTTGTTAGTTCCATTACATTATCGTCATTATTAACATTTTATACTTGCCTGTCATTGCAGTTAGCACTTCAGCACACAAGTTGTCCCTTTTTGAACAGAAAAAGTGGTCAACAGTGAATGATTTGAAAAGGGATAACTATTTTAAAGAAAACGGTTTTTTTAAACCTAAGTTTTTGTTGTTTTAAAATATGTTTGTGATATGCCAATGACTTTAACTAGATTTTATAATCAAAATAAGTTAAAATTTTGAGTGTAATTTTTAAGCTTCTTATTTTATTCTAAATTCATGCATTTATAATAACGGTTTTGCTTTATGAGATTTTACTGTCCTTTACAATTTTGTGTCAGCGACATGTTCAAAGTGTGAAATGTTCATTTGATAATGAGACCTTTGGGCACCATGATAATATCCTTCTTTTATTTAGTCTGCAACCATATAAACTGATGCATTCGTCATTTGAGTGCAAAAATGAATGAATAAATGAATATATGAATGTGAGAGTGAATGTACATACATATCGATGGTCTCATGTAGAAGGGCCCTAACTCGCATATTTGAAACTTTACAAGAGAAGGTACAAACATAATAGAAACTGTAATATTCAACATGTAACTTTTTTTGTACAACTGCTTATAAAAGCGTTATTTTTTACACTATTGCAATAAATTTTTGTGAGGAGGTGTATTTGCGTTAAATGCATTGGAATCGCAAAAAAACAAATTTCGAAAAAATAGCGAGTTAGGGCCTTTCTACATGAGACCAACGATATGTACTTCTGTTCAGTTGAAAATAAATTTCTGAGCACAAGACCAACAAGAGACGGTGCTTATTAAAAATGTTTAAATTTTTTGAAGCCATTGAAATTTTTTTAAACAGAAAGAACATGTTAAGCCGCATTAGGCTAAATGATTTAAATTTATGTGCAATAACAGAAAATTATAGTTCTACATGATCACTGCAATCATTTCAGCATTATTACAAGTTATTTAAAAATAGTATGGTCAATGTTATTGTTAATATGATCGTGCTTTACATGATTACAATAATCATAAAAATACAATTCGACCACACTACAGAAGTTTTTGGCAATACCTGGTGACAGCACTTTCGATTCTTAGGTGATTTTTTTTTAATCAGTTGAACAATATTTGTACGAGTTCAATGATTACAGAAGTGCTCAGGCTTCCAAAAAGTACTGTAGATGATAAATAAAACGATACAAGACACTAAACGCAGATCGTAAACAAAAATAAAGCAAAAGTTTTATTAAAAGAAACTTATGGTTATACTACGTTCAATAGAATATATACGAATGTCTCCGATAATAATGACGCAAACTGGACCAGCGGTTTAAAAATAACAGACTTATTTATTAACAAATTCAATGCTGATACATTTTGTGTACATACTTTTTGCAGACAATATATGAAAAAACGTTAAAATTTTTGAAAGCTGACAATACGACGCCAAAACTCAAAAGCAGATGGCACCTATGCCAAATCGCCTTTAATCTGTTTATATAAGTTATTACACGACCTTCTGGAATATCGTACAACGTTTCAAGTGTTCTGACCAAATGTTCCGTCCTGTAAATGAAACGACGTGGTTGATTGTCAAAATGTGACTGACTATATTATTAATTTCTGTTATTACATTAACCCCCTGGCCCACGATGTCGAACGATAACGTTCGCTTAGATAAGACTTAAGACACAAACTAGATTGTGGAATAAACAAACTTGATTGAGTAAAAAATAGATACGATAAAAAGTTTGTGTCTTAAGTCTTATCGAAGCGAACGTTATCGTTCGACATCGTGGGCCAGAAGGTTACACTTATTACTAATTGTCGATGCCAGACAATATGAATTATTAGAAGTTTTGTTATTTACAAGTTCCTAATTGGGATTTAGCATGATGTGTTAGGAGGATGCTAACGTATATATGTAAAGGCTATCACACCAAATATTAAATTGTGTAATTGGCTGTTTTAATTTCAAGTTTTCGAAACACATATGTACTTGCATAAAATAACAATAAACCCATATATGACAATAAACACATAAAAAACAATCATTATAAGAAATTTATACGGAAGTAGCAAGGTAAACTATCGTTACTGCTAAGTCATCATTATGCCAAAAAAAAAACTTATCTTAGGATAAACTTACTCTCTGGCCCACGATGTCGAACGATAACGTTTGCTTAGATAAGACTTAAGACACAAACTTTTTATCGTATCTATTTTTTTTACTCAATCAAGTTTGTTTATTCCACAATCAAGTTTGTGTCTTAAGTCTTATCTAAGCGAACGTTATCGTTCGACATCGTGGGCCAGGGGGTTAAAAGTAGTATGAATATAAATGTAGGAATGTAAGAATTTTTCATTAAATTTATAAACAATTTAAGTAAAATAAAATAGATATTTATGGAATCAAACACACACACACACACACTCAACAGCAATAAGAAACACTTGGTCCTCTTACATACGAAAAACAAACACAACTATAAAATTTTTATTATTTGAAAATAAGATTTATGAGTGGTAATAAAAAGTTCTAGCAACGTGCACTAAGAATACTAGTTACAGAAGTAAAATTTAAAGCAACTAAAAACGATTTCAACAAGCTGGAGAACGTCCATTTAACAGCTGAGTTTTGTTAAATTAGTTTTGCAATAAATTTATTGTAAAAATTGTTGGCATTTCCAAATAGCTAGTTCGATTTAGACAAATTTTTGCACGGGCTTAGCCAAGCAGTATTTCAATTTAAGATTTTAACTTGGTTAACACAAACCTTCTGTGGAGGTTCAAAATAGAGCAGCTTTTACAATTAATTTGTTTAAACTCGTGCAAAGTTTTTGTTTTACATCCAACTTCTAAGATTTATATATTTAAATTTATTTATTATTGCTTTGTCTTGCCATTTAAAAATACCAATTTCACTGTGCATTGATATGTTAGCAAGTAAAAGTCTCAAAACTTATAAGACTTTCCTATATTTCTATTCCTATACCTATTCGGTCGTAAATGACTTGGAGTGATTACTCCATCTATTTTCTATACACAGTTATGGACTCGATAACTTCTCCCTGTATACAGCTACTTTCTGTATATTTCTTTCCATCTTCTTTTCTTTTCATCTCTCTTATAGCTTTCAGGCAACTGAAAAGGACCAGCGATATTGGACTTAAGTGGGCTGTGTACTTCACGGCCGCCTGTCAACCTAACCTAACCTAATCTTCATATATGCCCCAGTTGGATAATAAAGTTCTTGTTGAAGAACTATTTACTGCCTCTACCTACCTTAGAGACTTTAAAAAACACCTGAATTCTTTACACCGGTGTGTAAATAATGCTTGCATGTATTTGGTCTTTTCCTTTTACTTTTGACTTCTGTTGTTAAAATTTCAACATGGTTCATGGGGTGTTAAATATTTTATTTTTTGCCAGTTTTATTGTTGATTTTTCTTGTAAACTCGTATTTACTATTGTAAATTTATAAAATGTTTATTTGCCAACAATAAACAAAGCAAATAAAGAAAACAAACAAAAACAATAGCAATAACACACAGAAAATAACAACAAAAATTTCATAAATATTAAATAACAACAGCGCGAAAGAAAGCAAGTGTTTTCAGTTTATTCTTAAAGATTAAATCGAATTAAGAGAGGAAAAGTTGAAAACAAAAACATAAATTAAATTGCGAAAAACTCATTGTTTGCTGTAAACAACAGACAAACAAGCACAATTGCTTGAATTTCCGGCATCTTAGGAGTACTTAAACATTTTAAGAAATATGGGGGAATAATAACAATAAACAAGGGAATGTTTGTTCACATTAAAATATGAAAAGATTAAATTGGGCTTTTTATTTCACCGTTTCGTAGAGAAAGCAAAATTTGAAAAAAGTAATGTACATATTTATATATTACACACGGTCGTATGATTAATATTTACTTGTAGGGTATAATTTCATACAACGTATACGCCAGGGTGTGCTGCAAAAATCACATTTTCTAAGTGTTAAAATCTTTGCTAACTATAGCTAGATTTACACGATTGAAATTTTCTTCAAAATTGCTCTTCAAAATGCTTCAAACTCGTGTAAACAGCAAAATTTCTTCAAAATTTATTTATTTAGTAACTAATAATAACTTATAAATAAATAAATTTTAAAGAATTGTTGCTGTTTACACGAGTTTGAAGCATTTTGAAGAGCAATTTTGAAGAAAATTTCAATCGTGTAAATCTAGCTTAACAATAAAAAAAGGTTTATTTGTTTAACTGATTTTGTATATTTGAAAACAATCAAACAAATTATTTTAAAATTCATTAAAACGGATTTTATTTGCTTTGAACTTGTTGCAATCAATACAATTCAAAATGTTTTCTCCATTTAAAGATAAAAAGTAAAATTGTAAACATTTATTTCTTTTTTAGCTCACTGCCGGCTCATCATGTTCAACCAACAACTTCATATGTACTTATGTGTTTAAAAGCATGAATACATTGCAAGTACGTTAATTTGCATACAATTTAACAATTTTCAATTGGTAAATATTTGCTTAAAGCAAACACACTGAAACATTTATTTAAATACTCTGATGTTAGGGCAGAAAGGAGAAACTTTAACGGAAAGGTAACGATTCAAGCATACTAATATAAAATACACATTGAATGTTAAATAAATACAGAGATAAATTCTTAAATTGTCATCCCCTTTATATAAACAACCACATTCCTACATTTAAAAGTATAATTTAAGACAAATAGTAGATAATGTGATGAGCAATGTTTCCTTGTCGCATTTATTCAGGACAATATTAACTAAAGCAACTATAAATATTTAAATTACTATCGTTAAGGAATATTTTGTTACATTTAATGTTTCGATAAAAGCCTTTAATATTAACTTAAATTATTTAACATTAATATTAATAGTAATTATAATAAGTAGTAGTACAAAAATATATTGTTGAAATTTAAGTTCTATTTTGAATTTGAATAAACAAGTAAGAGTAGTGCGTCCAACTGGCCCGGAAAATCCAGGACATGGCCCGGTTTTGGAACCAGTGTCCCAGTGACATACTCCGGATGGCCTGGATTTTTATTTTGAATTTAATTAAATAAATTTCATTGAAATTGATCATTCATCATATTTTAATTTTTTTTTTTTTTTAATACATTTTATTTATTTATTGAATCTTCAGATGTTGAAATGACAATAAGTTTTCGAATCTTAATACTAAAAGAAAATAATAAGTCCAACCGACATGGCCACTAAAGTTAAGGATGTCTCGTGCAAGTGGGTTTGGCTGGTGTTCAAGTTTGCTGACATATTTTGAGGCATATTTTGTAAATTCGACTTTTACTAATGGCACGCCTAGATCTTTGTGAATTCTAGAATTTTTAACGTACCATGGAGCTGCAGTAATTATACGTAGAATTTTGTTTTGACCCCTTTGAATTTTTTCAATGTTTGATGCTGAGGCAGTACCCCATAATTGAATTCCATAACACCAGATTGGCTTTAGAATTGCATTGTACAACAAAAGTTTGCAATCCAACTTTAGTGAAGAATTTCTGCCGATTAGCCAATTAATTTGCACTGCTTTTAATCTTATCTGTGTAAGTTTTGCGTCGATATGAGACTTCCAAGTTAAACGACGATCGAGGTGGATTCCGAGGTATTTGACTTCATTGTGTTGCGGGATAATTTGGTTATTTATTCTAATGAACGAGCAGGTATATTTTCGCAATGTGAAAGTTATATGAATACATTTCTGTTCGTTAACCCTGATTTTCCAAAGCTCATTAAAAAATTTCATGAGAAAGTTGAATTTAATTAAAATACATACCACTATTTTCCGAAAACATTTATGACTGATTGGGACACCCTTTATCGATGCATATGTAGATTATTTTTCTCGAATTTCAACTTGATAATGATGTTTATAAGATATTTATGAGCACTTAAGTTATGTTCTGTCATTTTCTCTAATACTGTTTTTGGATTTATCTTTATCCATGTATTTAAGTACTATATACTCATATTCCGGGAAGACATTTATATCACGTGTATGTGAAATCGTAAACCGATTCTAACCATTTTCAACAGAACTTTTTCTTCTATAGTACAATAAAAGTGTGCAAAATTTCATAATATAATCTGGAGTATATGTAAAAAAAAAAATATCAAAAATATCTGAAAAAATCCAGGTTGTCAAAAACTTTGGTCCATAATTCGGATCCTACTGAAAATTTAAGTGACAGAAGTCCTGTGCGACTATCGAAAAAATTACCAATAATACCACGAATGTAGATATCTTTTATTGCCTACTCTACCTCCAGGAAGGAATTTAAACTTTAGACAAGGTTGGTCCAACAACAAGCATCGTCCATGCCTACATAACATTCAGCATATTTACAAATTAAATTTCTTGCAGTCAAAGCCCAACTCTTCTTTTCCAATCATAACCACTGTGCGTAGTAATAAATCATGTTTAAGTAGAACTCTATAAAAATTCTAGTTAAATTTTCTATGAGAAACTATACAAATATCAATCACAACCTAATCTCTTTATTACATAAATGTAGCCAAAGGACTGATGTTATTGCTATTTTCTTTTGTTTCTTTGTTTGCAATTATTATTATCTTTTGATTGACTTCCTTTAGTTGGTTTCCCTTTAGAAATTCTATTTAAAAATATTTTCTTTTGATTTACACTCAAATGAAACTTGTTGCTGAAAGTAGAATTTGATTGGAAAATAAATTATTTTTTGTATGATTTCTTATTACAGATTTACATTCGTTAAAATAAACAAACTATTACTTTCGCAGTAGAGACAAATAGTTCAGCTCAGTCAGTCACGTTGGCTTTTCTCACAAGTTATTTCAATCTCAAAACTTTGTCCTACTCACAGTTATATAAAAAAAAAACTAAAAATAAAGGTAAAAATGGTAAGAAAGTAGACAGTCTAAATTAAGACATGGCATGCTACTAAGCTGAAAATTGTTTTAAAACACCTAAACTTTGGTTTAAAGAAGTGAAAGAAAAAAAATATTAAAACAAATGTATAAGAAAATGAATTCTTGTTTTAGTCAGCCTTAAAGGCAATCTGTTCGAAGTTTAAATGGAAAAGAGATTGAAAAAAATGTGTTTTTCCAAAGTTTATTTTAACTTATATTAGTTTCTTTGTAATGTGTATTTTCAGCAATTTGTTGTGGAGTCCTTAGTTGTTTCAGCTGCTTGGCTAAAATATTTTTTATTTTAGTTTTTGTACCGTGTGTTGAAATCAACAAACCAACTTCCGTTTCCTTTTGGCAAAAGCATTTATTTTTTAGAAAAACAGCTAGATTCCAGCAAGATAATAACTTTGTGTGATAGTCTGCTTCAGTTATTTTCCTATTGAAAGTTCTTAAATATAAAATTTATTTAAACGAAATTTATTTTCAAACGAAAAACTTAAAGAATACAGGTTTTCAAATGTTACTAAACATAAACAATAAAATTTAAAACTAACAACACATATTGGTAAATTTTTATAATAAATAATAAAATATATAAGTTTTTGTTTTCAGCTACGCGATTGAACAAATTTGTGTTAAATTAAAAACTAATATTCAAAATAGGGTTATTTTTGCAAGACTCTGGTAAACTATTTTATGAGAATGCTAGTAATATGTTCACTTATCAATCTTGAAGTTTGCTGTGCTCGTTGTTAAACCAATCTGCTACCTATATAACGCCTCTTTAACAGGACAAGACAATAATAAAAATTATAAAACGCAGTGACAATCCTGATGCCATTTAGAAGAATTTGCACTGCTTCCAACACATCTCAAATATGATTTGCGATGTGAGCTCTTGTGTCTTTTCTGAAAAGCTCTAACTAAGGACCTGATGAACATATACTTAATAATAATTGATTTATTTACCATATTGACTTGATTGCCGATAGATCTGCTGCAAAATAACTGACTCTTATCTCGACTATATGACTAAATGTAGGATGCTTATGGTCACGTAGGGACTGTGAACACTTAAGGATATTGCACTACTGTGGTTCTTTACATAGGAACGTTGATTACTGTGTACCCAAACCGATTTGCTAGTGTCCATATATTTTCCGAACAGTAATAAAATTGGTGATATTGTTTTTATTGAAGACGATATACTATTTCAGGCTGATTACTATGCTGCATAAAGCGAGCAACCAGTTGTTTTATGTATTCTCTAATAATTGGTGATCCTGCATTCCTTCTACTAGCAAGGCGGCAGTTACTGGAATAGCGGATAGCTAATCGACATCAAAGTTAACCGCATAGTGTGTAATGCTTATACAGCTATGGACAGAGAAATAGCGCACCAATGTTCTATGAACTGTTAAACATATTACATTGATAAATAACATAAAATTCTATGCCATTATTTTGCTACACTCTGCTTTTGCAAAAATTCGTTGGAAATGTCCTGTTAACCTTTGCACGTTCTACCATATTTTGTTAAAAATAAGGCTTTTTGGTTGGAAAATGAAAAAGCACGCAGTTACCTCGATTTTAAACAAAAATAGAAACTTGGACTTCTCCAAAAGGGTACAAAACAAATAAAAATTGGATGTTCTCGAAAGATGATTATAATGTCATTAAATGTGTTACATCAGATGAAAATTTTCTTTGTGCAAAGAAAGCTGGAAAGAAGCCAAAGCGAAAGACAGTTGGTAAGGATAAGGCAATAGTTTAAAAGAAGTAAGCTAGATCCTTTCAAGTCATCAAGAACAATAATGACTGAAATAAATGAGGAATTTCAATTAAATGTTCTCAGGAGACTTGTACAAAGACGCCTCAATGAAAATCAGGTTTATGGTCATATAAGTAGAAAAAAACACTTCTGACAAAAAAGAATATAAAGGCACGATTGTCTTTTGGAAAAACAGCACCGAAACAAGGATATCAAATTCAGCAAAAGAGTGCTTTTCAAAGATGAAACCAAAATTAATCTGATTGGTCTGAGAGAAAAACGTTTATAAATCGAGAAAAAAAACAAGAATTTAATCCCCGTTACACTACGAAAATAGTAAAGTCCATAGATTTATGTGTCCATGGACATTCGAATAACCAGAGTAACTGTATAGATGATGAATTAGTCAGGAAGAGTACGATGATGACTGAGGAGTCGAATGATGATTTTACCCTAATATGTTTCCTACGAACTATTTGGACTAACAGTCCAACTAGAACTATTTGGACTTGTAATGAACGCACCTATGCTACTGCAAGTTCAATGATTGGTATTCGATTTCATGACCAGATAATATTAATTGTTACGATATGCAGTTCTTTACACTGTCAATTGAGAGATGTTGCTGTTTACCACTCGCATAACTTAACAATATTATCCTGCTGCCCAGGGAAAATATCTAAATATTGATAAAACTATAAAACGCTAGTGATCATGGATGCATATAAATATATGACAGGGGCATTGTCTTGTTTCTTTGTCTTATTTCTATACAGCAGCCATTTGCAAACATTCACTACTTTATTTTGCGATTGTTTTTTATACATACTACGCACACAGTGGAGGTTGCGGAGCTTCATGAAATTTTGCACACATTTATTTTTGATTTTTTAAGAATTTGAATTTTTTTTTTCAAAAATACGCCCACTTTTACGCCCACTTCCCATACAACTTAAATAGAAAATGTGGCATAACTCCCATGATTTCAAATATATCAACTTGATTTTCATAAATATTATAATTGTAGAATGAGCTCCTGAAAATATGAACTTAATCCGCCCATTTTTACGCCCACCTCCCATACAAATGATATTTCAAAAATGCCATATCTTCTGTAAATTTGTAACTAGAATGTTTATTTTTCGCAAAAATGCATATAACATCTATTAAATGCTGTTTGGAAAATATGAAGACAATCCACTCACTGTAACACCCACCCCCCCATACAACTCCAATACAACATTTTCTCAGTTTCACTCTATTTCATTTATTAACAACTTTTTGACATCACAATGTACCGATATGACTACATGTGTCTAACGGAAAATCATAAATGTTTATTTTTTTCGCTCAAAATATATTGTCAAAGGAAATTTTTTTTTTTCAATTTTTTAATTTTTTTTTATTTTAAGTGAAAAAATACTTATAAGGTACATTCGGTGTATAGTTTATAAGTAACAATCTTTTGAATATGACATAGAAAACTATCACATTTGAGACTTGTTCAAATACTTCAACTTTGCGCTGTTCGAGACAGAAAACCAATGGAGATATTTGCATGAAATTTTCAACACATGGCCTTTAGATAGTTTTTAATCATCTGTGCAAAAATCATCAAAATCGGAGAGCAGGTCCAAATTGATTTATTGCTGCAGTGGACACGGTGTGCTACGGTCTCATACTCATATTACTAACCTTACATTTATTTTGTTATTGTAATCAAGAAACAAGTGTTTCTTTCACATTCTTGTGCGATAGCTCATGCAATACTGATTTCTTTTGGTTACATTTTTACAATGTGTGTGTGCTCTGTACATATGTATGCGAGAGTGGCTCAATAGAGTTCATTTTATATTTTTTTAGTAAACTTTTCTTCCCAAATGTTGAATTGTATATATTTTTTTGGCAGTAATTATTACAGCTTTCGGAACCGTGCAAATTAATATTTAATACTTCTATATTTTACAGGTGAATAACTATAATCTGGCGTTGCTCTATTTAGTAGGTAAATCACATGTCTTGTAAAAATTAATTCTTATTGCTTCTAATTGATTGATTAAGTGCAGCGTCCTTTAATCTGATCTAGCAAATTAACTGTTAATAAAGGAATTTAAATCATTTGTAATTAAATAATATACAACAAAACTACATCATATCCTTACTTACAGTTTATCCTGGTTCATTGGTAGCAAAAGCACAAATAAAAACTTAAATTAAATTCAACAGTCATACAATAGCATACTTTGTATTGCTTTCTTTTTAATTATTTTGTTATGTTTCTAACAGCATCAAAATTAACAAAATAACCAGAAGAGCACAAAAACGCCACAACATTTCCTTGTTACATTAATTAACCAGTTTTGTTTTATAAATTTTCTGTATAATAAAGTTTTAATTATAAGCTTTTTTCGCCCTATTACGAATGTATTATTTCCGTTATGATTCTTAAACTGAGACACATATAAAAGGGCTTTTCAAAAAGAACTTTGTTAATCAAAACAAAATAACTAAAACAAACAATTGGAAAGAGTAAGGTTTCACAATTATAAATCAAATATAATATCAAACATTTGTCCACCAGTATACAGTGGAAAAATTTGGAAAAAAAAAAGGGGGAAATAAATCTGTAATTTCTAAACGGTAAGTCCAAGCACATTAAAATGCCTAGAGAGGAAGTACTGTCGAGTTAAAGATTTGAATTTAGATATCATAAACCAACCAGTAACGGTGCCAGCGGTCCCCAATGTTGGGCACTTGGTGTATAAAAGAAATTAAAAATCATTCCACTTCAATATTTGCGATTCGATTTCAAAGATTATTCTATATATGAAATCTACTACTCGAGTTCTAAAAAAAATTGTAACTATATATACGCTTATGAAAATAAAATTTTTAATTTTTTTAGCCACGCTAGTCTGGGTTTTTGCTAATAACGGATTCAAATATATCTCAATGTTTGGACTTGCCATTTAGAAATTACAGGTTTATTTCCCTGTTTTCAAATTTCAGCCACTGTGCAGCATCAAGCATACAGATGTCGATTATTTTATCAAAATTTTCAATCTCATTTTGCCAACATGGTGTGTCTGTGTCATGAATTCCATTAACGGCTTTGAGTTTTAATAATAAGTAATCAATTTGATTTGCGATATGTGGTGTTAAATTGCATGATTGACTGCTGAATTTCGTGAAATATGGGATTGATTTGGTGATTTGGACACGTTCAACATTGAAAGACTTGCCAGCAATTGTTCTTAGAATTTCTGAAGCCCAAATGAGACAATTTAATTAGCCAACTTCATGATAGTGGTCTCAGAAGGATGATTATTATATTAAAATAAAATAACACAGCTTTTACTGATCCACCATTTGCATAGTGAATTTTTGAGCAAAATGTTTTTCTTTGTCAATTGTCAAAGCTTCTACTATTGGCATGTCAACAAGTAAAATATCAAAATTGTCATGTTATTTCTATAAGCACATGTGAGAAAACAAAGTTCTTGTTGAAAACCCCTTTACATAAATGAACATACTCGTATGTGTATGCTAAAGTATCCTGCTCGACTTCATCCTATAAAAATCTACTGAGAGAAGTAGGAAAAATAATCACAACAAAAACAACAACAAAGGACACATTCATACAACACAGACAAATTAAATGAAGTAAAACGAGGAAAGCAACAACAACAAAAATTGCTACAATGTTGAACAGATAAACCTACGATTCCAAGTATAATTGTGGGATAGCTGATGTGCAAAACTGCAACAACAAAATCTGTGAATTGTCAGTTTAACGAAAAAAAAATACTACAAAAGTAAATAACAACCGGTAAGAAAAAACAATGTCTAATGCATACAAAAGAACACACACATGCCATTTTTCTCCTTGTGCTGTCTGCTGCCACCACTTGTTAAAATTTGCAAAATAAAAAAGTTGTTCGTATACACATACACATAAACGCAATTTTCCATGTTATTTTAACTTTTGTTGCTACTAAGTTGGTTTTGTTGCAACTTTATTTTACTCCTGTTATTATTCTATTCTGTTTTATACATGTCTCTTGTTGCCGTTCATAAGCTTAGTTTAGTTTCCTGTTATACCTTTACAGTTTTTTTTTTTATTGTTTCTTATTTTTTTTTTTTGTTAAGGGGAGTTTTATATGAATTTCTAAATAATGCTTTAATAGATGATGTTTACAAGTAGATCATGTACAATGAACATTGATGGTGATGCCCATGGCAGGGTAGAAACTGAATTCCAATTTGCCAATTGTCAAAAATTACTTTGCAATAGTATTCTTTGAATTATTACTTTAAATGAACTCAAGCCAAATAAAATTTCTCTTCTAAATAATAAATTAAAAGTTCAACAATTTTTCACAAAGAAAAAACTCTAAACAGTTGACCGATACTACAGTCAAAATGATTCTGATTAAGTGACAGTTTGAAGGCTATCTTACTTCATAATGAAAAAGGCAACCTTAAGGGTGTTTTTTTAATTTAATCAATTTAGCTTGAAATACAATAAATAGTCCAATGACTGATGCTTCATTCAAGCCATATAAAGGCCTATAATCGATGTTTTATTTTATTAAAGTTAAAGACAATATAAATACGTTTTAAGCTCTATAAAGACTATATAAAGACCTAAGATTAGAGCCTAAATAAGATAATATAAAGACTTACATTGACGCGTAATTAGCATAAAAAAATAACTATAACTGAAGATTGATTAAGATTATATAAGATTATAAGATTTTTTTTTTGGTATTCTTATCCATATTTTTTTTTATTGTACAATTATACCTTCCAAGTGCTTTACCTATTTTAGCTTTTCTATATTAGTCTATTATGACTCGCCGAGTACAATTGATGTTTGTTTCTTTTAATGTTAAATTAGGAAACTTGCAATTTATTTGAACGTAACTTTGCCGTTATACTTTCAACCAAAGAAAAATAAAAATAATTGTCACTACTTTTGAAATGACAGGGTTTTTTTATAAGGATGCTGCTACTCTTAACTTTACTCTGATGCATATAAACTGGTCTATTATAACAATAAATAAATTAAATTCTACTTAAATAACTATATAACAATGGAATATAATTTTCTAATATAATATTATTTATATTTAAACATATCTAAGCTTTTCTTTCAAAAATCTGTAGTGTTGACTTAATTTTGACGCTCACAGTATGCAAACCAACGATTGAAGCTTAAATAATATTATTTAGATCTTTTTACTAGGATTTACTTAGTTCAATACACACCAACAAATTATTGAAAAAATGTATATAAATACAGTCAAAAATGGAGTAGAATATAAATTATGAATTCATCATATGAAATATCCCGCATTTCAAACACTACAATTCAAGCACATGAGCAAATACAAACACCAAATGTAGGAGTTCCACATACTCACACAAAAAGCTAAAAAAAACTCAACAAATCCCAGCTGTATTAAAAGTAAACATTTTCAAATTATTCAAGCGCTAATTATTTACTTTCTGCAATATGAAACACAATTAAACCTCTCGCAATCTTTAATAATTTGTGGTTCTTTGCTGCTAAAATATATGCCTCAACTTGGAACTAGTTCGAAGACCTGCAGGGCTATTATTTACTAAAGAGTTTAAGTATGCCTAGGGTACGGTCATATGTTTGTAGTTTATATGAAAAATACTTGGCAATTATACATTGCATACTGTTAGGCGCTCAGGTAGTCTACGAGCAGACTCACATAAACTTCTACACACAAAGCAGTGATGGAAAACAGTTTCCCCCTATAAACAATATTTATTCTACATACATATATGTGTATATATGTATATGTATAAATATGTATATTTTCTACAACTATTACTTCGCAAGCATTTCTACTTCAATACTTTGAATACAGTATAAAAATTCTATGTTCTCTTAACAAAGTTGCTTTGTTTTTTTTATATTTTTACATCCATATAATGCTAGTTCGTTTTTATTTTTATAAAAACAATTTCTTCATTTAATCATTTTACTAGAAATTTTTTCCACTTTTATTTTTTACGCAATCTACTTATGGTAAAAGTTAAAAAAAAAAAATGTTGTTGAACAAAAAACTAAAAAAATACTTTCAACAACCTACCAGCAGCCTGAGGGTTTTTATTTTGTGCAGTTTTTCTCTGTTTGTTAAGAGAAAACAAAAAATTAAAGCTTTTTCTCCTGGCTTTTAAATTCAAAAGCCATTGTTAAAAACGGATTTTCTATGGTTCTCTGGCTTTGAGTATAACTACAGCACTTCTACTACTTTTTGCTGCATTGAAGCACGTACTTTAATCATTGTAGTTGACTTTTTCCGTTTTTTTTTTT
Source organism: Bellardia pandia (assembly GCA_916048285.2). Taxonomy (NCBI): domain Eukaryota; kingdom Metazoa; phylum Arthropoda; class Insecta; order Diptera; family Calliphoridae; genus Bellardia; species Bellardia pandia. The sequence continues at coordinate 19,111,580 of OU696532.1, read as the reverse complement.
TTTTGCCTTTTCACTTTTTGAGTATTTGTTTGTGTGAGTGTTTGTCAACTTTTTTTTTGTTTTTTGAAACGTACTGGAATTATTAAAATAATTTTTGTCGTATTTTTTTAATTATCATGAAATTCTAACTATAAACACGCTGATTTAAATTATTTTCAGCTTAATTTGTTTTATAGAATTAAACAAGGAACAGTTTGAAATACAAAAAGATTTTTTTTTTTTTTTTTTTTTGATTTTTAAAAGATTTTTTTTCAGGGTTGGTAAAATTCCAGCTCGCGAAGAAAATTTCATGTATTTCTTTCTTAGAAAAATTATATTCGAGATTTTTATTATTAATTTTTATGTCAATTCTTTATTTATTTCTTTTGCGCCCATACAGAAATAAACAACTTGTGTAGAATTTCCTTAGTAGTCCTTTTTATTACAAGAACGAAATGTATTTTTTGTCATTTCAAAAAAATTAAATCATAATTCCAAAAACTCATAGAATCAATTAAAGGAAAATGAAACTTAGAAAAAAGTCGCAATATGTTCATACAAATTTGTCAATGAAAACATTACAATGTAAATCTTTGCAAATCATTATTAATTTTTGTTCTTTAGTTAAACAATGTTTACTAAACATATCAATTAAATTTCACACATATAAATATACATTTGTATTTCTGTGTCAACTTTTTCTTCACATGCTTTATGTAAAAAAATACATTTCCCGATTTATACTTTTGAAATCAATTCATGAAAGAAAAAAAATTGTAATTCTTATAAATAAATGTCATTCGCGAATTTTATTTTTTTCTTACGCGAATCGAAAAGTAAAATTCGAATTAAATTCGAACGAATTAATTTCTTTTGCGATAGAAATCAATTTAAACATTCCTCGTACTGTGGTTTTTTAAACCCTTAAAAAAAAGTATTATTAAGGGTAGTTTATTTTTGTTTTCAAATTCCAGCTAAAATGTATGCAAACGTGGTTTAGTATTCGCCTAAAAGGTTTTTAAATTAGTAAATAGAGCTCAAATAAAGTTTGGTTAGGACTATATAAAAGCCTAAGATTGTAACTTGATTAAGACATTATAAATACCTACGATTGAAGATTGATTTAGACTAAATAATGACCTACGATTGAAGCTTGGATAATAAGATCTTAAGAGCATATAAAGGCATACGTTTGAAGATTGATTAAGATTAATATTATGAATCAGGCTTGAGTCGTCTTAATCAATCTAAAAGACTGAAGCTGGATTAAAACTATAGAAATAGCTATGACCAGTGTTGCCAATTTAGCACTTTTAGTGCTAGATCTAGCACTTTTTAAACTCATGTAGCACCAAAAAAAAGTAATCTAGCACCTAGCACTTTTCTTAGCATTTTTAAATATTTTTCTAGCATTTTTAGCATTTTTTTTTAAATTTTTGGTATTTTAATAATTTTTTAATTATTTTCCCGCAAAAATATCTTTAACAATCAAGTTAATTTGTGTTTTAAATTAAACTATGTATATAAATATGCATTAAAAAATACATAAACTAACCCCTTCTTTATTTAAAATTACCAGAAAATATAAAAGTTTTACAAAATACAGATTTTTTTTCGGTCGAAAACGTTTTAAGTTCCCAAAAAGGCGAAATTTTACCAATTTTAAAATTATTTTGTATTAGCGACGAACAAATTGGAAAAATAATTGACCAATATTCCAATATTTTATTTTTTTTTAAGAAAAGATGTATTTTCAATAATTTTATTCATATTTAAGTATGAAAATGAATTTTAAAGAAATACAGATCTCATAGTTTACTATAAAGCCAATTTTTTTCATTTATTTTTGTTAGCACTTTTTTTAAATTTTTAGCACTTTTTAGCATTTTTTTGAGAAAAATCTAGCATTTTTTCCCAATAATGTTTTGGCAACACTGGCTATGACTGAAGCCTGATTATGGTTATATAAAACCAAAATGAAGCCTGATTAAGACTATATGATGATTGGTATTGATTTAGTCATGATTATGACCATATAAAGTCCCACGACTGAAGCTTGATTAAGACTATTTAAAAACTTAAGATTGATTTGAATTACATAAAGACCTAAGATTAAAACTTGATTAAGACTACATTTAGACCTACTACTAAGGTTTAATTATGACTATAGAAAAAACCTGCCTCTGAAGCTTGATTTGACTAATGATTAAAGCGTGTTTAGGACTATGTAAGACTAATGATTGAAGCTTGATTAGAACTATAGAATAACCTACGACTTGATTATGACCATATAAATAACTACAATTGAAACTTGGTTAGAACTGTGTAAGTCCGCTGATTGAAGCTGATTAAGATTATATAAAGATCTATTTCAGTTAAGAAGACATATGATTGAATCTTAGGCCCCTATTATGAGCTGCATTCGACAATCGATATTCGCTGGCTATCGAAAATCGTTTATCGAATATAAAATTTGTATTATGAGTTAGCATCGTTGTTCAACGAATTTTTTATCGAACACAAATTTGCTGTTGACGCTGTATAAAACTGTCGAAAATGTATTTAAAATGTAACAATTTGTTTGTTTTTTGGTTTTGGTCAATCAAATACTACTTGTAAATTACTTTTGTTAATATCCTACAGGTCGTAAGTAGAAAAATGCAATTGTAAAATCTCGTTTCTCTCATGGAAGAAGATCCAAAGTTCAGGCAGCCAAAAAATGGGAGGGCATTACACAGAAGCTTAATTATATTCATCAGACGAATCATTAAACCATAATTCCGTGGTGGTCATTTCAAATTTAATTTATTTTTCTTTAAGAATTTGTAAACAAATATGGCGCCAGCTGATAGAAATGTACTATTGTGAATAACCCAAAAAGAGTGATTTTCACAATAGCGTTTTTTCATTGAATGTGCACCATAATACCAAATGAAAATTCGTTCGATAAGCATTTTCGACAACAGTCGAAAATCGAATTTTGCTCATAAAAGGCACCTTAATTAATATTATACAAATATAAAAAAGTCTCTTCGATTTTCTTTATATTTATTGTTTCCATATACATATGGATGAATTGAGATACATACATATATATATCAAATCATTTAATTAGCTTTCTAACCACAATTACTAAACACGTAAGGCTAACTAAAAAAAAACAGCATTTAACATCTACAACAATCATGAACAAAAACAGCTGCAACACAAACGTTAATAATGATGATGAACCGAAGTCAAACACAATTATTGACAAGTGACAGATGATTGAATGAATTAATTAAAAAAAAGAAATCAATGTGCATGAATGGAGCTGAATTGTTAATAATATGCTTGGTTATGTGGTTGGCAGGAGTAAGTGTGTAGGGATAAATAAAATTGATAAATAATAATGGTTGTTTAAGCGAACATAAAAGAAAAACTCAATTGTAGGGAATTTTTTTTCCAAACAAAACAAAATCTGACATACTGTAATACTTTCACGTACTAACTTAACATAATGATTGAAATATTCCATTCTTCATCCCCTAACGCGTTGTAATCTCTAACTGCTTGCTTTCTGCATCACACATTAGAAACTCCTGACTGTGAGGTTTTAATATTCACATGAATAGTTATATTCACTGTAGAAGTTTTCTTTTTTTGTCATTCTTATTTCCATATCCTTCATTTTATTTTAACTTTTTTAATTTTGTTACTTTTGTTACTTCTCATATGTTTCTACGTTTAGACATTTTTTGCATTGTCAGGCTAAACGAGTGTTTATGACATCTTTAATATTGAGCTAACATAAGTGGAGTTTTTATTTCTTTTGTTTTCCTTTACTTAGTAGTACTTAAGGTTTAGATGCCAAACAAAAAAAAATATAAAATAATGACTTGAAAATAATTGAAATATTTTCAATTTGTTCTTTTTCATTCGTTTAGTGTTTGTTGTCTCAGCAATAATATACATTTTCACTTTTAATTGGAACATGTGGAAGAAACATTTTTGACGAAAAGACAATTATAAATTTGTTTTTGGTTTTGTTTCAGTATCTGGCAAATGTTTTTGACAACATGCAAATAAATTACGGAATCTAAAATAGTTTTATTTTTTATTTTTATTGTAAACTCCGGCTTTAGTTTTAACTTTAGTAGCTTAATTATCACTATAAAAAAACTTACGATGAAAGATTAATTAAGACTATATATAGATCTAAGTTTGAAGCTTGGTTAAATACATAAAAAGAGCTTGAATGAGATAAAATAAAGAACTAAAATTTAAGCTTGATTGAGATTAATTACAAACCTAAGACTGAAGCTTAATTAAAACTGTATAAAGACCTAAAAATTAAACTGGAATAAGACTATTTAAAGAGTTATGATTCAAGTTAAATTAAAACTATATAAAAAACTGCGATCAAAGCTTGACCATATGAAAATGGAGGCATGATTAAGATTGAAACTTGCTTAGACTATAAAAAATTTAAGTTTGGAGCTTGATTAGGACTACATAAGACGTACGATTAAAGCTTGATTAGGACTATGTAAACTTAAGATTCCATCTTGATTAGCAATATATGTATATAGACCTTGTTTAAATTAAAACTTCTTTTATCATTTAATTTGAATTTCCCAAGCCTGAGCCTTTGAGATCCCGTGCGATTTTAAATACCATGAAAAGTCCAGTTCATTAGTAACCAGCAAACCATAAGGTCGCATCTCAATTGCTTCCATGCCATATACCTGAGTATATTTGAAATAAATAATTGTAAGTCACATAAATACAGCATGCTGAGTAAACAAATAATTGCTAAAACAAACCTAACCTTTTATCGACTGAGTGTTTTTCGAATTCCTTTATTAAATACTTTACATTATCTGGCATAACCAATCTTCCTTATTACACTTACATTCCTCGTTATATGCTTTCAATTCATCAATTTAAATCAATTAAATTTATTACACAAAATTAGTTTGGCAAATATTTAGTAAAACTAAATCAATTAATAAATTAAATTAAAGCTCCCTGCTAGTACTTCAAATATTTACAAAATAATTCAAATTCCAACTACAAATAGAAACACTGACATTTCATTTGATATTAATGCAAATAAATTATATTATAGCTATATCAATAACTTTTAATAAATTAGTATTAAATTATTAAAATCCCATTGACAATGACGATTAAGTAGAATAAATAGAATCAATCGAATATTAATTGCATTACAACGATAATACTCATACGCACCACAGTTCTCCTATTAGAAGAGAGTGAGAGAGTGTTTATAATAATAAAATCAGACATGGAAAAGTTGATACGATTGCATCAGTGTTGCCATTCTAGCACTTTCAGTGCTAGATTTAGCATTTTGTTTCTCGAAAATCCATTGAAATTTTTTAAAATTATGCTAAATGCTTTGTAGCTTAATTTGCATGATAAAAAAAGTTAAAATATATATTCCTGTTCTAAAGAAATATTACATAAAAACAAGACAATTATTTGAAATACCATTTCATAAAGTGTTGATTTATTCGAAAAGGGTTTAAAATAAATTAATTAAATGAATAATCATATCATAAAACTATACAATAACAGAAAGCTACAATTCAATTGATAATGTCAATTTTATTTTAGTATTTGTAATATATATTTCATATATTTTAATGCATAAAAAACGGAAATAAACTTCCATACAATGTGTGAAAACTATAATATTTTAATTAGCTTAATATTGATTACAACAGTTTTTTGTATTTAAATCATTGTATCATTTATTAATAATGTTTTATCGTTAAACAATTTATTTATATTTTAGAAATAAAATTAATTTATTTGTATCCGTTTTATGGCAACATTCAGTGCAAAAAAAATTAGAGTTTTATAAAAACTGGCCACAGTTGTTTGGCGCCAAAATATTTATTAATTTTAAATAGACTGCCAATAAAATATAACCTAAGTTAAGACATGTAATAAAAGTAATAGTCGCAATATTTATATCGATGGTCTCATGTAGAAAGGCCCTAACTCGCATATTTGAAACTTTACAGGAGAAGAGAAAAACATAACAGAAACTGTAATATTCAACATGTAACTTTTTTTGTACAACTGCTTATAAAAGCGTTATTTTTTACACTATTGCAATAAATTTTTGTGACGAGGTGTATTTGCGTTAAATACATTGCGTTAAATACATTAGCAAAAAAACTAATTTCGAAAAAATAGCGAGTTATGGCCTTTCTACATGAGACCAACGATATTATTTGATAAACAATATTTTTGTGTGTAAATGAATAAGTCAAACAGATAACAAATTTCTAACATTTGCCTTCCTTATAAGTATAACTTGCCATAAAATATTAAGGGTGTAAAACTGGATGCTAGATGAATAAAATAAATACTTAAATAATTAAATATTGCAGATAATTGCAAAAACATACATTATTCTGGCTTACACTACAAATGAGATTTAATACTTAAACTAAATAATTTCCTTAGTCACTTTCAGTCACATAAATAGACACCAAGTTACATTCAAAAAAGAAAATCCTTTTGATTCTTTAGTAAGTCACAAACAACTATATAAACTATATAAAATAGAAGAAAAAAAGTAACATTTTCATTTCCTTGTACTTTTAGTTAAACAGGAACAAGAAATTGTATTATACAATACAACTGCTTTGAAATTTCCATTCATGCTTAACAACCTGTACGTGCACACTGTATCTGCCTGACACAAGGAATAAATGCACATACTTTTTTAAGGAACATTAAATAGAAAGAAACGAAACTTCTAAATAAAAACGTAACACAGTCGCTCTCTCAATAACAAAGCTACAAAAATATAAAAAAAAACTCTAAAGTGAAGTAAATACTCGTATGGAATACTTTGTTTATTGAAGTTTTTGTTGCAGTTTTTTGTTGCTCATTCACCAATATTAAATGTACAAAAACTCTTTTATTGCAGGAAACAAAAATGTAGAAAAGAAAATATAAACACATGTTTATGAATAGCGTATATACTATAAAGAAGTTTATTTATTTATCTGTGTTAATTGTTAGCTAAGTTTAAAATAATAATTATAGGTAAATAAAAAATGTATTTCTATTTAAATACACAATGAATTCTAAATACAGGGTGGCTCAGAAAGACCGAAGTGGTGTGAATTCCTTATAACTTTGTTATTATAATTTTGTTTTTCTTTTCTTTTCAGTATTTTGTAAATAAGACTTGGACAATTTATAATACTGAACAACGTGCCCAAATCGTTGAAATTTACTTTTCAAATCAACGGTCCATTGCACTGTGGGAGAAATGGTCAATCTAGCTCCGATTAATTAAATATTTCAAAATATATTTTTGCGCCAGAATCGTTTTGCGTTCGATAACTGATACATCAGATAGATGATTGACATCTTTCATTTTGTTTTGTTCTCAATATTCGCATGTCTATTAAGCTTCAAACACAACATATGTTGCACCAGCTGCATTCAAAAGCTTTCCCGCCATTTTTAAGCACTAGCTGCAATTTATAATAATATTTTTTTGAGTTGAAATAAAATTATATTTAAGAGAAAAGTTTTTATTCAGGCTACTAGTTCTAATAATTAAGAATACTATTGTAAAGCGCGGTGTATCAAAGTATGTAGTCATCATCCCATCTCCGGTTTTCGTAGTTACAAAAAATAACTCAATCAACCAAAAAAGGAGGAGAAATGACAACAAAAACATACATACAATTGCTGTTATTGATCTACAAAAAAGGTAGACGCAGCAAGAAAAGCAAAAACAAATTTGTAATAATACAAATTTCATAAACAATAATAAAGAATACACACACATTGTAAATGTACGTAAATTTCGTTCTAACTCAGAACACGTTAAAAAGAAATATCATAATTCGTGAACTCTATTTCTCAAAAAACGGTGAGTTAAATAGATGATATTTACAGAGTGATAGTGGACAATGAAGATTGCTGAAGACGCCCTTGGCCGGGTAGAAAATGCATTCCAATTTGCCGATTGTTCCAGTACTTTACAATAGTATTCTTAATTATTAGAACTAGTAGCCTGAATAAAAACTTTTCTCTTAAAAATTAAGAAATATTAGTTCAATTTCCATCTCTAATTATTAAAATTATATTTAGTTTTTGTACTTGAAGTAAAAGGTATGTATTAACTAAAAAAAATATTTTTGTGTTCTGTGATTGTGTTTCGTCTTTTAAATTCGTTGTTCTTTATAGTGCTAGTAAGAAATATAATGTTTGCTATTAATTTCACCTATTGAAGAGTAAAACTTCTGTGATTCGACTGGATTCGGTCTAATTTTTGTTTTTAAATTTAATGTGGTGTCTTGTTATGTGAAGTGTCTAATATGAGCTGCAACTTTTTCAAAAATAATATTTTTTAGCTACAATGTCAGTGTCAAAGCGAACACTATTTTTGGTTTGGATTAAGGAAGATGAAGCTTCAAAGAAATTCTGTCGAAACCTGTGTTTATAACAACATCATAGATATAAGTAAATATAATGACGGCCAACGCACTGAAATTGCCAAAAGGGTTAAAAATTTCGTCTCCAAAATAGGTATGAAGTGGAAAGAAAGCCACCGATCTCGGAGGATTTTTGAGGAAAATGATAAGATGTGGTTAGATGATGAAATTTTATTATTAGACTCAACTTCAACTATTTACTAATTTATTAATTTATAAATTCAGCGTTATATGACGTACAATGGCTTAGGGATATGAAATTAATACGGATGCTTTCCAACTGTATGCATTCCACACAGCAACTATTTTTGTCGACTTATATCCATGGTTTTACATGCCCTCTTCTGTCCATAGAATTTTAATACATGGTGCAGATATCATCAAATATGTTTTACTTCTAATTGGCATGATGTCTGAAGAAGCAGCAAAAAATAAAGACCTTAGAAAATTTCGCCTTCATCAAAATTCGAGGAAAAATACAATGGAAGACTTGGCACATAGTCTATTTATTTCTTCAGATCCTTTCATTACCATGTTGTCGAAAACTTCAGTGTCCTCTTCAAAAAAGGATTAGCTATTAGATATGTCCATGTTGGAAAATTTTGTAAGGCCTGCCGTAGAAAACCATCCGCAAATATGGTATCAACAGGATGGAGCCACAGCGCACACTGCGAGGGCCACGATGGCTTTTTTACGCGACATCTTTGGTGAAAGTATAATTTCGCGTAGAAGCAATTTTAATTGGCCTCCGCGTTCCCCGGATTTAAGCGCTCCAGACTGTTTTCCTTTATGTTAATAAGCCTAGGACTATTGAGGAATTAAAAACCAATATTCGAGACGAAATTAACAACATAACACCGGAAGTTTTGCTAAAGGTCATGGAAAATGTGTTGGAAAGAGCACATTTGTGCGAAGCAGAAAATTGCCACCACTTGCGGGATATCATTTTTAATAACTAATCTGAAAGTATTCCCTATAAATTTACTGCATTTAAAAAACAAAAAATTAAAATAAATATGTGTTAAATAAAAAGTTTTAAGGAATTCACACCACTTCGGTCTTTCTGGGCCAACCTGTATGAATTACGTATGAGTTATTTTTTATTAATATAAAATTCATATATTTAACAAGTATACGCTCAGAGGTACAAATTTCAAAAACACTAATACACTGTATTGCATAACTATAAATACACACAAAATGTTTCTTAATTTTGTAAGTTAAAGAAAAACAGTACATGTACTTGAAACGAATAAAAAACAAATATTATTAAACAAAAAATGCAGAAAATGCATTCCAATGTGCCAATTTTCTACAAATATTTCTTTGCAATGGTATTCTTTGAATTATTAAATTAATGAATTCAAGCTAAGTAAATTTTCTCTAATAATAAATATAAAAAGTTCAACTTTTCAAATGTTTCATTAATAAAAAACAAAAATATACAAGGCACGGTGTAAAAAGGTTGTTGAAGTTTAAGTTGCAAATAACAGAATCTACCATAAAGGAGAAATGACAACAATAACATGATATTGTTAACCAACGTTAGACGCAGCAATAAAAACAACATAATAGTCCCAATTTACACGAAGCAATTCTGTAAGCTTAGCTGATTACCTTTTAGACATCAGGGTGAGGGGAAGATAAGACGAGTAAACACCAGGGATGAAAAATAAGATTTTACAAATTGTATTAAATTTCAAGAAAAGATGACTTCAGCAAATCCTTTGTTTGGATTAGATTGGAGACAGTCGAAACAAACAATGCATTACAACATAAAAGCGGCTTAGACAAAATGTGCAAAATAATTTTCAAAATGGAACGAACACAAAAAATGGGATAATGATGAACTTTTTAAAATAAATTTGTGCAATGTAATAATATAGGGAATAATTCTAAATAGTGCTATATTAGTCATTGGGGTGCTATTCTATTTTTGACTCTCAAATAGTGCTAAAAAAAAGTACAATTATACCAACGTTTGCATCCCTGGTACACACTAAATTGTACTAGCAATTCTTGTTCTTGATACATACGAATGAGAGTGTAAAAACATACATATGTGTATGCAAATGTGTGTATACTCCCACTCAAAAAAAATACGAGTGATTTAGGCAATTATATTAAAAACCGAAGAAATTTTATTACATAATTATATTCTATAATTACATCAATTTTTTCAATAAAAATTGCGTCGTGTAAATTGCGACATAATAAGAAGAATACACACACATTGTAAACGTATGTAAATTTCGTTTTAACTCATAACATGTAAAAAGAAATATGATTAATTTCTCAATAATGGTGAGTTAAATAGATGATGTTTACAAGTAGATCCTGGACAACAAACATCGCTGATGACGCCCTTGCTTTCTAATGTGCCAATTGTCTAAAAATATTTCTTTACAATGGTATTCTTTGAATTATTAAATTAATGAACTCAAGCCAAATAAAATTTTCTCTAATAACAAACAATTACATTAGTTTTTATTTTACCTTTTAAAAATATGTATATAAAAATTGTATTTAGTGTTTCATTTAAAATAATTTTAAATACCAATATTCACAAAAAAATTAGACTTTAATAATATGTTAGGCTTCCTTTTTTGAATCAACTCAAAAAGCATACTATTCATCAGATTTATTATCATACCTTCAAATATAGATCTCCACATATCTGTAAAAGCTTTAGGTTATAACTGCTTTTTTAAGGTGATATAGGCTTTCATATTGTCGGTTTTCAGCATAAATTCGACGGTCTAGTATTCCACAAATATTCGTAATGGGGTTCTGATCTGGATAATATGCGAACCATTCAAGTACATTAATATTTTTCGAAGACAACCTTCCCTTTGTTTGTCGACTTACATTATAGGATTTTTGTCTCGTTAAAAATTAATTATTTCTCATTACTCTTTTCTAAAAATGGCACTAATTTATCACCTAGTAACTTTGTGTAATCAAAAGAATTCAGCTTGGAAACGCCAAATCAAATATACTGTCTTCACAAAAAGCTCCCCAAGCCATGAAAGGACCGAGATTTATTTCTAAGAAACATTTTTTATATTTTTTATTTCTAAATATATTTTCCTTTGGCAGTAACGAAGCCATTTTCATAGTATCACATTGCAAATGTTAAAAGCCCATTTCACCCTGCCTCCGTATGTTTATGTTGCATGAATATATGAATGAATAAATAAACAGAACTTTAAATACATAACAGGCATCAACATCATCTGCATCATGGTAGAGAAATTAGAATAGCAGCAGCAAAATGAACAAATTAAACCCACAAACTTTTCAAGTGAAATTATTTTCATTTATTCGAGACTGTATAGCAAACAGTATATCAAATGTTTCCTTTGTTATTACTTGCTTTATTATTGTTCACAAAATTTATGTTTGGTTTTCAAGTAAAAAAAATATATTTTTAAACTTGTCTTTGAATTTTGTGTGTAGATTAATTTAAGACAACAATTGCAAATTGTTTATATAATCAAATATTTAATTAAGATACTAATAAAAATTTGATTTAAATCCCAAAATAAACAAACACAAAAAATAATTTAATGTAGCAGAAGATATTCCTAAATATTTATTTAAAAAAAAAACAAATTTTAAATTTGTCAATATTTCAGTTAGTTGAATAATTTTGGCGGGAAAATGAACTAAAAATTTTTAATTTATATTACTGTCTCTCTTACATTTTTATTTTAGTAAAACTACAAAAAAATCAAATAAAATATACTTTGTATAAATTATACAACACAACTAACATTGCCTATTTTTTGGCGATATGTAAGACATTTTTCACTGCATGCTTAAGGGCTTACTGCTAGAAACATACATAGGTTTTTACAAATTATAACAACTTATATTTTACAAACAGGCTTTAAGTATTTGCTAGTAACATTTCTTCTCTGTATCTGTTTTTATGGCCATAAATGTAAGCAATATCCCTAATTTCATCTTCTTATCCATTTATTTCATGTTTTCCCTTATTTTGTCTTAAAACACACAATGAAAAATTACATTGCCAACATATTAATGACTTTGCTAATTGGGAAAGACGCAAGTACCAAAAATAAATTATTTAAAAGAATAAATGTGAATAAAAAAAATAAAGCCCGCCACATTTAACGTGACACCATATATTACCCAATTAATAAAATTTAGTTGCAAACATATAATTCACATTCTCATATACAAACTAATTAATTATCTGAATAATATCTAACATAATAATTATATTTATTACAATTAAATACAACTTGAAACCGTAAAGGTAACTGATAAATAAAGAAAGGGCATATATAGGAATTTTCAACGTCCCGAACGCGACGTTTATACACATTTGGAGTAAAAATTAAAGTTAATCTGAATAATTTTTTATTTCGGTTGTATCGATTAGTTGTTTCCCATATTTTTGTTTGCGGTTTCCAATCGATTTTATTCTATATTTCCATCCATGAAGTACAAAGATCCTGAGTCTGCTGCTAAAAATGCTGATTTCAATAAAAGAAACATTTCTGATCAACAAAAAATATTTGGGGACATTTCTATCCAATTAAGTCTTTCCGACGGACATAGCTAGATCACTTTAGATTCTAAAAATTTTAGTTTCTTATTTTGTGTTTCGGAAGTGATCCTTATATTGAGCTATGACCTATAATGGACGATCTTCGTAAAATAAAATTAAACACATAAAGTGTTGGTACGATCAGTCGCCTTGTAGTCAAGACCTTGAACCGTCCGACTATTATTTGTTAAGATCGATGCAGAATGCTCTCTCTATGATACGCTTCACTTCAGAATAGGGTATCCAAAATTGGCTTTAATAATAAAAAACTGAATCAAGTCCTTTTCTTTTTTCTATTTATTTTCTTTTTTCTTCCTACTTGTTGAAACTGCATAAATTACAAATAGAGTTCAAAACAAAACAAAAATAAGATAATTTAAAAAACCCACAAACAAATTACGAAAATAACAGTATGCAAAATGCAAATTATAGTTAATTTATAATAAAACGCAACAAAACGAACAATATTTTAAATTATACTTACAGTTAATATTGGGATTAATTCCTATTCTTCCTATTTCTTTTTTTTTTTTTTTTTGTTTGTTGCTGTTTTCTGAAACTACATACTCGTACATTCTTCTTTGTTTTTATTTTGCCTTTTTTTTCTTTTGAATGAAAAGTCACTTTTATTTTTTTTTAGAGGCCAATTCTATTCTTTTTTAGACACTTTTTACCTGTAAACACTTGCACACTATTAAATTTTAAATTTTTTATTCATTAAATACGTTTTTGTAAAATAAAAATAAACCACAATTAGAACAACTACACATCCTCATACAACAATTTATGTTTTTAACTAAACATGAGATGTTTTAGTTGGTGGAGACTTTGCTCCATTTTACTATTCTCTGCTATTTGAATTTTCTGGTAACTTAATAGTGAATCCGAGATGTTATTTGTGCTCTTATGTTTCCTGTAAAGTTTTTTAAATGTAAAATATTTAACAGTTGTTTCTCCTAAGTCTCTTTTTGCTGTAAATAAAATTGTTGTTTTTACAGTTTTCTCTCTTAGCTTAAATATGTTATTGTTTTGTTGTTTACCGTTTTATGTTATTTGATTTTGTTATGACCAGTGATGCCAACTTTTGAGACTCAAAGCGCATAAACGTTTGGGCTAAATGGAAAAAATCCATATAAAGCCACATCCAATTTTCTTTTTTTTTGCGTTTTGAGCGACTAAAATCGGGCTAAATCTAGCCCGAAAAGGGCTGAGTTGGCATCGCTGGTTATGACTATTACCATGGTGTAACTATACAAGGTGAGTGCAACTCGGCAACAACTACAACACAATACAGAAACAACAGGCATTTTGTTTGTGTAAAATAAAGTACTACTGTCAAAAACAAAAATAAGTGCTAAACTTTTCCAATGTAATAATACAATTTTTATTTCAAATGTTACAAATGTAAATTATAGTTTCTTCTAATTTTGTTCATAACAATTGTTGACTTGTTTTAATAGATTACATTTCATATATTAATTCAAAAATTTCCGTGTTCATTTACTTACCACACCGAAAGAAATTTAGTTGAAATATTAATAAAAGTTATTTTTTATTTCTCCAAAAGTATATTTTGGAGTAAAAAAAAGTAAAAATATGTTTGAGAAAAAATTGTTTTTTATCAAGCAAAAAGCATTTAGCATAATTTTTAAAAATTTCAATGGATTTTTTATCAACAAAATGCTAACTCTATCACTGAAAGTGCTAAAATGGCAACACTGGTGTGGTTATCGTTTTGTTTTTATGTTTTCTCTCAAAACATTTACATTTCAGGCTCATAAATACTACAATCAGTGTTGCCACGAAAAAAATTTTTTTCTAACCAACATTTATGAAAAAATAACCAAATTTAAATGCATGTACTATTTATTTATTTTTTGTAATTTTAACTATAACTTGTACTTTAAGGTAACAAAAAAAAACATAAAACAACGTATTTTACAACACAACTCCTAATACTAAAAAATAATTTTCAAAAATTCACTACATTTACTTCGAGCACAAACAAAACCAAGCAAAACCATATATGTAACTAAATTCCTTTATGAAAAGCTGCCATTACAAGGCACTGTAATTTTTTACACTCAGAGTTGATTATGTTATATTAAAGTAATTTAATGGGTGTTGCCAATGCAACAATTTTGCTGATTGGACTTTTTACTTTTTTAATTAGAAAAAGTAAAAATGTTTGTAAATTCACATAGTAAATATTTTCAGTAAAAAAAATAACCAAAACAGAAAAAATCTACACATGTACACATTGAGAAAAAAAATAACCAATTTTGGTTAAAAATAACCAAAAACGGCAACTCTTTGAAGTTAATTAATGTTTTATTGTTTTTACAGTTTATGTTATAATAATCTCTCTTGTTAGGTTGTTTACCATTTGATGTTATTTGTGTTTGTTATTGCCTTTACACTGTAAAGTTTACAGCAGTGGTATTCAAAAATAAAAATGAAGATGGATTGGTGAGAGATTTTGCCCAGCAAACATATTGTCAAGGGCTTAAAATAAGAAAAAAAGATAGAGTGTTTTCCAAGTGATTCAACAGGTGATTGATGTTTGGGTTTTTCTTTTAATTCTGCTTTACATGTTTTGTCAGTTACATATATTGTTGTAAAAATGAAGATAATAATGATGTGATGGAAAAGTTTGGTGTATTAATTGAAGAACTTGTTCAAGAGATACATATTTTGTTTAATCTTTTTGGGTTTTTTGGATACGACGGATCTACGGAGGGTCAAAAAATGTTTCTAAAATTCATGTTTAGAAAATGTTGTATTTATAGTATGTATATTAATTTCAAATCAGTTATCTCTAATCTATAAAAAGTTACAGGCTTAGACTTGGGTAATACATATTATAGATTTATTTGCAGCAATCAACAGAGGCTCTAACTATTCAATAAGAATATTACACACAAACATTTTTAAAATATATTTATATATTTATTTGAGTAGTTAAGCACACATTTCATTAAATAATAGCTAAAATACTAATTTAATAAATTTGTTAATAATAGTATTAAATATTTAGTTACATTCACATAGAAAAACCAACATTAGATTCAAAAATATATACATATGTCAGTCTTTGGCAGGCAATTGCCGAGTAAACATCTTCTTTCTCGGGCGCTTGTGTATTAAATAAAGTTTTTATTAGTGTTTCTCAGCACTCTTTTTTGTCTCTATAAAAAAGTTAACGGTAGTTTGTTTTTTCTTTTTATATTTTCTGTTTTGTTTAAATTCGTGAATTTTTGATAACTGATAAGTCTTCAGTAAAATGAACGGGGTTCATCCCCCGAACCATAACCGATTCCATGAACTGGATTTATCTACAGGAAGAATAAAGGGCAACAGAACTAAACGACCTCGTCCCGATGATTTCCTCCCACTACCTGAGAAACCAGTAAATGACCAACACCTTCCCCGATACTTGGTGGCCTCGGCGATATCACAAACGGACAATGCGGAAATACCTCCTTTATCATCATATAACGTGTTCCAAGTGCAACGTGGTCTAAACTATATATCGAAAGATCGACTGGAAGTGAATGAAATGAGAAGTGGTGATTTACTCATTAAAGTTCCTGACAATAAAACAGCAGATAAATTTTTAAAGGCCAAGTATATAGACTGTATTCCTGTTAAAATCACTCTACATAAAACATTAAACACTATCCAAGGAAGAATTTTTTCAAGGAAGATAATTGATATTCCTCAGGAAGAATTACTTGAATCCCTTAAAGAACAGAAAGTAGTAGAAGTGCGTAAAATAATGAAAAGACATGGCGACAAACAAATATCCACAGGCGCAGCAATAATTACCTTTGACCTCATAAACCTTCCTGATAAGATGAAACTTGGATGGGAGATGGTCACAGTTGACGAATACATACCGAATCCAATGAGATGTTTAAACTGTCAAAAACTTGGCCACACCAAAAATAGATGCAAATCTATAGAACTTTGTAAAGAATGTGCTCTACCACCACCTCATGAAACATGCTCTAGAAAGTTTTGTGTTAATTGTCTAACAGAATTACACGCATCTAATGGCCCTTCCTGCCCCAGCTTCTGGAAGCACAAATCGGTCAACTATATTCGTATCAAGAAGAGATGCACAGCTCGTGAAGCATGGAAAACTTTTAATGACAATCCGACTTTGAACACGCTTAAACCGATAAGGAAAATTATTAACAATACGACATATGCAGAAATTGTAATGAATAAAACATCCTCAGCTAAGACTATTGTTCCAACTTCAAACACTACAAATTTATCTCACACACCCATCAATATACCAACCAACACTCAAAACTTGATCACATTAGCTAAATCTTCTCTTAACGACACTATTTTGACAAATCAACTCGCTACACATAACCTCACTTCTTTGAACAAACCTTCACCAACAAACTTCTCAATAACAAAGCCAGACTTAACAAACATCAATAAAAATAACAACACTCAATCTAAAAAACTTGAACAATATGAATTAGATGAATCATCTTCTGAAAACCCTTTAACTCAATCGGAAACAAAAATCACAACGGAAAATGCTGCATCACGTAGCTCAACAACAGAATGCATTGAATTAGAATCTTCTATTGGTGATGATAATTCTTTGTATTACAATCTACCAACAAACTTTCCTCTTGATAAGAATTTATGTGAAGATGATGTTATTATGGATATTTCTGATGGTCTGGGTCTAAGTACCCCAACAAGATCAGAAACTGTAGATCCCAATAATACTTTAACGCCGTGTTCACAAATGTATCATAAATTTCCTGAACTAAATGTGTTAATTACACCTAACACCTACAGAAAAACAAAATCGCCATCCAAAAAGAAAAAATAAATTTTTTCTTGTTATCTGTTTTTTTTTTTTATGAGTTTTGAATTGAATATCAACATTCTGCAGTGGAACATTCAAGGTTTCATTAACCACAAGTATGCCTTGGAACTTTTAGTCGCCAGACACAAACCCAATGTGATTGCATTACAGGAAACCCACATTATTGAAAAAAATCGTCATTTTTTGCATCTACCCGGATATCAAATTTTTCATCACAACCATGATTATTCTTATGCAAAATCGGGTATTGCCCTTTTGATCAAAAATGGCATCAACGCAACCCAACAAATACTATCTACGGGTAATTTACTTTTTCAGACAATTGTTATTAAATATGGAACGGAACTTAGCATAACAAATGTTTACAAAGAATGTGATTTAAATTTTACCAATTCTACACTTAATTGTCTTTCCTTGACTGGAAATACTCATCAACTTTTGATCGGCGATCTTAATTCACAACACACTCTATGGGGTTCTACAACAAATTCTCCTAGTGGAATTATATGGGAAAGATTCGCGGATGATAAGGGTCTTCTAATTTTGAACGATGGCTCGCCAACTTTGCTCAATACTAGACATACCTTGACATCTGTTGATGTCTCCATGGCTAGTGCAGACATTGCTTCAGAATTGTCATGGTCTGGTTTGCCATTGCCTGAGGTTGGCGATCATTTTCCTATCAGGATCACTAATAATATTAACGCAAATAGGAGGAAATTTGCACCTCGTTTTCGAGTCAATTATGCTAACTGGTCTCTTTTTGAAAAGAGAGCAATTTTAGTAAATAATCAATTTACTGAATCGAATAATATAAACAGGGAAGCAGCACAAATTAAACGTATATTAAGGAAAACAGCAAATGAGACTATTCCTCTTACTCGTGAGCCTAAAACAAGAAACAATCCAGTTTGGTTTAATTCATTTATAGCTAATTTAATTAAGTTGAGAAATCAAACATGGCGAATTTTTAAAAGTCATCGTAATCAGTTAAACTGTATTGAATATAGAAAATCTTGTGCAAAGGTGAAAAGAGAATGCAGAAAGGCTAAACGTGAAACCTGGGAATGTTTTCTAAGCTCACTTAACCCACAAATGGATGTACGTTATTTATGGAATAAAGTGAAAAATTTGAGATCTTCAAGAAATGAGCATTTTCCTCCCATTTGTATAAATAACAACAATTTTTCTCATCCACAAGTTATAGCAGAAAAATTTGCTCATTTTTGGAGCTCCATTAGTTCGGATGATGCATTTAAGGATGAAATAATTGGCACAAAGAAAAATTTTAACATTGACGAGACGCGGCAATCCAATTTACAATTTGGAAAATTGATACAGAAAATTGATTTAAGTGAACTTAACTACATCATGAAAACATTAAAGGGGTCTACACCAGCAAGAGACAAAATAACATATTCTATGGTTAAGAATGCTCCCGTTGTTTTGAAAAGTCGACTTTGTGTATTATACAACAACATACTAGTGAGTGGTGTAGTTCCACATGACTGGAAAATAGCAATTTTGTCTCCGATTCCTAAACCCGGTAAAGATCCTAACAACCTCAGTGGTTATCGACCCATTTCATTGCTACCAACTCTTTCAAAAATTTTTGAGAAAATATTAGCTAAGCGTTTTTGGAAATATTCTAGACATAAAATCTCTAGCATACAACACGCATTTATCCCAAAGCATGGGGTGCATACCATTTGCCATCAATTAGAAGAAACCTTACGTACGAACCTTAAAAAGAAAAAGCATAGCATTGTCCTTTCTGAGGATTTGGAGAAAGCATTTGATCGAGTGATATCAACACACATTATTATTGAACTCAACGAATGGGGTGTACCTAACCAAATATTACGGTTATTGAAATCATTTCTTGATAATCGCAAATTTATTGTCAAAGTTGATGGTCATTTCTCACCATCTTATCCGCTTGACAATGGAGTTCCACAAGGTTCTCCACTGTCAGTGGTTCTATACACAATTTACGCCAATTCTTTGGCTAACGCTGTACAGAATCTTCCCGGTATTGACTACGTGGGTATATACGCTGATAATATTTTTGCAGTTGCATCCGGATGTCGGCAGGAAACTGACCATCACTTGAATAACTTAGATTATAAAATTAACCTTTGGGCTAAAAACAAAGGTGCTGTCATTTCAGCGGAAAAGGCTGAACTTCTTCATGTATGTAGAAAAAGAGGTTGCCACTGTAATACCATCTGTATAAGGAACGTGAATCTCTCTGTTAAACACGAAATGAGAATAGTAGGAATTTTGTTTTCCAAAAATCTTCTATGGAACTCACATGTCAACTTTTTGGTTACTAAATTATGCAAAATTAATAATCTACTGAAACTCATTTGCTCCCGTAACAAAGGACCTCACATTGAAACTGCACTTGGTATTTGCCGATCCTTGACAACAGGTATTCTTTTACATGGAATAACTATATACGGGTGGACATCTAAAAGGAACATTAAAAAGATTAACACATCTATTAACAACTGCTACCGAACTGCGTCTGGATTGTTACGTTCGACACCTATACAGGCATTAAGAAATGAAACATTTCTTCAAGATTTTCAACAGTTACTCGAAAACTGTTCTGTTTCAATGGCTTCTAAGTCTATTACAATGACATCTGATGGATTGCACAACACTTTTTGGAGACGACTTATTTCACCTTCTATGCAATCTGGGTCTTCCATCAATGAAATTATATCCTTGTTGAAAAGAAACAATATATCTTTTCCAAGTAAGCCAGATATTCCAGACAAATCTAATGATTTCATTTTGATTGACGATAGCCTTGGAATATATGACAAGGCGAGTACAACTCGTTCCATTTTTAGGCAGTTAATGACTAGTAAAATCTCAGACTTTTCTCCAGATGTAAAATTATTTACTGACGGTTCATTTTGCAATGGAACAACTTCTTATTCTGTGGTAAAAGAACTCTCAGGATCCGGCTATGAAATTATTAGAGAATCACGTTTACCAGACTTTACAGGAATTTTTACCGCTGAAATGGCGGCCATAAGATCAGCTATCGCATATTCAATCCAACATGGACATAGAACAGTAATATGTACCGACAGTTTAAGTTCATGCAAAGCCCTAATGAATAATCGAAATGGTTCTTTTGATGATATGATTTATCCACCAAATATGAGTCGTGAAATTTTAGTGCTTTGGATCCCATCTCATATTGGCATACGTGGCAATGAATTTGCAGATCATATTGCTAAAAATGCGTTGAACAACCTCAATATTAACGAAACGCCATGTTTTCCAAAGTCCCTAATAAACCCTTTCAAAACTTTACAATCGCAATCACAGCCTATACAACACAGACCTAAATACAATGGAAATTTCACAAGAAGCCAGTGTATTATGATGGCACGCATAAGAGTTGGTAAAGCTCTTTTTAATACTAAACATTACTATGATGGATCCGATCCCCCTATTTGTTCACATTGTAATACATACATGAACATTCCACATATTCTTACGGAGTGTCCACTTTCTAGGCTAGATGAGCCATTAGATGCGATTATTGACTGCTCTAAAGAAGACAGCTGGATTAAGGTGCGAAGATCTCTACTTAGACACAACATCCGGGATATATGATAGCCATATTACTTATAAAAAACATTACTTAATTTTATCATAATTCTCAACTTTTTGAACAATGAATATCTATTATCCTCAGTTTATCTACTTTAAGTTAATACACATAAATTTAAATCTTTATCGAGCGCATATGGTCTAGTAACCCGGCGCCTTTTTTTTATTATATTTTATAAATTAATTTATAAAGTATATTTCAAATAAATAAATAAATAAATATACATATGTACGTACATATACATATATGTACATACATATGTACATACATATAGATCACCTAAACTTATCATTTATTAGTAATTAATAATTAGGTAAGTATTGTATGTATATATTTATAATAATTTCCATTTAATACTTATAAAATAATAGTTCTGGTGTATAAACATGTATAAATTAAAAAATATATATGTATAGCTACTTCTCAATGAGATTTCATTTGTTTTAAATTTAGCTATTTACGCTACTTGTTATATGTAGATACATTTGGTTAAAGCCTCAGGAAAAATTTCTTTGTTACTTAGCATTGTACTGTCTCGTCTACTACCGTTAAATTAAACCCTGTCCCCCATTGTTATGGATGATGTTGGACCCAGAGCATTGGGTAGTTCTCAGCTATTGTTGTTAGCACTCATGCAATTTAGGTTCGAGAAGCCACAACATTGTTTAGAAGTTCTAGGAGAGAAAAAAATAGTAAATGTATTTTAATCATAAATTATAAAATAAATTGATCTTGATCAAGAATATGGAGGGCCTTTTCGGAAATACATCTTTAAGCAGCATCTGATGCGCATCTATGATTAGTTTGTGATGCTGATGCAAATCAGCTGATGCTTGTTTTTATGTTGTTGGCGTATCAGCTGGTTTACCGTTGTATTTTAGAGCACAATACATTTGCAATGATGCCATCTGTTGCTTTTCCGAACGTACTACGCATTAGATGCATTTCCGAAAAGCCCGGATTTTAAGCTAAATATATGTATTTCCGTAATTTTTAAATAGCAAATATACATACATATGTATATCTAAGTACATATATAAAAATAAACTTTTAAAATCATATAATGATAGGTATAAAACTTAAAATGGTGCTTTGTGATTTATTATTCTAGTAGTAGAAATTTGTGGCCAAACAGTTGGCTCTATACATTTTGAAATGTGACACCAACATCCCCATGAATATTACCTACTGTACACAATTTTCTATATTTATCGCCTTCAATATGGGATGCGTTGTTGTGATCTAAACAAATGAGTATAGGTTTTCGCCTGGGATTGATGATGGCTTTAACATTTTGCGCTTTCAGAAAGTTTCAGGCGAAGATCTTGACTGTAATTAATTATCTCTTTGATATCTACATAACATCCAGATTTGTTCAAAAATTTCGAGTGTCTCTTAATAATAAGACTATACATTCTATCCTGGTTCTATTCTGGTGCCGGGTCATGATTAATTAACTGGCAAAGTCCGACCGAAACCAGGGGGTTATTATGTATTTTGATCCAAAAAGAAAATGTTTTTAAATTATTAAAAATTATTTTAGATTAAATGTATTAATCGTAGGATTATTTTTAAAAAAAATAAATTAAGCCAAATAAATCCTCTTTAATCCTGACCTAAATTTAATCCTAATCGATTATTAATCTATAAAAAATAAATCAATTTTAATTAATCGATTAAATTAAAAAAAACATATTAATTAATTGATTATTAATTTTAGTCCAAATTTAACAGCTCTGAGACTAGAATGAACATACAGGCATAGTCAAATGTTATTACACATTACTAAAATTTGTTGTATTTTGGTAAGACTGCTTCGATTGTTGTTGTTGTAAAAAAAGAAAATAATGGAATATTTCGCACAAAAACGACACATTTGTTTGATGCATATTTAAGTCAGAAGTTATTACACACATTTTATTCGTGTAAATGTCATAATTTTTTTAGCCATCTTGAGTTTTAAGTAGGCGCATTTTATATGATTGTAGAAGAGGATTGCGCAAAATATTAATATTGTTAATTTAATCCACGTAAATTATCAAAAGGAAGCATTTAAATATTGAAACACGATTCGAGATTGCGACCAAATTTAAAATGGGAACTTCGACTTCGGATCTTGTAAAAATATATGGAATTTCGCGGAAAACTGTGTACAATTTAGTAACAAATAAGGACACTTGTGGGAATTTAAAAGATAAGAAGAAAAGTGGATGAAAACACGTTATAGGTCAAAAAAAAATTAGTAATGTGTAATAACATTTGACTATGGCTGTATGGCTCTGCTGTTATTGAATGGTTCAACGATTTAAAAACAAAATTTAAAACTTTATTTATTTAATTCATTCAGTTGGAATCCTAGCCTAAAGGTCATAATCGGTTGCAATTATACTATACACAATTTGATATTAAATCTAACTTCAAACCGATCATCTAATTTTTCGGAAAATTTAAGAAAAAAAAACACTTTAGTTGTTGAAAATATAAAAAAATTGTTAAAAATATAAATACATATTCATATATGTGAAAGACTTTAATTCGAAATCATTTTAAATGTTTTATCTAATCTTTGTGTTTGAAGAAAATTAGTACGAATTTGTTTGAGTATTTCCATTAATTGTAGTATTCTTTAGTTTTTTGTTTATTTATATAAATATTTAGTGCAATATTAAAAAGCATTTAAAGTGATTAATAAGTAAATAAAAGAATTCTGTAACCAAATAAAATTAATAACATAAATAAAGCAAAATGTACAAGTGTATTTTGCCAGCAAACACATAAGCAAATATTTGAAAAATAATAGCTCTCTTGAAATCTTCATTATTTTCAAATATTAATAAACGTTACATATTTTATCTTAAATTATTTTAAATTTTAAATCAAATCTTCGTGTTTGCTGATTTAGTATAAGGCACTTTAGCTCAATTAAAACTTCATTACTTCAGTTAATAAATTAAACGTTAGTAAAACATAAATAATTCAAATAAATAAATTTTATTTTCAAATAAATTCATAGAAAGCAAATTGGCATTTACTAAATTAAACTATTTAAACAAAAGCTTAAAACTAAAACAAATGAAAAAATAAGCCTCTACAAAAGTCATAATAATTTGTAGTTTTTGTTTGTTTTTCTTAAAACTAAAATTTTACCAATAAATAAAAATGGAATTGTTATTTAAAAGCAATGCATTATTTGTTGGTGCTAGTGTTTGGTGCATGTTAGATGTTTGTATAAAAAAGTATGTCAAAGGTTTTGTGTGAATTTTGTGAAGAAAGCTCACTTGACTTGTCGCGGATCTTCTCTTTGGTATTTGGCAAAATCTAAGAAAATTTCTTCCAGCGTTGTTTGTGATATTGAATAGTCCTCTATGTTCAATTCATCACGATTACGTTCCATGAGACCAAAGATCTTGGACCATTTAATACTAGATAGGGGAATGTAAAAGGTGAGAATACCTTGGTATTCCTCTCTGTAAGACAGGAAAATAGATATTAACTGTCAGTAGAGCAAAAGTAAGGTAAAAATTTCAAGTTTTTTTACTTACTGTAAAATGGCTTGTGGAAACTCTCTTTCCACAAATGCCTTAACACTTTGAATGTCTTGTTCCAAAATTTGTGCAGGTACTGACATTTCATCGCCATTTGAGATGATGGAGCTTGAAAAAATAATATATTTTAAAATATGTCGTTTCAATATTTGTTTCTAAATACTTACTGCCTAGTCTTCACCATATCAGCGTTACGTTTCACCTTAATCTTCAATATGAGACCCTTGGAGAATTTATTTTTTAAATGTTGCGTCGAACCAATACACTTAAATTCTCCATTTACCATAATGGCCAAGCGGGTACACAAAGCCTCACACTCTTCCATACTGTGTGAGGTTAAAACTATCGATTTGCCCGAGTCACGCATGCGACAAACCATATTCCACAGTTGTCGCCTGGCAGCCGGATCCATACCCGTAGTGGGTTCATCCAAGTAGATTACGGACGGGCTACCAATAACCGCTATGGCGGTACTTAATTTACGTTTATTGCCACCACTATAGGCCTTTGTTTCTTTATCTAAATGTTTCATGAAACCAAAAGATTTCGCCAATTCCTCGGATATATGCTTGATGCGTTTCTTGTGTATGCCTCTGAGCAGACAGAATATCTTCAAAGTTTCCCGACCCGTCAAATCTTCCAGCAGAGCATCAAATTGTGGACAATAGCCGATTTCTTTGTAGATCTCATTCATATCGGAGGCTAAATTAAGGCCCTTAACATAGGCACTGCCTAAAGTAATGCGTTCATCGCCGGTCATCATTTTAAAGGTGCTGGTTTTGCCGGCTCCATTAACACCCAACAGGCCAAAACATTCAACACTAAAAATGAACGGTTTATGCTCAAAAACTTTTGTAAACTTTGAATTTAGTTTAACTTACGGTTTTACACACAGCGACACTTGATTGACCGCCAAAAATTTACCATAATATTTGGTAACACGATCCAATACCAAATTCGTTGCTGTTAGCTGCGACTGTGACATATTCAAAATGCGTTGTTTTTCTTGATCCACATCTTCATCGAAGAAACCATCTTCTGAAGGTGGTGGAGGCTTGCTGGAATTCAATGTACACATTTTTAGTAAAACTGTTTGTTTGTTTGTTTTTAATTTGTTACAAATTTACAACTTACAAACTTCTTTGTTTGATTTTATAAATCAATTCACTAACTAGACTGTATTCACGTACGATGATGATTAAAAAGAATATGACAGCTGTCGCCACCATGTATACGGTTTCGGGTAAAACACCAGGTTCCTCCCAGGCGAAATAAGGCACAGTTGCTGTATTACAAAAAGAAGAAAAACCAAACAAATATAGAAATAAATATTACCAGGTTGTCAGATCTTAAGGTACGGTCACATTTGGCAAATATTTGCCGAAAATGACGTAACCACTAAATAATATTTATTTGAACTCATTTGTTTACTTAAAAAAACTTTTCTTATTTAGGCCAAAGCACAACAAATATTTAGTTTTAATTTATTTGATGCTGTTTGATCTTGCAAAACTCTTGTAAGAGCAAACAACGTCAAACAAATTTGTGCTAAAACAAGTGGTTACGCTTTTTAGAGGAAATATTTGTCAAATGTGACCGTACCTTTACAATGTTGTCAAATTTGGAATTTAACTGACAATGAAAAATGTTTATCAAAAGATAAAATGTCAGTTCAGACGATTGTAAGAAAACCTTACAATTTTATTGGCAATAAATATACATATCTGCCAACAAAAATTGTCAATTCATACTGTTGTCAGATTGTTGTATGGTGAAAATTGGTAGATTCATTGTCAAACATTGCCAGAACTGTGTGTGTACATATATTAAACTGAACATTTTAAATATACCCAGCGGGAAAAAGATGCTGTAAGAGGACTTCTAGAAAGTCTTATTTGGCTGTCACAAGGACTTCCAGACGCATTGCCAAATCGTGTGAATTTTACATGGCATGAGAAGAGCAGTTGGAAGGTCTACCAAACAATGCTTCATGAAAGGCTTAAATAAAGGTCTGCTAAATTAATAATTACATTGAGAAAAGTAAAAGAAGATGTTTAAAATAAAAGAAGGGTTTTTAATTAGCTTTAAAATAATTTTAATTTAGTTTAAATCATTTGGACTTGGAAATGGTCCCAAAATGAAATGGTCGTCCAACACAACAGAACACAACTTAAATTTCATTTAAGTGTTTATCAATCAATGTCTTCGAATTCCGGGCTAATACCGGAATACGGAACTTTGGATATAAACCAAACAGCCCGCAATACATATTGAATGAAATTTTAAACCTTAATAAAAAACAAGTAAGGCTTTTCTTTAATGAAGTTCGGACACCTCTCGAATGTGCATGAATGAAACTTTGTATATAAACGAAACATCCAACAATATATATTGCAATTTTAAACCTTAATCAGGCCTTAATCAAAAAACAAGAAAGGCTTCACTTCAATGAAGTTTAAAAACCCCTCGAATGTGCATGAATCTGTGAAAAGCTTCTAGTTTCTAAAAGCTGTGAGAATGGTCCAACTAACTACACCGTTATGGTCTGGTCCTT
Source organism: Bellardia pandia (assembly GCA_916048285.2). NCBI lineage: Eukaryota > Metazoa > Arthropoda > Insecta > Diptera > Calliphoridae > Bellardia > Bellardia pandia. The sequence continues at coordinate 19,083,948 of OU696532.1, read as the reverse complement.
CGCAACATTTCCATCGTATAGCCACAACTTTCAGCTTGAGCATTGGATTTTAGCTGAACACTTCACAAGAATAAACAGCCAGACCGTTCTCCAGTGAATTTAACAAACGTCTCTTAATGCAAAATTTATTTTCCATAAAATGTAATACTAAATACTTACTGCAACATTTTGGTATCAATTGACATCTCAAGGTATCCGGTAGTATTACAATAAGATTGGCACTGCAAGCATCTCTAGTAGCAACATTAACATACAGTTTATTCAAACCCATGGCCAAAGAGAAATGGGGGAATATTCTAAAGAACCAGCCCAATAGATCAGCAGTATCCTTGGTATCAAATAAATCAAACGACATGACCACGACAACAATAAATAAAGCCATGCCTTTAAAACAAACAAATAAATAAATTAATTAATTATAATTTAAACAAATTATCAAAAAGCACACATACCCGCAAATATATTAATAATGGAAATACGTGCAAAACCGGTGGCGGGCTCCGTAAAGTAAAACGAAATCAAATAGGTAAATGGAAGCACAGAACAACCAAATAATATTATCACCAGGAAATAGCGGGCTAAAAATTGAATATTTGTATGTTCATTAAAGGTAAATTAGCTTGAGCAAACTTTCAAAACTTACCCAAATCACCAAATGACGAAAAACCCTGCTCCTGCCAGCAAGCTATAGCACATATGACAATAATAGCGGTAAGAGCAAATGTTAAAATATCCCAAAAGAATTGCGACAGCCAAAATGTCCACACTTTAACACCGCCCACAAATTGCAATAGCTTGGAACGTGTTTCACGCTCCTTAATCAAAAACAATATATAAAATGCACTAACGAAACAGAAGCAGAAACATAAATTGGTGGATAGTTGTGTGCCCAAATTGTTGCCCATATTCAATTGTCTCAGACGGGTTTCTGTGGTATAGGGCAGCGGTGCATTGGTAACAGTTATTTGATAAGAGTCATTTTTTAAGGCTCTAAAGAGAATAGAGAAATTACTTAAACGTTATTAAATAATCACCCCTATCGTAAATAAAAATTCTACATGAAATTTGTTCCCTTTTATTTTTTTAACATTAAATTTTAATAGGAAAAATGTGAAAAGGGAACAAATTTCATGGGGAATTTTTATTCACGATAGGGGTGAATAACAAATTTATACTCACTTGATCATGGCATTATGCACTAAATTCACCGTCAATGGAGCCGTATGTAAGGGCTGATTATTCAGCCAAGCTGTAATTTTTTCAGTTGTTATCGAAGCCGCCGCTAAATATCTTGAATTAATGCGCACTTGTATTTCCTTGCCCAAATCCAAAATGTATTTTGAGAAATTTTTCTGACCTGTTGCCAGAAACTCATAGTCCGTACCATACGAAGAGGCAATGCTTTTATATTTATCAGCAATTTTGTATGACAAAGAATCCTGTGGCACATCGAGAGCTGTTTCCAAAACTGTAACCGCCAGAGGATATTGGGTTAAACTCATGGTCATGGGTTGCAGCTCATTAAAGGTACCTTGCGTACGGGTAATTAGAACGGTAACGGTTACAAAGAATATGGGCATAATATTTTGTATAAGGAAGAGTAATTTATTGCGATAGGTGTAGAGGAATTTCTTTAGCATCATGGCACTCCATTGATTGGCCAACAGATTGACACCCTTTAGTAGGTGCGAATTTTCGGTGAACAAACCTTCAGCTAAAGAGAAATATTGTTGATTTTATAACAAATTTTAATGTGTACAAAAGTTTGAAAAGAAAACCTTACAAGTTATGGATTCCACATCATCATCGGGATAACCAGAACCGCCATTCATGATGGCACTGGCCTGTTTACGGCTGCCATCATTGGCATTCTCGGCTCCCACTTTCATAAAGACTTCCTCCAGTGAGGTAATGCCTATGCCATAACCATTTAGATTCAACTCATTGGACTGTTCTTCCAAAGAACCAAACATCTCTTCAAATTTACTAGAGTAATTATCAGGTAATTGATAAGATAATTCAGCACCTATATCGGCTTCCGGCAGCAAACCGGGTATATAACTTTGCAATAAACCAGTTACTTCATCTGCATTGCAACCATCACGTTTAACACAAATCTGTAGATACCAGGAAATTATAGAATTAACAAAGATACTATTAAACCTGCTGCTTGAAACTTACCAATCTATAACCCGAACCATATTTCTTTTTCAAAAAGAACGAAGTACCATGGCATTTTAATTCACCATCACACATAATCGCTATGCGATCACCTAATACATCTGCTTCATCCATAAAATGTGTGGTCAGCAATATGGTACGTCCCACTTTTTCAGCCTGCAATAAATCCCACAATTGACGGCGTGCCGAAGGATCCATACCCGAACTGGGTTCATCACACAAAACCACCTTTGTGTTACCCGTCAAAGCACAGCAAACAGACAACTTACGTTTCATGCCACCCGAAAGTTTTTTCGAAGCCACATTGGCTTTATCCTCCAGTTCAATCATTTTCACATATTTATCTACCTCACGTTTAATGTCTTCACCCTCAAGGCCCTTCAAACGACTAAAGAATGTCAAGTGCTCGGCCACGGTTAAATCATCAAACAGCACATTGTGCTGAGGACAAACACCCAAAGACATGCGGGCACCCTCAATGTTGGTGCGTATATCACTGCCATTTATAATAGCCGTGCCCGCAGTCGGTGGGAACATACCGGTCAACATAGAAATGGTAGTAGTTTTTCCAGCACCATTATGACCCAATAAAACAGTGATTTCATCTTCATACATATTTACCGATAAGCCTTTCACCACCATTTTATCGCCAAATTTCTTTTTCAAATTCTTAACCTGTAAACCCACATGCTTACCCGATGGTTCGGGCTCAAATGCATCCGGATTCTGGCGTTCTATATGGCCATTTGGTATGTCCTCCACACCAATATAATCCTTTTCGCCACACCAAAATTTCGCCGTAAATATAAAATTCCATTTCTTTGGCACACCAAATTCACCGGGGAATATTTGTTCCACATACAGACAAATGCACATATACACAACACAGGAAGCCAGCATCATGAGTATAATATAACCCACCGTAAGATTGTCATCGATATTGACCGGAGTGAAAAGATTGCTCCATTGGAAACCCTCACCAGTACCCTCAAATTCGAGTATTAGTTTAAATGCAAAACCCATGGCAGTATTGGAGACTAAACACCAGCCAAGTTTGGTGCCCAAGGTCAGGTCGTCATACGTTTGTATGGTAAAAGAAAAGGGCATGTACACAATGAACCATACCAAACCGGTAACGGCAGCAGCTGTACTGGCCTTGGAAAAGAATGTGGCCATCATGAAACAGAAACAAATGCTGGTAATGACGTAGATCAGCATGAAGAATAGTAAAACGGACCAATCGGCATGCGTTAAAACGGCCACATCATCAGCCCAACGAATCTGTAAGGAGTAAAAAAAGGAACGAAATAATTTTAGATAAATTTTGAAATAGTCAGTTTTAAGGCAAATTAAGCATCTTTACGTTAGGCTTATAGTGTTCAAAACTAAAATTATAGAGAATACCTAAAATGTTACTAATCTAGTTTAAAAGTTTAAAAAAAAATCGATTATCTACTATTATTCCAATATTTCTCCAACTCCTATTTATCCCCGCGTTCTATTATAGTCCAGACTGCTCTTGTCCCATATGCTGTTCCTATGTCAAATTGGGCAACGGCTGGTATGATTATCCTAGTACTACTCCTATCTAGTTTCAGTAGCAGTCTAGTACATGCTATAATCAATATGTGGCACAAGTCCCTTCAAACTACACAGTCTGATCTGCTTGCCCAAGATTAGTAAGTCCTGAGCAGAATGTTTTCCAAAACAACACTATGCTTGCGGCTGAGTGCTGGTTTCACTACCCAAACCGACTTCCGCACACGCTTCCAATGATAGTTCCGAACTTTGTCTGGCAAACTCAATCAAAATCCTATTGACCCTGATATTCTAGTGTTTTAGTTTTTTTATGGTTCTTTACAGTAATATACAAACTCGGATTTATCTCTATAATCCTTCAGAAGCTAACAATTTGTTTTTCAAATTTTTCGATCAATTTACGTAGAAATCTCATTGTCGCGATATGCTAGTGTTTTGGTTCTGTTTCTTTTACAGTTATATACCAATTGGGATTTAACTCGATGATCTTTCAGAAGCTTACAATTTGTCTTTCAAACTTTCGGATCAATTCGGCTCCAATGCCATTAGGATGGCTTTCAATTGCCACGTTTAGACAACATCGAAATTTCTATCTGACCAAGAGGTGAACTTCGGCCATAGAGGTGGAAATCGGCCGGACTATCGGATAATATTTTACAAGCTGAGATATCTGCCAAAAAAATGACCGTGAATTGGTTAAAGTTTTATCGGATTAACGTGGAAGATATTTGGGTCTGTAACGACAGTCAGAACACCCCGAAATCTTTAATAGTTTGGAAACATCGTGCAAAGAAGTGAAAATCGGCCGATTTGGCAGTCTACACATTATATAGATCAAGCATGATTCTAGATTAAATCATTAACTTGAACTACTTTATTGTAATCATATTTTTAACTAGATTATATTTGAATTTTAAACCGAACCTATTTATAATGTGAATTTTTATGGATCATAAATTTTAATAAACCAATATTTAAACAATAAGCAAACGAAATTTTGATTCAAATACATACTACCAAACTCTTACTAAAGTTCTCAAAAATTAAAAACATATTTCAAAAAAAATTTTAAACCCGATTTTTAATATACCCACAGTTATCGTTACTCACCTTCATCAAAATAGTTATCAATATGGACGATATGCCCAACATTACAAATGACTTAACAAACCATGCCGTCCAGTGGATCCAATTGCTTAAGCCCATGATTTTCATAACTTCTTTCAATTGTTTTTCCTTTTCGGCCGTTATATACTAAAAGCAAAAAACAAAAAATAAAAAATAATTTCAACAAATATTAAAAAAAAATATCAAAACTTACCTTAACTATATAAGTACAGGGATATATAAAACTCAACAATATAATCAAAGACATTATGGACGACAGACCCTCTAATAAAGGATCAAAAATATAAGCTGGGTATGGATAACGTTGCATATCAACATAGGGCAGCTCATTATTACCCGTTGCCAGTTTCATGTATGCCATTGAGATGGCATTTTGTACGGGTAGAAAACCCTCACGCAAATAACCCACTGGCAGACCACCATCTGCAGCTCCGGCATTTCTGGGACCCGACAAATCGATGGGCATAAATAGTTTCATTGTCAACCAGGTCAAGGGTAAATTTTGCGATGATGTTCTCAATTCACTAGGAAAACGCAAAGCAAATGAAAAATCCATGGGATAGTCGGTGATATTGCTCCAACTATCATCAAATTGTATACCGGTTAAATGTTTGCCACCCTCTAAGGCATATTGCATTGTGATCGCATCGCTGTAACCTTGAATGCTTTGCATATCTAAGGAATTAGCGGCTTCTTGAACAATGCCTTTTAATAAACTATTTTCGGGAGAGTAACCCAGGGTGTTGGGTACTGCCTTGGTATTGGGCAAACCTGACATAACATTTCTAAATGGGAAAAGAAAGAACAAAAGCATTATTTAATATGTAAATTTTATATTTATATGAAGTTATATGAGTTAAAATCATACTACTAATTTGTTATTTAGGTTCTTTTTAATATTTTAGCATATGTTAAGGCTGTTAATTTTATTTAATTTCACTACATAACTATTGCAGCAAAGAATACCATTACCAAATCTAAATCATTAATGTAATTTTGATATGTTATTTAAATAATTTGTTATAAAATATTTCTAAATATTGCTACTGTTTTAAATTAAATGTAGAATACAAGGACAATGATTTAAAAATTTGCCATAATTTGCTTAGATATAAAGGAATAATGTGTCTCCTACATTCTTTCAATTAAATCCAAAAATATAATTCTAATATTTCATATACGAGGTCTGATCAAAAAATAGCCTTTATTTTAAATTTTTTCAAAAAGTATTTATTTATTCATCAATAACTATCTTGACCCCTTCAAAGTAATCCCCCTCAGATATAATACACTTATGCCAGCGTTTTTTTTTTTTCATTCCTCGAAACACTTCTGAAACGCGCGTTTTAATATCGCCCACATCTACTGTTGCGATTTTTCTTTTATCTCTTCAATCGTAGCAAAACGCTTTCCTTTCATCGGTGTCTTCAGTTTTGGGAAGAGGAAAAAGTCAGCGGGGGACAAGTCCGGTAATACGGTGGTTGAGGCATGATGATTGCTTCGTGAAAACGGCGCATAACTTCAAGGTAGTAGTCCTTATTGACCGTACGACCTTGTGGCAAGAATTCATGATGCACCACGTCATTGCAGTCGGAGAAAACAGTGAGCAAAACCTTTACATTTGACCAAACTTGACGTGCTTTTTTCGGTCTTGGCTCTTCTGGACGTTTTCATTGGGATGATTGGGCTTTGATTTCAATGTCATAGCCATACACCCATGATTCGTCACCAGTTATGACCGTTTTGAGGAAATCTGGATCGTCGTTGACGATGTTCAACTCCTGAGCGATGTTCATGCGACCGATGAGAACATTGAAGCAGTGAAAAAAATCATTTTGGATAATCTTCGAATCACTAGCAAAGATGTTGCTGATGATGTTGGCATATCGTTCGGCTCATGCCAAGCAATTTTTAAGAATGTTTTAGGCAGCGAAGATTGTTCCAAAATTGCTAAATTTTGAGCAAAAACAACGTCGCATGGACATTTCTAAGGAGCTGTTGAACATCGTCAACGACGATCCATATTTCCTCAAAAAGGTCATAACTGGTGACGAATCATCCACTGTGCAGTATAGCATAAATGCCGTCGTGCCGGTGCAATTGTGTTTTTACTTTAATTATTGCAAAATAAAGGCGTGACGTACAATTACAATGCAACAAACAGTTTGCGTTTTTTTTTTTAAATACAATAATAACATGAAAACCAATGTGTTCAATTACACAGGCATATCTTCAACATTTAAAAACCGATTTAGACTGATTTTTTTAAACTGCATTAATCGGGTGTATTACGCAGCAAATACAAAAGTTCAAAGTTTAATTCAAAATTTGTTGCGTTTCTATGTCCGCATTTCCAGGTGTGTCAGCCTGTAGGAATTTTACATATGAAACTTATTATTATTTGCTTTCAATTGTGTTCGCCAAAACTGCAAACGTGGCCATTAAGAGAATGATTCATTATTTAGTTAAGTAAATTTCTGTATAAAAATACAATATAACAGTGAACTACTATTTACGTCATTAGCTAGAAATGTAATATTTAAAAAATTTAATCATAAAATGTTTTTCAAAGTCAAGAATATTTAATAGATTTTTAAACTTCAAAAGCTGCTAAGCTAAACATTTGTATACAATTAGTATTAATTAGTTAATTAGCAGCTGGTTACGACGATTTAGTTATAAGAGTAGAATTATTTATTTAACTACATTAAACATTGTTAGTAAAAATCCAAAACATCATTAATAGTTGTTAACAAAAAAGTATTGAAAAAAAACCAAAATTATTTTAATATAAAATATTAAAAATTAAAGACAACTTCTAGGCTACAAATTACAAAAATATGTTTAAAAATATTTATATGTATATTTGTTTATTACTAGTTTATTTTGTGTTAATTTTCAAACAAATTTAGTAAATATATGTATAAAATAATAAAATGTTAAAACGTGCAATGTTTTACCTGTCTTTCGATAGCGCACTTAATAAAAATCTACGTATTGTTCGGGCCTGTACTACAGATATACTATGTTTTTATTTTTATGGTTTTTTGTTTGTTTTTTTTTTAATTAAAAAGAAAATCATTGAATAAAAATATTTTATTTATATACATAGTTGAATTTTATAATTGTTAAACATTTAATTTAAATCTACCCCCTGGCCTTCGATGTCGAAAGATAACGTTCGCTTAGATAAGACTTAAGACACAAACTTTTTATCGTATCTATTTTTTACTCAATCAAGTTTGTTTATTCCACAATCAAGTTTGTGTCTTAAGTCTTATCTAAGCGAACGTTATCGTTGGACATCGTGGGCCAGGGGGTAATTTCAAATATTTATCACAATCTCAATTTTTTTTTTTTATTTTGTATTTAGAATGATTTAAAATCATGTAACTCTGGAAAAAGGAATTACTGGTTCAATATGGAATTTTTGATAGAGAATAAGTGGCGTTTTGGAAACTTCTAAGCCTAGCACAGAAAGAGATGGGTTAATTTTTGAAAAACATTTTTATTTTTCAATATAATCTCCTGAAACTTGAATATACTTAGTCCAACGCTTATGTGGCAATTATATCCCTTGATTGAAATAGTTTTCCTCAAGACCTTCAAAATAGTGGTTTACAACTGTAATTGCATCTTCATTTGAGATGAAATGCTTGCCAGCTAGGAAGGAATGTTTTTAGATTTGGGAACAGATGAAAGTCACTGGGAGCTAACTCAAAAGAATAAGTCAAGCAACTCGTACTTTAATTCGTAGATTTTAGTCATTGTTAAAACACTCTTGTGCGCTGTTGCGTTTTCTTGATGAAAAATATTTTTTTTTTGTGTTGTAAGCCAGGATGTATTTGTCAAATTTTTAGTTTTAATTGATCCAAAATATTGCATTAGTACTAGAATTTAGAATTTATTGTTATACAGTTTTGCAGATAGTCAATCAATAAAATACCTTTAAAGTCCTAAAAACCCGTTGCTATAACCTTACCAGCCGATTGAATTGTTTTTACCTTCTTTAGGGCACTTCCTCCAGCTTCAGTCCATTGCTTGGATTGTTCTTTTGTCTCTGGAGTGTAGTAGAGGATCCATGTCTCATGTACAGTTATGAAACGACGCTTAAAATCCATTTTATTTTTCTTAAAATTATCCAAACAAGCTTATGCGTTTTTGACTGACTGTTAATAAATTTAGTTTTTCATGCAAAATTAAATGGACTCGATCATTTGAGATGCCCACATTTTTATTCGTCGATCATTTGATACAATATCATGCACTTTGGCTGTTGTTGTTCTTGTTTTTGGACGTCCACTACGTTGTTCATACTCAATGCTTATACGACCACGTTTAAATTCAGCAACCCAATTTTTTACTGTTGCATATGAAGGAGCACTTTTACCTAACACATTCACCATATTATTATGAATTTCTTGTCCCGATAAACCTTTTTTATTTAAATATTTTATGACATCACGAATTTCTAATATTTCCATTGTAAAAAAATCGCGGATGCATCTTTATTAATTACCTGTTTCTATATGAAGGAGTTGGCAGATCGAAAAGGAATTTAACATGTGTTCATAGCACAGATGGAAGTTTCCAAAACACTTAACTTTTTTCTGTTTATACAGCCCTTACTGTTCTAGGCTAAGAAGTTTCCGAACAGCTCTCGTAAGTTATTTAGGATGATTCTGGAACCTGTGCTTTATTCAAAGATTTTTGTTTGAAATAGTAGTTCTTTCGAACTAGTTCGAGGGATGTACATACATAGAAGCACTAGTTTTTTATCAGTGATATTTGTTTAAAATTGTTACGTAAAATATGAGGAATTTTTATTGCTTTATACAGTTATTCTTAGAAGACCGAAAACTTGCATAAAAGTTTCTTTTATGCAAAACACTCAGCGATTGCGGAAAGAAAATTTTTATTTAGAAGCATAATTTGAAATCAGCGATGCCAACTTAGCCCTTTTCGGGCTAGATTTAGCCCGTTTTAAGTCACTCAAAACGCGAAAAAAGAAAATTGGCCCGAAACTAAAAAACGCGTAAATCTAGCACTTTTTACAATTATCTTTTAGCCCTTTTAGCCCGTTATTACTTTTTGCTCGATATGGCTACATTTTAGTTTTTTCGTACCTTTTCTTCCTTTAATCTAATAATATCGAAATAACGTGGTTACATTGTTTACTCATTTTCTTTTGTTAGTTTGCTTTACAATTTATAAAAAGAAATTGATGTGCTTTGAAAATTGTTCTACAAATTTAACCGTCGTTACATACATATGTATGCACATTGTACAAATATATTTGTATTATAATTATTTAAACAATTAACAATTATACATACATCCATTTATATAAATAAGGTAAGTACACAAATATGATTATCAAATATACATTTATACACAAGTTAAAGTAATGTTTGATAGATGGAGCGATATATCCAAAAATATCGAAAAATATGGGAAAACGACCCTCTTTTCAAAAAATGGATAAGACAGTGCAAAGACGAGTCCAAAGCAATTTGCATTTATTGCAATTCACAAATCGCAGCAAAACACTATGACCTGGTCCGACATTCAGAAACAAAAAAGCATAAAAATGCAATGGGACATGCGAACAGTTTTAATACAGTACAACCAAATATAACTTTTACACCAGCAACAGTAGTTCCCGAAGAAAAAAAAAATCAGGCTATTCTTGCATTATATACCGCAGTTCATTCGCCATTTACAACTATAGATCATTTAGGTGAAATTTGTTGTAATATGTTATCCGGCAGCAAAAAATCAAATATAAGCCTCCATCGGACAAAATGTGCAAACATTATAACAAATATGTTAGCTCCACATTTTATAGAACTGTTACTCGAAGATTTAAGTGACACCAAATACAGTTTGATTCTTGATGAAGGTAATTATTTCATTTCCTTATATGTATTACATATGTGATTACAATAATCATGATTGCTTTCTTAGGAACGGATGTGTCTATCGAGAAACTCTTGGGAATTGTCATCCGATATTATAGTAGCTCAAAAAATGATTTTGTTACTACTTTTTTGACATTGATTGATGTAAACGGAGGAAAAGCAGATGATTTACTAGCTGGTCTAGAACGAACATTAAAAATTTACAATATAAATATAAAAAATCTGGTTGCAATTGGAACTGACAATGCTGCAAATATGACAGGTATTCATAATGGGTTACACAAACTGTTACAGAGAAAATATGATTTAAACGATTTAGTTTTGATACGTTGTGTATGTCATTCCTTGCAATTAGCTGTAAGTGCAGCCACTGAAATTAGTTTTCCACCTAACGTAAATTATATGGTTAGGGAAACTTACAATTGGTTTGCTAATTCTTCAGTCAGGCAAAAATCTTATAGAAGAATATACCAACTAATAAATAGCGATGTGGCTAACCCCATAAAAATTCCAAAATCTGCTCCAACTCGATGGTTATCTGTTGAAAAGACGATTAAAAGCATTTTAAGCATGTGGTTAGAATTAAAAACCCATTTCAACGTAGTAAATGATAAGCATTTAGAAACGACTTTACTTAAAGAAATGTATAACGACGGTAAAAATTTTGTTTACTTAAAATATTTGGCCTTCGTATTAAGTGAAGTACAAGAAGTAAATCTTGCTTTTGAATCACGAAACGCTGATCATGTAAAATTATATGATGACTTGCTACGGTTACTTAAAAGTTTAACAAATAAAATTATTATTCCATCTGAAAACTTCGATTACTTGCAAGGAGATATTAATCCAGCCATTAACCCATTTTTAAATTTTGGTTACGATTTCGAAAAGAGTTGCTTTGATAATGAAATTTCCCAAAATGACAAAAAAAGTAATTGAAAAAAATCTTCTGAATTTTGTTAAAAGTCTCATAATTGAAATTAGAGCAAAACTTCCATCCAACATACAAATATTTAAAAAAATATCGTTACTAAGTACTGAAAATATTTTTTCGAGTAATATGAAAAGCCTTCTACCAATCTTTAAAGAGTTTATTGTTGATGATAAAGAAATTGATTGTTTAGAGAATTGTCTTCTAAGTTAAAAACGTGTGAATGGAATAATACTGAAAGAACTGACAAGTTTTGGATCGGTGTTCATAATTACAAAAATGCTATTGGTAATAACCCATTCCTTAAACTGTCCAGTTTTGCCTTACACATATTGACATATCCGTACTCAAATGCAGAAGTTGAGAGGAGTTTTAGTGTCATGAATTTATTCAAAAATAAAATTAGAAACAAAATGTCATTAAATACGTGTAACAGTTTAATACACATTAAATATAGCCTAAAAAGAGATAATGTATGTTGTTCAAACTACAAAATACCTGACGAAGTATGCATTAAAATTAATTCGAACGAAACATATAAAAAATCTAAATTTTTTATTGATAGTGTCTTATGGACTGAAAATGATGATGAACAAGAAATCGAAATTTTGTTCAGTAACGACCAATTTTAAATGTATACTATTTAATCTACGTATGTACCTTATTTATTAAAATGTAATATGAAATGTAGATAATTGAAATATGTATCTCATTATAGTATTTTTTTTTCGATTGTTTTTTATGTGTTATGTTATTGTTAAAAATCTTTTTAAGTAAAAAGATTTTTTTTCTAATAAATTATTTTATAAAAAAGTCTTTGTTGTTTTGATTTTTAAAAGAAACATTTATAATTTATAATTTCGCACTTTATCGAAAATTTTGACAGGATGTGGCTTTAAATGGATTTTTTTCAATTTAGCCCTTTTTAGCCCTTTTTTCAAAAATTTTTACGCGTTTTGAGTCTCAAAAGTTGGCATCCCTGTTTGAAATTATTCATTCCGTTGCTGCGGTATTTTTCCTTTTTGCGGTCATCTCTACAGACAATATTGAGGCATGCCTCAAGAATGCTTAGTTTTCCTTTCCGTGCGGAATCAATAATACCAACCAAGAATGATAAAATAAAGATTACGCCATGCGCATGATTTCCCGTTATGTGACGTAGAAGGGCCATTCTAAGGGTTACCAATAATGTTTCATGTGTTAGAATTAAAATTTATTGCCAAAAATTTATGTTTTATGTGATAGTTGGCAATCTTGCAACTGAAATCTCTGAGAGTTCTAAAATAAAATCTGTTTAAAAAAGAAAAACAAACAAAAAAAAACAACAAAAAATATAAACATGAAGAGTGCAGTGAGCAAATGCAAGCAAAACATGAGTAAAAAAAACAAGTGAGAAAAAATTAGCCAATAGAAACACAGAATGTGTGACGTCACAGGGCCTAAATGCGCAGAACATTTTAAAATTTTACGCGCGTTGGCGTAATCTTTATTTTATCATTCTTGATACCAACCAATATGTTTAGAGAGTTCTATTAAAAATCATTTGGAAAAAGCTTATTTCAGAGCGAGTGTCCTTTTCTATGAAAAAAACTAGTTTTTTAAACCAATTTCAAGGATTAGTAAATTTGGTATATGAATAAAACCACAATGTTTAAACAATGTTTAAATGAAATGCTGGTTCTAAGAGCCACAAAATTGTAAATTATAATCAATTATAGCTTCTACATATTTTTCACTGTGGAGACCAATTTACAGTGGTGGACACAAGGTTAGCACATTTAATATCTATTGCCAATTAGAGCAATTTTTTTTCACCTTTATTTATTTATTGAATCTTCATATACTGAAATTACAATAAGTATTCAAATCTTAATACTAAACAGAAAATAATAAGCCAGGCCAGTGCTAGACAAAAAATATTTATGATACTAAAAAAATTTCACTTCAACTGATCCAGTCATCTGTTTTGCGCTTGAGTTAAAGCAAGGGTAACCCTCCTTCTCAACCGATTGTGGCCACTAAAGTTAAGGATGTCTCGTGCAAGTGGGTTTGGATGGTGTTCAAGTTTGCTGACGTACTTTGACGCATATTTTGTAAATTTGACTTTTACTAATGGCACGTTTAGATCTTTGTGGATTCGAGAATTTTTAACATACCATGGAGCTGCAGTAATTGTACGTATAATCTTATTTTGACCCCTTTGAATTTTTTCAATGTTGGATGCTGAGGCAGTACCCCATAATTGAATTCCATAGCACCAGATTGGCTTTAGTATTGCATTGTACAACAATAGTTTGCAATCCAACTTTAGTGAAGAATTTCTGCCAATTAGCCAATTAAGTTGCACTGCTTTTAAGTAAGTTTCGCTTAGAGCAAATATTTCTGTTTTTTTTTCTTATTTCCTATTATTTTTCAAAGCCTGTTATCCTAATAATAATATGGCAATGGACAAACATTGCAGTTAATAATTATAATCATATAAAAGACAAATACTTTTCAAAACAACATATTTGAAATATGCTAACCTCATGTACACCACAGTATGTAAAAGCTAGCCGTATATCGAAATAAGCTAAAACTTTTTCATTCTAAAATACTCATTTGTACACTCTTCTCTAAGCTCTCCTAAATGAAAAAGATCACGGGAGATTTGTCGGTTAAAGTTTATTATAATTTGCTCCACGTGCAATTAAAAATTTTTAGAGAAGGCAAGATTTATGAATCTTTCTTTTCTGGATACGCCAATAAGCAAAATTGCCACTTTTCGTCTTCTGGAAATCCAAGAGCCTTTGTATGCTGAGGCCACATATGATTGACAGTGAATGGTTTAAAATATCGAGAAATATTAACAGCAAAATGTCGGCCTAATTACACGCAACCAGCGAAACTATAAATTTATTGAAAACCAAATTTCCTGATCGTATAATTTTACGGAACACCTGTGCATTATTTTTTTTTACCACGTTAAAGATAGAACCTATACAGAGCCATTTTACAGATATAACAGATATTTGTAAACAAATTTCGAATCAACAGTTGCGATAGGTCAAAAAAAACACACGAAAAAAGTCGGACAAAAGAACGACATTAGCTCAAGAACTTATTACCCGAAGTACCAATGACATTTCTTGCCATTTTGGCCGACATTAGAAGAGAAAAAAAACCATATGATTGGTAACAAACATGAAAGCCGACCACTGATATAAACAAACCGCATACTTTGATAGTTATCAAAGAGAATATTCGACAAGAGCGCGAGAATTTATGGCTATAGTCCTAAAAAGATTTCTTGCCACTTAAGGAAATTTTAACAGCAAAAAACCGTAAGATTTATAAAAAATTAGAACGATTTTTTAAGGATTCTGAAAGGTGATTTTCACTGATAGACTTTGTTTCCAATAAGGTTCCAAAAGGTCACAAATATAGCTATAAATATTTTTATAGAAAACAAACGAAACTTTCGTAATATTTTGAGATTGCGATAAAGTCTAACATTTAAATTAAATATATATATGTAAATAGTAACAATATATTTTAACAACTTTTTACTTACTTGAATAAAAAGAGATTACTTATATTTTGTGCCGGAAAATAGGTAATCGGTTTCGGTTCTGCCACCACTAATGTACGCACTAATACCAGCAATAGTGAGAAGATAGCCGGCAGTAGTAATTCGATAACAAGTTGCCATTTTTGATTCCATTGCAGCAGCCAATTTTTCCAAAGTAATAATCTAAACTTGGCCCAACTTGTGACACGAACCATTTTATTGTTGTAAATAACTTTCCAATCAAATGAATACGCTAATTTTAAGACATTAAGTTTAGAGTAATGTTTAGTTTAGCTTTAGTTAAAGAACGGTAAGATGAATGGAAGCAGGAGGAGTAGAGGTTTGGTAATTCAATTCCTGTAGTTTAACCAAATGGGAATTTTGTATGTATTGAATTAAAACTGTAAAAGAAAAGAAAATTGGTAATATTAGTTAATGGTTAGTAAATATAAGAGATAAAAAATGTAAATAAAAATCAGTTACAAATATAATTTATTCTGAAAAATCAGCCATATTTTATAAACTATTATATACATATATAGATTACATTGTTCAATTCACAAGTGATGTTGTAGTGTCGTAGGAGTTGTACGTCGTCTAAATTTACAATAGTTGTACAAATGGTTTTGGTAATTTCTATATAAATATTTGCCGCAACACTCTCTGTTACCTGGCATAACTCATGCAAAAATCAATAATAATAACAAAACCAACTAAAATCAACACTCATCAACAGGTTAAGAAATTCGTATGTATGTTTAGCCAGATTTAGAAATGCTTAACAAGCTAATCTCAAACAATACCAAAAAGGCCATAGAAGTGCTGCGGTGTTAGTTAAAAGGCTTGATATTTAAAATTATTTGTTAACGTAAAATAAATGTGAAAAAAAATATTTCGATATTTCGCTTTTCAGTGAGAAATAATTTGTTTGATATTACAAATATCATGTTAGAGTAAATATATTGATATTTGTTTAAATGCACAACATTTTACGTAGCAATTTTAAAAGAGAATGGAAAAAATTGCATGCAATTAATTGCATCGTGTAAAGGGCCTCCAACTATTAACAGTTGCTATAAATATATTTTGTAAGTTTTTAGTTAACTATTAACAGTCTAATTCATAAAAACTTATCAAGGGTTTATAACATGCTTATAAAGCAAATAACCATACAAAAATTGCTTTATAAGCCTGTTATAAACCTTTGACAAGTTTTATGAATAAGGGGGTAAGTATTTAGCTGTAATTTTATAATAAACAAAACTGAATTAAAATTTTTTTTATTAAATTTATGTCCACTTTTAAGGCTATTATTGTAATAATATTTATCATTATTGTGAGTTATTAACAATTTAATGGTATTGCAATAATGGAAAGAAAAAACTATTATATTGACAATGAACTGTAAAACCATCTATGATAAGTTAAAACAATATGTATGTACAAGGTGGCGCAAAAGTAAACTTCCGATGTTTTTTGGCTGTCACCGACCGATTATTGGTCAAATAAATAGTCAGCAATATTCCGCATTCTGGAGCAGTGTAGCGTAACATTGTTTATTAACGTGTATTTCTCATGTGTTTACTACACAATTGTCAAAACAAAACTGACATTAGGGGCCTCGCAAAATTTATAGCATTTTCTGATAGGAGGATTACTTTTGCGCCACCTTGTATAATAAACTTTTTATTCTCAATACTCCACTTAAATATTCAAAAACAAATACAAATTTATTTTACTTTAAAAGATAATGAATATGTAATTTGAAATGAATTTCAGGAATGGAAAAATTTATTTGAAAATATGTATGTACATAGGTACACCTAATTCTGTTTTTACACGATAATTGGTTCCAGGAAGTACCGTGAAAAAAAGCAGTTTTAAAAAAGTCATTGATCGTATGAAAAATAGGTGATTGGTTCCTTATCTCTAAAACCTATTGAAATTAGTCAAAAACAACTATTCAGGTTTATAATATTAAATCACATGTATACAATGTGTTTTTACACAAGCATAGTTATTAAACAAAAAAAAAAGATATTCACCTAAGCTTAAAAGTAATCCCCCTATCGTGAATAAAAATTCCACATGAAATTTATTGCAACTCATTTGTACCTACACAAAGTATGTATGTTAAAAAGATTTAATGCTAATACATAAGTATAATGACAATGATAGAAATGATACAGATGAAATGAGTGAAACAGGCATGCAAAAATTGGTACAATTGTAATTTTTTTAGCACTATTTGACTGTCAAAAGTACAATATCATCTCAATGAATATTTTAGCACTATTTAAAATTGTTCCCTGTATTATTACATTGCACAAATGTATTTTAAAAAATTCATCATTCATCCCATTTTTTGTGTTCGTTCCATTTCCATATGGCAACAAAAGATGCAGTATTTGTAATTCACCTATTACAGGCGGTATTTTTCACATTAAACGACATGAATTTTAATTAATTTTTAATAAAAAATATTAAAAAAAATAAGCAAAGAATTTAGTACAATTGGGTTGAAAAAAGTACACTTTTTCTTTAAATTTAGTACAATTTGTACTAGGTGTGAAAAAGTGGTTTACGACCTTATAAATGTGTAATTAAAAGTATGTACATACATACATACATATGTAGATATCATATCTACATATATTGATCTCAATTTTATGTTTATTATATGTTAAAGTAAAAAGAAATTTTATTTATAATCTTCATAAATGGAAAACAAAATAGTTATTTTAAAAATTTGACTCTGGCGAAATGTTTTTACGATGTTTTTATTTTTTGGCGATTTCTGCCAACTGTTTCGGCGACGTAGGTGAAAAAAGTCTGACAATCCTGGCTGTGACCAGTAAATTACTTTGTTTTCACAAAAAGGAAATTCTCCTAAATTTTTTAAGTGAACATATTTCGTAAAAATTAAATTTAAGCAAAAAAATTTAAGCCCAAAAGATTGAATCGCGTTAAATGGAATAAAATCGTGTAAAAATTAAATTTTTTCAATTTTCAATTCAATTCAATTCATTATTTATTTATTCAAGAAAAAAATATTTCAAATTTGTTTATTTTCAAGGCCTGTTAAATCAAAAGATTTAAAAGAAATTTAAAATACGTTTTCCATTATAACTGCTGTGCAAAGACAAGACATGTTAAAAAGACAAACCGTAAAATTTTCAAGAAATTTCAAATTCAACAACAAAAAGACATTAGTTTTTTAATTAGATAATTCTTATTATTCAAAATATTTAATCAAATAGATATTTAAAAACATATAAAAGTTATTTATTAGATTAAAAATCATTTTGCTTGACTGATTATAGGTAATTAGGCAGTATTTGTCAATAGTTTCTAAACCCAAAATAGTGCTAGATATGTTTGTGGGAGTGTTGTGTTATATTTTACTTAAAAATTATTAAAATGTCCATGTCAGCCAAATACATATTCATTAATAAAAACAAAATGAAAATGCTCAATCATTTATTCATTTAGAATTGAACTGGAAATATGTTGAAAACATTTATTAAAATGAGATTATAAACACAACATTGCGGGTGATGAGACGATTTGCCGTCTCAATATGTGAAAATAGTAACTAAATTCACCTTATGTTTTTTAAGCTAAATTATTTGCTATACACAAACAAAACATATAAAAATATTTAGAAATAAATTAATATTTAAATGATATTATTAACCGCTCATTATTTGCATAAATATGTTTAAGTTAGGCACACTGAATTCTAAACAATTGTAATGGTTTAAAATCGATTAAATTTGTATTCGTCTGACCACGTTTACACGTTTCCTGTCATGTACTATCCAAGTTATGTGCTCTTTGGGAAACTTTAACCGTGTCTTTTCGTTATTACAACTTCCTTGTAAAATAAAATAATATTTTTAAAAAATATGGCAATAACAGTGAAAACCCGATTACTTTTGACAAATTACTGACAAGAAACAGTAAATTGTTTGTGTTTGTGAAAATATTTGTTTGTGAAAAAAATATAAATCAAACGTCTGCTTTCCATTTTTGTTTATCAAATTATTTATTGGCAAAATAAAATTAAAATTAATTTATTTTTCATGAAGTTGACATTTTTTCCACAACATATGGCAACTTCAAATACATAAACCTCATTATAAAATTGAAAGGCAAGATGATCTTCCATTTAGCTTATCGGTCGGTTTTAGATTAAAGTAAACTTATAATAACCAAATACTTCTTATCTGTCTATTGCCAAGTTGTAATAATGGGCCTTATGCTTGGTTTTCACTATGTCAGTTTTGTTGTCAAATTGTCTAAATTGTTATGAAATTACCAACAATTTGGACAATTTGACAACAAAACTGACATAGTGAAAACCAAGCATTGGTGTTTAAGTTCAGTTGTGTTATCATGAGACGTGTGTCTGCACTCGTTAATAGCTTTCTGCGTCCCCTGATTTATGGTTTGAGAACAATAGAATGCCTGTTTTGCACTCACATGACCAGACTGATTGATTTACTTTAAACTAATTAGCTATTACTCACATAGAATAGCTATTTTTTGCCATTGTTATAATATTGTCCTCAGTGGCTCTTGACAGTTTCTTCATTTAATATAATTTGATTTGTGTTGGATAATTTGCAAAAAGTGTTTACCAAATGCAATTAAATTAATATCAAAAATATATTAAATATCAAAAAAAAAACAAATTAATAATAATAAACATGGTGTAACTACACCAGGTAAGTGCAGTAGCACAGCTGACTGACAATTTACAATTTACTTATGGCAAAAGTAATAATTTTTCAAGTGGTTTTGACAGTAGTACATTATTTTACACAAAATACCTGTTGTTTCTGTATTGTGTTGTATTTGTTGCCGATTGGCACTCACCTTGTATAATTACACCATGATCATAAACAATTCAAACACATAAACCTCGTAAACTTTGATATATTTGTGCAAATATTTCAAAAGACACACTTCTGTAAGTTTTTTTTTGTATTAATTGTTTATTTACGGAAAATTATTATTTTTCATTTTGTATTGTAAATTATTTTATATTATTAGGTTTATTTTTATGATATAAAAATGCGCAAGGCACAAACATGTACTCATTTCCATTGTAAGTCGCACTTCAGAAAGAAAATTTAACAAACACAGTGTAGGTTATTTTATCTTTTTTATTTGCTTTTATATGAAATTTATTCTAAATAAGATAAAGTGTAGATCACGATTCACTTTCGAAATTCAGTTTTTATTCAATATGTTTTTCGGATTTTGACAATTTTACAGACTCAATGACTCAAACATTTTTATTAGTAAAACAATTTTATACCATTTTCAAACTTTTTATGATTTTGTTAAACAAAAAATTTAACAATTGCTCTTTTAGGTTTTAATTATAATACATATGTATATGCGATAATAAATGACAAAAATAACTACATACGTCAATAGCTCTCTTAATATTTACCGTACCTGTGTGTTCTGGTAATAATTTGCTCCAGATGTTATTATACCCACCACAAAAACTATGAAGGGAATATTAGGTTTGTCACACATTGAAATATTGATCGTAGAACCAAAGAGTATATACAACTATGGATAGAGAAATAGCGCACTTTACTGTTTTAGTGTAACGGGGATTGAATTCTTGTTTTTTCTCGATTTTCTAACGTTTTTCCGTCGGGACCAATCAGATTAATTTTGGTTTTATTTTTGAAAACCCATTTTTCCCAGAATTTGATATCCTTGTTTCGGTGTAGTTTTGCAAAAGACAATCGTGCCTTTATATTCTTTTTTAACAAAAGTGTTTTTTCCTACTTACACGGCCCTAAAGCTGATTTTCATTTAGGCGTCTTCGTACAAGTCTAATGGAAAAATTTAACCCAAATTCCTCATTTATTTCAGTCATTATTGTTCTTGATGACTGATAAGCTAGAGCCTTTACTTTTTTTAACTTTTGCCTTAACCTCACGAACTGTTGTCTTTCGCGGCGACTTTTTCCGCTTTTTCTTTAAATAAAGCAATTTTGCATCTGATTTAACACACTTAATGACATTATAAACAAACTTTCAAAAACATTCAATTATTTCAGTTATGTATTTTTGTTTGTTTTGTACCCTTTTGTTGAAACTCCCAAATAAGCTTTTTTCTAAAGTGAGCACTGCGTTCCTGTTCCCATTTTGGTTGACAAAATTAATGATAAGCAATTTTTTTGTTAAATTACACAAAAATTTACTACCAAAATTAGCATCAACGATTTTTGTTTAAAATCGAAATAACTGTGAGCTATTCATTGTCCAACCAAAAAAAAACTTAATTTTTAACAAAATAAAGAACGTGCAAAAGTTAACAGGAATTCCACGTTATTATCATTCCATTATTCAATATAATACATTTGGTAGTTAAAACAACATTGGTGCGCTATTTCTCTGTCCAAAGCTGTATGTTTATTCTGGTTCTTTATAAGATCTAGCCATATCCGTCCGTGGCCTGTCCGTCTATTGAAGGCACGATAGAGCTTCGAAAGAAAAACTTAAGGTATGGTAACACATGGCAAATATTTACTCAAAAAAGCGTAACCACTTGTTTTATCACAAATTTGTTTGACGTTATTTACTCTTACAAAAGTTTTGCAACATCAAACAGCCTCAAAAAAATGTGTGCCTTGTTCTAAATAAACAAAGTTTTTTTTAATAAATAAATGAGTTCAAAAATATTCTGTGTAGTGGTTACGCCAAGTGTTTCCGTAGCTTTAGAACAATGAAATTTTACCAAACATTTTTTGTTTCACCGCAATATTTGGCAAAATCCGTCCAGCAGGATCTGAGTTATAGACCAAAGTTTCAGGCAACCTCTAATTTTTCAGATATTTTTTGCTTTAGGTATTTTCTTCAAATGTAATGCAAATAAACAAGTCCTGTTAAAAATGAAATAGATAAGAATCAGTCCACGATTTCTTATAGACCAAATACAAATGTCATCCCTCACTATGCCAAAAATACAAAATTCGGCAAAAATAATTTTCATGCTTAGGGAAAACATATAACGATTTTCTGTTTGCATCAGTCCATATCCGCCATATAAAGTCCTCTGCCGAAAATAACAATAATGCTCATAAATATCTTATAAAACAATCTCTACCATGTTAAAATTCGACACAAATAATACACAGCGTAGCCCCCATATAAATTTCTTCGGTGTTCACACAACACAATTCTTATTGCTTAAATCGCTCTTATTTTTATTTGATAGTATACACCAGTGTTGCCATTTTGACGCTTTTCGGGTATTTTTTGACGCTTTTTCTATTTTTTTGATGCAGTTTTGGAAGAAGTCCAAAAAGTAAATCTAGCTTTCGAGTCAGTCAATGCGGACCATGTCAAGCTATACAGCGATTTGTATTACCTGATTAAAAGTATTACAAACTTTGATTATCTAGAAGGTAATTTAGATGAAAGCGTTAACGAATTTTGTTATCTTGGCTATCATTTCGAAAAGTCTTGCAGAGATTATAAAATAATTGAACAATTTAATAGAATTTACAAAATATCACGTACTCGAACTAAGACGTAGACTTCCTTCAAATTTTGTATTGCTTCAAAAATATCGTTATTTAGTGTTGACAATATTTTTTAAAATAGCGAAGCGGATATTATTCATTTCATACAAAACTTCATTGATGATTCGTCTCTAATAAATAAAATAGAAATTTCCCTAAAGAATCTAACGTTGTAAAAATGGAAAAATATTGAAAGAACTGATTAATTTTGGATTGAAGTCTACAATTTTAAAAATTATTTGGGAGAAAATCCTTTTCATGAACTAGCTGACTTTATTTTTCGTATACTTTCTTTTCCTTAATCAAATGCCGAAGTCGAAAGAACGTTTAGTTTAATGAATTTTTTTAACCCAAAGATCCGAAACCGACTTTCTTTAAACTCAGCCAAAAGTTTGTTGTTGCAATTACAAATTACGTTCAAGTGTTTACTTAAAAATTAATTCAAATCAAATTTATAAAAGGTCTGAATATTTCATTAAATCTGTTTTGTGAAAATTAAATTGTTTTTCTATAAAACTTTATATTTTGTTTTTTATGAATTGTTATTTTATTTTCATTTTTTGTTTACTCCTGGTAACTGAATTGATAATAAAATTAATTATTTATTTAAAAATTTTAACATGCTTTTTGATATTCTAAGTTTCTTTTTTTTTACCCTTTGTTTTATTGCCAATTTTAATCTTTTTAAAGTGTTATTTGCAAAGCAAAACAACACGATACCAAAATTTTTGTTAAATTTTTTTGGCGCTTTTTACCCTTTTTTTGTAATTTGTTACCCTTTTTACCCGTTTTTACTATACACTTGACGCTTTTCTTTATTTCTAAAATGGCAACACTGGTATACACACATTTTTATACACATACATACATGTAAAATACGAATAAAAGAGTAAAACGAATTGCAAGTACAATTTGTACGTCTGTAAGTACTTTTCTGTTTTAAATTAATACAAGTACTTACTATATTTTTTGTTGTTTAATATCTAACACTTCAATCCACAAATCAAATAATTTGTTAAGCACAATTAAATAAATAATTAGTTGAATGCAGGGCTGCCAGAAATGTTCAGCAAAAAATCTTAATTAATAAATAGTCTTATTCTTCAGGAAAAAATCTTATTTTTGGAAATATTTAAGTAGTTTTATAAATAATAAAAACAATTCATATTTTATTTAACACTAACCAAAAAATAACAACAAAAATTAATTTTCTTATACTACTAAATTGTACATTCTTTGAGATCGATTAGTTTAAACTTTTTCAAATGGGAACAAAAAAGATTTTTTAATTGAACCTAACCTTCGTCTAGACAAAACAAAAAAATCCTTTTTTTTTGGGGAAAAAATCTGAAAATCTTTTTTCGGTTAACAAATCTTAAAAATAAGGTAAAATCTTACTTCTGGCAGCGCTGGTTGAATGACTAGTTGTGGCAATGGTTGTTAAATATTTAAATTAACACTAATTCAACACTTAATTTTCCACTGATTAAATTTACGTTTAAGCGTGTTAAAACCGTTGATCCAACGTTTAGAATATCCTGGCACTAAAAAGTGCTTAATATTTTTTTTAAATCGTTTCAGTAGCACTTTTTACTTGTGTTTTTTACAACCGTTTATTTTTATTCCGTGCAAAATTAGGAACCTTTCGTAGGTTATTTAACTCGTAACTGAGTAAATTTATTGATAAACTTGTTCAGTTATATTTTTCAAATTATCGAAACTGCTCTAATCAATAGTTATTATTATTATTATTTTTTAGCTATTTTTTTATTTAATGCAAGATAACAAACGAAATTTATTTCGTATTGCGATAAAAAGAAATGCCAAATTGACTCGTATTATTTTGGTATTGAAAAACTGTTTTACTTTTCTTTAAGGAACAAGTTGTAAAACATGAGTGTATGACAATTATACACTTGTTAATTATTTAAACGAATATCTAAAATATGTATTTAATACTATATATGTATATAGAAAGGGAATCGGAAATTTAGCTGAGTACATACTTTGCGAACGAATAAGTATTGTAAAATTTGTCTTTTACTCGTGACATTAAGCGAATATTTTTCTGCTCCCAGCAAAGTTTTACTAGTGTTCGATAATTTAATTTGTCAAGGGTGGAAATTATTGTGTAAGTATGTATATTTATATGGTATTTTGTTTAATTAAAAACACAACTATTATGGGCTATTTATAAATGCCTTTTTTTGAAAGCCAGGTTGACTCAGAAGTATTAAGCCAAATAAAGTATTGTTCATAAAAAATCCAAATAAGTAGTAGTTTTTTAAAACTCTGGTTATTTGTTTTTGAAGCATAACTACCGATACTCTGTTTAAATAATTAGCTAATAAACAGTGGCGAGTACAAATGAATACATGTAAGTACTTTGTGCATTTACTATTGCTAAAAATGAAACTAATAAAGAAAATTAAAAATTTGTTTTGTCATTTATTATATTGAACAAAATAATTCATAAATCAAAACAAAAAGTATCAAGATCTAAGAAAAAAGACAAACGAAACGAAAACAACCCGCAGGTTATCAATTTTGCACCATGGAATACTCTCTCATTCGCGCTGAACCCGCTGCTAATGCTCGTCGAAATGGGTTGGTGTGAACCGCTATTATCCCAACTGTCTCTTCACCATTGACCACAAATTCTCAATCGGGTTGTGGACGGGACTTTTTGCTGGCCAGTGCTTTAAAAGAAAATTCTGCTCTCTAAGCCACTCATTTAGGATTTTGGAAGAGTGGTTTGGGTTACTATTCAGCTGAAAAGTAATTTCATCCACATGATAGACCCTCTTATATACAAAATCGGGAAGCAGAGTTTGCAAAATAAATGCTCTCCTCATTATTCCTTTGATTCTTTGTAGTGGTTCAAGGTGCCATCATGTAAGGCAACTCCATATCACGAATTTCATCTCACCGTACTTCATTGGTGTCTTTGAATTATCTGGACTGTTTGGGTTCAGTAATATATACGAAGGTAGTATTGACAACGATTAAGTTTCGATTCGTCTGATGAGAATAACGTTTCCCTCATTATTTATTAACAATGCAGATGTTTCATTTTTGACTGCTGGAGTGTAACAAATATAGCGAAGGGCTCGTCTTACCTATTGATATAGAACAATTATGGGCGAAATTGAAATTAACCAGCATATGTGCTTGGCTTACGCTACGTTGACTCACGTACACTATAAACTTACGCGTTCCTCGTGTTGTAAAAAAGCAAAAAAGTAAAATCAATGTAGTCGTATGTTTTAAGTTACACACTTAATAGCGTAGCAAGCGTTGACGCTTGAAAAACAAAAAGTTTTTTTACTTTCTACTTTTGAAAGCGTCGCAAACGTCGTACAGCTGATATTGACAAAAATGACAGCTGAAAAAACATTTTTTATATGAAATTGACAAACAAACCGATGAAAAAAAATCAACTGAGCTTACGACATCACCTCCAAAATTATATATGTACATATGTATATCTATATATATAAAAATCTATATATATAAAAATAAGTGTACATTTTGATTGTCACTCCATAACTCGAGAACGGCTCGACCGATTGCCATAAAATTTTTAGGGAAGGTACAGGGAGGAGTGATGATGGTTAGTTGATTTTGAAATCCAAAATCGGTCTAGCCATTCTCCAGTTATGATTTTTTTCCTGAAAAAATTCAACATTTGAAAAAAAATCCCCTAAAGTATGCTGTACAAATTTGCAAATAAATAAGAGCAGGCAGGTTGTGAATACATCTTATTCTATGAAATACAAATCAATAGTAAATACCGAGCGAAGCCGGGGCGGTCAGCTAGTAACTTGAAATAATTGACGCTAAGAACGTTTAAAAAACTGTAAACGCGTTGACGCTAAAAAGCGAGGTGAGGACCTCCAACTTTACTTGTGTGTTTTAATAAAATAAGCATTTGTTACTTGCTTTGTTGTGATCTTAGAGATCAAACTTAAATTAGTTGCTGGCTAACACTTGTGCAAACATGGTTTCGCTACGCAATTTTTTTAAATGTTTATGATTTTCTCTCTTAATACACAAAGTTCTCTGCTGCTTTAAGCTTTAACCACATTCACTACAGCAGGCTACCCGACTACTATATTTTAAAAGCTTTTCGCGACCTCTAGTTTGTGGTTTGAGAACAATAGAACGCCATTTTATGACTCATCTGATCACTGATTGACTTACTTTAGCATGTTTAGCTATTACTCGTGTAGAAAGTTACTTTGTCAAGACTAGAATATTGTCATTATTTAGAGAAGGAATTGAACTAATATTTAACGTTTTAAGAGAAAAGTTTTTTTATTCAGGCTAATAGTTTGAATTTTCAAGAATACTATTGTAAAGTACTGGAACAATTGGCAAATTGGAATGCATTTTCTACCCTGCCAAAGGCGTTATCAGCAATCTTCATTGCCCACGACCAATTTGTAAACATCATCTATTTAACTCACCGTTTTTTGAGAAATAGAATCCAAGAATTATCATATATTTTTTTTATACGTGTTATGAGTTCGAACGAAATTTACGTACGTTTACAATGTTTGTGTATTCTTTATTGTTATTTACAAATCTTGTATTATTACAAATTTGTTTTTGCTTTTCTTGCTGCGTCTGCCTTCAATGGTTCTGGACAGTTTCTTCATTATTTATTATAATTTGTAATATAATTTGATTTGTTTTGGATAATTTGCAAATTTACAAATTCCTTGAAAATCCAACACTGCTTCTAGAAAATACTATCCCCCTTATTCATAAAACTTGTCAAAGGTTTATAACAGGCTTATAAAGCTAATTTTATATGGATATTTGCCTTATAAGCCTGTGATAAACCCTTGATAAGTTTTTATGAATTATACTGTATAGGTATAAATTAGCGTAAATAAAAAGAAAGCAAACAAAAATGGTACTGTAGTTTTGGACTTAGCTCCTTTGCCCCCTAAGCTAATACTAACATACTTGAGCATTGAATTATCTAACTATCACGTGCCTTATTGTCTAAGCATAAAGCATTTTTAGTTGTAAAATTAATAAATTAAAACACTAAAAATATCCACAGACAAAAATATGTTATCGATTTTTCAACATCTACCGATAAAGCGGTCGATATGACTAAATAATGATTCAGCATTTGTTTACTTTTATGGCGAAAAATAAATATACCAAAAAAGAGAGATAATATTAATAATAACACTTATATTGCTAAGGGCCATTAGGCGAGTATAAATATTAGTAACGTTGCACTTTAGTTTTCAATTAATTTAATAAAAAACTATATAGAATATTTCTGGTTGCAAAAAGTAATCTTATCAAAATCGATTATTAAATGCAATTTTAAACTGACTAAAGTTGTAAATTTTCACAAATGGCATAGTTTTTTAATTTATTTAACAAATGTTACATTAAATTAAACATTTATAAAACAAAAGAATCCTTCGAGCCGGATTTGAACCAGCGACCTATGGATTTCTACTCAGATTTGTTAAACTCTACAGTCCACCGCTCTACCAACTGAGCTATCGAAGGTATATATAATCGTAATGCTATATTAATTCTGGCTAAAATCAACTTAATACTTCTTCAAATAAAGTTCAGCCAATTGAGCCTTATCAAAAATCTCGACACATTTTAAATGCAATTTCTAAATATAATATCACAACAAATTCGTGTTTATTATGCACTGATATATATTTCATACTACGAAGGTGCTTTTTATTTTATTTGCATAATGATGTTGATTTGGATTACCTTGATCCTAAAAGGTCAACATTAAATTAAACAAGCGATATTTTTGATATTTCCTATTCGGAACATATACAAGATTTTAAAGATTTTTATAAAAATCGAATCCTTCGAGCCGGATTTGAACCTGCGACCTATGGATTTCTACTCAGACTTGTTAAACTCTACAATCCACCGCTCTACCAACTGAGCTATCGAAGGTATATATAATAGTAATGCTATATTAATTCTGGCTAAAATCAACTTAATACTTCTCTTCAAATAAAGTTTAGCCAATTGAGCCTTATCAAAAATCTCGACACATTTTAAATGCAATTTCTAAATATAATATCACAACAAATTCGTGTTTATTATGCACTGATATATATTTCATACTACGAAGGTGCTTTTTATTTTATTTGCATGATGATGTTGATTTGGATTACCTTGATCCTAAAAGGTCAACATTAAATTAAACAAGCGATATTTTTGATATTTCCTATTCGGAACATATACAATGATTTTAAAGATTTTTATAAAAATCGAATCCTTTGAGCCGGATTTGAACCAGCGACCTATGGATTTCTACTCAGACTTTTTAAACTCTACAGTCCACCGCTCTACCAACTGAGCTATCGAAGGTAATATAATCGTAATGCTATATTAATTCTGGCTAAAATCAACTTAATACTTCTTCAAATAAAGTTTAGCCAATTGAGCCTTATCAAAAATCTCGACACATTTTAAATGCAATTTCTAAATTTAATATCACAACAAATTTTTTTTATGCACTGATATATATTTCATACTACGAAGGTGCTTTTTATTTTATTTGCATAATGATGTTGATTTGGATTACCTTGATCCTAAAAGGTCAACATTAAAATCAAGCGATATTTTTGATATTTCCTATTCGGAACAAATACAATGATTTTAAAGATTTTTATAAAAATCGAATCCTTTGAGCCGGATTTGAACCAGCGACCTATGGATTTCTACTCAGACTTGTTAAACTCTACAGTCCACCGCTCTACCAACTGAGCTATCGAAGGTATTTGTTAAAACTCATTCAGAACTTAGTGGAAAATATAAGAAGACTCTAAAATATTTTTTCTGATTTAATTTAAAAATGTTAAAATCTTTAAAAAAAAAATGCAAAAAGCGTTTGCGTCGATTTTTTAATCCTCCCTTCAATAGGGGACAGGCGCACAATATAATAAAGTTCAGTTTTATTGCATGCTCTTTGATTTAAGATTATAGTTTTATAAAAGTCAAAAACTCCTTCGAGCCGGATTTGAACCAGCGACCTATGGATGTCTACTCAGATTTTAAAACTCTACAGTCCACCGCTCTACCAACTGAGCTATCGAAGGTATATATAATCGTAATGCTATATTAATTCTGGCTAAAACCAACTCAATACTTCTTCAAATAAAGTTCAGCCAATTGAGCCTTATCAAAAATCTCGACACATTTTAAATGCAATTTCTAAATTTTATGGCCCATAATCATAGTCATAGCAAAAGCATACTTTAAGTAAAAGTAGACTTTTAAACAACAAAAACATATAAATTTTGTTCTGAATTTAAAACAAAAGCATGCTTTTGCTTAAAGTATGCTTTTTCTATGACTATGATTATGGGCCAATATCACAACAAATTTTTTTTTATGCACTGATATATATTTCATACTACGAAGGTACTTTTTATTTTATTTGCATAATGATGTTGATTTGGATTACCTTGATCCTAAAAGGTCAACATTAAATTAAACAAGCGATATTTTTGATATTTCCTATTCGGAACATATACAATGATTTTAAAGATTTTTATAAAAATCGAATCCTTCGAGCCGGATTTGAACCAGCGACCTATGGATTTCTACTCAGACTTGTTAAACTCTACAGTCCACCGCTCTACCAACTGAGCTATCGAAGGTATATATAATCGTAATGCTTTATTAATTCTGGCTAAAATCAACTTAATACTTCTTCAAATAAAGTTCAGCCAATTGAGCCTTATCAAAAGTCTCGACACATTTTAAATGCAATTTCTAAATTTAATATCACAACAAATTTTTTTTATGCAATGATATATATTTCATACTACGAAGGTGCTTTTTATTTTATTTGCATTATGATGTTGATTTGGATTACCTTGAATCCTAAAGGTCAACATAACAAGCGATATTTTTGATATTTCCTATTCGGAACATATACAATGATTTTAAAGATTTTTATAAAAACTAAATCCTTCGAGCCGGATTTGAACCAGCGACCTATGGATTTCTACTCAGACTTGTTAAACTCTACAGTCCACCGCTCTACCAACTGAGCTATCGAAGGTATATATAATCGTAATGCTTTATTAATTCTGGCTAAAATCAACTTAATACTTCTTCAAATAAAGTTCAGCCAATTGAGCCTTATCAAAAATCTCGACACATTTTAAATTAAATTTAATATCACAACAAATTCGTGTTTATTATGCACTGATATATATTTCATACTACGAAGGTGCTTTTTATTTTATTTGCATAATGATGTTGATTTGGATTACCTTGATCCTAAAAGGTCAACATTAAAATCAAGCGATATTTTTGATATTTCCTATTCGGAACATATACAATGATTTTAAAGATTTTTAGAAAAATCGAATCCTTCGAGCCGGATTTGAACCAGCGACCTATGGATTTCTACTCAGATTTGTTAAACTCTACAGTCCACCGCTCTACCAACTGAGCTATCGAAGGTATGTATATGTGATCGTAATTTTATATTAAATATATATAAAATAATTTTATATTTCTTTATATAAAGTCGTAGCATAGTTACTAACGAATACGGCTTTAAATCCGGGATTAAGGTTAAAATAAAGTTGGATATTTTAAATGCAATTTAGGCATTAGCAGGAGAGTCAACTCGTTTATCGATCGAGTCACTTCTACTAGAGGTCTTCAACATCTCTTAATCTATTATTTAACACATAAAAAGAGATTTTGAGATTTCTATAAAAATTAAATCCTTCGAGCCGGATTTGAACCAGCGACCTATGGATTTCTACTCAGATTTGTTAAACTCTACAGTCCACCGCTCTACCAACTGAGCTATCGAAGGTGTTGGTAATTAAGTAGCAAATAAACATTTAAAAACTAATTATTGTTAGAGAAAAACTTTGTACTAATTGTACCATCTTAGGGCGCGTTTTCACTATGTCATTGTTGTTGTCAAATTGTTGGCAATTGTATGAAAAGGGGTTGTCATCAATAAATTTAATTTCTTACAATCATCATTGCAAACATAGATGACGCCATATGAGAACCCGTTTTCATAAAATTCCCAACAATTTGGACAATTTGACAACAAAAATGACATAGTGAAAACGCGCCCTTAGGATTACAATTACGCATTAAAAATATATATTCAGATGTTTTCAAATACATGTCAACATAAAAATAAAATAGCAAGTCAATATTTCGAGCCGGATTTGAACCAGTGACCTACTTTACACATCGCTGTTACAACTCTACAGTCCACCGCTCTACCAACTGAGCTATCGAAGATATGTTTTTACATGAACTCTAAATTTTTTTCAGGTCTATAAATATATTTAAATTATGACTAAAAATCTGTCCTATTTTAAGGGATTTGATATTAGGAAATGTTGATAATAAAATAATTCCTTATTGAAACGTATAATTTCTTATTAATTTATTAATACTGACTTATAACAAAAATTAAATCCTTCGAGCCGGATTTGAACCAGCGACCTATGGATTTCTACTTGTTATTTGTACTCTACAGTCCACCGCTCTACCAACTGAGCTATCGAAGGTATGTAATCATAAATTCTTGAACATTTACTTTAAATTAGTTAAATATATTTAAGTTAAAAATATTTTTGTAGAATAATAAGTTAAAAACTTAAATTATTTTACTACATACTTCTACGTGAATGATAATATTATTTCTGTAATATCAATTAACTAATTAAGATTTTCTAACTGTTTTATAAAAACAATCCTTCGAGCCGCATTTGAACCAGCGACCTATGGATTTCTACTCAGACTTGTTAAACTCTACAGTCCACCGCTCTACCAACTGAGCTATCGAAGGTATATATAATCGTAATGCTATATTAATTCTGGCTAAAACCAACTTAATACTTCTTCAAATAAAGTTCAGCCAATTGAGCCTTATCAAAAATCTCGACACATTTTAAATGCAATTTCTAAATTTAATATCACAACAAATTTTTTTTTTATGCACTGATATATATTTCATACTACGAAGGTGCTTTTTATTTTATTTGCATAATGATGTTGATTTGGATTACCTTGAATCCTATAGGTCAACATAACAAGCGATATATTTTTGATATTTCCTATTCGGAACATATACAAGATTTTAAAGATTTTTATAAAAATCGAATCCTTCGAGCCGGATTTGAACCAGCGACCTATGGATTTCTACTCAGATTTGTTAAACTCTACAGTCCACCGCTCTACCAACTGAGCTATCGAAGGTATGTATATGTGATCGTAATTTTATATTAAATATATATAAAATAATTTTATATTTCTTTATATAAAGTCGTAGCATAGTTACTAACGAATACGGCTTTAAATCCGGGATTAAGGTTAAAATAAAGTTGGATATTTTAAATGCAATTTAGGCATTAGCAGGAGAGTCAACTCGTTTATCGATCGAGTCACTTCTACTAGAGGTCTTCAACATCTCTTAATCTATTATTTAACACATAAAAAGAGATTTTGAGATTTCTATAAAAATTAAATCCTTCGAGCCGGATTTGAACCAGCGACCTATGGATTTCTACTCAGATTTGTTAAACTCTACAGTCCACCGCTCTACCAACTGAGCTATCGAAGGTGTTGGTAATTAAGTAGCAAATAAACATTTAAAAACTAATTATTGTTAGAGAAAAACTTTGTACTAATTGTACTATCTTAGGGCGCGTTTTCACTATGTCATTGTTGTTGTCAAATTGTTGGCAATTGTATGAAAAGGGGTTGTCATCAATAAATTTAATTTCTTACAATCATCATTGCAAACATAGATGACGCCATATGAGAACCCGTTTTCATAAAATTCCCAACAATTTGGACAATTTGACAACAAAAATGACATAGTGAAAACGCGCCCTTAGGATTACAATTACGCATTAAAAATATATATTCAGATGTTTTCAAATACATGTCAACATAAAAATAAAATAGCAAGTCAATATTTCGAGCCGGATTTGAACCAGTGACCTACTTTACACATCGCTGTTACAACTCTACAGTCCACCACTCTACCAACTGAGCTATCGAAGATATGTTTTTACATGAACTCTCAATTTTTTTCAGGTCTATAAATATATTTAAATTATGGCTAAACATCTGTCCTATTTTAAGGGATTTGATATTAGGAAATTTTGATAATGAATACGTATAATTTCTTATTAATTTATTAAACTGACTTATAACAAAAATTAAATCCTTCGAGCCGGATTTGAACCAGCGACCTATGGATTTCTACTTGTTATTTGTACTCTACAGTCCACCGCTCTACCAACTGAGCTATCGAAGGTATATAAGCATAAATTCTTGAACATTTACTTTAAATTAGTTAAATATATTTAAGTTAAAAATATTTTTGTAGAATAATAAGTTAAAAACTTAACCCCTGGCCCACGATGTCGAACAATAACGTTCGCTTAGATAAGACTTAAGACGCAAACTTGATTGTGGAATAAACAAACTTGATTGAGTAAAAAATAGATACGAAAAAAGTTTGTGTCTTAAGTCTTATCTAAGCGAACGTTATCGTTTGACATCGTGGGCCAGGGGGTAAATTATTTTACTACATACTTACTACGTGAATGATAGATAATATTATTTCTGTAATATCAATTAACTAATTAAGATTTTCTAACTGTTTAATAAAAAATTCAATCCTTCGAGCCGGATTTGAACCAGCGACCTATGGATTTCTACTCAGATTTGTTAAAACTCTACAGTCCACCGCTCTACCAACTGAGCTATCGAACGTGCGTCATTAAAATATAAGTATGTAATTCTTCTAAAATATTTCCAACTTCTTTCAACACAAGAGTAATATTTAGGCAAATCGTCTAGTACCTACAGTGGTTTCCCGGTTTAACGAATTATATATTGTTAGAGCCATTCGTTATATCGAAAAATTCGTTAAATCCGGCAGATTTTTAAATAAATTTAATTCATCAGAAAAACAAAAAAAATAAAAATTAGTTCATATCACATTCAATTAAATAATTAGTTCAAACAGAACTAAAAAATGACTTTGTAACGTATAAATTTTGATTTTGGTGAGCGAAAAATTTCTTTACATATGTACAAATAAATTTTTGGCTTAATCCATTTTTTTCCCCGTAAAGCGTCTCTTATAACATTGTACAAATGTAATTTCAGTGACTCTCTTTTGATTTCATTTAATTTTTTAACTTTTTTGCAAAAATTCGTTAAACCGAGTACATGACATTTTCATTTGGTCGTAATATAAGGCACTCAATGGAAAGAATATGACTGTTCGTTAAATCGCGAATTCGTTAAATTGAGTATACGTTAAACCGGGAAACCACTGTAATATTACTAGAAGGGATTATGTACTATTTTATATAATATATAGGTAATAATATACAAATGTTATATTACGTGTGCTTTTATATGTATAGACTAGGCAAAAAAAGAATCCTTCGAGCCGGATTTGAACCAGCGACCTATGGATATCTACTACTTTATATATCTGAAAATTCTACAGTCCACCGCTCTACCAACTGAGCTATCGAAGGTATACTTTTAGGCAAAATGCACTAAATTTAAACTCAAAAAAAAAATAACTCTATGTATTATTAACACCTCAACAAATTTAAATTTAGTACTTAAATACATATTTTAAAAAATGTTTGTTTACTTTTCACTTTTTATTTTAATTTGTTTACAGATTTGTTTTTTCTTTTAACAAACGTACTTATGTATTCATGTAGTGTGTAAAATATACAGTGTATTTGTTGTTGCTGTAAATCTAGTTCAATCCCATTGATTTGTTTTGCAGCATTAACATAAACTACATATGTATAAAACTGATAGCAACTGATGTAGACAAAACAAAGTTTTTGTTGTTCATAAATTTTGAAAGTTTTGTTGGGCTATTTTTAGATTTCTCTTTTCAATATACACCAGCAGACAATAGTTGTGCTTTATTGTTGCTATATTGGCTGCATGCGTTGCTATACCTTCGATAGCTCAGTTGGTAGAGCGGTGGACTGTAGAAGCAATACCAAACTAAGTAGAAATCCATAGGTCGCTGGTTCAAATCCGGCTCGAAGGATTGTCTTTTTAAATTTTTTTTTCATTTTGTTTTTTATTTATTTCATTGCATAGAGTTCATAATAGCATTTAGAATATAATTTAAAAACTTTTATCACATAAAATATAAACATATTGGACTGTTAAAGAGAATCTTAAAACAAAAATTTTTAAATTATATTTCTAAATGCTATTATGAACTATATGCAATGAAATGTTGCATTGCATACTGCGTTTATGAAAACAGCCAAACTTTTTTATTGTATTTCGTTGGAATATTTGTTTATTTCATTTATATTTAC
Source organism: Bellardia pandia (assembly GCA_916048285.2). NCBI lineage: Eukaryota > Metazoa > Arthropoda > Insecta > Diptera > Calliphoridae > Bellardia > Bellardia pandia. The sequence continues at coordinate 19,047,758 of OU696532.1, read as the reverse complement.
AAAATTATTAACGATGTAAGAAGCTAACATTTTATATGAAAAATCGCATTTAAGTCAGAAATATGAGAAAAAATCGTTTATAATTGGGTAAATATGTATTACCTTTTGTTTTGGGAAAATAATATTGAGCTGCTCGCCTCTACTATGGATATACGAGTAAACAGTGAGTTTTTTAGTTTTCAGATTTCTTAAAAACAAACATAAAATTTAGAGAAATCTATGAAGACTCTATTTGAAATCTCAATGTTTAAAGATTATTTCATGTAAATGCTGACCGTGGCTATACCTCAAATGGTTCATATGCTGGCTTAAATTTTCTCATAGTCTCTCCAACATATCGGCCAGTATCTCACGAATAAATTCTTCCTGCACGTTGTGGATATGAACCTTAAAATAGATCCACGGAAATAGTCTAAAAGTCAAATCGCACGATCTGGGCGGCCAATTAACCGGCCTCAAACGTGAAATAAAATGTTCACTGAACTCGCCATTGTTCTTTCGCGCTATGTGGTATGTGGCACCGTCTTGTTCAAACCACATGTCAGGTTTTTCCATTTTGGGCTAAACAAATTGTTATCATCGCACGGTAGCGCTCGCCATTCCAGTGTAAAGTTCCTGCATTCGTCGTTTTTGAAAGAGTATGGTCCAATGATTCCACTGTCCCATAATTCCCAGTAAATAGTGCTTTTTCCGTATGCATTGGTAGTTTTTGCAATGCTGCTTTTCACACCAAATACTACTATTTTGCTTGTTTACGTCTCCTTGTTTACGTCTTGTTTACGTGCAACCAAAAATGAGCTTTATCGCTGAACACAATTCTTCGATAAAAAAAAAGTGGATCTTTATCCAGCTATGCCAGCACCCATTCACCAAAAGTTACCCGTTGGGGTAGGCCGTGTGGCTTTAATGCTTGTACCAGCTGTATTTAATACCCAAATCATTTTGCAAAATTTTCCACGTAGTGGAGTAAAAGAGGCTGCAAATTGCTGCGAACGGCGCCGAATCGATAATTTACGGACATCAACAACACTAGCGGATACAGGTGTGATATTTTCCTCTGTCCGCACTCTACATATGCGTGTTGGTGGTTTAATGTAAATTTGGTGCGAAATTTGGTCACAAGATTTCAAATAGTCGAAACAGTTGTTATCCCTTCGGTATTTGATCAACATTCGAATACTTCGGTCTCCAATAGCTAAAATATTGGAAACAACTGATATAATGTACATATCTTTTGCAGATGCTAGCTATTTCTTTATTTTTTGATTTCAACGGCGTAAGAATGTCGCGTTCGGGATTACGTTTTATTCGTTTGCATAAAAACCCTATTTAAAACATTTGTTAACTTCTTTAAAAAAAAAAAGCAAACACAATTTAAAATAAGACACAATTTCTTAATTATTTTTCTAGCTTATCCATGCAGAAAACCTGGTTCATTTCAAAATATGATTGATTAAAATTTCGCGATATTCTGAATGTAACGTTTTAAATTTTCAGCACACACGTAGAATTTAATTTTTTATAATATTTAGACAATATTTTAATACCGAAACACTTTTCATTTTTTATAAACTGAAAATTTTTTAATGATTTAAAATTTTTCAGTTTAATGATTTTTGTGAGCTTTAATTTTCTGATATTAGGGTTGTAGGAACTGAGATCTGTTGAGTAAACATTGGTCTTCTCAAGACAAAAACATATATATATAACACTTTGAGATCGGACTATAAATGCCGAAGATATAACAAAATATGTATTTTGGCGACCCCTACTTTCGGCAAAACAACAAAAAAAATTTTTTTCGAAATTGTCTTGCAACAATACTTCATATTCTAATATTCGAGACATACATATTCATATACAAAAAAAAATGGGGAATATTGACGTTTTGAGATACAACTACAGTATTGCCAAGAAAACAAAGTACATATACCGTTTGCCAATATAAATTTTAGAAAGCAAAAAATTCTACATTAAAAGATTTTAAAAATCCTAAACAAATTTACAAAAACACTCTTAGCACTTTTGTAAACTAAGCTAACAATATATTTACAATTAAAGACAGAGTAAATATGATGACTAAGTTGTATCAAATTACTATACCTTTTTCCACATTAATTGTGGCAGAAATTTCTAGTTTACATTCTTAATTCAGTTTATAAAAAAAGTCAATAGAAATTATTCAGGTACTTGTTGCTTACGTTTAATTGCGATAAAGTTTTTAATAACTATATTAGTTATTACCCGTATGCTATTACAGGCAAATTCCGTTATAACGAATCTCATTTTAACGAAAATTTAATATAACGTACAGGAAAGTTTACAACTTTAACTACCTTCTATAACGAATAAAACAAGCATTATATAATGTAGTTTATATATACTGATCGTTGAGATAACTAAAAACAAAGTAAAACGAGCAATCAAATTTTTAACAGCGCGAAATTATACAAATAATGCATCAAAAACTCTTTCATTTCTAAGAAAAAAATAAAAAAACAGAGTGTATCCCCCGATGAAAATGAAATTTTATCAGATTTTTTATCCATTCACGTAAAGCGTGGATATTTTTTATGACAGAATTACTTTTAGAACTTAAATCCCCTCAATGAGAGCTTTATTAATCATCGTGATGTTTCAAGTCATCCTCGTTAAGAACAATTAATAAAAACTACAAAACGTAAAAGAATTTGGACAATAATTATTTCAACAATTAAATTTCAGTATAAATAATTTTGCAATTTAATAAATAGGCCCGAAAATGTATCATTCGTTATACCGGGATTTGTCTGCAGTTAATATAAGTACATTAATGCTGAGCACATGCCTTCTAACATCATAAAGCTATATATATGTAGGAGCACTAATTTGATAAAGGCTTCGTATTTTATGAGTACAGAAGTAGTGATAAATAAGCCAATATGAATTTATATGATAACACAGTATCAGTATGGATACCAACATTTTTAAGAGAGTTATGCTCCTTAAAGCGATTTTTATATAATAAGCTATGGTCAATTGTGTACCGATCTATACATAATTTGTAGATGTGATAAAGCTTCATGTACAACTTATTTGTGGCGAAATTTGTTTCGATATGTGCAGAAATCATACATTAATGACCGATAAATCCCTATTTTGGGTGTTTTTTGTATGAAGGCTAAGTAAAATAATGGACCGATTTCAACCAATTTCAACCAAAATCAAACGTTGTTGGGCTGAAATAATATCATATACCAAATTTTATGGAAATATTTTTAAAATTGCGACCTGTACTCTGCGCAAAAGGTTTGCATGGACAGCCAGCCAGCCAAATGACTGACTAATGGGCGGTAGAGTTGTGCCCGGTCGTTCATTTCAGTGACCGGTCATTTTCGTTCATTTATCCAAGACTGATTCGTTCATTCAATTCGTTCAATCGTTCACTTTGAACGAATGAATACAACCCTTATACTATGTTTCCACGGTACATGCTTCGCTCTCTATTCATGCTTCACACCCCAATCATGAGCGAAACAACTTGCTTCACCGTACAAAATTTCAAGAGCGAATCAAGTAGATTCATATTGAATCTACTTGCGAAGCACGAAAAATTGCTCTCTTCTCTAATTTTTATCGCAAGTTTATCTGCACTAGCTGTACAAATTTAATATTATTGTAAACAAAGCAAATTATTTTCTTTTTGCTGGAAGTAAAGACGTACGAATGTATGTTTTTTTCAAATAAGCTAACTAATTTCCACTCACTTTTTTTGTCCATTAAAAAAAAATATTTTTCACAAATTGTAAATTCTGTTTTTCTTTATTCTGTTTGTTTATTAAAAACAACTGTCAAATCGAAACAAGTTTTTTGGTCATGTAAACAGCATGATTCAGACAGCGAAGCAGGTGATTCAAGTCGTCGTGGAAACATAGTATTATTGAATGTGATTTTCTTCTTGTCTTTTGATAAACAGCAGGTGAACGAAATTGATCTGTACACTATTGAACGAAAACCGTTCAGTTAAATGACCGGCTCATTTCGTTCAATGAAGTGATCCGTTCATTTTAACCCGTTCATTCATGAACGACACAGCTCTAATGGGCGGACATCGTTAAATGTGATTCTGAGATAGGTGTTGTACAATTATTTATGGGCGTTACAAATATTAGCACAAATCCAATACCAGTAGGGTATAAATACTGGTATTATCAAATACCAATTATAGGTCTAAGACAGAAGTAATAGTGGCCATTAAACCTCAGTTACTACAAATTCCTTAAGCTACTCTTCTAATGACTTTTTTAATATTCCTTAAACATACGATATTTTGGTGTAAATAAAGAACTTACCAGCATTTTAAGATCTTCAAATCACCTACAGCCACTCCAGTTCAATTGCTACTTAAAATAATGTTTATGTATTGTTTGATTAATGAATTCTGCAATGGGAAGATAGTAAATTGATTTTTAAACCAAAATTTGCACTCAGAGACTCTTTACCCACCTAGTTCAATTAAATTGTGTGTCAATTTTTCGGCGAACTTTTTGCACAGGCTGGCCTTTACTTTCATAACATTAAGTGCAAGTTCGCCTGCAGCACCCTTATAGTGCTTAAAACTCCACCGAGTTTTTAAACGAATAGGCAGCCATACTTTCAGGCCGCGCACTTCGAGGCTCCATGGTTTTACGATTCTTCTGGTTAATGGAGCTATCATTTTCGCCAATATTTGTGATATCAGCTTTTGCTGTTTCATTAAATTTAAAAATCATCAATTTCAAAACAGAGAAACGGTAAAAAATTTCCCCTTTCATTTTAACAAGTTGGTTCCACGACTTATCATCTATGGCGAGAATAAGTTGTATGAATGTAATATCATCCTTTCTCCTAATAACTTTCCATAATCTAGTGTTCAGTTTGTTTTGTGCAGCTATAAAGAAGAGAATCTTTTCACTTGAGTACTTGCGGCTTAAAGGAAAGTAACCTCGAATTAGGTGTGTGTTCTTATCGGTTGCAGAGATCTTTGGGTTTTCTCTATGCTGATCTTCCGCCCAATGAATATCACTTGTGTTGCTCATATTAATAGATGACGTTTTAAGTCTTTTGGCAGAAGGAACTTCATACTCATTGGAAAGAACGTGTTTAGTAGTAGCTTCTGTTTGGTCTCTGGTTAATCCAACATTAATAGGATTTTGGTGGACATTACTAGTGACACAGGTGTGGCTACTTGCCGGTAGCTCATCGGACCCAATGCGTCTAGTAGTCTTAGCGACAACTACAGTCTGGTCTTGACTCAATAAAGTAATACTAGGATCTTTGTTCACATGACGTACAGTTTTAGTTTTCTTATCATATGAAAACAGAGCCACTTTTATAGCCTGGTCTCGACTTAAACCATTTTTCAATGCGTTTTTAAAACGAATTTTTTCGACGGAATTCATTTTAACAAAAGGACTTCCTGTATGTACTTTAGTTTCTTTAAAGCATTCACTTAACATTTTGTTCCCGGATCTATCGGTTTGCAGTTCAGTTTCTGCAATAGTTGTTTTATTTTCGAATTTTCTTTGAGATTTGTTCGTGTCATCGTTGGGTTTATTAGTTTGAAATATAGATTTCCCAGTGTCTATTTTTGGTTTAAAAGCTGCTGATTGTTTTGATTTTAATTGCTCAGCAGTTTCATTTTGATCTTTAAAGAGTTCTGCTGTATCATTAGTTGCTTCTATTGATGAAATAGCATCACGGATCCCTGAAATTGAATCTGTTGATTCAAATTGCTTAGTTTGCACTTCGTTCGATTGAATTTGATCAATCGCTTTGATTGGTGTAATTGTATCGGGATTCCCAGTGACTGTCACGGTTGATTGAAAGTTTCCGATATCCTTTGATTCAGAATCTTGTTGTCCTTGAGCTTCTCCAATATCTGATTCACTTGAATTGTTCTGCTCAACAACAGTTGAATCAGTTTTATCCTGGAATTGCCCTACATCATAATCCAAGGTTGATACGTTTGCATCGGGTTGGCTTTGTGTTTGTACATTATCAAAGACCTGTAATTGAGTATTCTCAGATCGAGTATTACCCTGGAATAGCCCAACAGCATATTCCTTGGTTGGTACAATTGCATCGGATTCGTTTTGTTTTTCTAAATTACCCCATTGAAGTTGAGCATTAACAGATTCAGCATTACCTTTGAATTGCCCTGCAGCATTTTCTTTGGTTTTTTGCTCTTTACTATCTGTATTATCCATTTCTTAATATGGAATCACTAAAATTAGGACAGATATGAATCCTAATTTTAACCCTCGTTATTGCCTTTGTATTAACGTAGCAACAGATCACAACTTTTATTTACTATTTACTGGCCGGCACTCCTGATAGCGGATCTGGAAGAAATTGTTCGCCAGCCAAATAAAAAATCACAAAATTTATATAGTAATATCTTGACAACAATATAAATTATAAATTAAGAATCAAACTTATTTTTATGTTAAAAAAATAAGATCACTTTCTCTTGAATTTTCTAAAGAACAAAACAAATGGTCCGTACCAGCATTAGTCAGTTTTACAGGTTTTTATAAAACTGTGAGTTTTGACTCAGATTATAAGAAACAACCTGGTCAGCAATAGAATCAAAATTTATTCTAGGTTTCTCAATATCATTGACTATTTGCTTAAATTAGATGCATGAGAAAGTTAGGACTTGCCATTAAGTAACATGGACCCAATTTGCCATTTATATAGAAAATATTTATAAATCATTAGTGTAAAGTAAATGAATGAATGTGAATGAACACATGTGAACACACGTCTAGCACGAAATGCTTAATGGGTTTTGGGAATTTATAACACATTTTATGACATTTTCCTACTAATCGATCATACGAGTATTAAAACATGTAAATAATTAGTACAAACATATTATCAATAACGTAATTGCTTTTTCATTACGATTAATCACAACCTTTCTCCTTTAACAGCAATCAAAATTAAATTAATAATATATAATTATACTTAATTTTTGTGTAATTCAAAAAACATTTTAAACTTTGAAAGGAAATCCTAAGCATTTGAATTTTCTTATCATATGACTCATTTTTCAAAGTGCAAAAAATTTATATGGTTATTATTTAAATTAAATGCCCGCCCCACTTTACACAAAAAAGCTATTGCACAAAATTTATTAGAAGTTTTTATCGTTGAATAGAATTTTATGCCTGTAGCAGAACGCAGTTTTTATTTACCCATATTAAAGTGTAGTTGTAAAATTATCAGTAGTTTTTTTATTTCATTGTATTTGAAGTAATCAGACTATTCGTGTGCTTGAGTCCCACTGAAGTATATAAAGATATAAATAGTTTATAACAAATTCAACTGTACTCTGATGTGAAAAACCTTGATCAAGAGTCGATTTTAGAATTCCAATATAGAATTCTAAAATATAGATTTTTGGTGGAAAATATAAGTGATCTAAAATGTGATCACTTATATTTGTAAAGCCTATTTTGGAATTCCATATAAAATAAAAATTTCTTTAGGACATATAAGTGATCACAGATTATCCTCCATTTTTCAATTGAAATCACTTTAAAGGGATTTACAGCCGATTTTAATATTTCATGCAAAATATCGATTTTTGGTGTATAATATAAGTAATCTCTCCTTTTCAATTTAGAGCACTGTTAAAGAATCTAGAGCCTAATCCAGAATCCCATGGAAAAAATCGATATTTGTAAGAAATATAAGTGATCACAGATTATCCCCCTTTTATAATTTGACCACTCTTAGAATCTAAATAGCATATTTTAGAAAATTTTAGCTGGAAATAATAAGTGATCACTATTAATTGAGAGAAGCAGTCCAACTTGTTTCGTATGTGGACGATTGTTTATGAAGAAGCCTATTGAATGATCATCAATGAGGCTCATCCTGGTAAAACCGCCGTTCAGAACTTTTGTTCTCCGTTTCGAAGATGTTGAAAGTGTTTCTCTTCTGAATCTCTAATCTACTCTAATGTATAAAGTGTCTCGCTTAATTGTCTTTGCTTAGTTTAGTTTCCTCAATTGATATAATTGCATCTGTAACTGATTCAGTCGATTCCAGTTGCTTAATTTTCACTTCGGCTGCTTCGTTTGATGCAGTTGCTTTGGAATTCATTGTCATTGAGTAGTCAGAACTCGTCAATGAGGCTCATCGTACATATGGTGAAACCGCCGTTGAGAACTTTTGATCTCCGTTTCAAAGATATTGAATAGAAAAGAAACACAATAACCTTTTCTGAATCATATATATTCTAATGTATGAAGTGTTCTAGTTAACCATACAAGTTCTAGACAGACTACACAGATATTAGGTTTTTTAGATGTAATACTAACACAAAAACTTGGAAACCGATGGCGACCTATACTCGGGCAATTACTCACTTCTTCTCAAGTAGATATAGACATGAATTTAACAAATTTCAAATATTTATCAAATCGTAACTAGACGCTATTCGATTAGTAATCTTTTAAAAATTCTCTCATTATAAACAATCCCAAATCATGTGAAATATGAAGTAGTACTGGTACATGCCACCAAACTTAAAGCAATGGAATATAGTTATAAAACCACACTCCACAAGATTCTGAAAGTCTTAACAAATGATAACATCACAACGAAGACGACGATGAGAGATGAGGTCCAGCCAATCCTACTTCACTTTATCCAATGGATTTATGGATCAATCCATTAGAACAACATTGGGATATTTTTTGTATTTATGTCCCGATTTTAGTCGTACTGGGAACTTTGAATAGACCTTCAGTGTATTCTAGAGAGAGATTTTACAGTCATTGAAATGGTTTGATACATGATATAAAGGGATTCGGAATAACTGAGTAACCATCTCTTAGGAATCTAAGAATGATTACTAGCAGTTTGCTTATTTTATTACACTTAAGATTTCTGGAACCATTTTATATGAAAAATCATATTAAACCTAGTATTCAAAACTTTGTAATAACAATTTTCACACAAACATTTTATAATTTCCATTTTTATTAAGAATAATTGGCAAATTCAATTAGAAAATAAAGCAGATAAATATAATAAAATCAAGATTATCAATTAAATTAAAAATAAATTGAAAACAGTAAATTTAACCATAACAAAAATTTAAATGAACCTCAACACCCTGCTGAGTCTGGTGAACTTGCTTAAACATATATTCTTATGTTACAATTTGTAAGTTAAACTAGGTTAAGTCATTTATACATTGACGTTAACAGATTATCTCATAGAAAATTCACAAAAGAAAAAAATACTTTCAAGGTTTACAAACTATCATACTTCTTCTGCTTTCATCTAATTTATGTGTGATTTTGACACCAAGGATTTTTTCTATTGCGTTATTTGAAAATTTATTTTTGTTGCTATTATATAAGCAACTATGAGTCTAGACTAACTAAATTCGTCCTTACTATAAAAAACATCTATTAAGTAATTGTTATATATTTGACATTATATTTAAGAATACATGTTTTCTAAACAATAATTTATTACAATATTTTATTTACTGAAAATTATTACACTCTTCATGCAAATAAGCAAATAGAAAACAAAAGGTTATATGTACTAGTTATTCCCTTGAAAGTACTATTCCATGTAATTTGCTTAGTTTATAAATTTATAAATTATATTTTTATACTACTTTAAAGTATTTTAAAGTATATCACCCCTATTGTGAATAAAAATTCCACATGAAATTTGTTCCCTTTATTTATTTTGTTAAAAAATAAATTTTTTTTCACAATAGGGGTGTATTGTACCTATATATGTTGTAACCAGGGCTGTCAGATATGGCGATTTCTCGCCAAACGTGGCGATTTTGAAACGTGTTTGGCGTTGAGATTTTCTGTTTGGCGACATGGCGATTTTTTGGTGATTTTTGATATCACTGGCGATTTTCTTGGCGATTTTTACCAAAACATCTATAATAAATTATGTGATGAAAAAAATCGTCTTTTTTTGGTTTTTATAAATCCAATTGTCAACGAAATGAATCATCTGAATTTGAAATTTCAATCGGACAGCATGGATGCAGGAAGCATGCATGAAAAAATGTATTGTACACTTCTTATGTTTTCAACAAAAGTTTTCAAACCTTCTGTTTTATATAATACTGAAAACAATGAAAAATTTTTCAATGATTCTTCAAATTCATTTTTGCCTCTAAATACAATTAATTTTGGAGCAGAGTTTGAAACAAAATTAAGAAATGCGAAATTGAGCGAAATAGAAATAATCGTACTTAAAGAAAACTGTTTTGTGTATTTAAAAAAACTTTTAAAAGAGATGATAAGCAGATTACCAGAAAATATGAACTTTTTTAAAGCTTTTGGACAATTTTCTATTTCAAAATGTGCGAATACATTATCTCAAACTAAATTTGGCGTTGTTCAAGAAACATAAAGACCATTTATGGATCCAAATGTAGCAATAGGCGTGTATGAAACTCAATATGGAAAACTTCCGTTCATAAATTGAAATAATTATTTTAATAACGAAATTCCAACAAATTTACTTGAATTTTGGCCAAAAGTGTTTGATTATCACGATACAGCAGGTACGTACCATTTTAAGGAAATATCTTTGGCCGTTCTTACTATATTGATAGTTCCAACTAGTAATGTCTGCGTTGAAAGGGTCTTTTCAATAATGAATTGTACAAAAACTCGACTAAGTAATAAAATTCAATATGAGCTTTTAGACGCTCTATTGAGCAATTGGTTTACACCGACTAATGAAATGATAAAAAAAATTCAACTCAACTATGTATGAAAGTCAAGACTCTAGTAATGAAATCGCTGAGGATGAAGTTTACGAACTTTAGACTTATCTACTTAATTTTGCTTTTTTTTTAAATATGATCTCCATTTTTATGTAATTTAAAACTCTCTTTTAACAAAGTTTTAAAATTTTTTAAATAGTAAAAAATACAAAAACGGATATAAATGTGTATATGTTTTACTAAAATATTGTTTAATAAGTAACAATTAATGAATTAAATAAAAAAATTTAACAAAAACTAAAAAAAAAAATTATTTTTGCCGATTTTTTTGGTTTTTTTCTCAATTTTTGGCGATTTTAGGTTTTTTTGTGTAAACAAAATTTATTTCTTTTGAATAATAAAAAAAAAAATTAAAAACTGAACAAAATCGGATTTTGGCGAATTTTGGCGATTTTTTACATCCGTTTTGGCGACGAAGCTCAAAAAAATCTGACAACCCTGGTTGTAACGAATCTAATAGCGCCACAACTTTTTTTGGGGAAACAAATATTTCCTAAAATAATACATTAATGTATCATGAACTTCGGAAAATTGATTTACACAGATAGAAGGCAAACGGTATATCAACTCCATTATCTGCAAAGATACAGTTTAATGAAGATATACAATTGCAAGTAAGAATAATATAGATATGCTGTATATATTCTGTTAAGTAGTAGGGAAAACTATTTCATTCCTCTAGGTCATTCCCTAGTAATATCAAATAAACAAATGTTTAACACCAAAAAATGCTTTCATAGCAATACGATTAGTGCTTGCCAGAGAGCACAGAAATTGTATAATAGATGACTGGAAACGTGTAATCTGGTCAGATGAATACATTGCTGACGCCGAACAACCGAAAGAATTTAAGGAAACATTGAAGCACGGTGGAATAACGTCATGGTATGGGGTTGCTTTACATGCTGGCACCTCGGCAAAGAATCGAAGGAATAATGGGGAAAGGACTATCTGCCTATTTTGCAAACTTATTTTCCTGATATTATAGATAAGAACGTACAATACCGATTAACTCTAACCCATTTAGACGAGCTTTGGCAGAAGGTGCAGCGCGAATAAGAATACATATTTCATTTCGTCAAAACGTAAAACGTTTTTAAATAGTAAAATTTCGGATTTGATTTAAAAAACTCATTAAAATTAGAAATATGTATGAAATCTTTACTTGAGTCGATAGAACGATCTATATAAATCAATATTTAAAGATCATGTAAATGTTGATCGCAGCTACGCCTCTGATGGTTCATATGATAGGTCCAATTTTGGCATACTCTCCAACATATCGACCGGTATCTAAAGAAAAATTCTTTAATATGAGTTACCAGTGCGTCAACCGTTGTGGACTTGCTCCTATAGATATGAGCCTTAACATAGCTCCAAAAAAGTAGTCTAAATACGTTAAATCACACGATTTATGCGGCCAATTACCCGGCCCCAAACGTGAAATATACTGTTCATCGAATTCGCCTCTCAATTGGACCAATGTTTCGTGTGCTGTGTAGCATGTGGCACGGTCTTGTTAAAACATGTTAGTCAAGTTCAGCTCTTCCATTTTGGGCAAAAAAAAAAAATTTGTAATCATCTCACGGTAGCGCTCTCCATTCACAGTAACGTTCCTGCCTTCGTCGTCCATAAAAAGTACGGTCCAATGGTGTCACAGCAAACAATGCATTTTTCGGGATGCATTGCCAGATACAGTTGCCATGGCTGTTTTCATAAACGCAGTATGCAATGCAACACTGCAAACATATGCGTTTACAATGGAAAGCAATACTTCATGGGTATTCATTGAAAAAAAAAACTTAAATGAACCATATTTGTATAAAAATTACGTTAAATTTTAAGTAACGTTAATATGTCCGTCATTTGAATTGTTAAAAAATCTTAAAGCATCACAAATAAAAACACTGCACAAATTTGACAACTGTTGCGCATTCAAAAGCGTTGTCATGCATTAATGAATTTACGGCATTGTCAAAAAAAAAAAGACAATGACGTTTATAAACTCCATGCAATGCAGTGTTGCAGTGCATACTGCGTTTATGAAAAGAGCCTATATTTTGCTCTACGTATGCGTGTTGGTTTAATGTCAAATTATGTGTATTTGGTGACAAATTTAATCATAAGATTCCGAATAGCCACCTTAAATGGTCGCCCAAACTGACCATAATATGAAAGAAGTGCACAATTCACTTTCTTAGTCGAGCATCAATTTTGATAATAAAATGTATTAATCTGTAAGCGTGGTTCGTTTGTAAGTCGATTCATGATTAAAATATGGAACCAACTGAACATGTTTAACAGTAACATGTTACACGAACAGTTGCCAAAAAGAAAGTTGCTAAGAAATCACCCTTTAAAAGAATCGTCTTTATGCCTTTTTCATCAACATCTGTTTGCTATAATTTTATCTTTTTAATTGGGAAACCTTTTAAATTCTAACACCATACAAATTTTAATGATTTCCAATTGTGTACCTATGTACAATATTTAATTTTTTTAACAAATCTCTTGTTGAAAACTCCTTTTCCAAAACGTCGGCATATTTACGAACACAAAATTTTGTAAATTTTCTTCTGTTTGGAGAAAACGTCGATTTTTATATCCATATTTTCTTTGACATTTTTTAAAATGTCCGTCCATGGTGTAACTATACAAGGCAAATCGGCAACAAATACAGCACAATACAGAAACAACAGGCATTTTGTTTGTGTAAAATAATGTACTACTGTCAAAAACACTTGAAAAAGTATTACTTTTGGCATAAGTAAATTGTAAACATAATAAGTCAGCTGGGCTACTGCACTCACCTTCTATAGTTACACCATGTGTCCGTCTTTTCAGATGAAAATGTCAGTGTTGATTTCAGACATACTTGTGTCCACAAATGTTCTGACAATGTTGTTTAAGAGACATCCCTAAATACCGGCGGTAAGCGGCACGTTTTTTTACGCTGAGCGTTAACGCTGATACCACATAACTAAACAAAAGTGGCAATGTTATGTCAAAACGATAAAAATAGGGTTATCAAACAAATAAATAAAACGACCCTGTTTATTGTAATAGCTGGACATTGTTGTTTTATTTTTCTTTTTTTGTTTTCTTTTGCAACTAACTTCACTGTGAAACGCCTTGTCAAAATCGGATTTTCCAATAGAAAAGCGTTGCCGTCGCGTTGTTTCGGTATGTTCCCTACAAAATGTTTGAGCATGAGAAATTTTGACAGTTAAAAACTCTTGCCGCCGGTATTTAGGGATGGCTCTAAAGATCACCATGATGGCTTTGTCAGAACGGGAAGTTATCAACTGACAGCCTACTTCATAAAAACTTATCAAGGATTTATAACAGGTTTATAATGCAAATACCCATACAAAATTTGCTTTATAAGCCTGTTATAAACCGTTGACAAGTTTTATGAATTAGGGGGTAAATATTTAGCAAAATTATTCATGCCGAATTGTAGTTTTTACAAACAAAAGATGTACAAGTAATTATGCATACAAATTAGTCAAATAGATTGTGTAATTTCTTATACAAATTTAATTAAATCCTACACCATTACTTATCCCTATCATACATAGTATTTGCCTATTTATCAAACATTACTAAAAAAATATTTTAATTAATTCCCATTACTCTAATTGTTTTCACAGATTCACACAACGTTGTTACATTTAACACCCCGTATCACCCAAAACTAACACTAAATGCGTATATAGACAACACTGATTTGCGTCATACATACTTGGAGTCACCAACTGGCTATATTTAGCCCGATTTTAGTCACTCAAAACGCGAAAAAAGAAAATTGGATGTGGCTTTAAACGGATTTTCTTCCATTTAGCCCTTTTTCAAAAATGTTAACGCGTTTTGAGTCGCAAAAGTTGGCATCACTGTGTGGTGAAATAATAAACATAGAGTTGAACAAGGTGAATTTAAATACAAGGTGACAGCGTAGCGCCAGCTGATTATTCATGGTGAAATTGAAAATGTCAAAAAGTTGTTTACAAATAGTCAAAGTTTATATAAAAAAAAAACTTTTTGACAGTGACGAAAGTTTTTACACATAGAAAAATGCCTGTTGTTCTTGCCTTGTTGTAATTGTTGTAGCAATCATGGTGAAATTAAATACTAGGTGCCAGCATTGCTACTACAATTACAACAAGGCAAGAACAACAGGCATTTTTCTATATGTAAAAACCTTCGTCACTGTCAAAAAGTTTTTTTTTATATAACTTTTTGACATTTTCAATTTCACCATGAATAATCAGCTGGCGCTACGCTGTCACCTTGTATTTAAATTCACCTTGCTGTCACCTAGTATTTAATTTCACCATGGAGTTGAAGTTGCAAACAAAAGAGAGCGAGCGGTGCAATACAGTGATGGAAAATGGTTGTTTGTTTTTCGTACCAACTATATAAATAAAATGTACTTTTTAGACCTCCATGGTACCATTTTTAATATTTGTTAAATAATCATAAAACTTTACCACGAATTTACTTTATCGAAAATTCAATATATCTTATATATCTTATAGCAACATTAAAAAATAGCAGTGACGATTTGAAGATTTTTTCATTGAAAGTGACGGTTTTCCGAATTATATTGTAATTTAACAAGAATTAATAAAATATGCTAAATTCAGATATTTATTTATAAAATACTGTAAGTCTTGTTTCACACTCTTCAGTTTTAGCTGACCAGTTTTTGTTCAATTCTCTTTTGAACTTGTTATTTCAATTACACGCGTCAATTCAATTTTTGTACTTTTTAATGCAAATCAACATGCATGAAAGAAAAAAACAAAAGGAAATAAGAAAATTGACTAGTACCGTCAAGTTTGTACCCCTTTTGCTCTATTTTCCCTTCTCATTCAAAAATACTTGCCTTGACGAGTCAGAATTGAATAGAGTGAAAGCAGACCAAGATATTATAAAAATATATAATATATTTTCGTTTAACCTTTAACTGTCGAGGTGAAATGATTGGACATAGTTAATGACGATTTTTAAAATTCGAAATGACTGCCTACTTGTTTAATGAAACTTTAGTGTTAGATATTGCAATCATTTTTTATAAGCATTGTTTTTGTTTCTTCTAAGTTATACAGACAGCAATTTACCCTTTTTTTATTGGTAGTTTGCTAAGAAAAAAAACATACAAAAGTCGAAATACTATTCTAGGAAACAAATTATTTTGTAAAATATGTAAGTAGGTACATACATATAAATAATAGAAATGATTTCACTAAATATTTCTTATTTAATAAAAAAACCAACTTACATAAGCTTTTTTCCTTTGAATTTGTTTATATTGAATTTTGTTGCTACAAAATACAATTTTGCATGTGCACTATCTTGATTGTTCACACTAATTTCTGTAATTTCACCATAAATAATTTTTCTAAACACACAAGAATAAAACTATTTTTTTACTTTTTTATCACAGTTGAATTTCCGCACATACTATAACCAGACACTAGTTATTTATTTAAATTAATAATTGTTATTATTAATATTTTAGCTTGAACATTTATGATTTTTTTCTTTGCTATTGTTATAGATTTTTCGATATTTGTTTTCTGTTAAGTTGTTAAAATTTTATTGTTTTCTATGACGCAGACTTCTTCCAACTAGAGAAGGCCATGTGCTGTTAACGTTAGCAATACTCTCGCATTACTAAATGCCTAATGTTGAGAACAACAAAAACGAACAAACAAAACCACCACAATTTAAATTTTAAAACAAAACAACTGTTAAATAAAGCAACAACTAAAACAGAATGTAAGAGAATTTAAGGTTGTGGAGAATAGAGAGATCAAAACAAAAATAAAGAAAAACAGCTGTTTAATATCACTCTTTAATAATTTTTACGGAAATGAAATGACTGTACCGGTTGCTTATACGTACCTGTAAATATCAGGGTATAAAAATCCCTTTGTTTTATACGGAGCAGCTTTTTAACAAATATTAATTATATTGCCTTTTTTCCGACGCCTAAGGTAAACGATATTGACTGAAAACAAAGTATACACGACTCAGGAAATAATACATTACTCCTTATTTTAGTTGGTCGGTATCGATAGTTGTTTACAACTTCATTTTGGCCAATTATTGCCTGACATCTAGTTTCAACAGGACAGAGTCAAAAGAATAAATTTATTGCAAACCAAATTACCCGATCGCATAATTTCACGAAGCTGTTAATTGCCCACAACTATAATGCCTTTTAACGCTACTGAATTATTTTTTGTGGTTTTATGTTTAAAATATGTATAATTTATTCAGGGCCATTCGAATCGATTACAGCCAAAAAAAAAACTCAAAATCCGTGGCGTGATTAATGAAATAGACCCGTAATTTAAGCAAAATGTTATTGAAAATATTGATTAAAGAATAGACATCTTAAAAACAAAGTTTTTGTTGAAACCCCCTTTTGAATAAATTAGTTTTTCATTTAACATCCGGTAACATAAATGTTTTAACATTTGTCTAAACTTGCGTTTAATAAAACAAAAATGTAAAATTTATCTAAATTTTTCAATATTCTTTGATTTATTTTTCAAGCAATGTGGTCACTTTTAATATTTATATGAAAATGTTCTTTCTACATATTTATATCCAATATTTCGTTATCACAATGGATAACTTCTTCAGGGATTTACAATTAATTTAATTTAATTTTAATTAATTTAAATTAATTAAACTTGAGTATGTGAATTGACAAATGTATGTATGATAAAAGTAAATATGTATGTTAAAACAATAATGACAAAACAAATACAGGAAATAGCTGTAAAATGATAATTACGAACATAAAATCAATAATTCAAAAAGTGAAAGTAAAAGCAAACACAAGAATACCTTAAATAAAATCATTGCAAAATAAACAATAATGACATTCGTGCGCCAACAAGGATTTATACTAGAATAGAATTTCAAGGAAAATATATACTACTTGGGAATTTAAGGGTGCTTGAGAATTGAAACACTTGTTCGAGGGCACTTTTAAAAATTTAACTTATTATTAAAGTTTAATTTTAGATACATACATATGTATGTACATATGTACATTTGTACAGGTCGATGATCCGTTAAAATTTCAATTAGTAATTTTTTTTAGAATGGCATAGAGAAACTTGCAACATGTGCTACAAAATATTGATTTAATTTTTTTATGGGCGTGGAGGGAGTTTAAAACTTAATATAGCTTTAAAGAAAGGAATAATTAATGTTATAGGAGGTTTTCATTTGCAACAACATATGGAAAAAGTAAGGTGGAATAATGTACCTATAATGTTTACATACATATAAGAATATTCACATGTCTGCAAGTACATATGTATGTATATTTATTTAAAAACTGCTGTGTTTTAATTTCAATTATAATTGTCATTCCGTTTGTAATTTCCACAATATAATTTTCCGACCCTATAAATTATATATATTCTGGATCCTTATAGATAACGAAGTCTATTAAGCCATGTCCGTTTGTCTGTCTGTCTGGATGTTGAAATCAATTTTCTGTCTGGATGTTGAAATCAATTTCGGTATCCAAATCTTCAATAAATCTGTCAGACATGCTTCCGAGGCAACCTCTGAAAATTTTATCAAAAAAACTAAGTGTATTAATATTGTTACGAATAATTTCATCAACAGATGGCGTTGGTCAAACAAAGTGTATTAATATTTTTACGAACAAATTCATCAACAGATGGCGATGATCAAACAAAGTGTATTAATATTGTTACAAACAAAAATCAACAGATGGCGTGTTTACCGACATAATTATGCATAACATAATCATGCATCCACAACAAAGGTGAAGGGTATATAAGATTCGGCATAGCCGAATATAGAACTCTTACTTATTATTAATGAGTTTGTTATTTAGATAATTATAAATGTCAAACTAATTTGTATAAACATATGTATGTAGGTACATATTAAATTATAAATTAACTTATGGCCTTAAAACATCATTAAACATTAATATTTATACATACATGTATTTATATGTATTTAATTACACTGTCTAACAAATTAAGAGTTTTTGAATGGAACAGAATAGCGACCCCAATTTGACCCTTTTTTCGATAAAATCAAAAAATATCCTTTAAAAAAGGGCATTTAAGGATTAAAATATTCTACGAAAATGTTTGGCGGAAAATTTCAGTGGGGATCGCCAAAGACACCATTGTTGTAAATAAAGCTCTTTACGATTTGTAAGCTGATTTGTAAGTCACAGCTGACTAGACGCGAGAACTCAGTGTTTGGCCCGGCCGAACTTGACGATGTTTTCACCTGCTTTGTATGTGTTGGCGTGTAATTTTGCCAATTAATCGTAAAGAGCTTTATTTACAACAGTGGTGTCTTTGGCGACCCCCACTGAAATTTTCCGCCAAACATTTTCATAGAATATTTTAATCCTTAAATGTCCTTTTTTAAAGGATATTTTTTGATTTTATCGAAAAAAGGGTTAAATTGACCCATAAAGAGACCAGTTAGAGGGTTAAGATCATCCACAAAAATAATCCTCATACAATTCCACAATACAACTCTGACCATAAGAATTCTCTCAGACATTAACTTACAACATTTTATTCATATAGTATAATGCTCCCTTCGACCAAAAAATGAAAACTTTGACCCACTGTAAAAAAAAACTCAGACGTGCTGCACCATAAGTTTGTTCTACAAAAATGATCTACTCAACATACCCTTTCAGAATTATAGGGTCGCTATTCTGTTCCAAAAATGGTGTTGGACAGTGTTATTAAATTAAAAAATTTTTTGACAATTAAAAATGTAATATTTACGTGCTTAAAAGTATTTAAAGATAAAGTTACACGACATCAGATATTCAATCATTGCGATTTAGTAAAATATTAATTATTCTTGCTTGCAAGTCTACTTACTCAGAACAAAACACAGTAGTCGCTCGATAATATGAACTAATTCAAACAGAGCCTCCTCACTAAATGGAGAAGTTCAAATAATCTAGAGAATATTAATGATTTCTATTACATTAAGTTTTTATATTCAATAAGTTTTTTAATAATTAATTCACATAAAAAAAGTCGGTTATATTTTTTGCTAGTGCCAAACAAAACATTAAAAAAATTAACGGTTGCATGTTCTTACATACATACTTCTAATAAGAAAAACGTTTTAAAAAATCAACGTTTGAAAGCTGTTCACATAATAGTGATAGGCTGTGTTCACTCTTTAGAACCTCATGTGCTTAAATTTTGTTGTTCACTATTGTAGATGTTTACATAACTGGATATTCATATAGCCGATCAACTACTGTTTAGACCAGATGTTATTATATACATCGAAGGAATCCAAATAAGTTATGTAGAATGTTGAGATTCTTATTATTTTCATTAAGGACTGTATCATTACATTTGCAACTATGTTCTTTAGAGTTTGTAACACCAACAATTTTACAAATCCCTCTCCTTTGCCCCATCATTTTCAATTAAAATTCCCTGTAAAAAGTTTTTCAAGTTTTCAAAGTTTTTTTTTTTTTGAGACGTTGTAAAAAACAATGTCAGAAAATATATTTCATTTCTTGAAATAATTTCTTACCCAATTTTTTAGTAATAGTTATTTCAAACGGGCTGGCATATTTGTTAGTAAAATTATATTCATTACATTGTTTACATATGTATATGAATTGTGATTTTAATTATGGATTAATATTTTTGATTTTAATGTTACCCTTTATAAAGTCTAGATGGCGTTAGCAAGCGCCATCTCTAGACATTGAAATAACCTAAAACTAAACCAAATAATCGCCCATAGTAATCGAGTACTCGTTTATGTAAAAATACAACCCCGTGTAGTCGGCAACAATTGCGAACGTCAAATCAAAACAGAAAAATCAACAACTATTGACAAATAAAATTTTTCCCCATCTTGGGAGGTGTTAAATAATTTTTTGGGGATTTAATTATTTTGGATTTAACTCTACAAATACACAATTCAATTAAAATGTGATACAAATAATAATAAATACCTTTAAATTTTTTAAATAAATTTAATTTATTATAAAGTAAACAACAAGTTTGTTAAACCAAATCAAAAAAAAAATAGGGCAAGTGGGAGAAAAAAATCATATACAATTATTTTTGAGTGTGTGGAATATGAAAATAGAAAAAAAGAACAACAACAACACACATAGAAAAGAATAAACGAGAAAGAAATGACCATAAATTAGACGAAGGAGTAAATAGTTTCTATAGAGATTAAAAAATTTTTTTCACTGTGGGAACAGAAACCTATAAACCTATAGTCAACGAAACCACACATGGAAGTTGTGGTTTAATAATTTATTTTAGTAACTAATAACTAACAATAATTAAGATTTTAGTGTTAGAAGAATTAAGAATTTCAGCACAATTATGTCGTCTGCTGTGGACATACAAATCGTGTCAGCTCCAAATCTGGCCAAAATAGAAAACTATTTAAAAGACGCCTCCTATCGCGAAACCATCGAGTACAGTGCAAATTTCAATACACGTCTATGTCTGGAGAGACGTCTACGTTTACCTTTTCTAGATCCGCAAACTGGAGTGGCTCAAAATCATTCGCATTTGTTTATGGACAAGAAACAGCGTATGCCCGGCTTTAGGCAGGGACAAATCTATACGTATCCGGCTACACGATGGCGTAAAAGTAGACGTCAATATTTAAACAAAATGTACAAGTGAGCAAAAATGATTTTTTTTTTAATACCTATATTTTTCATTTTGTTATTTCTTTTTCATGTACATTGGTTGTGTAGAAGAAGTAAAATGTGGAAATTTTTTGTGTAAATTAAATTTAATAATATTTTTTCCATAAGTTTCTAATTGGTTTTGTTGATTTTTAAAGGCTATTAGAATTGTTTCTTTAATTTCTTATAAGTCCATTTTAGTAAGATTTTTATTGCGAACTGGAATGAAAATCAATAGGAAATTTCAGTATTTTCTGGTAATGTTCTAAATAAGGCGCTAAATGTCAGCATAATTAAAATTTTCGCTATGAAAATTGAAGGTCAGAGGTCAAACAATATTTAGTTGATATATTTCTTACTTTTTTAGAATCAAACTGTTTAGGATTTAAAACAAAATATCCTACATTCTGAGTTAGTGTAATTTTTCCGTACCATTAACAGTATTCCGTGTTATTTTCGCGAAGTTTGTCTACCAATTCTTATTATTATTAATATAGGATAACAAGACAAACAATTCTAAGATATTTCAATTTTACTATCTTTTATTCAATCGGCCCAATCATGAATGAAAAATATGCGGGAGTTTTTCCCTTTTTATTTTTTAACATGCAGCCCAATAATGAATAAAAATTCCGCGGAAGTTTTTTCCATTTTTCCTATACAAATTTAATGTTAAAAACATAAGGGAAAAAACTCGCGCGCATTTTTCATTCATAATTGGGCCGATTTAATTTGAATAGGAAATATGAGATTGGGCTGAATACAAATTTATAACCTTAGAAATAAGTTATTTAAGGTACTGCCAGATGACAAAACTTAAAACTATCAGAAATGCTTCTTTAATTGTTCGAGTTAAAAAAAACAACCTAATCGATCTATTAATAAATGATATGAAGCGAAAACAGCAAACTTTTAAGTGGCAGTCTGACTTTTATACAAAATCGTGACGTGCCGCTGAATTTCAAAACATTTTATATTGAGGACCTAAATCAAATAAATTTATTAAGATTCCATACAAACATTCTTAGAATTAAATTCCTCAAAATAATCAAATCTACTTTAAAACTCTTGCAGATTTCCAGATCGTCCTTTTCAGGCTTTACGCAAAGATCATGAGGCTTTGGTGGCTAGTACCACAGGTACAGGATCTGCGGGTACTGCTTCACCCACAGTCTCAGCAAGTCTACAGCAAGATCCTGACCTAAATAGTTCACTAATGGAAGAATCGTCTTCATTGGGTGCGGCTGGCGGTGATACATCCGATAGTAAAGACAGCCAACAACAGCCGCAGCAACAAACACAATCACAATCTCAGCCGCATCAATTAAAAGAAGACCTGCCTAAAGAATGGTTTTACGACGACATTGATATTAACGATAATGATTCATTGGAAGAACCGAAATCTCCTGCCGACGATGAATACGACTATGATCCACGTTATGGCACTAAGAAACGAAGAAAGCGTGGACGCGGCAAAAAAAGCATACTAACACCAGGTGAAGGTGTAGGACCGGGTCCCGGTCGACGTCGTACTGGGGCAGGACGTGGCCGTCCAGTTTCTTCAGTAACAGCGGCTTCATTTGCTGACACTTCTATGTCAGGCTTAGATTCTATCGATGGCATGGGCGCTAGTTCTTCCGATGTGGCCGCCACCTCGACACCTACAACCACCACTGGCAGACGGGCACGCGGCACTGGCACACGTGGTAGACGCCGCACCAAGGGGAGCACTGCCGGAAATTGTGATCCTCCCAGTCCTGGTAATGCAGAACCTCCCTCCTTTGAATCGGCCGCCGCTGCTGTTGGTGTTATGGATATTCTACCACCAGTGGTCGAAGATCACAGTGCAGATTTGCGTAATTATCGCAAATATTTGTAAGTTTTTTTTTTCATTTTCAATTTAAATTTTTAAATATTATATTGATTTAATATGATTGTAATTTTTCTAAACAACTATTTTGTTTTTCTATTTGTTAGCAACTAATTGAAAATAGTTTTAAATGGTTAATTATTATATCCTTAAACAAATAATAGTTATAAATGGATTTTCATTTTATTATACAGACAAACATATATATTTTATTTTTATAAAACCAAAAAAAATTAAAGAAATTTACTGCAACAAATGATTTTTACAACTTTATAAGTTTTCTCTTAAAAAAAACTGTTTCTAAATCTAATTAAACTATTAAATTAATGATAAATGATGTTAGTTTGAAGATTAAGTAAGTTTAAAAAATAGCTGACAAAATTATAAGTATATTATCGTGTATTTCAAAGGCATTTTTTGATGTCAAGCATGTTTTGAAACATATGTGACTTAATTTAAGACAACTGTTTTAAACATTTGCTAAATGTTTAATTAAATTCAATAAGCTTACTTGAATTAAAACAAGTTTTACAAAAACATTGACCGGATTGTCGAATATGTTTTTAAACGCTATTTTTTTTTTTTTGTCAAGATTGGCTTTAAGATAATACAACTCAACAACATTGACCGGTTTGTCGTACATGTATTTCAAAGCTATTTTTTGACCTGAAGCTTTTTCTAAACAAAATTTACTTAGGATAACACAACTCTTTTACAAATTTGCAAAATGTTTCTGTAAAAACCGAAACCCTCCTGGATTTTAATATAAAATTGCCAAAAGTTAAGTAGTATATACCTAAGTTACATTAATTCATTGGCCGGATTGTCAAACATGTATTTTAGAGCCAATGTTTGACGGCAAACTTGATCTCAAACATATTTGATTTAAATCTTTTATAAATTTAAAATTGTTTTAAGTAAACACTAATAGTTTCTTGGACGTTTATTAAATATTGTAAAACATTAAGACAAATGTATTTCAAAAGCAAGTTTTTGACGTCAAGCTTGATCTCAAACATATTTGACTTATTTTATTTATGAAGTTGAAAGTTTCTTACGTAAACACTAAAAGTTGCTTGGATTTTTATAAAAAAATGCTAAAAATTAAGACAAATATAAAAAACATTAGCCTGATAATCAGAAAAATTGTGTTTCAAAAGCAAATTTTTGACGTCAAGCTTGTCTTTAAATATACATATTTATCTTAAGTAAAAGACTTAATTTAACAAATTATTTACAAATTTAAAGTTGTTTAAGCATGCGCAACAAATTATTACCATATTAAATTTGTTTTATTTCAACTGAAGGTTGCATAATTCGAATAAAATTTATCAAATTTATAAAACTTTTTGCAAGGATGAAATGAATCATTTCGATTTTTAAATAACAATATATTTTCTCCAACTTAAGGTAATTGTTATGAAATTTTAAAGTACATAAAATAAATATTTTTTCCAAAGAAAACTTAAGAAGATGCTTTAGGGCGTATATTTGTACTCAGTTTATAGGGCAAATATTGGATAATGATTGCAAACTGAGTGTTTTGTTTTATATTTATAAATCAAGTAGTTTTTATTAAATATTTCAAATTGTTTAATTACAAAAGAATTTAAAAACTAGATTTAGAAACTTCTTTAATAACTCTATTTTTTTTAATAGTTCTAAACTATACCTGCGTTCCGTAAACCAAAATAAAATAATCAAATTATTAAAGACCTTAGCTTATATTTTTAGTTTAACAAAAAAAAATATCCCAAATAAGCTTTAATCTACAAATATGTTATTTCTTTTATTGAAACTTCTTTACAAGAGCTTCTCTGTTTCTCTCTTTACTTACAATAGACAATTTTTATTATTTTTTATAATTAGATATGGAATTTTTTTTTTGTTAATCAAAAAAATGTACATAATACATACCTATATAAAAGGTTTCATTTAAAATATTATTATATTATTTTTTATTTAATTTTAATAAAATATACATACATACATACTATACATACACTGTGTTGCATAACTATAAATACAAAAAACTTTTCTCAATTTTGTAAGTTAAAGAAAAAGTAAAACAGTTTAACCTACATGTATTTGAAACAAACTAAAAAAAAACAAATATAGTGAGTTTTTTTTTTAAGTATAGAACTTTGAGTTGGAAACAGTTTTTTAACTGGCGGCCATTTTGTCAACTGTCAAGTGATTTATGTTTAGTTTGGTTTGGCATTTCAACATGAATAGACTAACGCCTGAACAACGCTTCCAAATTTGTTTTGAAAATCATGGTTCTGTATTTTTTTAGATGTACAGAACTTTTAAATGGAATAAAACGAAAATGATTTTTTAAATTTAAATATGACTTCTGGCATATGACCGTCTCGGACGTAGTCTCATCTGGAGGTTCAATTTTCGATGACCTTTTCCAACATTTGTGGACGTATATCGGCAATGTTGTCCATTAATTGGTCAATCGTTTCGGGCTTTTCGGCGTAGACTAGCGACTTGAAACATAAATCACTTGAAAGCTGACAAAATGGCCACCAGGTAAAAAGTGCTGCCAACTTAAAGTTCTATACATCTAAAAAACACCCTATATTATTTAAACAAAAAAAAATTAATTATTTTATCTGTTAAAATTTTATAAAGAAATTAATTAGTTTTTCATAACTATAAATACACTGAAATAAAAATAACAATATTCTCAAAAAAATTAGACTTTAATAATGTGTTAGGCCTTCTTTTTATAATGAACTCAAAAATTCGATCAGTCATACTATTTACCATATTTATTGTTATATCTTCTTTTTATTTATTTATTCATTTGGCCTTCTCGGCCAAAATAAAAATATATTACATAGTAATAAAAACTACCTGAAATTTTAATTTAATAATAATACAGTTCATTTAATAATAAAAATAATATTAATAATAAGTTACATCTTTAAGCATCTAAATATAACAGTTTTTTTAGGTGATATATGCTTTAATATTGTCGGTTTTCAGCATAAATTTGACGGCTTAATATACCCCAAATGTTCTCAATGGGTAACATGAGGGCCTGGGTAACATGAGGGCCATTCAAGTACATTAATGTTTCTCGACAACCATCCTTTTGTTTGACGACTCACATATATAGGTGAGCTGTCTGTCTTGTTGAATAATAAATTGTTTTTCATTACTATTTTCTAAAAGTGGTACTAATTTCTAATCTAGTAATTCAGAAGAATTCATTTTGGTACTTGGAAACACCAAATCAAGCTCAAACCGTTATAGAACCGCCGAAATTACTTTTTGAGAAATATCGTGATTCCTTCCATAGATTTCTCCAATAGCTATCTCAACCATCAAGATTGAATTTTTTTCATCAAAAAAAAAAAAAAAAATCGGCTTACCTGTTTCCAGTTAGTTTGTAAGTCTCTTTTAGTGAATTCAAATCTAGCAGTTTTGTGGCGCGGTAACAGCCTTGGCACAGACAACAGCTCTATTCTGGGATTTTTTTTTTACCAATCTACTTTCGGTTAATTTGGACACATTTACCCTACATTCATTAATAATCTGACCAAAACTCCTCATTGTGTTGCTGGCACTGTTTATAATTTTGCGATTGTCCCTTTCGGAACCGGTTTTTTGTCAATTGCTCCAAAACTAACGCCAGTTTTTCTATTAAAAATTTCACCTTTTTCAAAATCACTAAGCTACGAACACGTGACATTTTATAGAAAATAGCATAAGAATAAGTAACAGTTACACTTTTGTTTTTCTAGTATTCGTAATTAATTATTATATGAAACACTAACAAAATATTAAGTGGGCTCAAAATTTTTACAGTTAAAAAATTTTACACGTTTTAAAAAACTGTTTGTAACATTACAGCAAATAGCAAACATATTGTAAATCATGTAAACAAATATGTAATTATGTAATAAGTAATGCAACATAGTGTATTTATTAACAACATACATATGTATTTATTTATCTTGGGGTTTTTGCAAATCATACATTATTATACAAACAATCAAATAAAAATATTTTAATAAATGTTTAATACATCAAGTTTTTTGAATATTTATTTGTTTAAATTACGTAAAAATTTCATTTAGTGAAAAAATTTGTAAAAGATGAAAATACAAAAAAAAAAAACAAAAAAAAAACTCACCCAAACACAATTTAGTAAAGATTTTTAAATAATAAATCATATCTTCTATGTATATTTCAAATGTTTATTGTAATATGTATTTTCTCTTTGTTTTGGAAATTATGAAATTTTGCTGTACAAATTATAGAAATATTTAATTGATTGACATACACTGGTACATATTCCTATAACCTATTTCTTTACGTTATATATTCGTAATTATAAATCAACAACTAAACTGAGTAATTAAATTGAGTAGCCACCTATCGGTAATTCCTAAAAGTGAAAAAAAATTTTTTACTGCATTTATTGTTTTTGCTTATTTTGCGATCGTATGATATTTCTTCTTAGTTTGGAGGAAGATTCCTATAACCGCAGATAGGAAAAAGTATTTCTGGACGTAAAAAAAATTAACATTTTTGCCATTTAAGTATTTTTTTCTTTGAATAAGGTAAATTATTGAAAATATAATTCGGTTACAAATTTTTTGTTTTTATTGAAATTTTAATGATTTTTTAGGATGCCAAAGGCCAAATCTTACCGACCAAACAAATTCAAATCAAGTTTTTTCAAAAAAAAAAATCAATGTGCGGTTATAGGAATATGTACCAGTGTATTAGCCAGATAATCATAATGAATATTGAATCATAAAAGATGTTAAGTAAGTATACCAGTATATTGTAGTAATATGAGCTAGAAAATTTTTCAATATCTGGCTGTCACAAGTATTAAAAAATTTATTAAGTTAAGCTAGATTTACACGATTGAAATTTTCTTCAAAATTGCTCTTCAAAATGCTTCAAACTCATATAAACAGCAAAATTTCTTCAAAATTTATTAATACATAATAACTATTAAATAAATAAATTTTAAAGAATTTTTGCTGTTTACACGAGTTTGAAGCATTTTGAAGAAAATTTCAATCGTGTAAATCTAGCTTTATTATCAATAAGTTCGACAAGTTGTTTAATATAATCGTTGAAAAACTAAGAAAATACTAGATAACTAAAATTTCTAATTTTCATATTTTCTAAAGATTTTCAAAAATCATACATTCAAATTTATTCTAGCATAAATCTGTTGTTGAACCTAATTAGTTGCACATAATTAACTCTATTGCATGCAACAATAATACAAATCAACAAAATTGAAATATTATTAGTATAAAGCATTGTTCACATAAAATCCGTTGGCATACATATTTCTAATATTTAAGTAACAAAAAAAGCGATTGAATACTTGTGAACTACAAAAATATCTGAAACAAGGGAACTAAAATTAATTTCCTTTGATAGTTCTTTAGAAAACATTTCGATCCAACTCGGCTACATACTTATATAATCGACTATATACAAATATTGTTCAATTGCCAGAAGCTATCATCAGAGAGATAAATCGGGTTAAATCTTTACTAAAGACTAGTGACGTCTAATAAGATGCAGCAAATATTTCTGCATACCCGACAAAGCCCATAATAGTGTGGCCGAATTTCACGTCAACAATGCTTTAAGCAGTATAAAATACATATTTGAAAATTATTTCTTCAAAACAACTTGTTAAATGGACATTAGACAACAAAATTGCACCTGATTATAAAATGTTAAACAGTTTATTATACAAATTTATTAAACAAATATTTAGTCACAATCATAATTTTGTGCAAAAAGAAACGAAAAATACTTTATCATAATTTTGAATTTTATATTGGCTAAAAGCCCATAAATTTACGGTTAAATGAAATTTTTTATTCATCACTAACAGCAGCAACGGAATTTTGGCAATACTTTGTACGTAGGTATGTTGGGAGGATCTTAATAAACCATTGAAGTCCGACCGAGTATTCGGAATTTTTAGAGTGATACAAGTTTTTAATATATGTACATAGGTACATAATTAAAAAAATAGAAACATTTTTATTTTAATTTTTAGAGACTTCAGTTTTTTCTTAATGAAAAATTTTTGAACATTTGATATATGTACATCGTCACCTGAAATGCAAAAGGGCGTAACAACATATTTGAAAATTTTACAGGAGATAAAAAAAAACTTTATAAAATCAAAACTATTGAAGTTAGCGTTATGATTTTTTCAGATTAGCATTATAATACGATGATACATTTATTTCTTAAGACAGAATTTACTTTCAACGTTGTTTTTATTAGTTGTGTGGGATGCGCCCTTTGAATTCAAAAGACCTGAAATCAAAAGGGCGTAACATCACAAATTTTTTTAGAGTTTGAAGGAATAAGAAGTACAAATAGAGATGCTTTTTATATGCATTTAATTTTATTAAGTTTATACATTTTACTAAATAACTGAAAATTTAAAAACAATATAACATTTCATTAAATAACGGCTAAAAAAATTAAAGATGGAATTCATTGCACATTCACAAAAATTAATGTGGACTTATTATAAGAATTTTCTATGGTTAGTTTTTATGAATACTGGGTTAATCTTCAAACGGAATGTTGTCATAAAATAAGTGGCAATCTGCAGGTATTAATCTTTTCTGATCTTGAAGGTGTTGCCACTTCTTCTTTGAAATTTTTAATGTCTCCGTATGTAATTGCGAAGGCTGTTCAACGACGAAGTTCCTTTTAGTTCTTTGAGGAAGTTCTCGATATTCATTTTCTATATTAGTTTTGAAATAAATGACAAAAAAATAACAACGTACCCACCAGCAAGTGAAAATTAATATTAACCCTCCGTTGCCACTTGCAAGTAAACTTACACTTGGGGGGTAAGAAACCAAAAGAAAACTGAAACGCGCTGCCGTTATTGCCAAACTTACTCGTAAACGTGAAAATTTGGTACGCGCTGAAAAATACCAAAATGAAATTTAAACTGGCAACAAACCATAATTTTAAAATTTTGGTATTTGAATTTCAGACAAAAAATGTTTTGAAATAATATGGAAGAAATAATTTTATTAATATATATTTTTTTTCTAATCTAAAAATATAAATTTTGAAGCGATTTTAAAATTATTAGTTAGGGCAATATCATTTCGTAGGAGACCTGAAGGATATCGTAATTTTTTTATTATCCAACACAAAAAAAATTTATTTAAATTTGAGAGTTTTTACAGTGAACCTTATGACTTAGTGTGGGTTGCGCCCTTTTGATTTAAGAAAAAAGGAACTTTGTTGTTACGCCCTTTTGCATTTATTTTATAAAGTCGTTGTTTTTGACATTTAGACTGTAAAAATTTATGAGAACATGTATTTTGATTTGCTTCATCATAATAAATGAAAAAATGCATTTTGAATTTTTTGGTTGTTGCGCCCTTTTGCATTTCAGGTGACGACATACATATGTATATTATTGAGAAAATTTTTATTTTGGCTTAAGTTCGTTTTTATTTTATTGTAAAGTATTTAAGAATACGGTAAAAAACTGTTCTTTAAAAAAAATTTCAGTTAATGATAAAAAATCAATACTTAGGGAGTCTACCTTAAAATTATCTAAACCTGTTTTAGGAAACTAATAGAACATTTTAAGAGTTTCGGTTTATTTCGGATTAGACCGCATATAGTTTTTTGGCCGAACAAATGGACTATATAAACTATTAATTACTATAATATTCGTTGTTAAATATTGCGGTAAGCTTTTGAGACTACCCTCGTATAGTTAAAAAATTTTATATGCAATATTGTACTTAACTTAGCAAAACATTTTTTTTTTTAATAAAAATTTGGTTGGCGGAGAAATAATCTCTCAAATTGCCAGGTTATTCCACGAGCGATTCAAGGAAGTCCCAAGTCGACCTATACCTTCATATAGGAAAAAAACTTCGAAAACCCGTAATGCGGTACAGTTAGACGACGCTAAGCATTAACCAATGCAAAAGTGAGATGCAATTCTCTCGAAGGCAGCGAAAAAAAGGACGGCCTGATTGCCTTAAGCGATAATGACAATGACGCGCGAGTTCTTTCTCCACCCAGAGCTGAATTACGAGAGACGACAAAATATTGCATAATTTGTGATTATGCTTATTTGTTTAATGTATTTACATATGTATATATGTATGTCTTTTTACATAAATCTCACTGTATGTCCGTTGGTCTCTACACCATGCTGCATCGGGGATGGATAATTCTAGATTAAGTAACAATTTTCAATATTTTTGATATTTTTCTTAGTTAGGCTTAAGTTCATTTTAAATTTAATTTTCATTAAATCATTTTTACTGAAGAAGGGTTGTTTAACAACTTGAAAAAAATTTTTATTTTTGATAATTTTTCTGACTAGGATTCGAACCTGGGTTGTTTGGTTGAATTGACATATGTTTCGAGAAACACCACTTTCTCTCATCAGAATTCTTTACGTTCTGACCTATGCACCACTACGGTGCCTGCTAGTCAACAGACAACATCAATCCTTTAACCAGTGACTGGTGGTTCGAAGTTTTCTGTAAATTATCATTTTTATTAATTTCTATTTTAGTTGTTGTTTTTCCTTTTCTTCAGTTTTTTCCTTTCGTATTCATGCCAAGACTTCGTCTCGAAAACCTGAATACATTTGTTTTTATTGTGTTTATTGTCCACTTTCGTACACATGTAAACATTAACGGCTTGTGCCTTAGCTATTTTATAGAATAATTGTAGTATTTAGTTGAACTGTTACTATTTAATTTTTGATATTTTTCTTAGTTAGGCTTAAGTTCATTTTAAATTTAATTTTCATTAAATCATTTTTACTGAAGAAGGGTTGTTTAACAACTTGAAAAAAATTTTTATTTTTGATAATTTTTCTGACTAGGATTCGAACCTGGGTTGTTTGGTTGAATTGACATATGTTTCGAGAAACACCACTTTCTCTCATCAGAATTCTTTACGTTCTGACCTATGCACCACTACGGTGCCTGCTAGTCAACAGACAACATCAATCCTTTAACCAGTGACTGGTGGTTCGAAGTTTTCTGTAAATTATCATTTTTATTAATTTCTATTTTAGTTGTTGTTTTTCCTTTTCTTCAGTTTTTTCCTTTCGTATTCATGCCAAGACTTCGTCTCGAAAACCTGAATACATTTGTTTTTATTGTGTTTATTGTCCACTTTCGTACACATGTAAACATTAACGGCTTGTGCCTTAGCTATTTTATAGAATAATTGTAGTATTTAGTTGAACTGTTACTATTTAATTTTTGATATTTTTCTTAGTTAGGCTTAAGTTCATTTTAAATTTAATTTTCATTAAATCATTTTTACTGAAGAAGGGTTGTTTAACAACTTGAAAAAAATTTTTATTTTTGATAATTTTTCTGACTAGGATTCGAACCTGGGTTGTTTGGTTGAATTGACATATGTTTCGAGAAACACCACTTTCTCTCATCAGAATTCTTTACGTTCTGACCTATGCACCACTACGGTGCCTGCTAGTCAACAGACAACATCAATCCTTTAACCAGTGACTGGTGGTTCGAAGTTTTCTGTAAATTATCATTTTTATTAATTTCTATTTTAGTTGTTGTTTTTCCTTTTCTTCAGTTTTTTCCTTTCGTATTCATGCCAAGACTTCGTCTCGAAAACCTGAATACATTTGTTTTTATTGTGTTTATTGTCCACTTTCGTACACATGTAAACATTAACGGCTTGTGCCTTAGCTATTTTATAGAATAATTGTAGTATTTAGTTGAACTGTTACTATTTAATTTTTGATATTTTTCTTAGTTAGGCTTAAGTTCATTTTAAATTTAATTTTCATTAAATCATTTTTACTGAAGAAGGGTTGTTTAACAACTTGAAAAAAATTTTTATTTTTGATAATTTTTCTGACTAGGATTCGAACCTGGGTTGTTTGGTTGAATTGACATATGTTTCGAGAAACACCACTTTCTCTCATCAGAATTCTTTACGTTCTGACCTATGCACCACTACGGTGCCTGCTAGTCAACAGACAACATCAATCCTTTAACCAGTGACTGGTGGTTCGAAGTTTTCTGTAAATTATCATTTTTATTAATTTCTATTTTAGTTGTTGTTTTTCCTTTTCTTCAGTTTTTTCCTTTCGTATTCATGCCAAGACTTCGTCTCGAAAACCTGAATACATTTGTTTTTATTGTGTTTATTGTCCACTTTCGTACACATGTAAACATTAACGGCTTGTGCCTTAGCTATTTTATAGAATAATTGTAGTATTTAGTTGAACTGTTACTATTTAATTTTTGATATTTTTCTTAGTTAGGCTTAAGTTCATTTTAAATTTAATTTTCATTAAATCATTTTTACTGAAGAAGGGTTGTTTAACAACTTGAAAAAAATTTTTATTTTTGATAATTTTTCTGACTAGGATTCGAACCTGGGTTGTTTGGTTGAATTGACATATGTTTCGAGAAACACCACTTTCTCTCATCAGAATTCTTTACGTTCTGACCTATGCACCACTACGGTGCCTGCTAGTCAACAGACAACATCAATCCTTTAACCAGTGACTGGTGGTTCGAAGTTTTCTGTAAATTATCATTTTTATTAATTTCTATTTTAGTTGTTGTTTTTCCTTTTCTTCAGTTTTTTCCTTTCGTATTCATGCCAAGACTTCGTCTCGAAAACCTGAATACATTTGTTTTTATTGTGTTTATTGTCCACTTTCGTACACATGTAAACATTAACGGCTTGTGCCTTAGCTATTTTATAGAATAATTGTAGTATTTAGTTGAACTGTTACTATTTAATTTTTGATATTTTTCTTAGTTAGGCTTAAGTTCATTTTAAATTTAATTTTCATTAAATCATTTTTACTGAAGAAGGGTTGTTTAACAACTTTTAAACTAAAAGCATTTGGGTAAGATTGTTTTGATGCATGTTTTTTACCCCTACGCTTAAAAACAGTCAGAGTCAAAATTTCGTATAGATCGAACAAAAATTTCTGTGAAGAATAATATCTTTAAAAGAAGTCTACATTTTTAAAATTTTTTTATATAGAAATGTTCCGGATGGGCTAGCTTTTATTAAGCAGTTATTATTTACTCTTACTGAAAGGTATGTTATAAGTTTTATCTAACAAAAGAGAAAATGCTCTTAAAAGACAGCCAATATTCAGTATACGAGTACAGAACTTTAAAAAAGAATAAAATAAGTACCGTTATGAATAGTTATGAAAAAACAGTAATTATAAATAAAATTAGTAATAAGTGCAGAGTTAGGAAATTATTTAAGGAACCGAATGGTACGTGACAAAGATTTAATAGTGTTGCATCGAATCAATAGAAAATCTCTCGCAGATATTGCTAAAATTGTGAACAAAAGCCGGTCAACTGTATATTTCCGTAGTAAACAGTACTAAACGTAAAGTCTTTGCAAAATCTTAAATAACCTCTCCGCAATCTTTCTTTCTTTCTTGGTGACTTCTAATCCAACGAGTAACTAGTGTTTTTTTTCTTCGTCCTTTTCTATAGCTTTCAAACACTACTTTTACTCTACACCATTGCATTCCATATTAAATTTAAAATTTAAATTCAGAATAGCAAATTATTATTGAGTAAAACCCACATGAAATTGAGAAAGTGAAATATTGAGAAAATACAAATTCAAATTGAGAAATTATAAATTCTATTGGATTTGTATGTAATTCATAGTCGTATTATGTACATAAGTGTTTTATAAAGGAAAACGTATTTTAGAAATGTCATAAAAATTTTCGACTTCCCAATTTCAATTGGTTTTCTCTCTATTAAACTAAACTATCCATTTCAACATTTAACATGACATATTGAATACAAAATAATAAACCATATAGGTATATTTCTACATTATTATTTATAAAACATAAGATTCAATATATCGATGGTCTCATGTAGAAAGACCCTAACTCGCATATTTGAAACTTTACAGGAGAAGGTAAAAACATAATAGAAACTGTAATATTCAATATGCGTTATTTTTTACACTATTGCAATCAATTTTTGTGAGGAGGTGTATTTGTGTTAAATGCATTGGAATCGCAAAAAAAAACAAATTTCGAAAAAATAGCGAGTTAGGGTCTTTCTACATGAGACCCACGATATGTAAGTGTACAAGAGCCTTTAGTTATAAAAGAGGATTAAATAGCTTTAATACTTTCATTCTGACAATTACAATTTTCCATCTCTGTCTTACGCACACAGCAGTCGGTCTTACGGTCGTTTTTTGTTTGATGCAATCGGTAAATACCGAAATTTAACATGTAAACAAATCATAAATTATAATTATTATACCGTTTATATTCTAGGTGTGAGTTATTGTGAGTGTGGCTTTGTTTACGAAAATGCGAATGCAAAAACAACAAACAGAAAATTTTAAGTTTCTTCCATCCATATTTAGCCATACCGAATATGTTTAAACCCTTCTGTGTTGGAAAATATCTACTGAACGATCGATCAAACTGGGGGGTTACTGCGTATTTCGATTCGAAAAGAAAATCATTCGAATTTGTATACTTTTTACATTGTATTTCGAAAGTAATTGCTTTCGAATCGAAATACGCAGTAACCCCCCTGATAAAATATTAGTAAATCCTTTAGGCCCATTATTACAACTTAACAATAGTTAAAGGTATGATGTTATCGGACAGATAAGAAGTATTTGGTTATTATAAGTTTACTTTAATCTAAAACCGACCGATAAGCTAAAGGGAAGATCATCTTCTCTTTAAATTTTATAGTGAGGTATGTATTTGAAGTTGCCATATGTTCTGGAAAAAATGTCAACTTCATGAAAAATAAAATAATTTTAATTTTGTTTTGCCAATAAATACTTTAATAAACAAATATGGAAAGCAGACGTTTGATTTATATTTTTTCACACACAAATGTTTTCACAAACACAAACAATTTACTGTTTCTTGTCAGTAGTTTATCAAAAGTAATCGGTTTCTCACTGGTATTGCCATATTTTAGAAAAAAATAATTTTATTTTACAAGGAAGTTGTAATAACGAAAAATTTTAAAGGTCACTTTATTCCTCACTTTAATTAAAGCTACCTTTTACTATTAAGAACATTAGAGGCAAGTTGTAATAATGGAATACAGAACTAAATGATTTTTTTTTTAATTTTTTCAATGATAGTTTAAAACAGTAAATTTTAATGGTAGCTTAATAACAAAACTTTTCGTCATACACTTGACGTAGGGTACTTTCTCTTATAAGGAAGTACGCATTATCAGATGAGAAATAAAAACAAGAACTTTGTTGCTGTGATTTTTAAAACTTATACAAATATTGCTGATTAAGTGAAGGTGTTTGAACTGATGTCTTCGTTAATATTTTATGTTTAATGTCTTAATTTTTATTATGTTTCTACTACAGTTCATCGTGACTCAACTTTATACGTATGTACTTAAATATGAGTTCAAAAAATGTATAGACTTTGTAAGGTTAAATTTTAATTTACATTTAAAGAGAAATAAAAGTTTAGAATATCCGACAAAGTGTTTAATATGAAAGTAAATCTATAAATACTTACAATTACAATACACCAATACCTCGCTTTGCGTTTTTTCAAATTTGCATTGCTACTTAATTAGTACTAATTTTCACTGTGCGTCGTTAGATTTTCGAAGTTGCGTTGTTTTGGGTTCGAGTCCTTAATTTGAAATTTTCGCAAAATCTGCAACCCGTACAAGAAGTGCTTTGGTGATTGAAATGGAGGCCTTGCTTTCTATTTGAATTGACAATCAAGTTGCACAGAGAATACCATTAAGTAAAATGTTATTTCAGACAAAAGCAAAAAGTTTATTTGATGTCATAATAAATAAAGCTAGTGTTAGTAATACAGACAATTGCTACAACAAAATTTATTTTACGTTGGAAAAAAAAGCTGTCCAGCAACCATTGGACCAATTTTATGTGAAAAAAAGCCGACGACTTAGTATTTTCGTAACCCTGGAAC
This sequence comes from Bellardia pandia, assembly GCA_916048285.2. Lineage (NCBI taxonomy): Eukaryota > Metazoa > Arthropoda > Insecta > Diptera > Calliphoridae > Bellardia > Bellardia pandia. The sequence goes on along the minus strand of OU696532.1, from coordinate 19,010,359 downwards.
CTATCTTCGATCTTTACATGGTTTGCTATGGAAAATCTTAATTCACTCTGCGTCGTGTTTTTTGAAACGTAACCCCGATGTAAATAGATGACATCGCCAACCAGTATAATTTCTTGATAAGTTTCTTTTCAAGTTTCAGGATAATAAATATAAGAATTTTTAAACCTTCTACATATTATTGTTTTCGTTAGGGAAAATATTTTTATATTAAACAATATTAACCCAACTGTTTACATATTTTGTTTTCGCATTGTCGATTTTTTGCACAAAATACTTGCCCTATTTCTAATAATAAAATTATTCATACGTATAAATTTGCATACATAATAATATACATATTTAAATTCCTTTAGTAAAACTCAAAATCAGTATGACAAATACCGAGTGTTTTTTCAAATATTTATCTATATACCTAGTACCTATTTATATTTGGTTTTGTGTCATCTCAAAAATAGCCATTAGATATTTAATAAAAATGAAAATTTAACACTAACAAAGAATGTAATACTTACTACGCACCTCAATAGATTTGTCATCAATGGTTGCCAAAATAAATTTATAAATTTTTGAATTTTCAAAAAAAATCTTAATATTAAAAATAGAAAATTTTATTAATATGTAAGTACTTTTTTCTTATTTCGAAAATTGTTTTGTAAATTGCGAGAAAGAGAAATCAATTGAAAATTATTTGAAATAAAAAAAAATAAAGTAAAAAGATTAAAAAAACATTTAAATGAAATCAGGCGAATTTTAAAGTACCCTGCTAAATTGCGACTTAATTTATAATCCCGTTGTTGGACCGATATTTTTATACTTAAAGATTCATATAGAATATTAAACGATTAAATGATTACATTGTCCTTATTGCAAAAAAGTCTTTATGAATTTCTATACTCTATTATACACTGAATACTGAAAAGCTGACCAAAGTCTACAAAAACTCTTTACATTCAGATGAAAACAGAAATCTATGTCTAATAAGTTAAAAAAAATTATTCGCCGACAAAAGATCACATCTATAGCAAGTCCATTTGTTTCATTAAAATTCAACACACTTTTTTGTCCACTTAAAACTTGATGCACCGTTGCTATAACTCCTGTAATAATCCTTTTGATCAATGTCTATTCGATCCGTCTGCAGAACATTATTAAGAATTATCATAACCAGAATCTAAAGTAAGATCTATTAAACGTACATACTCGTATACATATATACAGCTGCGTTAAAAAAAAATAGCACTGAATACTAGATTCGACAGTTTCAGAGGAAGAATCAAAATTTGGACGGTAAAAAATAGCAATATTCATTATAGATGTTAAAAAATTAAACTACATATATTTCAAAAAAATTAAATAAAAAAGAAATAAAATGAAGCTTCGGTATGGAGTTAATTTCACCCACGGCTCCTTCACTACAGGCCAAAAATGCTCATTGTTAGTCGGTTTTGTTTGAGATACAGTTTTTTTTTTACGTCAGCCCAAAGGTTCTCTATTGTGTTCAAGTCAGCTGATTTCGCTGACCGCTATATGGCCTCAATATTGTTGTCAATGAACCACTGACGGGCTTTTCTTGTTGTATGTTTTGGGTCGTTGTCTTGTTGGAAGACCCAAATCAATGGCATTTTGTCCATTGATCCATTGTTGATTTTATGCAATGTATTCGCCCCACTTTGTAATATGAAAAGCATTCTCATACCATAATGCTAGACGTCGTAGATATGAATTGTGGATTATATTCTGCATTTGGGGGACGTGTAAAATTTGAACGAGAACCTTTTTCATCAAATAAAATGATTTTACTCTCGTCCGTTCATAAAATATTTCCTAGCGGAACATTTTATTTGTTCTTGCACAAAAGTGTTATTATGTTTGCCGACACTGTGTATAAAATGTAAAGCATTGTTTCAGTAAAATCCTAAAGAATTTTTAGGTCTATTTAAAACATTAACTATAGTTTCTTGAGATTTTGAAGTAGATAGTGTTAGGTATTCAACGTTTACAACGGAATCCATAGCAATGTCTAGAAGATTCTCAAACACTGACGATCTCAAGAAGACTGCAGATCTCTGCAATTACTGTCGATTTGCCCAATGAAACTTTATTCGGTTATCACGGGGCTTCGTCTATATAAAAATATATTAACAATAGTAGTAGATAAAATGTGTATCTTGGACTAAAACGTGACGTTATGCGTCACTAATTGTAGACAATCAAACTTAAGATAGAAAACGAATTCTATTGTAACGAATTTTGTTTGGAGAATAAAAAAATTCACTGAAGATTAGGTTGCACACTCTATCCTCTTCGAGGATGGTTAAAAGATGGAAACCGGCACTGGTTTCACATTGACCATTCTTATCTATAGGTATATGGACACTCTTGCAGCCATCAAGGTTCTTGTTTAGATCATAATTTATCGAGCCATAACCGCCGAAAAAATGTATCCCACAAACTCAAAATTTTACAGGGGAAAGTTTTTTTTAAATAAAATCAGTTTGAATAAAGCCATTGTTTTAAAATTTATAATGTAAATATTGTTTTGTGTAATACATTTAATTTTAATAATTTTAAATGATGTTGAACTATCGATTTCGATAAAAAAACAACAATCGATTATGTTGTGGGATACATTATTTTGGCGGTAATGGCTCGTTATACTCATACATTCACTAGCCCAGTTTTTTTTTTGGACCTGCACTCAGGGGACGACCACTACTCATGCAATGCATTGTGTTGGAACTAGGAAAATAGGTTATGAAAGGGAGGATAGAGGGAGTAGTGTTTGTGAACATTTCGTTTGAATTTTTCTATATTGAAAATGGCAGGGAATTCTTTTGCTGGTAGTTTATTCCACATACGGTTATTTTTTACAAAAACAAGAAAGCCTCGAAAAATAGCAACGGCGGAAATGAAATTTGCAATCCCGTTTTCTTGAATTTGAGTGGCATCACCGGAAATGAATTGAGGGAATTGAGCAACGAAAAATAGCAACGAATCCCACTGAATATAGAAAGTTTTCCGTGCAAAAAATTGTCTGATTTTTATCTTTATCCCAGAAACTAGCTCTAAATAGAAAAACAAAACGAAAATATTTTACAGTTATGTCAAAGAAAAAAAACCAAAACGAACTGATACATCCCTCATTGATCCATTTGGAGTATTAAGCGAGGCATAGACAACAAAACAAAAAAAAGTTTTGATAGCTCGCTTATTACTCCAAATGGATGAACAAGTCATTACTCCTTTATTGCTCGATTATGGATTAATCCATATATTTTTTACTGGGACATTACCCAAAGTAGTCTTCGGAGCACTGGCCCATACATGAGAGTTGTATTACATTTTCGATCGAATATAAGTAGTATGGAGATCAGATAGAGTGAAGTATTTCCTACAAAGTTTTAATAAACCTAGGCACTTGAACGCTTCTTTTGACACTTGAAAAATGTGCTTAGACACATGTTGAGTTTGTATGGGTCCCATATCGATATCTTATCTGGGATGAATACATGGCTAAAAAGGGATGCGTAGAGACTTTCATATTACTATAGCTGCGGTATCAATAAATGGATGAAAAAACATACAGAGATTTATTAAAATTATTTGGCACGAAAAAGGACAAAGACTCTCGTCGATCGATTTCTATCAGGTTTTTCTGATATCTGTTCTGTTCTTTCTGGACACTGTATAGTTTTAAAGAAGTTATTACATAAATATGAATCATTATTAATATTATTTTGCAATAAGTTTTCTTAGTATTTGTTGAGTTTTTTTTTATTTTTTCTGTAACATTTTGTTGTAATCAGACTACAATTACATATTTTTATAAAGCTTTTAAGTATAAAAATAAGTTCTTAATTGTTTTGTTAAAAGTAGCAAAATTATAACGGATTATTTTTGGGACATCGTGAACAAAAATAAGTACTTTTAGTAGTAGAATTGTAAGTAGTCTGGTCGACAGTTTCATATTACTGTAACTTAATTTTTAAGCACAGTTTTTGGTGGGTAGATCAAAAAAATATGAAAAAATAAATCAAATTTTTTATTTGCTTGAAAAAAAAATATATACATATGTAGATAAAAACTAAAGGCGACACTTGTAATTCATACAAACTAAAAAGTGAGTGACTTGTTCTGAATTCCTAAATGCTTACATGCCGCAACCAAGTAGCAGCAGCATTGAAAAAAATAAATCTTAAATCTTTTTTTTTTTTTATTTATTTATATTTTTATTCATTTCTATTTGATTTCTTTTGCTTAAAAAGTGAATAGACTTTAGATGTAAAAATATATCTATAGCTACACGTACGCACAGGAATTCTATTAGAAAATGTTCTATTTGGAACAGGAAAAAAATAAAAAAGAAAGTAAAGTGTATCCACTAAAAACCATCCGTTCCCATTTTGTGAAAATACGTACGAGATGTATTTATATAGTGAAGAAGAATTGGTCGTAAAATTCAAAAAAAAAAAAAATAGAAAAACGAAGAGAATTAGTCTGCAGCACACACGTTGCAAGATTATTGCCGGTGTGTTACTTACTTGTGTAGCTGTTGTTGAATTTGTTTTGCTGCATGTTTGATGGCGGCGGTGGTGGCGTCTCTAAGTGATTTAGCAACGCCATCCGCATTTTTATGCCCACAAACAAAATTAGTAGAGGCAATAGTATAATTGCCAGGCAGTTTGAGGCTTCGTGAAATATTAGCCAATGTTTTTAGGAGACCCAGGCTTGAAGAAGCCTGTATCAATTACATTTCCCTACTACCAAGTCTAAATCTTGTAAAAGTAACTAAATGTGACTAGGAAAAAGAAATTCTGTAAAAAAAAAAGAAGTATTCGTGTGTTTAAAATCATTTCAAATCTCTGTGAGATTTGCCAAGTATCCAGCTGTCCTATTAAAAGTTGTAAATTCATTAAATTCATTCCCTATCGCCTAGATTCTATATTCCACTACGAAGTGAAACTGAAATCGTTTCGAATTCGACATAGACAATTTCACGGCGTTATGCAAAACGAATGAAACTTTTATTCTACGAAGGACCAAACTGGAAATGCTATAACTCAAACTTAATGAAAATTTCACTTTTACTTCGTTTTACAAATGTATAACCCAGGTTTATATCTTGGTGCTGGGTGTACAAGATTCGTTTTAGCTGCATCTAATATTCGTAATTGTTGTTCTTACTTTGCAAATGTTTTTACATTTCACTATTGAGTTATTTCAAAAGCTGTTTTTAGTTTTCGGATTTATTTTTATTTCAAAATGTGTGATTTTTTCTTCTCTTTAGTGTTTAATTTTTTTTTATTTATTTTGCATTTTGCCGTAAATTCCATTTAATATTGCTGATGTTGTTATTACAATTGTTGTAAAGATGAGCTGTTTCAAAGTCATTCACACTTTCGAAATTCTTGGTGATCAGCAGCAGCATCATTGTCATTATTTGTCAGTTTTGTGGCGAAAATATTTTTGAAAACTCTTTCTTTTTTTTTGTTTCTGTTTGCTGTTTAGAATGTCTTGTGTAAATTGAGTAATTTTTAGTTATTTTGCATATGTATTTTTGTTAAGCTTTTATATGATTTTCATTTAATTAATCATTTTAATGGGTATTTTGACATGTTTTTATAATTGTTTATTAAATGTTTTACATAAAAATTTTATGATTTACGAGAGTTAAAGGCGGCCAACGATATGTGTACATATGTATAGGAACATTAAGAATATTAAACAAGCAAGAAATAATTGAGAAATTTTAAATTTTTTCAGAATTGAAATTAAGTGATTATAAAATTTTATTAACTTAAATTATTCTAAATAAATAAAGGACAGTACTTTTCGTATACCCTTTAGATCTGCGATTCATCCTGTTATGTCATCGGAACGGTTATTCGGAAATGAACGTCCAGCGTGCAAGGTAAAGTAAAGATGCATGAGTATCAAAGGATATTGCATCAATTTCGTATTTGAGCTTCGCTCTTAGCAAATACAAAGGAGAGAAGAACTGCTGAAAACAAGAATAGTTCTGACTCAGCTGAGGCCGACTTGAAGCAACATAATTAAAGCTACTGGTCCACAGGACCGTCCCTAACAAAGGGTTTGCTTGTGAACTGTATTCATATTAACATACATACATACATATGTAACAAGCCACTTTACTTCGTTTAGTTGATTTATGAATTAAACCTTGACAATCAATCACAAAATCTGTGAAACAAAAAATTAGTGTTGTATCTCCAAGAAGGGTAACATCGATCAGTTCCTCATCGCAAGTAACTTACTTTTATGACAAAACTTCCTTTTACGATGATAATGCAAAAAATTATGTAAAAAAAATCAGTTTCCAGGACCTTTTTATCTTTGACAAAACGTTGAGCATGTGTACAATTAAAATCGTCTAATTTTACATTGATAATGTCAGATTTGATGTAAGAGACATCAGTTTTCAGAAGATTTTTTTCTTCTGATGATTGAATAGAAACGTCTGTCATGGAATTGAAATATAGATTCTGACGTCCATCACCATAAAATCCGTCCAATCGTGCAGGTAAAATTCACTAAACTATTCAGTCTCTGTTTTGTCAGGACCATTGACATTGATAAAGTAGATGCTGTACAGTTTCGTCCTATGCTTCACCATAACAGCTTCCAAAGTAGTCGTTATAAGAGATACATAATCTCCTAGCATGGACACTAATCATGTGGTGACTGCTACCACATTTCTTAGTCGATCGTGTAGAACTCCAACTATTTGATGTGTCTCCTCCTGTGAGAGTGAGGCTTCTGTCTTGACCAATGAATATGCAATGCAGTTGCCTGGGATATTTTGATGTCCCGGCATCCAGAAAAGTCCAACTGGAGAATGTTTCGCCATCTCATTAAGAGATTCGAGTGCGAATAGTGTAGGTCAGCAGGTGGCCGTATAGTATGGCCCACTTAGGTCCATATTTCTGGTCTTATTTAGTAGTGTAACGGAGACTGAATTCTTGGTTTTTTTTTTCGATGTACAAACGTTTTTCCGTCAGGACTAATTAAATTAATTTTGGTTTAATCTGTGAAAAATAATTTTTTCCAGAATTTAATATCCTTGTTCCGGTGTAGTTTTGCAAAAGACAAACAATTTCTATTCTTTGTTAGAAGTGTGTTTTCTACTTACACGACCTTAAAGCTGATTTTCATTGAGGCGTCTTCGTACAAGTCTACTGGAAACATTTAACCCAAATTCCTCATTTATTTCAGTCATTATTGTTCTCGTTGACTTGAAAGGATCTAACTTTTTTTTTTAACTTTTGCCTTATCTTCACGAACTGTGGCCTTTCGTGGTGACTTCTTCCGATCTTTCTTTACGTTAAGCAAATTTGTAACCGATTTAATGACATTATAAACCATTTTTCGAAAACATCCAATTATTGCAGCTATTTTTATTGGTTTTGTATGTAGGCTTTGGTAGCTTTTGGTGAAGCAGTGCGGTACTATTCCCATTTTGGTTTAGCTTTATTAAATTACACAATAATTTACCACCGAAATTAGCTAACTGTGCGCTATTTTATTGTCCAACCAAACAACTTAATTTTTATTAAAAAATATGAGAAAATAAATAACGTGACTGAACATTTCCAACGAATTTTTGGAAAAGCAGAGTAGAACAAAAGAATAGCACAGAATTAGAATTACGTTTAGCACTTCATAGAACACTGGTGCGCTAGTTTTCTGTCCATAGCTGTATATAAAAATGTTTTAATGATTTTCAAATATTTTTTTTCCACTGTTGGCATCACCTGCTATTGAATTTCTAGTTTCCTAACAAATTTATATTATTTTTCAAACCAATGCATTTCTAAGAAAATGTTTTTTTTTTTTTTTTGCAATGCATTAACATTCGCTTTGTATGCGTCTGGCGTTTTTCCCAGATCAAGAGTTCATTTGTAGTTGACGTTTATTTTAAACTTGAAACGCAACAGATTTTTGCCAAAAAAAAAGCAAAAAAAAAACATAAGTTCAGGGTCAATAATTTTCGCAAGTGAATTAGACAACAATTTTACAATAATAAACAACAGCCAGCCACTTGACATTTGAAAAGAATTAGAAACTTATAGAAATAATCCAAAAGAAAGCGAAAATATCTAAATGGCTAAGTATTTGCAAAGCAGAACAAGTTCAATAACCGGCAAACGTGATTCTCTTTGAATTTGCTTGAATATATATATGTACGAGTATGTACCTATTTCTTTGTAAATATTTTCAAGAATTTCTGCGCAAACAATCGAGCATTAACAACAAAAGTCTGAAAAATGCTTTGCTAATTAAAGGAAACACATGTAATTTTATTTCTCCAACAAAATTCATCATGGCTAAAACTACGACGAAATACTGTGTTATTTTAAAATCTTTGTGGTATTTTAAGAATTTCATATAAAAATAAACAAGATTTTGCTTATGGTTTCGTTTTTTATTTGTTTTTAAGTATGTATTGTGTTGTATGTTTGTTTTTTTTTCGCATCTCCCCATTACAGAAAAAATATTTGAGTACTTAATCCCTCATACTAGGCTGCCAGCGAGTTGAAAGAGTGAAATATTTTATATAAATTTATGGCATTTCTGTTTCATTCCAAACATTTTAATCGAAACGTTTCTCGACGCGGGAGTACAGGATGAGATTACGTATGGATAACGTGACCAGGGAGTTTTTATCAAAAAGCGAGATTTTGAAAATTATGATATAAAAAAACCGGTTTTTTAAGTAATCTCATATTTATTACTTTTAGATTTTTAAAAATTTCTATGTTTTTGTAAAAACATTAACTCTAAAACTAGCAAAATCAAAATCACTGCTGAATATTAATTGAGATCCATATTACAAAAAGGATTCTAGAATTTATAAAAAATTACCAAATTCTTCAAATTCAAATTTATTTCAAAATCATTGACAATTTAAATAAAAACATGAATCTGAAATTTTTTTACATGGTTAGAATCTAATTTTTTTGGAAATAAGTTTGTCATTCTTAAATGGCTGGTACGAACGGGACTATATGAATACAAGTACATGATTAACCTCGCAATACTCAAAAAATAAGACGAAAATACCGATGACTGGGTTTTTTACCCATTCCATTCGTTGCTGACAAAATACCTTAACGGTAATAATGTCACTAAAATCTGTTAGAAAAATAATGTAAATTAAAATGTTTTAAGAAGAGGCCAACGATCACAGGGATTTTGGTTTGAAAAGCGGGATATAAAGTTTAACGGGAGAAACCCGCCAAAAGCGGGATGTATGGTCACGTTACGTATGGATGATGTTGGACTATGTATATGTATCTTTGTAAAAATACATGTAAGACCTGATTTTTAAACTATGTTTCAAGTATGTATAAGTTTTTGGAATAAGTTCCTTTAAGCCTCTGCTAATTTATGAAGTGCATATATAATTTTTTACTTTTTTTATTATTTATTTCGTAAATCGATTGTAGTGTTAAGTATCTTGTTCCGGTTGTTGACTGAAAAGTGTAAAGGCGTTTTGTATTACGTGTGTTGATGGGTCTGCAAAATATCTTGATTCTTTTCGAACAGATTTTTGTGGTTGTTTGTTCTGTTCGTTTTTTTTCTCAAACGACAGCTAACAACTTAAATAGCGGAATTTATACTTTTTTTGTAGACTTATTTTTGCACAGAAAAATAAACTTAGCATTTAAAATAAAAGAGGGGGATAAACTTTTTGTAAATTTCTAAGTTTTTTGGTTCTACTCTTAGCATTATGTTTTATTTTTTTTTGTCTAGCCGGACATGCTGTCAACACTTCTTAACAAGAAGGCGCCATTTCAAACGCATGCTGTTGAGTTATTTATTAGATATTTTTAATTGATTTTGTTGCTATTTTATTTTGCGTTTATTTAAAGTATGATGCAATTAAAAAAGAAAACTCAATAAATAAAGATAATGTATTAAATTTACTGCTTTTTTTTGGTTAATATTACGAAGTTATTTATTACTCAAGAAGAAAAGAATTAGGCAAGACCGTTAGAGATAGGTCATTCCTTAAATATTTTAGTTATAGAAACATTATGCTCGGACTTCAAATTATCAACAATTTCAACGACAATCCTCAGATCCCTTAATATAATTAAGTTTTTGACTGACTGAAAAATCAAATCAAGTTATTTATTATTATTTATTATTATGTACATAGTTAGTTATGTTATGCTAGTTAGGAACGCAACTGGGACGAACGACGAATTTTTGGTCGCGAATATTCGCCGCCAAAAATAAAACACATGTTTTTTTACGACTCTGCACTAGCTGAGTCATTTTGAGTCTTAAAAAAAAGTTGGCATCTCTGCAACGGGTAGTTTGTTGTAGAGGGAATTTTTTTGTCTAAAAATAGAATCAATCAAAATTCCCATATTCTTTTTTCTAAAAAAGTTCGCATTCCGGTGTTGTTTTTCAAAACACGACAGCACACCACACCACACACGCACACATGCGAAAAGGACGACGCCGCACTGAGGACGTGTGCGGAGCGACCGGCGACACCGACACACGCTCTAGAGACGAACAGTGTGACGCTACTGACTGACGACGAAATGACGAGGAAGGAGGTGGTCGGACCGACCCCCGACCCGACACACGCTCTAGAGAGGAAAGGAGGAGGAGTTGTGGAAAAAAGACGAAGAAGAGACGGAAAAAAATTTTTTTTCTGTCATGTGGTGAAAAAAAATCGTGGTGAGTATAAATCGTGGTGAGTATAAAAAATCGTGGTGAGTTTTTAGAAATTCACCACAAATTCCGTTATTCCAAATTTTTCAAGGTCATTGAAAATTTGTCATCCTAAAAGCAGGCAATGGATTTGCGGTTTACAGTTTTACGGGTGGTTGCTGAATTAGCTAACAAATAAGAAATTCACCACAAATACCGTTTTTCGAAAATTTTCAAAAAAATGTTCTTAGCATTTAAAATAAAAGAGGGGATAAACTTTTTGTAAATTTCTAAGATTGGTTTGATTTTTTTACAGTCTATTATTACAATTTGTTGTTCTCTCATGCATTTCTCTAAATTTCATGTATTTTATTTTCAAATCGAATCCGAAAGCTCTTAAAATCACTCTTTAGAAGTATGTATTTAAACTTGAAGAACAAGTAAGTAATTCATTGCATTTTAATTGCAAAAAATTAAAAAAAAATGGTTTATAAAAAATTCCATTTTTGTAAATTCCCAGAAACAATAACAAAATCCCATGATTTTTAATATTTTTTGTAGGAAGTAAATTCCATATTTTCATATTGCTAGACATTATAGAGATTTTTTTAAAAATTATTATGAACGATAACAAAAAATTAAGCGAAAAATATTATCGTTAAGTGAATAACGTAAAAATCTGATTAAACAAATTAATTAAATATTTATATTAAGAGGGGATAAAAACAATATTAGACTAATTTAATCCTATTAAAAAGTTTTCGATTTTAAAGTACAGAAGAAAATTAGTTTCAGCGTTATATTTTTATTTCTAAATTAGAATAAGGTAAAAGATATATATAAGAGATTTAAGTGTAAGTTTTTAATAATTCATTAAAAATGCATACTTTATTTTATATTTAGTTTACCATGAGAAATATTACACATTTTAGTTAATATTTACTTTACACTTCCAAAAACAAATTTTAAATTGTACGCTGTTTCAAAACTATAAAGTCAAGTATTTTCCGTATGGTAGTAGTGTTTAAACTATAATACAATAAATAAAGATACATGGTTCAAACAAAAAGAAACCTGTATTTTTACAACAAGAGCTGTCTTGTCAATCGACATTCATCATTCTTTTTGTAAATTATTTTTAATCACATACAAAAAACAACGACAGGACATTTTTTTTAGCTAATTCAGCCTACTTCAGCCTCTTGCTTACTTTTAGGTTGACAAATTTTCAATGACCTTGAAAAATTACGAATAACGGTATTTGTGGTGAATTTCTAAAAAACTTAACCGTGGTGAATAGGTTTTTTCAATACTTTTTTAAATTTCTGGCGGGCCTACGGGGGACTTTTTTCCCTCTTCTCCGCCTCCTCCATTCCGTTCGACCCGTAAAATTGTAAAAAAGGATAGTCATTGCCTACTTTTAGGTTGACAAATTTTCAAGGACCTTGAAAGATTTCGAATAACGGTATTTGCGGTGAATTTATACTCACCACGATTTTTTAATACTTTTTTAAATTTCTGGCGGCCCGTCGAGGGGACTTTTTGATTTTGAGATGAAAAAGAAAAAGGAAAGAAAAAAAGAAAACGGGTTTATTGTATTTATTTATATTTACTTTTAAAAAAAGAATACGGAAATTTTTATGCAGAAAATTTTGTCATTTCTAAAAAAAAAGTGCGCCCTCTATTGGCTGATGGCGTTTAGTAAGTAGCAGTTACCTTACTTTTAAAAAACAGAGTTGTTTTTGGCAACAGTGTTAAAAATACGAATGTTTTTATGACGCCGTTACTTTTGTTGTATTGTGGCTTGGTACTCTTTCCTCGTTGCTTTGCAGCGTTGTCAACTTGGTGCGTTTGGCACCAGTTTTGGTGCTTTTTTAAATTTTTCTTGCGAAAATTCTTTAGTTGTTGTGCGCGGTGCGCTTTTTGTTAAATTTTGTTTGGTGCGCTTTTTAATTTTTTTGGTGGCAATAAAAAATGCATACGATACGTACGAAGATACAACAAAGTTAAATTCTAATTATAAAAAATTATAAATTTTAATAAATGTGTGAAATAAAAAATTTGTTTCTGAGTTGTGCGTCTTTTAAAAGTTAAACAAAAAAAAAAATAAAAAAAAAGTAAATGTGAAAACAAACAAAATCGTTACGTTTAGCTAGCAGTACACAAATAGAGAAAAACCAATATTTTTGACGACAATTATAAGTAAAACCTAATAAATCTTATTAAAATTATTAGCAGCTTCTAAAGTTAAATTTACGAATTTACTTACATTGACTGCAATCAAATTAAATAGAAATAATTATATATTAAAATGTGAACTTCCAAAACGATTTAAATTATATGGGATGAAGGCTCTCGAACTTTTGTTCGTAACAATGCACAAAAGTCGTTTAAAAATAAAATTTCGTAATTTTTTTCAAAATTTCTGTTACATTTTAAGCAACAAAAAATCAAGTTCTCATTGAAACGGGAGTCTCCCGCTTGTTTTTTACACTATACGTACACAACGGGTCAGCGATGCCAACTTAGCCCTTTTCGGGCTAGATTTACCCGATTTTGTCACTCAAAACGCGAAAAAAGAAAATTGGCCCTAAACTAAAAAACGCGTAACCCTTCTTTAGCCCTTTTAGCCCGTACTACTTTTTGCTCGATATGGCTACATTTTAGTTTTTTCGTACTTTTTCTTCCTATCTAATAATATCGATAACATTCCGTCCTCAAGCTCAGAAGTTGAGAGTTTTTATTCATGAAACGTATAACTTACAAAATGTAGCCTAAAAAATAGTAAATGTTGTTCAAACCTTTATCTAAGAAAACTTATAAGAAATTTGGGTGTTATTCGGTCCCAGGTTTTTTGGACTGTCGCATAGTAATTTTTTTCTAATAAATTTTTTATAAAAATGTGTTTGTTTTAATTTTTAAAAGAAACATTTTTTAGCCCCTTTTCGCACTTTGTCGAAAAATTTGTCCCCTTTAAACGGATTTTTTTCAATTTAGCCCTTTTTAGCGCTTTTTTCAAAAATTTTTACGCGTTTTGAGTCTTAAAAGTTGTCATCTCTGCAACGGGTTATTAATAGCATGCCGCCAATATTGTTGTAGATTCTAAAAATAGAATCAATCAAAAATTCCCATATTCTTTTTTCTAAAAAAGTTCGCATAAATAGAACATCCGGTGTTGTTTTTCAAAACACGACAGACACACACACGCACACATGCAAAAAGGACGACGCCGCACTGAGGACGTTGCGGAGCGACCGGCGACGGTCGGTCGACCGACACACGCTCTAGAGACGACAGGAGACAGAGGAGGTTGTGGAAAAAAAGAGCGCTGACTGACTGACGGAAGGAAGAAGGAAAAAAATTTTTTTTTCTGTCATGTGGTGAAAATATCGTGGTGAGTAAAAAATCGTGGTGAGTATAAAAAATCGTGGTGAGTATAAACATTCGTGGTGAGTTTTTAGAAATTCACCACAAATTCCTTTATTCCAAATTTTGCAAGGTCATTGAAAATTTGTCATCCTAAAAGTAGGCAATGTGTTTTTTTAAAGAAAGTTTCTACAGCATAACTTAAGGATGCCAAACAAATATTTGAGTCAACCTGTAACCAAAAAATCAAACAAGGTGATCCAAGTAATATTATGCTTGTTACCAGTGTTGTCAATTCCGAATAGCATATATTTTTACTATTAAGCCTTAGTAATCTGTTCAAAATTTCAAGTGGAGTGCTGTCAAAATACATGTTAAAAAAAATCACATGAAATTTTCATGAAAAGATGTTGGAGAAGTTCATTTTGTTCATTTTGTGAAAAACATATGAAATGTATCTGGCAATATTATTTTTTCACGGCGAAATAATTAAAGTGGCAATTGTTTCACATGGAATTTTCAATAAGAGTTGACTGCCTGCCATCTAAAAGCTCTTCTGTCGCAACAATATCTATTACTTGTTGTGCTGCTGCACATACGGCCAGTAATATTTGTTTATTCATTTTTATTTAACGATTTCGATTCAACACAGATTTTTAAATATTTTTAACTTTTATTTCTCTTCGATTCAAATTCACAAAAAATCAAAACATAATTGGTGTTTTGTTTACAAAAGTACACTAGCTACACGTCAAATTTTCCGTTTGAAATTATTAATACTACTCAAAATTTTCCCAAATTTGAACAGAGTACTTTTTTAAAAAGCTAACCTGCCTTTCTTTACACATTCAAGTACTTGCATGCGAGTGCTGTGTACGTATTATATACGTAAACTTATTCGAAAAACTCGACTAGCTCTGCAAGTGAAAAAATTTGAGTGTATTAGTAAAAAATGTGAGTGTATTGAGTTTTTCGAACTGTTACTTGCATGTGTAACCCGGGTAAAAATAAATTAATTACATCTGGTACAAAAAACAAATTTGTTTAGTTTATTTTTTATTTTTGTTAAGTTTTTTATTTTTTATAAAAACATTGAATGAACTGTTTTAATATTATTTTTTTGTGTGAAATTTTTCTATAAACTTTTATTAAATAAGAAAGAAAATCTAAAGCTGGAGGTCCACAACTCGCGTTTTGGCGTCATCGCGTTTTAAGATTTCTAAACATTTTAAGCATCAGGGATTTCAAGTTACATGCGAAGATTTTTCGCGTCAATATTTTTTTTTATATGTATGTACTTTTGTAGGTGATGCCGTATGCCCAGCTGATTTTTTATACGAAGTTTTTTGTCGGTTTGTTTGTCAAACTCATATAAAAAATGTTATTTCAAGTGTCATTTTTTCTGGTGACATCATCTTTAAAATAAATTTGCTTTGCATTTGTCAATTTCAGCTGTGACGCGTGCATCGCGTTCAAAAGTAGAAAGTAAACGAACTTTTCGCGTTTCAAGCGTCAGCGCGTCCTACGCTTTTGAGTGTGTAACTTAACTCATACAACTACATTGATTCTACTTTTTTGACAGTTGCTTAGAACACGTGAAACGCGTAGACGCTTGGTGTGGAACTCCAGCTTAAATTTGGTGGATTTTTTTCAAATGGCGCGTTTTTTCTCCATGTTGGTGCGTTTTGAAATTTCAAAGTTGACAACGCTGTTGCCATGGTGCAAATATACAAGGTGAGTGCATGTCGACAACAAATACAACACAAAACAGAAACAACAGGCATTTTGTTTGTGTCAAATAATGTACTACTGTCAAAAATACTAGAAAAAGTATTACTTTTGACATAAGTAAATTGAAAACAAAGTCAGTCAGCTGGGATACTGTACTCATCTTGATTAGTTACACTATGGCTGTTGCTTTGTATTAAAACGTCAGTCAATTTTTAAAAGTCGAGTAGTAGAGTTTTGCAGACGCGTATGTTGTTGTTTTTTTTAAAATACCCAAATGAGTTTTCAATCTCTGTGTGTTTTCTGAGTAGGTAAATCGCATAAATAGTTAAAATTATCTAGTTATTCCCGTAAAATAATACAAAATTTTGCACAAACAAAGTTTAAATAAATTAATTTTTGTATAACAATAATCTGTATTTTGAAATAAAAGAATCTAACTTACAAAGTACAGAAAATTACTGAGTGAATAACATAAAAAGTGTTGGAAGTGCAGAAATAACAAGGAATACACAACCAAAACCGAAACAAAGTTATAAAAAGCAAACAAGGAGAGAATTTAAAATACAACACAAAAAAATATTGTATATGTATAAAATTTAAAGTGTGTGTGTTTGTTAAAATTTCAACAAAAAGATCCGAAAAAAGTTAAAGAAAAACTTGTTTCACAATTACAAGAAAAATATCTGAAAAAACGAGCTACTGAAAGTGAAAATTTTTCTTTATAAATAAATTGTTTTAAATATATTTTGATAACACGAATTTTACTTAAAAAATAGTTTTCTTTTTTTTAACAAACTTTTAAACAAGTAAATTTATTGGATTTTTTATTAAACAAAAATAAATAAGTTTTTTAAATTTTTCTGTGTGTTTTGTTAAAAAATTTACTTCTTGCCTGAGTTGTATGTGTTCTTTTTTTATTTAAAAAAAATTACTACAACTCCCTTTCAAGCAGCCTCTCTCTTTCTAATGCACGGCAAAAAGGAAAACATACTAATTTAGACAAACATTCATAAGTATGTATGTTTGTATGGATGTACGTACATTTTAAAGTGATGTGTAAATTATATACATATGTAATCAGCTGAATGTGTAAATCTTGTTGCTGTTGTAAAGTAAAGTAACTAGTAGAAGAACAAGAAGCAGCAGAATAAATAACATCAGGCAAATGCCAAATGAAAAAAATATAATATTTCCTCTGTTCTGTGTGTTTCTTATTCTTAATATTATTGTCGTAGCTGTTGTTGTTGTTATCATTAATATTTGTTGCTGCATTGTTGGTTAACTTGAAAAAGTGTGTGTTGCCATAAAAAAACAAAATCAAAAACCAAATTATTTCAAATTTAAATTTTACATTTACTCTCCTGCTTGGATTTTTGTGTCTTGTTTAAACGTTAAAAAAATACATAACTGAAAAAAATACATAACTTCTAAAATTCTAAACCTAAAGAATTATACAAATAAAAATTGATTGTTAATTTTTTATTATTATTATCTTTTATAGTGATTCTGTGTGTCTGATTTGTAAAAAAAATAAAGCGATAAGTGTTTTAAATAAATTTCATTAAGCGAAAAAACCCTAAACTTCCCCCAAACGATTAATTTACACAAACAAGTTAAGCAAAATAAAACAAAAATTTCCCTCCCTATTACTTCAAAAAAAAAAAATTTATTTGTAAAGCAAAAAAAAAAAAAGAAAAAACAACAAAACGACGAACATGTTTGCTGAAGGTATTTTTCCAATAGGAGACGGTTTGCTGGACATCGATGAGGAACGTCTTAAGGGTCTACTCGTTCCTCATGATATCAACGAAATTTATGAAGTTGAACAAACACCATTTGCCAGGTGAGTGCAAAAATAACAAAATTATATTTATAGGTACCGTAGGTACACAAATATGTCCTAGTTATTTTTGTTAATACATACATACATAGTAGTAGTTGTTGTTTTTCTCTTAAATTGTTATACATACACGTAATTTTTTTTGGTACAATAACAAAGGGATATTTTTGGGTTTTTTCTTCTCCTTTGTAGGTTCTTTTTTGGGTTAATTTTTGTTAATTGATGAATTTTTAATAAGTATCGTCACTGTCTTTGTGCGATTTTTTCTTTATTAAGCAGCTGGTTTAGTTGTTAAAATGCAGATACATATAATTTTGTGGTTCATCTGCCAGTGTTTGATATTAATCCCTTAAAAAATTTTTAACTATACCTAGGTAGCTAAATTTAGGTTGGTTAAACATGTTCTTAACAAATTTTAATTTTATGTCTTTTAAAAAACTTCACGAAATTTTACGAGATTAATTTAAAAATAATTTTATTTGTTTTTATTTATAATTAATACCTATGTCTCTTTATTAAATCAAGAACATTTTTTTTACATTTAGGCTTTTTTTAAAAACTTAACGAAACTTTAATTTTCAAACCAAATTGATTTCAATTAAAATTTCTAAGTTTTCTTGTAAATGATTAAATCATTTTTTATTTAAATCCAATAAAATTTTATATTTGTGTCAATTTAAAAAAAAACTTAACGAAACTTTGATTTTTGAACCAAAAAGATTTAAATTAAAATTTGTATGTAATATTTTTATTTCCTTGCATAACACATATTTTCTTTAATTTAAATTATGAACAATTTACTTAACGAAACTTTATTTTTTAAACTAAAAATATTTGCAGCTAAATTTTTTGTAGTCATTGCCATTTATTAAGGAGTTACTTAAATCAATACAAACAAGTTTTATATTTTTAATGATTTTTAAAACTAAACGAAACTTTACTTTTTGAACTAAAATAATTAGAAACAAAATTTTTATATTTTTGAATAACGCAGATTCTTTAAATTTAATCATTGAAAAATTTAAAATTTTAGTTATTTAAAAAAACTTAACGAAACTTTACTTTCTATACTAAAAATATTTGAAGCTAAATTTTATTTTTTTTATTCATAATATAAACTGGTATTTAAATTTTCACAAACTTAACTAAACTTTATTTTTTAAACCAAAAAATGTTGAGTTTCATTGTGTATGTATTCATTTACAACAAACAATTTTTTATTTAAATCTTTTAAGTATTATATTTTTGTTAAGTGTCAAAACTTATTTATGCCATAAGACTTTAATAGTAAATTTTAAGGTATTCGTTTAATATTAATATTAATTCATTAATTTAAATCACGAAAATTTTAAAATTTTTGTAGTTTTATAAAATTTAAAGAAACTTTATTTTTTTAACTGAAAAATTGTGAATACAAATTTTATTTATTTGTACCTAAAACACATAGTTTATTTAATTTATATCAAATACAAATGTTGAATTTTCAATATTTTAGTAATTGTTCAAGCTTAAGTTCTTTTTTTTTAATTTAGATTTTTATTTTCAATATTTCGCTACGTCTTTTCCTTCTTCAGGAAAAAAATTTTTAATTTTATAAATTTCGAATTATTTGTTATAAGAAAAAGCATAATATGATGAACATTTTTAACATAACAAAATATTAAAACAATTTATAACGAATAGAAAATATTACTAATAATAATTACTAATTAGTAGTTGTTTTAAAAAAAACATAACGAAACTTTATTTTTAAAACCAAATTTATTTGTATCGAAATTTTATTGTTATCATTTACAACATTATATTTTTGACGTTTTGAAAAACTTAACGAAACTATTTTTACAAATGAAAAAATTTCGAAGAGTTTATTTGTCTTTGTCAAAAATATTTTTAAAATTAATTTGTGTATTTATTAATTTAATAATTACCAAATAGGTTTAAATATTTGTGCCATCAAATTTATTTAATATTTTGTTGAGAAAATATTTCAACAAGTTTCTAGACTAATTTTCAAGCATGCTGTAATAAAGAGTTCAAAAGTTCATGCGTCCAAAATGTCATTTACTCCAGTTGTCTTATAAGCAACTTTTTATACAATACCATTTCTATGAAGACACTCCTTAGATAAATTCCAGTTGTATTCATTTAAAGATTTAATCAAATGTTAAACTGGTATTGAAACATTTTTTTTTCAAAAAGTTTTTATTTTTTTGCAACATGATTTGAATTTTTAAATAAAATCCCAATTTGTTTATGTATAATTTTAGGGTTGCAAAGATTTGTCAAAGCCACAAACTGTATCTAAAGAAATACATAAATTGAAGTATAAATTCAGAAGTTTTCATTTAATTTTTTTGTTTGGTTTGGTTTGAAAGAAAAAAAAAAAACTGAAACAAGTTTCTTTTCATTATTTTTTTTTTGCATTTTAGCAAACTAATGGATAACTGAAATAATAAGAGACACAAATAGTTTTTTTGTGGGTTTGTTAAAAAAATAAACCCAAGTTTGATGATTGTGGCATTAAAACAAACCGTCATCATAACGATTTATATTAAGTTTTATTATACTTTTTTTCTATTGTGAGGTTAAAACTAAAAACTATTTTTTCAGGGTCATTTTCAAAATTAAAAAGATGTAACGAGATCTGTGTTTTATAATTTCATTGAAGGAAGCTAAAATTTGCAGTCTCTCTTCCTTATGGTTACTTTAATTATAAATTTATATTATGTATAGACTTCTACGTTTACCTATGTAGGTTTCTTTTTTTAGTATTTTCTTCAACCAACTAATAATTATCTCTTAATATATTATTATAAAAGCCATAAATTTATTATAAATTATGAAATCTAGTAAAAGAAACAGAACTTTTCCCTCTAATATTCTTTGTTGCTAACATGAACACTAACAGTTGTTGGCTTAACTGCAAACCCACATTCTATTTTCTGTAATATTTTAGATAATTTCATATTATGTTTTAAAACTAACAACGTGTTCTCCCTAATTTATATTAAATTAAAGAAAAAAGTATGTATAAAAGATTTGTATTTAATTTTTAACTTGTCATTAAGTTGAATGAATGAAATTAGATCATTATTATATTAAGAGTTAAAAATTTATTGAACCAGCGGGTTGAAAAACTTTTCAAGTTTGATTTGATCTGTAGGTAGTTTCTTATTTAAATTAAGTTTAAATTTTTAAATTAAATTGATTTAACAATTATTTTTACGGACTTTATCTTTTGTAATAATAAAATATTAAATTCTTTAGATTTCTAAAAACTAAAAATAAATGGAATGTTTTTAATGATTTAAAAAGATTTAACAAGATTAGGCAGTCTTGTCTGAACAGCAAAAGCGCTCAAAAGATTTATTAAGATTCGAAATGTTTATATGAACATTAAAAGCTTTTATAAGAATTGTGATTTGTTAACTAATATGCTATAGATTTCGATATTTTCCTCTTAATCTTTAATTTTAATAGACATTATTTACATTTGTGTTGTTTACAGGTAATTAAGTAATCAAGTTGCTCCCTGGAGGCTAAAAAAGTAGGCCACTGCCCTTAAAAACTCTTAAACATATAAATTTGAAACATATGTATTTTTAAAAAATTCTTGTTAAATTTTCAATTGAATTCGAAACTTTTACCATTTTGTTACGTTGTTTAGAAAACCCTTCCTGATTTTTTTTGATTTTCAAACCCACTTTTTATTTTTCCAGTTTATTTCTTTAATAACTTTGAAATTTATTGCAAAACTATGAAAATCGCACTTGTTTTATAATAAATTATTTTCCTTATCTGTCACATTTTATGGATTTTTTATGTACATATGTACATACCTAATTTTATTTTGCGTATAATTTGCTATTTTTTCTCTAACCTTATCAATAGTCAATAAATATTGCTAGATAATTATTATCATCATTTTACACACGCATACACTCACATACACTCACACATTTTCTCTACTTTCAATTGCAATTTGTTTCTCTCTACTATCTATTAGATTTTCGTTTTCTTTGGTAGAAATGTTAAAAACACAAAAAAACTTTTTGTCTAACCATTCTCAGGTCTCATGTTTTTTCATTAATTTCTTGTTTATTTTTTTATAGTTAACAGTCTGTACTTGTATTTGTATTTATGTATAAAGAAGATTACATGTTTACAAATATTTGTTAAAAAAGCTGGTTTATTTATGTTTTATTTTCTACGAAATATTAACAAAAAGTTAAAAAAAGATACCAGTTTCTTTAAAGAATTTAATGTTTAAGCCAGTGTTGGCAAACACAATTGTACTGTTTTTGATAAATTTTAGACACAGTTGGTACCGTGGTACTACCACTAGTCATTTGGTACAATTTCAAAATACTATTGCATCAAAATTTGGTATTTCAGGTGAATTATATAAATACATACATATATTATTCAGCGTTGTCAACTTTGAAAATTCAAAACGCACCAAAATTGAGAAAAAAGCGCACTATTTACAAAAAAAACGCAAGTTAAGAATTTTGTTTTTGTTTCAAATATTTATTGAATTAATTTGAAATTGTTTAATATCATAAATTCTACAAACAACTTTTTATTACCGATTATTAGTAAAAGTAATAATAGTAAAAGCCTTTTTTTAATAAATGAGCTAATAAAGATAAAATAAGCATTTAACCACTCAAAATTTAACTCACAATATGATATTCGGAACTAAAGTACTATATATATAGTACTGTATACTTTGGTACTTTTTTTATATATTTTTGTTTTCTAGTTAAAGTACTTCTATTTGATTTTTTTCCCATAAAATTTGTTATGATTACACTGGTACTCTAACCCTGGTTGTTCGTCTACAGTTCGGTATACAAGAATTTTTATTTACATGTTTAAAATGTTAATTTGATTTTCAAACAAAGATTTTTGAAGAATTTGATTTCATTTATCATACATTCGTATTTAAAATACATTTTTCATCGTATAGATTTCATGAGTTATGAATTATTAAGAAACGGCAATTAAAAATTAGTAAAAATAAAGATTTCATCACATTTTCGACAAATTAAAAACGCACCGAAATACACAAAAAAAACTTTTGCAGTGTTTAATGAAATGGTATTCAAACAGGTGTATTTTATTGTAGATAGATTTTTTCTCACAAAAACAAAAAGTTGTGTTGAATTTGCTTTGGTGCCACCAAAAATTAAAAAGCGCACCAAAATTTAAAGTAAAGCGCACCACGCACCAACTAAAGAATTTTTCGCACCAAAAATTTAAAATAGCACCAAAAATGGTGCAAAACGCACCAAGTTGACAACGCTGATAAATAACGGTATGTAAATATCCCTTGCTATTGTTATGGGATATTTTGTAAACATAAAGGCGGGTTTAAAAGGATTTTTCAAAAATTTCACAACACGCCAAGAACTTGACAATAAAATTGTGTAAATTGTCAAAGTTAAAATTTAAGCTGCAACTAAATAAAAACATAGATATTTTGTATAAACCAGTGTTTAGATATAGTTTTTTGTTTATTTATTTAATTTTGTATTACCTAAATTTAATAATTGTTCTAATAACTATGTTTATTTGACTCCAAGGTACTTTTTTCCCTATAACTACACTATACCCCACTCCCTGCTTATATTTATTTCAACTTGCTTTTCTTAGAAATTAAATAAATATTTTACATTTATTGTATACTAGTTTTTTGTTTGAGGTCGATTCTTATCTAATTTCAATTAATTCGTTTTTTCTTATTCTCTTCTTCCACCGTTCTTTATAAATTCATACTTTTATTAAAAATAAAAAGAAAGAAACAAAAAAAAGAGACTCATACGTTTAATGAATTTCAAATTAGATAAATAATGAAGACACAACTACAAAATACACATATAAATCCAAATCTTGTTTTTGAATATGAAGCATTTTGTAGTGTTTTTTCTTTTCAGCACAATTTTATTTGTTGTTATTATTATGGTGTGTTTTTTTCTCAAACGCTTACTTAACTGTTATTTTATCTATTTCTTGTTTGTTTAACTTCTTCATAGTGCTTTTTTTAAATTCCATTAAGAATTCTAGAAAGTATTAGTAAAGGTTTTCATAGACTTTAGGTATAAATCGAGTTTTTTATAACAATTGGAAATTGGGTTATAATGTGTTATGAAAATAGCTAATACAGGTTTAGCTATAGATGTTATTAGATCATTAATAAAAGATTGAGTTCAGTGATGATCTTTGACTGAAAAAAAGTTGTTTTTGCATAACAATTTTTGGTTTTCAAAAAATATTTTTTTATTTAATCACATAAATTAAATAACTGGTCAGATATGAATCTAGAACTTATCGAATTAGAATTTCAGATTTTAATGTCTAATTAAGAAAGTAATAATATTAAATACATATGTATAAGGCAATATTGTGTTTAAGAACGCTTTCGACTTCTACGACTTAAATACGCACCCTAAATACAAAAAGGTCACAACTCAAAATACAAAAATTTTCAGAAGAGACAAAAAAATTTATCGTGCACAAGCAACACACTTAATATAAAAATGGACATAGTAACTGTATTTTTCCAGTTAAAGAAGATAGTGATGTGAACTAAATTTTTGCAGTAGTTAGAGATGTGCACTCAGAATTAATTTATGGAAAAGTCAGTTTTTACGGTGTGCTATATATAAATATTAATTTGTATCTGATATCTTTTATTGATATATTTTTCATTGGCATATAATAAAAGGCATTGTTGGGGCTAGTTGGCAATTAACAAAAAAATTTGTTTGTCCATATGAAATGAATACAACAACAATTGTTTCATGAAATGGACATCATTTCTCTAAAGGCATTTCTAACCATTAAACATTGTAAAGGGTGTCCCAACTAGAACGCATGGTGTCAACCAGTTTTTTCTTGCCTAGAATTAAAGAAATGAATGTGGAGGGCATGTGGTTTCAACAAAACGGCGCCACATGTCATACAGCCAGAGAAAATGCATCAGTCATTTCCCGGTCGTGTTACTTCGCTTTTTGGAGACCAGAATTGACCGCTTAGATCGTGCGATTTAACATCTTTAGATTTTTTTCTTTGGGGTTTTTTGAAGTCAATGGTTTACGCGAATAAGCCGACGACGACTCAAGCCTTAAAAGAGGAAATTGGACGCTGCATTAATGAAATGCCGCAGCATTTATGCAAAAAGGTCATTGAAAATTTCATTAAAAGATGACGTGTGTGCCAGCAAAGCCGCGGCGGCTATCTGTACGATATCGTGTTTCATACATAACCTCATTCTGTCTACTTTACGATATAATAAAGTTTCACGATTTTTTTTTTTAATATCTGTGTTTTATTTAAAATTTAAAAATTGCGTTCTAGTTGGGACACCCTTTAGATTAACATGAAAAATATTAAAAACACAAATTGGATTTCATAAATATATCGTTGTTTATACAACGTATTTAAATACATATTTCGAAAAGCTGATGGCACATTTAAGTAGTCATGTTATAGGGGTTTAAGATAACATGTTACTTGGATTTTTTTCAATAAATGATACTTCTTGATTTTTATATAATAAATTTCTACACCATGTAAATTGGAACAGCATTATTCTTACTAAAAAATATTTAAAAAGGAGTAAAATTGAGTTGACATTAAATTTAAAGTTCACTTTTGTAATGTAAATTAATAATGGGTGTTTTTTTGAGAGGTATAGAACTTCGAATTGAAATAAAACACAAGAAAATCGTTTTAATGACCATCAATTTGGCTTTATTGGAAGGATAATTTTATGCCATTAATGTTTAAATATGATTTCAGGCATGTGGCCGCCGCGGATGGCTCGAATAAAGCCAATTCTACAGGTCCAATTTTCAACCACTTTTTCGAGCATATGGGGCCGTATGTCGGCAATAACGCCACGAATGTTGGCTTCCAATTCCCCTAACGTTTCTGGTTTGTTGGCGTAGACGAGCGACTTCACATATCCCCAAAGAAAATAATCCAATGGTGTCAAATCACACGATCTTGGTGGCCAATTGACAGGTCCATTCCGCGAAATTATGCGCTCATCGAATGTTTCCTTCAATAAATCGATTGCGGAGTGCGCTGTGTGGCATGTAGCGCCGTCTTGTTGGAACCACAACACATCCACATTCATGCCATCCAATTCGGGAATAAAATAGTCGGTTATCATGGCTCTATACCGGTCTCCATTAATTCGGGTCCTCTTCAACACTTTGCTCTACAGCGGCAATTGTTTCTTCGGTGGGCACTGTTCGACGTCTCTGCGGATGCGTATTATCACATAGAGTAAACGTAGTGCGAAAACGATCCATGGTTAACCGAATTAATTGCTCTGATGGACGATTATGTCGACCATAAAATGGACGGAGCTTGCGGTAAACTTCGCGAACTGAACCGTTATTTTCGAAATAAATTTGCACGATTTGCAAGCGTTGTTCTTTTGTTAACCTGTACATGATGAAATGGCAAACCAAACTGAACATAAATGACATTAGAGTTGCCAGATTTGACCACAAAATGCCAGTTTTATCTCTTTTCGAAAAAGAAACCTGTAAAAAAAAACACCCTATACATATACAGATTGATTTACAAAAACTAATAAATTTAAAACTTTGTATTACAAGCA
Source organism: Bellardia pandia (assembly GCA_916048285.2). Classification (NCBI taxonomy): domain Eukaryota; kingdom Metazoa; phylum Arthropoda; class Insecta; order Diptera; family Calliphoridae; genus Bellardia; species Bellardia pandia. The sequence goes on along the minus strand of OU696532.1, from coordinate 18,984,095 downwards.
AAGCAAAACTATTGTAATCTAAAAGGACTTTGATGATATAAATGATACAATATGTCATTTAAATTGTATTTTCTATGTACCTTCTTCAAAAACGTTAATAATATTGTTATGATCTCATATTTTTACGTATTTTTAAATTTTTTTTGGTTGCTTATTGAATTAATATTACAAAAATGTTATTACATGAATAAAGAGTTATGTTTTCGTTAAAAAATAAAAAGTACTGTTTTTTTTAATTGCACTAATTTTTGTATAAGATGTACTGTTTTTCCGTATTTTAAATCTGGCAACCCTACTCCCAGTATGCCGAGAAAATTATCATTGACATTTTGCCTTGTCTTCTAAAAACATTTCGTTCCGGTTCTCTGGCTGTCTTTGCTTCTTATTCGATTTCTACTAATTTAAATATTTGCATTAAACTCTAATATTGCGGTTTAAATTTTCATCTCCCCTAACAATACAAAACAACAGCCATCTTGAAGTATGTTTCTATCATAGTGGAAAGAAGCAAAAATATAACATCTGCCCTTTCAATAAAATAAAAAGTAAATAGTTTGACTACAACAATATGTTTATCACAGCATTGTCTCATTTCTTTACCTTAAGTGGGTCTTCTTTGCATTTTAAACTTCCTGATAACGCAAGACAAGCAAGATGAAAATGCGTACGAAACATGGGATAAATTGAAGTTTAATTAAACAAAAAAAAAAAAACAAAAATTCAACAATTCAAGTATTTTCCCTACTTTATATGCACATGCAACACCAAGCTCTACAACAGCCCTTCTCCTCAACTGCAGCAGTAGCAGTTAAGAAAAATGACAACGACTCAATAGCAGCAGCAGAGACAGCATTAAAAATTAACAATGACAAATAAACAATAAATATCAGACCAAACTTGTTGTTGCCTGATGTTCAAATAGGTATCTAAGAAAGCAACAAAAAACCAATTTTTTTTTTTTTTGAAATATTTGTAGTAAAAGAGAAAATATCAAAAGAATTTTTGTTGCTTTCCATACAAGCAACAAAAACATAAAGTAGACAAACTGCAATAGCAGCAGCAACAACAACAACAACAACATAACAAGCAAACGACCTTCACAGTCATTGGACGCATGCTACTTGGTGGCATTACAAAAACAAAAAAAAAACTGAAACTGAAGAATAATACAACTAATACAACAACTCAACAACTAACAAATAGTGTTGCCATACAACAACAACAACAAAAATTAAAGCTAAACCAGTGAGAAAGAACCAAGAAGCTTCAGTTGCCGCAGCAGCAACAAATAAGAAAAATGAAATTTTATATAGAGAAAAGAAGTCACAATGAAGATTCAGACAATAAAAAAGGGGTCTTGTTGTTTTTTTGTTTTGTTTTTGCCAGCAACATCAAGATCTCTTAGAAGCGGCAACAACAACAACAACTGCGACACAGACGAACAAGCAACGCAGCATTGTGAACAATGTGTCTTGCTTGCTTGTCTTTGGAAATACACCAAAAGCTTAGAAAAAATATATCAAGTATCTAGATTATGATGGTTAAAAAAAAACTATGGTGGTAAAATGTTGCTGTTGCTGTTTGTTTTATAAAAAAACACACGCAAAAAATTGTTGAAAAATAGCAAGAGCAAAAATAACCAGCCTGCCAGCCAAGCCACCATCAACCAGCAGTAACGAAAAAGACAATGACGTTGATGATGATAATTTCTTTTTTGTTGTTCTTGTTGTTAAATTCCTTTTCTAGATTTCAAGCAAAAGAAATGTGTTTTTTTTTCGAGAGATACTTTAAGGTTGATTGACTTTACATGTGAATATGAGCGAAATAAATAAATAGTAATGCCAACTTGGTGATTTTTCTATGAAGTTAACGGAGAGTGTCCAGAAATAATGATCAATTGGGAAGAAATCCTAATTTGAGGAGCCTAATTCGAATCTGGGATTCGTTTGTCGACATACATAGGTTCTTGTTTAAGAGTTCTTACTTGTTGCCTAGCACTATGCTCTCTCTTAATTAAGATTTGGAGAAAATCGTTAAATGATATGTACTAATGATTTTGGAAAGAGGACTTGATGAACAATATTAATTGAAATAGATCGACTATTCTTTAAGATTCTGATTCATACTCCTGAGATAATATAGGCTTAAGTGTGAGAACCAGACAACCTACGGTTGAAAGTAGTTGAAGCACATCTCGACGAGCAGATACTAAACTTAATTCTGGTCTTCCTCTTTAGTACAATAATATTTAAAGTAGGGGAATTTATGTTCTATTATTAAACCCACTCTCAAATGTTGCTCTTTTCATTATAACTGACAATGGATCCATTTGGTTTTCTGCTCATGTCCAAAACCATGTTATCTTTAATATTATTTAAAATAATAAGAAAGCAAAGTGTGTAAGCCCCTTACAGCCTACGGTTGGAACAGATCTTGATGAGTACTAAACTTAATTCTACTTATCCTCAAATATTTCTTCAGTGATGCCAACTTTTGAGACTCAAAACGCGTAAACATTTTTGAAAAAAGGGCTAAATGGAAAAAATCCATATAAAACCACATCCAATTTTCTTTTTTTTTCGCGTTTTGAGTGACTAAATTCGGGCTAAATTTAGCCCGAAAAGGGCTAAGTTGGCATCGCTGATTGTAACGGACATTGAAATCATTTGGATCTGCTGGCAATGATGTTCTCAAAATGTTTAAAAATTACAAATATATGACCTCTTGACATTGGTTTCGAGTCTTGGTGGGTTTAATGAAACTAGAACAAAGCGTTTACTTAAATCAAAGCAGGATCTAATTACAGAAAGCCTAAATTGCCATGATGCATATAAACAGCTGCATCTAGATCACGTTAAAAGCAAAAACACTAGCCAGAGAAGACAGATTCGTTGTTGCCAATTCAATGACTCGGTCTTAATGAACGAATTTCACAGATGTGGCTTCAAAATTTTCAAATGTGGTAGCAAAAATGTCTATAGTTTCAGTTATAATTCTTATTTATCAAGTGACTTTTTTGTTGCTAAAACCTTAAAAATTCCATCTCTACAATCGAATCTTATCACTTATATATCTCAGTATAGCAGTTATATGTCACAGTGAATCACATCAAGATCTCCTGTCGATATATACAACAGTTCAACGACAACAAGAATAGCTTTTATTTTAGTATACAAAGAAGATTTAAGATTCTCAAAACTCAAACCTTGATTTTTAAATCGCACTGACTTGAACAGCTGACTTAAACGATTATCTCGGTCATTTGAAGAAGCAACAATGATCCTAATGCAAACAACAGCAGCTAGACCAGTACTTCAAACAATGATCTTCTAGATCAATATCGATAGTAAGTTGATAGAAGCCCAGGCTTTTGCGGCTTTGAAATCGATGACATCTTGGAGCGTTTCAATTTTTGTGCGAGAGACCACAAATTACATCCAAATTCACCAACACCTTTTTAAAGAGTAAAAGAAGCCCGATTTTAAAGAAAATTATCCCTTTTTTCTTATGTTTGGAGACCTGTATTAACTCTGATTAAATATCACTAATTATGTGAAGCACCATCACATGCCACAGAGTTTGTGGGGGGTTTTTTTTTCTCTTTTTTTTCAAAAATATCGATGCTATTTTGTTATTGGTATTGCAAGATCGCTATGAGACTCCTTAGCAAACTGAGGCAAGCTTGGACGTAGACCTGGATTAACTAAAATTAAACTACCGATCAAGTATCACTTACTATTGCTGTGATGCACCATTACAAGTCAAGTTTTTCCAAATTTAATCGTGAACTTTTTTTTAACTCCAAGATGAATTTCTGTTTAACCAAAATCAATGCTAAAAGAAGTAAAGAAAGAAGTCTTAATAAAAATTCCGCAAAAAAATCTTAATTTGGAATCTAGACTTTCTTTTGACTTGTTTATAGTGATTCGCTTCAAATTCAAATTCAAAAAGTTTTCTCACTGCTAATCTAACAGTTTAAAGGTTTTTGTAGAATGATTAAAAGAACAAGCTACTACAACGCTCTATTATAATTCTACTCAAAAACCTGATGACTCAGAATCATTTTCCTATGAAAAGTAATTTATTACTTTGAAATTTTGCATTACTTGGCGAATTTAAAATAAATTCTTCGTAATTTAACGTGTGAGAAAGTATAAAAGTTATAGGCATTGTTGCTGCTTGCAATATTCCTGTTATTGAGATTAAATAACACAACTCCTGAATATTGTGCCAATTTACTCATAATGTCTAATAAAATGTTCTTGCTAGTTAAAAAAAAAACATCAGAAAATTTAGTTTTTTCTCTTGTAAGAAAGTTTGTCTGGCCAAAAGATCTTGTTTAAAATTAAAACGTTTTTCTTCATTTATTTTTACGTTATATTGTATGCAAGCATAAAAATGGCTAATGTTGTCCATACAATTTTCTATGTCTGACTGGTAAAAAGCCAAAGACTACAAAGCCGGTAACTAAAATAGCTAAACTGGGCTTGGCTTAACATTATATAGAATGAAAGATATTGAAAGACGTTACGTGCGGGGAAGTGGAGGGAAGAAAATAGTAATAAATATAAATGTTCTTGAAAGAGAAAGGAAGCAGAAAACGAAACAAGTCAGACTGTATTTACTAACAAACATAAAGGAATGTTGTAGCAACAAATTTTCCCAACAAAATGTGTTAATTTTTTTTGTATTTGTAGCTGCTTGCTGCCATAATATTTCTACTTTCAATTCTATAATTTATGGTAGTGATGGACGGTTTGTTTAGTTACTGGTTTGGTAAATGTAATTAGGGCGACAAAGCGTTAAAGCGAAATATTTATAGTGAGTAGAATTATTGTGAATGGAAGTAAAGTTAGTAGACTGTAATGGAATGTAACTGCAACAGTAAGAAACAGCTGATGAATATTGTTATGTGTAAAGTAATGCAAATGGTTATGAAGATGTAAAGTAACGCAACACCGTAATGTATGAATCTGTAAGAAATAGAATACATTTTTACGTTATTACACTACATTCCGTTACAGTCGGCTAACTGAGGCTTTAATAATTCTACGTTATTTTTAAAGGGAAATTTTCTCTTTACTCTCTCTCACTTTAGGAAATTGTTAGTGTCAGGAAATGATAATATTTATAAATTTTAAAAGATCCTTTAGGATATTTTAAAAGATCTTTTAAGATATTTTATAATTTATTATAACAAAACTTGTAAATAATGAAATTCAAATTTGTATTTTGGGACCTTCCATTTAAATAATTCTACGTTATTTTTAAAGGGAAATTTTATCTTTACTCTCTCTCACTTTAGGAAATTGTTAGTGTCAGGAAATGATATTATTTATAAATTTTAAAAGATCTTTTAAGATATTTTACAATTTATTATCAGCCCAATCATGAATAAAAATTCCCCGGGAGTTTTTTCCCTTTTCCCATTTTTCCTATTCAAATTCAATGTTAAAAAAATAAAAAGGGAGAAAACTCTCGCGGATTTTTTATTCATGATTGGGCTGTATAACAAAACTTGTAAATAATGAAATTTAAATTTTTATTTTGGGACCTTCCATTTACTTTTCTAAACATGAATATGTATTTTTTCTAAACATGTTTAACAATTTCTCAGACATTTTTGTTTTCTTAAGTTCTTTTGATTTCCTCAGAATTTCAAAAAGAATCTAATCAAATATCTAAGACATTTTTATTTTCTTAAGTTCTTTTGATTTCCCTTATGACAGTCTGTCATATTACAGCAATTGTTGTTTGACAAATGCCATCTTAAATAGTTTGCGTGTCAAAATGTAATAATTTTGTGGCTCATTTTTTTCCAATTACAACTACATATAACTATAAGACATAAAAAAATCTATTTCAATGACGTTTGTCAATGTCAAGTGTAAAATGAGTGGAGAGAAACATAAAATGAAAAATAAAACAGCAAAAGAAATAGAACATTTTTAAAGAATATACAGCATACCGGCACAAACATATCTACTCAAGAGGTCAAAAAACTATAAAAATGTAAAACGAATTGAAAAAGAAATTGTAAGAAAACCAAATAAAACTCAAAGAACAAGTTCAGGGTTAAAACACAATCACTTTTCGGTAAGATAAATACAAATAATAAAAAAACCTTTAATTTGTTTAAACTTAAAAGACAGGAAAATTATAGTTTTAATGTTAGTAATGAATATATGAAAGAAGAAATGAAATACTTCTTGAAGAACGTTACAAAAATCATTGGCTTAAATTTTAAGTACTCCCTTTATGTATTTCTACTTTAAAACAGTTACACTTTAGAACTTTTAAAAAGGCTGCCTTAGAAACAACCTTTAATTAACCAAAAATTAAATTTAATTATACATTTAAGTATATGCTTATTTTCGTTTTTTGTATTAAGGCTTCTCAAAAATTACGCAAATATAAGCAGCAAACAGACTTGTTAACTTAAGGGCATTTAACCCATAAAAGATGCATATGTATGTTGTGAAATTTTCCATAAAAAAACCTCAAACTTTTAATGCAAGGTTTCAATTTCAAATATCTTCTAGCTTTAGGCCAATAAAACTCTTGCTAAAACAGTAAAAGACACAAAATTTATAATTTCTTTTTGATAATTTTTTCTTCTTTATTTGTAAAAAATATAATTGCAAAACGCACAAGTATTAAATTACTTTTGTTTTGAGGAAAAAAAGCAGAAACCAGAAAAAAAAATTTAAGCAGGAGAAAGTAAAGTTATTATTTTTCATATTGTTCGGTTTAATATTTTGTGTTGGACTGTAACTAAACAAATCAGACACTTGGAAGTATCAGTTTTAACATGACAAAATAAAAACAAAACCCACCAGAGGATTTTTTTTACAAACATATAGAAATTAAACAATTTTTAGTTATTTTATAAATATCGAGCCATAACCGCCAAAATAATGTATCCCACACCATAATCGATTGTTGTTTTTTTATCGAAATCGATAGTTCAACATCATTTAGAATTATTAAAATTAAATGTATTACACAAAACAATATTTACATTATAAATTTTAAAATAATGGCTTTATTCAAACTGATTTTATTTAAAAAAACCTTCCCCTGTAAAATTTTGAGTTTGTGGGATACATTTTTTCGGCGGTTATGGCTCGATATTATAGATATACAACTTGATTTGTTAGTACTTATTTAAAACATTTATGGATTTTCTAGTTATTACTATAACAAAATATCCTGCCATAAGCTGTGTAAACCAAATGTCCCTGACACTTAATGAAATTTCCCCGATAATCATTGAACGGTTGCAAATAATGGGCAGTAATAAAGCCAGTGATGCCAACTTTTGAGACTCAAAACGCGTAAACATTTTTCAAAAAAGGGCTAAATGGAAAAAAATCCATATAAAGCCACATCAAATTTTCTTTTTTTCGGGCTTTTTCGCATTTTGAGTGACTAAAATCGGGCTAAATCTAGCCCGAAAAGGGCTAAGTTGGCATCGCTGAATAAAGCTACTTAAGCAGTTACAAAATAAAGAAGTAAATAAAGTAAATTTTAGTACCAAAGGCAATTATTTCCTTTTGTTTTTTTTTCTTTCATGCATGTTGATTTGCATTACAAAGTACGCAAATTGAATTGACGTGTGTGAATGAAATGTCAAGTTCAAAAGAGGATTGAACAAAACTGGTCAGCTAAACTAAAGAGTGTAAAATAAGACTTGTTGAAAAATTTCTTACTAAATAACTGATAAATACAAAATTTATTAAAATTCCAAGTTACCCATGTAATCTGTTTATGTTTGTGGTTTTTTCTCTAATATTTTTTAATATAAAAATTTATTTATTCTTTTTATAGTTGTATATTTACTTTCTAATTTTTACAATATTTTTTCATATTAATTTTTCTTTTACTATGTTGTTGTTTTTCTTTTTGCTTCTAAACAACTATTGTTAAACCAACAAACTTTCGCCATCACTTTTGTTTAGAAAATTATCCATACAAATAAACTACCAAAAGAATCGCTACAAAAACAAAACATAAAATGCAAAATCAATTAATTTTTATTAAAATGTGATTTAATTTAATTTGCTACTTAAAAAATCCAAATATAAAAAGCAAAAACACAAAAAATAGAGATAGAAAACACAAATAAAAAAAACAATTTAATTTTTATTATTATGATGACAGTTTAAACAACCATCATGAACATTATGACATTAACAAAACATACTGCAGGCGTAGTGATAAGTGTGTCATCAACATGATTTAGAAATGTTAAACGAAAGAAAAAATTATGAAGTGCCAGCGTTAATTTGACACGAAATTTGTGTTGCGCTATTTACAAGAATAAACAAATTTTTGTGTGAAAAAGAAATTGGCAGAAAACTTCGTAATACCACCTACAAATCATTGATTAAGACCCTAAAAAACTTGCTTAAAAATGTTTTGAATAACTATTTTGAAATGTTATACAAGAAATCCAACGGTAGAAAACGTTGCAGCTGTTTCGCATAGGTCTCTGAATATACCCCAAAAATATATTTCAATTTGGAATAAAGCACGTTTTAAAACTAGTTCATAGTTGTAGGTAAATATTTCGGAAACCTAAGAATTAAAAAAGCTAAAGATATTATACAGATAAAACTAAATATAGACCAAATGAGAATTACAAACATTCAATAACATTTAATATCAATTTAAGTGTTTTATATTTTATTATTAGAACCGGTTAATGGTTTGTTCGTTTTTATAAAAATTAGCACAATTTTAATTCGATTCTTTGTGAATCAGTTCATTTTGTCATTCGTGTCTATATAAATTGGTTATTTTTGTAGCCGATTTCTAAAAAAGGGTTTCTTGTTTTATAAAATTACAAACTCGAGTAGAATTGATCGTAATTTTCTTATTTGAGATTATGGCATTCGATATCGAGCAAGAAATTTAGTACATTTTATCATAATTTCGATATCGAAATAATTTTTCGATACGATAGCTCATTCGATCACGAATGCGGTAATTTGGCCTCTGGTTAATTTTTCGTTTTGATTTTATAAAATTGCTTTTATTGTTTGTGAACAAGTCAATTTTGTTATCAGATTCTTTGAGAATGTGATAATTTTTTTATTCTATTCTTTGGTAATCCGTTAGTTTTTATTTCACTAATTAAAAATAATTAAAGTTGTTTATTCATTCCTTTAAAAACCGGTTCATATTTCATTAATTTCTTCAGGAATCGTTTCTTTTTTATTTTATGCTTGAATAATAAGTTAATTTTCAATTCGGTTTATTCTTCTTTGGTGCTTTAGGAACCAATTCATTTTGTCATTCGGTTCTTTATGACTCAGTTCTTATTTTTTTCTATTCTATTTAAACTGGAATTTTTTAATCGTTTTTTTTTTAACTCTGTTAAATTTTGAAGCGTGTGAACCAGTTTTTGTACATATTTCAGTTCTTTGACAGGCATTTACTTGTTTTTTTTTTGATTCCTTAAAAAATTATACTTTTCTTGCTTACAGCTTTTAATATCATTCTATTATTTACTGAAAACTGTTCTATTGAAAGCGATTATTTTTTAAATCTTTATTCTTTAAGAACTACTTAAATATTTTTACATATAATAATTCAAGTTGTAAAAAAACAATTGTTACATATATATTTTCTAGTTATTACAAAGATTTTTTATTAATTCTAATATTTTCTTGTATTTGCTGTAAATTGCTCTACGATTTATTATTAATTTGTAGTTATCTATAAATTTTACTAGCTGAAGACTTATTTAAATTGATTGCTTTAACTAATTTTAATTTTTAAGGGTTTTTCATGCAATCATACTGTTTAATGATTTACTCCAGCCATAGGTTCTCTATTGAGCCACATTTTCACACGTACACAGCACACATATTCTTCAAAAATAAGCGAAAGAAGTCAGTCTCGCTCAAGCTCAGTGTCTCTCTCTTTCTTTCTAAAATTTGGCAGTAAATGAAATACTTTTTACACAGTTGTTTGTTTAAGTTACCTTTAGGAAATTACTAAATAATTAGGGAATTTGATGTAGACTGTAGGGTATTTAGACCTATTTAAATAGTTAACGTCATTAGGTTAAAGAACTCTCATAAAATTAAATAAAACGTGTGCACTTGTTAACAATTTTTAATAATATAATTAAGACTTACGTAGTTTCAAAATAAATATTTATGTTTACTTCTGTTTTTTGCCAAAAATATTTCACATTTTTCTAATTTGTTGTCATTCATTTATTTCTTTGTTTGTTTTTCTACTGTATTGTTTTGTTACTTCCCGGCCTGACTGACTACTTTTATTTGTTTATTAAATTGTCATTTTTTTTATTATATTGTTTTGAAGCTTTTTAAAAATTTTAAAGAAAATAGAAAAACTTTATACAAACAAAATTATTGAATTTTACTACTTTCTAAACAGTTTTTTGAATATTTAATTTTTTTGTTATTGTAATTATTATTTATTGTTTACTAATTTAAAACTGAACTTCTTGCTTTGTTTATTTTTTGTTTTAGAAACAGATTTTTTTTTATATTATAAACAGTTTTTTATGGTTTATTATTAATTTGAGTTTATTTTGTTGGTTTCTTTTTATTATGTAGGGAAGAGTAAACAATATTTATTTTATTTATTTAAATTGCGGAAGTGTTAAAAGAAATAAATATGGTAAATAAATAGGTATTTTAAAGAAGATGTTAGATGAATTTTAATAATTTAAATAACTTGAAAGTGATTTATAAAGATTATTCCTAAACCAAAATCGTAGTATTACGACTTTGAAATAAAAAAAAACAGACAAAGATTTCAGTCAATTTTGTGGCAGACAAATTGAACTCAGTTTTAGTCGAGTATTAAGGAATTTAATATTGATAACAATAACGAAAAAGACGTAACCACTAAATAACATATATTTGAACTCGTTTATTTATTTAAAAAACCTTTTCTTATTTAGGCCAAATCACAACAAATATTTAGTTTTAATTTATTTGATGCTGTTTGATCTTGCAGAACTCTTGTAAGAGTAAACAACGTCAAACAAATTTGTGCTAAAACAATTGGTTACGCTTTTTTGAGTAAATATTTGCCAAATGTGACCGTACCTTTAATTTCGAAACCTGAACTTTTCTGTAACTAGTTGACTTTGCCATCCCTGTCTTCTCTTAACATATGGCAACTTGTTGTTAGAAACTCTCCGGCAATATTTCCATTTGACTGTGTTGCCAATTTAGCACTTTCAGTGCTAGATTTAGCATTTTGTTTCTCAAAAATGCATTGAAATTTTTAAAAATTATGCTAAATGCTTTTTAGCATAATTTGCTTGATAAAAAAATATTTTTTTCTCGAAATTTTTTTTTACTATTTTACTCCAAAAAATACTTTTATTAATATTTCAACTAAATTTCATTCGGTGTGGTAAGTAAATGAACACGGAAATTTTTGAATTAATATATGAAATGTAATCTATTAAAACAAGTCAACAATTGTTATGAACAAAATTAGAAAAACACTATAATTTACATTTGTAACATTTGAAATAAAAACTGTATTGTTACATTGAAAAAATTTAGCACTTTTTTTTTCTTCTGTAGAACATTTTAGCACTTAGTTTTTCAAGTTTTAGCATATTTTGAAATTAATTTTCTGGCAACACTGCCATTTGAAGGCAGTGCTGTCACATAAACAGTGTTGATGTTATGAGTGATTTAAAATTTAAATTTTAAATAGACGTGTTAATGTGGTTTTGTTATTTTTTTTTGTACTTTTCCAAACATTTCCTGTATTTTTTTGGAACAAGTCGGTTTTAGTGACTTTGCTCAAAAAAGAAAACTTTTTTCTCATCAAACAGGGCTTTTAGAGCAGATAAAAGCAATACAATTTTTTTTGGCGCTCACGCCTATTTTCGAGTGGGCGGGCTCTCAAAGTTGAAAATATATAAGCCTATATGTCGGGTACTGCTGGCATTAAAGACATAAAAATATCTTTCCAACGATATATGTATATCATGATTATCGGCTTTGCATAGTACATATTTCCTGTATTGACTAGCTACGGCTGGGTGGAAGGATTTTCTCCTCTATGGAATACAAGACACCGGCTTCGAATAGTACTGATTGTATTATTTATGGTGAAATGTCATAATCTTTTTTTAATATCTTCTCATAGACCTTGTTCTCAGATTTTTTAAAAAAAATATCGGATCATATCCGAAATTTTCCTATAGGTAGTACATAATATGTACTACATATGTATAAATAGGCCGTGTTATATGGAAAGGTCTTTAAAATACCTATTATTTGATATATGTATATATCGTCTAATATAGAAATTTAGTTTTCAAGATATAGCTAAATATATTACGAACTTTGGAGCCCCGCCCACTCGAAAATAAGCGTGACCGCCAAAAAACTTTTCTTTTATTTTAATCAGATTTAAACTCTATTAGTGATACTATTTTGGAAGTGATTGAAAAAAGTCACTAAAATCGACTTTTTTTTTTTATTAAAATATGACCTTATTTTCATTTAAATGTCCAGTATATGTGTAAATTTGATAATTAAAATTTAAACCAAATCAATTAAAACCAAATATAGTTAGCAGCAGCCAACTGACATAACAAAAACACAAACATTTTTATTTATAGAGGAATTTAAAACCACAAGTCCAAAAAAATTTTGCATAACAAACAACCAGCGAACCACAAAAAACCACAATTACCAAAAATATAAATAAAAAAAAACCCGTCAACAACATTAAAAACCAACGCGTTAAATCAAGCACCACCAACCAGCAACATTTATACGACTTGTTTTCTTTTATATTTTTTTTTGCCAAAAATATATTAAACACAAAAAAATAATAATAAAAATAAAATTTGAAAAAATTTCCAGCTAGCCAGTGCTCGGTTAGTTTTCCATTCCATGACGATCATTTGTTTCCTCGTCATCGCGTGCTATAAGGAGTGCTAAATAATGAATCATTGTATTTGACACTTTCTACCAATTAGACAGCGTTTAGTTATCATTGACACCAGAAAGTAATGAGAAGTAGTGCGAACTACATTCACATGAAGCATCAGCTTATAAGCAATCCTGAGACTATTTCTGGTGATCCATATCGTATTCGAAAATTCTTCAGTCGTATATAAATCACATTATTCGATTTCATAGTACATACATATTATTAGTTCTGGAGAGAATGACGGTCACGATAGAATTCGGAAAACCACCAAAATAATGTGGCTTGGGAATCACTATCCTAGCAATATAATTGGGGAAATGTTGTTCAGCAATCCATGGCGAAAATATGTATATTCTCCATGAATGAAATTATATATTATATTTATATTTGCTATAGACATGTATTTTCAAATTCAATCAATTCAAAAATTTGGAGTCTGCGATTATAAAAATGTAATTTGGGAAACTTGAGACACGAATCGCCGTGGCGTTTCAAAAACAGCTGGAAACTTTTTAGTTTTAATAGAACAGTGGAAATCAATCACGGCAATTTAGAAAATTTTAATTAATTTTTAAGTTTTCAATGCGATAAATTTACCTTCACGACCAATTTTATGATGGGAATCTTTTCTTACTTTAAGAATGTAACGTCATTCATCAGCTTTTAAAGACTTAAAAACTAACCTAGTATCAACAATGAATGGAAAATGTATAAAAAAATCACAATAAATAAAGAGTTTTTTTTTTAAATCGCAGAATTAGGGGCCATAAAGAAGTTGTTAGCTGTAAAATCGTTGGAAAGGTCTTTAAAATACCTATCTTTTAATATATATATATACATATCGTCTAATATAGAAATGTAAATTTCAAGATATAGCTAAATATACCTAAATATATTACAAACTTTGGAGCCCCGCCCACTTGAAAATAGGCGTGACCGCCAAAAAAAAATTTTCCTTTATTTTAATCAGAATTTTAAACTCTAGTGATAAAATTTTGGAAGTGATTTGAAAAAAGTCACTAAAACCGACTTAAGCCGTTTTTTTTTATTAAAATATGACCTTATTTTCTTTTAAATGACCAGTTATGTGTAAATTTGATAATTAAAATTTAAACCAAATCAATTAAAACCAAATATAGCAGCAGCCAACTGACATAACAAAAACACAAACATTTTTATTTATAGAGGAATTTAATACCACAAGTCCAAGAAAAAAAACACAATTACCAAAAATATAAATAAAAAAAAACCGTCAACAACATTAAACACCAACGCGTTAAATCAAACACCACCAAACAGTAACATTTATACGACTTGTTTTCTTTTATATTTTTTGCCAAAAATATATTAAACACAAAAAAATAATAATAAAAATAAAATTTGAAAAAATTATGAAATCATGGAAAAAATAATCACATAAAATAAAAACATGAAATCATACAATTAAAAACATCAATCATATTAAACCTTTAAAGCCACACAAACGAAAAAAAAAACTTTAAATAAAAACTAAAAATCAAAACCAGTAACATTTAAAATTATTTTGACTTCGGAAAAAATGTTTTTAGGGGGATTATGGCCCAATTAAGGTAGTCTAGCAAACACTAAATTTTGGTTTATAAAACAATTTAAAGCTGGCAAATTCCAATTCATACCTCTACAAACTAAAACACAACATTTGATTTTGTATAACATTTGTTTGTGCCAAAAATAAACCAAAAAAATATATACCTACTAGTATGTACAAATATAAAGAAATTTATGTGGCTTAATATCCATCGTCCACCTTTTTTTTACTTTCAAACCTGGGCCGTTGTTGTTCATTTTATAAAATTAATGACTGACCAACATTTTAAAAAGTTTAAACATTTAAATAGATTACATAATACGTTATCATAAATAATGCCAACAAATTCAATTAAATTTACTCACTCCGGCGAATTTTCAACATTTTTATTTGAGTTTTTATTTTGGTTTTTGGCGGTGGGAAAATATATACCAGTATATGTATATGTAAGGCATTTTAATTTATTTCGATTATATCTTTGTTTGGTTTTATTTATTAGCTTTTAGATTAATCTATTAACTATTATTTAGTAAATTGTTTTAAAATATCTATTAATTATGTTTTTTTTTTGCTATTTTATTCTCGTTTTAGGTAAGCATTTTTTGGTTTCTAATATAATGTTGAACAAAAAAGAGGTTTGTCAAAATAAAATTTGTATATTAAGTACATATATTCATTTTCAATAAATTAAACTAAAAAGGAAGTCGAATAGAGTAAAGAATAGTTAAAAAAAGTATCAAAACGATGTGTTCTGCAGGGAGGAGTTCTGTCGCAAATGCTTTGAAACCTTTCCATTAATTTCTTTCTTGTGAAACTTGTCAATGAAGGCGCTGTAAGGGCACTGCTACACGTTCAATAAATATCGTGATATTTGGATCGCGATCTATTTTAAAGTATTGATGGATCACGAGCTGTACGGGTCGTTATCAATGTCGCGAGAAAACAAAAAAGAAAAACGCTTTTTTAGCTATTTTGCTTGCTTTTACATCAGGAGTGCCCAAGCCCTATACTCTTCGTGCTCTTTTGTATTTGTAAAAACTCTTAGCTATAGGCTGTGTGTTTTGTATACTCATTACAGCACTCAGCACTAGCAATACGAAATACACGAACAACTTTGCCTTATTTGTTTTTTTGTCGTACTTCACTCTATACACGCAAGCGCAAAATAACAACACTTTCGTATGCTCTAATGGTAAACATTGGTGACTGCAATCGTCAATGTAGATTTTGTTTTTGTTTAACGTATGATACCGGTTAAAAATGTGTGTTATTTCTTTGTATGTATTGGCTTTTACAACAAAAAAACTGAATAAAAATTAGTTTTTATTTAAATGTATTGGTGTTTGCTCTTACATAAGCAACTTTTGGGCACTCCTGTTTTACATTGAAGAAAAAAGTGGAAAGAGAAATTTGGAGCAAAAAGTGGTTGCAGGATCGGAAAAAATATACGCACTTAAGTTTAATGGACATAATTATTATTATTTGTCACTTTTTACTGACTGATAATGCTACACGTTTAATATTTATCACGAGATCCACGATCTAGATTTCATATTTTAGGTCATTCTGCGATATGGATCGCGATCCATCAATTTTGCATGCTACACGTTCAATAAATATCGTGATATTTTTAGTATCAGTGCCCTATCACTCACAGTGGTCTTTGTTAGAATTCTGGATAATTTAACCCCGTCATCATCTTTCTAACTGACGCTTCCTATCATGATTTCAAACTTAACAAAGTATATGTCCAAACAAGGGCATCAGATTCAGCTATTGTCATATTGCATGCAGTTCTTTAAGAAGAACTGGAGCTATTAACACAAGCAACGGTTTTTTGGATGAAATTCGCCTACTGCGGAGAAGTCAAAAAGATCCGGCGAACTTTTGCACTGATATCGACTTGAGTGGCACACAAACTCTAACGAGTGTTTTATTTGTTATGATGGTCTGGCTCGTTGGTCAGACTCAGTTGCAAAAGCACGTAAGCTAGTAAATACTGGTCATGAGATCATTGATGGTAGATTTATTGGTACTGATCATTGACGGTTCATCTTTGCTAGGCGTTGCGTTGATCGAGATCTATACAAATAGATCTAACTCTGAGGCTAATGTGGGTGGCTTGTTTGGGTATTCTTTATAATCTATATATATTAATCTATACAGATTGATATTACTCTGCGTCTGGATCTATACAGATGTATCACCATTGTTAGGGGATGCGTTGTTCAATCTGTACAAACGGATATAACTCTGATGCTGGGTTTGGTGGATTGGTGGTCCATAATCGTTCGAGGATGTGTTGTTCAAGATCTATACAGATAGATATAACTCTGAAGCTAGGTTTAGTAGCTTGATTGGACCTATACAAATAGATAGTCTGGTCTTAGTAGGTTGATTGAATCATGTGTGTGAAGATAAATTCGAATTTGAGTAGCAAAGACAAAAACCATATTTGCTAACATTGATAATGTTACAGTCAACAGACCACTGTTAAGCACTTAACAGTCAAATTTACTTGCATTTTGAAAAATGTAGCTTTTAGGATGAAATTCTCTAGAAGAATTTGGACAAATATCGAGTTACACACGTATCCCACTATATAGAAAGGGTAGTCCAAAGGGTCCTAAATGAGACTACATTAGCCGAATTTCTGAAATAATTTTGGAATTTGAATAAATCGAATTTGAAAAAAATGTATTTTTGGAAAAATGAACTTTTAGGATGAAATTCTCTAGAAGAATTTGGACAAATATCGAGTTACACACGTATCCCACTATATAGAAAGGGTAGTCCAAAGGGTCCTAAATGAGACTACATTAGCCGAATTTCTGAAATAATTTTGGAATTTGAATAAATCGAATTTGAAAAAAATGTATTTTTGGAAAAATGAACTTTTAGGATGAAATTCTCTAGAAGAATTTGGACAAATATCGAGTTACACACGTATCCCACTATATAGAAAGGGTAGTCCAAAGGGTCCTAAATGAGACTACATTAGCCGAATTTCTGAAATAATTTTGGAATTTGAATAAATCGAATTTGAAAAAAATGTATTTTTGGAAAAATGAACTTTTAGGATGAAATTCTCTAGAAGAATTTGGACAAATATCGAGTTACACACGTATCCCACTATATAGAAAGGGTAGTCCAAAGGGTCCTAAATGAGACTACATTAGCCGAATTTCTGAAATAATTTTGGAATTTGAATAAATCGAATTTGAAAAAAATGTATTTTTGGAAAAATGAACTTTTAGGATGAAATTCTCTAGAAGAATTTGGACAAATATCGAGTTACACACGTATCCCACTATATAGAAAGGGTAGTCCAAAGGGTCCTAAATGAGACTACATTAGCCGAATTTCTGAAATAATTTTGGAATTTGAATAAATCGAATTTGAAAAAAATGTATTTTTGGAAAAATGAACTTTTAGGATGAAATTCTCTAGAAGAATTTGGACAAATATCGAGTTACACACGTATCCCACTATATAGAAAGGGTAGTCCAAAGGGTCCTAAATGAGACTACATTAGCCGAATTTCTGAAATAATTTTGGAATTTGAATAAATCGAATTTGAAAAAAATGTATTTTTGGAAAAATTAACTTTTAGGATGAAATTCTCTAGAAGAATTTGGACAAATATCGAGTTACACACGTATCCCACTATATAGAAAGGGTAGTCCAAAGGGTCCTAAATGAGACTACATTAGCCGAATTTCTGAAATAATTTTGGAATTTGAATAAATCGAATTTGAAAAAAATGTATTTTTGGAAAAATGAACATTTAGGATGAAATTCTCTAGAAGAATTTGGACAAATATCGAGTTACACACGTATCCCACTATATAGAAAGGGTAGTCCAAAGGGTCCTAAATGAGACTACATTAGCCGAATTTCTGAAATAATTTTGGAATTTGAATAAATCGAATTTGAAAAAAATGTATTTTTGGAAAAATGAACTTTTAGGATGAAATTCTCTAGAAGAATTTGGACAAATATCGAGTTACACACGTATCCCACTATAGAGAAAGGGTAGTCCAAAGGGTCCTAAATGAGACTACATTAGCCGAATTTCTGAAATAATTTTGGAATTTGAATAAATCGAATTTGAAAAAAATGTATTTTTGGAAAAATGAACTTTTAGGATGAAATTCTCTAGAAGAATTTGGACAAATATCGAGTTACACACGTATCCCACTATATAGAAAGGGTAGTCCAAAGGGTCCTAAATGAGACTACATTAGCCGAATTTCTGAAATAATTTTGAAATTTGAATAAATCGAATTTGAAAAAAATGTATTTTTGGAAAAATGAACTTTTAGGATGAAATTCTCTAGAAGAATTTGGACAAATATCGAGTTACACACGTATCCCACTATATAGAAAGGGTAGTCCAAAGGGTCCTAAATGAGACTACATTAGCCGAATTTCTGAAATAATTTTGGAATTTGAATAAATCGAATTTGAAAAAAATGTATTTTTGGAAAAATGAACTTTTAGGATGAAATTCTCTAGAAGAATTTGGACAAATATCGAGTTACACACGTATCCCACTATATAGAAAGGGTAGTCCAAAGGGTCCTAAATGAGACTACATTAGCCGAATTTCTGAAATAATTTTGGAATTTGAATAAATCGAATTTGAAAAAAATGTATTTTTGGAAAAATGAACTTTTAGGATGAAATTCTCTAGAAGAATTTGGACAAATATCGAGTTACACACGTATCCCACTATATAGAAAGGGTAGTCCAAAGGGTCCTAAATGAGACTACATTAGCCGAATTTCTGAAATAATTTTGGAATTTGAATAAATCGAATTTGAAAAAAATGTATTTTTGGAAAAATGAACTTTTAGGATGAAATTCTCTAGAAG
The DNA here is from genome assembly GCA_916048285.2 of Bellardia pandia. Lineage (NCBI taxonomy): Eukaryota > Metazoa > Arthropoda > Insecta > Diptera > Calliphoridae > Bellardia > Bellardia pandia. The sequence goes on along the minus strand of OU696532.1, from coordinate 18,964,700 downwards.
AATTTGGACAAATATCGAGTTACACACGTATCCCACTATATAGAAAGGGTAGTCCAAAGGGTCCTAAATGAGACTACATTAGCCGAATTTCTGAAATAATTTTGGAATTTGAATAAATCGAATTTGAAAAAAATGTATTTTTGGAAAAATTAACTTTTGGGATGAAATTCTCTAGAAGAATTTGGACAAATATCGAGTTACACACGTATCCCACTATATAGAAAGGGTAGTCCAAAGGGTCCTAAATGAGACTACATTAGTCGAATTTCTGAAATAATTTTGGAATTTGAATAAATCGAATTTGAAAAAAATGTATTTTTGGAAAAATGAACTTTTAGGATGAAATTCTCTAGAAGAATTTGGACAAATATCGAGTTACACACGTATCCCACTATATAGAAAGGGTAGTCCAAAGAGTCCTAAATGAGACTACATTAGCCGAATTTCTGAAATAATTTTGGAATTTGAATAAATCGAATTTGAAAAAAATGTATTTTTGGAAAAATGAATTCTTCTAGAGAATTTCATCCTAAAAGCTACATTTTTCAAAATGCAAGTAAATTTGACTGTTAAGTGCTTAACAGTGGTCTGTTGACTGTAACATTATCAATGTTAGCAAATATGGTTTTTGTCTTTGCTACTCAAATTCGAATTTATCTTCACACACATGATTGAATCACCATTGTTAGGAGATGCGTAGTTCAAGATCTATACAGACGAAACTAATATCTATCAAGGCTTTTACTTTCCTCGCTTTTAAAAGATGGATATTTGCATGCAGTCGGATCTATGCGAAATCATTTGGGCTGATATATAGGCCCTTTGGGCCTTTATAAGGCCCTTAACTGCTAAATTGTTTTTTAATTACTGGGAACACATTTGAGGAGATTGAATCTATCTAATGATTTTGAAGTTTTCATCATTTTGGTTCTATTAAGTGTAATCTTTATAGGGACCGCGATTTTAGGTTGATATCCAGAAGATTGATTCGTTCATTCCCGCAGCGTATTGATTTATCATCGATTCGGGTATCAGATTATGGATCCAAGTTAGCCCGATAGACAGGCCATCATTTATATTGTATCTAAACATGCCCAGTTTAAGGCTAATGTTTTTAACCAAAAACTATCTGCTGAATAGGCTCTAAGACAAGGGAGAGCCTGGCGAGTCTAAAGCATGGCCTTAGAGGACATTACACCATCCTGCAAAGCATGTGCAGGCTGCAATGGGGCGGGAATCATATTTTGACAGGATTTTAAGGAATACCGAGGAGAAAAAACTGATTCAGTGCCTCGGGATCATGGAATCCCAATTTACACTGATGTTTCCGTGGCGAACACGGACTCTCAGACTACCCAATATCTGAAAGGGGTTCCCTGCGGAAATTAAGTCAGCTTAGATTTTGGAAATTATACTGGAATTCAATCTGGAGTTGTTGACCATTGATATCTACGTGACAATTAAGGTTCTCAGCTCCTACATGTCGAAGCTGAAATGTCTACTGGATTATAAGCACTTTTTAAACTGGCTTGGATTCTACCATTTCAAGCTAAGATATTCGTACTAATGAAAATGCGCTAATAATAAGTCGTCCTTGTAAGAATCTATGGCGTGCAGCGACATTTACATTTCTTTGGTTACGCTTTAATGATGGTCTTTATAAAATTTAGAATGATCTGATCCTCTTTGAAAAATTACCAATACTGCTTCTTAGTAGGTAGTTGTGTCGGAGCGTATGAGTTACCCACGTTGAAACTGCTTCAGAAGTTGTTTGGATGAAAGCGATCTATGTAACTATCTCGCTCTACAAGAGCGCAAACTGAGGTATTTTGGAATACTAAGATATGCTTATCTGGACTGTCTCAAAGAAGTGTTAGTGATGATGGATCTAATTAGATTCTTTTGGAGCACCAAATGTTTCTTAACCATATTCAGGTGATCGTTTTTATTGTATATTTTCGTGACTACCCCGTTTTACAAGAGGGCAGACTTAGATATTAGATATTATTATCTCGACTGTCTAAGGAAAGTGTCACTAATAATGGATCTTATTAAATTCGTCTAGTGCGAATATGTATTTCTATTTCATATTTCGGTGGACAAGAAACAACAAAGGCTACCTAGTGAATGCGTTAAATGTGGGCGATGTTTTTTATTACATTTTCTATTTTATTGCTAAAGTTGGGCTTTAAATATTCAAAGTTCAAAAAACTTTAAATGTGTTTACTCTAGTTGATAAACTAGAGCACAAATAAAAATTGGTTACGTTTATGTTACAAAATTTTACTAGTTAACAAAACACCCCAAAATTTTTAATCCCATTTAATAAATTAAACAAATTTTTAAACCATAAGTTGTTCTTTTTCAAACAATTACTTGTACACAAATAATACCAGCCGTCGATGGATGGACAGATGAATCAAATACCATTAAGGGTGTTTGCCAACTCATTAAATATTTATTGGTCTCTATCTCCTCTAAAACACAATGCATTATAGTTTTCCAAAAAAAAAAAACTCCCATAAGGGTCGTGTGTGGATGTTAATGGTGGCAAAGGATAAACATTAATGTATTTGCAAGAGGGTTAAAGCAAACAAATCCAATGTATGCAGTCCTGTAGCTTTTAAAACACCAAAATCACTTTGGTAAACCACAAATATAAATTAGTTTGTTGATAGAGCAAATAACACACAGAATAAACATATGGTGGTTAAAGTAATGGGCATAGATGCTGGGGCGAAAAGGGGAAGAATTTGTGAAATGGTGGTAATTTTCTGAGATCAATAGACTGCAAGTAAATATTTACCAAGCGTGCAAATTGTTTTTTTTTTTTTTTCTTTGAAGACAGCGTGCGTTTGCCTTAACGAGTTGAATTTGGGAATAAAGTTCTCATAAATTTTAAACATTTTCTGGTGGTTTTTTGTTTTAAATTAAACCTTTTTCTTTGAGTTGAAAAATTCTGATAAAACTCTGTATTTTTGTGTGGTTGTTGGTGTTTCTTGCATAGAATCCTGTAGAATTGTTTGCTTTAATTTATGTTGTGCGTGTTGTTGGGTAATTTAAAGTCTAAAAATATTGGTAGAAAGGGATCTTGCCAGTTCACTTTGGTAACAAAAACGTTTGTTAGTAATCAATTTTTGCAAATCAATTAAAATGTTTGCTAGTCATGGGAATTTTTAGAGAAAATAAATGCTGGTTGTTGGCCAGAGAAGAGATTTTAAAGCAGCTGTTCTTAAAAACTGAAGTTTATTTTGCCAGGAAATATTATCTTTTTTGGACTTTGTGCAGGATTTTCTTGCTATTTTAATATTACATTGCTCTTTATTCTTACAAATATACTGAACAAATACACTGAAAACCAGTTAAAAGAGCTCATGTAGTGTGGCTGGATTTTATGTGAACTACTTTATGACCCCACACCTGAAAACAGTACTGCCAACATTTTTTTTTAGGCAATAGAAATATTTTATTACTTTTACATTAAACGCTGTTTAAATTTGCAGAATTTTTAAATTAATATTTCGTTAATTTACTATTTTTAATACATATTTTATTGCATTTGAACATTTTTAAACTCTTTTTTATGACATTAACATTATTTTCAAAAGAAATTAAAACCAGTAGTTTTAATGCTTTAGCATGCCTACAAAAACAATAAAAACAAAAATTAGAAAAAAAAACTAGTAGTAATGACCACAACAACAATATAACCGAGATTGTTACCAACATAAACCTTACCCTGTACTCTACCTAAACACGGTATAGGTGAAACACACAAGCACAACAACAAGTATGCTATAATTACTGTTGGCAACATCAACATCAACAACAACAACCCAAACAAAAACACCGTAAAAGAATTCAAACTTCCCCCCTTTAATGTGTTTTTTGCTTTATTATTGTATCCAAACTGAAATAAAAATGTATAAAAAGCATGCAAGCAACTTTATAAAGAGGCGTATGCAAATTTCAAAAAACATTTACAAACCATTGTGTTACATAGAAAACATTATAAACCATAGAAATAAAAGTAAACAAATTTTGCAAAACAGAAAGAAAAAAAAAAAAACAAAAAAAAAAAAGACTTTAAAGCATACGCATAGTATTTGTTGCGTATTTAATTGCAGATGTGTACTCGTTAGTATTATATTTAGTTTGAATATAAATGATATTTATGGTATAACAACCAACAACAATCAGCCAGCCAGCAACCGTATTATTATTGCTTTTATACGTACATACATACATATGTATGTATATTGTATGAACAGATAATAGAAAAAAAATGTGTATATATAAACATAAATTCAAGGCCAATATATGCAGTTTTTTATATTTCTCTCTAGTCATAAACTTTACAGAATGTTAATTTACGAGGGCAAACTGAACAGTAAACAGTTAAAAATAAAAACTTGCAATCAATAAACTTGGGCATCGTAAAACTTTGATTCCGCAAATTATTTTTGGTGTTGTTTAGGATTATACAAAAGTCATTGCTTATCAAAACATTAATAAATGTAGGACATTTCAGCAATTTAAGCTCAACAAGGTGCTTCTTAGTTTGGTTGTAAATTTAATAAATAGTGGGAACCTGTACCGTTTTTTTTTGTTAAAATAATTTTCGAAACGCTTTTCCCACTTGGAATAAACTAACTCTTTTTAGGGCCTCAAAAATTGCAAAATTTTGAAGAAAAGAAAAAAAAAATATCATATTCAATGCCTTACTGCTGATAACGCCATTTACTTGCAAATTTGAGTTATCCTGGTGCAGAATGATCCCAGTTTAACAGTTACATATAATTATTTCTTTAAAAACGTTTGTTAAATTAATTCTGCTGATGTTGATATTTATAAACTATCTTTCATAGCACTTTTTCAAAGACTTTGCCAAATTAATACAGATTATTTCGAAAATTCAGATGCCCATCGAATGATTCTCGTTTCAAAGTTAATTTTCAAATGAATGCTGTTCGAATAAATGTTAAGCGATAGTTTCGTGTTACTATAATGATTAATGCTGCTGGTATACATTTCAATCGATCGTTTTCTGCCACTCTAATGTCTGGTGATTTCAAACATGTAGCGCATATAAAAAGAATGCATTTATGATTTTTGATCTTTAGCCAATGATCAAGGAGTACGATGTTTAATGCTCATTGCATATGTTGCCCTGTGAAAGTTTAAGTTAATTTATGAGATTTTGCACTGTCTAGTTGTAAAGTGATACATGTTTGGCGTTAATTATTCGAAAAATTTCAAAATATAGCAGTCTCAATTTCCATATGTATATGATCCAACATAATGTTGAATTGTTCTCTTCCTATTCTGCCTTGGCGAGAATCCCCACATTAATTAATAGCCATCCAAAGTAGTCTGATGCTCCAATGATGCAGTCGCATAGTTCGTCTCCTTTCTTGTTTATGCACGAGTCACCACATTCATCTATTGTGGCAATTAATTGAGTCAGCTGATTTTAAAACGACATTCAGTCTCTTACCAACACCTGGCACAGTTCAATGTTCAACTACTAAGTATTTCGTTAGTCCAAACGACATATGGGGAGCAGATCACTTTGTCTAATGGAATATTTAATTTATAGGAATGGTATTAAAAGCTAGCCCTAATTTCTAATTCAATATTCGATGTGTTCGGATAGTTTTCCAAAGTCAGCCAGCTCCATGACGTAGTAGATTCCCTCAGCAGTTATGGAAAGAATGACGGTCACGTTCGAATTCGGAAAACCACCAAAATAATGTGGCTTGAGAATCACTATCCCAGTATTTTAATCAGAGTAATGTTGTTTGGCTAAAATATATACTCCTCGCACGAAAATATATATTCTATTTATAATTGCTTTAGACATGTATTTTAAAATTCAAACAATTCAAAAATTTGGAGTCAACGTTTAAAAAATATAATTTGGTAAACTTGAGACACTGCCTTTCAAAAACAGCTTGAGTCTGTTTAATTTTCCCATAATCGAACAGCAACTTTAATAGAACAGTGGAAATCAAATACGGTAGTCTGGAACGTCAAAAGTGAAAAAAGTTAACGAAAAATCATGGTTTTATCTCATTTACACATTTTCAATGTGTAAAATTTACCTTCACGAACAATTTTATGAAGTACATGTTTCTTACTTTAAGAATGTAATAGATTTTGTTAAATCTTTTTGATTTTCATCAGTTTTAAAAGACTTAAAAACTAACCTTATATGTATTACAAAAACCATATCAACAATCAACGGAAAACACGGTATAAAAAATCACAATAAATAAAGAGTTTTTCAAAAAATCGCAGAGTTAGAGGCCATAAAGAAGGTTGTTTGTTAGCTGTAAAAGGGATTTACGAATGCAAAATACGAGTATGTGAAAATGCTTTAAGTTTAAATGTTTACAAGTAAAAAGAAACGGAGCATGAAATTTTTGTGAAAATATTCCAACAAATGTGTTAGATTTTTATGTTATGCTTTACAAAATAATTAAAATGGTGGTAAAAATTATTAAATAATAGGTATTAATAAACAGCTAAAATTGTGTTACCTTGAAAGGTTAACTAATTTTTAAGCATATTTAAACAAAAATCCGTTTGGAATTCATGTCATTTAAATTTAGGAACAAATAAACTATAACCCCTTTTTCAAGTTAGTTAAACCTAATTTAATTTTAAACTAAGTTTTCTGTGATTTTAGCAGTTGTTTTGTTTTTTTTTTTTGGAGTAACTGTCACTTTTGTTAACCCTTTTTTTAGTCTTAAATTAATTGCTTTCTTTTTCAAAGTTATTAAATTAATTTGAATTTTTTAAATTAATTTTTAAAATTTCCTTTGAGTTTTCTGTTCCAAGAATTTTTTTTTTTTATTTTTAGTAAAATCAAACAAAAAAATAACACATGGTTATTAAGTTTGGGCTGCAAGCTTTACATGAAAAATTCTACACAGTCTTTGATTAGACACACTCAGACACAACCACTACTAATATGACAACAACATTGATAATGATATCAAAATAAAAAATATCCCTAATTTAACAAACCTTACGCCCCCTCAATGTATAAAATTACCCATTACAAAGCTGTTCACATAACAGGGATGGCAAAGTTTATTATGCATTGATATAAATTCTTGAATAAATAAAAGGAAAACATAATGCAATTTGTCTTTCTTTTACACATGACAACAGATGGTATTATTATTTTATTGGGGTAGTTGATTTCTGACTTACTAATGAGGTGTCAAAACTAAAATGACAACACTTATGCCCATAAAAATATGCATTTGGTTGTGTGTTCCTGTAATGTTGATAAACACAGGGTTGTTATCCCACAAAGTCAATAACATGTCATTTACTTTTGAGTTAAACTGATTTTATTCTAAGCATTCTATCCCTTATTATATTACTTATATTTATTAAATTTAGCGATAAACTGAAGTATTTTTTATATACTCGTAAACTTGTCTGTGCGTGTTTAAGTGTTTAAGTTAAGTCTATTGCTTTTTTATTTTTATTTTCTTTATTGTTGTTGTCTTTGAAACCAGTCACGTTAAGCACCCTGTTGTTTTAAGTTCTTAAATTGACGTTATTTTTATTTAATATAAAATTTTATTCAAGTTTTAACCGTTAAATTATTTATAAATTTTGCAATACATACATATGTACATACTATGTTTTTGGTTGTCGTAAATTCTTTTGTAAATTGTTTTTCTTTTTTTAACAATATAAACAAAAATATGTGGAGCTCCAGTTACTTTTTTTTCGACAGATTGTTTTGAACTTAATCGTCTTTTGCGGCTTTTTAATGCTAAAATGTATGAATTATGCAAGAATTTTAACAACAAAGTACATATTCGTACGTTAACAAAAATAGTGGGATAACTAAAAAGAATTTTAAACAAAACTGCATATAATAACACATTTGATAAACCGGAAAACATTTTTCTTTACACAAATTATGAGCTTTATGAGATTTATAGCAAAATAAAAAGTCTTTTTAATATTTAGCAAATTCATATAAATTTACTTATTATAAACCACTGTAGCAGCCATTTGTTAGTTAAATTTATAGTTCTTATAATGTCTCTCTTTAATACACTCCCTCTCCCAGCCAGTGTAAAGCAAATATTTGCTCTATATTTACATTTACATTGTGCCGTTATTTATACGATTTATTTATACGTTGACAATTCTTATGTCATTTGTATGTAGTTGTAATGGTTGCAGTAGTTGGTTTTTGTTGTTTTCTCCTCCTTTTCTCTTACTTTACAACAACATTTTATTGTAAAACGTGCCAACAAATTTCAATTTGTAATATTAAAACAAACTAACAAACAGTGTTAAGTATTCACATATAAGAGCCTAGGGAGTGTTACCAACCTAAAGTCATAAATTAAACTTTACCAACCAACCAAACAGCTAGTTGAAATTGGCAGGTGCGCTCGCTCGTCGCTGCTCTAAAGTGCAATGATGTTGAAATGATTATAGATTTTTATCAATTAAAACCCTTCACTAGAGAAAATAAAAAATTTTAAAATAGTGTACATACAAAGCTATAATAAAAATATTTTATAAATAAAAAAAAGTTTTTTAAATTATTAAAGTATAGAATGAACGCATTTGAATGCAATGGGGGTACAAACTCTCATGTTGGTTATTTATTGGCAAATAAAAGCCTGAAAAAGATAAATGGGAAATTTATGTAAAATTTTTAAAAGTTATGTAATAAATATAACAAAGTAATGTTTATTGTTATTGTTAAACAAATAAAAATACTTTTTAAATGTAGAAATTGTTTGAAAAGTTTTCAAATGCGTTTTTTAAGAATATAGTATTCTTGCTAGTTTTCATAGTTGGAATTTTGCACAATCAAATTAATCTAATATTGGCTTATATTTATTACAATATTACGACAAAGTCCCTTTTCTCGCTTAGAAATGTGTGGTTGAGTCCTCTAAAGTTTCTCCATTTTAATTTTACACTCCTTCGGTATAAGTGCTAATTATTTGTCGTTATTCCGTTTGTAATTTCTACAATACTCCATAAAGTATATTCTGGATCCTTAGAGATAGAGACATAATATGACTATATTCGTATCTCCGAATGTTTGTTTAAAACAACTTTGCAAAGGCCCAAACCTGTGTTTCGAGATATTTTCACTACCAAATCCAATTCGATATTCATATGATTTTAAACTGATTCTTTAAACTTTATCTTTGATAAGAACTCTGAAAGTGCTCTACAGATCGTCTCTAACAAGTTTTTGATTTTTCAAAACACTGAATCAACTGTACAAATCTAATTTGACAAACCAATAGACTTGTTTTTACTCCAAATAGAAAAACTGTGGGGCAATTATTTCTAACACATTTAAAAAGATAGAAAAGACATAGTTACTGAAATAAAATTGTTGAAAAGGCTTCTTGGAAAATCTTCCTAGTGTAACGAGAGATAAAGCACAATCCAGCCTAGTTATTGAGTTAATATGCTTTAATATTCCTGTACATACATTGAAACACTTTGAAGAATCAATTTTCAAATCTAATAAGTTGAATAATAAAAAGAAGTTTTTGGAAAATCGATTCTGATGAACATTCTCAGTGAAGCTAGAGTAAATCAGTAAAGATTTGCGCTGATCTCAACCATACTTGAATCTTCCTTCCTGCAAGTACAAAAACTTGTTTTTTTTTGCTTATCTGAAAAATCGTTTGATTTCAATTAATTTCTTCAAAAATTGTTTCAAACACAAACAAAAGGTAAAATTAAGATGGATACTGAAGATTATTTCGAACAAAAATGTTGTCATCGGACATTTAGTCAATGAAACTAAAGTTAAATTACAATCCATTATAGTTTTGGCATCTATTCGCAAATCTTCCTCCAAGTTAAAGCACTCAGGGTTTCTACAAATTTAAAAATCGGTAGATAGCAAAAGTTCTTAAAAATAGATTCAAATACATACATACATATAATGAAATGGCCAATAATGAACGCTAGTTAAATCGCAATCCAGCGGAGCAATTGTATTGGGCATCTAGAGACAGTCGTACCATTCGCTTCTTTCAGGTTCAAACTTCCGGTTAATTTAGCTGTCGCAGTGTAAAATTGTTGGCCGAGTGGGACTCCGGAGCGTAGAACCTAGAGAACTAGGTAGTAATTTTCTTTAGGTTATTTGCTCAAGGTTAGTTTAGCTGACAATAAGCTCAAGTCATTGTTTGTTGGTATCATCTTACATTTGTAAGATGATGTAAATATTAAAATATGCATATTGGCATTTTTAGTAGAAGATGTCATGAGTTAAGTTCTTCCAATATGATAATTTGCAGCTATAAACGAAGTTGCTTTTTCATTCACATTAATAAAAGAATCCTTAAAGTTTTTCCTGGCAATGAAGAACTTTGAATGAAATTCTTACAAGGTTTTACGGAATTTATTAGCAGTTTTAAAGTTGTTCTCTAAAACAAAAACTATAGAATATACGTAAGAAACTTACATCCTTCCCAATAGAGCAATCAATTTCAATAGGAAGATCGTTTCAAAATCATTAAGTTGTTTGGGTTGTTTCTTTATCAACGTTAAGTTATTTGTTTATAAATTGAAGACGTACAAGGATTTATGCAATTTTTCAATCGCTTAAGATTGTTGGATCCATCATAACGTAATATACATATATCAAGGAACAGTTGATTGGATTTAAATGTAATTCATACGAGGATTTATGGAATTGCGCAGTTGCATAAGAAATGAAGACTAAAGGAACAGTCGTTGCTACCAGGAAGATCGACCCAATCATCGATTTGTTTGGGTCTTCCTATGCTCTTCATATTCATAAATACTTTAACCTGCCCGATATTCATTGATAACCATTTTTTGTGATAAACAAAGATCAAAAAACAATGTATTATGTTATTGGCAAAACAAATTCTGAAGAACAATTTATGTTAACCTTTTTAGACGCACTCTTTAGATGTTTAACATAATAAAAATATGTAAACTAAGAATTTACATAAGCTCCAAAATGCATTGTATTAAAATTAAATAAACGCAAGCTTGTTATTTAACAACATTTAATAGCAATTAAAATTCGTTTGATGTTTTCCTGAAACGAACAAAAAACATTTAAAAAAATCCCATTAATTTAATATTCTGGGAAACAAACAAAGGACAAAAAAATCGCCATAGCGTGTGATTGCAATTATTTCGTAAGTTTCCTCTAGATTCCCACAAATATTTTCTTTATTCGCCTTTTACAAATATGTAGTTATGGATTCTTCTTCTTTGAGTTTACATTTATTATTAATTTATTACAAAATTTATAGTGCCCAAGATCAAAATTCAATGGCCGTTTAATAAATTTATACATATTTTTGTTGAACAGAATTCAAATACAAATACGTACGTTTTCAAAAATTCTAATGGCAACGCTCACTACACTGCAGCTGTTATGAAAGCAAAAGAACAAAAACGTAAGACGTAAAACAACAATACTAATAATAACAAAAACAAAGAAATCTTGTAAGGAATTTTAATTATATAAAATGACAGCTAGAAATACAATTTTTAAATATCTTTATTTATGGTGTTGCTGACTGCGACTAAAGACAGGAGGTTTGCGTTGAACAAATTACAAACACAATTTGATATGATGTATGTAATAACGTTTATTTCTAAAGAATAAAATATTAATATTAAAGGGAATACATATAAATAACTAACAAACACTTACCGCAGTTTTGTACCTCCTTCTTTGACAAATTACAATAAAATGTTTTAGCGACTGAACACGGTCAAAGAAAAAGACAAAAAAGGCGGGTAACAAAAACAAGTGTCAAAATACAATAATTCACAATAAACTAATAACAACTAAATTCACGACAAATAAATACATAAATAAATCAACCGCTATTATCAGCGGTTCCGTAACACCCCCACCCCCGTGGAGCGATCAGCTTCACCATCATCCACGTCCAGCACGGCTAGCTTGGATACAGGCCGTTGTAGGCTTCCTGATGCAATCTTTACATCAGCTCTTCTTGCAATACCGTCAGCACCGAGATGAATGCAAGTGACCAAACCTCTCCGCCATTGACTTCGTGGGATATTGGGATCACAGATAAACACCACGTCACCAACTTTGATAGGAGCAGTACGCTCACACCATTTGACTCTTCTAGTCAACGTAGGCAAATATTCAGCAATCCACCGCTTCCAAAATCGGTCCCGCAAACTTCTCACAATTCGCCATTGTTTCTTCAAGGAGAAGAATTTCACATCAGGTTCTTTAACAGAAGGCGTCGCCGCAACATTTCCTCTTCCAATTATAAAATGATTAGGGGTAAGTGGTTCCTCCTCATGAGGGCTTATAGGCAGGTGCGTCAATGGCCGGGAATTAACTATGCTCTCAGCCTCAATCAGGAGAGATTGTAGGACGTGTTCTTTCGGAGACACATCTTTCATAGTATGGCGCAATACTTTCTTAACACATTGTACCATCCTCTCCCAAATACCACCTTCTGAGGGATTAGCTGGACAATTAAATATCCATTCAACACCTTTTGTAGACAACTCATTCTGAATCTGTTCCACATCGAACACTTCTTTAAACCGCTTTGCTTCTTCATCAGCGCCAACGAAATTCTTCCCATTGTCAGAACGGATTCGTGCTGGCACCCCTCGACGATTCATAAAATTGCGCATTGCAATTATACAGGAATCTGTTGATAAGTCGTGAGCTAATTCCAAATGGATAGCCCTTACAGTTAGACAAGTAAATAGTGCCACCCACCTCTTCTCTGTCCTCCTTCCGATCGATACGTTTATTGGCCCGAAGTAGTCTAGTCCTGTGTACTTAAAGGGCTCAGTATGTGGCTCAAGACGGTCGAGTGGCAGTTGCCCCATAAGTGGTGCAACCGAATTTGCATTCTTTATTCTACAAATCTGGCAACTGGAAACAACGGACCGAAGCAGTGTCCTTAATTGAGGAATCCAGTACTTGTTACGTATTTGACAGATAGTAGCTTCGTGATTTTGGTGTTTCATGAGACAGTGGTAATATAAAATGACGAGTCTTGTAAACTTGTGGTCCTTAGGCAATATAATAGGCCTCCGAGAGCTGTAAGGCAAAAAACTAGCTGCGTCGATTCGTCCATACACTCTTAAAATACCATCATCGTCGGCATAAGGCGTTAAATGTATCAAACTACTTGTTTTTTGGACTGGCTGTCCATTTTTGATATACTCAGATTCCGTCGGAAATGATTCTCGCTGGACTTGTATACATAACACTTTTTCAGCTGATTCAAGTTCACTTGAGGTGAGCCCATAATGCTGTAATCCATCACAATTTTTTCGACACCGGTTTACAAATCGAAGAATCCACGCCATCGACCTCTTCAGTCGGGTAAATGACGAAAATCTGTTAAAATTTACAAAATTATCTTTCATGACTAAAAGTACAACTTTGGGACGAATTTCTTCGTCGACTTGTTCCTCAGGGGGAGGCAATTCGATGGTATAACATGGCCATTCGTTTTCATTTTGTCCCAGGAACTTTGGACCGTTTTTCCATCTGGACGACTTCGAAAAATCGATATTATTATAGCTTCTAGTGGCATCATCAGCTATGTTGTCTCTAGTGGAGACCCATTTCCAGTTATCAATATTAGTTGACGCTAGTATTTCTGCTATTCTGTGGGCTACATACGGTTTATAATTTCTATGGCTACTCGATATCCATTTTAATACTGTTGTCGAATCACTCCATAATACTGTCGTTTCTGGTACAATTTTATGTTCATTAATCACATTTTGTTTTATTCTTGTTCCAAGTACAGCGGCTTGTAATTCTAGGCGGGGAATCGAAATATTTTTTAAGGGTGCGCATTTGGTCTTCGAGCAGATAAAACTTACAACAATAGTTCCATCCATGGCTACAAATCTCCAATAAGCAACAGCGGCAAATGCTTCTTCACTAGAATCCACAAATATGTGTAACTGGATATGTTTAATTTTACCAGGAGGGTAATAAAATCGTGGCAAACGAAAATTAGAGATATTTTTCAGTTGTGATCTCCATCGTTCCCAGGCAATGTTGATATCATCGGGTATCGGCTCATCCCATCTGACATCACGTTTCCATATGCTGCGTAGTACCAATTTTCCACCAACAATAAAATGGCCTAAAAATCCTAGAGGATCAAACGTTGACATAATTACGCTTAATACTTGGCGCTTTGTAGGCTTTTTCTTTCCAGATATGACATCTTGATCGACTTTATTAAATTTCAAGTTAAACATAAATGCATCTAAGACTGGATCCCAATAAAGGCCCAATACCTTTTCCGTATTGTTAATGGATGGAATAGTTTTGGATGCTGAAGCTCCATCTAGAGCCAGGGAGACTCTGTCCGAGTTCGAAGTAAAGCCTCTGAGTTCGAAACCTCCATTTTTATGAATTTCTCGAACTTGCTTCGAAATTTCGATGGCTTCTTCGATTGAGTCAAAACTATCTACAAAATCATCCATGTAATGATGCTTCAATATGGCTTCTATTGCTCTGGGATTACAATCATTGTGTTCGTTAGCGTTAGTCTTCATTACATGTATGGCTGAACACGGTGAGCATGCGGCTCCAAAAATCATAACCAACATTTCATATTCATTTGGTTTTTTGCTTTGATCACCATTTCTCCATAGAAAACGTTGAGATATTCGATCACTCGGCTGTATGATGACTTGGTGAAACATTTCACGAATATCTGCACAAACGGCAACCTTTCCGCTTCGAAAATTATATAGAATGGCGGTCAATGACGAAATATATTGAGGACCTTTTAGCAAATTATCGTTTAAACACGTTCCATTTACTTTTGCTGCAGCATCAAAAACCAATCTTATTTTTTTGTTCTCCTTATTAGGATTTATTACTCCAAAATGTGGTAAATACCACTTCTTTTCTGATACCTGGCAGATATCTTCAGGCGGCACTTTACGAACATAACCCTTTTTAATGTATCCATTTATTACTTCACTGTAGGCTGCAGAAAAGTCTAAATCGCGTCGCATTTTCTTCTCAATATTCTCAAGACGGCTAAGTGCTAATTGGTAACTATCTGGCAACTCTATTTTATCATTTTTCCATAATAGGCCCGTTTGAAAACGATTACCAATACGCTTTGTCGATTCATGAAGAATTCTTTTTGCTCTGACATCATCATCGCTTTCAATCGGAGGAGCAGCTCGTACGCCCATGTTTTCAATATTAAAATAATTTTCAACTATCTTGTAAATCTCTTGCTCCTTTTCAGAATGCACAAAAAGACATGAATGTGGTGCAGGCGATAATGATTTACATGGCCCAAATACGACCCATCCTAATTCTGTATTACACGCAAATGGTCCAGATAAATTCTCAATTTTTATGCTCGATGGCAACCCTAGGTGGGCATGGTCAAGACCAATTAACAGCTTTGGTACTACGTTTGTGTATGGCTTTATAAAATTATATGGCATATGTTTTAAACTTACTTTAATATCATCCTCGCTCAGGCTTTGCATTGGTAAATTTAAATTTGAAACTGCATACACATTTTTAAGAAGGTGACTCTTGTTCTTCCCGGCACCACTCACTTTCAGATTGAAGGTCATTGACGGCTCTCGTGCTGATCTACCACCAAACCACTGAATGTTTAATTTATTACTTTTTCCACGTACACCAATGCAGTCGGCAATTTCTTTATCCAACATAGTTATGGAAGACCCATCGTCAAATAAAGCATAAATATCAATGCTGCGTTTTTCACCATATAATGTAACTGGTAGTACACGGAAAAGCAATTTCTTATTATCGTTGGAGCAGCTTAGGACATTATGATTAGGTTCACTCGTATCACTGGTGTTCGGTTGTACATGAGCAGAGGCAGTAGGCGTGCGCTCATGCAACAATTTATTGTGTTTACGTTGGCATCCTTCTACAGAACATATTTTCTTGTTACGGCACTCTCGAGTTGAATGTCCAATATTTAAACATGAAAAACAAGCGTGAACCTTTTTCACCATAGCCCAACGTTCATCTACCTTAAAGTTTAGGAATTTACGGCAATCATATATTCTGTGATTTTCTTTACATACAGGACACTGTTGGACCCTTTCTGTTGCATGTAGCACTCGGCGCTTTGTGTCATTATCGTTAACATCTTGTATCAAGCATATAAAATTTGCCACTTCGCTTAACCAGTCACTAAAATGTTCAACCGTAGGATACGGATTAATATTTATTGCTATTTTGGCCCACTCTAACCTTTTACTCATGGGGAGCTTTGAAATCAATTCTTCTAGAAGTGTAGGATTTGCTAAATGTTGTTGGCCATTAACAGATTTGAGAAACACTGACAAATTTTTCACTTTTGTTGAGAACGGCACTAATTTAACTAAATTGTTTTCATTTATGGACGACATCTCTTTTACCTTTCTCAATTGGCTATGTATAAGCTGTTCTGGTCTTCCAAAACGAAATTTCAGTTGATCTACAACAGCACTGACGTTATCAGGGTGGATAAGTAACGACTTGACTATATCCATGGCTTCACCTTTCAAACATTTTTGTAATCGCTGGTTGTTTTCAAAATTGGTATATCCATAAGTTGTCGTTGACTGGGTATAAGCTGTGTAAAACAATGGCCAATCTTCGGGTTTACCACTAAACTCTGGCAAATCTTGTAGTTTGCGCGGCATCACATAATGCGTTTCATATGGACTTAACTGTCTAAGTACAGGTTGTTGTTGGCTGGAGTATATATTATTAAAAGATGTCGGCGTAAAATTATTTGTAACAACCGGTACATATGTATTAAGCGAAGTAGTCGCTGCTTGCGTCGACGGCAGGGCGACGCTGGCGGCAGAAGTAAGCAGCGGCTGCATAGGTGTCATGGCGGTTGATGTTGTTGATGTATGTGAAACTGGTATATAGCGGGACTCGATTGTTGTTGTAGTAAAGTCAATGGCGGCACTATATGGCGTTTGGGATAAATTGAGGTTATGGTCACTTACCGTTTGTGATGAGGCGACTTCTATTTGTTGGCATTGGCGTCTACTCTCCTGGAGTTGTGTTTGTGTCTCATGGAGCTGGCGTTTCAAGTAAGCCATTTGCTTTTGCATGTCTTGTAGAATGATGTCGTTCTTCGATGTCGATGGCTGCATGTTTGTTGAATCTGACTTACATGTGGCGTCTGATGTCTTGGTGAGAGTCTCAGTAAGGATTTGTTTTCCAGTTGACTTCTTTTTTTCTATTAGGCTTCCTCTAGGCGTGTCTGTGCTGGCGGCATTAGCACTTATGTTTGTGTTTGATGCTGGCTGCATCACTTGTTGATTTGTGGCTGTAGGTGTGTTTGTTGTGTTTCCACTGTGGCCTCTTGCTACATTTTGTTCATGATCAGGCGGATCAAATGCAACAGTGTCGGCACTGGTTGTGCTTCTAAGGTTAAGTGGGCTCCGGCGTACAGGTGGTGCCATCTTTTTAATTTAAAATTCCAAAAAACTTAACCTTGATTTACACAGTGGCTGTAGGCTGGCGGCTTTATATTACTGGCACATATAAAACATATAAAACACACACACACTTGACTCGCAACAAAAAGATGCGAAATAAAAAATTTGTTGCTGACTGCGACTAAAGACAGGAGGTTTGCGTTGAACAAATTACAAACACAATTTGATATGATGTATGTAATAACGTTTATTTCTAAAGAATAAAATATTAATATTAAAGGGAATACATATAAATAACTAACAAACACTTACCGCAGTTTTGTACCTCCTTCTTTGACAAATTACAATAAAATGTTTTAGCGACTGAACACGGTCAAAGAAAAAGACAAAAAAGGCGGGTAACAAAAACAAGTGTCAAAATACAATAATTCACAATAAACTAATAACAACTAAATTCACGACAAATAAATACATAAATAAATCAACCGCTATTATCAGCGGTTCCGTAACATATGGCTTAATAAAAGTTTTTTAAAGGAAATTAAAATTAGAAAAGTTTTTTGCAAGTGTTTTTTATATTTAGTTTTTTAATAAATAAATTTTCCATATTTCTTTTTTTTTAATTGCTAATAAGTTTTAATTAAGCAAAAAGTTAATAATATTACTATTATTATATTGTGATTATTTAATAAACACATGAGTAAGGCAAAAATAAATCATAATTAAAAACTAAAATAAAATTTTTATTGATATATTAGGTAATCTAGCCAACAAATAATAATTGAAACAGCTGTTAAGTCCCAATTTACTTACACTAAGCAATTTTTTAAGCGAAGCTGATTACCTTTTTCAGGTTTCACCCCATTAGGGTGAGAGGACGATAAGACGAGTACACACTTGATTGTTCTAGCAATTCTTTTTACTATCTTACTCTTATTACATATGTATGTGTATACAAATGTGTGTATACTCTCAAATAAAAATACCAGCGATTTATGCAATAAAAATTGTGTTGTGTGAACACCGAAGAAATTTCAAGGAACAAATTGTATCAATCTTGTCAATAAAAATTGTTTCGTGGAAATTGGGACTAATACAAATAAATAGCAATCTTTTTAATTGCTATTTGTAACTGTGTTAATGTTATCAATATTGTTTGTTTATATATATATATATAATGATTATTCACATGTTTAACGAAAAAACAATATATTTTTTTAACTAATTTTTTCTGATTTTTTTTTTTAACTTTGACAAATTAACACTTTATTTATAAACAAAAAATTTAAAGTTCCTTTTCCAAAAACAGCTCAATCAATCATTATTTTATGTTAAAAATTCCCTACAAAATTTGTAAACATGTTTTTTTATCAGTCTTAAATCAACTCTTTATTATTACATCAATGTCCACATGAAATGACGTTGCCAATCATTATTTGCATACAATACATACAATCATCACATCATCACACCCACCTATTAGTCTTCTTCTTTGATGTTGCTGTTTTTTGTTGTTGTTGAGCAAGAGAAGCAAAAAAAAATCAAAACAAATGAAAATGTATTGAACGTGTTAAGAATTTATAACGGTTTCATGCAATTGAAATTAAACAAGACAAAGCCAACTGTAACATATTAGGGGCATTCACTTCCAAAAAAGCCAGAAATTCTAAATATATGTTTCTCTAGGTTTATGAGCTAAGAAAATGAAAAAAATGGAAAAACACAGTTTTAAAAGCATTTTCAAATGATTTTTATAAAAGTTAGCTTAATTGCAGCAAATGTGCTGCGTTTTTAGCTAAATTGTGAAGAAGTCAGTTTTGTCAGTATGTATAGATATCAGAGAACAGAATGAAAGCATTCACTTTCATTGCATATTTACACCATTCGTTGATTTTGCCATGCAGTCACTCGACAACATCAACTATTGATGTTGCCATGTAATGCATACATTGTTTTTGTTGATTGCCTTTTTCGTATTCGTTTTTATAATGCCTTTGTACATCAAGCAACGAAATGAAATGATGATACATTAAAAAAACTAAAAACATTCGTTCAGTATTCGTTGATTTATTGGAGTAATTAATGTACATATTTGTGTATAGTTTTGGCCTACTAATATGTTTTTTAGTACTACAAATAATGCAGCACGCAGAAATTTTAGAAAAAGTAAATAACGGTGTTTTTCATACCATTAAAAAAAAACTCAAAAAGAAAAATTTGAATTTAAACTTTTCATTCAATAAGCATTACAAACATTCTTACCATTCGTTGTGTATTCGTTGCTTTTGTGAGTATTCGATGACATTAACAGAAGACATGCAATGCAATGCATGGTATTCATCATACTTCATTTTTTTGAATGGTGTCATGTATTGCTTTTCTCAAATGATGTGAATTGAGAACAACTGCTCACATTTTGTGATTGAATTCGAAAGCATAAAAATCTGCATTCAACCCGTTCTCTGATAGATATCAATTTGATTAAATACAATTTTTTCTTAAAATTGGTGCTTCCAATAAGGTTATGAAGGAAATATTTGATAACATAACAAATTAGCAACATCTACTTCGAAGTTGACTCACACAGCTTGAAGATTTTGTATTGATCTTCCTGGTAAAGTCGACTGTTTCCTTAGTTTTACATTGCTTGCAAACTTTTTTACACGACTGGGAATAACATTTAAATGCCTTTGTTTTATAGCAATAACTTCCATAAATCATTTATTAACTGTAATGAAGAAGCAAATCAATCAACTTGACGTTTTTAGTCGATGTATGTGATAAAATGCATTGTTCCTTGATATCTATGATGTTGTAAGGATTGAAAGTTTCTAATGCAACTGCGAAATTGCATCCTCGTATGAATTACATTCAAACTTCTTCGTTTTTGAGAACAAACTTCAAAGGTCTTTCTATTAATGAGGATGAAGAAGAAATTTCGTATTTAGCCGCAAATCATAATTTTGAAGAACTTCTTTTGCACTACTGAGTTTATTCATATTTAAATCTTCTTTCAACCGTTCAAAAAAAAAAAAAAAACTGCTATAATTTTTGTGATTTACCTAACAAAGGTAGGCAATGTGAATTATGTCGCATAATGCTTAACAACAGTTAATCTTACTTTGGGCATCTTCGGAGCTAAAGGGAACGAAAACTTCGACTGTCTCTCGATCTTTATGTTTTAATAAAAATTAAATCTGCGCTCCGGAATGAGACGAGTTATCATCTATGATCTGGGACAACAAGCTCTTTGTCTATTGTTTAGTTATGGAAACAGATTTAGTACTCGATTGTGAATCGCTGCAAAAAATCTGCCAGATTGTGTCGGATAGTAATCCAAATCCGTAAATTTATTCAAATGCATTTTAACTGATTTTGATTAAATTATCAAAGAAGTTCTGCCGAATACTTTGAACTGAAGAAAGACGCAAAAATCCTATGGCTTGAGATTTAACTATCCCTTTAGTTTTTAGAGTCTATCAGTTAAGCTTTATTTTCACTACATAGTTCTCATGTAAGATGAAGCTTAAGCAATCATCTGCCCTTTCTTTTTATAAAGGGCATTTTCTAAAGTGATTTTCAAATTCTGCATTCACTAATGTAAAAAAATAATCCAATTCAGTCTCGCCTGAGAATTGTTTAGCTTGATCTTTGTTTCGAGGCTGCTATTCCTTCCAAAGACTTCTGGAAAATAAACTGCTGAACTTCAAAGTCCTTCGCGAAGATATTTTGTTCTTCTCCTAATTTATTTCTGATAAGCGAGCTTCGTTTAAAGTTATTAAACAGGGAAATCAATAATTCAATTCTCAATTTTATTTTGATGCGCGAACATCAAATTAATTCTTTAAGTCCTGGATGATCCTAAGCATTTTCAACCTCAAAAAGTCTTGACGATGAAAACTTACGCTACTGGAGTATAAGTATTTAGATCTTTATTTCGTGTCTGTTAATTCTTCTAAACACTTCTGGCAAAAGTCACATGGAGCTGAATGCTGTTTAGGATCAGTGATAAGTTTGCACATTTTGAATATTCAAACGAATTCAGAGTCTTTTATTATTACAGTATTATTAAGTTTGTTTTTACTTATGTTTAAACAATTTATTCGAAAATAGAATTACATATTTCTTTGACTTGATTTAAACTTGGACAATGTAATCACTTTCAGTACCACTTACAGTGATGATTTTCTATTCATGCCACATTATTTTCAAATTGTTTCTTAGATTCTCCACAACGAAGTTCGTAAAGTCTGTTTAAATTCAAGGATCAAAAGAATTTGTCATAATTTCTAATATATATTTAATTTTTAGATTTCGTGAGTTATTTAAACATTATTAAATTTATTTTATAATATGCTTTTTATTTTCTCTTTGCAGGTATGTTTTAAATCCAAATTATCGAATAATTTAAAGTAAGTTTTAAGTATATGTATTTAAGCTCGCTTCATTAAAGAAATAAAATTTATCAAATTCAAATTTCATTCTCCAAACTAAAAAAGTGTTGATTAAACGTTTTGGGATTGACTGAAAAATATTAGTTTTTCCATTTGATATTTTAAAGAAAAATATATTCTGCCTAAGATTGTCTAACCAGATAATAAAACATTAATATCTAACCGAATAATTTGTTTTTTTTCCATAAACTAAAAACTTTCCTTAATCTTACGTTCTTTATTCTTAGGCTTTAAATTTCCTATAAGACATATAGGTTTATTATGAGAAACCTATCATTAACTCATTTCTGTTTTCAATGCTTTAGATATCGTTAATGGGTTAAGAGTAAACATTTATTTACTTCTTTATCTTTTAACACTTTAGTAAACAAAGGTTTAGAAATTCCTAACAAATAAACCTTTTATTTTATAATGATGTTGCATAACTGAAAAATGGTGACTAATCGAAAGAACATTTAAAAATGCTTTATATTATAATAAATATTCCACAATAGTTAAGAATTTTTTTAACAAAGTACATAATAACAAAAACTGTCATATGCAGTAGAAATAATCTGAGAAAATACAACTCTGTTGGAAATAAGGAAAATTAACACAACCATAACAACAACAACAATGGAACCTGGCAAGAGTAGCTTTTATAAATAGAAGTGACAAGCATGGGAATAGGAATATGAAAACAAAACAAATGTTATTGTTTGCACAACTTTTGTGTTGTTACTGTTTTTGTAATTTTCTTTTAAATGACTTAGTAATGTGGCAAATTGCAACAGGAGTTTGAGAGCAAATTCAAAAGTTGATGTTGCAGTTTTTTCCTTTCTTTCTCTCTTTCTTACTTGACATAAAGCGGATATATTAAAAATTCTTATTATAAAAAGGGCGACACACTTACATTTATAACTACAAATGCTTAAAGGTAATAAATGAATGTGTAAGTATGTACATACATACATATATACATATGTACATACTCATATACATACATATGGTTAAGTAAGAGAAGAAGTTTACCCCATCTTTAACACTAACAATAATGATATGTTTTTGAAGACAAGAAAGAAACCAACTTTAATGGTTGAGTGCTTTAATTTATGTTTATTTTCAAAGAAAAGGGGATCTATATTCTAGTAGAATACAAAACAGAAAAAAACACTTCAAAATGAACAACAACAGCCAACCATTATGAACTTATAATGGATCATTAGATTAAGGGAATTTACAATTTCCCTTTAAACCCGCAAAAACCAAAAAAATTCTTTTACAATTTTATCATCACACAGCAGCAGATAGACAACATACAGGCTAATTTCTTTCTTTCTCTTTATTCTTTTTTAATTTGAAGTATAAGTATGTTTTAAAAAAAGTTTATTACACTTTTAATCATGCTGACTTTAAAATGGTTTATTTTTTGTTTTAATTTAACAAAAGTCACGTTTTTATTTAACAGAAGAAACCAGCAAAAAAAAGTTACATTTATTTTTTAACATAAATAAATTAACACTTATAAACTAAAAAAAGTTTATTTACCTTAACCAGAGAGTTTTTTTAAACAACAGTTACATTTTTTATTAATATATTTTTGTTTGTTTCTGCATTCAACCATGTCGGCTCTTTTTAACCTTGGGTTGAGGTGGTGTTGCAATTAGGAAATCATGTATGTATGTATCTACATACTTTAATGCTTCTGAGTTCATTATTATAAATTATTTCAAAAATTATTACTTACAGTTAGGGACTTAAGTCTTCATACATACCCAAAATTTCATATTTTCGGCAATTAGAGAGTATTAAAAAAAAAAATTAAATCTATTTTCATTACTACACGAATAAACAGTAAATAAATTCTAAAAAAAAAAACAATTTATTTGAATGTGTTTTTGCAAATTCGAATCGAAGTCTTCGATTATTTTTAGATATCAAGGGTTTTCTGCGTGGTATTCGTCATGCGTACCCTTGATTCCGTAATGCCCTTTGAATAGTTCTTCTATGAACTTTTTTATCCGTAGAATTTTCGAATTAAAATTCTAGAATTTTTTGCCATGTCTCTTAAAATAAGACTGACATTCCTCCTGGATAGTTCTGATCTTGGCTTGTTTTCTACGGAGCCAGTGGTCTTGAATAACAAGATTTTTTACATCGACACTAACTTCTTTACTCATTTTGTTAATTTGTAAAAAATTATTTAACTGATAAACGGCTAAAAAGTAACTCAACAGTCACGTAAACTACCTGAATTGCAAAAAAACTAATGGTATTGAACTGCAACTCTTTTTAAATTATAAATAAAGCAGAAGAGAATGTAGTGTATGAAAACTTTTGTGTCTCTTTATTTCAGGGTTTTTTCATATTTACCGTTATAAGAAAATAAAATTTTTTGCTTTTAATTAAAATGAAATTGAATTTTTTGTTTTTTCTGGTATTCTTTGATTAGCGAATATATGGAATTTTGGGGATGTATGAAGACTTAATTTCCTAATTGTAAATAAAACTGGTACCATTTGTGGATTTTAAATCATTCAGTATTTCGTAGTAGATCTATTTAGCAAGAGCCGAAGGTATGTGGGTAGAACTGAACACTAAAAGTAGTTACTGCTCACTTGAAACCTTTAATTGATCCAGTTATGTAAGAACAACGAAAGAGAGTATTATAAGAAGTAAAGGATAGAAAAGGAAGAAAGTGAAAAAAGAGATAAAGGAGTTTATTACTCTCAGATTAATGTTCGTCACTGGTAATGATGTACTCGTACAGTAGAGCACCATCTCCATTTTGGAATTAATGATCAAAATTAATCTCAGAAACTGCCCAATCGCTGCCGTACACGTAGGAAATTCTTTTAAATAGCATGGATTCCATTTTCTTACTAGCTCTCTATATTAGCTCTATTTAAAGACTGTTAGCAGATTCATAATAAATAAATTTGGCAACTGCGCCTCATCAGCTCCTTTGAAAAATTACCCAAATAATTTCATTAATTTCATCTTAAACTCGCATTAAAATGAGAACTCCTAAAAGCTTGTAAACGATGATTTAACAGTTGGATTACTTTTACAGATAACCAATTACCTACCCTAATCAATGTCTTACATACTATAGAGTTGTATGCTAACTTACGGTCCAAATGCCTTGTCTCCAACTTCAGGCTTTGTGGCAGCCCAGCATTAAATCAGTTAGTAAATCTAGTAAATGTATAAATGTCTAGCTAGTTATTTTCAAAATTCCGAAACTTCCAGTTACTGACATAAATAAATCTAAAACTCATCATTTAAGTGATTAAATTCTTTATCTTAAATACTTTAACAGAATAATAATAAAAAAAAATCCTTTTGTTAAATAGCTTTAACGAAAAATCTTTGTAATACAATATTTAAAAATAGATAGAAAATAAATCTTACAAACAAAAGCGAAAGAAAAACGAAAAGATTAATTGAAAATTGTGCAATGGTTTGCCAAGTTTTTTTTTTCAACAACAGTATCTTGATAGAGATGGTCTCTGGCGTGACAGACGGACAAATAGACATACCTGGAGAGCAAAAAAGAAATCTCTAATGTACCTATGTAGAGGGTAAAATATGTTTGTATTTATTTTAAATAAATATACAGATTTTTTGTATGTTATTTTTGCATAAAGATAAACAACAACTTACTTAAAATGCATTCTTATGTTTAAATAAACTTAATGTCTGTATCTGTTTGACTGTCTATGGTTCTTTCATAATGTCCGTTCCTTGGTGCGCATAAGCAATGCAATATGGTACAATGGCTTGGCATATATGCTTTAAGGTTGTTGGTGTAGTGTTGGGGTTTGTGGTTTAAACTGGGCTGTTTGACTGGCCTTTTGTCTGTTATTCAAAAGACCAACTGACTGACTGACTTGTCAGTTTATAGAATTTGAAATGCTCTTAACTAATTTACCTTACACCTTTTGTTTACAAAAAAAACTCGTAGGTTTCTCTTTTTTTTACATCACCAGGGTGCTTACATCCGCTGCAGACTTTTGAGTTTATTTTTTTCTTTCTGGTGTCTTTTCCAAACAAAGATGATCTGTTAAGATAAAATTGTTCAGAAGTTTTTAAGACAAAATGCTGCTTTAACAAAGATTTCTTTTTTTTGTGTTTATGTTTGGTTTTGGTTTTAAAAAATCTTGGCACAAAACGACCTTGAATTGTTGGTCTACAAATGAGTATACATATGTATGTACATACATGCAACATTTTATTTCGCTTAAGAATCAAGATTAATGGAAATGTAAAAAAATAAAATACAAATCACTGAAAGCTTAACACATACAACTCGTACAACATTTAAATGGCCTCCTCAAAGATATTTTCGTTTTGCATTATTTGTGTGTATGTGTTTTTCTGTTTTCCAAACAAATGGCTTGATAAAAAGAAATCTTTTTTTAAACAAAGATTTTTGTTTGCGTTTTTTTTCCAAATATTGTTTGGAGTGCCTTAGTTTAATTTGGCCTAGAGCAATTATATATTTTTTATGTTTAACAATAGAATACCATGATACCATGACTAACACACATGGCTCTATACACACTTTATGGTTTAAACACTTCAACGCGCTTTGTTGCGTAGAATTATTTGCAAATATATGGTAAATTATAATAATTAAGAAACTGAATGTTGTTTTAAAGCAAGGGTAACATATACATAATAAGTTCTGATGGCGATAATATAAGATATGTGTAAATGCCCCACAGCAAGTAGCGAATGCATACATATTCCGGGTTCTTATGAAATTTTTCTGTGTACAAAACACGCTCATGTTCAAAATACGCTAAAGAAATTAATGAAATTAATTGGAGAATATTCAACATCGTCCTATGAAGTTTGGTATTGAAAATTAGCAAAATTTATCGAGTCGAAGAAAAGTTAAATTGCTCTTCAAAATGCTTCAAACTCGTGCAAGCAGCAAAAATTCTTCAAAATTTATTTATTTAATAGTTATTAATAGTTTTTAAAACAAAAGTTTAATTATATTTTCTCTATTATATTGTATTAACTTTTATTTACAAATCATTCTCAACTGCAGTGACAAGTTTGAATAAGTTTGGAATAAAGATATTTCTTAAATTAAGAATAAATTTTCTTAATTATGTAGAAACCTATAATTCTCAAATTTGTATGCATTGCTTGTCATTAGAGAAGTAGTTTGATTTCAAATCTTTCTCGATTTGCTTCAAAATTCCCGCGTGAACAGGGATTTAGTGTAATTCTTGAATTCTAGTTTAATTTGTTATTAAACAATATATCCTCAAGGCAAGGGACTCTAGAACCGGTGCCTTCTTTAAACATTTTTTATACGAAAAGTATGTGTCATTTTAAATAGGAGTTGGTCTAAGACCAGAACACTCTATGCCAAGTTACGAAATCAATTGTTGAAAAAACTACAATTCTCAAATCATTTTCAAGCGCTTGAATTTTAGGAAGGAGATAGATTTCATGCCATTCTCAATTTGATATAAATAAGGCCACAAGTTTTCTAGTTCTTTACTTTATATCATTTTATTATAGTGTATATCTGACTTCTTTTAGACCAGTCACGGGCAAAATTGAAATTCCCTTTCACATGTGCGTGTGCTTGCGCTACGTTGACACACGTAAACTATAAGCTTACTCCTGTCATCAATAATTGTAATCTCAGAGATCAAACTTAAATCAGTTGCACTTGTGGAAGCAAGGTATCGCTATATAATTCTTTTAGCTCTCTGCTGCTTAACCCATACATATATAAACATGATAGGATATGTTTGCCCATCACTGTTTTTTTACGGAGATAATTTTGGTTGGTATACTCGCGGTACAGAATTCTAACTTGTTTTTAAATACATATATGTATGTTTATAAATTAAATATATAATATCTCTAAAGGAAGTTAGCTGAAATAACTGGTTTCGTATAGTTCTTTAAATAACAGATATCTGGTACTTTAACATGGTGTTTACCTAGTAGAGGATAAATTGACTGCTTTAAAGACAAAGTATAACAATTTTGATTATTTCTATATGTACGGGTATGTAACCTTGATAAATCTATAAGGGCTGGATTTTAGTATACACAAGTGGAATTTCTGAATCAAAGGCCTTTTTAAACTCTAGTACAAATGACTCAGCAAACATTTAAACAAAAGATAAGAACAATTTTTTGAATTGCAAATAAAAATTAAATTAGCCGTATCTTTTTTGCAAAAAAAATTAAATATCATTTGTCAGCCATAACAATTATCGGTAAACAAAATAAATATTTCTTAAATGAGCTGTTTTTTTTCTCAAATAATAAATCAATGATTTTAATAAAATAAGCCGAAAACCAATTAAACAGCCTAAACAATTGCCGAAAAATTTTAATAAAAAATTAATAAATAGAAGGTTATTGTTAAGATGTATGTGTATATTTTTTTCGAAAAATTAGTTTGTTCAATTGGGTTTTATTTAATTATTTTATTTATTTGCTATAAGTAGTTGTTGATAAATTATTAAGTAGATGTTTTTATTTGTTTAAACAGTTATTTGAAAATATAAACAAGTAATAAAATAAATATAGACTTTTTATATACTAAAATTCAAGGTTAAATGTCAGTGAAGTTGTTTAAAAAGAATGTAATTAATTGTATATTATTTTAAAGAAATTTATCATTTATAGTATAGACGGATGAATTTCAAGCGATTTAGTTAAAAAAGTAAATATATTTTAGTAATTAACGGATTAATTTCAGTTTAATTAGTAATTTATGTATAATGTAGATTTTTTATTTAAATAATTTCTGTGTTTAAGCCTTCTTCTGTTTATAAACATACATACATAGTATCATCTCAGTGTAACAATATTAGTTTAGCAATTTGTTGTTTTAGGGATATTCATGGTTTAGGTAGGGATATTTTAATTTCCTTAGCTTTTGTACACATTGTAACTGTTCAGCGTATGGAATGTTTAATTGAAATTTTCTTTTAATTTAAAGATTTAAGTTTAATTATTAAATGAGATTTATGTTTTTTTATAGTTATTTTAAAGTATTTTGTGCTTTTTTATATATATACATATAAATATAAATTATTTGTAAACAATATTTCTTACTTTTTTTTAAGAAAAAGGGCTGCTTTTAACAACTTTAATTAATATTTCTTTAAATATTTACTCTCTGATCTTTGTTAATCAATTTTATAGAGATTATTAAATTACTGAAAGTAGCCGCCGTTATCTTTTCAAATATGAACAATATATGCATGTATATGACGTTTTTAGTTATGACCTTTTTTTATTTGTAAAATATTAATAATTAATAATATGTGGCTGGGTGTCTATTGATTTCCATAATTGTATTAAATTGTAAACAATTTTGTTTTTGAAATTTAAACAAAATATTTACTTAATGTAAAGTATTTATTTATAACAAACGCAGTTTTCAAGTTCATGAACTTGTTTTGTGACAGACATGTGACAAAATATTTGTGTTAAATTTTGAATTATTCCATTAAATTATAAGACTTTTTGTTTGAAAGGGTTAATGGTTTTGTATTGTTTAAGTAAATCTGTCTTAATTACATTTGAAGTAGTAAATAATAAATATTTTTCTTAATTAATTGTTTATCTTTAAAATAATTATTTACCAAAATGTTGAGGTTCTACAAACATAAATTTTAAATTTAATTTTTTTTGTAATGATTTTCTAAAGAGCTGCTGTGTGTTTGTTTGTTGGCTACAGTAAGTGACAAAAGTATTGTAAGAGTTTTAACAAAATAAAATCTCAATAAAAAGGAATATTAGTCTGCAGAGATTTGCAAAATATTATAAGAAAATCAGAAGGTTAGTTACAAAAGTAAAATTTCCTGCTAGAAGCCAGCATTCCAGAACTATTGATAGGTCTTGCTGGCATTATTCTTAAGCTTTGAGAAAGTTATCGATGTCTTTAACAATCTGTATATGCACACAATTCAAATTGCTACAGATTTTGTTTATTTACTTCTGCTGCGCACTGTAACTCTAAAAATCATTACATTCATTTTCACACTCACTTTGGCATTAACAAACTTTACTACTGATGATGCTTATTGTTTAATGCACTTGTTTTCTCGCTCTTTCTCTCGTTTAATTTAAAAATATGTATTTATTGTCAGTGAAATAAACTGAAAAAGAATTGTCAAGTTCAATGTCTTTTCTCAGATTTTCAACTTGAAATTATTTGCTTAAAGATGTGTTTATGAGTTTTTATTGCTGTTTTTTTTTTGTTTTGTCAATGTTGACACCAACATTAATCTTATTTTAAATTAAGACCTGCTGAAAAAAAGCATTTAACAAAAACTTTGTTTAAGGAAATATAGTTTTTAAACAGTAATTATATCATGCCGCAGTAAAGAAGTCGTTTTTTTACGTCACTCCAAGTTTAATAAATAATTGTATTTATATGGTTACTGAGATAAAATGATGAATGGGATGTCATCAATTAAATGTCTAGAACAATAAAACAAATAATTTAACCACAAAAAGTGAAATGAAAAATGGGAACCAAAACTAGGAAGTGGTTTGGAGTCTTTGTGATTAAAGACCAGGAATAGGGTAAGAGGATTTTGAGTTAAAGGTTGGTTGGTTAATGTCAGCTGGACAGGTCATTTATGTATTGGGCGGGTTAAAAAGTCAGCTAGACATGTCACTAGAAAGTATTATCGCTAGTGACAAATGAAACGAGAAAGAACTGCTGTACATTTTAAATCCTTGGGCATATTTCTAGTTCTAACACTTTCATATAAAAGAGCCTTAACATTTTTTTCGTTTGTCTTTTAAAGTTAACAGGTTAATTATAGTCTAGACTTTTGAATTTTAAGTAATATAATTAAAAAATATAAAAATATAGAAATTTCAGTAAATAAATGAATAATTTCAGTTTAGATAGCAATTTCTTTAACGGCATCATAGTTTTGGGATATTTCACCAATGCCATTTTTTGTATACATATCAACTATTAAGTGTATTAATGATAACTTTAAATTTTCCTTGTAAAAACTGCTATGAAAACTATTTATTTCTTTTAATTATAAGATTAATTTTGAAATATAAATAAGATTCATGTTTTATACAGTTTTTCGCAAGCACTTTTAGGATTTATCAGAAATTTAATATAAAGTAAACAATATCTATTTCTTATAAGAAAAAGATTTACTTTTAACAAGTTTAATAAATAGTTATTTTAATATTTAGAAATTCCAATGTTTTTCAATAAATCAAGTAATATAAATACAGTAAATATATATAAATACACTTTATTATTACTCAGTTGTTTATTAACATGAATAAAAAGTACAAATTTAAGGGATACACTTAAATTAAAGTATGCATATATTTTCTTAATTTTTAAGAAAAATTTAAACCATAAATCCATTTTATAATATAATTTTACCAAAATAAAAAGCCAGAGAATTATTTCAAATATTTTTCGTTTAATTTATTAAATTACTAATTTCTTTTGGCGCCAATTAACTTTCTTATTGTGCTTTTTTGGAAACACAATTGAATCTTTAATGTTTAAAATAATTTAATTAAGTATTGACTTTGAACTCAAAAATAAACGCTGTCAAAAGCTATTAAGAAATATTTAATTGTTTTGCATTTTAATTAAAAGCAATAATATAAATCAACAAATAAACAACAAATGCAGTAGTGGTTAAAAAAGCAAATGGGGGAATAAGACCAGCATAATAATTAATAGTCATAAAAAGCCAAGGAAATAATTATAAACTTACAACTGACACTTAGCAGACCCACCCATTACAAGCTTTATTCATCTCTAATTCTTACAATCTTTGTATTCCTCATAGTTGTTGAATGCAGGCTTTCATTGCTGTTTTGTAAGAAAAAAAGTTTATTTTTAACATCTAAAAAATAATATACCTTTTTTTAGACTTTAAAATTTTAAGAAGGGACTTTTTAACAAATAAATTATTTTTTTGAAACAGTTATTTATTTGCTAATAAACAAAATTACATCTCAGTGCAACATTATTGTTGCCATTTTAGTTGTTTTGGGATATTTTATTAACCGTATCGTAGTTTTGGGATGTTTCAATCTTCCCAGCTTTTGTATATATTGTGGCTTCATTGTATTAATGTTTACTTTAAAAGTTCTGTGGAAAAATGGTAACAAAAAGTATTTATTTATTTCAGTAAGAATATTTAAGTGTAAAAAATAAATTAGATTAATGTTTGTCTTAAGTACTTTATGATTTATAATAAATTAAATATGAAATAAACAATATTTACTTAGTTCATTATGAAAAAGGGCTGCTTTTAGCAACACTTTATATTTATTTAAATGATCTTTGATAATCAAAAGTAGGTTTGCTTTTAGACAAAATTTTCATACAAAATTTTCTTAAAGTACATTTGAAGTCTACTTTAATATTTTCTGAATAAGACAGTATAACTCTGCAACTACTCTAAATCAAAACAAGTGAACTATAATTATCATTATTATACGAGTATGTTGTGGTAAAATTAACACTTGTCCTCAAGGAATATAATTTCTGTCATTGTACTGAAAATTAGTGTTATTAAATACTGACCTTATAATTATTTCCTATTTATAACACAATATCAGGGAATTGGTTTTTAAATCACAGCAGAATAGGTTTACTACACAAAACAAAAATTTAACAAATGACCTACAAAAATAAATTAAAAAAAAAAAAAATTTTTCAAAAATTTTAATCGAAGTTGCCTTCAAGTTAAATATACAATTTATTTAAAAATAAATTGTTACACTACATTTATTTTTGAATATTTATGTTATATGTCTTACATAGCTTTCCGTTGGAAAGCATAATGCAAAATCACACAAAAATATTCAAAGAGACACTAGACACTATTTTTAAATAAATTGTATATTTAACTTGAAGGCAACTTCGATTAAAATTTTTGAAAAATTTGTTTATTAATACTCGTAAGAGGAATAATTCTCATTTAATTTATAATTAAAAAAAGTTAAATATACAAAGTTTGAAAATAAAACACTATTAGACACAAAGAATGCTGATGACGGCTTTAGCAGGCCAGAAAATGCATTACATTTTGCTAGTGTCTCTTTGAATATTTTTGTGTGATTTTGCATTATGCTTTCCAACGGAAAGCTATGTAAGACATATAACATAAATATTCAAAAATAAATGTAGTGTAACAATTTATTTTTAAATAAATTGTATATTTAACTTGAAGGCAACTTCGATTAAAATTTTTGAAAAATTTGTTTATTAATACTCGTAAGAGGAATAATTCTCATTTAATTTATAATTAAAAAAAGTTAAATATACAAAGTTTGAAAATAAAACACTATTAGACACAAAGAATGCTGATGACGGCTTTAGCAGGCCAGAAAATGCATTACATTTTGCTAGTGTCTCTTTGAATATTTTTGTGTGATTTTGCATTATGCTTTCCAACGGAAAGCTATGTAAGACATATAACATAAATATTCAAAAATAAATGTAGTGTAACAATTTATTTTTAAATAAATTGTATATTTAACTTGAAGGCAACTTCGATTAAAATTTTTGAAAAAATTTGTTTATTAATACTCGTAAGAGGAATAATTCTCATTTAATTTTAAAAAAAAAAAAATAAATGAATATACAACACAGACAAACAAATTTGTCTCTGTTTTTCTGTACCCAACAAAAACCTTTTTTTTTGTTTTTATTAAATCATGATTAAGTTCACGTATACCTTTTCTTTAACTCAACTATTTTTTTAACTTTTTTTTTTTTTTTTTTTTTTTTTTTTGTTGCAAATTTCAATTGTTTAAAATTATTTCCTATTTCTGAACAAATTTTATCAGCTCTCTCTTATTTATTAATTATTGGCTTAAAAAAACACTTTGCATTCTATTGTAGTTATTTAAGCGTTTTTCTTCAGGCTTTAATATTTTATTTGAATATTGTCTGTTTTTGAAATCTTTATTGACCTTTTTCTTTTTTGTAATTTTTTAGGTTTTAAATTTTTTTCCTATTTTATTTCATTGTTAATTAATTTGAATTTGTTTTTAATTATATAAATGATTAATTATGTTTGTTTCTTTGTCTCTTTGCAGGTAAATTTTCTTAATGCTGGTTAGATTTTCTAAAGAAAATCAAAGAAGTGTTTGATTAATGGTAAAAGAAAATTTGTGTTGATTTTAAATACTAATAGTAGATACAATTAAAGCTGGAAGCAACTGTAAAATCAGTTTTAAGTCCAGTGGCATCTAACTGAATTATAGTTGTTTTACACTTAATAGCAATA
The DNA here is from genome assembly GCA_916048285.2 of Bellardia pandia. Taxonomy (NCBI): domain Eukaryota; kingdom Metazoa; phylum Arthropoda; class Insecta; order Diptera; family Calliphoridae; genus Bellardia; species Bellardia pandia. Next base: position 18,930,499 of record OU696532.1, on the reverse strand, counting down.
ACATTTTTCAGTAAAAAAGAGACATTCTTTTTAAATATATTTCAATATATTTTATTTAAAAGTTAAAATTAAAACAGATTATTATAGTTGCAATTATAGTTGCATTGAAGTCAAATTTAAACAAAATGTTCACAAGGGTTTGAAGTTTTAGGTCTTTAGTTCTTATTGGGAGCATTTTAAAGACAAAACTGTTTTTGGAAGCAACAATTTTAAAATTTTAAGTTTTGTTGTGAAGTTTGAAATCCAATTGTCAGTATTGGACAAATTTAGAAACTATTTTAATAAATTTAAGGTTGGTGCAGAACAGTTTGAAACAAACAATTAGTCTTTATGTTTTTGATGTGTTATTGAAATTTGGATGATTTGGATATTAAATTTGATTTTTCTAAAATTTAATACACTCTTATTATAGTTATTTTTTAGCATTTCTTTTAAAATGTGAAAAAAATCTGTTCAAAATCAGATTCAGATATCATATAATATTTATAAATACGTAGTTATAAATACATAGCTTCAAATTCCAAATTATAGTTTAAACCTTAGTATAACAGTTAAACAACTACTGCTATTTTTTTTTAAGTTGTTTTATAACAGTCTAAAATCTAGTATAACAGTTTTAAATTATGATGTAACAGTTTAAAATTACTATGACATCTTCAAATTAAGTATAATAGTTTTAAAATTTTGTATAATAGTTGAAAATCATAGTATAACAGTTTCATATTTAATATAACAGTTTCAAATTATAGAATATCAGTTGAAAAATAGTATAAGAGTTATATATTTTAGAAAAACAGTTTTAAATTTTTGTATGACACTTTCAAATTATAGTATAACAATTTGAAATTAGTATGACAGTTTAAATATAATTGTTTAAAATTTATTATATTAGTTTTACATTTTAGTATAACTGTATTAATTTATTATATAACAGTTTAAAATTATAGTGTAACAATTTTACATTATTGTATATCATTTTTAAATTACAGTATAATAATTTTGAGTTCTAATATAACAGTATATTAATAACATTTACAAAACTGTTATATTTGCGCAATTTCATATATGTAAATATTTCAAAATAATTGTTTGTTTTATTTAAAAATATTGTACAATATTTTAAAGAGTAATTAATTTGTATAACACTTTGAATTTGTATAGAAAAACTCTTACCTCTATTTCATAAACAACATAACACTTTCTTCTAAAACTTTTATATTACCTCAATTGCATTTAAAATTTCCTTTTATATTTCATTTATTTCATTCCTTTTTCCAGTTTACAGAACAATTCCCCTTAATATAAAAGTTTATTTCGTATGAAAGCTTTTAAAAACAAAGAAAAATCTATTTTAACCTTATAAGATTTTAAAGAATTTTCATGCTATCTTTGAACAAAATTAATCACTCAAACTTCAATTAGCTGCTGGTCGCCACAAATATCTGGCCAATTTTTTTAAGCGTTGATATTTATGTGTTAAACTCGAAAAATATTCACTACTTACGTTTAAATATGGCTAAAAATGTTTAAAGGAAAAAAATTATGTTTTTTTCTAAATAATTATAGTTGTTGTCATTTAAACTAAAACCGCAAAAAAGCAACAACAATAACTTGTATATAAGATGACTTACACTAAAACTCAACTCTTAATCACAACATGTTTCAACTAATTTTATGTCCAACGCGGAGAATGCGGCTGCGCTGCTGGTCAATTTCATGGCGGCAACAACGGAATTATTGTGGTCTGGTGGTAATAGTGGGGGTTTGTATTCATCCTCTCTCCCTCCTCTTTAAGCCTAGGCGCCATTAAAATGATGACGATCTTGGTAAGGAGAAATATTAGAAAACAATTTTAAAGATTTGTTAAGCAGAGACAATGAGACATTAAATGTTGCTGGAAAGAAAAAAAACTAAAACACAGTTGTCATTGACATCAAGGTATAGCGGCGGCAAACCGAGACTTTTACAAAAAACATTGTTGCAAGTTGGTTTTTTCTGTTGTTGTTTGTTGGCTTTAGGCAGTTTGGTTTTCATAAAATGTATGACAACTTTTCACACACTCATACTTCATACTCTTCTGAAAAGCATGTCTATAGCCGCCAATATTAAATTTGTTGCAAGTAGAATTTGTTGTAACAACATTAAATCAATAGTGATGCTGGCAAAAAAAAAAAAGCCAATTTTACATGTTTTAGTTTGAAACTTTGTTTGCTACAAATCGATACAAAATCTTAAAGCAACTTGCTGGTTTGTTCTTGTTTAGCAAATGCTGTTGCTTTAACAAAATCTGGGTGTTGAGTTTCATTTTTATTACAATGTTGTCGGTAAATTGATGACATTTATTAATTTTCGTTGATTTGTTTTCAATGTTAAATTTTTCTAACAATAATTTTTAATTATTTTTTTAAGCGCTTTGCACAGTGTGTTTATGGGACAAAAGGGTTTTTTGACATAATTTTGCTCAGGAGGCTTCTTGTAAGTATGTTAATTGTAAAAAACTTTGTGAAGGTCCAAGTTGTTTACAGATCCCGATAACGGATCAATACACTTGACATGTTTTTAAGAAACTGGTTTTAAATTGTAGTATTACAGTTTAAAATTATTGTATAACAGTTTCAAATTATTGTATAGGTTTATGTTATTGTATAAAAGTTAGAAATTAAAGTATAACAGTTTAAAATTGTATTGCTACAGTTTCAAATTGTAGTATAACAGTTTAAAATTTTATTACAACAGTTTAAAATTATATTATAAAGGTTTAAAATTGGTATAACAGTTCAGAATTAGAGTATTACAGATTCAAATTGTTGTACAACAGTTATAAATTGTAATATAACAGTTCCAAATTGGTATAACAGTTGAAAAATCTATTACAACAGTTGTAAATTGTAATATAACAGTTTTAAATTTAGTATACAGTTTCAAGCTGTAGTATAACAGTTATAAATTGTAAAATAATTGCTTGAAATAGTAATGTAATAGTTTAAAATTTAGTATATTAGTTTCGAATTTTAGTATATTAGTATTAAATTCGAATATAACAAATAAAAATAGATATAACAGTTTAAATTTAGTATAACAGTTGCAAAATATATTATGGCAGTTTCAAATTATAGTATAACAGAATTAAATTGTAGTATAAGTTTCGTATAGCAGTTTAAAATTTAGTATAACAATTGCAAAAATATATTAAGTATATAATTTATGTATGTATATTAAAATTAATGTCTAACAGTAGAAAAATTGGTTACAGTTTCTAAATTGTACTATAACAGTTTTATTTATTTATTTAATTAAGTCTATGGATACAATCCTTACAGACTAAATATTAATCAACAATTTTCTTAATATAACTCAAATTACACATTCAAACTTAATATAATATTGCGTTTAATAACATCAATATTTAAAGAAAAATCTATAAAGTTAAACATTTCATTAAAACAACAACATAATTTCCTAAACGGATCTGCCATCTCATAGTTTGTTCGAAAAGTTTTAACATATAGTGGGTTATTGAATCGTAATGTGCGTTGAGGAACATTCAATGATATTTTACTTAATAGAAAATTTGATGAAATATTACCATTTAAAAGATTTACAAGAAATGAAACGTTAAGCATAATTCTTCGGCTTTTTAATGTTGGTAGTCGAATCAAAGCAAGTCGTGATGAATATGATGGAAGCGCAGAGTATCCTCGATAAACATCTCTTAAACAAAAAATTAAAAACTGTTTCTGAACAGATTCGATAAGATTAATGTGAACGTTATAGTAGGGGTCCCATACAATTGAGCCATACTCTAAAATCGGTCTTACAAGCAGTGTTGCCAATTTAGCACTTTTAGTGCTAGATCTAGCACTTTTTAAACTCATTTAGCACCAAAAAAAGTAATCTAGCACCTAGCACTTTTTTTTAGCATTTTTAAATATTTTTCTAGCATTTTTAGCATTTTTTTAAATTTGTGGTATTTTAATAATTTTTTAATTATTTTTCCGCAAAAATATCTTTAACAATTAAGTTAATTTGTGTTTTAAATTAAACTATGTATATAAATATGCATTAAAAAATACATAAACTAACCCCTTCTTTATTTAAAATTACCAGACAATATAAAAGTTTTACAAAATACAGATTTTTTTTCGGTCCAAAACGTTTTAAGTTCCCAAAAAGGCGAAATTTTACCAATTTTAAAATTATTTTGTATTAGCGAGGAACAAATTGGAAAAATAATTGACCAATATTCCAGCATTCAATATATAAAATGGATTAATAAAAACAACACAGTATCTTTCTGGGCAGAGGTAAAAGTATATAGAGATGCCGGAGGTAACAAGAGATTCGAGGAAATTGCCAATTTTGTTTTAAAACTTCTCAGTCTTCCGTGGTCTAATGCGGACGTTGAAAGTGTGTTCAGTCAAATAAACATCGTAAAGACAAATATAAGAAACCGATTACATTACATTCTGTTTTAGCAATTAGGTAATTGTTAAATTTTAATTTCTTAATTTTATGATATAATTTAAAAACATTTTAGATACGGATTAAAAGGAAGAGGAAAGTGTTGTTGCCAATATGATGTCCCAACGAATTTTCTGAAATTAATTGGATCTAGTGAAAGTTATTATAATAATAATAATGATGATAATGACTGGAATTTTTAAATTCATCAAATTATTTTCGTGATCTTAAAACTTATGTGATAAAATATGAATTTAAAAAGTTAATTTTTAAATAGTAATGTAAAGACTTTTTGTTTTTTAAGAATTTACTTTCGATTTTTGTTTTTAAAAATGCATAGAACATTTTATTTTAGATTTTTTTTTAAGAAAAGTTGTATTTTCAATTTCTTTATTCATATTTAAGTATGAAAATGAATTTTAAAGAAATACATATCTCATAGTTTACTATAAAGCCAATTTTTTTTATTTATTTTTGTTAGCACTTTTTTTTAGCACTTTTTTTAAATTTTTAGCACTTTTTAGCATTTTTTTGAGAAAAATCTAGCATTTTTCCCCAATAATGATTTGGCAACACTGCTTACAAGTGACGTGAATAATCTTTTAGTGATAAAGGGGTCCTTAAATTCTTTTGCCCATCGTTTGATGAAAGCCCAGATACCTCGAGCTTTATTAACAGCCATCGTAATATGTTGTACAAAGTTTAATTTTCCGTCCAACAAAACACCAAGATCCATAATAACGCTTACTGACTCCAGTTTATGACCACTGATATAATAGTGACCAACAGCGTCACGCCTTCTCGAAAAAGTCATGTGCTTGCATTTTTTGAGATTAAGTTCCATTAAATTAATGTAACACCAATTATAAAAATTATCCAAGTCCTTTTGGAGATAACTATGATTAAATTTATTACAAGTATTTTTAATTGTTTCAAATTTACTTTTGCAGTTATAAATTATATAATAGTTTTAAAAGATTCTATAACAGTTAATACCAGTTTCCTACTGTTCTTCAGCCAAAAAACTTTGTAAAAGAGCTATATAACACAATTTCCTTTATACAATTTGGTATTTGTTAAGTATAGCAAATTATTCTAGTATAACAGTTTTAAATTACAAATCCTTGATCATGATTTTTCTATCATTATCAAAATATATCCCACTGTATGTGGTTAGCTAAATGCACGCACACTCAAAAGAACTGATTCACTAAAAAAAATTTAAACTCAATTCAGCAAAATTTAAATAAAACTAAACATTTTTCAAGAAATATTTCCTTAACCTAACTGTTGGCAAGTTTTAAAGCAAACAAACACTTTTACCACTTATTGTTGCAGCAGCAACATTGTTGCAGTGATGTGGTTTCAGCAATTCCACTTCATTGCCAGTGTAAATAGTCAAGGAAAAAAACAGAAAAACTTTGTACAAGCTAATGGATGACAGAATCTCTAGGTTACATGTATGTGGTAAATAAAATGTATGCAGTAAGTATGAGCTCTGAGTGTAGCCCCGTCTCGTTTATTACAATAAATTTTATGTCTTGTCTCAAATGTTGGCTAAAGTTTGTAGTAGTTTCTAGCTGCATTACAAATATATACATTGTATGACAGCAACAACAAATATGTACTTATATTTGTTGTTACTGTCATTCTTTGTCATAAGTTATTGACCGACCGATATAAAACCAACAAACAAACTTACAGTCAGTCACACTTAAATTGTTGGGGGAACAACAAACATTTTTTGCAAGTTGCCATGACTGTTTGTTTCGAGCAACAACTATATCCCAAGAGAGAGATATGGGAAACTCAAATAGTGATAAAAATGTAAAATTTTATATATACATATGTATGTAAGTTTATGCATAAATTTTCTCTTATTTCTTTTATATTTCCCCAACAAAATTTTCCCTAAACCAAGTTAGCTTCAAAGTATGTAGATATGAATTATCTTGTTTTTTAATATAAAATATAAACGATTAATATTTTTAGTTGTTGTTGTTTTTGTTGCTGCTGCTGCTAATATTTTTGTATGACCAATATATTAATATTTATTTATTGTTTGCATGACCGTGATTTTTGTTAAAGGAAAAGTTTATTGGCTGGCGGTTAAATTTTGGTGAAAAAGATAAATAGAAAAAAACGCAATCAAAACGAAATCTTTTTGAAAAGAAATTTGTTAAAATTTATTGTTAACAAGTCTGGTCTTGACTTGTTTTGTTTTGTTTCATTGTTGTTGGGATGTTTATTTAAAAGGAATGATGAAAATTGTGAAAATTTCTCTTACTACTGACATACAACTTTTGTGAGAAATATAATTACATATGTACTTTTTAAGTTGTAACAAACTATTTAGATGAGTAAAGAGTAATAACTTTAATATTGTTTAAATTAAATGAAATTAAAATTATAACCATAACTAAATTAAAAAAAAAAGAAAATGATGGGTACTGATTAGTTAACTCCACATTGATTTGATTCTAACTGCTGTATTCATAAAAAATAAAGTAGGTTTGAAGTGTGCTTTTAGACAAAATTTTCATACAAAATTTTCTTAAAGTACATTTGAAGTCTATTTTATTTTTTTTTGCATAAGGCTGTAAATATTTTAGACACTATGTATTTTGTTTAACTCATTTGTTATCAATATATTTTTTTAATTAAAAATAAACAATTAAGTCTTAAAAAAGACTGTTACTTGTTTGATAAATGCTTACTTGTAAAATAAATTTCCAATAACAACCAACATTTCTACATCTATATAGAAGTCTAATAATATTTTAGTTTAAAATATACATATATTTTTCTTTAATGTTTTGAAATGATCACCGGTTACCCAGTAAGGTATTCAAAAAAAAAAAAAAATGGTTACTCGTTATGGAAATGGTTACTTGCTAGCAAAATGCGGCATAAGTAACTAACTATAACTAAATAACTATATTGAAATCTATTTATATTTTCAAACTGAATATAAATTATTGATAAATTTTTAAAAAAGGTTACCGGTTACTGGTTTTCAAACACAATTCACTTATTATAGTATACAGTAAATATTTATTAGGTACAAAAAGTAAACCTTAAAGGTATTTAGAAAATGGTTACTCGTTAAATAAATGGTTAATCACCCATAGTTATCAAATTTTAAGTTTTGCGGGCATCTAAATAGTAATCTCTTCAATTTGGATAATTAATTTTTGATACATTTGTAAAAATTAATACTTTTAAAATTATTCTATTCCGCGGCGTATTACTCGTACTATACTCTTCTACACAATTTCCTTATTCTTAGTAAACATTTATTAGGTACAAAAAGTAACTCTGAAAGGAATTAAAAAAACGGTTACTTGTTAAAGAAATGGTTATTTTTTGGCAAAATGACCCAGAGAAACCAAAACAAGCTATATAGACATCTATTTATACTTAGGCAAAAAATACATATACATACATACATATAAGTATTTTTGATAATTTTTTTCAAAATGGTTACCGGTTACTCTCTTTCAAAATGATGTATTTCCACAAATTTTTCATATTATATTGCTCTATATAATTTACTTATTCTTAAAAAACATTAATTTTATACAAAGAGTAACCATTAAGGTTCTTTAGGAAGTGATTACGCGTTAGAGAAGTGGTTACTTGTTGGCAAAATTACTCATGGTAAAGAAATGGCAAAATTGCTCATAGCAACAACATTTCAGATTTTTCTAGCACCTGTAAAGAAATCTTTTAATAATTAGCGAAAAAATTATATTTTTGAATTTTTAAAAATGGTTACCGGTTATTCGCTTTCTACATTATGTAATTCCACATATTTTACAAACTACTGTGCTCTATGTATGTAATTAAATTATACTTAGTAATCAATTTAGGCCCTAAGGGCTTACAATCTAAATAAATAAAATAAATAAATAAATAATAAAAAAAAAAAAATTACTTGTTTGAAAATGTAACGTTTCAGGCACTTAAGAAAAGGGTTACTCATTAAGGAAGTGGTTACTTTTTGAAAAACTGCCAATTAGAAATCTAACTTTGCGGTTTTCTGTCAAATAAAAAGAAATATAATGAAATTTAGAAACAAAATAATTAGTATATATTTAGAAATAATTTTAAAAAACGATCAACAGTTAACCACATCTATAGTGAGCTAATTCCAGTTATTGCTGATTCTACTCTACAAAATATGTATTATTAATTTGTGAATGTTAAATTATATTCCCACAAATTCGTTTTTATAGCTTTATTATAAATGCTTGATTTCGTTTTAATTATACTTTTGTGTTTATCTGTTGTTCTTTTGTAAACTTTTTGTTTTTCAAACTAACTAATCTTTTTAAATTAATATCTGTATATTTTAACCCATATTTGTAAAACGTAATGAACTTTTTTCCGTATAATTCAGAGCACGTTACAAAGTCCATTTCACAACAAATGCTGCAATTCTCTAAGAAACTTATAAAACGCAAAATATTGTTCTCTATAGAGATAAAAAACTAAAAAGATAAAAAAAATATTTCTACTATTAAGTATTTGTGTAAAGTATTTTGTTTACAAGACAATTGTACGAAATAGATAAATAATGGAAATGAACTCGTGAAATAAAATAATAGATAAATTCATTTAATGATTTTACTAATTATTTGCCATTTTATTTCATTCAAACTTAGACCAAATTGTCTAAACACTCATACTATATTTAATGTATTTAAATATTTTAAAGACCCTGATGTTAATGTTATTGCCGCTAACATTTATTATCCACCTTTGACCCTACATACTGCTCTATCATGTGTCGTTTTTTTGTAAGCAGAAAGGGTGGAGGGAAGGAAGAGCTACAGACTTAGGCATGACTATCTTATATTTTTTTTTTTGCCTTCAAACCAAAAGATGACTGACTTTTGGAGAATCTTCATTTAAGCAAAAAAAGAAAAAATAACATGAAAAATAATAAAAACAAAACAAAAAGTAGTTGTCAGTGCTAGATAAAGAGCGGTGAAGTGGTTTTGTATTTTTAAGGCCGGTTAAAAACTTTAAACATTATTACTAGAGCACTTCAAAACTAGAAAAAAAAATATAACAACAACTGTTAAGAGTTATAAATACAACAACTATGTTGTACAATGTCTGTACAACAGTTCAACAGACTTTATAGAGCTTCATCATCATCATTACAACAAGTATGAAACATTAAGCAGATGCTGGAGCTGCTGCCTGCCTGGTTTTGGTAGCCTTAAAGTTTTACAAACACACATTTGCAGCACAGCCCTCACTTCGCACGCTCTCTTACTTACTCATTCACTCACTCACTCGGCATAGCTTAGCTCAGCTCACTTAACTCACTTGAAACGACCTTTGAAAATATGTGAAGTTGGCAACGTCAATCTTATGTCTCTTCTTCTTCTTGCTGTTTATATGGGTGTTTGTTTTTTTTTTTTTTTTTTCTTAAACGCAAAAATTTTAGAAAAAAGAAACCTTGTAGTCTTTACGTTATTTTTTTCTGGTTAAACTAGCAGCTGCTGCTTCAAATTGTTAGTCTGTCTGTTGCTCGTTTGTATTTTCTATTTTAACTTACATTTGAAATGTATTTGTTGTACGTCACAGTGGGACCAGACAAAAATAATTTGTCAACTAATTTTGTAACTTAGTTTCTTTGTAACTTGAAATGTTCTTATAATTGAACTTTAAAAATAATTTCTTTCTTGGTATGAGGCGCCAAAATTGGCCACCTCAAATGTGTAAAACATTTAAGGCCTTGTAACAGGAAAAATCGTATATCTTTGCAACTTGGAAAGGCTAGAGAGGAGGTGTTGTAGATTCAGAATACGGCCTTTAAAGTTGTCCATCTCATATCTGTAAAACTTCGCAAATTTTAGAATAGAATAATATTGTAACTCTCACAAATATTAAACGATTCTAAAGATTTAACTTGAAACCGCTTGTTTTTTTGACACTTCGAACGTTTATATTACTTCAAGAGTTTTAAGCCCAACTTTGAGTTCGCCTCATTAAATATAAATGAAACTTTCGCAAATATGGAACGATTGCAAAGCCAGATGGTTGTAAATTTGGAACGTCAAAAGAGAGGAAAAATCGTGAGTTGCAAAGTAGAGAGAGTTGAAGTTTTAGAATATTGTCTTGGATCTGAGTTATAAGCACACACGATGCTACAGTGGTTTGAGAAACTTTTTAGGTGTATGAAATATGAAAGTTTTCTAATGTGCATAAAGGAAGACCTCAGCATTCAGAATATTGTGTTTAAAGTTAAGAGTTTTAAACCCAAACGCCGCTACTGTGGGACAAAATTCACATTATTGGCTTTGTAAATTCCATTAATATGAAAGTATATTAAAGCCTATGGTTTGAGACTTGCAACGTCAATGGAGAAAGAGTTGAAGTTTCGGAATATTGTCTTTGTGGATCAGAATTTTAGGTACAAATTGCGCTACAGGGGGCAGGAGCCCTTACGAACTTTCTCAAATATGAAAGCTTTATGGGCTTTCTTAACTTTCGCAAATATTTAACGTTCTACGAAACTTGGAGTTAAAACAAATGAGTTAAATTTTCATAATATTGTCTTTGTAAGTGTGAGTTTTAAGCACAAACTGAGCTACCTTGGCCTGAAGTTGGAAATCACAGTTGCAAAACATTGGCGGATTTGTATCAGTCTCAAATATGAATCGATTTGAAAGACTAATAAGAACTTGTTCCCTTCAAATTTAGAACGTCAATAGAAAAACAGTCGAAATTCAGAATATTTTCTTTGAAGTTCTAAGTTTTAAGAAGAGACTGCCTTGCAATGCTACCTCAAATGAGAAGAACTTTGCACGCCATCTACATGAACAGATTTGAAGTATTTAACAAAAAGATCTTGGCTTTTATGATGTCTGGAACATCAATAAAGGGAGAAATAAACTTTCAGAATATTGTCTTTATCGCTGAGAGTTTTAACACAAACGGCGTTACCGTATTCCAAACTGGGGCAGCTCCATTATTGACTGCCTTGTAACACTCGCAAATAAGAAATTTGTCCATTGAGAAGGGGTTGAGTTTTCCGAATATTGCCTTTAAAGTTGTGAGTTTTAAGTACAAACTCCGCTACAGTGGGTCAAAGCTGGACACCTCTAGTCTGAAAAATCCTTCTGTCCTTGTACAATTTGCAAATTGAATAAATTTTATAGCTTTAACAAGAAAAAGCTTGAACCTCCTTACAGTAGGAGTTAAACTTTTAGAAAATAGACTTTAAGGTTGTGGGTTTTATTTACAAAGGGCGCCTAAGTTGTCCAAATCATATGAGAAAATGTTTGTGACTTACAGTTTTGAAATTACAATTACAAAATTTAACAAGGAACTGTAATTTCATTGTGAGACAATTAAAGCGATAGGAAAATGTAAATACTTTTGGCTCACTTTGACTATATTTATTACCAATTACTTTGCGTTAGAACGCACCACTGTGCAATATGTGCATAGAGTTACGTTTTGTCTTAGTTACTTTAATTACAAGAACAATGTGTTTTAAACTGTCTTATAAAACGCTGGTAATATAAGATGCAGCTAAAGTTGGTAACATTTTGAATTGGAGTTAAAATATTTAATTAAAAACTGAAAACTGATGATCCATCTCCAAAATTCTTTGCTATTTGTCTAAGCGAAACATGCAAACAATAACTGGTTCCATAGACGATAGAGAATACATTGCATAGGAATCACAAGTTTCCATCTTTACTTAAATACTTAAAAAAAATCAGTTCAACTTTGAGCTACTAAAGCGGGTCTAAGTTTTTATTTTCTCGAAAAATATTTTGAGGATTCAACAATTGATGTTCCAAATTGTATATAGATCTGCTGAGTAATTTCAAAGTTCCATGTGATATAGTAATGAAGTTGAACTTCTCGAAATACCGCCTCCTCTGATCTTTAACCCTAGCCAACTTAACAGATCCCATCATTACACATTTCTTCATATGTTGCTCACAAAAAACTGAAGAAAAAAATGTAAGTTGCTATTGCATATTTTCCAAAAAAAAACAGCATTTTCAATGTGCGTGAATACAGTCACACACTGCACATTAAAATTTATGCTTGAAAATGAGGCTTATGGGTGAAAATATCTAGAGTTTTACGCCATAATGACGACGACGATCATCAGTATCAGCGGTGTTGATGCAGCAAACATTCATTGGCATTCTCTTAACGTCTTTAATGGCTCGTTCATCATTTTCCTAAAAAGCTGCGATTAAGAGAGAGAAACAGAGGTGGGTAGCTTGGTTTTTCTTTCAAAGTCATGCCAAAAGCATCCGCTTCGATCATGTTTAAAATATCACTTAGACTTGTGACAGTAGTGCTGCATTTCTTTTTTTTTTACAATATAAAATACGAAATGAAAAACGTGAAAACTATAAATGTGATGAGTGTGTGTGTGATTTTAAACAATAATTTTTCTTCTTTTGTGCGTTTTTTGAGAAAGTATTTCACATTTTGAATTTAATAGTTTTATGTTGGACTGTGTGTGTGTGTGTGTGTAAATTTTAATGCGAAAGTTTTTGCTGCTTTTGTGTGATTTTTTTGTTGTAAAAAAATGTTATTGTTATATGAAAATATGTGCGTTTGAAACCTTTTTTGTTAAATATAGTTTTTCAATTGTTTCTGAACAATTGCATCCGTGATTGAGGTCTTATGTTGGGTGGTTCAATGGGGAAATTTTATGTTTTTCTTTTGTTGTTTATGTAGATTAGATTGTAGTTTCTTTAGGATCTATACAGATTTCTTCTTCCCTATTTAAAATCATAAATGTTAATGAATGTATTCGTTATATTACAATATTAGATATTAAACTGGGGAGTTAGTTTATTCTCTTATCACATGTGCCGTTTCTACTCTGAGATAAATCGCTAGATCAACGAAGTCAGAATATTTCTCATTCGAATTTCACAGTTCAAACAAATTGTCTTTGTGGATCTGAGTTTCAAGTACAAACTGCACTACTCGGCTTGTAACTTTTGCAAATGTCAATCGTTTGTAAAAACAATTTCTATGAAACTTGGTAGCTCCATACAGAAGGAGTTGAAGTTTTATAATATTGCCTTTGTAGATCTGAGTCGGCTACTGTGGGCTGAAGTTGGAAACCTCAAATGTGAAAAATACTGGAGGATTTTTATTATTCTCAAATATAAACCGATTCAACAGATTTAACAAGTAAGAGCTTGTTGCTTTCAAATTTGGAATGTCGAACTCTTAGAATATTGTCTTTGAAGCTGTGAGTTTTAAGAAGCGACATCCCTACAATAAACGGAAATTTGCTACGTCAAATGAAGAGAACATATGAAAGGTCGATCAAAGAAAAGGAATACATTCATTGTCGATCCATTCCACTCTAAGAGAAATCGCAAGATCAAGGTAATAAGAGAATATTTCGCTAACAAATTTAACAGTTCAGCCAAAGGAAAAGAAGGATTACGTTCATAGTCAATCTGTTGCAAACTGAGAGAAATCGCGAGATCAAAGTAATCAGCGAATATTCCCAAACGAGTTTCGTATCAGTCTAAGATTCTTTAATAGTGATTTAAATTATTCCGAATAACGAAATTGGCTTACAACTCGTTCCTAATTGTCATGTTAATAGAAATTTATTCTGTTCATTACAACTGAAATGGGAGATAGGGTTTCTTAATAACATATTTAGTTCATTAGCACTTTTTCGAACACTTAATCTACAATTCGTGCCTTAAAATTTCAGTTCATTTTATTTTTTCTGCAAAATTTAGCAATATATCAACTACACACACAACATTCTTGCAATCAAGAACATTTGTGTTATCTTAGATCTTTTTTTGTTGCTAATTCAAATTTAAACAAGTTAAAAAAAAGCCGTTAATTATTATAATTCTTTAGTTGTTATTTGTTTTTGTATTCAACTTAACCTTCAAATCAATATTAAATTAAGCCAAAGACAACAATGTACACAAGTAGTTAGTATAGTGGCTGCTGGTATTTTTATTATAATTTGCCAGTACCGAGAGTTGCAGAAAATGAGTGAGTGTATGTGTTTTGTTTTTTTATAATTTACTACTATTAAAAGCATTATTTATATTAATTATAAAGCCAAGATATAGTGTTAGACTTGAAAAGATAATAATAATAAAAAAACAATGCATAAGAAAAAAACCTGGCTTAAAAATAACTTTGTCGAATAATTATGAAACACATTTTTACTTAGTGTTTGGGTTCTATTTGTTCAGCATCTTTTTATAATGGCTGGTTCGGCACGGCACGTTGGACGAATGAATGGTTGCATATGATGTGATCTTGACTTGGTTTTTATTTTCATTGTATGTAGTTCAAATATCAAAAATATTTGATTTCAATGCGAGATTTTCTTGAATTTGTTTCTTTTTTTAAGTATTGTACTGTGAAGATTATATTGTTTAGCAAAAAAATTTCAACTTCTTTGTTTGTTACTTTTTTCTTCTTCTTTATATGAAGGTGTTTGTGGTTTTTCAACTGACCATCCGTCCATCAATCATTTTGTATGTCTTTTTTTCAGCTATATTTTATGTTGTTCTTAAACTTTAATTTAATTGTTTATTGTGTGGAAAAATCTTCTCAATCAATTGATTTTACTTTGTTTGACCTTGTATTGCATTTATTAATGTTGGGTAAGTGAACTTTTCTTTTACTCAAATAATATAAATGACCCATACAAATTCTTAGTTTGTTGATTGGTTTTCTACAAACAGTTACTTATATAAGGCGATTTTATTTGAAAAAGTTCGTCAACATTGTAATTCCCTCTACTTTTTTAGTTGAAAGCTTTGTAAACAATGACAATGAAAGCAAGCAGAAATTTTATTAATGTATAACTCCCAGGTATGTTATATGCTCTCTCGCTCTTTTATGTGTTATGTTCTTGCGTGTGTTCGCTGTTGTGTGTAGGGCAGACAGCATGGGATGGGAGGTATTGATTGTTGATAATATTAAGAAAATCTTTATATTAGAAATTCTGTAATGAACTTTATATTTTAAGTTTATTTTAAATGTTTTTGATTTTTTTTTATAAATTAAAAATATCAGTCATATACAACAATTGCACTTATTTTAGATTAAAACTCCAAAAACCGTAACATATTCTAAGGTAAAGCTTTTTTTTTTTTTTTTTTTTTTTTTTTTATAAAAAAGTTTTTAAGTAAAACAAAAATTTCTCAAAAATATCAGTTTATTTTAAAAATTTTTCCTACAATTTTTTTTTCCAGAAAAATATGAGTTATTTATTTGTTTATTTATATAAGAAATCAATGAACTTTTTGCTACTAAACAATCAATTAAGTATTTAAATAAAATTCTAAAACATTTAAAAAAAAACCAACACTTACAATACGTTACTTTCAATAAATATCGTGTAATGATTATTTTAATGCTCAGGTTTCTTACTTAATTGAATTTTAAAGACAAATTTATAGATGTGTTTTTTTTCCAAAGAACACACAAATTTATCATTATTTAAAGTGTGAAAAAACACTAAATAGTTTTTAAGTGACTTATAGTTTTGTAGTTTAGAGAAGAAAAACTGACAGTGATGATAAAGTGCCTAATGATTGTGCCTAAAGGGCTGTTATTTCGTTATGGTTATGGTTAAAATAGATCAAACTTTTATTCTTAAATACTATCATGCTAGAAGTACCGTTTTTAGTGTGTTCTTTTAAACTTTATACACATGGTAATTAAATACATACATATGTATTACAAATAAATAATAGAACTTTAAAGTTTTCTTTACAATATTTTTGTTTTGTTTTTTTTTTTTAATTCAATGTCAATGGTTTTTGTTTTTGAGAATTATTTTTAATTGAAAGGTACAAAGAATTTTTTGGTTGGAAAAAACAAATTGGTAGGTTATTGTCATGATAAATATCTTAATTATTGATTTGTTTTGATGGCTTGGGAAATCTTTAAAGTTTATAAAGTTTAACAGAAATATTTTAAACTTTGATATTATCATTTAAAAAACCGAAACCGTTAAGAAACATTTAACGGTTTAAGGTAAAAATTTTACATATGTCAGTTAAAATTTATTTTACTTGCAATCTAGTGTTTATATTAAAAAGAAGCTATTTAAATTGTACAATTTGTTGGTCACACATGGTAAATATTTTACGTAAAATTTGTTTTAATTCTTGTATTCATTTGGAAAACTTCATTTACTAAGGAGAAACCACAATAGCAATTTAGTTTTATGTAAGCATACACATCTTCAAACAAATTTGAGCTAAAAATAGGAGTTATGCTTTTATGAGTGTGAACAAAAATGTTGACAACTTTACTGCTTAAACTAACTTTGACAGCATAAAAACTGAACTTTTAAACTATAGTCAAAATGAAATATTGTAAATTAAAATGAAAATATGTCTATTATCTATTAATTAACTCTTGATCTTTTTAATTCTAATCAGAAATTTAAGGGGCAAATTGAATTTTAATATTACAAAAATATTCTGAGTTCAGTGAAATAGCAAAACTCTTTAAACCATGACTAAACGCTTGAGACTATCATTACACTGCAGTCACAATATATGATCTTGTAATTCATTATCAGTCCAAAATAAACATCATTAAGGGACAAAATCATAACTGCTAGATTGAATTTTAATATGACAAAAGTCTTCTAATAATGTCTCATTATTTAGAATGTCATCTTTATTTAAACTTCTATTAGTCATTCAATTTTTTATTCATCCCTATCGTGAATAAAAATTCCACATGAAATTTGATCCCTTTAATTTTTTAAACATTGAATTTAAATAGGAAAAATTAGAAAGTGAACAAATTTCATGTGGAATTTTTATTCACGACAGGGGTGATTATTTTTATTATTCTTGTTGATCTTTTAGAAAACTAAAAGTTTCTAGTTTTTAAACACTATTTACTTTAGTATGCACTTTAGCACCTACCAATGGCATCTTAGCTAACCTTGATGTAAACTTATAGACTAAGTTAACAACTCATGCGCCAGTGTGATAACTTGAAATTCTTTAATTAAATTTTTTTTTTAAATTTAACTTTCTAAAACCGTTAACAAATTTTTCCAGTTTCTAATTTTTTTTAACTTCATTGTCATTTCCATTATTCTTAAACAATTATTCTATTCATTGATCGAAATCATCGTGATTTCCATTTAGAAAAAGACGCATAATTTAAACATAATATGCTTAACAATTTTCCGTCTACATTTGCGTTTAATAAAAAAACACATTAACAAAAGTTCAAAGTTCTATTGTTGATTATGAGGATTATCTTAATGATCATTATAAAACAGCAAATGATTATAGTGATCTTAATTTCCATATGAATAGGAAAAACAGCGTAACAAATTTATGACATTTGTGATAGGCTTTAAGATAACTTTTTTTTTTAGAATTTTTTCTAGAATGTTTTCTTAAAGAAAAATTCGTTAATTTTTTTAGTGTTAATTCAAGTTTAGTACTGTGGGCTTTACTGGGCAAAAATTTCTAAACTATTCATCAGATTTCTTTGAAATTTTGTATAAAAGTATGAAAGGTGTAGGACTTTTAGAATATTGTTATGAGAGTTATGAGATTTAAGCGAATGATCAACTTTCGCAATTATAAACCCGATCTCCAAATTTGATTACTTTTATACATTTTTAAAACTGGAGTTAAACTTTCAGTTTAAATTTAACAAAACTGTTTTCATATTCTTTAGGTTTATTAAAATGTGTATGTATAAACTTTATTAAAACACATAAATCATCTGTTAAAGCAAGTTAGCCATGGTTTAACTAGCCACTGAACAGCAGTGATGCCAACTTTTGAGACTCAAAACGCGTAAAAATTTTTGAAAAAAGGGCTAAATGGAAAAAATTCCATATTAAGCCACATCAAATTTTTTTTTTCGGGCTTTTTCGCATTTTGAGTGACTAAAATCGGGCTAAATCTAGCCCGAAAAGGGCTAAGTTGGCATCGCTGCTGAACAGTGTTAACAAAACAACTGATCGCATTTAAATGATCATTCTACAACTACATATTGCTATTTTGTTGATGTTGTTATTATTTTCCTTATTTATAGTCGTGAGTATTTTTTTATGACCATAAGTAGAAAACTAAAACTTCTTTATCAAAAAGCTCATTTAGGAAATTATTAAATACATTTAATTCTTAACTTATGGCCTTATATTTTTAGTGTAATATACGTCTATAGTAAGTATTAAAACTAAAGAGAAAGTTCTTTTTTTATTACTTTTTATTTCTAATTTTGTTTATATTGTGTGTGTGTGTGTTTTGGAGGGGAGGGAAATAATAACTTTTAATTTTAATTTCTATTACTTTTACGTATTCTGACAGACATACATACTAAAAGTAATAAAATTTTTAAAAGCATTTTAAGAGAGTGACATATGTACGTCTGGTCAGTCAGATAGATAGACAAAGAACAATTGTCAGTCATAATATTTAATGGCCACTTTCTGATAATCATTGTCAACATTAATCTTTTTATATGTAAATAATGATTATTATAACAACAACAGCAATATAAACTAAAAAAAAAAAAACTGAAGTTTGTTGTAAAGTTTTTTTTTATGATTCTAGGAAGTGTTAAATTATAATGAACATGTTTAAAGCAATTTTAATAAATTTAGTTTTATAATGATTTTAAGCTTAAATAAAAGTATCAAAGAAAAATTATAATTTTTATAGAAGTTTTCTTATCAATGAAATAAAACATTTCAATAGAACTTGCATTTGTTATTGTGACACTTGTTTAGTATTTGACATGTTCCCCAGTATGTATTGAAATTTTCCCGATAATACAAATATTTTATTTAGAAACATTCTTTACGCGCTTAAATAAATATTTGAACGTAATAGAAAAACACAAAACGTTTCAAGAATATTAAATAAAACATGTTTTTTTTCTCTAATGATGATGATGATGATGATTTTGCAAACTTATTTATTTACAAACAACAATATGGAAGTCAATAGATAAATGATCAGCCTCAGAAAGCCCTGCCACCATATGTTTAATAGATGTCATACATACTGATCATGAACTAATTTTCAGATAACTTGACAAAAAAGGCATGGATCATTAGTTAAATGAAAATATTGAATGAGCAAAAAAAAATGTGTTTAAGAATGTAACAAATTCTACAGAATAATGTTAAGAGGAATGTTATTGTTTTGACTGTAGGAACAATTGCGAAATGTATAATTAAGGAGTGAGTCAGAAAAAAATTGCTAAATATTTTCAATAGCCAGAATTGAGATGTTAAAAACTCAGTCATCTTTAACTAAACTTGACTAAATGAAATAAAATTTTCAGAATTGTGATTAATAGAAATATAAAGAAGACTTGAATGAAAGTGCCAAAAAGTGTAATTAATAAGAGAATATTGGTAAATTATAAAAATTACTTTAAATAAGGCATGTATGAAAGTCTGAAATACGAAAGAGTTCAGAACTAGGTTGAATTTATCAGCCAATAGTTTAAATAATACAAAAATCTGGGTCAAATTCAAAAGGAACTTTAATGAAGACATGAATGAAATTTCCGAACTAATAGACAACTATTGGTCAATAGTATAAAAAACTTAAAAAAAAACCATAAAAAAATGTATGAAATATATGCATATGAGTTCCGAACTAATAGGATATCCAAGCTATCAAATAATAGAAAACTATTGGTTAATAATAAAAATAACTTTAATGAAGACATTAATAAAAGTCTGAAATATAAAAGAGTTCTGAACTAAGTAAAATTTAACAGCCAAATGATAAAAAATAGAAAAATATTGTTTAATTATAAAAACACTTTAAAGAACACATGAATGAAAGTCTGAAATATAGAAGAGTTCCGAATTTAACAGCCAAAAGGTCTGATAGTAGGAAAATATATGTAAATTATAAAAGGAACTTTAAATATATCAAGAATGAAAGTCTAAAATATAGAAGAGTACAAAAAAAAAGTGAAACTTAGCTGTCGAGAGGTTTAATATTAAAAAAATATTGGTAAAATATAAAAGAAACTTTAAAGACGACATGATTGAATGTTTGAAATATAGAAGAGTTCCTAATTAGCAATAATTTATCAGTCAAAAGCTATAATAATAGAAAAATATGAGTCAATTCTAAAAGACACGTTAAAGAAAACTTATATAAAGTTTAAAATATAGAAGAGTTTTGGACTAATTATTGATAAGTACAAAATACTGAAATTTTAAGCATGATAATTCACCACTTAAAACTGGTATTTCGCTAGACTACCTTTAAACGACCGAAATTATAAGTTTAAACTGCAGTTAACTTGCACTTGTATCTGTTTATGCATTACTTTTTTTGTTTGTAATTTAAAGTCTTTTTTTAAATTATTTATTGTAAGTTCATATATGTTTAATATATATTAACCGCATAAAACAGGAAGTTTAAACTGCCGTTAACCGATACTAAAATATATTTAAAGTAAAGTTTAAGTTCATGTTAAGGATGGTTAATCTTGATTCAATTAAGCCGTATTAAATCGTTTTATACTAAACAGCAGAACTTTTTTAAAAACCAAAAACAGATTGTTTAAACTACAGTTAAGTTTTATCGACCATTGTCGCTTAGTTCATTATATTCCATGTTTTATTGAACCAATGTTGTTTTGTTTAAATCAAATTGGCTACGCATTTGTAACGGCTATGGAATGAAAGAGTATTTTTGTGGTTTTATTTTATAATTTAATACGAAAGTAAATATTTTCGAAATGTTATTTATAAAGAATACAAATTCAAACCGTTTTCTTTTTAAAACAAATTATAAAAGAATCCTTATAATAACGTTTAGTAGATTTGGAAACACTTTGCTGATAAATCTACACAAACTTTGCTTTGCAATCTTTGTCTTTCAGATACCTACTCCTAATAACATTTAGCATGAATTACACTTTTAAATTACTGGTAATATGTTCTCATTCATTAATTGAAAAACTATAGTCTGGTTTTATCACTCTGGCCATAATTCACTAAAGTGTCACTTATTACATTCCCCGGCAACAATGTTGCTAATTTGCTGCAAAAACTGTGCAAACCATAAATGGACTGCGTGCTGCTGTTGCCGCTGTCTTTTGTTGCCATGGCTTTTGTTTGCAACATATGGCTAAGGGAAATTGTAAGCAAACATTCTTGAAGATCATCATCATTGATAAGTATTTATTTCTACATTTTTCGCTATGGTATAACAATATATGCTGGTTTTGTGGGCCCTTGAATTCTTTGTAATATTGTTCAAACAACAACAATTTGTAAATAGCTGTAACAGTTTAAAGTAAATGTATAAGGAATTTATAAAAGTAAAGAAAACTAATTCTATGTGGGAAAGATAAAAATAGTGGAAAAAGATATTGAATTGAGTAAAAGAGAAAACAGCGTTTTTTTGTAGATTGTTATTTTTGTAATTAATTCGTAAAGTTCTCAGGGTAGAGTTATGTGTGTTGTAATTCATTGGGCAAATTACCTCCTTGTTGTAATTTCCCAGAAACATTTTAGCGAATCTTAATATAAAAGGTCGCCAGTGTTTTTCGACACTAGCTCGTCGAGGTGCTAACCTTTTCAGCACCTTACACCATGCCGGTGAATTTCATATTTGTTGGAAGTTTGTTAATGTAACACCAATTCGAAAAAAAGGACAGGCTACCAACCCTAAAAGTTATTGACCAATAGAAATTTGCTTTGCACTTGCTAAACTCATAAATTACCATCTTGTGAAATATCTGGAGTCCAACAATTTACTTAGCGACCGCCAATACGGCTTCCGTAGCGGACGCTCTACGCCTACCTGGCGAAGTTAAAGTGGTGGCTCTAGATATTTCCAAGGCCATCGACAGAGTCTGACTTGATGCTATTATTGCTTTTGGTGTCGGTGATAACTTATCTCGAGTTTTATCGAGTTGCCTCAGATATTACACTATACAAGTTGTTATAGACTGGATCTAATCAGACGAGTCTAAGGTTAATTCAGGGGTACCGCAATGCTCCGTTCTTTTTCCTACTTTATTTCATATCTTTATAGAGCGCCTTTGACGTCAACTTTCAATCCTATATATTCTTTTGCAGATGTTAGCAACATTTGCCATTCAAACTCGTTCAATGATAGATCAAACTCTTTGGCAATTAGAGAAATGAGACAAAACAAGAGTGATACATTTAAACAAGATCTTGCAACAATCTCAGAATGGGATTGTGCGTATAGAGTCGCTATTAACGCATGAGTGCCCTGATAGACTAAGCGATAGACTGCCGGACTATTAGTCAAAGGGTTGCGGGTTCGATTCCCACCAAAGACTCTGGGTGTTTTTCTGCAGATAAGCCAAAAGCTTCGCAGTTTGTGTTTGTTAATTATAAAAAAAAAATGTAAGATTCAATGTTGTATGTGTACACACAAACGCATCTGTTTTTATGGACGGTGTAAATATTAAGGAATCAGACGCCTCTCCGCTTATATAAACACGTGTTTCAAGTGTCAAAAGAAGTGCCTTGGTTTTTAAAACGGTGTAAGAAATAATTCACTCCCTCTCATCTTCTTACTATTTACACCGCCTATATTGGACCGAAAACTCTCAACTCTAATGTATAGGCCGGTGCTTCGAAGTATATTTTATAGTTAATCGACCACGTACAGGAGTGGGCAAAGGTGCTTATTGGTGTCAGTAGGGTATCCAACTCTATTAATTCATTGGAGCTTCGCCGCATGTGGTTTGTGTTTTACTGCTCTATTGATACTATAATAAAATGTGCTCTGCTGCAATTAGTCAACTTGTTCCTGAAATCCGTAATTTTTTGCGTAATACAAGTTTTTCAGTCAGGGCTCATTCATTAATGGTCGATTGGGCAGTGGATCGCACAACACAATACAGGGAAAATTCGTTCTTTAGCTGTACTGTTCCTGTCACTTTCAATATAGGAAAATTCGATTCCTACCTATCCTACCTCCCATAACCTATTTTCCTAGCTTCAACACAATGCATTGCATGAGTAGGGGTCATCCTCCAAATGCTGGTCCAATAAAAAAAATTGATTTTTTTTATAGAAATTTTCAAGAAAAATTTTTCTATATTAAAAAAAGAGAAAATATTTAAAAAATTTTGTTAAACAAAATTTAAAATTTAAATTTTTTTTTAATAAATTTAACAAAATTATTATAAATTTTCAAATATTTCTCGTTTTTTTAACTTACAGAATTTAATTTACCTAAACAATATTTCTTTATTACCATAATTAAACAAATGTGCATAATAAATTAAATTTATATTTTAAAACAATTAAACACACAAAACCTCATTTACACACAACTTAATATTAATTTATTATTATTAAATTAATTCATAACTTGTATTTTAAAACAAATAATAAACATAAAGGTTGATTATTTATTTGAAATAAGAAAAACAATACAAACAAATACCCTGTTAACTGTCATAATAACAACATTGTTTAAATATTTACTACAAGTATTAGAATATTTTTGTGTAATTGCACTGACGGTCGGCATTTAACACAAAACAGAAAACATTCGAAAACAAAACCAACCGACTTTATATGTCTATATATAGATATAGTTGGAACTTGACGGAATATTATTATTTGTTGTAATCCAAGCCACAAATATGTATGTGGGGGAGTTTCAAGTAGATCGTGAGCGCTTTAGATAAAAGTCTTAGAGAAAAATAAAAAAACGTTTCTCATGCGGTCTTTACTGGCGACCGCTTTATTTTATAATTGTTTTAATATAAAATCAAATACATTTATTAATATTATTTATTATTAAAATTTTTTTGTAATTTTTCTTTTTAATAAATCATTATAATTTGTATTTGTTTTAGAAATTTAAATGTTTTTAAACATTCCCATCAATTGCTCATCAATATAGAAATTTTATGTTGGAAAAAAGTTAAACCAAATTGGCGCCGTGACAACTGCAAAAATATTTAAACGCCGACGCCTTTAATTTATATTCTATCAGCTATAAATAACCCAGTAAAATGTTTTTACTAAAAATAGTCATACAAAGAATAAGAAATAAATTCGTGTAATAGAAATTCTTGTTAAATATTAGGTTAGTTAAAGTTTTTGGCCCATAATCATAGTCATAGAAAAAGCATACTTTAAGTTTTAAATTCAGAACAAAATTTATATGTTTTTGTTGTTTAAAAGTCTACTTTTACTTAAAGTATGCTTTTTCTATGACTATGATTATAGGCCATTATTAATATATAAATAAAAAATAAAAATCGAACTTTTCATTAAACTCGCCCCTCTATTTCCCGCAAACTATGTGACTTCTATGTTCTCTTTGTATATTTCGTGAGCGAAATCGTTTATTTTAACCCTTTAACGCCTAAGACCGTCTATAGACGGTCATCAGTTGAGTATTAAAAAAACCGTTTTTTCCATTTAGCCACTAAGACCGTCTACAGACTGTCTTCCTTGTTTTTGTCCTGGAGTTTTCCAGGCGTATTTTTTTCTGAATTAAAACTGAAATTCGTAATTTGCAGATGAAATACATGCAAGAACAAAAATTTATTTCTGCAATTGAAAAGTATTTTCAATTTCAGGTATTTAAGGGTAAAGGGTTGACTCAAAGAGTGGCAATTGTACAAAACTCTTTAGAAAAACAACAAAAGGTTTTAAGTGTGTGCTTATAATTGTTATAAGATGTCCGAACTATTGCTACCATCTTGTTCTGTGAATCGTTAAAATGAACAATTTCGTTTATGAACGACAAAATTCTAACACATACCACTGTCCTCTTCAAACAACTTTTGATAACTCTTAACTAAGGACTGATTGAAGACTCGATTTCCATTTGCTGGAGCCTGACCGAAACGGTTTTTTTCAAGCCGCAACCGAACCGAAACTTTGGCCTAATCCAATACAAAACTATATTTTTAAAATATGTATACCATTAATTTCCACAATAAAAAATATGTCTGAAAACCGAATATTGGTATTCGGTCAAAGTATGTCCGAAAACCGAATACTCGAGCGGATATTCATCATTTGCCGTAACTGATATTTCACTTGAAACACCTCTTCTGATTGAATTCATGCTCTTTCGTGCAAATACTGTGAGTGGCATCATCTTATTATTAAGTGTGATTTTCTAAGAGCTTTCGGATTTGTTTTTAATAAGAAAACATATAAAATTTAGAGAAATGTATGAAATCTTTATTTGAGTCGCTAGAACGATCTATATAATTCAATGTGTAAAGTTGATTTCAAGTAAATGCGGACCGCGGCTACGCCTTAAATGGTTCAAACTCTGGAACAAATTTTGGCATGCCCTCTACAATATATCCAACATATTTCAAGAATAATATCTTTAATTTTAGCTTCCAGTGCGTCAATCGTTGCGGGCTTCTCCCTATAGTTATGAGCCTTAACATAGCCCCACAAAAAAATAGTCTAAAGGCGTTAAATCGCACGATCTAGGTGGTCAATTGATAGGCCAAAAACGTGAAATAAACTGTTCACCGAACTCGCCTCTCAAATGGGCCATTGTTTCTCGTTCTATGTGGCATGTGGCACCGTCTGGTTGAAACCACATGTCAGTCAAGTCCAGCTCTTTTATTGTTGTAATCATCGCACGGTAGCTCTCGCCATACAAAGTAGCGTTCTTGCCTTCGTCGTCTTTAAAAAAAAAAATTACGGTCCACACCAAACGCTACATTTTCGGGATGCATTGGCAGCTTCTTATTCACACCAAATACGACAATTTTACTTGTTTACGTGTTTCCATTCAACCAGAAATAAGCTTCGTCCCTAAACTTAATGTACGGTAAAAAAAGCACGTTGCACTTTCTTTATTTTGATAATAAAATTCAATAATCTGCTAGCATTGTTCGTTTGTAAGTCGATTCATTGTTATATAAATCATGGGCCAAACTGATCATGTTTAACACGAAAAAGAAAACAGCTGAGCTACCAAAAACAGTCTTGCCAAAAAGAAAGCTGCTAAAAAATCACCCTTTATATTTGTTATTTGAGATCAATGCCTTTGCTGGGTTATTTAGTATTTAATATTTGCCTTAAGAATGAAAGTCTGCTTGATAAAGACCTAAAGCTGAGCTGAGCTCTTCATCATACTCATAAACATTGTCATAAATAGTAAGTACTAGTGAAACTAAAAATAAATAAAAACCCTCTGTGCTTTGCAAGTAACAACAAGTTGATCAGCAATGATCAGCATTTAAATCCAGAACTTCAATACAAGTATTTAAGGCCTCAAGGGCATGTAATTGGAAAAGAAAAAAAAAAAACTATAAAAAAATCAACGTTTCTTCCCCTGGCTCTTGGCTTTTATGCCATAAAGAATGGGAAATAATTATTCAATAGTTTACTTGATTGACATGGGAATATACTTTGGGTATAGCAAGATTTATTCAACCAAAAGATTAAAACATTTTAGTATGTTAGTGATAATTTAAATATAAAAATTGCAGCAAAAATTTGCTTTACAAAGCAATGGTTTGAAATATTAAAGCTTTTTCCCAACTTACACAATAGCTTTGCTAGTGATGTTTTTAGAACTAAGTACTTACCACTTAAGCTTAGAAAATAGCGAGTTAAATAACTAGTTACAGGTAACTTCTTTAATAATTTTCTCAGTTTAAGTTTGAATTCTAAGAAATACGTTATTCATAATGTGTTATTTAAACAAATAAAATTACTATAATTTTCATTTCTCTCCCTCTCAAATCCTTGTAATATTGACCTTTTTGTGACCTCCTACTCACCCCTCGAAAAACAAACCGAAAACAAAAAAATCTTGTTTATCTTGTAACAACAATTATTGTAATTACAATTCTATTTCCATAAATAATTATACAGGAAATATTTATTGTGTTTAAAGGTTTCTATTATTTTTATTAATGTTTATAGTTTTTATACTTTAAAGTTAAAACAATTAATCTCACATTTAACATCTTTCAAAATTCATCTTTATCAGCAAATAAAACGGAATTGTTTGTAACCACGCTATTAGTTGAGTTTTTTTTCTCATTTTTTATTTGTTTTCTTAATCACTTAAACAAATCTTTCTTAAAACTATTGCGTGTTAATAATGTTTTCTGTTTAAACATTAATAATAACAATAATTTGTTAAAATATTGACAATTTTGTTTTTTTTTTTCTTTTTGAAAATTTGCTATAAATTTTAAACATTTAAAGCTAGAAAATCTCCCACGCTGTGTATTATAAACAATGCTATAAAATTAATTTTATTTTGGTTTTGTTCTTTATTAATAAACTTGTTTTATTTGTTTAAAACAATCAACAAACAAAAAAGAATCATGAACTTGACAAAAGTTGATTTCAATATTGAAACAAAGTTTAATTTTGCACGACAAATTTAAGCATATAAAATAATAAATATAGCATGAGAAATCTTAGGCATACAAATAAAAAATTGGAAATAAGTGCAGAGTTTAAGTAATAACTTAAAGGCAAAGTAATTTGATTAATTATCGGCTAATTCAAACTTTTATGCTTAGATTATTTCGCTCTGTATTTTGTTTTTTCCACTTTAATCTTGAATGAAATATTCTAAGCATACAAAATGAAAATTGGAAATAAGTGCAAAGTTTTAGTAATAATTTGTTTAATAACTCAAAAATGTATGCTTAGATTATTTCGCTGTATAATTAATAATTAACAAAATTTATTTGCTGTATAAAACCAAAAAGTTTTGTTTTCTATTTTGTTTTTTTTTTTTTCACTTTAATCTTGTATACCTAGAAAATTTTGTGTATTTAAATGAAATATTCTAAGCTTACAAAATGAAAATTGGAAATAAGTGCCAAGTTTTAGTAATAACTTAACTAATAACTCAAACATGTATGCTTAGGTTCTTTCGTTCTGTAATTAATAATTAACAAAATTATTTGCTGTATAAAACAAACAAGTTTTGTGTTCTATATTAATTTTTTTCCACTTTAAACTTGTATACTTAGAAAATTTCGTGTAAATGAAATATTCTAAACATACTAAAAGAAAATTGGAAATAACACAAATTTTTAGTAAAGTTCTAGTAATATGTTAAAGGCGAAGTAATTTGGTTAATTATTGATTATTTGAAATACGTATGCTTAAGATATTTCGCTCTGTAAGTGTTAATTAATAAAATTTATTTGCTGTTTAAAACAAACGATTTTAATTTTTAAATTGAATTATTTCGTTTTGTTAATTTAAAAATTTACTGTAAAAACAAGCTCATTACTAGAAATATTCTAAGCATACAAAATAAAAAGTGGAAATAAGTGTAGAGTTTTAGTAATAAGTTAAATGCTAAATTTTGTCATTGCAAGCATATATTTTTGTACTATTTTTTTAAAGGCGATATAAAATAGCTAAATATCGCCGAATTTAAATTTGTATGCTAAAGATATTTCGTAGAAAATAATAATGGACTGTATTTCTTTGCTATTTATGACAACAGAGTCCTGTTTTGTCATTGAATGCAAAAATGTTTTTTATTTTTAAATTTCAATTTTGTATATTTAGAGTTTGTTTATTTTTATTTTTCAGTTTTGTATGCTTAGGATTTTCATTTCACGAGAAAACTTAAGCGTACATAATAAAAGTTATAAACTAGTGAAAAGATTTAGTAAACTATCCAGAAATAATTGTTTTTTACAACTACAACCCAATTTAAATATGCTTAGATTAATTCGCTGTGTAAATAATAATTAAAACAATTTGATTGTTACTTTAGGCAACGATTTCTTGTTTTGTCATGAAAACCATACTTTTTTAACGTTTTGTTTTGAATGTTTAGATTTTTTCGTTTTGTTTAACTTTAAAAAAATTCAAAGACAATGTGTAATTGTCTTTGAATTTTTTTTTAGTAAAATCATTTATTTATGCCTTTTTACAGCTCTAACTAAATTAAAATTTATATGCTTGTATTATTTCTTTCTATAAGTAGTAATTAAAACATTTTGGTAGCTATTTTCCGGCAATAAAGTCTTGTATTATCATTAAAATTATTTTTTTTTTTAATTTTATTTTTTGTATGCTTAGATGTTTTCGTTCTCTATAACTTTTAAAAAACACTACATATGTATGCATTTAAGCACATTTCCTTTGATTTATTTTAAAAAATAAACTTTATGTTATTTATGTTTATTTTACAATATACACAGATTTTTCTCGGTAAAAAAATGTTTATTTTATGTTGCCTTTCAATAAATATTTGTCTTAGCTGTTTCCCTTTAACTCTCATATACAGCTGGGACTCTATTTTCAAACACAACAGGCCTTAATATAAACATTTCAACACTTTTTCATGATCTTTGGCAAGCATATATAATATATAAAAACTATATAAAAGAATTGAGCATGAAAATTATGCATAGAGCTGTAATAATGTCTTGAAAGAAAAAACATCAAATAGATGTCGCTGCTACGACTCATCGCTTAATGTAAAGACATTCATATTCATAACTTTATATGTTTGTAGATTCACATAAATTCATCATAATAATGTTGAAAAGGCAATAAACATTTAACACCACACACACACACTAAGTGACTGACAGACTGATGCCTGCATGCATCTAGAAAACGAAGAAAGAAAATCTAGCAAAAAAAGTAATAAAGAAAAATTATATTTTTAAAAAGTTCTTACATTTCATTATTTCCCTGTAACTGTTTATGCTGAAATGAAATAATGAAAAAGAAATATTATTGTATAGATATGCTTTTCATTATTTTCCTGATGATTTTTTAAAAGAATACAAATTATGATTAGCAAAAGCAGGCTTTTTTAGTTGCTACTTTTTAAATCAGCTTTTAGTAAGTGCAACTTTATTGGTTATATTGTGGAGCCAAGACAAACATACTCAAAAATTATAATTGTAATTATAAAAAGAGAAGTCTCAATTTAGCCTTTTAAACCAGCAGTTTCAGTTTGTATGCTTAGTATATTTCGTTGAGAAGTAATAGCTTAATAGCTTGTATAAATTCTGAACATATTTAGAGAATTAAACAACATGTTCCTATAAAACTTTAGTTATTTTCATATATTTCTTTTTGTATGCTTAGATTTTTTCAGGCAGAGAGTTAATTTTTAAAAGAGTTAGATTTAAAGAAAAAAATTCAACGTATTTTAAGAAGAAAATATTAAGTTCCTATTGTTTAAATTTGGGTTTAAACCAGTGATGGAAAAATGAAAAATGACCGTCAACAAAAAGAGTACTTTTTTCAACATTTTGGTACTTTATAGGAAACATATTCTTATTGAAAAATAAAATTAAAAATCCATTACAAATAATTTAAAAATAAAATTTATTAAGTTTGATAAAAAAACTATTAAAATTAATTAATTTTTATGTAAAAATATATGTTGCAAAAATTTTTATTTGTTGTGGGTTAAGATAATAATCATATTAGCACGCCTGCATTTTGTTAGTGTTAATCAAAATATCATTAATTGATCGTTCACCAATATGTTTGAAATTTTCAAACTCATATGATACACAAAAAATCTTAAACAAGAAATGAGAATTACAAAAATGTACGAAACATAAGAAATTTAAAAAATTCATCAAAATAGTACCACAAACAACTTTAATTCTTTATGCATCTGTTTACTTTTGTAGATTAGCTTATCCCAGATCAAATAAATAACATGAATAACGAATTTGTGCATTCCTTATGTTCTTGTTGTGAAGCCAATGTTTGTCAATGATTATAAAAATAGTAACGCTGGATTTCTAAACAGGGAACAAAGCAAAACAAACACAGAGTACTAAATATGATGTGGGGGTACTGTGGTATTTTTGTTGTGAAAAAGTACTGAAAATAGTACAATAGTAGTGAATTTTCCATCACTGGTTTAAACTGAAAATATTGATTTTAAAGAATTTCTATTTTGCTTATTAAATCCAGCAATTCATATTTGTATGCTTAGGCTTTTTCGTTGTGAAACTATTACTTAATTAAATTCTGAACATATTTGAAAATTAAACCAACATGTTTCCTTAAAGTTATTTTCATGTATTTCATATTGTATGCTTAGATTTTTCCTTTATTTTTTTTTTATTTAAATGCATTAAATTTGTAATTTAAGAATAAAATATTCAGGCATGTGATGGAAATCGAAAATGAAAACGAATGAGTTTTAGAAGTCAATTTTTTTTCGTAATATTTCTGTATTGAAAAACTTTTATCACATAAAATATAAAGATATGGGGCTGCTAAAGAGAATCTTAAAAAAACACATTTTAAAATTAGATTATAAATGCATTAAAATGTATTTCCAAAACTGATTCGTTTTCGATTTCGATTTCCATCACATGCCTGATTAAGTTAATATTGTTTAAAACTCTTTTTAATAAAATTTTATTTATATTTCGCTATAAACAATAACATTATTATCTATGTATATATAGTGTCTTAAACTGTTAACCATTCTTTCGATATACAGCGGCTTCCTACAAAGTAACATGTTTTGAACTGCTGTAGGGTATTAACATGCTATTTACAAGACAATAAGAACTATGTTTGTTAGCTTTAAAAAAGAGGTATTCTTTGTGTTGCTTCTTTTTTTCTTTTTTGTTCTGCTAAATATATTTTAAAAAATAGTATAAATAAATATAAACAAAAGACCGTTAATTGACACAGAATTCAAAAATGATAAAGTTGATGCTGATTATTAGTCACATGCCTATTTCAAAGAAGGCAGTCAAGGGTAAGAAGACCTAAGTAATGAAAAATATGCTGATGATTGTAATCATGCTGTTGTTGTTGATGATAGTTGATGTGTGACTTTTTTAATATTTTATTTTGTTTTAGCTTTATTTATTATTATTATTGCAGTGGCGTTGACATGCTGGTGTTAACGATCTTAACTCATTATTATTTATCTTTAAGAAATAAATTTTATTTTGTGCTTTTTCACCATAGTTTTGCCTGTTGGTAGACATATTAAGCAAATTTATTTGTTTTTCTTTCAATGTTTATGTTCTTCAAAGTTCAATATACTTCAACATTTAACTAAAATATTGACCTGATTTTTCTTTCTTGAAGTTATCTAGTTGGTGGGTAATAAATTACAATTAAAGTAATTATTTGTTAATATTTTCTTTTGTTAAGTTCAGTAAATCTTATTTAGCTTATTGTTTGTATCTAAAAACTTTTATTAAAATCTTCTTATATTATCATTTAAATTAGGTTTGTGTTATAAATACCTTTTTAAATAAATTTTTCTTTAAGCTTGTTAAAGGGAATTTTTAAGGTGTGCTACTTATACTTTTAAAATAATTTTTAAATTTATTTCTGTTAAAAAATATTTATAAAATTCTTTGATTTGTTAGAAAATTGTTAAATATCTTTAAGAATTAGAATTATAATTTTTCTTCTTTTTAATGTTTCTGCTAAAACAATGTTCTATACTGCAATAAGAGACTTAAAGTCTTGTGTATAGAATTGGAAATAAATAAATAAATAAAGATGGGTGTTACTTTGAGAACATTTTTTTAATATATTTTTTAATAATACAGCTATTTACATTTAATATTTAGGGTGTGCTACTTATTTTCTTGTAATACTTTTTTTTTACAAGTTTGATTTTTTGAGAAAACTTTTTAATTTCCTTAAACATTTGCTAATGTGTTGACACTGGCTGTACTATTTTTTTTATTGGGTGTGCTAATAAGTGTGCTACTTATTTATATATTAATCATTAATAAAATTTTGTGTTTTTAAATCAGAATTTAAAAATATTTAATAAGAAAATTTTACATTTTGTCAAACGTTACTACTATTTTGTCTTCTGTTGTTTACATACAATTTTTAGGGTGTGCTGCTTATTATTATTCCAAATTATTAAACAAATTTGGGTTTTAAAACAGAAAATATGGCTAAGTTTTTTCTATTTTTCTCAGTTCTTGTAACATTTTGTTATGAAGTAAGCTGTTTATGAACCAATTTTAAGGTGTGCTAATTTGTTTTCAATAAATAGTCAAAAATTTTCACTTTTTGAAATTATAAAAATAATTTTTTTTTTTAATTAAATTTTCCACCGTTTTTTTTAAGTGCGTTTTAGGATGTGCTACTTCGTTTTTCAAACAATTATAAAGCTTTATTCTTTATTTTATACATAACTTTAATTTTCATTAGATTTTTGGAAAATTTTATTTTTATCTTGCTCATGGCTATAACATTTTTCCAGCTACCCACACTTTAATTACTGATATATTGAACTGAGTAAAGAAATTAATAATTTGCAAACAATTTGGCAACTAATTTTAATTAAAAAATTTTAAACACTCACTACCTCTTGCATTACCAGGTATGGGTGCTTCTTGTTTTTTTCGCGGTTTAATTTGTTTACTGGCCTATTTATGAATTTTCAAGAACAAATTTTTAAATGTAGCAAAGTTTTTTTTTTAACACTCACTACCTCTTGCATTACCAGGTAATGAGTGTTTGTTATTTCTGTTATATATGATTTTAATATTTTGTTTTAAATATTTACTAAGTTATTATTGTTCCTAATAAAACATATAACAGCCCAACACTCACTACCTCTTGTATTACCAGGTAATGAGTTTCGTTATTTCTTAGTTGTCTTGAAAATTTTTAAAAACAATTATTGTATTTGTATTTTCCCCCAATCCACAATGATGTCTCTAATGTAACATAAGCAGTTTCTTATTAACAAGTTTTATGCATTCATTATTTGTATAAATTTTTTAATTAATATTACAACTAGCACGCGTCTGCCTTTAGTTTAATTAAATATGAAAAAATATTCTATTAAATTCACCGCTTTATTATTGTTTAATATTAGCTGTAACCAAAAAAAAAACCTTGTAAAAATAATACATAATTAAAAAATTAGTGTTTAGCATAGAATGATTTTCCTTATTTAAAAATATTTGGCGCCTGTCATTTGTAAAACGACACAAAAAATTGTTACATACACAAAATATATTTATTACACAACTACATCATTAAATTAATTTAAACTTTTGATTTAAGCTGCAATAAACAACATTTATTTGTTAATAAATTTATGAAAATTAGTCATAAAATGCCAGCTAAATTTGGCAAATTTAATTTTATTATTTTTTTTTTTTTTTGTGTGAAATGTTTAAAATAAATTAATAGCTGTGGCAATTGCTAGTAGTGTTTTTTGTTAAAATTTTATAAAATATAATTAATTATAATTTTTTATTTCTTTCTTTTTTTTAGGTAAGAGACTGACTTGTATTCTTTTTATGATGCAGAAAATCAATTAAAATTTTATGGTTTTTAAGTGTGAGTAATTATTTGAAAGAATATTATAAATTTAAGTTTTTAAGTGGTAAATCCAGTTTGTGTTTAAAAACTGGAAATTGAAGTAAAATTGTCAACTAAAATTTGTTGTTATTTTGCAAGTAAATTATAAAAAATAAAAACAATAATCTCTCAACGGTTGGCAAAATCTGAAGCCCGTTGGCGTTTAGGAATATACTTAAGAGTTTTTCTTTAATGGCTAAATTCACAGTCTTTAGTTAGCTAATGGCAAAGGCTTAACTAATGATTCTTTATTCGCAATGCTAAGTTTGCCATAAGAATAACAAGTAATAGTTAAACAATAGTTAGTATTTTAGTTTACCAATGGTTAACTAATGAACGAGAATTCGGTCATAAGTGTGACTCCCTTGAGCCAATAATTGTTTCCTGGTACATACATGCTTGTATCACTTACCCAATAACTTCTAAGAAGTCAAATTTGTATATATGCATACTTAACACAACTATGCTACTTACCTTTTCTTAAAATTATCTCTAACATTAGCCAACACTTGTAATCATTTTATCATTATATTGTCTGTGCAACATAAAGATAACAAATAATTAACTGTTTACAAATTTATTGCCTCTTTAGCAACTGATTTTTATAATTTTTCAATGATTAATTGTTCAAAAACAAAAAAAAAAAAAAAACATTACAACAACTGGAAACAATTTTATGTAAGTATGTGTGTATTTTCCCAAATTTACTTGTTCAAAAGCCGAAAACGCCGCCTTCAAATATAAATCAGAAGAACATGTGCTGTTGCTACCAAATCTTACAATTATGGTAAATGCAAGTTTTGAAAATTGTTTATAATCTGTTTTTTTTTTCTCTGATATTTTATAACATTTCCAACACCAATTTGATGGTTTTATTTAAAATTTGTACAACCAACTAAATAAAATAATAGAAAAAAATGTT
The DNA here is from genome assembly GCA_916048285.2 of Bellardia pandia. NCBI lineage: Eukaryota > Metazoa > Arthropoda > Insecta > Diptera > Calliphoridae > Bellardia > Bellardia pandia. The sequence continues at coordinate 18,894,782 of OU696532.1, read as the reverse complement.
TATCTAAGTATAAGTTTCAATATAAATGGTTTGAGCTACAATAACAACAATAACAAATATTTTATGGCGCCGGTGCAAAGTTTTAGATTTACTAACAAAATCAAAACAGAAACAAAGAAAAAAAAGCTGTTTAAAGTTTAAAAGTTATAATGAAATGCGTTAAGATAATAACTAAGCAAACAATTTTACAATAAATTTAAATTTTAAACACTGACTATTCCGTACATTACCAGGTAGTGAGTGCTGTTATTTATTTGTATTCTTTGAAATTTTTGGTTTTAAATTGTTTTGCTGGGTTATTTATTCAATTTCAATAACAAATTTTAAATTTTCTTAAAACTCACTACATCGTGCATTACCAGGTAATGAGTGCTTGTTATTTTTAAACAATATTGTTTTAAATGCTAACTGGCTTATTAATATACATATTTCAAGTAACAAATTTTGAATGCAGCAAAGTTTTGGCAGCACTCACTACCTCTTGCATTACCAGGTAATGAGTGTGTTATTTGCTAGTTACCTTTTAAAATTCTGGTGCATTATTTATTCAATTTCAATAACAAATTTTAAATTTTGTAAACTTTTTTTAACACTCACTATCCTTTGCATTAACAGGTAATGAGTGCTATTTCCTAGTTTTCTTTAAAAATTTTAGTTTTAAAAGCTAACTGGCTTAATTATGTACATATTTTAAATAAAAAATTTTAGCAGAACTCACTACCTTTTGCATTACCAGGTAATGAGTGTATGTTTATCCTAGTTTTCTTTTAAAATTCTGGTTTCAAATTCTTTTGGTGCATTATTTATTCAATTTCAATAACAAATTTTAAATTTTGTAAACTTTTTTTAACACTCACTATCCTTTGGATTACCAGGTAATGTGTGCTATTTTTTAGTTTTCTTTAAAAATTTTAGTTTTAAAAGCTAACTGGCTTAATTATGTACATATTTTAAATAACAAATTTTGGCAGCACTCACTACCTCTTGCATTACCAGGTAATGAGTGTATGCTATTTGCTAGTTTCCTTTTAAAATTCTGGTTTCAAATTCTTTTGTTGCGTTAGTTATTTATTCATTATCAATAACAAATTTTAAATTTTGTAAAATTTCCAAACACTCACTATCTTTTGTATAACCAGGTGTATGAGTACATGTTATTTCCTTGTTTTCTTCAAAATTTTTGTTTCTAAATGTTTACTGGTTTATTTATGTACAATTTTTAACACATATTTTCTATTATTGCTGTTGTTTAAATTGCAAATACAAATTTATTACGGTAGGAGGGCATAAAAAATTCATTTTTAACAAATAGCAGGCGTAAATTTTGTGCTTTTTTTCTTCATTAGATTTTTTGCTTTATAATTCTTTTTGTTATTTTAAAGACTCTCTGTTTTTTTTTTTCTATATTTTTACATTTCCCCTTCACCATCAGTTGAGTATTTGCATAAGAGGGCAGGTTATAAAACACGTATAATTGCGCCCACATACATCGTGGGTCTAAAGTAGAAAAATATGTTTGATTTGCAGTGACATTTTAATAAAGATTACACGGGGCGACATAAAAACTCTTGAGAAACAGAAGACTTTCCAAAGCAACTTTTTAAAACTCTGACAAATGCAGGATATTTAAAAAAATATCTGGAAAAATGTAATATTTTCTAAGGAAATTCCTGACAATTTGTTAAAAATAAACTTTTCGTAAACACAATCTTTTATAAAGAAACTTTTGACAAGACTTTTAAAGGAGCTCTTAGCAAATGCCAGATTTTCTAAAGAAACTCTTGAAAATTTCATAATTTTCTATAGAAACTCTTGAGAGACTCCTGACTTTCTATATAAACTCTTGAGAAACGCATGACCTTTTATAGTAATTCTTGAGAAACGCATGATTTCTATAAAAACTCTTGAGAAACGTCTTACTATAGAAATTCTTTAGAAACGTAGGACTTTTTACAAAGACTCTTGTAGCAACTTTTGTTAAACGCATGCATTTTTACAGAAACTCTTGAGAAACGCCTTCGCAAGCGCACGACTTCTTACAAGGACTCTTGAGAAACGCATGTGCTTCTATAGAAACTTTTGATAAACGCATAATTTTTTATGGAAACTCTTGAGAAACGCATGGCCTTCTAATGAAACTTTTGAGAAATGCTTGATGTTTTAAAGAAAACTTTAAAAAAAAACTCTTAAGAAACCCATGCATTTTTATAAAAGCTCTTGAACGTATGACTTTCTATATAAACTCTTGTGAAACACACTTCTTCCTATAGAAAGTCTTAAGAAACGCAGGACCTTCTACAGAAACCTCGAAAAACGCATGTATATCTATAAAAACTTTTGAGAAGCGCATGCCCTTTTTTATAGAAACTTTTAATAAACGCATGACTTTTTATAGTGAAGCATGACTCTTGAGAAACCCATGAATTTTTATACTAAAACAATTGTATTTCGAATCATCAATTTGCATTTAGAAGAAAACACAGTACTATCGAACAAAACCATAGACTTGTCAATATCGCCAAAAAAGAATTTGAAGAGAAAAAAATATTGTTCAGCTCTTTTTATTGACATTTCTCAAGCGTTTGATAAAGTGTGGCATGATGGTCTAATATACAAGTTGAAACTAAATTTTCCAGTAAACACACTTAACTGATCGAACATTTAAGCTTAAAGAAGGAGTTTTTTAAGCTCCGCACAACCTATTGAAGCAGGAGTACCTCAAGGAAGCATCCTGGGACCCTTCTTATACTTGATATTTTCAAGAAATAAAAAATTAAAAAAAAATTTACACAAATTCTTGGAAAACGTATGACTTTCTATGAAAACTCTTGTGAAACACATTTCTTTCTATATAAACTTTTCTTAATAAGCGCAAGTTTTTCTATAGAAACTCTTCTTGACTAGGTATCAGTGTAGCCCTGTGTAATTTTGTAAAAAAAAACTTTAAATTTATTGCTCAACTTTCCCAATTTTGTTATAAACTGGTCTTTTTCAAACATTTTGTTTTCTTTCAAAAATCTCTTTTTCAAATTGCCTACCTTTAGGCCAATTTTTTGCAAAAAAAAAAATAATAAATTACTATAATAAACCAGGTGATATTTTGATGGAATATGTTGTAGTTGTTAAAGAGCCGTTAAAACTGTTTTATTTCAAATTCACACTTGACTTTTCCCAGCAATCAAACAATCATCAAACTAATATCAGTACTTTTGTTTCGTTATTTTTTATGCCAAAGCTAGTATTTTATATTTTTTTAATCTACATATATAATTAAAACTCAACAAAAATAAAACAAGTCTGGCAAAATAAAAAAGCGCAACATAAAAGTGCATTTTAAAATATGTTGTATTGAAAATACACAATGTTGTTACTGGTCTGATGACTGGTCAGCCTTGAATGGCCTTGAGCCAAAGCAGAGATGAGAGATTTTTTTTTCTTATTAATGTTAAAACTATACATGACGTTTAAATGACTAAATGAAAAATATATAATAAACAAAAAAAAAATATTTCTTTAGTGACTAATATTGATTGATGCGCGCACACACACACATTACTCGCAATATTTAATTGCAAACTTTGTGTTTCTTACGGATTTGGTCAAAACAGATCTATAAATTTAGAAAAAAAAATTGGTTTTACAGCAAAATTTGCAGCCAACAAAACAATTGTTAGCAGCTGCTTGTTTTTTTTTGGCTGATTTTTCTTTTAGCTCATAAATTTGTTAAAGTGTTTAAAATTAAAGATTACGTACATTTTAAGCAACTCTTGATGATGATTTTTTGGACAGTAATGGTTGAAGGTTTCGTTTCCTAAATCATAAAATCACAGTAGTTAGTTTTGTTATTGGAATTTAGTTTTCGGGTAGGTGGTTTTATGGCTTGTTAAAGTTTAACTTTAAGTCTTGCTTTGTTTATTTATTTTATATTTTATTATGTTAAAACTAAAGTGCCACTATTTACACCTGTAACGCCTACTTCTTTCTTAATAAATATCTTTAAATATTTTTTGTTAAAAGGGTTAAATTTTGTTAAACATGCCAGAAAAACCAACCATATTTCAAGGTTAATAAGTGTTTGATCACTGAATACATTTTGATATGAAGAAATTATAACATTTTGTTTTACACTCAAAGATATATATTTTAAATATGTCATTGAAAACATTTTAACTTAAGAGTTACAAAATTATGAAAATTATACAACAGTCATGAGATCAAACACCCAAGTAGATTCTTTATAGAAACTGTTGCTGGATAAAAACGCCAGATTTTCTATTAGAAACTCTTGCCAGAACAAACGTCAGATTTTTTATTAAAAACTCTGAGTGGACAAACGATTTAAATTTGTGTGGTGTAGGGTATATCACAATAGTGGGGAGGGTATATTGGATTTGTGCTGATGTTTGTAACGCTCATAAATAATAGTCCAACACCCACATTAAAGTCCGTCCTTCCGTCCGTCTGGCTGGCTGGCTGTCTATGTAAAGCTTGTAAAGCTTTTGTAGATATTTCAATGAAATTTGGTATGTGATATTTTTCGGTCCAATTACGGATGGGATTGAAACTGGTGGCAATCGGTCTATTATTTCACCTGGCCCCCATACAAATAATGTCCTCCCGAAATTGGGGTTTACCGATCATAAATGTTTGAATTATGCAAGTATCCAAACAAATTTTACCACAAATTAGTAGTAAATGAAGCCAAATCACATCTACAAATTTTCTGAAGATCGGTCCCTAATTGATGATAGCTCCCATATAAGACCCTCTTCCGAAAATTACTTTAGCCTCTTTAATCTCTTATGGCCAGTTTTTAACTTCATATTTAAATACGAAATTAGTTAATTTTTACTTAAACTTAAGTTCGATATTTAATTATGATAAAAGTATGGTAGCACTATTAAATATCAAAAAAATATAAACAACTTCTTCATTTAACAGCTGATTTCATATTTGGTTTACAAATTGTTGTAATCTAAATGGACAAGAGCTGCATCATTCATGTCCTCTTCATCTAAATTCATTGTTTTATTTGATATTTAGTTGATATTGATAATAATAAGCACAATGTTTTTATTCGCGACAAGTTTATAAATTTATTTTTTCAAATATTAAAAAAAAATTCAATGCGAAATTTTCACAATTTGCAGAACTGTCAAAATCATATGGTAGTATGAAAAACTTAAGTTGTATTTAAATGGACGTAGTCAGTGATTTAAGTTCTATTTAAATATGATCTATAAAATTGAATTTGGTATTTAAACAGAACTTAAGTTTAAACACACTTTAATTTTTAAGTTAAAAACTGGCCATTAATCTCTTAAAAATATTGGCATCCAAATAAAATTCAACACAAATAATTTTCATATATGTATACAGAAATGATGACACCTAATTTTATAATGGTCAGGCCATAATTAGTCGAAACTCCCATATAAGACCCTCTCCGTAATTACTTGTTTTTTTTTCAATTTGGCTGGTAAATGTTCATAACAATAACAAATTTAAACATTTTAAATATTTTAAAGTGTTATGTGCAAATTACAGTTAGAATATATATTGTTTTTAATTTAATTTAAAAAATTTGCATATAATAAGTACAAGTTAAGCAGCGATATGTAAATTAAGCTCTATTGCGCTTTAGATAAAAAGACATTTTTGGTTAATCATCATCATTATTATAACAGGTTTTCTTTTATTATTAACAAATCATTAATTTTATTAGTTTTTTCTTTCAAGCTTGTTTAAATACAAAATATTTTTAAATTTTTAATTAAATAAACGATTCTTATTGTAATGTCAAGCAACCAACAGCACTTGTGATTCATCTAGACGGTGTCTTAAACTTCTTATGTTTTTTGTTTTGTATAATTTTATTTGATTTAATTTGTTTTCTATTTGACGTTTTTTTCAAAAATATATATATAGGAGTAGTGTGAGCTGACAGCCACGATTTCTTTAAACAATTTTGCCAATTCATTTGTGTTTTGTTTCGTTTCTGTTTAGCTAATGATCATTTACATTGGCATTTTGCATAATTATTAATAATCATATTTTTTTTGTAACTAAAAACATTTCAAATCAATAAATATTGACATCTTTTTAAATACAGTAAAACTATTCATTAATAGCAAACATTTTTTATTTTAACTTTTGTTTTACAGTTTTATCTGTGATTTATGTTAATGATGCTACTTTTTTGTAATTGAATTAATTTCTTTTCAAACAATAATTTCACTTTCATTTGAAGAATTTATATAAAAAACACTAAAGATATCTAAAAAGTAATAGGGGTGAGAGGGGCACCTTAGAACACTTTGCTTTCAAGCCACATAAAAATGTATATTTTTGAATTATTGACTTTTTACATAATTTAACTAATATGTATGGAAATAAACTTTAGCTTAAGTCTACAAGTAACTTATTTTTAGTTCGTTTTATATTTTTTTTTTCATTTTTTTAATGGCTGAAGTCATTGTGTTCAAATGTGCCCCCATACGGGGCAGCTTTGAACTAGGCTGGGGCAGTTTTGAACGACAATTTTTTCTTGTAGCGCTTATGTCCAAAAATACAATAAACAGTTATATTTTTTATATATATAATAAATTCGATTTATTTATTAAGAAAAACATAAACATTTTTTTTTCTAAAATTTTTTATTCGAAGGTTTACTTCTAGTTAAACATAAAAATTTATTTGAAATTTAAGACAATTAATACTCGCAAGAGGAATAATTCTCATTCAGAAAAACATAAACATTAACAATTAAAAAATAAAAAAAATTTATATCAAAAATAAGTTTTATATTATTAAGACCTTTCGATTTCAGGTGACATTACATTTTCCTTTAAAGCATCATGATCAGCATTGGATTCGTCATTTTCAGAAAATAAGACAGAATCAACAATGTTTGGTACTTCGGTTGATAAATTAACATGTTCAAAGGTGCCCCCTTTTTCTTTGTTCAAACCTGAACTGACATGCCATTTCACGGAAATTTATAATAAATAATTTTTTTTACATAAATATCAAATAACTTAACTTAATTTTGTTTGAAATGAATTTTGGACTGCAATAAATTTCTTTCACGAAAGAAAACGATCACTGAATACTTCTTACACTCTTACAAAAAAAAAAAAAAAATAAAAAAAATTTACAATGGCACTGCGAAAACTTGTTCACCCAACTAGATTCGGTCGACGAGTGAAAAAACTAGCAAAAGTTGTTGACGTTGCTAGAAAACAAGGTTGCCATGTGAAAAACTCGTCTAAGGGTCGGAAAAAATGTTAAACTGAGATTTTATTAACATAGTTCAAAGGTGCCCCGGGTATAAACGTGCCCCCTTCTCCCCTACATAATTTTAGCAAATTCATAAACTTTAAAAGCATTTCAATATTTAACTATTTATGGCTTTTTGTAGCAAATCAAATGTTTTCCAGGCTCTGTAAAGAGTTTCTATAGAAAATCTTGTCTCTGTTAAAAGTTTCTGTAGAAAGTCTTGCCTCTGTAAAGAGTTTCTATAGAAAATCTGGTCTCTGTTAAAAGTTTCTGTAGAAATTATTGCCTCTGTTAAGGATTTCTGTAGAAAATCTTGCCTCTGTTAATAGTTTCTGTAGAAATTCTTGTCTCTGTTAAGGATTTCTCTAGAAAATATTGCCACTGTTAAAAGTTTCTCTCAAAACTCTAGCCTCTGTTAAGGGTTTCTGTAGAAACTCTTGCCTCTTAAGGGTTGCTCTAGAAAATCTTGCCTCTGTTAAGAGTTTATCTAAAAATTCTTGCCTCTGCTAAGGGTTTTTAAAAAATCTTGCCTCTGTTAAAGGTTTCTCTAAAAAAAACTTGCCACTGTTAAGTTTCTCTCAAAATTCTATCCTCTGTTAAAGCTTTTTCTAGAAAATCTTGCCTCTGTTAAAAGCTTCTGTAGAAACTCTTGCCTCTTAAGGGTTTCTCTAGAAAATCTTGGCACTCTTAAAAGTTTCTCTAAAAATTCTTGCCTCTGTTAAGACTTTCTCTAGAAAATCTTGTCTCTGTTAAGAGTTTATCTAAATATTCTTGCCTCTGTTAAGAGTTTCTCTAAAAATTCTTGCCTCTGGTAAAGGTTTCTCTAAAAAAAACTTGCCACTGTTAAGTTTCTCTCAAAATTCTATCCTCTGTTAAAGCTTTCTCTAGAAAATCTTGCCTCTGTTAAAAGCTTCTGTAGAAACTCTTGCCTCTTAAGGGTTTCTCTAGAAAATCTTGGCACTCTTAAAAGTTTCTCTAAAAATTCTTGCCTCTGTTAAGGCTTTCTCTAGAAAATCTTGTCTCTGTTAAGAGTTTATCTAAATATTCTTGCCTCTGTTAAGAGTTTCTCTAAAAATTCTTGCCTCTGGTAAAGGTTTCTCTAAAAAAAACTTGCCTCTGTTAAGAGTTTCTGCAGAAAGTCTTGCTTCTGTTCAAGTTTTCTTTATAAAATCTTGTGCTGGTCCAGTTTTTTTTTTTTAATTCTGTGCAAGTCCTGGTTTTCGTCTGTAGAAAAGCTTGTGCAAGATAATTAAAATGAATGGCAAGTTGTTGCCTTCTTAACAGCATTTCAGTTATTATTTTCATGGATCATGCTTTTGTCACTTTGTCACTGTCTTTATACAATATGTATGTACTCGTATGTATGCACATATGTATATCATGTTCCCAATATTAAGCCATATTCGTCTATTCAGTTAATTATAAATAAATCTACTATTAAAAACAAATCAAAATCAGATTAGTCATATAATTTGATTCATTTTGAAGTTTAATACCAATTAAATGCAATTGATTTGTTTTGTGTTTGTGTTTATATTTTTCCATAATTTCTTGGAAATTTCTTCAAATGGAAAAACTTACTTAAATCATTGCCATTTACAACCATTTCAGCTTAAGCTTTTAAAAGCTATTAATGTTTGTTGTGTAGTTTTTTTTTCTCTCCTCCAATATGTAAATGTGACATGTGTTAATTCTTCAGGTTTTTAAACAACAAATCGTAATCAAAAATACAATTGTAACAAATAAATATTAAAAAGAAATAAACAAATGAACAGTGAAAACCGCCGGTTGACTTTAATCTCCACAAAACCTGACTATAAATGGAAATCTTTTAATTTGAACTCACTCGCTTTAGTTTATCTAACACGGAAAAGGTAATGAAATGAAATTTCATTTTCATTTTGTTTTGTTTTATAATAGCGGCTTTTGTCAATACGAAATTAAAAAGAAAAAAACTATATATATATGTATTTATATATATCGTTAACAAATAAATAATGTTACAAAAATAACAAACCTTTTGTATTCGTTTTCTTAACATTTCACCCGCGCAATTCTAATTGCGCCAGTTACCACCAACTTGACACACGCGTATTTCATTGCTACAACAATTTTATAACGCCTCTATATGATTATATTGAATTAATATTTTTAAAAAAAAAGTCTATGTACATGTTTAACAAAAGCCTTAAATAATAAAAAAAAAACTTACTCTCTTTAGCTGCATTAAGTTAAAAATTTATGTATGTTTGTGCAGCAACAATTGTTGTAACTGCTGTCAATTTGAGTTGATAGGTTTTTGAAATGTTTATAAGACGTATATTACCTTAAGTAGTAATGTTAATAAAGAAACTATAGCTTGCTTATTTTATGATTTATGATTTTATTGTATAGATTTAATGACAGCAAACTAATTATTTTATTAAAGAAACGAAACTTAATTAAAGTTAAAGCGAAAGTCTGCGGTTAAAAGCTCTCTTTCAACATTATTAAAAACAGAACTACTAGTCTGTGGCTGAATCGAAATCAAGGTTTTCTTTAGAAAGTCTAACTGAGTTTCTATAGAAATTCTGGTAGATTTTCTAAAAAAAAAAATCTAAAAGAGTTTCTGCAGAAAATTTAGAAAAGTTTCTATAGGAAAATATAGAAGCACTAGAAAATCCTGCGTATAGGAATGATGATAAAGATGACAAGTAGTTACACATTCATTAATTTCTATACAAAATTTCTGTTAGGAGTTTATATTAAAAATCTTGCCTCTGTTAAAAGTTTCTGTTAAAAATCCTGCCTCTTATAAAAAGTTTCTATAGGGAATCTTGCCTCTGTTAAGAGTTTCTATTAAAAAACTGACCTCTGTTAAGAGTTTCTATAAAAAATCTTGCTTCTGTTAATAGTTTCTGTAGAAAATCTTTCATCTGTTAAGAATTTTTGTAAAAAATCTTTCATTCTTATTAACAGTTTCTATGGAACATCTTGCCCCTGTTAAAAGTTTCTATAGAAAATCTTGTTTCTGTTAATAGTTTCTGTAGAAAATTTTTCGTCTGTTAAGAATTTTTGTAAAAAATATTTCCTTTTTTTTCTATAGAAAATCTTGCTTTTATTAAGAGTTTCTATGGAACATCTTGCCCCTGTTAAAAATTTCTATAGAAAATCTTGCCTCTGTTAAGAGTTTCTGTTAAAAATCCTGCCTCTGTTAGGAGTTTACATTTAAAATCTTGCTTCTGTTAATAGTTTCTGAAGAAAATCTTTCGTCTGTTAAGAATTTTTGTAAAAAATGTTTCTTTTTTTTTCTATAGAAAATCTTGCTTTTATTAAGAGTTTCTATGGAACATCTTGCCCCTGTTAAAAGTTTCTATAAAAAATCTTGCTTCCGTTAATAGTTTCTGTAGAAAATCTTTCGTCTGTTAAGAATTTTTGTAAAAAATCTTTCATTCTTATTAAGAGTTTCTATGGAACATCTTGCCTCTGTTAAAAGTTTCTATAGAAAATCTTGCTTCTGTTAATAGTTTCTGTAGAAAATATTTCGCCGGTTAAGAATTTTTGTAAAAAATCTTTCCTTTTTTTTCTATAGAAAATCTTGCTTTTATTAAAAGTTTCTATGGAACATCTTGCCCCTGTTAAAAGTTTTTATGGAACATCTTGCATCTGTTAAAATTTCTATAAAAACTTTGCTTCTGTTAAGAGTTGGTTAAAGTTGTTTATAGAAAATCTAGATTTTCTATAGAACATTTTTATACAATTGAAGATTTTCTTATGTGAAGAGGGTGTCAGAGTTTTCCATACAAATGTTAACATTGTTTTTTTTTTTTTTTTTTTTTTTTTTGTTATTTTAAGATTTATAATGCTTTCCATTTTTGTTATAGATTTCATGTAAGATAAACTAACACTTAATTCTGCAATTTCTACTAATAAACCCTAAACATCACAACTATAAATCATTTTAAAATAAACTAAACAAATACATACAACAGAGTACCAGAGCCATTTGAACATTAAATTGCCCAAAATTATTACACAGATTAATGGCTGGCCTAATAAATCCTCTATTCGCTGTTGTATAGGGTGTTTTTTTTAAAGGTATATAACTTCGATTTGAAATAAAACACAAGAAAATCGTTTTAATGACCATCAATTTGGCTTTATTGGAAGGATAATTTTATGCCATTAATCTTTAAATATGATTTCAGGCATGTGGCCGCCGCGGCTGGCTCGAATAAAGCCAATTCTACAGGTCCAATTTTCAACCACTTTTTCGAGCATATGGGGTCGTATGTCGGCAATAACGCCACGAATGTTGGCTTCCAATTCCCCTAACGTTTCTGGTTTGTTGGCGTAAACGAGCGACTTCACATATCCCCAAAGAAAATAATCCAATGGTGTCAAATCACACGATCTTGGTGGCCAATTGACAGGTCCATTCTGCAAAATTATGCGCTCATCGAATATTTCCTTCAATAAATCGATTGTGGCGTGCGCTGTGTGGCATGTAGCGCCGTCTTGTTGGAACCACAACTCATCCACATTCATGCCATCCAATTCGGGAACAAAATAGTCGGTTATCATGGCTCTATACCGGTCTCCATTAATTCGGGTCCTCTTCAACACTTTGCTCTACAGCGGCAATTGTTTCTTCGGTGGGCACTGTTCGACGTCTCTGCGGATGCGTATTATCACATAGAGTAAACGTAGTGCGAAAAAGATCCATGGTTAACCGAATTAATTGCTCTGATGGACGATTATGTCGACCATAAAATGGACGGAGCTTGCGGTAAACTTCGCGAACTGAACCGTTATTTTCGAAATAAATTTGCACGATTTGCAAGCGTTGTTCTTTTGTCAACCTGTTCATGATGAAATGGCAAACCAAACTGAACATAAATGACATTAAAGTTGCCAGATTTGACCACAAAATGCCAGTTTTATCTCTTTTCGAAAAACAAACCTGTAAAAAAAACACCCTCTAGCTGCTGGAGTTGCAAGAAAAAACTGAAAATAATGCGATCAATTCGGTTTTCAAATTTTCTTCTTTTTTTTTTTTACACATTTGTAGTTTTTTTTTTTTTTGTATTTATCTTAAACTTAAGTTGCCTCATAAATATTCGAAATTAAGGAAATTGTTACTACGCTTTTACAGTTGTTGTGTTTGTGGTCTATGAAACCAATCCATAACACATCTTTCACAGAGGTCTAGCCGTTGGTTCGTTTGCTATGTAGACTTTGTTAGAAAAATTTTACAAAAAAAAAAAATAATGAAAAATTTTGATTAAGCAAAAACACATTTTTTTTAGTTGTTTTTGCTGTTTGCCTTTTGTCCGTCTGTTCCTCTTTTTTGCTACTGCTGCTGCTGCTGCTTTCAACAGCAATTCACACACCGGCAACAAACAACTCAGCGATAAATGATTTCTCATGTTGCATTACGATAAACAGATACAGCAAAATTTAAACAATTTTTATTTGTTGTTGTAATATTTGTAGCGAAAACCACTAAAGAAAAATTTAGCATTTTTGTTACTTTTTTTTTTGAAAATTTATTATAAATTTCAGAAAACAAAAACGTCCGTCTACAAGTTGTGATGATTGTTGGTTTAAAAGCATGTTGTAGATGTGAACAACCATCATCAGGTATCTATCACTGCCTTCAAACGCTTCAGCGAAGGTGTAAAATTTGTGAAGATTTTCAATTTTCAGCCTAAAGTAGCCAAACAAATCAAACTGTTGTGCATTTTTGTGTTTATTTGAATGTTTTTAAGTTTTTTTTTTTTTTTTGTACATAATTTCGTATTTTTAATGTTTATTTGTGTTGAACGCAAATATTTGCAATTTCTTCTAAAGTTTGCTGTTGATGGAGAGAAAACACTGGAGGAATAGTAACAATTTTAATCGAATTTTCATTTATTGCAAAAGGTCTCTACAAAAGTCAATAACGGTTGTGGATATCGTAGCCCTTGAGCTGTCTGTGTACAAAGTTTCTACAGAAAGTATTTCGTCTGTTAAGAGTTTTTCTAGAAAATCTTGACTCTGTTAAGCGTTTATATAGAGATTCTACAAAAAATTTTATTTCTATTAAGAGTTTCTATACGTAATCTTGCTTCTGTTAAGAGTTTTTCTAGAAAATCTTTAGTCTGTTAAGAATTTTTCTAAAAAATCTTTCCTCTGTTAGTGTTTCTACAAAAAATCTGTCTTCTATTAAGTGTTTCTATAGAAAATTTTGCTTTTATTAAGAGTTTCTCTAGAAAATTTTGGTTCTGTTAAAAGTTTCTCTAGAAAATCTATCGTCTGTTAAGAATTTCTGTAAAAAATCTTTCCTCTGTTAACAGTTTCTTTAGAAAAGCTAGCCTCTGTAAAGGATTTCTTCAGCGTTTCTATAGAAAATCGTTCCTTTGTTAAGAGTTTCTCTAGAAAACGTTTTCTAGAAAAGCGTTTATATAGAAAATATTTTGTCTGCTAAAATTTTCTATAGAAAAACTGGCTTCTGTTAAGAGTTTCTAAAGAAAATATTTCGTCTGAATTTCTATTGAAAATCTTGTTTTTATTAAGAGTTTCTGTAGAAAATTTTGCATTTATTAAGAGTTTGTATAGAATACCTTGCTTCTGTTAAGAGTTTCTCTAGAAAATCTATTGTCTGTTAAGAATTTCTGTAGAAAATCTTGTTTCTATTAAGAGTTTCTATAGAAAATGTTTGGTCTGTTAAGAGTTTCTATAGAAAATGTTTGGTATGTTAAGAGTTTCTATAGAAAATATTGCCTCTGTTAAGAGTTTCTTCAGAAAAGCTTGCCTCTGTAAAGAGTTTCTTCAGCGTTTCTATAGAAAATCGTTCCTTTGTTAAGAGTTTCTCTAGAAAGCGTTTCTATAGAAAATGTTTCGTCTGCTAAAAGTTTATAAAGAAAAACTTGCTTCTGTTAAGAGTTTCTCTAGAAAATATTACTTCTGTTAAGAGTTTCTAAAGAAAATCTTGTTTTTATTAAAAGTTTCTGTAGAAAATTTTGCTTTTATTAAGAGTTTGTATAGAATACCTTGCTTCTGTTAAGAGTTTCTCTAGAAAATCAATTGTCCGTTAAGAATTTCTGTAGAAAATATTGCTTCTATGAAGAGTTTCTATAGAAAATCTTTCGTCTGTTAAGAGTTTCTATAGAAGAAGTTCTATCAAAAGTGCTTCTCAGTAAAAGTTTTCTATAGTATTTTCCTTAGCGTATGCCTTTCCTCTTTACCCTTTCTTTTCTTTTCTTTTTATGTTTAATTTGTCATAGTTTTTGATATTGTACATAAACTATTGTTAAACATAAATAAATATTTTATTTGACAGTTTTGGCACACTGCATATTTTGTATGTTAGTTGTACAAATTGTACAATACTATCCAGCAGGACCGTATTTGTTATACCCCTTTAGCAATGGTTAGAAATTAGTTTGCAATTTTAGAATAATTTGTGTAACAAAAACCTAAAAACCTAAAAACTTCAAAATATAAAATAAAGACATAAATTAGTAATGAAAGCTATATTTTAATGGAAAGAAATCTTTGTTTTCTTTATTTATAAATGAAAAAAAATTGTAAACTTTTTAAATAATTTCCTTTAATATGGTTTAATAAAAACGTGCAGTTTGTTGAATATGAAATTTTCTTGTTATAAATCTTAGCTCGTATAGCATTACAATTTGTCTTAATAATGAAATAAATTCAAATAGAATGCAATGAATTGAAATAAAACTTTGTCATAAATTTGTTTACAAAATAGCAACAATTAAATAGTTGTTGCAATTAAAACACGTAGTTATAAAAAAATTATTGAACTAACTGCATACAAATTTAAAATTGTTGTATGGTTTGTAGTTTTTATTGCTTTTTTTTCTGTAATTATTTAATTTTTTGAAAAATAAGCAACGTTTTTATTTGCATAATGTCTGTATCACGTAGTAAATACTTGAGCTTAAGCTTAGATTTTCACATGATTATATTTAATGTGTGTTACTTAATTTCAATATGATGGAAAGTGTGAGTTTAAGGCGAATTATGAAGATGCTGTATGATGTACATAAGTGCACAATGGGTTAGATGGGAACTTTTGAAAATGTAAATGTGAAGAGTACTTCTAAGTTATTGCAACAATCTGTACAAAATGAGGTGCATATGTAGGTGAATGGAGCAGGTGTTAAGCTGGAGTTTTAATCATAAACTTAGTTTAGCTTCAATCTTAGCAGTTGAGCTGAAATTATTATCTTGCTTGAGCTTCAATCTTTAAAGTCATAGTTGAGTTTCATTCATAGTTTGAGCGTAAATCAAAGTGTTAGTTTAGCTTCAATCTTAGTGTAAGTGAACTTCAATAATTATCTTAGTTGAGCTTCAACTATGCTCTAGTTTAACATCAATCATAGTTTCAGTTGAGCTTCAATCTTAAATCATATTGTAAGCTAAGCTTCAATAATTAACTTGATTGAGCTTCAGCCATACTCTAGTTTAGTCTCAGTTGAGCTTTAAATATTGTATTAGTTGATCTTCATTCTTAAATCATATTCTAAGTTAAACTTCTTGGTTGAGCTTTAATCATAGTCTTAGTTGAGCTTCGCTCATAATCTCAATTGAGCTTTAATCATAGTCTTAAATTAACCTTGAATCCTAGTTACATCACAATTTTACTTGAGCTTCGATTATAATCTCAACTGAGCTTTAATCATAGTCTTAATTGAACTACAATAATAGTCTAAAGTGAGTTTCAATCGTAGACTTAGCAGAGCTTCAATCGTAGTTAAATAATAGTCTCAGCTTAGCTTAAATCATAGTCTAAGTTGAATCTTAATCATAGTCTAGTTTAGCTTTAATAATAAGTTTCAAGCTTAGTCTCAGCTGGGCTTCAAAAATAGTTAAATCATAGTGCCTCAATTGTTCATCAATCCTAGTCATAGACGAGATTATATGACACAAAACTGCTATATGTTTTTCTCAAGCAATATTGTCCATATTGGTGCACGTGCACAGTAGCTTACCTACTGATTAATTTTGACAGCTCTTCAAATAATTTTCCAATAACGCAACTACTATTTTACAAATATCTTTAGTTTTGTAACGATCGCTTCAATAATTCCCTGTTTTTCAATAACCATTGTTACAAACTGTTCAAACTTACTAAACATACCCTTTATTTTCTCTCAAATAGTAGGCAGGGTAATAAAAATAAATAAAAATCTTAAACAAACAAACTTCAAACTATGAATAAGAAAAAACTAAGGGGTTATATGATTATTGCCACTTATTATTACTTACAAGCACTAACATTAGGAATAATAAATAATGGGCTGGAAAGTAGTTTGTAGTAAAAGAGCGATCAAGTCAATGATCACTTAATATGCATATATAGTGGATGTGTGTGTTTCTGCTTCCATAAAACTATACGAAATCTTACGATAGCAAAAACACTCGCTTAAATACATTTTCACAATCATTTTAAACTATTTTGATGACTTTAATATAATGTCAGTCGAAGTTACTGCACTGCTCTACTCCGATCCGCTCCACTCCGCACACTGTACTGCTTTGGAAACATGTGTTTATTTTTAGCTGTTTTGTAGTTTTTGGAAAAAAATATTCAGTTTTATATATTACTGCTTGGGATTTTTGTTGCTACAATTGTTGGTGATTTTGTTCCATTAACATTCTAGTGCAATGTACGAGTAGTAAAATCATGAGTATTTTTTGGCACTCCCTCCCCCAAAGTCTGTGTATTTTTTTTTATTAGTAGTATGGCTAAAAGTCATAGACAAACTAAGTCATGTTGGTCTAGTACAGAAGTCATAGATAAGTCAGCACTACAGGATTAAAGTGCTGCTATTAATAATGTTAATAAGTTTGTGGTTTTCAAACAAATTTATACAAAAAGCAAAATCATACCACATCTAGTAGTAACTTAAATTTTAACTTCAAGATTTAAAAAATCTTTGAAACCTCTGGAAATTAACCAATATACATACTTCAAATTGTATATACATACATATATTTAATTCAACAATACTTATTTATGCCTTCAAAACACCTTTAGCTAACTAAGGTTTTCAAGAACTAAAACTTAACAAACATCCTTTGGCAGAAATATTTTAACTTTACAAATACTTTACTAATTATCATCAATTCCTTGTGTAAGGTTCCTAAAATTCGTCTTGGCTTTAACAAAATCTCTTTTCATTTTTTCATTTAGTTGGCAATTTTTCAAAAACTTACGCAATATTACTAAGCTTCTGCTGCTACTGTTTTTACAACATTTAGCATTTATTTGAAAACAAACAGCGGAAAAAATCCTCATTTTCATTCAGTCGAAATTGTCTAAAGTCAAAGAGCAAAACATGTTGTTCAGTTATGAGATATTAAACATTTTATTACCATTTTAATAAAGTAATACTGGGAAACATAAAATTAAAATGTCAGTCAGTCAGTAAACAAATGGAAAAGGAGACTGGATAATTATTAAAAAAAAAGAGCAAATACAAGGATGACTAATCCTAAATCTATTTTAATCTGTCTGTCAAAATCATATTTTCCAAGGCCCTAATAAACATGAATCATAACTCTATGCCTTATGTTTAGTTCCATTAAAATTACTATTGAAAATCTATTCATAAATGACAGAGGAAGGGTGGATTCATCCATTCGTTCCGAACAAAATATTTTTTCATATAAAATTTGACGTTTCTCTTTTTAAGAGAGAGAAACTTCATATAAAACAACTTTTTCTGGATAAATATTTTGTTCAGCAGGAATGGTTGAATGGTTGAAATCTGTGAAGAATCATTTTTTTATGTGAGAATATATTGTTGAACACATCTCATTAGTCAATAATCTTGACTTCGCGAAAATGATTACCAAGAAACTGCACATGGCGGCGCTGAAGAACTTTTAAAAACTCTTTGGAAAGGAATAAAGATACTTAAGAATTGTTAATTGTTATCATAGACTGACAACTGCAACATTGAGTTGTAAAGAGTCAACATTATGTGACCTATAAAACTGTATACGGAATATTTTGTCCCAGCTATCTATTACGGCTAAAAATTGACTGGCTTGGCTGGGGCACTTACCACTCAAATTTTGATTTAGTACAGCTTATACAGTTATTGATAGTTGAGATGTTGTGGGTATTGTAATTTTTGCCATGCCGGATGGGTTATAGTTGAATAATTTTTTTTATTTTATATTGTTTGTTTTACATTTAATTTTTTATAAATAATTATTTAAAATTCAAAAAATAATTGTATGCCATTTTCTCATTTCTCCAAATAATTGTAAAGAGTTCCCAACATAAACTAATTGTTTTTTAAGTTATATAACCAAAAGATAATGAAATTGAATTTTTTAGCTGGATATTAAAAGTGGCCGTAGTAGTATCGCTACCTGGCAGTCATTAAACTTTTTAGTTAAACATAACATATTAATTTTGGTGAAAATGGTCGTAAGTAAAACATCAATCGTTTAACTAAGATTTTGGTAATTATTAAAGCTTTTTTATAAAATATTTAAATTTTTAAATATAATAAAAATTTTAATATTTTATAAATGTCATTTTCTAAATATAATAAAAACTTAAATATTTTATAAAAAAGACCTAAAGCTTTACTGCCATATTCAGAAAAAATAAAGTAGGTTTGAAGTGTGTTTTTAGACAAAATTTTCATACAAAATTTTCTTAAAGTACATTTGAAGTCTACTTTAATTTTTTCTGAATAAGACTGTTAATAACTACCAAAATCTTAATAATAAAAAAAAGGTCAAATAAACAATAATAAGAAATATAAATCGTTTAACTTTATAAAGTCTTCTTTTAGTTTCAAGCAAGTCTTAGATCTTTAAATAATATTAGTTGAGCTTTCACTCGTACGCAGTTTTATAGTCTCAGTTAAGCTTAAACTTCAATTGTAGGTCTGCAAATAATCTTAGTTGAGCTTTAATCATAGGTTTAGTTGAACTCCAATCGTAGTTGTTTATATTATTGTAGTTGAACTTCAATCATATCTTACGTCTAACTGCAATCGTAGATATTTATGCAGTTTTATTTGAGCTTTAATCAAGTTCTAACTGAGCATTAATCGTAGGTCCTTAAATAATTATAGTCGAGCTTCAATCGTAGTTCTAGTACGCAATTTTATAGTCTCGATTAGGTTAAAATCGAAAGCTTAGTTGAACTTCAGTCATAAGTTTGTAAATAATCTGGGTTAAGCTTTTACCATAGGTTTAGTTGAGCTTCAATCATGGCTATGATGAATTTCAATCGTAGGTCTTTATACACTTTTAGTTGAGAATTAGTTTAGCTTCATTGTTAGGTGGTCTGAATATTAATTTTATATAAACTAGTTTTAGCTTCAATCGTAATTCATAATATAGTTTTAAATGAGCTTTAATAGAAGATTTTATGTGCTTTTAATTCAGCTTCAGTCATAGTCTTTGACAAGCATCAATCATTGCGGCAGTTGATCCTTAATCATACTGGTAGTAAAACTTCAATCATAATCTCACTTGAGTTTCAGTCACGGCTTAGTTGAGATTAAATCATATCATAGTTGAGCTTCAGTCATTTAAGCAATTGAGCTTCAATCATTTAAGCAGTTGATCCATAATTATAGTCTTAATTGAGCTAAAATCATAGTCTTAGTTAAACTTCAATAATAGTGTTAATTAAGTTTCAATAAAAGTCTTAGTTGATCTTCAATACTAGTTAAATCATAGTCTTAATTAAGCTTCAATCATAGCTTCAGTTGAGTTTCAATCATAGTCTTAGTTCAATTTAAATCAAAATCATAGTTGAGTTCCAATCGTAAGTCTTTATATAGTGTTTGCAAAATATGTCTCAACACTCTCAGACATTTTTTCAGCAAAAAATTAGTTTGTATGCTTAGGTTATTTCGTTCAGAACATAAATAAATGATCAAACTGCTTTTAATATTTTGCAATAGGTTTTTTGAAATCACTAAGATTTTTAAACGTGTGCCGCATTTAGCATTGTATTGCTATTTTGCTTAACCTTAAACAAATAATTAAACAATATTTAAATTATATATGTATTTAAAAATGATAATTAATTGTAATTAATAACTGATCATTAACACAATTTTTCTCTAATAAAACAAACTTAACAAATTTGCCAGCGATTAATAATTATTTGAAAGCAACAGACACGTTTGCTAACAGTAAGTGAGTGTTGCAACAAAACAAATAAACAAATAATGCTCGCGTCAAATGAAATTGTTTATATTTTTTATTAAGCGTTTTTTTTTTGCTTAAAATAATTATATAAAAAATTGTTGGTGCCTGGCTAAAGATAAAATAATATGTTTATTTGAATTTATAATAAAATTTTATTAAGAAAACAAAACAATAACTTTTAAAGTTTGACATTTAAATCTAAAAAAAAAGACAACACTACAATTAATTGCAAATATAAAACATCAACACATGACCACTGCAAAATGAAGTAGTAAAACATTAAAGGCCATAAACCAAATGGGGGACTTAATAAATTGTATTTTGTTGTTTGCTGATTTTATATTATTGCAAATACACTTCAGATGGAGCAGATGTTGATTAAAACTGATATACAAATGACATTTACAGGGCTAAAATGTAAATTGATGAAACAGTTGTAAAGTGTGCAGTGTGATTTACGGGCCACCCGCAATATTATAATATTAAGGGTATTCATTATATGGCGATAAACAAAAGTATGTTAATAAAATTCGAGAGGGAGTGGAAATATATTCAGATTTATTAAAGTAAAATTTATTAAAAATATTGTGTTTCATGATTTGCTTGGTTAAAGTGTAAAGAGTAAAGAATGAATACCCTTATTGTTTCATTAGGTAACACACTAATGCAAGAAATAAATTGTAATATACTTCAATAACAAATCACTTAATTAATTATTAATAAAATTTATATCTTTAATTAGTTTTATATAAAAGTTTTGATGAGCTACGAATTATTTTTTATTTTGAGACTCATAGTTGAGCTTTAATTATACTTAGTTGATCATCAATAGTTGGTCTTTGTATTGTCTTATTTGAGCTTTAAGCTCAATCATCGAGCTTTAAGGTGTTATGACACTTGCTATTTTTTGTATTGGATTTTTTTTAGGATTGATTGAATGAAACAACAAATGCGAGAAAGAATAAGAAATACAATAAAATAAAATGTAAACAAAACAAACAATATTGCCCACGTTTTATTCCCACAAAAACCCGTCAAAAAAAGCAAAAAAAAAAGCTAAAAATCGCAAAAAAAAAAAAAAGCTAAAAATCGCAAAAAAAGAAATTAAAACCGCTACTTTCGATCAAAAACTAAAAAAAATAGGCAACAGTGCTAACATTTAATCTTGAAATGTCAATTTTAAGTTAAACATTTTTGTATTTTTTTTTTGACAGTCTTGGATTATTTATCGATAACACACGTATATTTGTTTACCATTTCAAGATTTTTTATGATATATTCATACTCTTTACACATAGTCAGTTTTGCTATGCAAATATATTTGTACTGTTCTCCAATATTGGAAAAATACAAAAAATAGCAAGTGTCATAACACCTTTAATCATTCTCCTAGATCAGCTTCAATCGTAGGTAATTGTATAATTATAGTTGAGCTTCATTCATAGACTTAGGTGAGCTTCAATTGTAGGTCATTTTCAATCGGAATTCTTTATATAGTTATAGTTGAGCTTCAATCATAAACTTATTTGAGCTTCAATCGTAGGTCATTTTATAGTCTTAGTTGAGCTTCAATTTACTGAAAAGCAACAGAAAACTATTTCAGCTAGCTTAATAGTATTCAATCTAAATGAAAGTGTTATATTGATTTTTAAATAAAAATAACATAAATTCAGCTAACAGAATAACACTCAAACAATCTTAATAGCTATAAATTGAAAAAAAATTTAATTATCATTTTTTACAATTACTTAGACTCTTAAGTTTATCTGCTCATAAAACCTAAAACTTTTAAAGACTACAAAAAGCACAAGGTGGTGGGTGTTAAGTAAACACAACAGAGTGTAAACCTCTGCTAAAACAATTAATGACTTCTAACAAAAATAATAATAATTTTTTATTATAAATAAAATAAAAAAATTATATAAAATTACCTTTAAAGCTTATATGAAAACGACTTTGCAAGTTGGCGGCATTTGTTTATTGATTTTAAAGAAAAAAAAAGTATTAAAATGCTTTCTAAATTCCTTTTATATCATTATTTTATTTACATTATTACAATTATTATTATTTTTAAAAAGTTTTGTTAAAACAACTTTGGCTTAAAAGTTTCCTTTTATTGCGAGAAAAAACGCACTTTTCATTTATTTTTCTTTCTTTTGCCGATATTATTTATGTTGGTAAGAGTTCACGGAAAAAAAACCCCAGAGCTTTTACCCTCATGTTTATGGCCAACTAGTAGAAAACAAGCCATATTTGTAGGTGTTTATGACTTGAGTTAATGTTTTTTATTGCCAGTATTTTCTGTTAATGAGACTTAACGGTTTTCTTAGTTGTTTTCATGCTTTTTTATAATTTAAATAGCCCATAAATTTGTTTAGTTTTTAAAAGCTAGTTTAAAGGCTAGGTTTCATATGGCATAAGTAATAAATGTTTTTTTTTTTTTTTTTTTTTCAAAATACATATTTTATGTTATGAGTTTTTGTCTAAATACTTTTAAGGAGATTTACTATATAAACAATGAATGAAAAAATCAAAGCTTACAAAATTAAAAGTAGAAGGAATTTAGTAGATATTTATGGTGTTTGTATGTACATATGTATTTGATGTAACACAAACGTTAAGGAAAACCAAAATTAAACAAGTGTGATGTTCTGAACGAAATAATCTAATTAACGAAACGTGGGAAGAGCTGGAAATGTCTTATGTAGTAGTTGGATTGTTGAAACCACCCGCCGTAAACATCAAGATCATGTAATTTCGGCGAAAATATCTCTGCTTTGATGTCGTAATATCTAGTCCTAGTTTTAGTTGAGCTTCAATCGTAATTTTAAACGGTCAATTTATAGTGTTAGTTAAGCTTAAATCGTATGACATTTCATGGTCTGAATTGAGCTTGAATCTTAGGCTACTTTATAGTCTAAGTTCAGAATCGTAGATAATTTTATAGTCTAACTTGAGCTTTAATCATTGGTAATTTTAAGGTCTTAGTTATTCCTCAATCGTAGGTTTTATTACTGTATGTTATTGTTGAGCTTCATTCGCTTGTCATTTTATAGTCTGAGCCAGTCACAGCCTTCTATCTTAAACATCTTAATACATTTTTGTCTTGCTAATTGTTGACTTTGTTACACCATATTGCTTCGCTAAAGCTACCGCACTTGTACCCTTTTCTAATAAGTCGAAAATATTTACTTACGAGAACAAAAAAAACAACTGAATATACATACATATGTATGTACATAAATAAAAAGACAATACATACTTATAAGGGGCATCCCCAATTTCTAAAATTATTTCATAAAATAAATGAGTATGAGTACAAATGTGTGTATTTTAACTGCTGCTAAGTTTAAAATTTTGTTTTATTCAGAGTTTTAGAGTAAGCAATGTAAAAAAAAGGGTTGACGTTTTCGGATGTTGACGTAAACGAGCGTTGACGTTTTTCCGAGTGCACTGTATGTAGTATGTTGCAATAATGCCTCCAGCTCTAAATTCGCTACCAAACGGTCACGTAGTATTTTTTTTTTTTTTTTTTTATTTTATTTTTTTTTTGTCTTAATTTTAAAAATATTGTTTAACAATAACAAACTGTTTCCCAACATTTCACTTTCACAAATGTGGGCAAATTAAATTTTTTTTAAGCAAACTCACCCCTATCGTGAATAAAAATTCACCTGAAATTTGCACCCTTTTATTTTTTTAACATTGAATTTTAATAGGAAAAATGTGAAAAGGGAACAAATTTCATGTGGAATTTTTATTCACGATTGGGGTGACTGTTTCCCAACATTTCACTCTACAAATGTGGGCAAATTGAATTTTTTTTTTAAACAAAAAATGCATTGCACAAAATAAGCTGTGATCCACTGTAAATTACTAAATAATATTTATTAACTATGATTAAATCATTTAAAATTGTTAGAGTAATTTAACTGTTTCACACTTTAGTTAGTTTTGTTTAATTTAAATTATAGCCACTAACAAGCTTACTAACAAAGTTAGGCCTTAAATTAAATTTAAAAAATTTTTAACGATATTACCTACAATTTGGTCTTGCATCATACAGTTTAATTTAACAACCTCACCTTTATAATAAATACTTTTAGACAGCATCTAACCAAACCCCAAATATTGAATTGACTCAAAGTAGCAGCTTTACAAAAAAATTGTCAAGATTGTTAGTGTTATAATAGGCTAAATCAAGTTAATTTGTATTAATTACTAATTTAAATAACAACTTTTTGCTCACTTCTTGCAGTTTTGTCAAAAGCAAGTATGTAACAAAAAAAAGAACTCTGTTAATTCAGTTTAAGGCGGCTTTGTTTTTCATGCAAAATATTATTTCTTGTATGTATAACTTTTTATGTCTCTTAGGGTATTTAAATTCATTGATTTTTAATCAATTATAGCCCCCTCTCCCAGGCTCTTTCGTTACAAACGCCCCCCCTTCCTACTGTTTGAATGTGCTTCGTTTATTTTTAAATTTACACACAACCGTGTCGTTGTTGTGTCTGTCTAGTAGGAACAAGACAAACTATAAACTTTGTTTAAAACAATAATAAAAAATAACAACTACAACAATAATAATCAAAGCTTTGATGTTTCACCGCTGATATTGCAGTAATAACAACAACAAAAATAAAAAACAACTACTCGTACATGTAAATTTCATGTCAAGTAGTCGTATTATACTCATATGTATGTAAAACGTAGTGTTGTTTTTGTGTGTTGTTGTTCTGATGGTGTTATTGTTCTGATGTTGTTTATTTCGTATTTTTCCATCATGTTTGTAGAATTTTGCATATTTTTTTCCGTTCTTTGTAAGCTTATACAACATACAAATAAATGTATAAATTTTAAATAAATTGTTTACTTTTTAAAACGCGACAAAAAACACAATATTTTTATCTTTAAGTTTTTTTCGCTCTTCTGCTGTTCATTAAAAAAAAAGCAAAACAAAACAAAAAACTTTAAGTTTTGTGAGTGTTTTTGTGTTGTTTAGTTTTGATTAAGCCTCTAGTTTTTATACCCTACACCGCCATAGTGAGGAGAGAATATTGGATTTATACTGATGTTTGTAACGCTCAAAAATATTAGTCCAACACCAACTTAAAGTACGCCGATCGACTCAGAATCACTGATTCTCATTTAAAGCCATTTAACGATGTCCGTCCGTCTGTTTGATTGGCTGGCTGTTCATGTAAAGCTTTTGAAGATATTTTCATAAAATTTGGTACATGATATTTTTATCGGCCCGGTTGGTTAAAATCGGTCCATTATTTTACCTAGCCCCCATACAAATGTCCTCCAGTAATAGGAGCTTATCGGTCATAAATGTATGATTTATCCACAAATATGTTGTACATAAAGCCTAATTATATTTACAAATTTTGTGTAGATCGGTCCATAATTGACCATAGATCCCATATAAGACCCACTTCTTAAAATCACTTTAACAACCAGATAATATTTACATAGTACATTTGTATGTATGTATATAGTATACACAGAAGGTGTGACTTCTTATAGATAATATAAATTTAGTATAATAGGTCATAGGTCTCATAAAGCGCCTATTTCTGAAAAACTTTTTTTGTACATATAGGGTATTACATGGTCGGGCTTGACGGACTATACTTTCTTACTTGTATTTTTTTTTTTGGTTTATTTGCAATTGTATTTTTCATCATTAATAGCAGTGAACTGGTACAACTACTGGTGCTAACTTACTTACTAGCTTGCTTACTACTTTTCATATTACCATTTAAGGCAACATGTGACCAACTGTTGAAATTCAAAAATCTTAAAGAATAGTTTTAATTAATTTAGCTAAAGACAAAGTTTACAAAATTAAGAAAATTTAGCTGTATGGATATTTTATATAAGGATATTTTTAAACAAAACATAATATGTTGTTAATGTCTCTAAAGGTACGCTTACACTTGGCAAATATTTACTCAAAAAAGCGTAACCAAGATTAAACAGCATCAAATAAAATAAAATTAAATATTTTTGTGTCTTGTCTTAAATAAACTAAGTTTTTTTTAAATAAACAAACTAGTTCAAATATATTGTGGTTACGTCTTTGTCGGCAAATATTTGCCAAGTGTGACCGTACCTTAAGTTGGCCTAGGTTAAATCGAGAACCAAGCTAGATGTTGTGTATACCCGTTGTTAGAGATTTAATTGCAGCTTGAATATCAGTATATACAAGGTGGCGCAAAAGTAATCCTCCTATCAGAAAAAGCTATAAATTTTGCGAGGCCCCTAATGTCAGTTCTGTTTTGACATTTGTGTAGTAAACACATGCGAAATACACGTTAATAAAGAATGTTACGCTACACTGCTACAGAACGCGGAATATTGCTGACAGAACTGACATTAGGGGCCTCGCAAAATTTATAGCATTTTATGATAGGAGGATTACTTTTGCGCCATCTTGTATATATACGAATTTTTAGAATACTTGTCTATAATTTTTGTATTATTGTACAGTTATGCCTTCCAACGATATTACCTACTCCTCGCAGAGATTAAGCTTTTCTTTGTAAATCTATTATGATTTGCCGTAAATTTTTCACTACTTCACGTTACAACTGAATCTCTTTTAATGATAAATTATGAAACTTGCAATTGTTTTGAACGGCACTTTACCTTTACACTTTCAAAGGAAATTAAAAAGAATTGTCACTATTTTTGGAATGACAGGAGTTTTTTTTTGCACAAATTTCTTATATAATACATTTATATTAATATAATTAAGCTTTTCTCTTAATAATATGTGGTGTTGACTTTATTTTGACGCTCACAGTATACAATTCAGCTAGATGGATTGTATACTTCATATTAAATACTTGATTGTTGTGGTCCCATTTTTCTGCTCCTCCATGATGACGACTGACTGTGCCTGGTTACAATATTTCATTTGCTTAATTCGAAATCTACACCTCCGCCACCATGTTCCCATGTTTATGAGCAAACTAAAATAAAAAAAAAAAACACAACCAGGCGATAAGAATTCTCTTACACAGAATCGTACAAGATTGTAATATATTTTTTGTTTGCATATTTAAGTAAATAATGATGAGGTTTGGTTGTTGATGCTGTGGTGTTGGTGGAGAGTAAGTACTTCCTAGCTGTTGTTTGGCTGACTGACTGACTGGCTGTTTGGCTTAGTGTTTTGCCTGCTGATATGCAAATATCAATTTATGTTCATAGACCCACAAATGAAAGCCCAGTGCAATTTACGCCGTCGTTACCAGATCCAGTACCAGCACCATCACAACATCTCGTCTACGAAACGCCGCCGACAACAATTGGCGCGTAATATATTCTACTTGCAAAACATACAGAAAAATTAGTCTTTCTTTATTTGCAGTTCATTGCAAATAAGAACTGGAAAAAATTAAACATTTTTCTTGATTTACTCTTGTCGACGTTTTAGTTAAACGTACTTATGTACATATATTTACGTGTGTATGTATGTTGTATTGTTGTTGTTGTTAAAGAAAATAGCGATAAACTAATTTTTTTGTTGCTGTTGACGATTTTCGCTTCCCTTTTTTCTATGATCGCTGTAGTCAAATTAGCCAGTACCAAACACTAGTACCAACCAAATGAGTATTTTTCCTGTTTGCTAACTAAATTTATGCCATGACTTCTTTTGATAGTTTCCATAGCCCGAAGTTGAGGTTATTGGTGTTTTTGTTTTTAATTTAGTGTTACGCCTGTCATTTTGCTTGTTACTTTTGTTAATTTGATAAGAATTTGTCATGTTGTGTTGTTGTGTATTAAACTTGCTGAGTCTTTTGCCGCTGCATATAGTAAAATACTATTGTTTATTTGTGATAAAACTAATTAATTCTTTTGGTATTTTTAAAGATGTGTTTATTAAATGTCTTTGTTTTTCTGTTCTTTTTATTTGCAGGTATGTTTTTCTTGAGTATTTGATGGAATTCAGTAAGTTTAAATTATTTAGCTTTGAATTAAATAAGATTAAAACTTTATCAAATAAAAAAAAAAGTACAAATGTAAAGGTACGATCACACTTGTACAAATATTTGCCGAAAAAGACGTAACCACTAAATAAAATATATTTCAACTCTTTTATTTATTAAAAAAAAAACTTAGTTTATTTAAGACAAGACACAACAAATATTTAGTTTTATTATACCCTACACCACCATAGTGGGGAGGGTATATTGGATTTGTGCTGATGTTTGTAACGCCCAGAAATATTGGTCCAACACCCACCATAAAGTATACCGATCGACTCAGAATCACTTTCTGAGTCGATTTAACGATGTCCGTCTGTCCGTCTGGCTGGCTGGCTGTCCATGTAAAGCTTCTGCGCAGAGTACAGGTCGCAATTTTGAAGATATTACGATAAAATTTGATACGTAATATTTTTTCGGCCCAAGGACGGATATGATTGAAACTGGTGGAAATCGGTGCATTATTTCACCTGGCCCCCATAAAAATGTCCTCCCGAAATTGGGGTTTACCGATCATAAATCTTTGAATTATGCAAGTATGCAAACAAATTTCACCACAAATGAGTACTAAATGAAGCTAAATTACATATATAAATTTTGTCAAGATCGGTCCATAATTAGTTGTAGCCTTCATATAAGGCTCACTTTCGAAAATCACTTAAAAGAGCATAACTCTTTTAAAACTGTTGGTATCCAAATAATATTGAACACCAATTTGTTTCGTATATGTACATACATATAATATGGTAGAATTTTATGATTATCGGTCCATAATTAGTCATAGCTCCCATATAAGGCCCACTTCCGAAAATCACTTTAAAGTGTATAACTCTCTCAACAATTTTGGTATGCAAATAATATTGAACGCACATATATTTCATATGTATGTAAATAAAGGTCTAATTCCGAAAATCCAAATAAAATTCAACACAAATAAGTTTCATATATACAGAAATGATGACACCTAATTTTATAATGGTCGGTTCATAATTAGTCAAAACTCCTATACAGGACCCTCTACATAATTCACTTTAACCACCATAAATCGAGATAAAGTTTAACACATATAATATTTCGAGCCATTACCGTCAAAATAATGTATCCCACACCATAATCGATTGTTGTTTTTTTTATCGAAATCGATAGTTCAACATCATTTAAAATTATTAAAATTAAATGTAGTACACAAAACAATATTTACATTATAAATTTTAAAATAATGGCTTTATTCAAACTGATTTTATTTAAAAAAAACCTTCCCCTGTAAAATTTTGAGTTTGTGGGATACATTTTTTCGGCGGTTATGGCTCGATTTATTTTCACAGAAATCATGGCACTAAATTTTTGGATGATCGGTCCATAATAGGATATAACGCCCATTTCTGAAAAACTGTTTTATACATATACTGGGTGTAGGGTATTATATGGTCGGGCTTGACTTGTTTTATTCGATGCTGTTTGATCTTGCAAAACTCTTGTAAGAGTAAACAACGTCAAACAAATTTGTGCTAAGATAAGTGGTTACGATTTTTTGAGTAAATATTTGCCAAGTTTAACCGTACCTTAAGAATTAAGCACTGCATAGAGTTATTTTTTTAAATTTTGAAAATTTGTAGTGAACTAATTAAGAAATTTTGTAGTTTTTTTTTAATAATGATAATAGATTATATTGTTAAAACTAAACTTAAGTTTATGAAAATTATTTACATATGACTTTTTTTCTTTTTACCACCCGTCTTGACAAGCCATCAATTTGTTGACTCTGCGAACAATTTTGCAAACTGTTCTTGGTGGTTGAAAACACTAAAATTTTCACTTTTCAAATAACATTTTCAAAATCATTTCAAAGATTTTATTGATTTTTTTTTTTTTTTTTTTTTTGAAAACCCTCTCTAATTCTGCTGACATTAAAGCCAATTTTAAGTGATCACTTTATTGAAGAGTACGAGTATTTAACAATGAACTAAAAAAAAAAAAACATTATCTAAAGCAACAATACAATGATGGCCCCAGAAAAATACAAACAACTTTATCTTAATAGACACGTTCTTGGCCTACTTTGGAAACAGTTCTTATTTCAGTCTTTCTAACTGACTGCCAGCCAGCTAGCTGAATTGACTGTCTGTCTGTCTGTCTATGTTGATTGTAGTTGTTACAATAAATCAATTTGTAAAGATATAAAGAAAATGTTTTTTTTTAACAAATAAGATCATTTGCAACAGAATCGTCATGATTTGGTTTTTTTGCTTGGAAAATTTTGAAGTTAAAGTAAACAAATTTTAAACATCTTTTTGGCATATAAATTAATGTGTGTTTATTGTTAATAATAATAATAAAAAGAAAAATTAGGCTAAACTGTATGAGAGTATTTTGCTGCTACTACCAAATAAAACAGCTGAAAAAAACGTAACAAGCTGCAAGAAACTAAATAACCCGGTTGGAAATAGCAAAATTATGCAAAACAATGTAGTTATTTTGAATTAGTAGCGCAATTCACAATCTTGTGCAAATGGTATTGCATCATTGCATTTGCAAAACGGTTTAGCATATTTTTGCTCGACACCAGGAGTGCCCAAAAGTTGCTTATGTAAGAGCAAACACCAATACATTTAAATAAAAACTAATTTTTATTCAGTATTTTTTGTTGTAAAAGCCAATACACACAAAGAATCAACACACTTTTTTAAACGGTATCATACGTTAAACAAAAACAAAATCTACATTGACGATCACAGTTACCAATCCCAGTTAGCATTTTCAATCGTGCACGACTCTTTCACGATCGGAGCCGACGATTAAAGTAATCGTGCGTGATGTCGTATTCCAATCGCGCACGTTCAGAGCGACTGAAGTAACTGTGTCAAGACGGCGACTCTTCCTTTCCAATCGTCGACGATGAGCAAAGAATACTTTAACGACGATTGTGGGGTAACATAAAAAACACTCGTCCGACAAACATCAAAATGACTCGTGAAAGTATCATTTTGAAGAGCTAAATACGATCGTTGACTGCAAACAATCTTCCAATGCTCGCCAAAATGTGTAAACGACGATTCACTCGTCGAACAAACGTCGAAATGACTCGCAAATGCACCGTTTGGAAGCGAAAAATATAAATCTACTCTAACAATCGTTTGAACGATTAAAAAAAGAGTCGCGAAATGAATGCGCTCGTCAAACAATCATCCAAATGCTAGCTGGGAATGTTTACCAGTAGAGCATTGCTAGTGCTGTAATGAGTATACAAAACACACAGCCTATAGCAAAGAGTTTTTACAAATACAAACGAGCACCAAGAGTATAGGGCTTGGGCACTCCTGCTCTACACTAACAAAATACACAGCAAGAGCAAAAAAAATATTTTTACAAATGCAATGATGCAATACCATTTGCACAAGATTGCGAATTGCACTAGAGTTTTATCAATTGTATTGGTTACAATTATTAGGCATCTTTCAGCAATATTCTATAGTTGATAAAGCCATTCCGTGTCATATTTAAAGTTATTGACCCATATATTCCACCAATAGACGGATATGGGTCAATTCTGCTTTAATTCTGGCAAATTTGTTGGACTGATTTCTTTGTTACAAAATCGTTTTAGTAATTTCTTTCGTGTCTCCTGCATAATGATAACATAGTCTAATTTAAAGTTATTGACCCATGTCCGCCACCAATAGACGGATATGGATCCAATATGCTTAAACTCTGGACATTTTGTTAAACTGATTTTTTTGTTACAAAATCGGTTTAATAGTTTCTTTCGTGGCTCCTACACAATGATAACATAGTCTAATTTAAAGTTATTGACCCATATCCGCCACCACTGATATGGATCAATTATGCTTCAATTCTGGACAATTTGTTGGATTGATTTCTTTGTTACAAAATCGTTTTAGTAATTTCTTTCGTGTCTCCTACACAATGATAACATAGTCTAATTTAAAGTTATTAACCCTTATCCGCCACCACTGATACGGATCAATTATGGTTCAATTCTGGACAATTCTTTGTTACAAAATCGTTTTAATAGTTTTTTTCGTGTCCCCCCTGCCTAATGTTAACTTAGCTAGTAATCTATTTGTTAGAGATGAAACAACGAAATTTTCATTATTATCTTCAAGGTAATCAAAACTCAATTTCCTACCAGGTTGTAATGAGATAGATCTTTCGTTTAAACAGCTTGTTATTGCACGTATTTGAAAGCTACTGGAATTTATTTATTTATTATTATTTCTTGTTTTTTTTTTTATTTGTTTTGCTTTTTGTCTTAATTTAATACTTACTATATACATATTTATATATTAACGAAATGTTGCTGATAATGCTGCTGCTGATGATGATGATGCTGCTGCTCAGAAAGATACGGCTGGTGATTGTTTGTTGCAGCTATTTTTTGTTGGTTTCGTAGATGTCATGATTTTAAGATCGCACTGGTTCAATTGTATTGTATTATTGAGGCGGCTGGCTGATGATGAGGTTTTTTTTTTTTTGTTTTTTTGTTTAACTACTGTATTTGGACTATTACTTTTATTTTATATGGATGAGAGTTGGTGGCATGAATGAGTGAATGAATGTATTGAATGGTTTTTTATTTGGTTGGTTGGTTATTTGTATGATGATCATTATGATGGTACTTTCAATTATTGTAAAATAATTGACATGAATTTTTGTTTGTTTCCTACTTCTTGTTATTATTTTGTACTTTTTTTTTTGATTGTTTGTTGGCGGAGATGTGGACACAAAAGAAAAGAAAGTACTTTTTTTCTTTTCATACTTCTTCCACTTCCATGGTCTACTTTTTAATTGAGGCTAATTTATGTATTTTCCTGCAGGTTTTAACAAATAATATTTATTTTTATTTACATTTACATTTAGGTTGAGCTTAACCTCAACCTAATTTTATAAATTAGGAATAATTTAACTATGTATACACAACAAACCAGTTTATTTTTATTTAGTTTAAACCTTTAAAACAAAACATTATTTGTTTGGTTTTATTAGTGTCATAAAAGAGTTTTGCATGCGTTTGTATTTTTTGTTTGGTTTTTGTATAATTATTTTAAGTTTGTAAAAATTCCATTAAACAATAACTTTGTCACCATTCCAAATTAGTTATAAGGAAGCGTTGAAGTAACCACTTCCTTAGAATGGGTTCTGGAACTAGTTACTTTTAGAACAGCTTTATTAAAACTTAATAGTTCAAAACTTTCAAGGTCAAAGGTCATATTTTTGGCAAAATTTGAGATTTGTCATGTTCCATTACAATTTTTTGCTCAAAATCGTAACAAAGCCCTTCTAGTTTCGGTGGCTGTTCACATGTCAGTGATATATCCATATTTTCAATTACAGGCCAATATTTAGTTGTCAACATCACACGATATCGTGATCCATTCATTGTAACCGCATTTTCAGCTGAATATTAAAAAATAGAGCTCCATACAGTGACACGTTCAGCATGCAAAGCTTTTCAGCAATTGCTCTTGGAATTTCAGAAACTCAAATGCGGCATTTTATTATTTAACATCTTAATAGAGGTCTCAGAAGGAGAATAATGTTGATCGTGAATAACACGAAGTTTACGAAATGCTTTTAATGCAATTCGAATGTGCTGATGAAATAAAACAGCAAAACTAAAAAATTTTTAAATTTTCTAAAAAATTTTGATTTTCGAACTTTGAAATCTTATTTAAATAAAATATTTCTAAATAATAGTTTGAATTTTCGAAAATGGCTAAAATATATAAAAATTCTATTATAATGGACCAGAAAAAATTTTAAATTTTTCTAAGGAAATTTGATTTTCAAAATTTGAAATCTTGTTAAATTAAAGAAATTTTTTCGAATATTTTTGTTATTTCTACAAAGTCTTTCTAAATAACATTTTGGTATGAAATTTAGAAATTCGAAATTAAGTTTGAATTTTTGGAAATAGAAAACATAATAATTACATAATTTCAAATACTCTATTAAAATGTAGCAAATAAATGTAAACATTTTAAAATTTTCCAAAGTTTTTGATTTTCGAACTTTAAAATTTTGTTAAATTAAAAAAAAATTGTGGTAACTTGTGTTTTATTTTAATAAAATCTTTCTAATTAACATTTTAGTATGTAATTTATAAATTCGAAATTATGTTCGAATATTCGAAATTACAAAAAAAATATATATATATAATTTCGAATACTCTATTGAAATGGACCAGAAAAAAGTAACAATGTTTTTAATTTTCTAAATAGTTTTGATTTTCGAACTTTGAAATCTTATTAAATTAAACAAATTTTTTTGACATTTTTATGTTTTTTAATAAAATCTTTCTAAATAACATATTGGTACGTAATTTAGAATTTTAAAATTAAGTTCGAATTTTAAAAAATATCCAAAAGATATACATAATTCCAAATACTCTATTGAAATGAACCAGAAAAAATTAAAAATTTAAATTTTTTTTAAAGAATTTTAATTTTCGAACTTTTAAATCTTGTTAAATTAAAAAAAATGTTTGAAATTGTTTATGTTTTTACTAAAATCTTTCTAAACAATATTTTGGTATTCAATTTAGAATTACGAAATTAAGTTATAGGAATATAATTTCGAATATTCTTTTGTAAGGTTTAAAGACGCCTTTACTTAGGAAATATTTATTAATGCTTTGAATCTGTTACAGAATATTAACTGGTTCGTTTTGAACAGATTATAACAGTTTTACAACCACTTTGTAATTAGTTCTATAGAACTAAGTGCTTGATAATTCTAAAGAAGTATAAAATTGTTAAACATAATGAATTGTAGAGATGGTTGAGACTTCAGTGTACCCGATTTACTCAGGCTAAAGCTAATTAAGTTTAAAAAACCTATTTCCAGGGATTATTATAATAATAAACAGCATTTTATTTTAACTTCTATTATTAAAGATAATTTCTTTAATTCTTTTTAAGGAACCTTTCAGGTTAAGAACGTTTAAATAATGAAGCATTAAATTATCATACATTATATATTTTTATTGCTTAAATAAAAGAAATATAAAACATTTTGCATTGACCTACAGACTGTTCAGTAGACCTGCCCTTAAAAAAGTAAATTCGTTTTGGATGGAACTTATTTTCTATAAAGCAATATGATTATTTTTGAATCATAAATTGATACTCACTTATTAGTATTTAAAAGAAGAAATTAATAACAATTGCCCATTTCGATTCACTTGAGCAGCATATTTATGCGAAATCAAGAACAGTTTTTATTGACAAGAACTTCAATACTATGCACATGCAAAACAAATCTATTTTGCAAGGACCGGTCTACTATTCATACTTGTATGTACAAGACAATAGCCAACTGTAATTTATGCAAAAAACAATTAATGATCATGAAAATTGTGTTCTAAACACAATTACATATTTCAAAAGCTAATGGTTTCGAAATGATTATTTTTTTAAAAAACAAAACGAAAAAAAAAATAAAACTTAAAAAAGAATATTTTTTTTTGCCAAACAAAAATTTCCGCTTAAATTAATATGAGTTCTTTTTTTGTTAAAAAAAAATAAAATACTTAAATCTAAGAAATACAAGCATAAATAAATATATTGTGTTATTCTAGCAACAATTATTTTTAGTTTTTTTTTTACATTTTTCTTTAAAACTTTGAAACCCACATGCTGTGATCTTGAAAGGTTTAAGCAGTATTTTTAGTTGTCTAGATTTCAAGGAATATTTACAATAATAAACCATTCACCACCACCGCCAGCCAGCATCATGTACCAGTATTTCTTAATACGTTTTTTTTTTTTTGTTTGTTTTGTTTTATCTATCTCTTACCAGAAAGCTAAACATACATTCTTAAGATGCCAAAATATGCAATATTTATACATTGTATATTTCTTTCTTAGTTAAGTTTTTTGTTTACAAATAAAATATACAGTGCACTCGCGATAATATGAACACCCTAATATATGAACACCCCAAAATATGAACAATTTTTTTCTTCCATTGACTACTCTAAAATATGAACTTAGTACAAAAGCTTTAAAATATGAACAGCTTATTTTTGTATTTTTAACGGTTTGAAATCTAAATCAACAGGGTAGTTCGTAAATTCTAACTCAACTGCATTACATATAATTAGGGGATACCCCTAGTTGTGTGCAACATATGTATGACAATGACAGAAAAAGCAAACACGAAAACAATAATCGTCATTAGTCGTCGATGAAAAAAAAAAAAAAAAAAAGTGAAAAGTTCTTAAATAAATATGCATACAAAAAAGCATAAGTTTTTAACTTTAAAAGATAAATCAGAAATTTTAGAGCATTTAGGAAAAGGTGCAAGTGTGACAAATTTAGCAAATAAATTTGGGGTAAAAAAATCTACAATATGTGGAATAAAAAAAAATAAAAATGCTATTATGAAATGCGTTAACAATACGTTTATTGGACCTGGAAAAAGAAAAACTATGCGGCCTTCAGAGTACCCAAAAATGGAGGTAGCATTATACCGATGGTTTTTAAAAATGAGGGACAAAAAGATTCCTGTTAGTGGACTTATGTTGAAAGAAAAAGCGAAAGACCTTCATAATAAAATTAAAGAAAATGATTTACAATTCAATGCCAGCGACGGATGGCTTCAAAACTTCAAAAAGAGACACGGCGTTCGCTTGCTTCAAATATCTGGAGAAAAACTTTCTTCGCAGCCCCAGTTGGTGGATCCTTTCAAAATGAAGTTGAAGACGAGAATTGAAGAGCTTGGATTAGTCAATGACCAGGTCTATAACGCTGACGAATCCGGCTTGTTTTGGAAATTGTTACCACAAAAAACTTACGTGTCTTCATTAGAAAAAGTCGCTTCTGGTGCAAAAACTGAAAAGCAGCGAGTTACATTCTTGTGTTGCGCAAACGCTGCAGGATCTCATCAACTTAAACTTCTTGTAGTTGGAAAGGCTAAAAAGCCCCGCTGTTTTCAGAATTTTAATTGCCCTGTTCATTATACACATTCTAAGTCAGCATGGATGACAGGTGCCATTTTTAAAGATTGGTTTCATCGTTTATTTGTTCCTGAGGTAAAATTTATTCACTTCTGTTAATTATGTATGTACATACATATGTCTGTAGTATAATCTTTTGAACAATTTAGGTAAAACAATTTTTAACAAAAAAAAGGCTACCGCTGAAAGCTATTCTATTAATAGACAACGCTCCATCTCATCCATCCGAGGACGAACTAAAATCTGAAGACGGCTGTATTTTTGCAATGTTTATGCCACCAAACGTAACCCCGCTCATACAACCCATGGATCAAAACGCCATCAGGATTACAAAGCTTAATTACAGGAACAGCCTTCTAGCTTTAGTTGCTGCAAAAGGGGGTGCTTTGCTAGAGTCTATGAAGCAAACTTCACTTAAAGAAGCCATAACAATTTTAGAATCTGCATGGAGAAGAGTAGATGCTAATGTGTTATCTAAATGTTGGAATAATGTTTTGAATATGGTGCTTAATCGAGATGATCCTGAGGATGATATTCCTTTAAGTGTTCTTAGAAACAACTTGACAATAAATTTGGTTGATTTAGAAGAAACTGCAACTAATCTTTTAAGTACTCTGCTACTTGAGGTTTGTGTTTTGAAAAATGTGCGTTATAAACAAATTTAAATCTTTAATTCACTACAGGTTGAATTTACAGCTTTGAACGTTAAACA
The DNA here is from genome assembly GCA_916048285.2 of Bellardia pandia. Taxonomy (NCBI): domain Eukaryota; kingdom Metazoa; phylum Arthropoda; class Insecta; order Diptera; family Calliphoridae; genus Bellardia; species Bellardia pandia. Next base: position 18,856,639 of record OU696532.1, on the reverse strand, counting down.
ATGGAACGAGGATAACATAGACTGTAACGAGAATGAAATGGAGGAAGAGCTATCCGATGAAGATGATTATGTGGAGGAGCCAAAAAGAACTATAAAATCCATGGAAGCTGTGGAACTGTTTAATAAAGCATTGGAATGGGCCGAAAGCGAAATGGTTGATCAACGAGATTTAAGTGTATTGAGGCAGTTAAGAGAGCGTGCCGTTTTAAAGGTGATTCAACAAAAGAAACAGCAAAAGAAAATCACCGATTTTTTTCGCATAATAACTTTTATTTTTTTTTTTCAAAATTAATGCTTGTTTTTTAAATCCAATAAACAATAAATAACAAATTTAACATAAGAAACCTTTATTTTTATGGGAACATCGTTTTTAAAGGGAATTTATATGCCATTCGCAAATATGAACAATCTTGTAAAAATGAACTGGCTTGGTTTTAATTGGTTCATATTATCGCGAGTGCACTGTATTAACATTTTCATGTTTTCAACTACATTATGGCATGCCGCCGTTCACTTTTCATACATGGCTTTTTTGTTGTTGTTTTATTATGATTTTTCTAAAACAAAATGTTGCCCTTCTATTTTTGTATGATTTTTTGTTTTTTTTTTGGCTTAATTTATGTTTTTGTTTAAGCAAATTCTCAAATTTAAGCATTTTTTAGTTATACTTCATGTTATTAAAGCCTCCCGCTAAATATAATCATAAGACCATAAAAACCATAACGGCCTTAATAAATAATTTAAACATTACAAGAGTCAAATATTTTAAACATAAAACGGGAGTTACAGCCCTGTAGACCTTAGGGTATCACAGTTAGAGCTCAGGAATTTTATTGGAGCTACTCTAGGTATTTGGTAAAACGTTCTTTAGATATGTTGGCTAGCTGTAAAAAAGTATCCTGCAGAGCGATGGTATCCATATTGGAAAGCGTACTGGTTAGTGTCTGATCCCATGTTAGGGACGACTTCAAACGAAAATATGCCAGCAGAAAACAAAAATCTTACGGTGCAGGATTTAATAACCCCATTACCGGCGGCTTTGAAGGGTGTATAAACGGGCATCCAGTCGTCGAAATCCTACTACCGTAATACTCCTCCGGTGGCTTACTTGGCTGGAGAAGTAGATATTGAAACCACTCTCTCAAACACTTTTGTATTGTATATTGTTAAAAATGTGTCTATAGTATAGACTCTATAGAAAATCATACGCCAAGTTTTAGCGAGGAAAACGTTTGTAATAATAAATTGTGTGTTCTTATTTTCTTGAATTACTAACAAAAACTAATTTTCTTTATTTTCAAAATTTTTAAAATAAAAATAAAAAAAAACAACTTCGATTAAATAAAATAATATAAAACAAAGTGTCTCCACATATACTCCCCATCCAGACAAGCAAGTATAATCTCTAATATAAAACGCGTACAGATGTCGTTTCTATTATCAAAATTTTCAATCAGATTTTGTAAAAATGTTGGGCTTACTTCGTTAATCAAGTCAAGGATTTTGAGTTTTAAGACTTAAATTTTTCAAATAATCAATAGGTTTTAAATGGCCAGATCGAGGAGGGGCGGCCAATGAGCACTTGAAATTATGAGATCGGGATATTTGATTTTCAATAAGTTCATTGTTTTGGTGGCAGTGAGTGAGATATGTGCCACGTCGAGCTGATTTCTTCGCTATTAATACATTTTGAATATTGAAAATATTAAACGTAATATTTTCTTTGTAAGTTCTCGGTTCTTTGTAATAACCTTTAACAAGGTTTACGATGATGTTTTATAATTTCATTACAGTACTGGAACCTTTAGCTTTTTTGCAATCATTTAACCCAACAATATTGGATTTTCAAGGTTTTTTTTTTTTTGTTATTTTGACTTTTCATTATCTCAGACGGTGGAGACGTGGTTAAAAAAAACTGAAGAATAGGTGTAAATGAATCGAAAAGTAGACATGTTACGTTTACGCTTAGGAGAGGAAATTGTCTACCCTTTTCATTAAAGGTACGGTCACACTAGGCAAACATTTGCTGAAAAAGAATAAGAAAAGTATTTAAAAAAAAACTTTTCTTATTTAGGCCAAAGCACAACAAATATTTAGTTTTAATTTATTTGATGATGTTTGGTCTTGAATCAAACAAATTTGTGCTAAAACAAGTGGTTACGCTTATTTAAGTAAATATTTATCAAATGTGACCGTACCTTAAGCAATGTGAAGTGAATATCCCACAGTCTGATCATGACATACCATCTGGATAGACGCCTTACTGGCTAATTAACAACCAATCTAAATTAAGCCGTGACTGTAAAATCATCCTGCATAAGACTGTCTTAAAACCAATTTGGACATATGGAATTCAATTATGGGAAACTGCAAGTAATAACAGTATTAATCTTTTACAGAGGGTCCAGTCGAAAATTCTTAAAATCATGAAAAAAAAATTATATGTAATTATATAATAATAATTTGCAAATAAATATCAGTTTATTATTATAGGTAGTTTTATACAGATTTATGATTAGATTTTATAGTAAATTATTTGTGTGTCCAAGTTTTTTTAAAAATACATTTATGAAATCCGGTTGTTTAGTGCGCAACTTGGTTAAACTAATCAAATAATACCAAACAACCAACCGATTTACAATATTTCCTACCAGTTTTTTACTTTAATTTTTTTTTTTTCAAAATAATTTAAATAAAATGTATATAAAGGGTGTCCCAACTAGAACGCAATTTTTAAATTTTAAATAAAACACAGATATTTAAAAAAAATCGTGAAACTTTTTTAAAGTAGACAGCATGAGGTTATGTATCGAAAAAGATATCGTGCAGACGGCCGTCGCGGCTTTGCTGGCACACACGCGATCTTTTAATGAAATTTTCAATGACCTTTTTGCATAAATGCTGCGGTATTTCATTTATGCAGCGTCCAATTTCCTCTTTTAAGGCTTGAGTCGTCGTCGGCTTATTCGCGTAAACGATTGACTTCAAAAAACCCCAAAGAAAAAAATCTAAAGGTGTTAAATCGCACGATCTAGGCAGCCACTCCAAAACGCGAAATAACACGACCGGGAAATGACTGATGCATTTTCTCTGGCTGTATGACATGTGGCGCCGTCTTGTTGAAACCACATGCCCTCCACATTCATTTCTTCAATTCTAGGCAAGAAAAAACTGGTTATCATTTCACGATACCGAACACCATTGACACCATTGCGTTCTAGTTGGGATACCCTTTATTTTCCACCGTAACAATTTCATTCAAAAACATTTAAATTTTTCATTGACAAATTATTTGAGCTTTATTTGTCACACACACAACTAAAAACAATCTATATAATTTATTATATTGTGAATGTTGGTTTTTTCTTGCCATTTAAATGATTTTGTTTTTTTTGTATAAATTTTTTCTTTGCATTATAACATTTAAAATGTCATAATTTATGTATAAAGTCCAGAAATATTGTGTTTTTGATTTTGATTTTTTTTTTTGCATTTTTGCTTGTTTATGAAGATTAATGAGATTTTTGACTTGACAGAATTGACGGAGATAATTTCCTGTTACAGCAATTCACAATAGGACCGGCAATTGTCAACAGTAAATATGTGTTCTGACATAATTTGTGCAAAACTTAGAGTAGTAAAGCAATGTTCACATAAAATCCGGTCACACTAGAAAAACGGGTTTTAAAGTAAACATTATTTAATCAACTGAAATATATTCTTTATGAGTGCTAAGTGCTAAACAATACAAAATCTAAATAGACAGAAAATCGTGCATACATTCCCGATACCAAAAAAGCTTTTAATTTATTTCAACTGTCTTAATTACCCTAAAAGTTCCTTGCATAATAGGCATTTTATTAATACAACCCCTGGCCTGCGTTCAATTTCAAATTGACCCTAATTCATTTAAAAAACTTTTCCCCAAAAAATTAAGGGAAATTTATGTTCTTTGTTTTTGTCTTTCTTCCATAACAAAATTAATTGGAAAAGTTCTTTAACATTAATAAACACAACTAAACAAATTCGTCAATTTCAAACAGAAAAATAGAGAAAATTTGTTAAAGCTAAAGTAAAGAATGTTTTCGAGATAATAAATTGTTTTTAAATAAAAGCAAATAAAATAAAATGTTTAACAAATGTTGCAAGATATTAAAAAGAACAGAAAAAGAAAAATTAATGCTTTATTTAAATACATAAAAGGTGAATTGTTGTTGTTGTTGTTTTTGTTTAAATTTCAGTTAAATTAAACTTTGCAACAGCAGAAACTGCAGCAAACAGACACCACATTTGTTGTAGTTAAAAATGCAGTATAACAGAAAAAAAAAAATACTCCAAACAGCTGCTGTCCATCTAAAATCTCTGGGGGTAATAAATCTTGTATTTTCTTTTTGTCTTGTTTAATAAAACTGATGGTTTGGTAAAACTTTTCATTATTCTACTGCTAAACTTTCAATGTTCCTGGGCCAAAAACATGAGCATCAGCATCATCATCATCATGATGGAACTAAACATTTTTTTATCTTTAACTAAAAACTATAGTTACTGAATATTGTGTGTATTTTTTTTTTTTAAGTATTTGACCTAAATAAAGACTAAAATAAAATAATACAAACTTTGTAAAATATAAAAAAAAAAACTGGAAGCCAAGGAATAAAGGCCATGTAGCTAAATATAATAATATTTAACAAGAGTTAAAGCAATATTCTTTACGAACAGCACCGCTAAACTCTTTTCGTTTTGGTGGCAACTGAAAATTCTGCAGTTTAATTTTTAGAAATTTTCTTTAAAATATTCTTTGTTAGCAACGTTTTGCTTAAATTTCTATTGTCATCTTAACATTTTGTGGGTTCTGCTACAAAAAGAAAACCTTAATTCTATGTTGTTAAATTCAAACAAATTCTGTACATATTTATTGAATTTACAATAACTCTTAGTTAGAGCTTGTAAACTTTGTGGCAAATTCTAAAGTTTATTTATTATTATTTAGAATTACGACTTTCAAATCTTTGTTTTTTTTTTTTTTTGAAATTTCCGGTGGTGAGTTAAAGAAATAAACTCCTTCGGTGTAGGCTTATAGCGTAGACAGACGACACAGTTAATTTGCATTAGCAGTCTTAATTCAAATTAACTCGTGTATTATCCCCATCTTAATGCGCATTATAGCGTAGAGCCACAAAATTAGACATTTTCGAAGCAAAATAAACTTTGTGGTTTACAGTATAATGTTCAATAACTAAGTGAGAATAACTGACTGCTATGTACCCTTGAAAATTACATATAAGTACTAAAAACAAAAATCCCATTCAAAAGATACGCCATCTGAATTTTTAAATTATGCACCCAATATACAAAATTTTGCGATAATGGCTTTAATTCTTGTAAAAAAACTTGAATGGTAACTCCGTTTCAATACTTCCTTAACGAGCTCCCAATGTTCTTGTAAGTAGACAAATAAATATGAAATATATCTTTAGAGATATTTATATGTTCTATTCCTTTTGAGTTTTTAAAACTTTTTGGGCATAATTTCATTGGCCCATAATCATAGTCATAGAAAAAGCATACTTTTGTTGTTTAAAAGTCTACTTTTACTTAAAGTATGCTTTTTCTATGACTATGATTATGGGCCACTGACTTTAAAGAATATTATGCTTTTACTGTTTATTGTATAATTTATAATTAAATTGTTTAATAAATATTATTATTTTTCATTTTTTTATTTGCAGGTATGTTTCTAATGTGAATATAAATAAATTACTAAACAAATTAAGTAAGTTTGAAATTATTTTGTAAAAACGTATTTTTTAAGGAATAAATCATGATATTCTTTTAAAAGTTTTGACGTTTCTAATTCTGTGACGAGCTTTGGAGGACCCTTTTCCAACTACTAAACTTTCCTGAAAAAGTCGAACAACTCAGAAACACATCAGCTCTGGCTGTGTAAAATTGCAATAAAATATCAGACATAGTATAGAAGAACTATTTCTAAAATGTTTTTAAACCACTGTGTAACGCCAAACCTTGACTATACACCACTCTGTTTTTACACGGTTTGAAAATAAATAAATTTTACATATTTTACACGATTTTATTTCATTTAGCACGATTCAAAATCTTTTGGGCTTTAATTTTTTTGGTTAAATTTAATTTTTGGGAAATATGCTCATACCACAAATCAGATCAATTGTAAATAGCACAAATTTAAGTGCGTCCGTACAATCAAATTAACTTGTCATACATTTTTTCATTAATTTAAAGTTTAGAGTGCAGATATTTTTTTCTTTAATAACTATGCTTGTGATTTAATATTATAAAAGTGAATAGTGGTTCTTAAAAAATCCTTGTTTTTCACTAATTTCAATAGGTTTTAGGGATAAGAAACCAATCACCTATTTTGCATACGATCAGTGTGTTTTTTACACGGTTTTTTTTACACGAAGTTTTCCGGAACCAATTACCGTGTAAAACAGAATTAGGTATATATATATATATTGTGAGTGACGAACATTAAGCTTTAAAAAATTAATGCATTTTTGTGGTTTTATTTTTTAAAGTTTTTGGCGTACCGACTAGTGTGTTCCATTCCAACTAGAAAAGTTACGTGCAAATGATCAACAACTCAGAAACATATCAGTTTTTTAATATAAATACATATCCAATGGTTCAGAAACAATCGACATATTTGTAAAATGTTTCTAAACCACTGTGCAACCCCCAACTGGAACTATTTTTGAAATTTTGGTAAATTGTAACAATACTGTGTTTGCTTGGCACTGTGAAATAGTAAACTCTACTTTTATTTCACTTCTTAGGAAGTTGCACTTTCATTTTGCTTGGCAAACATCAAGGCTGACATTAATGATACAAAATTGTTTAATTATTGTATTTAAATTGACTACCACGTTATAATTACATAATTAGTTTCCATTAAATTTAAAGCTCTTTTGAATAGTAAAAACTGCTTCTTTTTCAACTACTTTGGAAGTACTTTTTATCTACTTTCAACTAATATTCTATAAATCGAAAATTCGTATACAAAATTACAAATCTATTCAGTTTTAAAATCCTGTATTAAAATGATTGCTTTTAATTCTACTTCTCAGCACTTTTGAATAGTAAATTCTACTTCTATTCTTCTTCTTAGGATATAATATTCTATAAATCGAAAATTCGTATACAAAATTACAAATCTATTCAGTTTTAAAATCCTGTATTAAAATGATTGCTTTTAATTCTACTTCTCAGCACTTTTGAATAGTAAATTCTACTTCTATTCTTCTTCTTAGGAAGTGGTACTTTTATTTTGCTTTGAGCCCGAAATTAATGATGCAAAATTGTTTAAACATTGTATTTAAATTGACATCCAGTTATATTTGCATTGTAAAGACTACTTCTTTGGAACTTCTTTTTTGTTGACTTTAAATTGTTGTTCTGTAAATCGCAGAATCATAAAAAAAACTAAAAAGCAATTCGTTAACAATCTTGTGTTAAATTCATAGCTTCAAATGTAACTTTTTAGCATGTTTTAATAGTAAATTATAACGCTTCTATGGAAGTGGTACAATTTTTTTGCGTTGCAAGCATTAAGCCTGACATTATTGATGCAAAATTGTTTAAATTGTTGTATATAATTAGACAAACCTGTTATATTTAACTACTTCAAATTCAATGTACAGCTCTTTCGCATAGTAAAAACTACTTATATTTTCGCTTCTTTCGAAGTTCTTTTTAGTCTACTTTCATTTGTTGGTGCCCAAATCGCGGAATCATTATATTTAATTACATACTTCTAATAAAACTAAAAACTACTTCTTTTACCACTTCTTTGAAAGTTCTTTTTAGTCTATTTTCAATTGATGATAATCATTTCAGAAACCTTAAACCTTTTATCAAAAGATTTTGTAAAATTTTCTATAGAAAAGCAGTATTCGAGATTTATAATATATAAACAATAAATTAACATTATTTAAATTCATAACGTGATAAACAATTAGTAGTTTATTATATATTTTAATTATAAAATTGTAAAGAATGTATTACTTTTTTTTTTAAAGGGGTTTGCTTTTTTAAACCCTAAGCGTTATTAAGTGTTAATTTATGTTCAAAATTTACATATTTTTTTAATGAATATTAAATATCAAAAACGTCTTGAAGGGATTTATTTTGTTTTCAAAACTAAACAGTAATTGAATTTATTAAGCAACACTTTATAAACAAAATTTATTGGAAGAAAAAATGTAACAAAATTGCGGTTTAATCTTGCCTTAAAACATTGACACTAGTTGACTTTTTTGCAAAAATTTAAATTGTTGCTAGTTTTTTTTATTTTATTAACAAACAAAATAATAACAGTATTATGCAATATTTAAAATACTTTACAGTTTGTTGGCACCTTAAGTTGAATATTTGAACAAAATTTATAGTTTCTTGAAAATCTTAATTTCAGCATTTTTAGCCTTGAGCGCTATTTTTTTTTACAGCTATTGCTGCCGTATGTCTGTGACATGTTTTATAAGAATATAAATATAAAATATTTATTCTTTTTCTTAATAAATTGTAATTAATTGTCGTACAACAATTTAAAATTAAACAGCCATAAGAAAAAAAAATTGTTCGTTCGTTGATATGCATTGCAAACTGAGTATATTGGATGTAAATTTATATTTATATAAATTTCTGGTTTCTGTGCTGCAACGAGTTGGTTTCAGTTATTTATTTATACAATTACTTGTGTACACAAGTCGTAAGTGAATTGTAAAGATTTTTCTATATTAAATTCATAAATAAGCTATTGGCAATTGCTGACAGCAAGCAACTGCTGCTACAAGCAATTTGAAAACAACTAATTTTATCGCTTCTTGGGAAGTTGTTTTTCTGCTGTGGTTCAAAAAAATGTTATTTTAAGCGTTAATATTTAATCTGTTTTCTTGTTATCTATAATACTTATTTAATTTAAGTCATTTCCAGTTTGCTTAAACCTTAATCTTGAAACTTTATTGTTTTATTTTTTCATTATTCCCCTCATAAACTCTTTATTATTTTCTGTGTTTTTGTTTAAATGTCTTTGGCTTAATCTTTGATCTTTCAAAAATAAAAAAAAGCTTAAACTAGATCTTAAACCACATATTAAAAGTGCCACATAGTTGCACTTGTTAAATAAAAACCAATTTTCACACGTTTATGCTAAACACAAAAACGATAGTCTAAATGTAAATTCTACCAATAGTTTTAGAAGGTTTCAAAGAGCTGCAGGTCACGTTTTTAGCAAAATGGTGACAGGTTGTTAATTTTGCTAAATGTAAAATATTTAAATTAAATGCTAGATAAACTAAAGAGTAAAAATAATATGAAATCTTTTAATATTATATTCAATTGCATAGAAGAGTAGTATAAAAGGTTAAGAACAAAAAAATAAATCTGTTACAATTGGTTTAAATTACAAAATAAACTAAATTTCGTTCGCGAATGTTTAATTTAGAGCAGTGACAAGCTCTCAGACAGTAATCGTATTTTTATACAAACTCAACACGATCTCTTTATAATGATTACGATAGCAAGTTCTCTTCCTGTTTTATGAAATTTCAATATATTCTTATTTAAAACCTTCAAAGTGAACTACTTAATTGCTTACTTTATTGCTTCTAGTTTGAATCTCTAGAACCTATTTATTGCAAAATACATATAATGGAAACCACAAATTTTGTGTTTATATTATTTTATTAAAAAAAAAAATAACTAATTATTCATTCCACCTTAACAAGTGAGTGACAATTTAATTAAAACTTTTTCGATCCAGTTTTCAAGATTTATTATTGCAATAATAATTGTTGTCTTTGTTAAGGGATTAAAAAATAAGCTTTAAATTAAATTAAAATTTAATTAAAATTTTGCACATTATTTTTTGTAACAATAGTTGTAATTAATTATTGTTTACAGTTTTTATTTAAGCATAAATTATTTAAATCATATTTTTTCCTAACATGAGTCATGCTGTTTATGCAAAATAATAAAAAATGTACTGCGTTTTTTTTTAATATAAGCTTTTTTTAAACAAATTTTACCTCATTTTCATACTTTTTTACATCATATAAATAAATTAAAACGCATTTTTGTACCAATTCAAAGGCTTGATTTAAATAATGTCCGTAACTTTAATTCTTTACACAGTATTAATGTAATGTAACAATAAGACTAGTTTTCATAATTATTTAAAGTGCTGTACTGTGTACTTAAAACACATTAAATATCATTTGCATGATGTAAATAAAGTAAACAATCTTTGCATTTTAATTTAAATGTTCATTTTAATTTATAATGCTAAACAGTGTTATAATGAAAAATTCAATTCTTTACACAATATTTACCTCATGTAAATAATGTAAACAAGTAATTTCAACAAGTTTGCGTACTAATTGAAAAAGTTCATGTGTATTATTATAGAAAATTTAATTATTTACACAATATTTACATAACGTTAAGAATTTAAAACATTCAACAAAATCAGATTTTACACTAATATTTCCAAAAGTGTAATTATAAAAAAAATCAATTATTTACATATTATTTATGTAAATAATGTAACAAGTAATTGAAATGCGTTTTAATGCTAATTCCAAATGTGGTACAAAACAGTTATGTGTACGAAATTCAATAATTTCATAATATTTACATCATGTAAATTATATAAAAACTTCATTGGCACAAGTTTTCTTAACGATTTTGAGGTATTAAACTGTAGAATAATAAATTGTTTACAAACTATTTACATCATCTAAAGAATGTAAAAACTCTAACTATAAAACAATAAGTTTTTATACTAATTCAAGGTGTTGAAATTATAGAAAATATAATTGTTTACATGAAATTTACATAATGTAAATAATGTTAAAATATAATTTAAGAAAAAGTTTATACTAATTTGTTATATTTACATTATGTAAAGAATGTAAAAAATCTTTAAAATTTGGAAACCAATTTAAGATAATGAACAGTATAATTACACATTATCCTTTACACAATATTTACAAAATGTAAAGAATGTAAAAAAATTATAATAAATTTTCTTAATAATTCAAAGTTTTTGAAACGTGTAAATATAAAAATTCAATTTACTATAAAGAATGTAAAAAAATTTATTCAAATGAGTCTTCAAGCATACTAATTTCAGTAATGAGCAGTATAATTTTACATTATGTAGCTAATGTAAACAAAATTTACAAGGAATTTTCATATTTGGAAAATATTTATAAAATTAAATTCTTTACACAATATTTACGTCATGTAAATAAAATAAAAAAATTTTAAAATATATTTTCAGAATAATTTAAGACGTTGAAAATTCCACAAAATTCAATATTTTACACAATATTTACGTAATGTAAATAATGTAAGATATTATTTAAGTTGGTTTTGATACTTAATTAGAGTTTTCAATGTATAAATTAGAAAAATTTTATTCTTTACACAATATTGGCATCATGTCAATAATGTAAAAAATTGTTGAAAATGGTTTATCATTCTTAATAGTTTTTAACTTTATCAATTCGTCATTCTTTACGCAATATTGACTTCATGTAAATAATATAATCAAAATTTGCAAGGTGTTTAACACTAATTTATGACATTGAACTTTATAATTACACAAAATTTTATTCTTTACACAATATTTACATCATTTAAATAATGTAAAAAAAGGTTTGCAATAAGTTTACAATGATTATAGTTTTAAAACGTATAATTCTAGAAACTCAAGTTCTTCTAAATAATGTAAACAATTCTTAGAAAACAGTTTTTATATAAATTTAAGGTGTTGAACTGTTTATTTCTTTAAAAAATAATTCTTTACACCAAATTTACATTTTTTAAATAATGTAAAGTATGCTTTAAACTGAGTTCTAAAGCTTAGAAATAGCATTTAAACTACAAATTTATGAAAAAAAAAATTAATATTTTACACAAAATTTTACATAAATGGTGGTAATATTGTATACTATATCATATTTATATTACTTACATATGAGTAAATTCATTTCTAAACAAGTTTTCTTGCAATTTTCAAACAAACTATAATAGTTTATAGGCATTTGAATTATTTCCTTTAAGTAACAAAAGAAGTTAGAAGTTTTAAGGCTTTTGATAAATCACTTTTTTTAAGTACTGCAATAAAATTGAGCAATGTTTACATACAATTTTTAAGAAGTAAACAATTAAAATTTTTTGAATTTTTTTTATGTCAGCTTTTCAGTAATACTTAAGAAAACTTTTAAAGAACTAACATTATTCACAATTTAAAAATTTAAAACTAAAGCAAATATTACGCACATTTACCATCATCTTCACAGTATGAATTTTTTTTCTTGTGTTGCTTAACAAAACCCCCAAGACAAAAATCAGGTATTTAGAAATTCATGTAACGTTTCTTATTGTTTTATTTAATGACCACATAAAACAATGAGTATTACAAACAATTTCTTTTTGTTTAATAAAATTATAACAATGCAAATTGTAACAACAAGCATAATACATTGTTTTAGCGTACCATAGAAAATAAAAACACGATAAAAATTGGTATTTTTACGCTTGTTGCACATTAAAATGCGAGTAATTTGAAAATTGGCGCTGCTGGCCTGACTTGTCTAATGGAGATGTAGTTCATGTCGAAACCTCGAAAACATTGTCAAATGGTTGTAAAACAAACATAAAAATTGCATAAATATGTAGGTATTACTCAGTTGTATTGTCTAATTGTTTAAATGGTTTTGCCCCTCCCTAAACTAAACACAAACCACTGTAGTACTACTTCCCCCCTCTACTTTAAAAATAAACTTTAAACGAACCATCAGTTCATGATGGTGTGTGAAGATTTGGAGTAATAAGTAATGGACTAAGGGAGCAGACAGAGGAGGGAATAAATTTCAAATTATATATTTCATGGTTCAATGCCAACAGTAAATGAATGAACCAACAACCTAAATGTTGTTTAAATACGTCCTATGAATGACTAAATTCAGTTTTTGCTTGTAGAGTGTATGTATGCTTTGCACACGGATGGTGGTAAATCTTAGTTTTTATTTAAGAGATTATTGTGTAATTTTCCTTTTTGGTTTATATTTTTTTTATAGCTGTATGAATAATTTTTGTGTTTTTAGGTTTTAATGGTGAATTTTATATAAAATTCACAACATTTCTACATAATTTGTTTAATAAAAATTTTAAGAGGTTTTAAATTTAAATACTTTAAGCAAAACAGATATTTATTTTTTAGAATTGCTAATAATGCTTTAGTAGATCTACCAGCCCCTATTAATATTTCAACTTGATGAAATTTTGGGTCATTATTATTTCTATGTTTAATAATTCAGATTTTAACTGGTTTATTTTTAGCTATACATTACACAGCAGATATTAGATTAGCCTTTAATAGAGTTAATCATATCTGTCGAGATGTAAATTATTCAAATTATAATTTTATTCGTAGCTAATTAAAATTCCACACATGAAAATTTAATGGCAGCATGCTAGGACATGTTCCTAACGGTCACAGTACCAAACACTACTTAAACATTTTAATATGTACCTTAGTGTAGGAGGGGAGGGTATTTACAAATCTCCTTGACCTCTTACAACTGTCTTAACTTGTTGAATTTATTTAACTCTTGCTTGCATTTTTCGCTTTTCAGTTTGACAATGATTCATCAAATATTTGTTATTATTTATCAGCAAGCAAAAGTCCCTGATTTTGTTTTTAATCTTTGAAATTTACAGTCTTTAAAATCTTTAAACAATGTTGCCGATTCATGTTAAATTTATAAATAAAATATTCATTCATTGTTAATTTGGCACGTCATTTCAAATATGTAACACCTTTTGTCTGGGTTTCCTTTAATACAGGTTTTTATTATTAAATTTCTTAATTTCAGTTTTGTTAAACAAACTATTTTAATTTTTAGTACATTTGGTTTAACATATATTTTTTTATTAAATTTTAGTTTCTCTTACTTTTTCTTTAAGTATTCTTTACATTTCAATGTGTTTTTTTTTTCAAATTATTGTGTGTGTAACTTGACCCTTGTAATTGCGAGCGAAGGTTTTTCTACAAAACAATAGAAAAAACTAAAACCCAATTGACATTTGTGGGTTTTAAATAGTAAGTTGAAGCTAAATACATTTAGTCAAAAAGTATTAACTTAACACAGAGCTGCCCCAATCATAATATATAAGCAAAATTCCTTTAATTTGTGTTTTTAAATATTTTAAAGAGATAAAGTTGGGATTTTTGTTATGTCGAATAGTTAGTAGACGCTTAGCCCTTAAATACCTGAAAATTACGAATTTCAGTTCCAATTCAAAAAAAAAATACTCATGGATAGCTCCAGGACAAAAACAAGGAAGACAGTCTGTAGACGGTCTTAGTGGCGGAAACGGAAAAAACGGGTTTTTTTAATACTCAACTGATGACCGTCTATAAACGGTCCTAGGCGTTAAAGGGTTAAGTTCCTATCTTCCATTGGGGTGAGGTCTGGTGTCATCATGGACTGCGTTACACCTTTGAATGAACTCGGTGGGCGTAATGATCTCACATTCTTCTGGGCACCAATGCCCTATTCCACAAACAATTTATCAACTTTGCACTTATCAAATTAAATTTTTTTTGCAAAGAGATATTTATAATTGTATGTGCTCCACAATATTCTCATTTTGTACTACGAAAATTTTTGCAGAAATTTTGCTTTTTTTTATTTAGACTTCGCGTAATCCTGCAAAGTGTTTCACACAGCATTTAATCATCTTTGCATTTCTGTCTTATCACTTTTTATCTTTGCATTGCTAAATACAACTTATTAAAATTAGACGCAAAATAAAAATTAAAAAAAAAAAAACTTGCAATAGCTGCAACTTCATGGTACTGACACAGTAGCAGTTGATTTTCAGCCGACAAAACTTGACTGCGCTGTGTATTGTGCTCTAATTTTTCTCTAAATATTCCTATTTTATATTTCTTTAATAAGATTTAAAATGAAATCAACTTTAATTTTATTTAAACAAAAGCACTTTTTAAAATTAAAGGTCTTTATAATTTCTTCTTATAACGTCTTAACATTTTGCAAGCTTCTCTAGTTATAACAATATGCATTTGTAAAGCGTTTGTTTACCTTGCAAATTTTTGACAAACTTATCAAAATTTGTTTTGCATAAATAATTGCAGCATAATTGTTTGTAAAATCTTTGCAAATTACTCTTCAATGTTAACTTTGCACCATGGAACAGAAATTGCAAAGAGAACATAAAAATTTCAAAATCTTTGCAAATTACACTTATCAATTTAGATAAAGTAAAGTAGACATATTATATATCAATGTAAAGCAAATTGAGTTTTAAGCAAATTTAATTTTTTGTTTCTAAAGCTTTTAACATTAGAGTTTACAGTTTTATTGAGTTTTTTGTTCGAAATGCTAGAATCGAAAAAATAATTTAAGGAAAGGAATTGTTAAGGAAAATCTCAGAATTCCCCAAAAATTCTGTAAAATTTTAAAATTCCAAAATTGGGAATTTTTATTTTTGTACCATTTGTATATGTGATATTTTTTTCATGTACCTTAGGAATATCGGGGTCCCCAACTTTTTCCACCCCTGAGGGGTATTTATTTATTTTTTGCAATTTGTAATGTGATCCCTTCAAATGTGGTTGACACTTAACAATTGTTTTGTTAAATAGCAATTTATGGTTTATGAAAAACTACAACAACATTTAAAATAATATCACAAAAAAAAAAAGAACTAGTAAAAACAATACAGCAACAAAAAAAGTATTTAACGAACTTGAACCAAGGTAAATAAATACAAATTAATTATGACAAGGGTATTAAGTGAAAGTGCAAAAAATGAAATGCAAAATTGTAAGGCACAAAAGAAAAGGAAAGAAATTTGCATTAAATAAACAAAAAAAAAAAAAACAATGAATTCGAGAGCTACATACGGCTACAATATATCTTGTATGCCCTACACTTTAGTTTATGTACATATCTGCAAAAAGTACAAATTTATTTGTTATACTTCCCTTAATTGGTCATAAAATCCATAATTATGTAACGGTTTTTAAAAAATATGGCTTATTTGTTATGAGACATATCCTAGATTTATGTTTTAAGAATGAAAATGAAATAAAAGTTTTTGCTCTTTTTAGATTTGTTGTGAAATATTTTTTCTTTTTTTATTTTCTTGGAATTTCTCTCGCAAAAATTTTTTAATATTTTCAAAATTGTTAAGCAGTTTAAAAAATAATGTTATTATTAGTTGGAGGTATTTTTAATTAGAATTGTTTGCTTTGTGTTTTAAACCAAACGAACGAATCGTTTTTGAGTTATACTGAAATATGTGTTACAATCTAGTAACTACCTAATTAAGGCCCATTATTACAACTTGGCAATTATTACATTATTACAACTTCCCACTGCGATGAACTTTTCTCTATAAAAGTTGCTCACACTGTGATGAACTTTTCTCTAGAAATGTTGGTCACTCTTTGATGAACTTTTCTCTAGAAAAGTTGTTCACATTATGATGAACTTTTCTCTAGAAAATTTGATCAGTATTTGATGAACTTTTCTCTAGAAATGTTGATCACTCTTTGATGAACTTTTCTCTAGAAAAGTTGTTCACAATATGATGAACTTTTCTCTAGAAAAGTTGTTCCCATTGTGATGAACTTTTCTCTAGAAATGTTAATCACTCTTTGATGAACTGTTCTCTAGAAAAGTTGCTCACACTGTGATGGACTTTTCTCTCGAAAATTTGTTCACACTGTAATGAACTCTTCTCTAGAAAATTTGTTCATACTGTGATGAACTTTTCCTTACAAAAGTTGCTCACACTGCGATGAACTTTTCTCCAGAAAATTTGCTCACACTAGTATGATCTTATCGGACAGATAAGAAGTATTTGGTTATTACAAGTTTACTTTAATCTAAAACCAACCGATAAGCTAAAGGGAAGATCATCTTGCCTTTAAATTTTATAGTGAGGTATGTGGTTGAAGTTGCCATATGTTCTGGAAAAAATGTCAAATTCATGAAAAATAAATTAATTTTAATTTTGTTTTGCCAATAAATAATTTGATAAACAAAAATGGAAAGCAGACGTTTGATTTATATTTTTTTCACAAACAAATGTTTTCACAAACACACACAATTTACTGTTTCTTGTCAGTAATTTGTCAAAAGTAATCGGTAAATCTTAAAGGTCACTTTATTCCTCACTTTAATTAAAGTTACCTTTTACTATTAAGAACATTAGAGGCAAGTTGTAATAATGGCTCTAAGTATTTTATCTTCGCTTAATATTTAATAAAAACCATTATTTATGCATTGATTTTAATTAAATCAAATGTCTTTATTCGTAACATATTTTAGCTTTCTTTTCTAATGATTGTAGAGTATTATCAACCGTTTTAAATTTTTTGTTTTTTAAAATCATTTTTTTTTTTTAATTTTTTTAAAGTGTTTCTGAAATTTTTTTTTCACCAATGTTTTTGGTTTTACTGCCTTATTGAGCGGATTTAGATCTAGTAAATACAGTTTGAATGTAATTGGAATTAGAATTGTTTGATAGTTTTAAGCAAATCGAAGAAATCCTTTTGGAGTTATGCTGAAATATGTGTATCTCCTGAATTTTCTATATAAACTTAATTATGAATAAAATCTACAAATATTTTTGGAATTTAATGAATTATACGAAGGCGGTTCGGAAATTTCTTAACCTAGAACAGAAGGCGTGGTATAAACAGACAAAAAAAGTTAAGTGTTTTGAAAACTTCCATCTGTGCTATGAACACATGTTAAATTCCTTTTCGATCTGACAACTCCTTCATATAGAAACAGGTGTTCAAAAAAGACGCATGTGCTTTTTTTTTTACAATGAAAATATTAGAAATTAGTGATGTTATTAAATATTTAAATAAAAAAGGTTTCACGGGACAAGACATTAATAATGATATGGTGAATGTGTTAGGTGAAAGTTCTTCTTCATGAATTTAAACGTGGTCGTACAAGCATTGAGGATGAACCACGTAGTGGACGTCCAAAAACAACAACAGAAATTGTATCCAAAGTGATCGAGTCCATTTAATTTTGCATGAAGAACTACAGATGAAAAAGCTTTCTGCAAGATGGGTGCCGCATTTGTTGAGAGTCGACCAAAAACTCATAAGAAAAAAATTTCTCAAACTTGTTTGAATCGTTTTAAGAAAAATAAAATAGATTTTGAGCGTCGTTTCATAACTGTTGATGAGACATGGATACAGTACTATACTCCAGAGACAAAAGAACAATCCATGCAATGCACTGAAGCTGGAGGAAGTGCCCCAAAGAAGGCAAAAACAATTCAATCGGCTGGCAAAGTTATGGCAAAGGTTTTTTGGGACTTCAAAGGTATTTTATTGATTGTGACTTTTACCTGTTCCCAAATCCAAAAAAATACCTAGCTGGCAAGCGTGTTACCTCATATGAAGATGTAATTACAGTTGTAAACCACTATTTGGAAGGCCTTGAGGAAAACTATTTTAATCAAGGGATAGAATTGCCAGATAAGCGTTGCACTAAGTGCATTAAAGTTAAAGGAGATTATATTGAAACATAAAAATGTTTTTGAAAAACTAATTTTTTTCTTTCTGTTTTAGGCTAAGAAGTTTCCGAATTGCCCTCGTATGTTATTTTATTGGTAGCATATCTAGCTATAGGTCCTAAGAATAGCATTCATTACATTTTCGTTGATTTTAAATTTTTTATGAATTTTGAAAAAATCCTAAATTTTTTTATTTTATCTTGAATTTTTTTTTCTCTCCAAAACTTTTTGAAAATCTCAGAATTAAAAAATAAATTAGTATAATTCAAATATATTTTGAATAATAATGTTTTGATATTTTTTGAAAAACAGTCAGACAAATGGCTCAAGAGTTATGCTAATTTATGGGCAGCAACCAATATTTTTATCATTTTTCCCGAGCAGCACAATTAATTAATTAACCAATTTCTAGGCTTAAATCTTTATTAGAATATATAAAAAAATTTACTTATATCCTACATCCCAAATTATTCACTTATTAATGCAACATTTGTAGCATCTTTTCTGCACAACTTTCCATTTCTCTAGCGTTAAGCTGAAAACTTAAATTTCTCCCATATTTGTAATTTAAAGCTGCTAATCTAAAATCAAATCCAAAACAGAAAAAGTTGGTATCACATTTCAGTTAAAAAAAAAAACTTAAAAAAACACACAAAAACTTAAATGTAGTACAAGGAAGTTTTAGCGCCACTTTTTTTTTTTAAATAAACAATGCCTAAAAATCACAATTGTGAATTGAAAAGGAGGATGATGATGTTGATGATGAAAATGTTAGAGATTGGACGTATAGACGGGCGGACGTACAGACTGTTTGTGGGGTAAGAAAATATATTGAAAAATTGTACCGGAAAATTTTTTAAACAAAAGTTTTTATTTTTTTTTTTGTTACGCGTAAGTTTGTTTTTTTTTCAACTACAAAATTTGTATGTCTTTCTTTTTTGTCATAGTTTTACAATAGATGTAGATGTAACAAACAATTTTTAACAAGTTTTTTTTTTTTTTTTTTTTTTTTTTTTTTTTTTTTTTTTTAAATTAAAAAGTAACGACAACGACACAAGTCCTCAACGTGTAACAAACACCACGAGTAAATGAGCCCCCTGCAACATCATCAGCAGCAGCAAGCATCTGATGATGCACTGATACATGATTTTTTGTTTATTTTTTTTTTTTTATATGAAAATTTGTTGTTACATCCATGAAAAAGTCGTATAAACTTACACTTTCATTCATTGTTGTTGTGGGGTTTTTTATGCCATGCAATGATTTCTTTCCTTTTGTTTGTTGTTTTTTTTCTTTCTTCTATTTTTTGACAATATGTCTGTAATTTTGTTTTGAAAATTTGTAGGTTTACATTTTCAAATTATACAATTTCCTATTTGTAGTTGTTGTTTACGTTTTGTTTTTATTTACAAAAAAACTTTTCTTTTTTTTTAATTTTGATTTTTGTAAAGTAGTTTTTCTTTGTACAGAAGGAATAAATGTTCATACATGTTTTTAAGTTTCTTGTAGAATGTTTTAGCATTTTCATTAAATACTACAAGAATTTCTCAAAATCAAAACAATTTTAAAATATAATGAAGATTTATCACTTATTGATGCTGATTTGAAAGTAGTTTAAAAGGGGTTTGAATGCTTTCCTTATTATATCCATTACTAGAAGAATTAATATAAGGGTTATGAGATATTTAAATCGATTGAAAAGCTGCATGCCAACTTACTACCGTCTAGATTACTTGTGGGCACTAAAGGGACATTTAACTTCAAACTAAATTAACAAAAATTGGCAAAACAACCAATACAAGTTGAAATAAACTTTAAATAAATAAAAACAATAAAAAAATTACATTTTTTAAGTTTTTTTTCAAAAGTTCGTATGATGGTGCATGTCAACTGACTACACTCTAAATTACTTAGGGACAATAAAGTGGCCAGGGATGTAATAAGTAACCAATTATCCTACTTTTTCAATACATACTAGTTTAAATAACCATAGAAAAAAATAAAGAAATTGTATGAAAGCTTTTGAAATTGTTTTCATATCTCAAAATATATGCAGTAACCTACGTATTGTGAATCTAAAAATTGTAATTTAACACGGATGCATTGCTGCTGCTACTTTTACTACAAAATACATGTTTTGAACGCATTTCAAATGTTTATACTCGTACACATATATTTTGTATTTTTTTTTTTTATTTAATTTTAATGTTTTCCATGAAAGTAATGCAAACAATTTTGTAGGTGGAAAATGTCTTGTTACAATTTGTTTAGCTTCTGCTTCGGAAATTGCATGAAAATTGTGTTGATGGAAACTAACAACAACAATTGCTAAAAGAAAGTGTGTGAGTTGCATAATTTAGCAATAAGTAAAATTATACAGCGAAAAATAAAACATAATATTTGTCTTAAATCATAAAGAAAATAAAAAGCAAACCAACAAATGTAGGTCTTTAGACTTTAGATATACCTACTTTCGAAATACATAATTTAAAATGTTTTGGTTTGTGTTAATTTTTTAAATTCCTTGTAATTCCTTGTTGTCATTCGCTTTATTAGCTAGAATAATTTTAATTAAAAATTTTACTAAATAAGATAAGAAATAATTTCAAATTTTTTGTAAAAACATTTATAGAAAATTATTATATTGAATAATTCAAAATGTTGTTTGGCAAAAATTCAACTGAAAATTTGAATTTCTTGTTTTTGCAAAAAGTCTTGTATTATTTATTATTTTATTAAAAGTTGTATATACTTTTACAAAGACCACATCATTTTTTCTTAATTTAAAGATGTCTGTGCTTCCGTCTGTCTGGCTGGCTGACTGTCTGTCCATGTAAAGCTTGTGCGCAAACTACAGGTCGCAGTTTTAAAGATATTTCTATAGAATTTACACGTAATACTTTCTTTGCCCAACGACGGTTGGGATTGAAATTGGTTGAATAGATACGAATCAAAACAGCACTATTTTTTATCTTGGCTAGCCCCATACAAATACTCTCCCGAAATACAAGTTTATCGGCCTCATCACACCTACAAATTTTGTGCCGATCGATTTCCTTATGTGGAAATAATAACTTTCGAAATAATATTCAAATACCAATTCAACACAAATATGTTTCATATAATACATAAATCATACGGCCCAATTTTATGATGATCATTCCATATAGCTCCCATGTATAACCAATTTCCGAAAATCACTTTAAAAACTATAAATCTCTTAAAAATTTTGGTATCCAAATAAAACTCAACACACATAAGTTTCATATATACATAAATCATGATACGTAAGTTTAAAACGGGCGGTCCATTCCCAGCTAGCATTTGTATGATTGTTTGACGAGCGCGATCATTTCGCGACTCTTTTTTTAATCGTTCAGACGATTGTTAGAGTAGATTTATATTTTTCGCTTCCAAACGGTGCTTTTGCGATTCATTTCGACGTTTGCTCGACGAGTGAATCGCCGTTTACACATTTTGGCGAGCATTGGAAGATTGTTTGCAGTCAACGATCATATTTAGCTCTTCAAAATGATACTTTCACGAGTCATTTTGATGTTTGTCTGCCGAGTGTTTTTTATGATACCCCACAATCGTCGTTTAAGTATTCTTTGCTCATCGTCGACGATTGGATTTTGCTCATCGTCGACGATTGGAAAGGATGAGTCGCCGTCTTGACACAGTTACTTCAGTTGCTCTGAACGTGCGCGATTAGAATACGACATCGCGCACGATTACTTTAATCGCCGGCTCCGATCGTGAAGGAGTCGTGCACGATTAAAAATGCTAGCTGGGTTATTAGTCAAAGCAACCCCTTTGAAAAGCACTTTAAAATGTATAAATCTTTTAAAAAATGTTTCATCTAGACAAAATTTAATACAAAAAATATTTGTATGCACAGGCACTAATTTTTTTAATAGTTGGTCCATAATAGATCAAAGCTACCATATATAGTGCCCATTTCTGAAAAACTGTTTTAGCTCATATGTATACTGGCTGTAGGGTTTTATATGGTCGGGCTTGACTGACTATACTTTCTTACTTGTTTTAGTTAATTTTTGTTGGCGATCAGTTCTAAAGATTAGCTTGTATCGTTTTATAACCTCTTTTGCAGTATTTTTTGGTAGAATTGAAGTAAGTTTTGCACGATTTTTTTTAAATATATTGATTTTACATTGCTCTAAACTCGTACAAATGTATAGGGTGTTTTTTTGAGAGGTATAGAACTTCGAATTGAAATAAAACACAAGAAAATCGTTTTAATGACCATCAATTTGGCTTTATTGGAAGGATAATTTTATGCCATTAATGTTTAAATATGATTTCAGGCATGTGGCCGCCGCGGCTGGCTCGAATAAAGCCAATTCTACAGGTCCAATTTTCAACCACTTTTTCGAGCATATGGGGCCGTATGTCGGCAATAACGCCACGAATGTTGGCTTCCAATTCCCCTAACGTTTCTGGTTTGTTGGCGTAGACGAGCGACTTCACATATCCCCAAAGAAAATATTCCAATGGTGTCAAATCACACGATCTTGGTGGCCAATTGACAGGTCCATTCCGCGAAATTATGCGCTCATCGAATGTTTCCTTCAATAAATCGATTGTGGCGTGCGCTGTGTGGCATGTAGCGCCGTCTTGTTGGAACCACAACTCATCCACATTCATGCCATCCAATTCGGGAACAAAATAGTCGGTTATCATGGCTCTATACCGGTCTCCATTAATTCGGGTCCTCTTCAACACTTTGCTCTACAGCGGCAATTGTTTCTTCGGTGCGCACTGTTCGACGTCTCTGCGGATGCGTATTATCACATAGAGTAAACGTAGTGCGAAAACGATCCATGGTTAACCGAATTAATTGCTCTGATGGACGATTATGTCGACCATAAAATGGACGGAGCTTGCAGTAAACTTCGCGAACTGAACCGTTATTTTCGAAATAAATTTGCACGATTTGCAAGCGTTTGAATTCTCTATTTTTTAGAGAGAGAAAATTTGTTTTTACGAACAACTCAGCTTAAATTGTTTTAATTTTATATTTTGTGTGGACAAAAATGAACTGATTTGTCAATAGGTTACATTTCTATATGTGGTGTTTGTGAAATTAAATTATTTATTTCATTTATTCATTAAAAATTTTGTAAATTGTTTTGGAAAAATATACACAATATTTTAAAATAATTTAATATTTGTTTTTTTGACACTTAAAATCAAACCAATTCTAAAACTAATAGATTTTGTTCACAAATGGCAGCTTTGATTTTCCAGAAAAATCGTTCGAAATGGTTGAATCGTGTTACCAAAAAACTCTGAGTAAAAAAATGTTTCTCTGGACAAAATTTTTGTTCGGAACAAATGGGTGAATCCACCTGAAAATTGTTAACACGTTTGTCTAGAAAATTTATATGAAAATCACTCAAGTATTTAAAAACTGAGAGATTTTCATACAAATTTTCTAGACAAACGTTTAATCATTTTTTCTGAATCAAGACTTTAAGCTCTAACAAATTTGGTTCAAAATAAACTAAAATGTATAAATTATGTTCTAGGCCTTCTAATTTTCAAAGTATTATTTTGATTTTTAACAAATTTTATGTTAAATTGTCTTTTTTTCCACAAAACTGCTGGTAATAAATCATTGAAATAAACTTCCTTTTATGTTAATTGTTATCTCTGCAGTTCCTTAGAATAAGACAAACTCTGTTTTCTACCTATGAATTTATTAGTTTGTATTTATTTCTTTTTAATTTTGATCATATACAAATTTTAATTCAAATCTTTATATTTTTTTTTTTGCCGGATGTATTTTATTGATTATTTATTTATGCGCCTGCTGAGCATAATTTGTATTAAGCTTTTATTTTTATTTTGTTCAAATGCATTTTGGCATTTTTAGTTTTATACGACTACACTATTTCCGTTTATATTCAATTAAATATATACAAAGAAAATAAAAATTATTTGTTTGTAAGTTGTTGATTGTGAATATTTTAACTGAAATCTTTGTTTTTTGTCATGTCACAATGTACGAGTACAAGTACATACGAATTTTAATATAATTGACAAGTGATTGATTAAATATTAGTAGAGAAATAGGAATATTAAATAAAACTTTATATTAAAAAATAAATAAAACTTACACGAAATTTTAGTTTAAGTTAATTTAATTAACTAAGTAAGCTTGTGTATGTTGTGTTATTTATACATATAATAAACCAGTCAAAGTAAAGTGTTTTATATGAAATTAATCTTGAATTATTTAAAAATATAATAAAATTTACTAGAATATGTTGTGTTATAATGAGCTGTATGCCCAGAATTTTTAATAATTTTAGGGAGAAACCTAAAAGTTACAAGATCCATAACTACATGTTTTAATTTACATGTACACCAATACCTCGCTTTGCATCGCTGCTTAATTAGTACTAATTTTCACTGTGCGTCGTTAGATTTTCGAGGTTACGCTGTTTTGGTTTCGAGTCTTTAATTTTTTTTTTTTTAATTTTTGCAAAATCTGCAACATCATAAAACGATGACCAGTACAAGAAGTGCTTTGATGGTCGAAATGGAGTCTTTGCTTTCTATTTGGATTGAAAATCAAGTTGCGCAGAGTTAAATGGTAATTCAGACAAAAGCAAAAAGTTTATTTAATGACATAACGATAATGCTAGTGGTAGTAATACAGAAAATTGCTACAAGGAAGTTTATTTCACGTTGAAAAAAAGCTGTTCATCAAACATTGGACCAATTTTTTGTGAAAGAAAGCCGACGACTTAGTACTTTCGTAGCCCCAGAACCTATCTTCGATCTTTACATGGTTTGCTATAGAAAATCTTAATTCACTTTGCGTCGTTTCCGTTTACGTCGTATTTTTATGGAACGTAACCCTGAAGCAAAGTGAGGTATTGGTGTACTAGTTTGCTTTAATACCGGAACTCGTTTATTAAACTCTTTCTGCCTTATAAACTTAAAGAAAAAAATAGTTTAATTTAAACCTTTTTAATGAATAAAATTGTTTTATAATTACAAAAGTTTGAAAATATTACATTTCTTGCTTTAACAAGTAATGATTACATAAATTTTTACACGACTTTATTTTATTAAATAAATATTAAAATATAAAAGTATGTATATTTTATTGCAGCCCCCAGATAAAACGTATTTATTTTTTTTTAATCATATTTTTTCCAAACATCTATAAATCAGGATTAGCTGTCAAAAAACTGTAATATTTTGCAAAAAAAATGTATGACAGATCTATAAAATAAAATTTACATATATATAAGTGACATGTTACACATTTCTTTGTTCAGAAACATATTTCATATTAAACTATTAAATTAAAATCAATAGGTTTTATTATAACAAAAAAAAAAAAAACCCACTTTCAATTTCAAAAACTTAATAACCCACTTTATTAAAAATTACTCAGCAGTTGTGTTAAATAAGCAACATTTGGGGTCATTACTTGTAAACAGTTACCACACTAGTTATTTGAACCAGTACATTCAAAAGTGAATCTACATTACGGTTGCAATGGGCTAGTTACTTCTCTAGTGCATTTAATTGGTTATTTATGACACTATTCAACTAGTTACTTCTTTAGCATAAAGAATACTGAAATTCATACTATACAAACCATATCTTAAATATATTTTGTAATGCTTTTGTAAAATAAAATTATAAATAACTGCACTGGTCTAATTTTATGAAATGGATTTTAGCAATTCTTTAACATTTGTTTCAAAATGTAAAATTTTAATAACTAAAGGGGATATAATCCTCATGGTATATAAAGAGCAACGTTACTGAGAGATTATCTAACATTATTATCTAACAATCCATAAACCCTAAATTAGAAACCTGAAACAGAATCTTCGAAAGCCTTAGACTAGAAACATGAAATTTTGACTGCAGTATTATTGAACTCTCGCCAACTCGAACGTTTTGTAGATTAAAACGGGTAAATTTTTTAACTTTCTAAACTGTTACAGCGATCAAAAACGGAGCTTTTAAAAATGTCAGACAGCTACTATTTGGAAATTTGGAATTTTTATTTGAGAAAACTATTTGTTAAATGTAAAACTTAATTTAATATTTTATTGGTTTATTTTTAAACCACAAAATACAGAAATAAAACTCAAATCACATTATTTACTTATCAAAAAAGACGTAAACAATTTAGCAACTTTTGGTTCTTTTTTCATAAAACGGACATATGACTACATAGTACCAAACTAAATATAAGTATGTATCCTTTAAAACAATAAATGTAGAATAAAACTAAAAAAAAAATATTTTTTACTTATCCAAAAAATGACTCAATAGTTTCTGGAAATTTTAACTTTTAAAGGGTAACCATTTTTGGTACTTTTTTTATATAAAATGTGCATGTGAATATTTTATTAGTAGCTTCCTCCACGATACTATAATCTAATTTAATAATTTAGTTATTTGCTTAATATGGTAGAAATGTACCAAAAACACATGTTTAAAAAAGGGCAAGCAGTTGTTTGGTACCATTTCGAAGTTCAATGGTTTTAGGGATAAAACGTGTAAAACCATATTTTTACGTGTAAAACTACGGTCCCATTTGGCAAATATATGCCGAAAAAGACGTAACCACTAAATAACATACATATATTTGAACTTGTTTATTTATTTAGGCCAAAGCACAACAAATATTTAATTTTAATTTATTTGATGCTGTTCGATCTTGCAAAAGCAAATGTGTGATAAAACACGTGGTTACGCTTTTTTGAGCAAATATTTGTCAAATGTGACCGTACCTTAAGACTAAACGGTATGTTTCTTATAAAGAAATATTAAATTACATACATATTATACTAAATGAGTGATAATGACTGCATTTTAAATGACTGTTTAAATAAGAATTTATGAATTATTATGCTTTAACATGGCTCCGAGTAAAAAAAAGACAACAAAATACTTTTTTTCGATTTTTGTAAGAATTGTTTTATTATGTTGTCTATCTACGAGTATGTTTGCCATTAGCACTGATTAGTGCCAGCCTGTCTGTCTTGGATTTCTTATTTCTTTTATTAATTTATCAATTAAAATGTTAAGTGCATGAAAGAAATGAATGTGTAAAGTAATCAATCACAGTCAAGTGAATCAAAAATATAGAAATTCAAGTCAAGTAACTAGATATTAGTGAAAACTACAGTCTAAAAGGGATATATTGTCACTAATGCTTGGTTTTCACTATGTCAGTTTTGTTGTCAAATTGTCTAAATTGTTATGAAATTACCAACAATTTGGGCAATTTGACAACAAAACTGACATAGTGAAAACCAAGCATAATAAAACTGGAGGGTATTTAAACAAAGAATTAATTTTTAGTTAATTGAAATTTTAGCTTATTTTAATCTTACTGTAACACATTTTTTAAAAGTTGAAAATGTTTGAAAATAAGTCAGTAAATATACTTGACTCCATTTACAGAAAACAAAAATCATTTATAAAATCATTTAAATAATCAAATAATTATTAACTTCTATGGTTGCTGTTGTAAAAGTAAAATTTTAGTTGGGTGCTGCTGGTGCTGGTTATGAAGCCAACCAATAAATTGATGCAGTGTCACGTATTGACACAAAATGTAATGGATTTTAATTGAATTTCCGGTATCGAAGGCATTAACGTCACAGAATAGACACAAAAAAGAGCTCTTTTTAATAACGTGGGGGAGGGGGGTTAGAGAGGGGTTCGATTAAAATAGCAACAACAACAATAGTTGAGAGCAGTAGGAGAGTAGTAGCAGCAAGTCAGCAACAATGAGTGAGTAAAACAATTGAATTTTTTTTTTTATGTATTGACAAAATCATCCATTTCAATTCAGCCCAGTCAGCCATACTGCACAACTACACTGCACTTCACTGGCTGGCTGGGCTATAACCATCCACATAGGGATGCTAAACAAGCAAAATAAAACCCCTTCAATGTTGGCTGCAACAAAATTACCATATATACTATGATATAAAAGAAGAAAAAATCGTTATGGAGACACGAATGAATGAATGATTTAAACCAATTGTTTCTATATGATGCCGATGATGACCAAAAAAAACATAAAGAAAAAAGGGGAAAACGTGCCACAGCTTTAAATCGCAATCATCACACAAAATATAATGTGAACACATTAAAGAAGATGTTAATAATGTTTACAAAAAAAGCTTAGGAGATGTGGAAAAGTACAGAAATTTTAAAGTATTGCTTTCCCAACTCTGCTTTGCTAAACACTCTCTGTCTGTTGCCTCTCTTACTCTGTCTTCCTAAAGCTCTTAATTCCTTGTTATTCCAAATAAAATTGTAAAAAATTTAAATAAAATTGAAATCATGCAAATCACGTAGATAAATTGTATATGTGTACTGAGTAATTGAAACGGTAGCATAGACAACAGACAACATACTACATGCAACATGCGTATCTTTTAAGCCACATCTCTTTCGCACACATACACTGGTTTGTAAAAGTATTTATTTCCACAGACAAGTTTATAAAAATTTATTTGTTTAAGTAGTCAGGCGTAAATTTTACATTCTGTTTTTTTTTTGTTGCTGCTGTTGTTTTAAGGAAAAACAAACTAAAAGAGTTCATGGTTTAATAAAACTGAATGTGCCCACTTTATGCAACGTGCAACAACATACAACAATTGCCACTTAAAAGTTTACACAGATACTTGTGTATTTTTACATACAAATAGTTCTACTTTGTTTTTATATAAAAAAAAAATAATAAATAAAAATGTTTTGAAAATACTAGAGAGAGTGTGTAGGCTTATTTCGAAATAGTTCTTATGTCTGGTATTCAATTAAGAATTCTATAAAGATAACAGCAGCAGCAGCAACATGTTTGACAAACAACAAATTCATTCATAAACTTTAACGGCAGCCAGCCCCCGAAAGACTGTTTTCTCATTCATAACAACAATTTCTTCTTCAGTTGATTTCAATTCTATTCTCTATGCTTAATTATTAACAAACAGAGCTGGAACAACTTTCAGATAAGTCGTCTCTCGTGCTTAAGTAGTCAGAATCTGAAAATTTCAATGTTCGAAAAATCATCATTTGACAACACTGCTTTACGGCAAACACGGGTTTCAATGGCAATGATGCCAATCATCATCAGTTTTACAAAATTTAGTTTCATTACTATTTCCCATTTACGTTGGTCAGCTAGGATTTTTAAAATATTTATTATTTCTCAAACATTTTCAAACATTTTATTTATTCTTAAATCCAATAAAAACATAGTAATACATACACTCTCTACTAAACTGCAATTATATTGAAAAAAAAAACCATTAATGAATGAATTTCAAAAGTTTAAATGCGTAAGAACGAACGAATGCATGAATGAATGAAATAATTATGCTTTAACATGGCTCATGTGTAATTAATTCTTCGATATTTCTTGTTTTGGATTTTGTAAGAATTTTTTTTATTATGTTGTCTATGTTTTCCATTAGCACTGATTACTGGCAGCCTGTCTTGTCTGTCTTGGGTTTTTTCCCATTTTCAATTAAAAATGTAAAGTGCATAGAAGAAATTAATGGTAATTAATGGCAGACAATGGAGATTGAAGAAGTAGAAAAAAAAACTGCAAATACAGAATTTTAAAATATTTGAATATGCTTGTAAGAAAATGTGAAAATATAGCTTATATTAGCATTAGTAACAAAATCACGCATTACTCACCCTAGACTTTTAATAAAATTTACAAATATTAAAAAGTAACTTGACCTTTGACCTACTCTGTTTAAATGTCCAGTAAATAATACGATTTCTAGGTTTATAGTTTTGGAATTAGTTTAACTTAAACTGGACAATTAAAAAAACTCAACTCAATTTTGGGCCAATTATGCGTTTCTTCTCAAACTCGCTTGAATTAAATCTGTGCCTGCGTTAAAATGTAAAATAAATTGATGTCAGCTTTTGAAATCACTTCTGAGTCAATTTAACGATGACCATCCGTCCGTCTGGCTGGCTGTCCATGAAAAGTTTATGCGCAAAGTACAGGTCGCAATTTTAACCATATTTCAATAAAATTTGGTGCAGGATATTTTTCGGCCCAAGGACGGATGGGATTGAAACTGATGGAAATCGGTTCATTATTTCACCTGGCCCCCATACAAATGTCCTCCCGAAATTGGGGTTTACCCATCTTAAATTTTTGAATTATGCAAGTAGACCCACTTTCGAAAATCACTTTAAAGAGCACAACTCTCTTAAAAATGTAGGTATCCAAATTAAATCGTAGCTCTCATACTACTATATCAATTTAATTTACTTGTTTAGTTTTGTTATATTATCTCTATCAGTGATTCTAAAAACCGTATACAGTTTAAGACTTTGTTACTTACGTTTTGCTTGCTAATTGTGATAAAACTTCAAGGATTCTTACTTAAAGCTTTGTACTTTTTTCAAATTGTAATATTTTGTAAATTATTAATTTATTTCGAGTAATAAACCTTACATCTCTGTGTATATTTAAGAACGGCAAACTTTCAAAACTATTTTTTGTTAACAATAAAAGGAGGCATCACTTGCCACCATGCTGCCATATATCCTTAAGCCAACAACTCTATGTTTCCCTCGTGATAAAACCGGAAATAAACTTTTAATATTCTGGCAATAGTAACAACAACAAAAAGTTTTTAAAAACAGAACAAAAACTCTACAGAAATAACAAAAACGTTTTGAAAACTGGGTCAAACTAAAAGGAGAAGCAGCCTACTTTAACAAAAAGTTACAACAATAAAAACCAAACAACATTTTGTTGTTTTTTAGCAACAACAATGAAACTTAAAGTGCAAGTTTTTGTTAACAAAAAAAAAAAATAAATTTGTAGTTAGCTGTTGTCGATGATGATGATAGTGCACAAAATTTCAATTTCATTTTGAGAGCTCGTTAGTTGCTGCTACAAGTACAAGTATGTATGTATGTATGAAAACGAGTGAGTAGTTTGCCTGCTTGGCTGACTGCCGGCCTGTTTATGCCTGATGGTAAATGTTGCATGATTGTCAGAAAGTAGCAGCAACCATTAGTATTAACAACAGAAAGTAAAAAGCTTTTTTTTCTTGTATTTGGTTTGTTGTTGTTTAGCATGGTTTGTTGCACATTGTTTAGAGCTGATTACAAGAGTAAAAGTGATATTTTGCTTAATGTTGCACCAACAACAATTACGTTTGGATGTCTATAGTTTCCATTTCAAATTTGTATCTTGTGAATTTTTAAGACTTTGATAACAAACAGATTACGTTTGCTAAAGAAATTTAAGTTATATATATTTTTTTTGGTAAATAAATTAAATGAAAATTATCCTATTTAAGCTTTCATATGGGTGGTATTTAAGGCTGGTTGCTTGTTTGAGCTTAAGATATGAAGGTGTCAGGTAAATCACCTAAATTTTGTTTAATTTGTTATTTATCTCAAGAGAAAATTACTTTAATTAGGTACCACTAACCATATTAAGATAAAATAATGGGGTAATATCGTGGTAGTACTAAAAATCTAGCGATATGACAATAATGTTGTTATTAGTATTGCCTATTTAGCGATTTACGCACGATATTTTTTTAAATTTTTAACAGCCATTGTTTTTTTTTTTTTTTTTTTTTGGAAATTTTTTTGAACAATTACATTGTGTATTTTCATTTGATATCTAACATAATTCTCAAAGGGTTTTCAAATTTAAACACAAGGTTGAATATTACATTAGAATTTTGCTTTTGAAAAAGAATTTTCTCAATTTGTTATCAAATGTTACTAAATCTGAGTTTATAAAACAATGTTTGAAAATTTTAATATCAAATGTTATTCTCCATTCGTTCTCAAACCTAAACACAAGTCTAGTTAATATGTTTTCTATTTAAGCCTTGAAAAGAACACAATTATAAAACAAAACGATATTTTTTCTAATTCGATACAACATTTATCTTTCGAATAGTTCTCAAATTTAAAGACAAGTCTGCATTACTTTAAACATTGAATATAAAAATTGTAAATCAAAATGATATTTTTTGAATTTGTTATAATTTTTTTTCTCGACTCGTTCTAATACCTAAAGACATGTCTGATTAATATGTTTTCTGCATTATACTAACCCTTGAAAACACAAAAATATAAAACAAAGTGATACTTTTGGAATCTGATATAATTTTTTTTCAAAAGTCGTTCTCAAACCTAAAGATGAGCCTGATTCCGGTTCGGTTTCCTGATTTATTTTATCCCTTGAAAATATTATAAAACAAATGTAAAGTAAAGTAAATGTGTTTAAAATATGTTTCCTGCATTATTTTAACCCTTGAAAATAAAAGAAATTATAAATCAAAATGATATTTTTATAATTTTTTTTTCTCAAATTGATATCAATCTTAAAGACAAGCTTGCCAAATATGTTTCCTTAATTACTTTATCGCTTGAAAACATAAAATTGTAAAACAAAGTTTATACTTTTTGAATTTGATATAAATTGGTTTTCTCAAATCGTTCTCAAACTTAAAGACAAGCCTAATTAATATGTTTTCCTCATTACTTTAACCTTTGAAAACAAAAATTATTAAAAATTACAAAATAAAATATTGTAATTTGATACAAATAATATTCTCGAGTCATTCTCAAACCTAAAAAAAAAAGGTCTGATTAATATGTTTTTTCATTAATATTTTTTAAATTTGTTGCGAACATTTTTCTCGAATCGTTCTCAAAGCCAAAGACATGTGACATGATTTATAAGAAACTATAGAAACAATGTTCCTTTAGACACTATTCTATTCTTTATACTCTATTCTATAGAAATAGTGCCTTCTTTAGTAGCTATTTATGAAATAACGTTGGAGACATGATATTTTCGCTATAGCTTGCTATGTCCATAAATGTTGGCATAAATAAAACGAGGTAAATTTTAGACTTCTTATAAAACCTCTGAACTTGTTTAACTATGAACTTATTAAAGTTAAATTTTATTGTTGATAAAATTGCCAGTTTTTTAATTCAATTTTAATTTTATTAATTTAATTAATGAATTGTTGCACCCCTTTTCCCCACACACTTCTCTCACCAGCCACCTAGCTTTCATTTAGTTACACTTCGTTGGCAAATGAATGAATGCTGTGCTTTTTTTTTTTGCTACTTTTAAACCATGTCAGAGCTTGTGGCAAGTAAATCTGTTTATTTTTTTTTCTTTATAAATTTTGCCAAAAGGAAATTGCATAATTTAAATGATGGCAGTGGCGCTACTGTTTTTAACATTTCGTAACAATTTTTAGACAAAATGTTGCAGCAGCAGCCTAAAAAAACTATTAGATAGACTTGTGTCAGATGGCTGTTTTTCAAAAAAATTCAAATGGTTTTCTTTCTAGTTGTTATAAACAAATATAGACATAATAATAACAACAATACATAGATAACAACAAAATATGTTAATCAACTAGGAACTTACTAACTTGCCACAATATTATAACAGCTATTTGGATATGAGCTGTTGTTATTTGCTTTGCAACTTTCCCTGTAATAATACTTAATGAAAACATCTACTTTTTATTTAAACATATTTTGCTTGGCTAGGTAATTCAATGTGAATTAATTTTAGAGGAAGACTACAGGAAGAGTTTGAGGCAATTGCCTTAAAAGAAAAAATGTTAGTTAATTTTAATAGTTTTTAAGAAATTTTGAAGATTTTTGTTAAAAAATATATGTTTGGAAGACTTTGTTAATTTTTTTTTTAAATATTTAAAATCAAACATAAATATTTATTGTATTTAGGGATTTCAATATAGGAAGGGATTTTGCTTAGTTATAAAAGACCTAAATATTTTGTTTATTATTGAATATATCTGTATTTCATATTCTCAAAAGTTTGACATTTAAACGAGTTTTGTATTTAATCTCTCCCACAATTGTGTATCAAGTCCCATAATTGCCATTAATTTGTTTAATATTTTATGCATTCTTAGTATTAAGTTCACAATTATTTTCCAACTATCAATTTCTGCTATTTATTTATAACAATTTTAACCTAAATTTATTTAATTTTCTCTCTGTTTCTATTTCTAGGTAACTACTAACTGCTATCCCTTGTCAAAACTTTTTTGTTTATTGTGGAAAATGAAAGAAAAAACGTAACAACAACCAAGTAACTATATTATATTTTTTTTGTTTTTCACAAATGTTTAACCCAAATAAGCCAGTATATAGACACGTTTTCTATGTCAATCATGTTTAATACCAGCCAAAAACAAAAAACAGCCAACTTTATCAAAATTAAATTGGTCGTTGTTTAATTTATACGGTCTCTCAATATCTGTCCGTCTAACTGTCAGTTGGTTTGGGTCTTAGGCACTCACTCTCTCACAGCAGAAGCAAAATAAAAACAAAAAAAAATATAAAAAAATGAAAACACTTTCAGCTTTTGTGTGGTGCTTGTTACCAATGAAAAATTAAAAGAAAATTGTATTAGAAAACACTGTTTTCAAAACAGTTTAAAAAAAGAAAATACCTACTATTGGTGAAACAGAGCTGGAAAGGAATAGCTAGTTCAATTTGGGGTGCTTGTTACCAATGAAAAATTAAAAGAAAATTGTATTAGAAAACACTGTTTTCAAAACAGTTTAAAAAAAGAAAATGCCTACTATTGGTGAAAAATAGTTCAATTTGGGGTGTAATATATGTATGTATATTTATTGTTTAATTTGTAAATAAATATGATTTAGTAATTAGAAAATCTCACCTCTTCTAATATTTGTTAAATAAAAATGTCTTTTTAAACCCCCTTAATTTTCCTTTTATTCCAAAGATTTTGTTTAGTTTAGCATCACTGCTTCGTTTACCTTTCCTTACCTTCTCTCTGTCTCTCTCTCTCTTCCTTTCACTCAAACTCGTGATTTTGTTCCTTTAGAGTTCGTTTGTTTGTTTTATTTTTACAACCATTTAATTGGCTTTTCATACGCTATTATTTAGTTATTTTTATACAAGCTGCAGTTTTTATTTTATATAGGATTTTTGTTCTTTTTTCTCCATTATTTTATTTATTATTAAATGCTTTTTAAATGCAGACAAGTTTAATTTTTGTCACTCAGCCATGTTGTTTATTTTCTTTTGTGTTGTTGTTAGAATCACAAAGAAATGGCGAAGAGAGAGAGGCACTGTAAACAAAATGGTAAAATAAAGAAGAATGATTTGTTTTTTTATGCAAAAAATAGGCTTTAAATCCGAGTAGAAACTTTAAATTTGTTGGTGTTTTTTTTTTAGAGATTTGAATAGTTATTTTAAAATTTTGTTTATAGATATTTTTAAAGAAATTTTTTGTAAATTCTTAATAACTCAATAATTGTATTTAATTTTTAAGGCGAAATTAAACAAAACTTACTTAAAGCGCCACCTTTAAGTCAGACTTTTTTAAGTTTATTTCTGATTGTTATAAAATTTTTATTTAAATTTTTATTTATAATTGAACTGTTTTTTTTTTCTATTTATTTGCTTTTTGTTTTTTATTTTGCTACGTCTTGTGTAGCTCCTTCAGGAAAAAATTTTTAATTTTATAAAATTTTAAAAATAAATTAAAATTTACTTAAAAAATTTAATGAATGGAGTTAAAACATAAAATAATGTTAAGCAGGTATAATTCATATAAAATTTGTTTAATTTAAACATTGAGCATACATACATATGTATATATTTTATTTGACATGACATTTAGTGCAAATTTATTTTTCTCAACTTTATGTATATTTTCTTTTTAATTTCCTGTCTCTACAAAGCCGGAAAAATAAACATTCTGATGCACTAAAATTAATTTAATTTTTGTAATATAAATTTCCCAAAAACACAAAAACTTCACACTAACTTAAATCATCAGCAAATCAACATCAACAAGTTCTGACTTAATAAAAACAAACGTCCAAATGAAAATAGAAATGTAAACAAATCCCAGCCAGAGCATCTGGCAATGCACCGTTACTTACAGAGAAAAACAAATAAGAGAAAAAAATCAATCAACAAAAACAGCAACAAACGGCTGGTAATATAAACAAACAATAATAAATAAAAATTGTGACTTTATGAAATGAGAGAAAAGGAAGAAATAAAAACAAATGTATAAATTGTCATATAAAGGTGGAATAGTTAAACCAGAGTTGGATAATAAATAAGTAAGAAAATATAGTCGGTCAAGCCCGACCATATAATACCTTACACCCAGAATATGTATAAAACAATTTTTCAGAAATGCGTTATATGGGAGATATGTATAACCTTTTGTGGACCGATCATCCAAAAATTTAGTGTCATGATGTCTATGAACACAAATATTATGTATGTTAAACTTTGTCTCGATATAAATACTTTCAAAAGATTTATGTAGCTTAAATTGAATTACGGAGAGGGTATTATATGAGAGTTTCGACTAATTATGGACCGACCATTATAAAATTAGGTGTCATTATTTCTGTATATAAGATACTTATTTGTGTCAAATTTTATTTGAATACCAACATTTTTAAGAAATTGATGATCGCTAAAGTGAATTTCGAAAGTGACCCTTATATGGGAGTTACGACTAATTATGGACCTATCATAATTGAATTGTACCGTATTATTTGCATACATATTAAATATAGTTGTGCTCTTTAAAGTGATTTTCGGAATGGGGCCTTATATTGTAGCTACGAGTAATTATTGACCGATCTGCACAAAATTTGTAGATGTGATTTGGCTTCATTTAGTAATCATTGCTGATGAAATTTGTATGGTGGTGTAGGGTATAAGAAGTTTATAGCAGAAATTTCCATTTCTTCACTTTTTAGAACCTAATAACATAAAAATTAAACATAAAATATGACATAAAGCTGAATTAAATTTAAAACACAGAGGTATAAATTTAATTATACAACCAAAATTATTACAAAACTAACCATTTTAGCTAGAAAACGCCTTAACTAACAAATCCGACCTGCAGCTAAAAAATATCAGCAACAATTATTTGCCATTATTTCAGTTTAATATTTTCTGAGAAAAATTATTTCTTTAACAAACAATCCTGGGAATAAGAACCATACAAATTAAAGTCAATATTTAGATTCGTTAAAAGGGGGAAACTTTAACATGTCATTGTACAATTATTGTCATGCTTAACAGCTTAAGTTTTTTTAAGTCCATCTACTACTTACTACTACTTGTTATTTTATATTTTCTTCTGTTTTACAACAAAATACCAAATGATTGATGGATTCATTTAAACCAGTGGCCAGTTTAAGTGCCAAACAACTTAACTTACTAGCAAACACATAAATTTAAGGTCAATTTTCACATACACATCTGCAAGATAAATGTACAAAATGCAAGAAAAAATTGAACATAGAAATGAAAAATTAACAGCATAATGCTAAGAATAATGAAGAAAAATCACACGAAATCCATGCTAAATGAAAAAAGAAAAAGGAGAAAGAGCATTAACAGCATTTTATGCTAATTTTGTAAATAAATTAAAAATGTTTGCACAATATTAAAAAATTGTGGGTTTGAGATGAATTTTCAAAACACACTTCATAGCGTAATTAAAAATAATATTGTTCCTTAAGTTTTTTTGATTGTGGTAAATTTTGAAAAAATAAGACAACATCATAAAAATAAAATCAGTTTTAATTTGTTTCACATTTGTTGCACATTGAATTTGTCTCATGTGGACAACTATTGTCGATGTTATGTTTCAATTTGATAAATTTCGCCTGAAAATTTGTTCGCTTCAATTATCAATTTAAAGCAAAAGACCGAAATTTTAAAAAAAATTTGAATAGAAACTATAAATTTGAACATTTTCACCACACAGAAGAACAAAAACAGATTTGTGTTCGTATTTCTGCCGACGTTTTGTTCCTTTGCTTACAAAGCGGCGGGTTGTCAAGATGTGGGGTTAAGGGTGAACAGTCTTTCATTGTTATGGACTTATCTTTCATTTCCTCAAATGTTTCAAATTCGCCATTTTGAAAAGAGAGAGATACGCAATACACATTGCAAATTTAATTATTTACTTCTCTTTCAGTTTCACATTTATGTATATTAATTTCGCCATATTGAAAGAGAGAGAGAGAGACAGTGATGCAAACGCAATATATATTGCAAACTTTCAATAAGAAAAATTCAAGTCAAATGTTCACAAACACTACTCCCTCTATCCTCCCTCCCATAACCTATTTTCCTAGTTTCAACACAATGCATTGCATAAATAGGGGTCGTCCCCTGAGTGTTGGTCCAAGAAAAAAAAATGTCCCCATTAAAAAAAAAGACGAGTAATGCAATACAAATAGCAAAAAGCTAGAACAAGCAGCCACGGCTGTTGGTTTACAAATAATGTTGCTGCATTTTGCGATTACTTAAATGCCAAAACTGTGAGCGGATAATATGTTATTTTCTGAAAATATTACCCTAATTTTGACAAGTGATTTTAGAAAATTTAATGATGAATTAATGGCAAAAGTGTTTTTTTTTTCTTCTCTTAAACAGAATTGTAAATCACCTAAAAACTCAAGTAGGGTATTTTAACATAGTTAAAGTAAATAAAATTTAATTTAAAAACTAAAGAAGATGAAAACCAACTAACAGCATTTTTCACACATGGCTGCTAGAAGTAAAAGCAAAGCGTCTCTTATATTCTCAGGCTTAAAACTCCAAAACCAGCCATTTAAAAAAAACTAAAAATTTACAATGATTCTTTCATTACTTACTTCTCTACATTTCAACACTTCTTCATCTTTCGACTGTATTTTTTTAATCTTAATTAGAAACATTAGCACGAGTGTGTTTAAAAATTGGTTTAAGGAAATGGTGCGGGTGCATAAAAACGTCTAACTAAACTGCAGCAGAAAAAATGTAAGAGAAGAAAAACTTGAACATGATTTTCTATAAATGCAACCATTTACTACTAGGCTGCTGTAGCTCTGTGTGAAGTTGTATTTTCCACTTCAAACCATTGCATTTTAAATTATAGAAATGTATTGGGTCAGTTTGTTGCTGGCAAGGCTTTAAACGAAATAAAAAAAAACTAAGTAAATACAGCCAGCTCTAGCACCAATAAAACCATTACATTCATTCAGCCATTCATTCCACATTGCTCACTCGCCTCGCGTTTTTGGTCTGCATGTGTAATAAACATTTTTTTAAGTGTGGGAAAGTTTTTAGTTTTTTTCTTTATTTTTTATATTTTTCTCCCCCATTCCTCTTCCTTTGTGCTGCTTCAGTTACAGTTGGACTTTTTTCTTCTACTCGTATTTCATTTTCCCTAAATAAAAGAAAATCATTTAGAATTTATTTTACATAGTTAATTTTTGTTTCTTTTTCTGCTTTGTAATACTCGTTTGCTTAATTTT
This sequence comes from Bellardia pandia, assembly GCA_916048285.2. NCBI lineage: Eukaryota > Metazoa > Arthropoda > Insecta > Diptera > Calliphoridae > Bellardia > Bellardia pandia. Next base: position 18,816,632 of record OU696532.1, on the reverse strand, counting down.
GAAAACCAGAAAAAATTGTTTTTTCGCATAAAATTTTAGAATTTTTCATGGGTAATAGTCATGAATTGGAATTTCCGTGTTTATTCCTTTATTTAAATTTTAGCATAATTATTTGGCATTATACATTGAATGCATACATAATAGGAAAAACAATTTTAAATGAAGATATAATGTGGAGAATTTTTTTTATTTCGAATGCAGGTTTTTTTTAGATTTAAATTAAGTTGGCTATGATTAAGCTGTGTGCCAATAAAAATGGTTACATACGCCCATGTTCTGAAAAACGCAAAACGCTTAAAATTGGCGTTTTCAAATACAAATTCATATTGAAAACGCCAATTTTAAGCGTTTTGCGTTTTTCAGAACATGGGCGATAGATGTAGTAAAATAAAAGATGGCTGAACCTAGTGAGAATTAAAGGTAAAATTTATTTAATATATCAATAAATTTAATAAACAATAATTAACAATGCAATTTATTGTTTTAGCCTTTTTTTCTTTAACACTAAAATATATGGCAACATCTTGTTTCTCTTAGTTTATTTTCTTTCACTTTCGCCATATTGAAAGATAGAGAGTAATGTAAATACAATAACAATACACTTTGAGCACAGCTAAAACATTTTAACTGTGTGAATTTCAATACTAACCTATATTGAATTTTTAATTTTGCGAGGCCATTTTAGCTATTTTTAGATCATAGTTCTTTATGAAGTCTAAATTTAACTCTAATCGTTGTTCTTTACATTTTAGATGTTCTTACATTTTTAGCTTTCAATTCTAGCTTTAATCATGGTTTTTTATATAGTCCAATTTTAGCTTCAATAGTTGATCTTTGTTTAGTCCAATTTTATCTTCAATCGTTGATCTTTGTTTAATCCAATTTTTGTTTCAATCATAGTTCTTGATAATGGGTCTTCCAACATGAACTTTGTTTGTCAAAATAAATAATTTATACGAAAATTGTTCAAATTTTATTGTATTTGAAAGAGGTATTTTGAACAACCACGTTTCAGAAGGACATTAATATTTACGTAAATGTTGCTTTTACAGATCTAAAATGTTTATATTGAATTTTAGAGCAAAATTGCAATCAATTTGGAGTGCCCCGATAGACTAGGCGATAGTGTGCCAGACTATCAGTCAGAGGGTTGCAGGTTCGATTCCCGCCAAAGACTCTGGGTGTTTTCTGCAGATAAGCCAAAAGCTTCGCAGTTTGTATTTGTTAATTATTAAAAAAAAAATGTAAAAAAAAATATAAATTGACAAAGCTACTTATATGTCAACAAGTCAAATGTCAAAACTTTCACGTTATTCCAAATTGGCTCTCTTGGAAAACCAAATTCGTGTCGACAACCCCTTTAGTTTTAATTTAGTTATGTATATGTATTAAAATCAGTGATGGAAAATAGGTTTTTGCATTTCGTATGAACTATATAAATAAAGTGTATTTTGCACCTCATCGGTACCATTTTTAATATTTTTTAAATAATAAGAAAACTTTACCACAAACTTACTTTATCAAAAATTCGATATATCTTATGGCAACATTTTTAATATTACCTTATATAACGAATGTTTAAACAATTTTATACTCGATTACTATTATCTAACTTCTGATGATATTATGAATGCTATAAAACTGAAAAATGCTACTTGATAAAGCTTTTTTCACGATATGCAACTAGTGTTTCAGAAAGAAAGTTACCAAAGTATATTCTAACAATTTTATTTTCATGCATCTGGATCAAAGAAAATTAAAATTCTTTTTCTTGGAAAGACAAAGAAACAGAGCTCGTTTCGTAATAGAATGTTTTCTGTAAATTATCTTCATTTGGGATTTGTCTGTATTTGTTTAAATATATAATTAGACGGCTACTTCTGAATCTTTAAGTATATTATTTGCGTTTATTATTGTGATTATCTAAAATATTCTTATTTATGAAGTATTGGATAATTTGCGAAAAGTTAACCTCGTTAAATAATCCTTCGATTACATTTCCAAAATAACTAGATTTATTATTTCAAGACTAGAAGAAATAGAAGGGTTAACTTCTAACGATTTTGAAATCCTAATTAACTATATTTTAAGCTCTAGTTTTTGAATTCAGCATCAAAATCATTTAATGTAAGTTAATATGTCCAAGGCTCCCATTGTTCGATAATTCAACCAAAAATTTATGGTCGTAATAATCATCTGATGGATGTATTTTTAAGGATCAAATTAATATCAGTTCCAAAATGCACAAATAGTAACTTAAATAAAATATTTATCTATTTCATCTAAAATTGTACCAAATGACTCGTGGCAGTAACACGGTACCAACTATGTCTAAAATGTATCAAAAAAACTACAATTGTACCATGTTTGTAATCACTGATTTAAATCCATCTCAACATCATTACAAACCGTTATATTTCTCATGAATATTGCCAGATTTGTCAATAAAATAACAAAAAAAAAAATCAATGTCAACTACATTATTTGACATTTATTATTCTGTTTATGTTTTAATAAAAACCTCAAAATTCTAAAGCCAAAGAAATATGATCTCGCAACAAAAAAAAATAGTTAAATTAAGAAAAAAAAACTATTTTAGCGCTTCGTTTAATTTCACATATGCAAATCTTTGACAGCAGTTTGGTGGTTAATACCTTAACTTCGATTTAAAAAAAAACCTATAAAACCAAGTAAATAACAATATTTTTCAGCTTAAAGTTAGTCGTCTTAGTAAGTTGGCAGCCTTTACTATAAATTGCCCTAAATCTGTCAATCATTTTGGAACAAATCATAATATTAAGCTTTATTTTTTTTATTATTTTTTTGTATAAATTGTGGGTGTGTTTATTTTAGAGGTGGCAGAGTAGTAGGTAAATAAGTGGCATCAAATCTATCGTTATACAAATAAAAGTCAACCGTAAGTCAGTCAGTCATTCATTCATTCATACAACCATCCATCCATCCATCTAGCTAGACTTTATTACTTTAGTTATAAAAATATTTTTTAATACTTTACAAATATTACAATGAAATATTTATTAAGTTATATGTAGAGAAAAATCTATTTACATACGAGTATGTACATGTATAGGTATATTTTAAAGGTTGCCCTGACGACAAATTGGCGACATCGTGTAATTATACAATGTGGATGACTGTCTAACTGACAGTCACAACTGCTGTTGTGGTGGTATAGGGCTTTTTTTTTTTATTAGTTTCAAACTCATATTTATAATGTGTGTGTGATTGTAGTTTAAAGCAGACTGAGATATTTATACTGCAAGATATTGGAGTAAAGGAAATTGCTGAGAAATGGTCACAAAATATTATATATGTATATACATACACTGTGATAACTTTATTTAGGTTAGACTAAAGGTATGGTCACACATGGCAAATATATAGGCAAAAAAGCGTAACCACTTGTTTTAGCACAAATTTGTTTGACCTGACCTTGTTTACTCTTACAAGAGTTTTGCAAGAACATACAGCATCAAATAAAATAAATAAACGAGTTGAAAAATATTTAATTTAGTGGTTACATCATTTTCAGCAAATATTTGCCAAGTATGGCATTACTATTTAGAGATGATTTCCAAAATGACAGAGTTGCTATTTGTTAACAATGTTGTCAACAATTCAGTTTTCAGAAAATTTTTAAAATTGTTTTAAAATATCGTTACCCCATTCAAATCTTTGTCATTATAACTCATTTATATTCATAATTATTGAAATTGAATAAAAAAAAAGAAAAACTATAGAAAAATATGCATCAAATTGCATTTTTGTATTCTCCAATATTATAATCAATAATGGATAGATGTAATGTCAGGGTAAGAGTTACAAATGGTGGGACACAAGGGGCAGTAAACAATTCAATATGTTTTTCATACTGTACGAGTAGCAGTAGATGACGCCTTTGTGGTACATACTTTATATTATGATGATGGTGCCGACTACGACGACGACAACATCGTTACGTTGTTAACATTGATGCTTGACTTTGAATAAAATAATGACAATAAAACACACACATCATGGATAATCATGGCTGATGACACCGAAAAACTAAACAAAAACAAAAAAAAAACTAATTATTGAGAGGGAATAAAAACACTTCAAGATGTTTCTTTTGCTTTTTAACAATTGCATTTAAAAAAGCTCGTGTTTATCATCGATAATGTATTGATGACGTTGATTTTTTTTATAGAGCTTATACTTTTTGTTTCTTAAAAAAATAAAACCGTTTTTCTTACATTTTATCTTGAGACCAAGAGTTCAAGGTTTCCCGCTGGTTTTTATTACCAGCATAATCACTCTGACACTTTATGAGTCTGTGTCTATTTGGCATTTTTTTTTTGTACGTTTTCTCTTAGTTTATGTAATACAATTACAATTAATTCATATTTCCCTTTTTTTGGTTTTGTTTTAATATTTTGACAATTAAAAATTCCATTTTATGGTTAGACTCCCCTGGGGGTTGTGAATTTATTAAAGGCATCTGGGCTGTTTTGCACAGCAATTTGCTACTAGGAACAGCACATGAAAATGAAAGCAGTTTTCTGAGGCCCTAACTTTATTTAAAACAATCCACTGCCAAAATGACATAAGGCATAAGTTTTATTTTGGTAATTAAAAACCAATATATGCTGTTTAATTTATAAAAGAGATTGTGCAAGTTTTATATTTACATAAGGGAATTTGTGCAAATATTTGGTATTACTTTAGTATTTAATTAGCAATATATGTAGCTTTGAATTTATTTTATATTATAGTATATCCTAGAAAATTTAAACCTTTTTTTTATTTTGTCTCTTCAAACTTCTTGGTATCCTAACATTAAACTACCATTACATGAAACTAGATTGGCTCTTAAACGGATTAGATTCCTCTTAAAAGTAGGAGAATATCGAAGAATATTTCATTCCTCATAATTTTAATGCATAGTATAACTGATTTTGAATTCCTGGTTCGCAGAATCGAATTGACCAATAAGGTATTATGTACATGTCCTTTAAACTTTAATTCTTCCGTTATAGTTATGTCTACTTCAATCCTTTACGTAGAATTTGTTGCCACTTAAACAATATGTATTCTGAACAAAGGACCAATTTTTCTTGCCATATGCTGGATTTGGATGAAAGAACATTTTGTCTTTACCATATGCTGCATAGGGATAATTTTGATCTTTAGCAATTGATCTTCTCCCACAAAAACAAATGGTTTGTTAAACTAGTTACTACTAGTTACTAGAAACTCTTAACTTAATGGCGCAATTCACAATATTGTGCAAATGGTATAGCATCATTGCATTTTTAAATATGTTTAGCATATTTTTGCTCTACACTAGGGTGATGTAGCTTAATTGGTTAGCACATTTGAACATTAAGCATGAGTTGGTATTTGCAGCCCGGGTTCGATTCCCAGCCGCTGCCACTCAAACAACATCAGTTTCTGATAATTATTAGTATTCTTCTATCTATCATAACTAATATTTATCACAGCGCCCTCCTTCGGTGGTATAGCATTCAAACGCCACCGAAGTAATATAATTAAATAAAGGCTATAAAATCAATGTGCCTACTCACCACCAGAGGCGCTGCAATTCTGCACTAAAAACAAAGATAATGCGCAATTGCAGAGTTGTGATATAAAAAGCTTTCTTCTTTCACCACCTTTACTTCTTCAACTATCTCCTTTCCAAAGAAAGTAACGCAATTATATATAGGCATATTAATTGCCTGAGTGTTACTTTCCTTAAAAAAAAATATATAAATACAGAAAGAGCTAAAAATATGCTAATACTGTGTTCAGATATGAAACTTAATTGAGTCAATATTCAGTTAATTGACAATATTATTTTAAGTGTTCAGGCATACGCAATTTTTAGCTTACTCAATAATCATTTGACAGTTGGAAAACAATACAAAAATATTCTAAATGGTTGTTGTGTTTCTATGTAAACAAACTTACCTGCACATTGACTTTTCAATGATTTCTTTTGTTGACATTTGCCATTTTATACAATTTTGTTCACTAAACACAGTTGTGAACAGTGTTGCATTCGAAATCGTACTCAATATTATAACAATTTCGTACTAATTGCGCAATAATTAATTGAGATTTTATATGGAATATTGAGCTCAATAATGGCGTTAATTGCGATTAACGCAATTAAGGCGCATATGTGAACACGCTATAAACCTCATACAATACTATTTGCACAAGATTGTGAATTGTGCTAATGTTTAATTTGTGATAATCTGTGGATATTTGCTCACGTTTCTATACAATTTTGTGTTCTCATATGCTGCATATTGATGAATTGGACGATTCCTAATTACAAAATCATCTCTGTTGCAATAAATTGATATTTTCTTACAGAAACAAATGGCTTGCTAAACCAATTCTAATTTGGAAAATTTTTACTTATTTTACAGCTTGCAAAAGCTCTGCATAAGTTCTCCAGTTTCTATAAAAACTTGCGAGAAGTCTTTCCATATGCTGCATATCGCGAAATGGATCATTTTGTTTTAGGCAGTGTCAAAATCATCCCTATGCTGCATAGGAAAATGCAAAATGATCCTTTCTGCAAGTATAAAGAGTTAAGGCAGTAGTACCAGCAACTTTTTAATTTGTAATATATTTTATTATCCATAATCACGAAACTTAAATATGTTGCTGTATGTGCATCGATTTGCTGAATGATTTGTATTTGCATTCATTCTTACTGGATATTCCTGAGCTGTGAATGAAACTTATTTTTTTTTTGTAGAAATTTAAATTTGTGTGAATTTATTTTTTTTTTATTTAATCATGGTTTTTAACTTTTTACCATCAACCTCCAATTAACAATGTATTGATTACATATATGTATTTACAAAACCACAACAACAACAGCAATAAAAATGTTTAATTAAAATTTAATTTAACACCTTCACTCACACAAACACTCACAGATGTAGCTGTGAGTGAAGTGTTAAAAAATTTGCAAAATATATTTAAATAAAAGTTGAAAACACACAATTTTTATACATATTAAATGACACACCAAAAAGCATAAAACGACCTTTAAATTCAAAAAATTTTAATATTCATAAAAAATCAAATTGATATCATTATGATTAAATAAAACTAGATTAAATGCAGCAGTAATGAATTGTTAATTAAGTGAATGTCGTTTGCAAAAAAAATTCACACACATTTTGAATTTAAAAGAAAATTAAAAAATTCAAAAATCTGTTAAATAAAAATGTAAGCTTTGTGTGTTAATGTTAGTGGGTAACAGAATCACATTTAATTTTCTGTTTTAAGCGGTGACCACAAACTTTGCGGCTTCATTTACTTTTCATGACCATTTGTGGAGACAACGTTGACAACACGACAACAAGATCACACTAAACCATGCTGCACATATTTAAACGTGTGTGAGTGCATTGCAGCAAATACATATTATAACAAAACTTACTGGCCAACGAGGAATGTTAGCCAGCCAGCCAGGCACACTTAACAATTTTGCATCACTTTCACCCTTTTTTTTAGCATGACTTTATTATAGTTGCTGAAACTGTGTAGAGAGCAGATGATTTTGTGTGTTTGCTTCGTAGTCTTTCAAAAATAATCAAGAAATTTTTTTAAAATATTTATTATCGCTTTATAACGATGTTAATGATAATGATGACAATAATTTTGAAAGTCATAACAGGTCATTTTTTTAGTTGTGAATGATTTTTTAAAAATTATGCCAAATATTGGTGAAAACAAAATAAAGGATGGTAGGGGGAGGGAAACGAAATCATGTTGTTTGTGTAAACAGTGTCAAACAAAATTGTAAGAACATTTAGGTGATTAAAGGAAAGTTTTAGTCAAGGAATTTTTAAACTAATAAGAACTTTAATACACAAACGGGCAGTTTTAGTAGTATTTTCTTTCACGTTTCTTTATATTTGTGGGTGACAGATTTCCTATTCTGACCTATATTTTAATGTCATAGCTTAGTTATTGACATAAACGCAAGATTTTATATAAATCTGAAGCATTTACAGCGTGAGTAACTAGAAGTACGTGAGAAATTATTTTAACATGGTTCTATGAAGCTACATATGTATTCGCAATAACAGTGTTCTGCTTAGTTCCCAAAAACAATAAGGCAACACCGTTACTTTAGCAAATGTAAACACAGAGCTGGAAATTTGTCATTGCTAAATAAAAATAAGTTAAGAATTTTTTAAATTTTTATTAAATAATTTTTAAGCTTGAGGTCACTTTTTTGTTTTTTATAAAAGATTTTTATTTCTTATATATAATTTACTCAATATTTCGATTTCCTTTGGAAATCTTCTTCAGGAGTTAATTTAATATTATAAAAATTTTCTATATAATAATATTATTATTATTATAATATTAAATTAACTCCTGAAGAAGATTTCCAAAGGAAATCGAAATATTGAGTAAATTATATATAAGAAATAAAAATCTTTTATAAAAAACAAAAAAGTGGCCTCAAGCTTAAAAATTATTTAATAAAAATCATTAAAAAGGTCGAAGAATATAGAATAGAATTTTTTAAATGCAAACTGAAAATGTAAAATTTTGTAAAAGCTAAATAAAATAAAACAAGTTAAAAATAAAACTTTCAGTTACGAATTTACTGATAATTATTGTAAATAATAACTAAAAGCAATCTGTGAAATGCATAATTCTGTAATTTATGATATCTCAAGAAACTTTTTTCTGTCACTTTTGCTCTCCACTATTTAGTGAAACTAAATTAAATGCTCAATATTTTTCAAGCATTTTACATATACTTATTTATTTTTCTTTAACCTACAGCTGTTCACTCTCATTTGTCGTCAGCCACATAAGGGCATTATTTCACATGTAAAATCCTTTTAAGTGGATTTTCTTTATTAAGCCGCTTATTTTTGTAATTCTCTGTTTGTATAATAATTCAAGGTTTCCCTAAACTACAGCCATGCAAATTAAATAAAAATGTAATTATATTGCGGGGGTTTAAATCCTTCTAGCAAAGATGATGATAATGATGACCTAAATACATTTGCCGCATTTACCTTTAAATTATAGTTATTTCTTTTTTGGAATTAAATTAAGATACTGGCATAATTTTAAAAACAAAAATTAGTGTTATTAAGTAAAGAATTTAAGCAAAAAAATATTACTCTATTACATGTAAATAGAATTGTTTAAATCATATTGGTCCTTCAAGGAAACCTAAAACAGACTTGTTTAAAGTTTCAATTTCACAATTAAGGTAAATAATGGATATTTATTAAGGAAAAGCTTGTCACAATTGGTTGTTGTTTCTAGCTGTAGTAGGTGTTTTAAATAATGACACCATAAGAGACCAATGCATTATGAACTCATAGGGAAATACATATATTGAATAGCGCTTTTTATTTCAGTTTGGAAATGTGTTAAATAAAGAAAGTTGTGATTGGACTTATTACAATCTGGAATAATATCTCCATGTATTTCTAAGAAAAGGAAACTTTCGTAGTCCGCTTTCACACTTTTCAATTCTGACTCTTTATTGCAAGTATTTTTGGTTCAGAATGCAAAAGAGAAAAAAAGGTGTACATACTTGACGGTACTATTCAATTTTCTTATTTGCTTTTGTTTTCTTCTTTTATTTTCTCCGTCTATTCTACGCGAAGTTGTTTGCATGTTGATTTGCCTGAAAACCGAAGGAGCAGGAAAATTGAAGATACGTGAACGTGTGAACGTCATGGCAGGTTCAAAAGAGAATTGAACAAAAACTGGTCAGCGAAAACTGGCATGTGTGAAACAGGCTATAATCGGGAATAGGGTATAATCGGGCTTGAAAACCAGCAAAGATTGAATTTGTACTTTTCACCTGAATATATAAAATTTTGTGGAGTGTGAAACCTGATCGGAACAAAGATTTGATATAGTTTTCATTGAGTGAAGTAGTCCTCTTTAAACGGGAATTCCACTTGCAACCACATAAATAAAGCAACAACGAATATTGATAGGACTTATAAGATCTTGTGAGACGCATTCTCATTCTACACTGACGTTTCAGAGACGAATAAACTTGGCCTCTTTATTTGTTTCAGATTGCTCCCGTGACTTAGATCATTGATCATTGTAAGTGGTCAGTCAGCCTTCATCATTACAACTCTCAATTTCAACGTTATAATATCGAATATATGGTTTCTCAATTACATTTATTCTCTGCAATAGTTTAGACTACATCCTGTCGATTTAGTTTGGGAAATGAACTTGCCAACGAATGACAACTTACAGGGATGAACCGTATACGAATGGATTTTACACGTAGCAACTGTTGTAGAAGTTACATGGTCTTGGTATCGGATCGTATGCGAATCTCACATTTGTCTCGACAAAGCTTACTGCCTAGACTGCGTAGACTAAGATATTTTGATGCAGGTCTCTTCCATGATCTATACTAAAATATTGGATATGCTTTCTGAATTGCATTTATTCACTGTCATAGTTTAGAAAATATCTAAATCGCGTTAGTTTTGCAAATGAAGTTGCTTACAAATGTACAACCTACAAGGATGACTCGTAGACGAAACTGTAGTGCGAAAGGATATTCATATGCCCTTGTTTACGGTATAGAATATGCTGATAAATGGGCGTTAATAAAGCTGAAACTCCCCTCACCAATTGCAAAATATACAAAATGCTTTGACCCTCTTTGCCAGGGAAAAGAAGCAGGCATCTCTTAGTATCGGTTCATATAGATAACCATGTAGAATCTATTGGCTGGTAAATGGTGTTAGTATCAGATCGTATGGGAATCCCAGGTTGTAACTACTGCAAAAGTTATTTAGGCGAAGACAACTGCCGCACTCTAAGGAAGCGCAGAATAAGATATTTTGGTTTAGGCCTCTTCCATTGATCTAGACTAAAATTTCCTGGTACAAAAATGTAAATGATCTAGTCCTATGTGTTAAATGTAAGGCTGAATTAAGGTCTTAAAATGGAAAATGCGATAAAACTGTTGCCTTTTTATAGTTTCAATCGCAATAATGTATAGTAGTAATAAGTATTTTATAAATAAAAATAATCATTTATGGAAATATATATAGTTGTCAAACTTAATTGAATTGTAGGTTTTCATTAAATTATTTTTGTTTTACGCCACTGATTACATCATATTCATGAAACTATGATTTTCCTCCTTTATACAAATCAACAATCTAATTGAATTTCAAGAATTCCAAGAATTCTTTCCAAATAATAAACCAAAAGAAATAAGCATGACATGACGTTGGCCAAGAAACATACATACATATTGTGAGTGAGTAAACACCAACATTAAAATCATGAATTATACATAAACCATAAAAAAGGAAGAAAACAAACAAATTCCTAAGGAAAGATACATAAAGCAACAAATTCGAGTAAGGAAATAAACATGGATTTGAAAAGTCAGGGAAGGAAGGACCATATTAAGTATATTAAGCTCAGATTTATATTCTGTTTCTTTTATCTTTTAATAAGGATTCATTCCCCAACATATTTATTATGCTATTTGTTTGCCTTTGGTTGCTCACATAAATTTATGCTAACGGCTTAAAGGCACTTGACTGAAACGCTCATAAAAAACAGGCATCATCAAACACAATCATTATTCTCTCATAAACCAGAACAAAGTCGCATAAATTAAACATAAAAGATATTAAAAGAATGCTCTTGAATCTTGGTATGTCAAACAAAAACTGTTAGCCAAGGGCGTGTCCTTTATATATATAGTATATGTAGATATGTGGTGTGTAAGGTATCCTATTTACCTGTAAACTTAATAAAACTTGATACCGTTTAAAATATATCATTTTCAAACAACGATAAATGATACCACAACTGTATGATTACCGAAATGACTTCGCAGCAAAAGGTAAATGTTAAACACAATTTTGTTTAACATCATCTAACCGATCAGCATCTTCAAAGTCAGCTTTATCAACTTCACCATCATCATCATCACTTGATGTGAATAACATGGTCAGCAACTTGTTATTAAAAAAAGCAGAATATTTCTTAAATTCATTTGTTATTTTTTTTTATATACTCGTACATATTTTGCTTTGGAGTTTTAATATACATAGAAACAGAAAATATGACTCATTTTGTTGGCATCAAAGTGTGTGTGCTACAAGCTTGAGGTTGGCTTCAAGACTTATTTTAATTGAGTGAGAAATGTTTGATCTTTGTTATTTCTAAAAAAATATAATGTAAAAACAGTTTTTCAAAGGCAGCGTGAAAATACTTAAACTGTGGCAACACAGTTAAGTTTGCAAATATAAACACAGGGCAAGGAAATTGTTATTGCTGTAGAAAAATATGTTAAATATTTCTTAAAAACTTAATTAAAAGTCTTATAAATTAAAACAAATTGTTAAAAAAAAAGTTTACTTTGTTTATATTATTTAGTTTCAACAAATATTTTGTAACAAATTTGTGTTAATTAAACAAAAATAAACACAGAGCTGGAAATTTGTAGTAGTTAAACAAAACATGTTAAAAAATGTAAACATGGAGCTGGAATTGTAACTAATGTAATGAAAATTAATAAAAACAACTAATAAATATTCAATATATTTTTCTTTGTTTTTATGTTTTTATATTTGCCCTCTTTTGTTTGAGTTTCTATATCACCGCTGCACAAGTACATATACATTTCAAAAATGTGCTGATTTTCCAAATGATGTTTACACATTGATATTATCTTCTATACCACTGCTCTGCCTCACTCTCACAATTCTTGACCAAATCTTGGTGGTGTATTGTATATAGTGACGTTTTTATTTCTGTTTTGTTTTTGTATATTTCAATTTTTTATCGTTTTGTTAAAGTCAACATTCTCTACGTATGACTAATCATTTAGTAATGAAAAATAAAAAAACAGAATAAGTCATTCATTCGTTACATGTTGCTAAAGATTTAAACATGTATTTTGTTTGATTTGGAAATATACATACATAGGTAGGTTAAATGAACAATTTGGTATTAACTCAAATTTAATATTAATGGTATGATTTACTAAAAATCCTAGAGAAATAAAATAAAATATTTTTAAAATATATATTAAAACTAAAATTCCAATTTTTGTCCACTTTCAATAAGTAAGATTCAAATTAAGTGCCGATTTCTAATAGGTCAACTGTTTTCAATTGTAATTTAGAAATAATATCTGGCAACACTAGAAACATTGTTTACTGTAATCAGTGCTACCAACTTTATAAACAAAAATTGCCTATTTTTCATTACCAATATGTTTTAAATATATCCCTACCCTTTTTTGTGCTTAATAAACCAGAAATTGCAATTTTAATATTGTTTTGATTAATTTGGTAAAAAAAAAACTCATAAAATTACTAATTAAATCTTAAATAATCTTAATTAATTGCCTTTTTTAAAGAATATTTTAAACACGTCTTAATTTTTACCAAAATTGTTTTTAATAATTTTGTAAAACAAAATAAAAAAAATTTTTAAGTGAAATTTATGCAAATTGTTTTGTAAATGCTATTGCATTGGAAGTGTTGAAAGAATTTAAAAACGAAAATGGTAAGAAAGCTTTTTTGATACCCTACAAAGGAAAATTAGTTCCAGTTCAGCTCTAGTTTAATTCTAGTTCAGTTCTCTACTTCAACTCTAGATCAGTTCTAGTACAGTTCTCGTTCAGTTCTAGTACAGTTCTAATTCAGCTTCTAGATCAGTTCTTCTTCAATTCTCTAGTTCTAGTTTAGTTTTAGTTCAGTTCTAATTCACTTCTAGTTCTGTTCTAGTTTATTTCTAGTGCAGTTCTAGTTCCATCCTCTAGTTCAGTTCTAGTTATGTTCTAGTGCAATTCTCTAGCTCAGTTCTATTTAAATTCCAGTTCAGTTCTCTTTTAAGTTTAGTTCTAGTTCTGGGGGCTAATTCTCGCATTTGTATGCGAAAAAATTTTCATTCAAACGTTCGAATTTTTTAACATTTGGGATTCCCTCTTTCGATAGCGAATAAAATGTATCGAAATTTCTAATGACGGCATTCGATAACGAATGGTCATTCGAACGCAACCTTGCGAGTTTTTACTGATAGGCAAAAAAGCATTCGAAATAACGTTTTTTTAGCAAATAGAATAAAAAAAGAAAATTATACTTAATCACTACTTATTGTTTCTTATTTGTTTCCTTATGTCATTAATGTTTTCAATATCGTCAGAATCAGAAGACGATGAGTAAAAAAAACATAACTGGATCCATTTTTAATTTAATGGCGTTCTCTTTTCTGGCAAAAATGTTACACGCTTTTCGCATTTCGCACCTTTTTTTAATGTTTTTGTGTTTTTCTGCTAAAGTGTAGTGTGTTCTTTTCTATAAATGTCACACTATAAATTTAAAAAATGTGGCAGCTTTTACACTCTGTATTTTTAGAGGGGGAGATGCGCACGATAAAACAGCTGGCATTTGTTTTGTTTATGAATGTGTACTTGTGTTAAGAAACAAAGAAAATATACAAAATGGAAAATATTACTACTTTATGTGCTGAAAAAAATTTGGATGACTTGTTAGATTCATCTGCATTTGATATGATTATGGAAAGAAATCCACAACCGCGAGTGAAAGGCTTTGTAGAGAACGTAATTAATGAATACTCTGAAGTTGATGTATGTCAAATTTCATAGAACAATATCTCCTACTTCTTATATACATACATATGTAATGTATGTTTATACATACATATATATAATTTTTATAGTTTAAGAAGAATTTGCGTATTAGTCGGGAAGGTGGCATTGGTCTTTTTGAGAGATATTCATTGTCTTATTTCAAGCGATCTTACCAGGGAGCTGCTTCTTCTTTTTTAACAAAAAAACAAAAACAGCTGTACATGAAAAAAAAAAGTGTTACACTGTTGTGATTTTATGTTCTATTCTGACCATTAAAAATGCGACATCTTTAGAATGTTGGGTAAACATTATAAAAATGTACATAATAAAGGTGTAACATTTTATTTCAGAAAACACCATAAAATAATTTCTTTAAAAAAATTTGCTTTTACTTGAGTTATTATTTTTTGTTTACATTTTCTTTTATTTTATTCACTGTTGTAATACGTACTTATTTAAGTTTTTTTACCACACTGAAGCAATGAATCGATTCGTATTGAGTACCATCATTAGAAAATTTTGAACTGTCGAAATAAATTTCGATTCGAAAACAATTTCGATCACGACTGCCAGAATTAGCCCCCAGTTCTAGTTCAATTCTAGTTCAGTTCTAAGTTTAATTAGTGTAGAATACAATGAGGTTTAGCCTTTGTTTGAGATAGAAAATATGATACATTAATTTTTACTATTGTCACCAAAAATGTAATAATTTACACCACCAAACTGAGCAATATTTTTAAAGCAGTAATAAAAATAATATGATGAAATGACAAATACACATCTAACAGAGCTATACTAGCCAGTCTTAAAAAAAAAAAAACAAGTTGAAAAATTCAAAACTTTACCAAATTTGTACATAATCAACAATTTGAATAAATAATTTGGAGAAAAAGCTCTGAAACATAAAACAAGTGTGACTTGAAATTTATAATTAGATACGTGGGTTAGCCAAAAATTATAAACACGCAAATAATGTACAACCAGAATCATACCTACAAAAAAATTTATAACAACTAATTTAAATGAATTTTAAGATTTTGTAATCAAGTATATTTAAAGAGTAATTGAGATAAACCAAATTTTTTATAGTAATTTTTTAATCATTAAACAATTAAAAACGTTTGGAATGAAAAGGTGTGAAAAAGTTAAGACAGTTTATTGTCTGTAGATATTTAACAGTAGACAAATCATAAAATTAACCTTATTTAACAAAATTTACTGCAACCATGGTTAATAATTATAAAATATACATATTATAAATAAAAAAAACAAACTTTTTTGAACAACAGAAAAAAGTATCCCTAGACACAAGCTATAATGTACATCAAATTGTGATTGTTCTTAAATATATATATTTTTTATTTGTAGTTTAATTAATCAGGAAAATGTAAAATAATTTTAATAACACACATTTTTTTTAATTTTGATCAGGTTTTAAAATAGCAATAGTTTTACTACTTTTTTAAAAATTAAAAAACTTTTTAAATATTGATAGCAAATAACAGCAATACTCTTTATTATTTTGAAAATATAAAAGTAGTACATCTACTACTTATTTTAAATAAAGGAATAAGTAAGCTTGTAGCTATAAATAGCTGCAATAAGTTTAAATAAACTAAAAATAGAAAATTTTTAAAATTTTGACAACCTTTTGTTAAGCTTTTAAAAAAGTAGTATATCTACTACCTTGAATAAAATTATTTATAAAATTTTAGCTATAACCAACATAACCGTGTTAGTAGAAAATAAAAATACAAAATTTTTAAACTTTTGGCAACTTTTAAAGTAGTAGTAAATATACTACTTTTTTTAATATAATATAATTTGTGGAAAATTTTAGTGTTGAATAATAGCAATTAGCTTAAATAACTTATAAACAGGGACCGGACTTTTATGCAGTTAAAATCGCGTTTTATGCGCATAAAACATGTAAAAAAAAAATAGAAAAATATGCGCTTAAAATTAAAAAATATGCATTAATGATAAAAAAAAAATATCAAAATAACAATAAAATCAAAAAGAAACAAGTAAAAAAGTATAGTCGGTCAAGCCCGACCATATAATACCCTACACCCAGTATATGTATAAAACAGTTTTTCAGAAATGGGCGTTATATGGGAGATATCACCTATTTTGGAACAAAATTTAGTGTCACGATTTCTGTGAATATAAATATAATATGTGTTAAACTTTATCTCGATATAAATACTTTTAAAAGATTTATGGAGGTTAAATTGAGGGAGAGGGTATTATATGGGAGCTACGACTAATTATAGACCAATCATAATAAAATTGTACAGTATTATTTGTATACATATAAAATGTATTTGTATTAAATATTATTTAGACACCCACATTTTTGAGTGAGTTATGGTCTTTAAAGTGATTTTCGGAAGTGGGCATTATATGAGAGCTAAGACTAATTATGGACCGATCTTCACAAAATTTTTAGATATGATTTAGCTCCATTTACTACTCAGTTTTGATGAAATTTGTTTGTATACTTGCATAATTCAAACATAATATGGACCGATTTTCAACAGTTTCAATAACATCCGTCCTTGGCCCGAAAAAATATCACGTACCAAATTTTATCGAAATATCTTCAAAATTGCGACCTGTACTCTGCGCACAAGCCAGACGGACGGAGGACGGACATCGTTAAATCGACTCAGAAAGTTATTCTGAGTCGATCGGTATACTTTAAGGTGGACCTATATTTCTGGACGTTACAAACATCAGCACAAATCCAGTATACCCTGCCCACTATGGTGGTGTAGGGTATAAAAATATTTAGTATAAGCAATGAAAAAGTCATTAAAGCAAATAGAACACTTTTTTTGAAAATATGCAACATAAATATGCATTCAAAGCAAAATATGCAAAATTATGCATTTAAAACAAAATATGCACGAACAAATCGATGCCATTTTACTGAAAATTTCTTGATTCGCAAAGATATTTAGTTTATGTTAATCTTAGACTGACGACAACAAATATGCATTTACATAAAAATCCGAACCTTGCTTATAAATATAAAAATCTGGTAGTTTTGCCAAGATATTGAAAAAGTAGCAGATCTACTACTTTTTTTCACAAAAAAAAAAGTTGTACTATTTTTGCCATAAACAACACAAATAAGTTTGAATAAACTAAAACCATGACTTTTTTTTAAATTTTGGGCACTGTCTAAAATAGTAGTAGATTTAGTACTTTTTAAGAACTAAGTAAATTTTGTAAAGTTTAGTAATAACAATTTTGGTATAGAATAGCCTATAAAAATATAAAAGAATTGGTACTTTTAACAATATGTTTAAAAAGTAGTAGATCTACTCTTTTAAACAAAATAAATTTTAAAATTATCAATGTCATCGAAATATATACGTAGATGTGCTTGTTAGCCGACCACCACTGTTCTCACATTCTGATTATTTAATTTGCGGTTACTTCCTTTTTTAACAAAATATTTTTGTTTGACTAATTAATGCTTTATTTTTTGCGTTTTTTTTATAAACAAATATGGTTAAACATTTCTTTTATTTTGTGTGGAGTTGTTTACATCCAAAGAGTTTTGAACTTATAATTCCTATATACATATAAACAAATTGCGCATTTAAAGTTAATTCATTCGTAAATTTCGAAAAGGCAGCAAACAAATCACAAAATACTATTCACACTTCATAAATCATTATTGATTTGTGGTTCTTTAAAAAAAAACTTCTTTACAAGTTTTTTTAATTTCAAAAATAGTTAATTCGAAAATATTTACAAATTGTAAATTTCCATACAAACTAAATAATTGTGCCATCATACTCACTCACATCTTTTGTTTTATTTTCAAAACAATTGTGTCTGTTTCATTATTGTCATCAATTAATATGTCATTATTTTGTTAACAAAATACACATACATAAATAAATCCACGTTTATTGACAAATTTCAAGGTCCCGTCATATTTTATTACATTTCTCACAATTGTTGCTCAATAAGAATGAGAATTATTGGCTTGTCGAAAATAAAATTAAGTAGTCTCGTCTTAAATTTAATGCTTATGAACAAATAAAACTTGTAATAAATTTATGTTTTTGTTTAAGCCATTAACATTAAATTAACATTAATTGTGCGCTAAACAAATCTTTTATAAACTATGATTTATTAGATTTTTGTTATAAATATAAAATGTTTTTAGAAACAAAAAAATGTGAAGCATTTTTCAAAATTTCAAAAAGTATTTTTTTGTTTTGAACTGAATATTGGCACAGTTTTAATAAAATTATAAGGAATTTCCCTATATATATTTAAAATTTTTGAATGTAAAAGTCATAAATAACCATTTTTTTAGATCATTTTCAAATTACTAAAAAGTACCACAAAAGTACTTTTTTTATATTCTGATTTTTCCGTAGTTAACGGTGCCTAGAATTATTAATTTAAATCAAATTTAACTTTATTTTGATTTACATTGTTATTAAAAACTAAAATATGTTAAATTTTGAAAAAATTTTAAAAAGTACTGCAAAGTACTTTTTTTGTTTAAGGGATTTTTTCAAAATTTTTGTCAATTTTAATAAAATTGATAAGGTTAAGCTGTAAAATAATTAAAAAATACTAAATTATTGAGAAAAACCGAAAAATGTTTTTTAAAAAATAAAAATTACCAAAAAAATGCCTAATTTTTCTTAATTTATGCTTATTTCGATTTAAAATTTAGATGATATAAACCAAAAAGTGTAAATTTTTACAAAATCTAAAAGATTACCAAAAAGTACTTTTTTGTTTTTGAAGGGATTTTTTTACAAAAATTTTGCACTTTCGAGAACATTAATAAGATCAGGCTATAAAATAAATTAAAGATTCTTGAAATTATTGTAAAGTAAATATATATTCTTGCAAAAAAAAATAAAAAGTACCAAAAACGTATCTTTTAAAGGATTTTGGTCAAAATGTTTTTTATTTTAAGGAAATCGATAAGGTTATGCTAAAAAAAAAATAATAAGAACAAATAAAATTATTGAAGAAATTTTATATATTTGAAAAAAAACTAAACTTATTTTGATTTAAAATAATTTTAGAAACCGAAATATGTACAATTTTTCAAAACCCAAAAAGTACTTTAACGTTGGCAAGCAATTTTTGTCAAAATGTTTAAAATTTTTAAGAAATTTAATGAATTCGGTTTAATATAATATAAAATTTAATAATAACAATAACCCAAAAACTAATTTTTTTGTTTTATTCTTGATTTATTCTTTTATGAAAGATCGCAGATAGTCCTTTTAATTTTTAGTTGCAATTTTTTTTATAAAATTTTAATTTCTGTTCCTGCAATTTCAAATAATCATGAATAATTTGTTTTTGACAAAACAACCTTGATTTGCTACTTAACAATTATTAACAATTTAATTCTGAGCTATTTTGTTTAAATTCCAAATTTAAAGACTAATAAATCGCTCTTGAAGCAAACAAATCAAGAAAAATTCTTAAGATAAACAATAATAATACAAACAACATGATACTGATAAATATAGAAATAAAATTTAAGAAATTAAGTAAAAATAAAATATTGAAATACTTAAATAAATGTATGTATGTTTGCTAACTGACGTGACTGGTTGGTTGGTCGTTCATAAAATATGCGGACTTCAAATCTTGTTGTGAACCAACAATTTTGTTTTTTGCTACAAATTCAGGGAGTGTTCTTTTAGATGCAGCAAAAACTACAAAAATTCTTAGCATGTTAAGACATAAAAGCTCTAAAACTAGACAAACTGCAACAGTTTTACTTTTTTTTTATAGATTTTTTCTTCTAATTTAAAGACATAAAAACCTTGATTCCAGGGATTAAGTATCAATCATATATGCACTCATTTACATACACATGGATATCTGCCACACATGCATATTCTGTGACACAGATTGCAAAATTTACAGTATAAAGTTCGAGTTTGTAGAATATACGAGTATGTAAGTGTAGTTCTGTTAGCAAGTAAGAAATATGTTGTGCTTACTTAAATGTTGTAAATTGTTACATTTGGCCTATTCACACTGACAACGATACAAATATCTATGAAATATTTGTAAGTTTGAACTTTTTTCGTTATTTTTAACTGAACTGGTTATGATATCTGTATAGTAATGAATGAGGTAGTAGAAATACTACTTTTCAAAAATGTTAGCAAATTAACATAAATTTTATATTTATAAGTTATTTAAGCTTATTTTCTTATTTCTAAAAAAAGTAGTATATCTACTACTATTTCAAAAGTTATCCAAAATTAAAATTTTGTATATTTTTAAGTTACTCAAACTTAGTTATTAGTTTATAGCTTTAATTTTATAAATTCCTGGATTTAAAAAAAGGTAGTAGATCTACTACTTTCTAAAAATGTTAAAAAAAATTAAAAACATTTTATATTTCTAAGTTATTTAACTTGCCTATATTATTTAATGCTAAAATTTCAACAAAATTCCTTGGTTTTAAAAAAAGTAGTAAATTTACTACTACATATTTCAAAAGTTGCACAATATGAAAAATATTTTATAGTAATGAATGAATATATTTGTTTATTTAAACTTATTTAAATTATTAGCTAGAATTTTTTTAAATAGTTTTTCTAAAAAAAGTAGACAAAATTTTTGTATTTCTTGATTATTGCTTTTGTTTAAGAAAGTAGTATATTTACTACACTATCAAATATAAATATACAATATATTTTAGTTTATTTAAACTTATTTATGCTGTTTATAGTTACCATTTTGTAAATTCCTTTATTTAAAAAAAGTAGTAGATTTAAAAAAGTTGACAAAAATAAACAATTTGTATGTTTTCAATGCATTTAAGTTCATTGCGATTTTTTACAACTAAAATTTAAAAAATTTGTTTATTTTTAAAAAAGTAGCAAATCTGCTACTATTTAAAAAGTTGCCAAACATTTTAAATTTTGTATATTTATAGGTTATTTAAACTTATTTAAATTATTTATGGCTACCTTTTATGAATTCCCTTATTAAAAAATTAAATTGATGAAATTAAAAAAATATAATCAATGTTGGTACTTTTGGTGATGAAACATTGTTTTGCTAGTGTAAACAGTTAGTTTTAGAAGATTTATGTTTTCTTAGCGGCAATTATGTAGTAAAATTCTCAAAAGAACTTTAAGGAAATCTTTTACAAGCTCTTAAACAATTTTAACTTTTTATTATTTTTGCAGTATTTTTCTTCTGACATCTAGTTTAAACATTAAATTCAAAGTGACAGGGTATTTATGTATAACAAACGGCTTTACCACCAACGTTTCATAGAGTTTCAGTAACAAATTACAAAATTGAAACAACAAATTTATTTGGGTTTCGTTCAATGTTCAATTTGTAAAACAATCAAGCTGGTAATAAAAAAAAGAACAAAAATTTATGAGACTCAAGACTAAAATAACAAATTCGAAATGACAGGCCCATTCAACAGAGCAACAAACAAAGTTCAATAAGAAAACAAACAAAAATAAATAGGATTTTTGTAAGCAATTAAATTGCAAAATTTTCTGAAAGAATTTTAGATTTAATTAAATTTCATTTATATACTCGTACATACAAAACTATAAAAAAATATACAAAATTGTACAAATAAACAGCAATAAAATCCTTCATTTTAATGAGATTTTTTTTATAGAATAAAACATGACTTGATGACATACTTTACGCTCCCTCTTTTCTACTATATAAATAAAGAATGTGATATTTTTGTGTTGTTATAAATGTTTGCATTACAAATTGCACAAATATTAACACTCATACCTCCAAAGAATTTCCCTATTTTTTTTTTTGCTCCTTTTCTATTTCCTTTTCAAAAAGGTGCCAATGTGTTTTTTGTTGACTGTAGTTGTTGCTGTTTTTGTTTTGAAATGTATTTCCTGGTGGGTGGGCGTTTCTCTTATTGTCTATTTGTAAGTAAGACTTTTTAACCCATTTTTCAGTTACTGACATCACATGTGTAAAGCTTACGAATTTGAAAAGAGCTTATGTTAAATATAGAATAATATAAAAATAAAATGTTAACCTGCTGCTTTATGGTTTTAACTCTTAATGATGACTTTTTTACAAAAAAAATTCTTTAAATAGAATAAATTCTATTATGTAAAAGAAATAACGTATGACAGCATGCAGCAGGAAGGATGCATAATTTTCTGTTTGTTGTAGAAATGTCAAGAGTTTAAGGAGTGTGTATGGCGGGATTAACAAAGTGTTTGAACATTTAAAATAAATTTATTTTATTCAAGTGATAATGTCATAAACATCCTGAAGGATAAAAGGATTATGGGATTTTTAAATAAAAGTGAAATATTTAAGGACTTGTTGTTTATTTATGTTTCAATTTAAATTTGTTTTAAATTTAATATTTTCTATTGTTTGGTAACATTTTAATAGCAAAATTTACTACTCAAAACTTATGAATAGTTGAGAAATTGTTTATTTTTCTTTTACACAAATTATTTATACTATTTAGCCATATTTAGCCATTAGTATATAACTTATTTTGTTAAAAAAAAAGCTAGTAAAAGTAATACGTTTTAAAATTTTTAGAAAATTAAAAAACAAAAATTATTTATCTGAATTTATTATTTCTATTGTTTAATTGAAAATTAATTTTTTTTTTTTAAATTTGTCAAAAACTAAAAATTTTTATATTTCTAGTTTTTTGAAACTTAGTAATGTGGTTTATAACTACAAGCTCATAACTTCTTTTGCTCAAAAAGGTAGTAGATATACAACTTTTTTTAAAGCGTTAGTATAATTTTAAGTATAATTTTGTATTTCTAAGTTACTCAAGCCTATTAATATTGTTTAATAATAAAATTTCAAAAAATCCTTTATTTAAAAAAAGTAGTAATCTACTACTATTTCAAAAGTTGTCTAAAATCTAAAATTTTTGTATTTTTAGTTTATTTAAACTGAATTGTGCTGATTATAGCTACCAGTTTATAAATGCCTGTATATAAAAAATCCACTACTATTTAAAAATTTTAGCAAAAATACTCAATTTGTATGTTTAAAATATATTTGAGCATATTAATATTAAAATTACAGAAAAATCCATTATTTTCAAAAGTAGTCAAATATTGAAAAAAAAATACATTTTTGATTTAATTAAATTTAGATGCTATCAGTTAATAAATCTGTTTATTAAAAAAAGGTAGTAGATTTACTACTATTTAAAATTGTTAGCAGAATTAGAAAATGTTTATATTTCGCTTACGTTTAAGCTCTTTGCTGTTATTTATTGCTTAAATTTAAAAAATTTCCTTATAAATCTTATATTGTGTTTATCTTTTAAAAAGTTTGCAAATCTACTACTATTTGAAGAATTAAAAATAGCTGAAAAATTGTACATACATTTAAATTTGATGTAAACTTTTTTATGCTATTTATTGCTAAAATTTTCTAAATTCTTATGGTTTAGAAATACTATTTTTTAACACCCTAATTCATAAAACTTGTCAAAGGTTTATAACAGGCTTATAAAGCAAATTTTGTATGGATATTTGCTTTATGAGCCTGTTATAAACCCTTGATAAGTTTTTATGAATTAGACTGTAAGAATGTTACCAACAGTTCGAAGTTTTTATATTTATAAGATTTTGAATCAAACTAAATGCTTTATTTTATAAAAAGTAATATTTTTCAATGTTAAATAACTTTTTTGGCAATAATATTAACCATTTATATTTTTATTTTATTTACAGGTAATTTATTCCTCCTTCCTTACCAATGAAATTTAAACATTATAAGTGTGAGTACAAATATATACAATTTAAAAGTTTTTCGTTTTTCGAAATTGTCGCAATCCTAGTAAAAATGTTCAGCACAAAATAATGCTGAAACATTTGTCCTTAAATATCATTCAACGTTTTTGTCAAAGCTTTTAAATTAGACCCTTCTTATTATTAAATATGCCCTTTGGGTTATTAAAAAGCGCTAAATTGACAACTCTTCTGTTTACCTACAGAAGCATTTGGCTTTCATCACTATAATAAATAATATTGATGTCAACTTCAAGTTTATAGAGAAAATAAATAAAACAAAGAGAAGGAAAACTTTATTGTTTACAATTAAAAAATACATTAAATAGATACTTTCCCTATTTACAAGTGAACGGCCTTAATATTTGGTCCTAGTAAAGAATAGTTGGATTTATTATTATTTTTTTAGGCGGGTTTCTTCAAAAAAGCTTAAAACCTATAAAAAAAACATTTTAGCACTTAATGAAATGAGAATTGCTTTTTAATACATTTTATTTAACATTTTACATTGACCTTGTTAACAAATATCAGTCAGCATCTGAAACATTTTAAAAATGTTGTAAACAAAATTTATGCAACTGCTTTTTTTTTCTCAAAAAAAAAAAAAATATTTTTGCAACAAAAAATTTCTTTCAAAAAAATATTGAAAATAAAAACAAGATCAATGGAACTATAATAAAAATGGCCTTTTACGAATTGTTTACACCCGCATAGACATTACGACACACATACGGTTTTGAGGCTGGACTAAGCAGAAACAATTTACTTAAATAGTCAGTCACTGTAACTGTTTGTTGCTGTGAAGCTAAAATGAAATCAATAATCGTAATTTGCCAACAATTTACACCTTGTTTTTGTAAATAGTTTTTTTGCAATATAGAGGTAACAAAACTTTATTTAAAAAATAAAAAAAAACGTTTAAATAAATAAAAATAAAAACGTAAAACCACATTTTCAAAACTTAAGGAAGTGACATTGAAAAATCATAAACAAATTGTTTTATTCAATGCATTTAGAGACAATTTGTATAGAATTAATAACATTTCTTTTTTTTTATTCATTTGTTTTCAAATGTTTTTCAAAATCACTGCGGGGGTGCTTGCAAATAATAATGCTGAGCTTTCAAATTCAAATACTTTTGTAAATAATTCATACGAAGTGACTAAATATGAGGCTTTGAATAATACTGCTGCCACCAAATTAAACATTACTACAATTACCAGTTTTAATTGTAAATTTATACAAAATAAATTAAATTTTGTATGTATTTTAAATGAAATATTTTTGAACGTCAATAACCGTTTTGCTGGCCTAGTAAACAACATCATCATGAGCATTATGATCAAATAACGCGTCATTTTAATTTTATTATATGTATTTGTATTATAATTTATAATTACGTTGTTGTTTTCTAAACAATAATTATAAGTATTTGTTTAATTTTAAAATTTACTAATTAGTTATTTGTTTTTGTTAGATTTTCGGCATGGGGTGTATTTTGAAATTAATTACTTTATATATCTACTTTTGCATGGGTGTTCGTTCGTTGATTCCAGTTGTTGTTGTTTTAGTTGTCATTGTTGTTAAACATTTTCAATTAACCAATTTTGGCTAACGAGACAAGGAAATTACAATCACTACGCACAATTACAGTTTCCAAAACTAATAGTTTATTCAATATAAATTTACTAATTCTCAGTGTTTTTTAATTAAGTCATTAATCATTGTTTTAATTGCAATCCATGAAAAAAGAATTTAATTAAATTCTTAAGGTTAAAATTTTGTTTTAAATTAAATTTCTGTGTTATAATAAATGTAATATAAATGCAGCTAAACATGTAAGCAGAAATCCACCCAGTTTTCCATACGCCTTGAATTTTGTATTTCCTCCCATTGGCATCTCTGTGTGCTTAAATAAAACATTTTTCATAAAATACGGCCACACTACTTTTCTAAAAAGCTAGTGGCAATACAACTACCGTTATTCTGTCAAACAATGTAATCAGTAGCAAAACACAAGGCTTTTAAACGAAAATTTTTTTTAATAAAATAGACAAAGAATTTATATGAAAATTGGCATACAGATGTCGTTTCTTTTATCAAAATTTTTAATCACGTTTTGCGAAAATGGCTTTTTTTCGTTAATCACGTACCCAATTTTGATTTTTAAAGATAGACTCTGCCTTTAACATAGCCCCACGAAAATTAATCCAGTCGTTTAAAATCGCATGATCGGGCCGGCCAATTATCAACGGAATTTTGTGAAATTATACAATTGAGAAATTTGGTTTGCAATAATTCCATTGTTTCGATGGCTGTGTGATATGTGGCACCGTCCTGCTTAAACCAATTGTTAGTGATAACACCATATCATTTATAATAGGTCAATAAGTTAAGTTGTTAACATCTGTAGATAGCTTGATCCATTCACCGTTAAATCATTTCCATCCGAATTTTCAAAAAAAATCTAAGCCTCCACAACAAATAGGGAACCATACAGTAACACGTTCAGCATGTAAATTGAATTGGTCTTGAATTTTCTAAAGACCAAATGCGGCAATTTTAACGACTAAATCTTTAATAGAGCTCTTAGAAAGACGACCGCAAATATCACAAATTTTACGAAATTTAGCTTTTACAGATCTACAACCAGAACTTTCAGTTTTAATATATGTATATATTTACATATATACAAGTAAGAACTTTCAGTTATTCCGATATGACCTTGTTAGAAAACCAAGCTCTGCACAGCTAAAAGAGATACCTAACGATTTGTTTTCAATAGAATGATTCAATTATATCTGTCTTTTTCGATTATAACTACAGAAAGTCGGTTGTCAAGGAAGAATTTAATTTTAAATAACAATTTTTGTCACCCCAACTAAAATTTTTCAGCCACACCAGAGCGATTCACTAACATTTAACAATACGGCAATAATTGTCGACTTATGTTACAATAAGTCGACAATTTGTGTTGTTGGCAGTACCGATTTCGTGATACCCTAACTCTTTTTAGGCAATAGTAGGCAACATTATTTTAAATTGATATCAAAGCGAAAAGCTCAAAAAGTAATGGAAAAAACAATTGATTGTATGCATGTCAAAAATGTTTTAGTAAATTTTACATAATAAAAATGAATAAAAGGCTAACTAATAGCAGAATTATGATTAATCCCTAAATACCTTCATATATTATTTAATATTTATAAATAATAATGTTGCCAAAGACGACGCATCTCAGCTAAACAGCTGTCACTTGTCGATTTAGTAAACAACACCAAAATAGATTAGTTTTGCCGATATAAACGATTATCTAACAACAAAAGCTTACTTAACCCTGCTACTACGTTTAGGGTATTTTGATGACCCATTCGTATTTAACATTGCATAACTTGCAAAAAAACGTGTTTGTCCGTTAGACCGACACACAATCACTCTAACGACGATATATTGCATTGATCACAAGCCTTAAAAATATTTTCGAAATGTATAAATTTGAATTTTCTCAATAAAAAAATGTGGTGTCAAAATATGACCCAAACATAACATGTGTATTTTTTTTTCTAACATAGTAGCAGGGTTAAAAACAAATTACCAAATTTAACTTAGAGGTTCTCTTAAATCATTTCCCACAATTACGGTTTACTCATTGTGCCAGTATTGGACAACCAAATATACTAACTGTGAAATTTGGACAAAAATCTACGAAAATTGCTCATTTAGAAAACGTGGCTGGTTTTAAACCTAATTCCATTGAGATCAGAATTTGTGATTTAAAAAGAGATATTTTTCAATTATTTCCTGAAATATCCAAAAATGCTTAACCCTAATGTCGACAAGTTTCAAAACTTATGGCGTTTTCTTTTCTGGCAAAAATGTTACACGTTTTTCCTATTTCGCACCTTTTTTAATTTTTTTGTGTTCTTTTCTGAAAAAATGTCAACACTGCTAAAGTGTAGTGTGTTCTTTTCTATAAATGTCACACTATAAATTTAAAAAATGTCGCACCTTTCACACTCTGTATTTTTAGAGGGGGAGAATCGCACGATAAAACAGCTGACATTTGTTTTGTTTATGAATGTGTATTTGTGTTAAGAAACAAAAAAAAAAAAAATACAAAATTGAAAATATTACTACTTTTTTATGTGCTGAAAAATATTTTATATGATGATGAAATATTTTATATGATTATAAAAAGAAATCCACAACCGCGAGTGAAAGGCTTTGTAGAGAACGTAATTAATGAATACTCTGAATTTCATATAAATTTCATAGGACAATATCTCCTACTTCTTATATATGTACTAGCTGACCGCCCCGGCTTCGCTCGGTATTTACTATTGATTTGTATTTCATAGAATAAGATGTATTCACAACCTGCCTGCTCTTATTTATTTGCAAATTTGTACAGCATACTTTAGGGGACTTTTTTTTCAAATGTTGAATTTTTTCAGGAAAAAAATCATAACTGGAGAATGGCTAGACCGATTTTGGATTTCAAAATCAACTAACCATCATCACTCCACCCTGTACCTTCCCTAAAAATTTTATGGCAATCGGTCGAGCCGTTCTCGAGTTATGGAGTGACAATCAAAATGTACACTTATTTTTATATATATAGATGTATGTAATGTATGTTTATAAGTATATATAATTTTTATAGTTTAAGAAGAATTTACGTATTAGTCGGGTGCCATTGGTCTTTTTGAGATATTAATTGTCTCATTTCAATCGATCTTACCAGGGAGCTATCTGCTTCTTCTTTTTTTAACAAAAAAAAAATAAAAACAGCTGTATATGAAAAAAAGTGTTACACTGTTGTAATTTTATGTTCTATTCTGATCGTTAAAGATGCGATATCTTTAAAATGTGGGGTAAACATATAAAAATGTAAAGGTGTAACATATAATTTCAGAAAAGAAAACACCATTAATAGCGTACATTGTTTTTAATTAGAAAAAAATTATCTGCGAAATATAATTTTTATCACTGCAACATTTTAATATTAATATTTTAATGATTTCAAAAGTAAAAGGCATTGGGTCATGCCAAAAAAAAAACAGCAAGCAAGACAAAAACAACAAAACAAAAAAAAGAAAGATAATAAAAATGATAATTTCATTCATTGTAAACAAACAATAATAACAACAACAACACGACATGTAATAAAACATAATGTTGCTGTATTATGCATAAAGTAACAATAAGAATACATATCATCAAATCACCCAGCAATATACAGAAGAATACACAAAAACAGATAAAGAGAGACTAGTAAATAAGAGTAATAAAGATAAATAAACAAACA
Organism: Bellardia pandia; assembly: GCA_916048285.2. Classification (NCBI taxonomy): domain Eukaryota; kingdom Metazoa; phylum Arthropoda; class Insecta; order Diptera; family Calliphoridae; genus Bellardia; species Bellardia pandia. The sequence goes on along the minus strand of OU696532.1, from coordinate 18,786,862 downwards.
AAAAAAATACACTTCCGCTTTTTGTTTTTGTTTTGACTAGGATGAAAACAACTCCTGTACATTTAGGGATAATAAACAGCAACCACACAATTACTAAACTAAAACAACTACAAAACTAACAATAACAACAGCAACAGCAACAACCTTAAGATTGCATATGAGAGAAACTTCAAAAAAAAAATTGTTTTTATTTAGTGATTTCTATATAGTTTTGCAAAAATACAATGTACATACTCACTAAAACAACAACAAAAAAAAAAAAAAAACTTCAAGTTGAATGAACTTTTTGTTACTGGCAACAAGCAACAGCAACCAACAACAAATTCAAGATACAAAAAATAAACATAACAGTAGAACAGCAGTAGTAAGTAAACTTCTTTTATTTTATATATACTATATACATATGTACATACATTTATATATTTTTTGTTAAGTTTTCTCTTGTGTTATTTTTGTATTCCACTCATTCTGTCTTTTTTTTTATAAAAGCAGATGTATTTTTAAGTTTCTTCTGCGTTCAATGATGGTACAAAAGTACTTATTTTTTCCATTTCAAATAGAAAAAACCCATTATGTACCTACTAACAAATACAAATATCCCAATAGACCAAACCCCTTTAGAAAAATATTATAATAAAGCTTGCGAGCCTAAGCCTTAAGCTTTAAAAAAACTTGAGAAACTATAGAAAAACACTTTTAAATTATTGTAGAATAATAAAAAAGTAACCCTTGTGATAATAGTACTGAAATAATTATTTAATTAGCTTATATTCTCATTTTTAGAAAAAGCTTCTCCAAATAATATTTTATTAAACTAAATAATTATAAGCTTATACCTCAGAGAACAGAAAGAGACCATTCACATTTGCTAACCATTCGCATATTCATTGCTTTTGCATTGCTTTTACTCGACAATAATAAAAATGTACATTGCTGTTTGTTTACTCATTCCTTATTACTGTTTGCTATTTTACATCCCCTTTTTGTTATGCCGTTATACATCAAGCAACGAAATAATTCAATGCCACATTAAAAAACTAAAAACATTCACACCATTCGTCCAGTATTCGTTGCTTTCAGTGAATGAAAACATAAAGTAAGAGCAAAAACAATACAAAACCTAATGAGAAAATATTTTTTTGGTTGTTGCTTTATGTGCGATTTGTTGACAGTAAACTAGTAAAGTTTGTTATTTTTTGTTAGTATGTACAACTTATACAATCAGCATTGAAACCATTCATACCAATCGTTAACCATTCGTACTAATCGTTAAGTATTCATTGCTTTTGGGAGTATACGTTTACATTTGTACAAGACATGCAATGCAAGCATCATTTTTCGTTACACTCCGTTTTGTGAATAATGACATGTATTGCTTTACGGAATTGATTTATGTTGTCAACATGAGGTTCGTTTTTTGTGATTGTATTCAAAATCTAAAATTAACCAATCAATCCGTTCTCTGTTATACCTACAATTGTAGAATAAGCTTATATCAACAATTGTAGAATTTGGTTATGCTTGCAAATAAGAAATTCACATTTTCGGGAATTCGATGTGATTTGAAAACAACATTAAAAAGCTTCCGCCAAAATTTTTTTTACAAAACTCGAAGCTATGGCTACCGACGACAAGTCTTTCTCCTTAAAAAAATAAATAAAAAAACCTTTAATGCAATTCATAGTTAAAAAATAAAATTAAGTGGCAAAACTTCCTGTTCGCATACTCCTCCTAGACGGTTTGCCCGATTTCAATGAAATTTTCAGGGGTGATTGGGGTCTGTGTGGAGGGTGCACATAAGAAATTTAATGTGTATATCTTTACGCGTTTTGCGAGGGGGTAGCGAAGCACACCGGGTTTAGCTAGTAGTTAAAAAAAGGAAAAAGTTAAAAATTTTTCAAAAAAAAAATCAAAACTTTTCGGATAAACAAAACATTTTTACAAATATAATTTTTTATTTTAAATCAAAATTAACAATGTCAAAATATGACAAGCATGTTTAATATATATTTATTGTATACTATTTATTATATACTATGTTTAAAAACATATTGTGAAGCATAATAGTTTCTCAAACATGATTAAAAAAAACTTTAGTTTATTTTTTAAAACAAGCTTCTTCTAAAGTATTATTATGCTTGACTTATTTTTTGGTCTGTTGGGATAATACATATTGCTAAAAAGAAGTGCGAGTAGGGACTATTATTAAACATTGCTTTTTGAAATAAAAACAGTACCATCATAGGTTTTGTGTACAATATGTCTTGTAGTTTTAAATGCTGCCATTTTAAACGGAAGCATATACATATTTTTATTATTGTGTTTTACATTTATTTTTCTGGTTAACAATTCTTCCTTTTAGCTAAAATGTATGTACATACATATGTTTGCTTTATGTTTAGGGGGAAATGAACACTTTGTAAAGGTACCTCTATACAAAGCGTTATTGTTGATGTTGCATGTTTGTTTTATTGTCAAAATGATTGCAAGTTTTACATGCTACAACACTTGAGACCGTTTAAAAAATTTAAAGAAGAATTTAACAAAGTTCAATAATATATATGTATGTACATATTTTTAAACATATGTACATACTTATTTACATATAAGAAAAGGAAGCATAATAGTGAGTGCAAAGTTTAAATTCCTTAAATTCCATTTCAGTTTAATATGTAGTATGAATAGAGTATTAAGAATAGAGATTTAAACATTAACATAACTGAAATTAGGTTAGTTTTGATCTCAATTGCTTTCTAAAATACTTAAATAATTAAAACAAAACTTACAATAGGCGTAGTGCAGTGTTTGATGAAATACAAAATTCCTTAGTTTTTTTGCAACTCAACAAGAAAATGCCCCTTTTTCCGCCACACTCAAAATGATCAGCGTTGTCAACTTGGTGCGCTTCGCACAATTTTTGGTGTTTTTTTAAATTTTTGGTGCGAAAAAATCTTTAGTTGGTGCGCTTTTTTTTAAATTTTGGTGCGCTTTTTAATTTTTGGTCGCACCAAAGCCAATTCAGCACAACTTTTTGTTTCAGTGTGAGAAAAAATCTTTCTACAATAAAATACACCTGTTTGAGTACCATTTCATTCAACACTGCAATTTTTTTTTGTGTATTTCGGTGCGTTTTTTAATTTTTTCGAAAATCTTTATTTTTACTAACTTTTAATTGCAGTTTTTTAATAATTCATAACTCATGAAATCTATACGATGAAAAAATGTATTTAACATTTTAAACATGTATATAAAAATTCTTGTATAACCTGATGGTTTGGTCTACTGAGCTGTAGACGAAAAATTAGGGTTAGAGTACCAGTGGAATTCTAACAAATTTTATTGGAAAAAATCAAATAGAAGTAATTTAACTAGAAAACAAAAATATATAAAAAAAGTATCCGAATATCATATTGTGAGTTAAATTTTGAGTGGTTAAATGCTTATTTTATGTTAATTTATTAAAAAAAAGACTTTTACTATTTTACTTTTACTAATAATCGTTGATAGAGTTTTTTATAGAATTTATGATATTAAAAAATTTCAAATTAATTCAATAAATATTTGAAACAAAAACGAAATTCTTAACTTGGTGCGTTTTTTTTTGTAAATGTTGCGCTTTTTTCTCCATTTTGGTGCGTTTTGAAATATCAAAGTTGATAACGCTGAAAATTATTCAGTATAATGAGTTTGCCTTACTCTCTCTCTTTCTTTAAATATGGCGCAATGAAAAAAATCGAGAAAGTGAAGGAAAAGTAGAAAGTAAACAAAGTAAATATTTATTGCCAAAGTTTACAAACTGAAGTGTCTTCACAATCAATGAAAAAAACTTCCATTCTGAGTTATATTATTAATAAAATTTACAAACATTTTAAATTAATTGCAAAGTCAGTATTTGATTATATACTAATTTATCTAGATTTTACTAAACTCAATTATAGAAAAGAAAAATTTGTATTTTCATAATTTTTTTATACAATAACGGCAATGGTTTTTAGAGGTAATAGTATTTTAGTGATAACGGTCGAAAGGTTTTTTTTTATAAGTTTTATTAAATTCATAGAAATATAAGTTCCAATGTAAAATTAATTGGCCTATATAACCTAAATGTGTTGGGGCCTTTGTAATACCAAACAAATAAATAAATTAGTTTTACGACGATTTAAGGCTTTTTCAACAATAACTTGAAACTAGTAGAAGCTTCGGCAATTGTTTTCGCTCCAAAATTCACTATGAAAATTATTGTAAAATTCGTGATATTTTCTATTGAAACCGCTATTAGGAATTTGTTCCATAAAATTGCCGCATTTGGGCGTCGGAAAATCTAAGAGTAATTGTTGAGAATATATCGAGCCATTACCGCCAAAATAATGTATCCCACACCATAATCGATTGTTGTTTTTTTATCGAAATCGATAGTTCAACATCATTTAAAATTATTAAAATTAAATGTATTACACAAAACAATATTTACATTATAAATTTTAAAATAATGGCTTTATTCAAACTGATTTTATTTAAAAACCCTTCCCCTGTAAAATTTTGAGTTTGTGGGATACATTTTTTCGGCGGTTATGGCTCGATATGTATGTAAGTGCTGTGGAAACGAGATTGGGTCAATGTTTTTTTTTTTTTTTTCTTTTTTTTCGAAAATTCGGCTTTTAAATCGGTTGCGGTGAATGGATCTCTCGAGAGTTGTGGTGGCCAACTGTCCCATATCATTCTTCAGTTATAATTGCTAAATCTTACCCTTTCAAATGCAATAAACATTTAAATAAATTTCCTTTTTGATCTAATATTAGCTACGGTTTGATTTCAGGCTGAGAAACCAACGTACTCTGTATTTCTATATTTATTATTTGTGACAGAATTTTATCAATAAATTTAAAGTGTATTCAAAAACTTAATATTTAAATCTAATTAAAATACTTTTTTTAATATAATGATTTTCTTAGTATCAATTATTTCTAAACCAAATAATTACTAACCACTCGATTCTTTTTTTATTGCAGGTAATTTCAATATTATACTAATTGCATCATAAAAATACAATTAAATCAAACGTAAGTAGAGCAATAAATGAATTAAATTGAAAAGAAAATCGTACAAGTTAAGCCATTGTGTGGCCGGGCTGATCTCCCACAAAAACCAAAAAAAAATGTGCATTTAATTGAGTTTCAAAACAACATTTTAATCGTAAAAAAATCAAAGCCGGCATATGGCACTAAAAAGTGCACGTGTGCAGTTTAAAACTCTTGGTTTCACCAAGTTTTCTTCCTCTTTTTTTCTGTTTTTCATAAAGGTTTTTGTAAACAAACATAACAAGAATTTAACACAAAGTCTGTTAAAAAAACGTCATCTACAAATGTCATGCTTAAGTCAGAGTATCCATAAATGAATGGACAAGAAGCGTGTCTTAGGTTTATATGTATGTAGGTATATACAATTTTTTTACCTTTTGTATGTTGGATTCTTTGAACCTTCAAATTGTCGATTTTGTAAATGAAAAAAATAGTAGTTGCTTAATTTTATTAACCTAACTGATTTCTCAATTTTATTTGTTATATATTCTAGCTGTAAAACTGCGCTGTGTAATTTAAATTAGATATTTTGGGAGACGATTTGTCACTTAGTCAAGGGGTTAGGTTTAGGGAGTGATATAATATGTACATATATGTATATGTAAATAAAGAATCAAACACATTAATTTAAAATTCTATACAATGTTTGGTGTTTTAAGCCAATGAACCTTGACAAAAAAGTACAAACAAATCAAATTAATTTTTAATTTATTACCAACAATAGTAGTAACTAACTCTTTTTATTAACTCATAATGTTTTTGTTTACATTTTGTTAAGCGGAAATGGTTGTTGTTTTTTTTTTTGGAAAACCTTTTTGTAATAATAAATAAGTTTACAAGAAATATGAGATGAATTTTAAATATGTTTTTTTTTGTTTCTAAATATTAAATATACGAGTACAGTGTTTTTATTAAAAACAAAAACTTACGAATATTTTAATTTCAACGAACAAGAATTGGAAGATTGCCATCTATGCACATGTTGTAAACATACCAAAAAAATACATGGCAGCTTTATTAGACAAAACAAAAACAATTTGGCATCACCTGTTTTAGTGAAATTATGGAAGTGGGAGAAGAGACATAAATGTTCCCACAACAAAAGAAAAACTAAAATATTACTTTACATAAAATTTTATTTATTTAGTCTAGAATTTTATTGTTTATTTATATTTAGGGCACATTAGTTTTTTTTTAATCTGGCGTTTATAAAAACTATATGACCTATAAATAATTTCCCTTAGGAAAATTTTCTTTATTAATTGGCCTAAATTTTGTTTCACTGTGATAACTGATAAAGTAAAAGTTTATTCATGAAAATATCGTCGTAAATGGCTTTGGACAATTTAATGTTTAGTTATATGAGGTCTTACAAACTAATAAACATTTCCCAATCAACCATTTTAATTTACAAGTTTTATTTATTTTTAAGATGTCTATGATAATTGGCATTAATCTGGTATATAAAAAGAAAACTATAGGCTTTATAAGGAGTGCGCTATTAGAAACTTTTATAATTTAACAATTTCTTCTGGCAATAATTAAATCATACTGCGATACAAAGAAATAGTCAAAATATTAAAAAAAACATTAAAATTTAGCATTGTTCTTCAAATCAAAATAAAACAAAGAATTTATATTTAAAAGGTTTATTTGGGAATCAGTAATAGTAAATGAAAAATGATATCGGGCAGATGTCCACCATGACCACGCATATAAATATTAATTTTTTTCTAAAAATATTCAGTCAATTTTGGCAAAATGGCGGATCTGTTACCGTTTTAAGCAGGGACCGTAACTCTTATGACCTTTATCAAAAAATCAAGAAATAAGAGTTATTTTTGATTTTTATATTTTTAAATGAAAAATAAAAGTTATTTTTGATTTTTATATTTCTAAATGAAAAATAAAAGTTATTTTTGATTTTTATATTTTTAAATGAAAAATAACTTTTATTTTTGATTTTTATATTTTTATATCAAATAAAAATCAATTCAAAATTCGTGACATAGGTACGCGGTACGCCACCTGTTGAAGAAAACTTATTTGTAATAGATGAAAGCTCCGTTGAATGAAGCAGCATATTATAATACATACGGCATCAACAAATAAATAAGAGGTTTGAATTGATTTTTATTTGATATAAAAATATAAAAATCAAAAATAACTTTTATTTTTCATTTAAAAATATAAAAATCAAAAATAACTTTTATTTTTCATTTAAAAATATAAAAATCAAAAATAACTCTTATTTTTGATTGTTAAAATAAAAATCAAAAATTTAAAAATCATGCAATATGTTGGATGCATTTCGCCTAAGAATCATGATGGTGTAATTAAAAGTTTTCTACGATGTTTATTTATGTATGATTTATTTCTTCAAAAATTGAAAAATAACTCTTATTTCCGGTCCCTGGTTTTAAGTTTAAAGTTGTTTTTAAAAAGAACCGACTTTAGTGTTTGTCTATGGTTATGCCTATTGTTAACGTATTTTAAATTTTGATAATTTTCTTAAACAAAACAATACCTAAATAATAAAAAATAATACCAACATAACAATACCTAAAACAGTTAACGAAATAGTTCAAATTAGCGTTACCGTTTTAACTGTTTCAAAACGGTAATCGTTGTTGTATTTAATTCTTACATACTCTCGTCTTCTTTTATTTAACTATTTACATTATGTTTCAATTTTTCTCAGAAATATTCAGTTTTTTGTCTCTCCTGCAAAAGTATGATTTTGTGACATACAGCCTATTGCATTCACCACGACGATGTGTAAGAAGATAAGAGTGTAGCAGATTTTTTTTTGTACATTTTATTATAATTTGTAATACAAATAAGAAGCAATAAACAAAATAAATATGAAAACACCTGTTGTCATAGCTGTCTGGAATGATTTTCCAAAACAAAGTTATGCGAATAAAATCTAAAGATATGAACAATTTAATATGCAGTTTTACAAAGTAAAGAGTAATTTAAAAGAAAATGTTTTTTTTTAAATAATAATTTCTAAAAAATAAAACTGCTTTAATTGGAACAAAAATTCAATGATTTTTCCTCAAAATTGTTTAAACTTAAATTTATTTAATTTTAAAAGACTTTAATAATAATTCAAATCATTATTTAACCATTTGTTTGTTTGTTTTATTTATGGTAAAATTTGTACCTACCGTAATGTTAAATATTGTCGGTTGTCAATTTGACAAATGACACACTACTACCATTTTCAGCTCATATGTCAAACACCCTGTCCATAAAATATTCAAATGAAAATAAAACCTGCTTGAACAAAAATAAACTGAACAGCCACAAGTGGATTACAAATATTTAGAGGAGGTACTTTTTTAATACTTGAAATTCACATTTTGTTGTATGTATTTTCTTTCCCAAAAACAAAAAAAAAACTGAAATATGAACAAATAAATATGAACAACACTTCGCTGTACTCTAGCATATTTAAGTTATTTAAAAGTTATTGTCTTATTTTTATTTAAACAGCTATAATGTTTTATTGTAATTCGTTTTTTTTTTTTGTATTTAAACCAGCCGACCGTCATCGACACCCTTTATGGGATAATGGTTTTATATGTTGTATGTGTTTCTTTTTTGTATAATATTATTTAATTTTTTTAATTCATTTTCATTTATAACTTTTTACACTTGAAAGTTATTACAAAATCTCTAGCCAACAAATTGTTTAACAAAAATAATAACAAATAAACTACAACACCACTAAAACTAAATTAAGTCAAAAACAAAATATAAATAAACATACATTATTTTTGTGGAACACACCCACCTTTTTTCTCTTTCCTTTTAAGAGATTTTGATTTGTTGGTACTTAATCTGTTCGGTATTTAGTGGAGATAGTTTACAACAAAGAGTGCAGAAAAAAAGACAATAGATATACAAATTATTGCCAAATTTTACTTTAAATTAAATCGATTCATTATAGTTGTTTCTAGTCTTTTTGTATAATCGTGATTTATTAACATGTTTAGCTTATAATTAATTGGGTGCGAATTATTGCATAAACTGTTTTTATTTCATTTGCAACTTTTTTAAGAAATGTTTAATTTGAAATTAAATTATTAAACAATATAATTAAAATTAGATGTTTTAACAATTACCAAAAAAAAACATTTCGTTAAATTCATGTAACAGTCTTTAAATAGGGCAAATTTGTTATTGAATCAATATTTTTTAAACAAGCTTTAAATATGGCAACTTTTTAAACAAGAAGACTGACTGCAGGGATAAATTGTTATAAATGATGTGTTTCAAATGGTTTAATTTTGGCATGCTCTCACCAACATGCCTCACAAAGAAATTCTTCAATTTTAGCTTCCAGTGTAGCAAGTGCGCTGCGGGCAAAAAATACTGTAAATGCGTTAAATTGCACAACTAGGTGGCCAATTGACCGGCCTCAAACGTAAAGTAAACTGATCACTGAACTCAATTCAATGGTTTCGTGTACTGCGTGGCATGAGGTACAGTCTTGTTAAACCACATGTGATTGATTTTGGGTCGCCATTTACAATAACGTTCCTGCCTTTATCGTCTTTGAAAAAGTACGGTCCAATGATGCCACCGTCATATAAGCCACACCAAACAGTGCATTTTTCGGAACACATTGGCAGTTTTTACAATGCTTTTGTCTGCTCTTCAAACCAGCTCAACAATAAATGAGCTTTGTCCCTGAACACAATTTCGCACGAATTTTGATAATAAAATGCAAAAATCTGCAAGCATTGTACGTTTATAAACTGAACATGTTTAACAGTAACATGTTACACGAAAACAGCTGAGCTGCCAAACACAGTATTGCTAAAAAAAAAATCAACCTTTTAAAAATAATAGAAAGCCTTAAATATGGCATCTTTTTGTTGAAGCAATATATGGTAACTTCAAAAACAACCAAAATGAGTTTCATTCAAGGCGAATTCAACAAGGTGACTGCAGGAGAAAATTCAAGTAAATTCAAGCATGATTGATCTTATGTCAGAAAGTCTTTTTGTCATACTTTATAAATTATAGCTTTGATTTCTTGATTATTTTTTATATGCTAAATTATTTGTAAATAATATTTACTACAAGACTTAATATTTAGTTGTGTCTTTTAAGTTCTTTTTCTTAAAACCAAATTAAAATTGTTAATCATACGCGTAATTATTCTAATTTTATTTTAATACTTTTCTATTGTGCTTATTAGCAAAAAAAAATTAGTTTTGAATAATATTTATACTGTCAATTATGGTAGGATTCAATGGCAAACAATAAACATGTTTGCATATATTTTGCAATTGCTGGCTTAGAATCAATCAAGAAATCAGGCAAAGATTATGGCAACTTAAACTTCAAAGAAATAATAAACAAATCTAGCCATTTAAAGGCAGGCAAAACAGACAGAGTAGAATAAAATAGATCTATCAACATAAAAAATTAAAACAAATACAGAAAAAAAAATCTATTGAAATATGGGAATTAAATTGAATTGAATAGAATTGTATTGAAACAAGTGATTAAACCTCTTTATTAAGCCAATGTACGTTTCTTGATTTGATGTTTTTTTAATATTGTTTTTAAATCTAACCATGTATGGCTGTAAAATCTGTTATTGTTGTTTTTTTTTGTAAATTTATTTAGTTTTAATGATTTCTCTTAATGGCAAAACGTGCTAAAATATGTTTATTTAATCGTAAATTTTACATTATTATTTATATATAATTCAAAATTTAATCATATCAAGTGTGACAGTGTAGACAGTTTCAAAAATACTGATCATTATACTGTGTTCAGATATGAAACTTAATTGAGTTAATTAATCGGTTAATTGACAATTTTATTTTAAGTGTTCAGGCATACGCAATTTCCAGCTTACTCAATAATCATTTGACAGTTGGAAAACAATACAAGAAATACTCTAAATGGTTGTTGTGTTTCTATGTAAACAAACTTACCTTCACATTGACTTTTCAACGATTTCTTTTGTTTTCTTTTGTTGACATTTGCCATTTTATACAATTTTGTTCACTAAACGTAGTTGTGAACAGTGTTGCATTCGAAATCTTACTCAATATTATAACAATTTTGCACTTATTGCGCAATAATTGAGATTTTATATGGAATATTGAACTCAATAATGGCGTTAATTGCGATTATCGCAATTAAGGTTCATATCTGAACACGCTATTAGTTGAAAAATTATGTGAAATATTTTAGAAACGTTTTGATAATGAATGTGTGTTAAGCCAAAGAGTTCATTGCTTGGAAAAATATCAAGAAATAATTATTTATTTTTCAAGAAATAAAATTGTTCGAGCTCGAGGTCAAGTGTATGTAAAAATTCTTTATTGCTAATATTTCGCTACACTTCGTATAGCATTTTCAAAGCTTATGTTCTAAATAAAAATAAAAAACAAAAAGTGTATGAATATCAATAACAATAGGAATACAAGAAACGACAAAATAAAATGCAAAAGTAAAATGCTTTACACAAACAAAATCACAAATAAAAATATGAAATGTACAAAAACAACAATAACAATTATTACCAAAAAAGTTTACATTAAAAACAAAAACAAAAAATACATTTAATTTTCTGCGCGTACACAGTGAGTGTCTTCTTCATCGTCCAATGTTACACTGATCTTAAAAATTAATTATATTATTGCATATTATTGCGTTTATAATTGTTTTCACTATCAATAATTTGTACTTTGTCAAAATCGGGGGAATGATTTTCCTTTGCACAATGGGCCACCAAAGCTGTCTTTTGTGTAACTTCCATATTGTTTCTCATTTTTTGATCTGATTTGTGTCCAGCTAATCTTGTTTTTAATTTATTCTTTGTTGTGCCTACGTAAATTTTATTACACCTATCCCCAGGGTTGCCGCTGCACGGTATTTTGTAAACCACATTTGATTTTTCTAATTTGTCTATTCTATCTTTAGTTTTGCTGAATAATCTACCCACTGTTTGGTCAGTTTTATGAGCCATTCGGTATTTTTCCTTGTCAAAAAGATTTGAGTTCTGAATTCTTTCTGATATTTCTGGGATATATAATAGGGATTTATATACCTTTCCATCTGTATTATCTAGTTGTCTGTTGTTATTGTTTTCTTCAAATTATAATATAAAGTTGAAAGCAGTTGATATCATTATACTAGAAACACAACTGAAACGAACGACGAATTTTTCGTCGCCAAAAATAGAACACATTTGTGTATATGCGCACAATAATGGCGACTTCGTCATAAGCGGCGAATTCTGAAATATATATATTTATATTTATTACGCCGGCGAACTACGAACAAACAGTACGAGGTGAGCATGTTTCGTTTCAGTTTTTAAACTTTAATATCCATTTTTAACAATTTCATTTATAATTTAACTATTACCTTAAATGCCAGTCAGTCAGTTTTCTTATTCATCAAATTTAATTAAAATTTAAGTAAAAAGTTTGAGTTAAATTTAACGATATAAATTTCTATAGTTAGGTTTTAACTGTCAGAAACAACTTAATATTTTGAACAGTTTTCGAATTTTTTTTTAATTCTTGCGAAAGACTGCAATATTAAGAAAATTTATATAAGGCCTATCGAACACCCTTCTGGAACAAACTACTAAACACCTAACCCCTGTAGAACAAATTAATAAAGACTTATGGCCAGTTTCCAACTTAAAAATCAGAAGGTTTTTAAACTTGAGTTCTGTTTAAATAGAAAATTCGTTTGTATAGATCATATTTAAATATAACTAAAATCACTGACTAAGTCCATTTTAATACAGCTTCAGTTGTGCATACTGCCATATGATTTTGACAGTTCCTCAAATTATGAAAATTGCGCATTGAGATGATGTGAATGATGTAGCTTTTGTCCATTTAGTTTACAACAATTTTTGACATTTAATAGTGCTACCATACTTTTACAGTACATATGTATATAACCCACAGTCCAATTATGGAACTGTTACAGCTTTATCGGTAGTTGATATATGGTGGATTCTGTAATTGGTATCATGCTGAAGCGCTCATAACTTTATTATGTTATAATTTTTGTTTTTTTATCATTTGTTTTAAAATAAAATTTTTATAATTATTTTGTATGACATTTTATTTCTCAAAATAATGGGAATGTGTTGCCTACGCAAATAAATTATTTTTAAGTTATATAATCAAAGGATGATGAAAATAAAATATTTAACTGGAAGTTGAAAAGTGAGGAGTGAGAGTGGTTTCGAGAAAAGCCTAGTATCCCCGCCAAAACATTAATTTTTATGGCACTTCACTTGTTACACAATAGCGTTTTAACTCATTCTTTTAACACGGAAATGTCATTAGAGGTTACAAGTAACGAATTTTATAATTAGCTTGTTGCAACAGAAGCCGTTATCAGAATGAGTGTTTGGTCTATAATTTAGCCATAAATCGACTTACACACGAACAACGCTTTCAGATTATTGAATTTTATTATCAAAATTTATATCCGGTTAAGAAAGTGCATCGTGCACAAGCAAAATTGTCGTATTTGGTGTGAAGAGCAGACAATGATAACCGAAAAATGCACTGTTTGGTGTGGATTATGGACTGGTGGCATCAATGGACCGTAATTTTTTAAAGACGACGCCGGCAGGGGTAACGTTACTGTAAACGGCCAACGCTACCGTGTGATTCTTACCATTTTTTTTTTGCCCAAAATTGAAGAATTGGACTTGGCTGATATGTGGTTTCAACAAGACGATACACGTGACACAATGTCCCAATTGTGAGGCTAGTTCGGTGAACAGTTTATTTCACGTTTGGGTCCTGTCAAATCCGAAAGCAATTAAAAAATCACTCTTTATAACAGATATTTAAATAGGACTACTTCTAAGTAATATAAATGATAATGTGTAGTTATTGAAATGTGAGTTATTGAGTAATTGCGCAATGATTACCGAGTTTTTGCCGGAATATTGCCAACAAAGTAATGTTAAACTTCCTAAACAGAGTCTAAGTTTTAACGACTCAAATTACTTCCAAATCTTTAAAATTTCTGTTTTTTTTTATTTGATATTAATTTTAAAGCCAGAATTTTGTTTACAATATTTAAGAATCTTTTTAATACAGCTCTACAACACCTACTCATTCGTTAATTTTTTTATACCAACCAAGTTACGTAATGACTTCTTGTTAAAACTTTTAATTTTATTTTGACAAACTAGAAAATAAAAACATCATCATGTAGCGGCATTAATACTAGACCTTGTCCAATTAGATGTAAGTAGACAACAAGACTCACATGAGACAAGAATCTTACGAAAATTCAAAACCAAAACCGAAACTCTATAGTCAGTCACCTTAATGTTAAGATGTCATTCATCTTGTCTTTGATTTGTATGACTCTTTTTGAAAGACTTGTGACTGGCGACTGGCTAACTAACTGTGTTGTACCACTAAAAATGTTGCTGCTACTACATGACTTGTTTTCATTTTTTCTGTTCTTCTTCATGTGGCCTTCTTGTTCTTGACGAGTCATGTTTTATCAATCATTAATAAAAATGTTGAAGAGACTATGTCAGAAAAAAAAGAGACACAGCAAAGTAATACAAGGATCTAAAACAGATTTGTGCAACCTTCGAGTAAACAAGACGACGACAGGTTATGCAACATATTTTAAATACAAATAAGTGCAATCTGAAATAATGATGCATCTGTCAAATTTGACAGAGCTTGTATTTGTTGGTAGTTGACAGCAAAAAAAATAGATGTTTATTAAATTGTTATAAAATGATTTTTGTTAAATTATAAAAAGAACATTAATTGAACTTTACACTAATTTGTTTTAAAATATCCTTAAATTTAGTAAACATTTTCTGTCAGATTTTACGTTTTAATTGTTCTCATTTCAATATTAATAGTTAGTTTTGTCAAAATTATATATGTACTATAAAAATTCAATAAAAAAAAATTGATAAAAATGTAAATGGTGAATTTCGCGTCACGTCAAGTGACCCAATTTTAAAAATCGATGTCTTCCGATTTGGATGAAAGGTTAGTACTATTGGATAGTAGGCCAGGGACAAATTTTCAGCTCTACCAGTCAAGAACTACCGGAGTTAGAGGGGGCCAAAGTTGGACATTTTGGTCATACAGGGTTTTTTTAAAATGAGTGTAACTTTTCACCTATTGGTCCTAGCAAAAATTGTCCAAAGGACTTTAGATAGCCATTTCTTCAATCATTCCAAAAATATTTTTTTTTTTAAATTAAAAATAATTTTTTTTAAATTTTTTTTTTATAAATTATTTTTTTTTTATTTTTTTTTTCAATTTAGGCCCTTTTTTTCTCAAAAGAAAGCTTTTACAATTTACTTTAATGCATTTATAATCGCTTAATGGGATGCGAGTGGGATATCTATCAAATAATAAATAATTTTTAACTCAAGAATAGGATTTTTCAACATGTATCATTTCCAAAGCGGAAGACATCGATTTTTAAATTTTTGGGTCACTTGACGTGAAATTCACTAAATATATTATTGAAAACGTTATTTTGTTTTGCTGTCTTTAATAAACTTATTAAAATAGTTTTTCAAAGTTTTTGGGAATTTACTCCCTGTAATCTGGCAGCATTTTAAATTTCTGAAATATCTATATTTATTTAATATTCCAAGCACCAGTTTGTCTAGTTTAAATATTTGCTTCGTGTCTTCCTAAGATTTCCATCAGCGCCTACTAATAATGTAGAAACTTCAACTGCTACTGACTGTTATGCAAACATCAACTCATCAGGTTTAATTTCCAAAATCAACATCTGTTTTTGTTGTCTTTGTCACATGCACTCTATTTGCTCTCAAATCAAAAAACACAAACGTGACAAATCAAACATTTCTTTTTTTAAAGAGGTGAATCATTAAAAGAGTTAATACATATGTACATTTTACTTTTACTGGCAACAACAGAAAATATTTTTCTCGATCAAAATATATTTGAGAAATTCAACGTATTTTCTAATGCTTCGAGTTTTTCGACTCGGTTCGCTTATTAGTTCGCAGTAGAAAAATAAAGCCTAATTGAAATTTGAAATACATGAGACCTTGTCTATTCCACAAACAACTTAGCAATTTTTCACTTATATTTTTTTTTTTTTTTTTTTTGTTTTTTTTTTTTTTTTTTTTTTTTTTTTTTCAAAGAGATAAGTTTCTGTTCCACAATATTCTTTGCAAATTTCATTTTTCACTAAGAAAATTGTTGCAGAGATTTTACTCTCTTTGTAAAGTTTTACGCTCTCCTGCAAAGTGTGTTCCCAAAGCAGTGATGCCAACTTAGCCCTTTTCGGGATAGATTAAGCCCGATTTTAGTCACTCAAAACGCGAAAAAAGAAAATTGGCCCTAAACTAAACAACGCGTAAATCTAGCACGTTTTACAATTATCTTTTAGCCCTGTTAGCCCGTTATAACTTTTTGCTTGATATGGCTACATTTTAGTTTTTTCGTACTCTTTCTTCCTTTAATCTAATAATATAGAAATAATGTTATTGGTAATAACCCCTTTCCTTAAACTGTCCAGTTTTGCCAAACACATATTGACATATCCGTACTCAAACGCAGAAGTTGAGTGGAGTTTTAGTGTCATGAATTTATTTAAAATTAAAATTGGAAACAAAATGTCATTAAATACATGTAACAGTTTAATACACATTAAATATAGCCTAAAAAGAGATATATGTATGTTGTTCAAAATACAAAATATCTGACGAAGTGTGCTCAAAAATTAATTCGAATGAAACATATAAAAAATCTAAATACTTTATTGATAGTGTCTTATGTACTGAAAATTATGATGAAGAAAAAAACGAAATTTTGTTCAGTAACGACCAATTTTAAATGTATACTATTTAATACATACTATGTATTTAATCTACGTATGTAACTAATTTATTAAAATGTAATATGAAATGTAATTGAAATATGTATCTCATGGTAGTAATTTTTTTCTAATAAATTATTTTATAAAAATATGTTTGTTGTTTTGATTTTTAAAAGAAACATTTTATAATTTAGCCCTTTTTCGCACTTTATCGAAAATTTTGACAGGATGTGGCTTTAAACGGATTTTTTTTAATTTAGCCCTTTTTAGCCCTTTAGAGTTGTCTCAAGAGTTGGCATCCCTGTCCCAAAGTGTTCCACAAATCAATTTAGGCGTATCATCAGCGTTGTCAACTTTGAAATTTCAAAACGCAGCAAAATGGAGAAAAAACGCACCAAGTTTAGAATTTCTTTTTTGTTTAAAATGTTTGTGGAATTAATTTTACATTTTTTTAATTTCATAAATTCTATATAATAGTAAAAGACATAATAATCTTTAATAGCCTTTTTTTAAATAAACGAATTTAACGCATTTAACCACTCAAAATTTAACTCACAATATGCTATTCGGAACTAAAGTACTAATTGGTAAAAAAGGGCTAATTTCAGCAAATATTTGGTAATTTTTTAATTTATTTTTGTTTTCTATTTAAGTACTTCTATTTGAATTTTTTCAATAAAATTTGTTAGGGCTCCACTGGGCCTCATGTGGTCGTTCGTCTACAGTTCAGTAGACCAAGCATTTTTATTTACATGTTTAAAATGTTAATTTTATTTTCAAAGAAAGATTTTCACTCTATTCACCTTTAGCAATAACCTTCATGTGATGAATTTGATAGTATGTAAATATTCATTTATCATACATTCGTATTTCAAATACATTTAATGGGGTTCTTTTTTATCGTAGAGATTTTATGATAATGAATTATTAATAAACTGCAATTAAAAATTAGTAACAATAAAAATTTCATCACATATTCGGAAAAATTAAAAAAACGCACCAAAATTAACAAAAAAAAAGCGCACCGCGCAATAACTAAAAAATTTTTCGCACAAAAAAAATTTAAAAAGTACCATAAATGATGCGAAACGCACCAAGTTGACAACGCTGCGTATCATTTTTAATGATTGTGCCATTCAAGCAACTACACACACAAGGGAATGCACACTGACGTGATCGGGCCTCCGATCGAGCTGGATGATCTTGCAAACTGTTTTGCAACACAATGCACTCCATGGTACTGGCAACCATTTTCGAGCAAATGTATGCACACTAGCAGTTGATTTTCAGCTGACAAAGCATGACTGCTCCGAGTATTGTATTTTAAACTTGGATTTGATTTAACTGAAAGAAAGCATTCTTTAAAATAAATGAACTTATTATTTCACTCACCAGTATAAACTTATTGTGGAGTCAATTACCATTAACTCTCTTTTTGTAATGGGAGTGTAACCTATCTAGAGTTATTCCAATTAAAATTATCTTAGCATATATGTTAAAATAACTAGTCAAATAACCATTTCAACACTGTATATATGTACATAGTATATACTGCGACAGCAAACGTTTTTGACATTTTGATATTTTCGAAAAAAAAAACAAAGTCATATTACTTAAACATAAGTAGTAGACCTCGTATACATATTTATAAATTATTTTAACACGTAACTGCTCTTTTTACTACTACTTGGCAGCTATTTAGTCAAACAGAATATATGACCATCGACACAAATACATGATATGGTAAACAAAACAAACAAAAATAATCATCATTTAAAAGTTGTGAAGAAATATTGTTGACAAACTCAATTTTGCGTGGCCGACACTAATGAAGAAGGCACATGATAAAATTGTCCCATACAGTTGCTTTGCTAGAGTTTCTTAATTAACTTCTACCATAAATGTCATTTATATCATCATTTTTAAAACATGCAATATACCGGAAAATCATTTCTACGCTTGCCACTGCTCCTGTTGTATAAAAAAATACGAGTATTTTTTAAATGCATTCTTCATCCTTCATTTGCTTTGTGAAATGCTAATGTTTTTCTTTTTGCTTATAGACTGGGAGTGTTTACTAAATGGCCAATTCGGTTTTGGTATTTATATCTAGAATAAAAATAAAGTCACGCATTTCCTTGCTCCATCATGTGTTATTCTGGAGGATGCTTGCTTATGTTTTTCTTTTATTCGTTTTATAGATTTACCTATTTGAATGTACATATATATGTTGAAAGCAGAAAAGAAATTTAAATTAATTTGGATTTTTGCTCTTTTACTTTTTCAAACATTTTGTTACAGTAGCTGCTATATTCTTGTTAACACAAATTTATCGTTTCGTTAGCACATAATTTTAAAGTAGCTACCTACCAACTGGAAAGAGATAATGATAAAATATGTCTAGGAAAGAGAAAACGCTTAAAATAAGAATTGATTTTAGTGAAAATATTTACATATTATAAGAGTGAATTAAACTGTTCACGGAACTCGCCTCTCAATTGATTCATTGAAACCGCATGTCAGCCAAGTCCAGCTCTTACATTTTGGGCAAAAAAAAAAAAAATATTGTAATCATCGCACGGTAGCGCTCGCCATTCACAGGAACGTTACTCCTGCCTGCGACGTCTTTGAAAAAGAACGATCCAATAATGCCACCAGCCCATAATCACACTAAACAGCCTCTGGCTGCTCTTCACATTGATTACGACAATCTTGTATGTTTACGCATACATTCAACCAGAAATTAGCTTCGTCGCTGAACGCAATTTTCTGAAAAAAAAACTGGATCTTCATGCATAAATCACCCTTATTGTGTAAGGCGTTGGTGTATGAAAAATTTGACGTTTTACTATGACAATGCAAGATGTCGTTTTACGCCAACGCCTTACACAATATAGCTGATTATTCATTTGTAAGTCGATGGTTATGTTATAAACCAAACTGAAGATGTTTAACAGTAACATGTTACACGAAAAAACTCTTGCGATGAAGTAAGAGGCTAAAAAAAATCACCCTTTATGAGCCACTAAAGTTGCTGGGTTAAATATCAAGTTCCTTAAATCTTTGCCTTTAATAATTTATATATTAAAAAAATATTGTGCATATTCTTTAAACAATTTGGTACTTATTATGATTTGTATCACTTGATGAAACTCGACGGATCTTAAATATTTTTAAGCAACAAAAGTTGCTGAAAACTTTAGGTGATCTAGTAACTGGTCCCATAAAAACTTCTAGACATTCTTGACTATTGCATGCATCAGTGCCAAATGTGCGAATTGAAGTGCCCTATCTTCTAGTTCTTTTATAAGTTCACAGCTTTAAAAATCTGTCTGTTTATACAATTTTCATCTGGAAATATCATTACAAATCGCATTTTGCTTCTCAAAGATGTACATATGTATATAATTCTAGTTAGAACTGCTTAAAGATTTCTAATATTTGATTAATTTTAGAATTTTTCTGCATTCTTTTTCTTTAAGCTACATTTTTTTAGCTTTAACTTTTCACTCGCTAACAATTGTTGTGTGACTATATTTCACGAAGAAAAATAGTACGTTGCTAAACAATTTCCATGAAAATGTTTAGTTCATTTAATATTGTACCACAATTATTAAGCTTTTTATTCTTGCCGCAAATGCTTCTCCTCATTCATACCTCTTCAGTTTACATTAATATTAAATAATAGTTTCCAAGAAATTGTTACTAATTCTATGTTACTTTTTCCCCCGGTTTTATTACCCCACAACTCTTAAAATCTTTGTACTCAAAAACTATTTTAACTGAAAAGAAAACAGCAACGAAAAATTTACGAACAATTAACGTATGTTAGAAAAAAGAAGAATTAAAAGAATTAAATTAAATTGTTTGAAACAATAAAGTTACGCGAGAATTTTAGTAATATTTTCACACACAAATAACGTTTCATTGAGAAGTTGACGTGGAAAATGAGTAGCGGCAGAAAATATGAAGAAAAACTAGAAAAGAAGAGGTCTCAAGAAACTGAAGACGAGTTTTTTTAATGAAATAATTAAATAAAAGTTTATAAGACTGAAAATACACTCGAGAAATGTATGGGGTAGTAATTGAAAAGTAACTAAAATTATTTTCAGTACAATTGTTGCCATTCTCTGAGGCATACAAAGTTGGCTATTAAAGTCTACCTATGTAAAGGGTGTCCCAACTAGAACGCAATTTGAAAATTTTAAATAAAACACAGATATTTAAAAAAAAAATCGTGAAAACTTATTATATCGTAAAGTAGACAGAATGAGGTTATGTATGGAACAAGCTATCGTGCAGATGGCCGCCGCGGCTTTGCTGGCACACACGCGATCTTTTAATGAAATTTTCAATGACCTTTTTGCATAAATGTTTCGGTATTTCATTAATGCAGAGTCCAATTTCCTCTTTTAAGGCTTGAGTCGTCGTCGGCTTATTCGCGTAAACCATCGACTTTAAAAAACCCCAAAGAAAAAAATCTAAAGGTGTTAAATCGCACGATCTAGGCGGCCAATTCTGGTCTCCATGAGATGTGACGCCGTCTTGTTGAAACCACATGCCCTCTACATTCATTTCTTCAATTCTAGGCAATAAAAAACTGGTTATCATTTCACGATACCGAACACCATTGACACCATTGCGTTCTAGTTGGGACACCCTTTATAAAGTAAATAACAGATTGCCAACATTTGTAATTAAAAAACATGTAAGAAAGTCAAGTCCGACCATATAATACCCTACACTCAGTATATGTATAAAACAGTTTTTCAGAAAAGAGCATTATATGGGAGATATAACCTATTGTGAACCGATCATCCAAAAATTTAGTGTCATGATGTCTGTGAATATACATATTATATGTGTTAAACTTTCAGCCATGTCACAGAATTTAATTCCGTTCGGAAGTGGAATTAATTCCGTATTTTGCTTCTATAGAAAAAGTAAAACGAACAGTAAACCCCAATTTCGGGAGGACATTTGTATGGGGGCCAGGTGAAATAATGGACCGATTTCCACCAGTTTCAATCCCATCCATCCTTGGGCCGAAAAAATATCACGAACCAAATTTTATCAAAATATCTTCAAAATTGCGACCTGGGGCCAAATAACCGCATTCGATATCGAGTAAAATTGATTGTAATTTTCTTATTTGAGATTATGGCATACGATATCGAGCAAGAAATTTAGTACATTTTATCATAATTTCGATATCGAAATCATCCAGCCCGTCGGACGGACGGACGGACATCGTTAAATCGACTCAGAAAGTGATTCTGAGTCGATCGGTATACTTTAAGGTGGGAGTTGGACCAATATTTTTGGGCGTTACAAACGTCAGGACAAATCCAATATACCACTATGGTTGTGTAGGGTATAATAAAGTGGCTGGCAATACAGCAAACACGATTATTATAAATGGCGGAGTTGTTTTTTCGATTTCTGTGTGCTAATTCAAATAGATTTTATTAATCCTCAGATAATCTAGGCACTCGTAGACAGGGGCCGAAAATAACAGGTCCACTTTTATTTTATTTGTAATTGTCACCTTTTACCATTTAAAAATTGTTTTTTATTTTATACCACTGAGAGAGTGATTTACATACATTTTAGGTTAGTGGTTGAGAGAAACAGTAAATTAAAAACCAGAAATAATCAAAATGAGTTATTTATAATTTAATTTTTTTTCGTGAAGGTCAAGTTATAACTTTTATTTTCGAACTTGAAAAATAAAAGACAAAAGTTCATTTGATGGAAATCAATAAACCCTGAATATAAAAATTGTTTATATGTAATTATAAATAATAATTTACAATTTCACAAAAAATCGAAGAAAAATTTAAAAAAAATCCACAATTTTCACATTTTTTTTTTTAATTTTAACATTTTACAAATCATAATATTCATCATATTCATTTCAAAATTTCTTAAAACTTCATGAAAAATAGGTTATGGTATGTAAATAAAAGAGGAAGAATTTTAACAGTTATTATGATCAACCACAATTGAAACAGTTTGTCTCTCACAGCATTAGACAACAACAAAAAACTATAAAGGTCATACAAACCATGTAAACAAAACCCATTTTATAACAGATATTTTGAGTGATTTATTTTTTGAAACAAAAAAATAAACAAAATTAATCACTATTTTGTATTTTGATATATTTTCGGTCGCTGCTTATAGATAATATAAACATATTAGATATAGTGGGGAGAACTTAGGGCAAAATTAACCCATCAATGGCTGAGATATAAAAAGAAATTCTCTATTTTTTTACTCACTAAAAGTTTCCAATGCAGTGTAATGCTTGTTTTACAATTTGTCAGTTTGTTTATGTAAACCCTGTCATTTCAATGGCCCCAGAAAAAATAATATAGCGTCCATATCTCATAAGAACGAGGCGGCCAATTAACATAGCCAAATCGAGAAATTACGCAAACTGGAAATTTATCATATACAACATTATAATATTATAATTGTAATGCAGAAAAGAATGTGAAATTAAAAAAAAACAATTCGCAAACGTTTCAGGCATGAAAAAAGCTTCCAAATTTGTATAAATACATGTCAAAGGATAACTGCTAAATTTTTGACATTTCATCAATAGACAACCAATTTAGTTCTAAAGAGTAAGTTTTTAAGAGCTTTCGGTTTTTTTATTTAAAAATATTAACTTTAATAGATATGAGCCTTAACATAAAAATAGTCTAAGGCATTAAATCGCACGATCTAGGCTGAAAATTGACCGGACCAAACGTGAAATAAACTGTTCACCGAACTCGCCTCCCAATTGGGCCATTGTGTGATGTGTACCATGTGGCACCGTCTTGTTGAAACCACATGTCAGCCAAATTTAGATCTACCATTTTGGACCAATGTTGCTACCGAACCATAATCCACACCAAACAGCGCAATTTTCGTCTTAAATGGGATGCATTGGCAGTTTTTGCAATGCTTCTCTGCACACCAAATAAGATAATTTTGCTTGTTTACGTTTCCATTTCATTCCCATGTTTACAAATATTTTATTATGTGAGTGGGATATTTTGTGCCTATAATTAATTTCAAAAAGAAGCTCGTTTGAATATGTATGCTTTATTCAATGTATTTGGAAAAGTTTTTCTTTTGAATTTACTCATTGTATTCAATATTTAACACCTCATTAGTTAAACATTGTAATTTTTTAAAAGTTTGGAACCTCCTTTGAAATTTCAATGTGCAGTTGTTTGATCTGGTATTATTACTTAACGTGCGGTCACATTTGGCAAATATTTGCCGAAAAAGACGTAACCACTAAATTAAATATACAGCTTGAACTCGTTTATTTTTTTAGGACAAGACAGTGATTCTTTAATGTGGGTGTTGGACCAATATTTCTGGGCGTTACAAACATCAGCACAAATCCAATATACCCTCCCCACTATGGCGGTGTAGGGTATAATTATAGACAAATTAGTATTAAGTACTCCGAGAGTGAATTTTATTTTGATTTTTTTGCCTTGAAATATAAAAGGTTTTTGTTATTTTATTTTGATTTCCCAAAATGTGTTGAATTAATATTTGCCACACATTTTTCTATGAGTTTAAACTGTAAGTATTCATTTCCAAAAGACATGCATACGAGTACCAAACACTGCAATTGAAATAGATCCCATTGCACTAATGAATGACGCATCGTAAATACCTCGTTTTTAACAAATAAAAATACAACAAGAACAATAAAAACAACAACAAACAAGCTGGCTAACTGGCTACAACAACAATAAACCAACTAGTTTTATTGTATTTTTATTTTTTGCCACAAACAAAACGACAAACGCGACGCCTTTGACAAAGTACGTGCCACCTTAATAAAGCGGCGACTAAGTGTTGAATGCTTCCGGCAAATAACATCCAACTACAACAAAAACTACTACTACGACTATTACTGCTACAACAACTATTACAACTTCTACAGTCATCCAGTCAACTACAGTTGTTTAGCAAAAAAAAAAAAAAAAAGATTCTTCAAGTACTTCTTACAAAACAGGCCAAAAAGACCAACGGAGAAGTCTTACACAGATACACTCACTGACTGGCAGTAGAAAGAAGCTTAAACAAGAAACTATATTTCATTCTTTCTATTGTGTATTGGAATGGCAAATAAAAATGAAAAAAAAACAACAAAAAATCTTAAACAAACATTGATCAACAACAAACCAAAAACTACAATAGTACTCCACCTCCTCGTCAAGTAGTTTGCAACTTGCAACACAACCACTAAACTCGCAACGATATTGTAAAGACAAATAGTTGTAAATGTTGTTTGTTGTAAGGCATAAGCTTGCAGCCAGCTAGTGTTTTTTGCGGCAACAGCAAGTATGAAGGAGTTGTTCTCACTCAGGCAGCAGACGTAATTGCTTTAAAGGAAACGTTTTTAAGAGCCCATAAAATAATGGTTACACAAGTGTCTATTTGAAATGCAATGGGTAGAAAGACTAACAACATCAACAGCTAAGAGAGGTAGTGACCAACACACTAACTCCTCTATAATATAAAGGACGGACGGATATTCGGACGGTAAGAAGTATTGTCTTTTAAACATATTGGGTTTGGACGGACAGCCAGTTAGATATAGAGACAGACAAACACTTAAACAAAAGGCAGTAATATTAAACTAAACTTCTCGGGATCACCTGGGTATAAAACTCATGAATATAAATTTTTTTTTTTTTTTTTTTTTTTTTTTTTTGTTGTACATATTTTCAAAACTATTTATTTGTTTGTGCTTGTTGTCAAAGTCAGTCTTGTATTTTCTAATTGGTTTAAGTTCCTTGTTGTACGTTGAACATTATTTTTGTCATTACAGTTGTTGTGGTTTTCAAATCATTTCAAACACCCCTTTATGATTATCAGAGTTTTAAAGGTATAAAATCTTTAATTTTTTAAATTAATTGATTTTTAAACAATTTGTTTAGGTGACAAAATGCTTCCATTAGTTGTGAGGATTAGTTGCGATTTTTCTGGTTTCCATTTCTTGTGTTCCCTCTACGCATTATACTTTTAAAAATCAGCAAAATCGGCCCATAAATGGCTTAGATATATAATGGGCTGTTTTTTTTTTGCAACTTTCTTCTTGGTAAGACTGTTTTTGACAGCTCAGCTGTTTTCGTATAACATATTACTGTTAAACTCGTTCAGTTATTCTATAATTTTAACATGTCTTACAAACGAGCAACGCTTTACAGATTATTGAATTTAATTATCAAAATTAATGCTCGGTTAAGAAAGTACATCGTGCACATATCTGGAATGTGCATCGTGCTCTGGAATAGATACTAAACAAACGAAATTGTCATATTTGGTGTGAAGAGCATCCAGAAGCATTACAAGAACTGTCAATGCATTCCGAAAAATGCACTGTTTGGTGTGGATTATGGGCCGGTTGCATCAATGGAACGTGCTTTTTTAGAGACGACGAAGACAGAAACATTACTGGAATGGCGAGCACAACCGTGCAATGAATACAAATTTGCCCAAAATAGAAAAGCTGGACATAGCGAACATATGGGTTCAACAAGACGATGCCACACATCACGCAAAACAATGGCTCGATTGAGAGGCGAGTTCGATGAACAGTTTATTTCGGGTCTGGGGCCGGTTAATTGGCCGCCTATGTTAAGGCTCATATCTATAGTAACAAGCACTGGAAGCTAATATTGAAAAATTTATTCGTAAGATACCGGCCGATATGTTGGAGAGAGTATGCCAACATTAGACCCAGCGTATGAACCATTTGATTTTGCATAGCCACGGTCACTCAACATGAAATCATCATTAAACATTGAATTATACAGATCGACTCAAATAAAGATTTCATACATTTCTCTAAACTTCAAATGTTTTTTTTTTTTTTAATCAAGTCAGAAAGTTCTAGATTTCTTTCGTAAATTTTAAATTTGGAAACTCTTAGGTGTTAAATTAAAATTTGATAAAAATTTCCTTCTAAATTGTCTCTGTTAAATTATCATCCAAATCTACCAAGACTTAAGCGAAATCCGGTTTCAAAACAAAAACTTTTTCGGATAAAAAAATTATATTTCAATCATTGAAGGAGATCTTTATTTGCGGATTTTGCAGTCAGTAAATACTTTCTTTAGTACACTCGAATGATTGGTCCAATTTAGCAATTAATTCAAGATAGAGTGGCACAAATTTGGTTGCTAAAATCGTTATTCACCGTCATCAACATAACTTTTGTTGCTAAAACCAAAACAATCTATGTACACGTTACAATCTTTTGACTGGCAACAAATTCAGTTCGTACAACGAATTCATCAACACAAATAAATTTCAGGAAAACATATTCAAAATACAATTGCTTAATTCTGAATTCTTTATCCCATCTGTTAATTTGCTAATGATCTTCTACATACATTTTGCTCAGAATTTTCGTTGTTAGAAAAAAGTCAATTCATTTCATTTGTAACTTGTTCCATAGTTTTCTAACGACAATTTATGGATTCAATGTGAACTGTCTAACCATTTCATGTTCCTCAGTCCACAAACTAATCTAAACAACTTTGGTAAAGATTTTTCTTCTTACTTTTTTTTTTTTTTTTTGTTCTTCAATTTCCGAGAAACCAATTGATTTAGTATCATTTCTTATTTTTTTCGATAATTTATTGCTTGTTATGTGACAATTGTCGTGTGTTGTTCTTGTTTTTCTAGTTGTAGTTTTTTGTTGCTGTCTGTCGTCGTCTATCACAAATGAATTATTGAAAAATAATTTAATTAAGGCTAAGGAAGAAAGAAAACAATTGTAGGGAAAAAAGGCAGATTGTTTTGTTTATTAGAATAAGATTTAAAGAATATTAAAAAGATTGGAATGTCTTAAATAATGACAGTTTCAGAAGTCATTTATTTTTTAATAAATATATACTTTCATTATTTAAACAAAATAGCAACTTTTTTGGCCTGTTTTAGGGCTGCAAGTTCCATTTTTTTTAAACTACCTCCAGGTTGGTTAAATATATACAATACAATTTTAAGGGAAGAGCCAAAAAATACAATCTTTTAACTTTAAAATTTATCGTCATTTTGACGATTTCTGGTGTCAAAAATGACCTTTTGACGATCTTTGCCCCTATTTTGACGATTTTTCAGTATAAATGATTTCCAACACTTTTTTCTCATATAAAATTTATAATTTGGTTTCGGAAAAAGAAAAGAGTTTATTGGAATTTTGGAAACACATTTCGGAAATTCAAAGGAAAGATTCAAATCTCTTGTTTCCCATCCTAACCAAATTTATACAAAAAATTTTAGTTTTACCTCATTCTTCGGCAAATGTCGAACGAGTATTTAGTCAGGTAAATTTGAACAAAACAAAAATTAGGAATAGGTTAGGAACGCCTTCTTTAGAAGGGATTTTATTCACTAAAGATTTTTTAAAACTTTTATTAAATAATTTTTAAGCTTGAGGTCACTTTTTTGTTTTTTATAAAAGATTTTTTAATTCTTATATATAATTCACTCAATATTTCGATTTCCTTTGGAAATCTTCTTCAGGAGTTAATTTAATATTATAAAAATTTTCTATATTTTTTAAAACTAAATAAATGTTGTTGTTTTAATATGAATGTTGTACCCATGGTGAAATTAAATACCAGGTGACAGCATTGATACAACAATTACAACAAGGCAAGAACAACAGGCATTTTCCTATATGAAAAACTTTCGTCACTGTCAAAAAGTTTTTTTTTTTATATAACTTTTTGACATTTTCAAATTCACCATGAACAATCAGCTGGCGCTACGCTGTCACCTAGTATTTAAATTCACCTTGGTTGTACCTGAGCTTATTAAAAAGTTTAATAGGGAAATGTACCTACAAAATTAAATATACTAAACTTCACAATTTCCAATTATATTTTAAAAATGTTCAATTATATTTTAGAAATTTCTAATAATATTATAGAATTTTCAAATTGTATTTCAGAATATATCAAATGCATTTGATTAATAATTGTATCTCAGAATCCAAACATATTTTTAACTTAACTTTTATGAAATACGACTAGAAACTACAGAAATGCAATTGAAATTTTTTTAAATATAAAATTAATTGAAAAATTCTAAAACAAATAGTGTTGTAAAAAGGTGATATTTTGTATTTATAAGTAGAATTTTTTATGTTTTACATTGTTACTATGAAGAAATTATATTGTTTATTTTATAATAAAAATTATATAAATTTTTTAAGAAACAATGATAAAAATTTCTTAAAAAATTAATTTTAAAAACTTTATTTTGAAAAGTAATTTTTACTTATTTTTGTGTGCCTTTTACATTAATTTTTGTGTTTTGTTATTTGTTACTCTTTTTTATTTTAATATTGATATTTATAACTATTTTTTAAACTTTTATCGATCTCTTAAACATATTTATTTTTTTTTTTTGTTTTTTTTCTACTTTTTATTTATTAAAAAAATTAATTTGAAAAAATATTGAATTGATAAAAAGTTTTATTTTATTTAACGATTTTTTGACGATTTTGAAAAATGCATTTTGATTTTTTATTCAAGAATTAACGATTTTAACCCTTATTTATCTG
This sequence comes from Bellardia pandia, assembly GCA_916048285.2. Lineage (NCBI taxonomy): Eukaryota > Metazoa > Arthropoda > Insecta > Diptera > Calliphoridae > Bellardia > Bellardia pandia. The sequence continues at coordinate 18,757,330 of OU696532.1, read as the reverse complement.
GCAACTATGATTATGACTCAATTACTTTTCGAACCAATTAACACAAAATAAGTAAATAATATGGTTAAAAGTTTGGATCTAAAAAGGCAACATTCTGATTATGAGTAAGTCAACAAATGTTGCCTTTTTGATTAAGGTCAGAGGGCAAAAAGGCAATACTTTTTTCTATCAAACACCAATACTTTGTAATCGAACAAATTTATTTCCTCAAAAATAGCTTAGTGATTCCGAATTCACTTCATTAACCAATTAAGCAACATTGTTTTTAAACATGTTGCATTAATTTTACCTGTTTTGCAACACACACTAAATCAATTAATCAATCAATAATTTTTACATAATTTTCCTTATAGTTTGTCTCACTAAATCAATTAAATACAAACATGAATTTTTTTCTTTTTCATACATAAATACATATCTACCTATGTATGTATGTATACTAACATGCCAACTTTCAAAACAAAACTGTTTCGGAAAAATATGTTTATAAACATAAACATATGTTTTACTTGTTTTCTACTAAAACAGAAGAAAAAACAGTTTCAATAAAACCATAAATTTGCATAAAATCACTTGAATAATTTTAAACAAAATTTTTGTTTATTTATAACTACATAAGTTTATTAAATTTATGGTCGGCACAGAAGGTTTGAGGAGGGGCCAGAGAGAGCGGGAGGAAGAGAGCAGCAACATACGTAGTAGATTCTTTCATCACACATGTAAACAATTTTGAAAACATCCCAAACTGTCTGGTTTTCTTGTTTTTGGTAACCCAACTGACAAATAAACAAACCAAGCAAAGAAACAAATTATTAAAAATATACACATATGTAAGTAGAAAAAAAACAACAACTAGTGTTTATAAGCAACAACTTGTTGATTATTCCAAGCATGACGCCCAAATATTAAACACAAATTATAGAAACCAACACTGCTGCCACTAACGGCCACTACTACCTCATAGACGCGCTAAATATACAAAAAAAAAACAGCAACAACTTTTTCATTCAACAACCCAATGTGTCCAGCTGGCTGTGTATTTTTATAGCAAAACAAAAGAATAACGCAAAATTTTATTTAAAAAAAAACTTGGAAAACCTGCCAAAAAAAATAATGAAATTATGACAAAAAATATACACACAATAAATAATTATTACCGGTTTTTTTTGGCCGGTTTTTTTGCTATTAGTTTCTTCATCATCCTCACCAACGTGTAACCCAAAAATGAAATATAAAATTTTCTAAATTTGTCATAATTGTATGTATGTATGTATGTATAAATACAAATTTTTATGAATGAATGAATATTTTTTAAGCATTTTATTGTTGTTACACCTCAACAATCATTTTATGGCAAGGAATTTTATTGCTCTTTTTTTATTTTAATGCTCTACCCAAAATTAAATATTGTATGTATTATCATATCTAAGTTATTTTCTTTCTAATTATGTGTGTACTTTAAAAAAATACTAATATTTATTTTATTTTTTTCCTGATTTTCTTTATTTCAGAGGCAAATTCGCTGCTGTACGCCGGGCAATACACAAAAATTCGGGTACACATTTTGCAGCGAAATTTCTGAAACGTCGCCGTCGAGCCCAGTCGTCGGATAGAGAGATTAAACATGAAATTGCCGTGCTGATGTTGTGTAAGGAAGCTGATAATATTGTTAAATTGAATGCAGTTCACGAATCACGTTCAGATACAGCGCTATTATTGGAATTGTAAGTTGTATAACAAAATTCTTAATAAATTGACCTAAATTAACAGCTAATCATATTAATCTTATAAAAATATAAAAAAATTATATTTGAAATTAATATAAAATTGCAAATAAAATTCTGGCTGCATACTGCTAGGATTCCTAATTCTTTTAGTGAGTTCAGAAATATTTGTGTTAAAAAAAATAAAAATTGTTTCAAATAGTCAGTGTTATGTAGCCATTATGAATGAATTTACCACTTGAGGCTGCAAAATTTTATCAAAAATTGATCTATGGCAATATTTAAAAATATTTAGTTTAATATACACACACACTTAGTTCCGGAAATGTTCGACAACGAATCTTTCAGTTTTTACCATACAGCATTCTGACAACAGTGTTAACTGACAATTTCTGTATGACAATTGTCTGATAATGAAATTGCAAGGTTTGCTTTTTTTTGCTCTCATCAAAAGGTGGCGTGCCATATTACAATTTAAATTTGCATCAAAAATATTTAAAATTTTTAAAATTATATAAAAATCGGCAACATAACTAACAAACAATCAATTATGTCCTTATATTTGAAAACTTTGCAGAAAACAGCGTCCATAATTTATTGGTCATTTGTTCTTCATTAATAACTCAATTTATACATACATATTATAAATTAAATTGGTGTGATTCTTAAATGGAAATCTATAAAAAATTAAAGAAAACTTAAAAAAAAACAATTCATTCGTATCTATGTATAAAATATTTTGCCTCAAACAATATTAAAAGTGTAATACTACAAATCTATAAATGTTGCTGCAAAATTATAAAACAAAATATTAAAAATCATCAAATTTAAATGTAAGCAGCCATTAAACATTAAATTACACTAAAGATATTCCCATCAGCATTTTTATAACTGCAAAATAAGTAAAATTTTAAATAAAATTTAATTTGTACTCACTAGCTTTTGTAATTTTCTCATCCTGAAGCAATTTCACAATAAAACATTAATATTTTGCCCTAAACTATTATAAATTACTTGGTTTATAACTAAACATAAGTATTAAAAATTACTAAATTTATGTATATCAAGGCGAATTAATAAGGTATGTGCAACAGATCAGCTGATTAATTATTCGCTGTGAAATAATGTATCCATTTATCAAACTTTGTTTTGTTTACATTTGTTATTTAAAATTAAAAATATACATATGTATGTGCATATGTATAATTAAAAATAAAATTATTTAAGAATCTGAAAAAGTAAAATTAATAAAAATAAATAAATGGTTAAAAAAACTGCAAATAAACGAAACAAATGTTAATCATAATTTTGTATTCTTTTATTTAATATGTATACTGTTTTATATACCCACTAGCACTATAATTTATAAGATTTTCATCTTGTTGTGCTAGGCTATCTAATAATAAATAATAAATCTAATTAATTTTGTTTATATTTCAATTCGCCTGGATTTTGACATTTCACATACAAAATGCCTGTTGTTTTTTGATTGTTGTATTTGTTGCCATGTCGCGTACACCTTATTAATATGCCTTGATTTATATTGAAAGCAGTAGTCATTCGCACAACTTATACTATTCTATATTTTTATGGATAAAAAGTAATTTCTATCTATATATATAAAATTGAATGTATGTATGTATGTAACGTATGGACTCCAAAACGGCTGAGCCGATTTTGATGAAATTTTCACAGCATGTTACTGTGACTCTGGAAGGAATATGAAGTTATGATTGTAAAAACGGGGGTGGCACCGCCCATATATCCCAAAAATTTAAATCGCCATATTTTGGGCATTTTTTGACGTACGTCGGTGATATTTGGTACATATGGTATTGGCATAATTAGGAATACGTACCAGGAGAAAAGTGAGTGAAATTAAACATCGTAATATAGTCTTATACTGGACTGGACTGATCGTCATTAAATTTTCACAACAGGATATTCTTACGAAATTATAAATTCTTGACTACGTAAGTGTACAAAGGGGCATGGCCTCTGAAATGCATCGCTAATATGACGCGCCTCAGTATCCTATTATTTTTCAATATGGAGAAGATGGATATCACTTTGAAATGCGTCAAATCAATCAAGCAACCCGTAAGGCCGTTAATTATCCTGTTGAGTTCTTAAATTCACTCGGTGTGCCAGGCTTTCCACCACATGTGCTACAACTTAAAATTGGAGTGCCAATTATTTTACTGCGGCTTTGCAATGGCACTCGACTTGCAGTAAAAAAAAACTGAGAAATAATTTAGTAGAAGCGATTATTATAACAGGAAAATATAAAGGTACAGATGTGCCACGCATTACAAGCTACCAACAGATTTACCATTCGATTTTAAGCAATTTTTTCCTGTTCGGTTAGCGTTTGCGATGACTGTTAACAAAGTTCAAGGTTAATATCCCGTATATGTATATGTTTATACTCCTGATGGGCAAACTAAACCTAAAGCATTGCAATAAATACATTAAAATTAAATAAATAAATGTTTGTAAATATATAAATACGTTTTATTTTATTTTATAACGAGAGGGGTAGCGAAGCACACCGGGTTTAGCTAGTTTAAAATAAAAAATAAACATTTTTACACGTACAGAAAAATCTGCTGTCAACAGCAAAATTCACTAAAATGCTTAATTTCTTGATCTTGTTCACTGTTGTTTAAATTTTAGCTTTATAAAAGTAAAATTTTGTTTTATTTTACATTTGCTGATGAGAATCTTTTCATCTCACCATTTTCCTAAATATACATACATACACACATACATATGTACATATCTAAGAGATCATATTTATTAATTGCTTGATTTCAATTTTCAGAGCGACTGGTGGTGAATTACAAACATTTTTGGATAATGAAGAATGTCTCACAGAGGCCCAGGCCCGCATTTGTATGCGTGAAGTACTTAAAGCCCTACAATTTTTACACAAACGTTCTATAGTTCATTTAGATTTAAAACCACAAAACATTTTATTGTCCGGTGAACATATAGAAGGTGAGTATTATATTCGCTATCATATCCCAATTTATCCCAATAAAATAACTAATAAATTTTTTCATCAACAACAGATGGTTTGAAATTATGTGATTTTGGTATTTCACGTGTGGTAGCCGAGGGTACCAATGTTCGTGAAATCGTTGGTACCCCCGACTATGTAGCACCCGAAGTTTTACAGTATGAACCCTTGTCGTTGTGCACGGATATTTGGTCGGTTGGTGTATTGGCTTACGTATTGTTATCCGGTTTCTCGCCTTTTGGTGGTGAAACGAAACAGGAAACCTTCCTTAATATATCACAATGTGCATTAACATTTCCGGATAAATTATTTGGAGGCGTCTCATCGGCAGCCATTGATTTTATACGTAAAGCATTGCGAATAAAGCCAAAGTAGGTTTAAATTTTAATTTTTTTCTATTTAATTTGTAACAACAACAACTTTGTTGTTTCCCAAATTTTATATTTAATAATTTTATTAACATTTTGTTTTTGTATATTCCAGTGATCGCATGACTGCTGCAGGATGTCTCGAACACATTTGGCTTAAAGACGAATGTAACATCGATAGACATATTTTTAATGCGATAAACAGTAAGCAACAATTGGAACAAGATGATGATGATCAGCATGATGAAGAAGAAGTAGATGAAGATGATCATGAGGTCGATGATGAAGATCATGAACAGGAAGATGAAGATGAAGAAGAGAATCATGATCAAGCCGTTGATGAGGTACAAATTGTTAATGATAAACCTCAAGCTATTAGTGTAGACAATTCGGAAGAGGAAGATAATACCTCAAACAATTCATTTGCTAAAACAACACATAATCCATTAAATAAAACAACAAATAGTCACACTAACAATCATGTCAATGGTCACTCCAGTGTTCATACGAATGGTTTTGCAAATGGCCATACAAATGGCTTTGCAATTGGTCATTCGAATGGCATGACAAATGGATTTCGAAGTGGTCATTCTAATGGTCATAATGCAGTATTAATCAAGGGTCAATCGGCTAGTAGTTTTTCCAAATTACGTGACGATTTACACGATAAACCCATTAAGCTTTCAAGTGTTAAACAACCCGTGATGTGCAACGCTAATGCCACAACAACAAAAACTACTGCTGTCCATAATGTGCCAGCTGCAAAAGCCATCACTATACCACTGTGCAGTGTACAACCGACCTCATCATTTCAGCAACAACAACAACAACAAACAGCACCTCAAGAACAACAATTGTTACATATACCGGCCAGACGTCATTCATCGGAATCCAATAAAGAAAATACATTTCTAACCACCAAGAAAATATCAGCCAACAATTGTAATGGCAACACAGCCACACTAAAGAAGACATCTTCCGCCTCATCCACAGTCACACAATCAGCTACAGCCACTATACACATTACACCAGCAGCTACACTTAATGCTTCCAACATTGTGGCCACCATTACATTACCCACTTCCAATGCTGTGAATGTAACAAACGATAAGGTGTCAGTTAACAATAGCAATCATCATTCTTTATTCCCAGATGCACCTACTACGCCCAAAGTTATACGCAAGGCACCAACTACTGATGCATCACCCACCTCAGTTAAGGCTTTAGTGAAAAAATTTCAACTTGAAGGCGGCGAACAACCCATAACACCACCAGAATTTGCCACTAATGGCAGTAAGATCCACCATCATCCCCATCAACAGCAGCAGCAGCAGCAGGCACAGCAACAGCACAATCAAAGTCAATTAAAGTATAATGCACAAGGCAGCAGACCTTCACTGTCCCCACCAACTTTAGCACATTCTTCGGCCATTACCATAGCGAATTCTTCTAGAAGAGCTTCAGAGCCCATAACCGCTATACACACAACCAAGAAACTAAACACGACTTCCTCATCAGCTCCAGTATCAATGCCAGCTTCAGCAGCTGCTCACAATTACAAGACAACATGCGTATATTGTGTTTCCTGTACAAATTCCTCAACAAATGGATGCAGGCATCCCAATTCCTCAACAAGCAACATTAGCACCTCCTTAGCTGCCACCGCCGTCGCCGGCAATACAATAAAAAACTCTTGTTCCACTACACCTCTAAGCAGTAATAGCACAAAATCCTTAATCAATGGCAGTACCAGCAATGGCAGTCTTACATCTACAACCAGCAGTAATGCGGCTGCCGCATCTGCTTCCACCTCATCAACAGCTTTATTATTTGGTCAACATCAGCATTCGCATTCTCAGCATTTGTTAAATTCCCACCAACATCAGCAGCAGCATTCGCATCATTCACACCATCATCCTCATCACCACCACCATCATCATCATTTACATCACCATGGTGTGGTGAAGAGTGCTGCCGCTTCAGCAAATGGTTTAAGTTTAGATCAGGGTATTATTTGTTAGCTAAGGGCCTCTAGGGCGCGAAGGAATGCCAAAAGTTTCTTTCATCGTTTCTTATGTTGTATGTAGTATAGGGTGAACAATTCTAAAAACATTAATAGTAATAATCATAAAAATAATAATAAACGTAGTACGAATAGTTATTTAACAAAAAAGAAAAAGTATTTCTTCAATTACTTTTTATGTTGTACAGATGGTGGTGTACCCTATGAAGAATTCGTTTAAAGGGAAACTTCAACATAAAGAAAATACTTTATTGTTTAAAGATCATTACAAAAAACACTTTTCAATTAACATTCAATTGTTCAAGGAGTAGGAAGGAAGGAGCTGCTGGGTGTTGTTTGGAACATTAAACTTTTGTCGTTTCTGTTAACTTTAGGCATTATAAAAATCTTGTTTGTTTAGCTATTGTTTAAATTAACAGAAATGTCAATAGGAATTGAAAATTTATATTATATTTAAATTACTAGTATCCTTTAATTTAGATAGAAACTAATAACGTTTTTTACATTGAATATGTAAATTATTGTGTTAAAAGCTGAGTTTTGAAACCAAAATATTGGGAATTTTTAAAAAATAATTCATAATATGTAATTTTAAGCTTATAGCTTTTAAACTCTTTTTTTAATAAATTAAGGCATTTAAAAACTTTAAAGCTTATATTTTAGATATTAAGTACTCTTAGTAGAATATATACAAATAATGTCTTGAAGCTTTATAGTTATTTAAAGTTTAAAAAAATACATTATCAATAGAAAAGAAAAAGAACAGAGCTTTAAAAATGTTTCAAAACTTGGTGTAAAATTGACCAAATTTAAAACACCCATCCAAATATTGGCTTTAGTGCCAAACTTATTTAAGGCTTTTATAAAATGTATTTCAAAACTTGGTGAAAACTTAAAGAAATTTTCAGCTTGGATTAAAACGTTTCACAATTATTGTGTTTTTCGAATTCTAGCCAAAATTATTACAATAAAATGTTCATTAAATCCGTAAATAAACCTTCAGCAAACTTTTTAGCAAGAGGTAAAGGTCTGCAAAACTTTCTAACGGCATTTAAATTTTGACTTTTTTGGGAAGTTAGAGTAATAATAAGAATTTGAGAATATTTTCATGTAAACTTCGAGAAATTTTATAAGATTAGCTTTGTATGAAAAGCTTAGGCCAATCTTTAAAAACTATCAAACTTTCACTATGATATAATTTATCGAAAGTAAAGCCTAAATTTCTATTACAACTTTAAAGGTTTAAACTCTCGTTTTGTTAAACGAATTGTTAATTTAAAGACAGTTTACACTGACTACAACCAGAAATCGCGGAAAAAACTTGAAATATACAATTAAAGCTTTAAAGCTGAATTTATTAAGGTTTAAAACGTTCACTATTCAACAAAATTTTAAAGTTTATACCTTCTTTAAACCAAAACCAGACTTGAAGTTTAAGGCTGAAATATTTTACATTTAGTCCAAGTATTAAATGAAATTTAAGGAGCAACATTTGCCACCACTTAAATTAACAAAACTTTTAGGATATTCTTGAAGGTATTTGGTTTTTCTAAACTAGCTTTTGAAGAAACCTGTAAAAATAAACTTAGAATTCCCAATATAGTACAAGATTTAACTATAATTTTAATGAGCAATACTTTCCTGCTTTTAAACAAAACAAAACTTTTATAAATTGTGTAAATGAATTTGGTTTCTTAGAACTGAATTTTAAAGAACTATTTAAATAAAATATCCTAAAGCTGTTTGAATATGTGTAGAAGTTTTGATAAAGAAATTTTCCAATGTTTTGTTAAACATTTGTTCAAAATAATTGAAAAAGCTTTTGAGCTACGACGACTAGAAAGTAAAGGTTCGCTAAATATTAAATTTAATTAAAATTAAGGCAAAGTAAAAATTATGAATTCTTTTAAACTAAATTCTTCGTTAATGCATTCATTAGTTATCTAGTTATATTAGAAAATTTAAATTTTAAAGATTTCAAAGCAAAATATTGAAGAAAGTAATTTAGAATTTTATGAAATGCATTAAAATACTTGAATTGTTAGGCTTTATGAAATATTTGTATAATTATTAAACAATTCTTAAACATCATTAAACAAAAAATGCTCCTTAAAACAAAACCAATTTAAAATTTCTTATAGCTAATGGATTTGTTAACTGTGCTTATATATAAAAAAAGAGACAAAAGCAGCAAGTTAACAGTAATGTTGAAAAAACTAGTTAATATCAGGACTTTAACAAAAACATTTCATTGTTTTATATGACAGCAACTGAAGAATTCATTATGAAGGACAAAATTGCAAATATTGAAAAGTGAAATGCAAAACTTTAGCTGGTTTTCTAAAGTATTTTAAATTTGTTTAAATATATAAAGTTTTCCTTTAATTTAATGCGCCAGCCAAACGTGTACACCACCATTTTGTTAGGTTAATTAAAAGGAAAAAAGTTAAACCTTAAACGATGTAATAAATGTTGTTGCTGTTGTTGATTTGGCAGCAACCGAAATGTGTTTTTCTTGCTATAATTTGCCTATTAAAATAATTTTACAAAAATTTTGAAACCTTATAAGTCCCTTGGTGGAAACGGCCTTTTGGTAATTCCTGCTCCTACTTAAATATGATTTATTTCCTAATTCACTATTTCCAAGTCCTACCACTATCCTTTAAAGGTCTCTATTTTTTGTGATTTTTGTTTATTTTTTATCATTATAATTCTATTATTTTATTAATTTAAACATCTATTTTCGATCTTCATTACTTTTTTACGTGTGTATGTTAAACTACAAATTTCTTTAATTTAGTTTATTCAAAACTTAGAAGTCAAATTTAGTAAAACAAATAAATTAAATATTTGATCAATTTAGTTACATACATTCATACTTTCAGTTTTTTATTTTTTTTTTTTTGGTAATGTCTTGTATTTTAATTTTATTTTAAATTTAATAGGTTTATTACAACAAAAACTGCTTAATTTTTCTGTACTAAAAAAAAGAAAAATAAATTTTCTTGAAGGCATTAAATAAATAAAAAATTATATTTTATTAAACATTTTATTGGGATTTATAGTAAAAGGTTTTTATTTCAATTAAATGAACAATAATTTAAAGAAAATTTATGGCCATACTTAGCAGATTAACAAGTTTTAAACAGATTTACTTAAAAGCAACAAGATTTGCCATAAGAAGGTTTCGTTCCCTGGAATTTCTGTGTAAAACTTGTGCATTTGTTTAGTTTGTTAACACAAAAAAAAGTTAATAAATTTTCTGTTAAAGTTTCTTAATTTTTTTCTTATTTTATTATTATTTTCTGTTTAAACAAACAAGAGTTTTAGCTAAATGTTATTCAAATAATTAATTGAAATGAAATGAAAAAACAAACAACTTTTTAAAACTATTTAAATATAAAGAATAAAGTTTATTAAAAATATATTAATTAATTTATAAAATATTAATATAAAAAAGAAAGAAGAAATTATAGTTTTTAGTTTTCATTTATTGTTTTTAAGTTAAAAAAATACCTACACTAATTAAATAATTAATTAATAGCTATAATAATAATTAATTATTCTAATTATAATTATTACTTTGCTGAAAACTGAAGTTTAAAGAGAAAAATGTTATACAAATAAAGATGTAATGAAAAATCAATAAAAAAAAATATTTAAAAAATACATATAAACACCCAAATGTAACAATTTATTGAAGAAAACCTGCATGAAAAAGTATAGCAAAAGAATGGCACAAACAAATTAATAACAAGTGTTTATTAATTTAAGTAAACCAATTCTAAAAAACATTGTCCAAACAACACAAAATTTTAATATTTTAAATTACACAAGCCATTAATTGGTAAGTTACACTTGTTTTAAATACAATACACTTTAGTTTTATGCTTTTTATTATTATTTATTTAATAGTACTTACTATTAAAAAAAATGGTAAAATGCCGTTCCGTTTCTTTGCTTATTTTGTTGTTTTGAAGTATATGCATATGTGTATAATTGCTTTATTTGATAGTTCGGCTTCCAAAACAAAAACCTTTCCTTTTTAACCACCTTATTCCTTGGGTAGTAGTCGCAATATTCTCACTTGTCTGATTTGGTTTCGGATTATGCTAAATATTAGCCAAATACAAATACAAATATTCGGTTTTCGGCAATATTTTGACCGAAACCGAAACTTTTATAAAGGGAAAACATAGATGATGGAATTTTTAAGGTGGCACACGCTTTTAATATTCAATAGAATACAATAATTTATATTTTATTGTAAATTGTTTACTAAACGTTAAAAAATTTAAAAAAAAATGTCATTACCCCATTACCATTACAATGAAATAATTGTATCTATAAAGAGTGATTTTTTAAGAGCTTTTGGATTTGATTTGAAACATAAAATTAATTAATTTATAATTTATAAATTATTTGAGTCGATAGAATGATCTATATAATTTAATGTTTAAACGTGATTTCATGTAAATGTTGACCTCGGCTACGCCTCAAATGATGCATACGCTGAGTCCAATTTTGGCATACTCTCTCCAACATATCGGCCGTTATCTCACGAATAAATTTTTCAATATTAGCTTCCAGTGCATCAACCGTTGCGGACCGGTCCCTATACATAGCCCCACAAAAAATTGCACGATCTAGGTGGCCATTTGACCTAAAAACTTAACATAAACTTTTCACCGAAGTTGCCTCTGAATTGGGCATTTGTTTGTGACATGGGTCTTGGGAAAAAATAATTTGTTATCATCGCACGGTAGCGCTAGCGGTCCCATGATGGAACCAGCCTATAATCCACACCAAACAGTGCATTTTTCGGGATACATTGGCAGTTCCTGCAATGCTTCTGACTGGTCTTCACACCAAATTCGACAATATTGTTACGTATCCATTCAACTAAAATAGCCAAATGAGTTGCCAAATACAGTCTTGCTAAAAAAAAAAACCCCCCTTTATAATAGAATTTGAATGAAGAATTAGAATCAGTTTTTTAGGAATGGTTTATGGATTGTATTATATACATTTATTAATTCTAGCTTCAGTTATTAAAGAAGCTCTGAAGTCAACATAAATCTTTATAAAACGGATGTTTAAATAATAATAAAAATTTATGGAAACTATTCCAAAAAGTTACAAAACTTTTACTAGTATTCTTCATAAAATTTATATATGTTTTAAAATCTTTGATTTTAAAAAATTAAATATTAATTAAATTTAGGTTTGAATGAGGATTGAAAACTTAGAATGTACATACATATGTATGTACATATATACATAGTTATATTGCGAATTAAGTAATTTAAAAAATAAAACTTTTTAAACTTTCGGAATGGTTTTGTAGAATGAAATGATAACAGAAACAAGACTCCTGATGTTGAAAAGTTATTTGTCTCTAGTAAATAGGGAAATTAAAATCACTGAAAATGTCTTCCAGGCCAAAGCACACTTATATAGAAACACCTGCTACAAACAGTTTACGGAAATAGACGTAACTTCTTTGATTTGTGGGGAATATATTTCTTGTTAATTTATTATTCATTCCTCGAAATTTTAAAGAAATTAATTAGTGTGTTGTTGCTGTCGAAGTCTATGCAAATTTGTAATCAAGGCGTATTTATATATAAATTGTATGCAACAGATCAGGTGCTTATTAATTCGCTGTAAAATAATGGATGAATTATCTGTCAAACTTTGTTTTGTTTAAATTTGTTATTGAAAATAAAAAACATAGGTAATATAAAAGTATTTAAAAGCCTTAAAAAATAAAATGAACAAAAATAAATAAATTGTATGTTGTTTTGGTTTAAAAAAAAATAAGAAAATAAACGAAACAAATCTAATTTTGTTTATACATATGTATTTTAATTCACCTGGATTTTGACATGTCACATACATACATATGTACATATTAACAAAAACAAAATGATTGTTGTGTTTGGATTGTTGTATTTGTTGCCGTGTCGCCTTGGTTGTAAATGCAATAATTTAAAGTTTGATTTTTTAAAACGAAAAGTTTTTTTGGAATTTATTTAAAAACCTTCAGTTTTTTATTCAAACTAACAATTTTAATTGAAAATTTTACCAGACTGCTGGCTTTTTCACCAGAGTTCATTTAAAAGCAGCTAACTTTCCCATAGATTTAGACAAATGTCAACAGCAGATTGCTTTGAAATTCGATTCGAATTTTGAATTCAATTTGTAAAACGAAACAAATCAGAGGAGCATTTTAATTTTTTAAACGAGTTGGGAAGTAACCAACAAGGACAAAATGACCAGTTTATGTATTAGTGCATAATCTATAAGAAAATGAGGTAATTGTTCTAGTGTAAAATAAATTTTAATTACCTAACATAACAATAATTAGAAATATGTAAAGAAATTTAGTATATCCAATTCGGTAACGCACAAAGAAAATGATAATAAACAATAAAATTAATCAACAAAAATAAGCAATTAGACAATGAGATGATAATAAAGTTTATACAAAATTATTACAAATAAGTAATTTTAAATTATATATTTAAATGAGCTTATACTATAACCAACATCTATTCAAAAAATTTTATTACTTTTTGAAACAACAAATAAGACCTACAGCTTGAAAAATTAGTGAAATTTAATGAAAAAGAAATAATAAAATTTATCATTATAAAATTGTAGATAACTGAACTCATAAGCAAAATATAAAGCATACTTTTTGGAGTTTAAATAAGTAATTATAAAGCAGCCCAAATGTATGACAAAAATTATAGATGTTATTTTAAAATTAATAAAAAGACAGCATTTTATAAGACTGTAATCATTCAAAAATAATTAGCTAAAAACCAAATTGTAATTAGTTTGAACTCATATACATACATATAAAAATTATAAACAAAATTTAATCAATTAGCATTTAAGACAAAGAACATTTTCAGAACTAATCACCGAATATCAATTATTGTATTAAATTATATTAAATGTTGTTGTGTGTTCATTATAATTAAACAAAAGAAACATCGCTCAAACATATCAAATCTCATTTTAAACGGAAAAGATTTAAAAAATATAAAAAAGAAAGAATATGAATTGTTGATGTTTATAAAACAAATTTAAAGAAAAAATTTTATGCTGTATATACTATACATATATGTATACAAAACTTATAAAAATCACCCGTTAATCTTAACGTACTTATATGTGTCAATTTATCATAGTAAATTATTTCATAAATACGTACTTAGCTACATAAATGTGGGTTTCTTTTACTTTTCTCCCTAAACCACCTTCAAATCAAAAATAACTTTTCGATGTATTTAATTATTTATCTATTTATTTTTCAATATTTACATACATATGTATATGAATGAGTGGATTTTAAATTTTTTAGAAAATATTTAAATACATATTTACACAAAATTTGGAGAAAAAAAAAATACAAAATAAATTTGAAAAATATTATAAAAATCTAAAATTAAATGTTATTGCGTGATGAAAAAGTTATATACATACATACATACATATATGAAAACAAAATTATTAAATTGAAATATTGAATGTTAAACAAAATGTTAATGGTAGTTATAAGAGAATTAATAGTTATATCGGAACAAGCGTAAAATACTCTACAACACTAATTTTAAAACAGTTTTTTTTTCAAAATAAAAGAAAATATTTTTTTTTAATAAAAAAACAATTTCAACAAAGGGTTTTATGGCCCTACAGCACGGCATGATATTCAAAAAGCAACTCGTTCAAATTTGTATGAATTAAAAACGTTTTATTTAACAAAATTTTCAATATATCTGTGTTGCTGTATAGTAAACAAATTAATTAAAATTTAAGAAAGTGTACACTAATTTACACTATTTTAATTTAATACAAATTGTATTCGAAAACGAGAGGCAATATAATAGATAAATTAGCTGTATCGGTTAAGATAGCCGAGCTTTACTTGATGCCCTCACAGCAATTATCGGAAACTGAACAATAATTGAATGTTTTTGAGATTTTGAATAAGATTTTCGGATTAAGCGTTTTGTATCACATAAAATTTATAAATAAATACTTGTGTACTTGTTAAAATAAATGTTTGATGAAATAAAAGTGAACACTAAATAGATATTCATATACTTTTCCTACATTTAAACCAATTCCAAATATTGGACTTTCTAATATCATTAAGATCTTTTAAAGTCACTCATTTTCAGCATGATACCAGATTTATGACTTTGTCAATAAGCAAAATATTTCTTGAGCAGCACTATCTTGCAATGTGTTTGAATAGAATCTATTGATTGCATCGACAAAAAGATTCTGTGTATGAAAGTAATGGCATAATCGAATTCTACTTTTGGTCAGAAATAAATGAACTTCATCAATTGAGTTTTATTTGAAATTTGTTATATATATCCTAATTGGAAAACTCCATATTTTCAAAAACCGGCATTTAGCGTAAAAAATGTTTTTTTTTTTGCAAGCCAGAAAATACTTTAAATGTAATAAAAGAATTTGAATATGATGTGAAAGAAATTGAAGAACTGGAAAATTCTTTAAAAAAAATTAGGATTATACCAGAAGAAAAATTTTGATAGAACCAATCAATTTTGGATCGAGGTGCATCACTTCAAGAATTCGGTTAATGAGAAACCTTTTCAAAAATTGTCATTGTTTGTCTTAAAATTATTATCATATCCATACTCCAAAGCTAGAGCATTCAGTGCTATGAATTTTTTCAAGAATAAAATTAGAAACCGTATGGCTTTAAATACTGTTAACAGCTTATTTCATATAAAATATGGCTTACAAAGGTGTAGGACATGCTGTTCAAGTTACGATTTGCCAGCAAGTGTGTTTGTAAAAATAAATTCAATTGAAACATATAAAAGGTCAAAATATTATATAAAAACACACATATGGCCAGAAGATAAGAAAATTTAACACTTTTTGAAAATGACTTCATATTTTTAATTCTACTTATTGAAATGATACATATATTGTAATGTAAATATTTGTATACAATTTTTAAGCAAACATTAATATGTAAATTTAATTTGTTTAATATAAATGAGTTGTAGTACAAAAATAAATAATAAATGGATTTAAAACAGAATAATCTTTGATTTTTAAGTTTAGCACTTTTTAGCTCTTTTTGACTGCTCGGTCGGCACGTTTTGCCATTGAATAGTTGGCATCTCTGGCAAGATGTAACCAATTTTTTTTTTCTTGGACCAGCACTCAGGGGATGACCCCTACTTATGCAATGCATTGTGTTGGAACTAGGAAAATAGGTTATGGGAGGGAGGATAGCGGGAGTAGTGTTTGTGAACATTTGACTTGAATTTTCCTATATTGAAAGTGGCAGGGAATACTTCTGCTGGGAGTTTGTTCCACATACTGACAGTACGGCTAAAGAACGAATTTTCCCTGTAGTGTGTTGTGCGATCCACTGTCCAGCCGACCACAAAAGGATGTTACTTTTAATATATTTTACTTACTTTATTTCATAAAAAGTCTTTCATTTCCAATTAAAACCAACTTAAAAGTTTTCTTAGAAATTTTTATTGTTTTTTTTTTTTTGTTTTAAGAATTTCATTACATTATTTTTATATAATTTTTTATTAATATCATAATTTGTTTGTTTATACCATTTAAGTCACAAGCTATTCTTTTTTTTTAATTAAATGATAAAATGTTAGGAATAATAAATAAAAGTTTAATATGATTTAAAATTATTATATTTTTGATTTAAAATACATATGTAAGTTTAAAGAGTAGGTTTGAAGTGTGCTTTTAGACAAATTTTTCATACAAAATTTTCTTAACCCATTACTGGCCATTGTACCTGCACAGGTACAGAAAAACACTCATATTTGACTTGCCATAAATCCAATAAGAAATTACTTTTTTCATTGTTTATTTTGATTTTGTGTTATGTGTACTCTTTTTAATAAAAGCAAATTGAAAATATAGCGGCAGCTAATAACGGTACTTCGAAATTTGCTTTGTTTTGTTAGGCCTCTAACAAGTTTTCTTATTTTGTGTAGGTCAGTGATTGTTTGACTCTGTGAAAAGTGTACAGCATTACAATTAAAATAGTTTGCACTTGATTTGCAAATAAAAAGGCTTGTGCTTTTGTTATTAAAAAAAAAAAATTATAAAATAGTGATTTTTCAAGTAAAACGTAAGTTTGAAAAACAGTGTACTCGCTTGGGTACAGTGGCTAATAACGTATATATTTTTATTAGATTTTTTATATTACATTTTACAAGAATTTTTCGGATTCACATGGCGTTTGAAGGTATCAACCCATCGATGTTTTATGGAAGAAGATTTAATAATCTAGATAGCGCTTTGGATTTTGTGGAAGGAGCTTCAAATCATGATTCTTTTGATTTTGCGTATATTCCACCAGATGCAGACGTCAACACAGATGAGGAGGACGGTGATGTTGAGGATATTATCGCTAACAACATGCTGGAAACCACTTTGCGAAAAGAATTGAAAAACCATTACGCTGTCGTCAATGCCACAACCGAATAAGATGGAGTTGTGAACTTTGCGACGTGGCTTTGTGTGTAGAAAAAGAGTGCTTCAAAATTATTCATACAAAAAAATAGCATAAATTAATATATGCATTAAGCCATTGTACCTGCTTGGGTACAGTCTCAAAAACCGTTAAAATTCACTTTTTATTTTATTTTTTCATATTTTTTAAGTTCTTTATGTTCCTTTCATTAATAATAAATAAACAGAATTCATGATTTTTAATTTTAAAGACTGTTGGCTTTTAATGGGTTAAAGTACATTTAAAGTCTACTTTAATTTTTTATGAATAAGGGCATATGCCCTATTAGGAAAGATAAGAATGAAAACCGATATTCAATATGAAAATAACAATTTTTAAAAACACAAATTCTCTACTGCTAAATGGAGATGTAAATGAAATTAGATGGCAATTGTAAGGACCAATTTTGAATACAAAAATTCTCAAATTATCACACACTGTAAAAAATATTCGTCATACCCCAAAAGACTATTACGGAAATGCGAATGGGTGCATATGGTAGACAACATGAATTGCGATCAGAAACGAATAAAAAACCAACAGACAAATAACGTATTGAAAACGTATGTCGAAAATAAACAATATTTATGTCAACGTAAAGACATAAAAAACGTATAACACTTCAGTTGATCTATTTTTATTCACAAAAAAATATATATATAAATTTAAAAAAAAAAATAAAATCAGACATACAATGAAAGAAAACACACGAGAGAGCATTATTATTATTTATGTGTTCACATTTTGATTTATTCAAAATGATAAAATACACCACATAATAAATCCATCAGTTTAGTTGTGCTGTGTACCACGTGTAGTGCGAAAGATTTGATTTCAAATTTCTATTCTGTGTGCGTAAAATTGAAAACCTTTAATAAATTTATTTTTTACAACAAAATAAAAAAATAGTGATTTGTAATTTCCATATGCGAGATTAAATAAAATAATAAAACTGATAATCCTAAAACTTTTAATTTATTCGAAATATATTGAAATCGTTTTGAAAGAAGTATCTAAATTAAACGAAGCTACATATACATTTTTGAGTTTATAAATTTGCAAAAACAATTAAAAGAAACTACATATAATTAAAATAGTGTAACTGTTAAATCAGGTTGTGAATTTTTAACCAGTGTTTGTAATTTGTTATAAACTTTGTTTCGTCTAAATTATTTAACACTTTAAAAATGTGTTTACATATTAATTGGTTTTATTTAGAAATAGCTAAGATTTTATAAATTTATTTCCAGTGTGTGAAAACTATTGCAGTATAGAAAATACAAGGTCCAAAGGTCCTGATAGGAACACTACAAATATTTTAGAAGCCTCAAATTGAGCTATATATACTTTTCCAAGCTTCTAAATGAAAGTCACATAAATTAGCCAGAAGAGAAAATTATATTAAGGAGTGTTTAGAATAAACGTTTCATCGTTTCATAATCTTTTCACGTACTTATAAATATGATTAAACATCTTGTAATAAAATCGATCGCTACTGCAAGCATTTATTGGGAAAAAGTTCGATTCTATAATTTTTAGACATATTGAAAAGGCCAAAAACTTCTAAATGAAAGTTTTAATGTTGCACATAAAGTAGTCAGAACAGAAAATTATATTAAGGAATGTTTAGAACAGGGGTTTCCATTTCATAGCTCAATTGAGCCTACCACTACCAAGACATATTTTTATGCTCTTCAATTCAGTCGTCGATGTGACTTCGACAAGTGCACATGTCTGGCGGATGCTATGTTATTTTTTTCAAGTTAACAGATGATGACACTCAAAAAATATTGTGCGATCAAAAATGCTTTTGGTAACATACATAGCAAATTATAAAATATGTATATTACTAACATTTTTTTGCGGCTTTAAATAAATACATTCTCTCAATTTTATTACTCTCTCGTACTCACTAATACATAAACAAAAAATTTTTGGAAGCCCCTGGTTTAGAATAAAAGTTGCATAGTGTCATAATCTATTTACATACTATAGATCTGATTAGACATCTTGTTATAATATCGATCGCTTCCGCAAGCATTGATTAAGAAAAGTTCATAAATTCCAAAATTGTTGGACATAAAGTAGAGGTTGCAAAATTTAAAGATATTACTGCTATTATTATTATTATTATTAAAAACTTTACAAAGTAGAACAGCCAATATTGTTTTCGATAATCGACACAGATCGAAACATTAGCAATAAAATCATTTGTTTTGAAATCATAAGATATTGAACTTATCTTAGTTTAGGTTAAGTTTGTAAATTTGTATTAAACATTGTTATAGATGTTTTTTTTAACTAAGATAGCCGGTCAAATTTACGTTATTAGATCAGTGATCAGCACTAGGGTGTCCATACGCTTAATGATCGTTTAAAAAATCGAAAAATTCGTAGAATTTCACAATTACCATTTTCGAATAACGAATAATTCGATTAATTTGAATAAGAATAATCGTTTCTGGTAAAAATTTTCCATAATTTGATAAGTAAAAATTCATAATTTAACACTATTGCGTTTTAATTTGTTTGATAAACTAATAAATAGAATAAAGTTATTTATGTATAGGTATATACATAAATTCATTTATAATTTATTATTTAAAATTTTTTTCTATAATGACATTTTAAATTTGAGGAGTCTAAACATTTGCTACAATACGAAATTAAATTAATTGCAATTAATTATTAAATATTTTAATTATAAACGAAAGCCGATATTTTGGTCCGCATTTTGGCGAAATATTATACTAACTACTCTATATATTTGCCCCTCATTGACAGCTTCTAAGGAAGTGATATTAAAAGTGATAGCACACAAAATATTTATATATTGTATAATATGGGATAAACCATATATTAAATGCAGTAAGAAGCTTTTGCACACAAATTAAAATACCTATAATATACATGATAAATAAAAAAATAATGGGTCGAATTATTCATTCCGTTCCGCGATTGCGGAAAGAAATTTTTTGTGCGGAAGCATAATTTGAAATTATTCATTCCGTTGCTGCGGTATTTTTCCGTTTTGCGGTATCATATCTACACAGAGAGTATTGCAGCATGCCGTAGGTATGAATTTTACATATCGATCGATATTTCTTTCCGCTTAGTTTTCCTTTCTGTGCGGAATCAATAATACCACCCAATAATAGAAATGGAATCATAATGGTTTCAATACACACTCGTTTTTAATTGAACCAATACATATCATCATTAGAACCTAACATTAGGTGGTGGTGAATGAGATGATGAATATGTGTCAAAAATGACATTTAAGATGACATTGATTGATGATCATAACGTAAAAATAGACAAAATTTATATAAGTTTTATAACTAAAGGTGACTTTAGACCGAAGGCCAGAGGTGAGCAAAAACATACTATGATATTTATATTTGTGTTGGGTAAGCAGCAGAGAGCTTTGTGTATTAAGAGAAAAAATTATAAACATTTAATAAATTGCGTAACGACCCCTTGCTTGTACAAGTGCTCACCAGCAACGCAAAGTATACAGAGGTGACAATTTTTACCTTTCAAAAAGTCAAAATCAGCTTT
The DNA here is from genome assembly GCA_916048285.2 of Bellardia pandia. NCBI lineage: Eukaryota > Metazoa > Arthropoda > Insecta > Diptera > Calliphoridae > Bellardia > Bellardia pandia. The sequence continues at coordinate 18,736,080 of OU696532.1, read as the reverse complement.
CTAGGGCAGTTCTCATAGAAAAAGAAAGGTATATTGAGCAACAAGAAGCTTATAGTGTACGTGTGTCAACGTAGCGTAAGCAAAATTTTGTAGCCAAACACATGTGTTGGGAAATTTAAATTTGGCCCTTGAATGCTTTAGACGAAACTATTTTGTTTAATTAAACATTTTTAAGTTATTCGATTAATTCAATTAAAATTAAATTTTAGATCAAATTATTCATTAAAATTAATTAAAATGTTTTATTTGAATTATTTGTTTTATTCCAACAAAAGAAAACTCGAATAATTTGGTTACCCTAGGTCAGCACTCATAGCCACCTGGGCCCAGAAACATGATCAGTTATTTAGCTAAAAACAACACAAAATGTTACCGTAATTTATAAAAATTATAAAAGAAATACAAAAATTATAATCAAGAGCAGGACGAATTCCTATATAAAATTTATGTAGAAAATGGTTTCATAATTCATGTTCAGATATTTGTTACAATAAAAGTGTTACAATCCGTGTGATCATTAAAATCTCACTATTTACTTTGCTCTTTACACATAGGTCTGAATTTATATTAATTTACAATTAGTGTTTTTAGTACCTTTTTACAGTAACTAAAACATGTAGCAGAATCTAACAGTTAGAACAAATTTACTTAAAAGTTTTAATAAAAATGTTGCATTTTAAAATACATTTAACAATTTGCCTAATGTATCTGATAATAAATAATAAAATTGTGGCGCGACCAATTCCAGAGATAACGGAAACGAGAACTATACCAGAAACTCAAATACCCAAGGGTAAAGTTAATTTCAATTAATTATTTAAAAAACAATGTATTCAAAATCTCTAAAATGTCTACCAACCGCACAAATCCTAGATTTTTCCTCATCAGCTAACGAAGAACCAAAACCCAGTGAAGTTCAAAAAGCAGTATGCACGGTAATCTCTGGCGATGTTCGGGCCAGTGCAGAGGCCTTTACCACTAGAGAACTGAAAGGAGTATGTGGTTCAACTGAAATGCTAAACTCATTTAGAGATTTAGAGCAAAAATTGGGCCAAGAATTGCTGGATATAAGGAAACTGGTAACAGAACTACATCAACAGTTTGTTATAAAGAATGCTAAAGAAGAACAAAATCTTACCGAAAGTTCAGAAGAACCAGTAACATCAGCTGGAGGGAGCGTAACATCCGGCATATATAAAATTCAACCAATTCCAGTAGAAAACAGACAGCAAAAGGCCAATGAAATAGGTAAAAACTATTATCAAACACCGAAATTAAAGTCTTTGCCAGCGAAAAATTCCGCTGCCTTAAATACACCCGTAAGGCAGCAAGAAGTAACAAAATACAATAATACTCTGATAACAAATAAAGATGTTAAAGTCTATACTTATTACTGGAGAATGGAGAATTTTACTCAAAGCATTAAAAATGCTAACAGTTTAAGCATGGAAAGTCCCATATTCTCCATTAGAGGTAAGAATCGACAGAAAATGTATGTATTTAGAAATTAAACGTAATTATAATCATAATAAATTTTAGGTAAAGCTTTCAAAATCAAAGCCTATTTTCAACATTTGCACCGTGATTTTCTTTATCTGCAACTAGAAGACTACTCTTCGGCTGCCCAGTTAAATTTGGGCAACAGTATTATTTTAGATACTGGCGGCCTATTTAAGGAAATAAATAGTGACAATTTTAAATATAAAATGTCCATATTGGATCAGGTATTTTAAGTTTAGTTTATTTTAACATGAAAAATGTTTGTATTAATGTTACTATCTTTTTTTTAAATTTTAGAATAAGAAACGTTCTTCCGATTTGGTTTCCCAAGAATTTGACAATCATGGCAGTGGATTTTTGATACCAAATAGTGCTTTAATTGATAGTACTTTTATTAAAGATGATTCTTTGTTAATACAAATATTTTTATATGTATAATATGTGTTAATAACTTTTATAAAGAAGTTTTAAAAAATAAGATGCATTTTTAGATTTCTACAATAAATGGAACAATAAACATTACTTCGAATTTAGATTAAAGAGATTCCTTGCAAAAATCCAGGCAACATTAGGTTTGAAATAGGAATGCCAATAGCTCTTTTATGTTCTGTTATTAAAATTGCTAAAGAATGTGTATGTCAAAAAAATTAGATAAAAAGAATTATGGTGGATTATATGGATCTGTTGCTAAAATAATAATTTTCCCGGGATTTGTTTTAAAACAGCCCGAGATTCTTCGGGATTAATAAAAACAGAAAATTAGCATTTCAGTCAAAGACCCTTGTACATATGTATGTATGTACATACGAGTATGTACAAGGCGCATTAATAAATACAACAATCCAAAAAACAAGCATTTCGTTTGTATGTGAAATGCTATATTTAATTTTAATTAATTTGATTTGTTTCATTTATTTTCACAGTTTTTTTTAACCATTACAACACACAATTTATTTTTATTAATTTAACTTTTTCAGACTATTAAATAATTTTATTCTCTTTGCTTTTTATTTTAAATAGCAAATGTAAAGAAAACAAAACAGTCTGACAGATGATACATTATTTTACAGCGAATTAATAATCAGCTGATCTGTTGCATACACCTTATTAATACGCCTTAAATCTAATATTTCAATGTACCTAATGTTATTATATTTCTAATTTATTAATGGTTTATAAAATTTTGTCTGCAAAAAACAAAATTGGGCTTATAAACCTTTAATAAATTTAAAAATTATAGCTAATAAGAATAGAAATAGAAAATATTTATTTTCAAACATATTTCAATTTAATATAAGTTTCTTTTTTGGAATAAATAGTTTTTAATAACCATTTGTTTGATATGAAACAAAAAACCTGAAAAATCTCAGTATTTACATTATTAAAATCCCAAATCCCGAGATTTGCAAAACCAGTCCCGTTTTTTAAATAAGCTCACCATAATTTTAAAGCATATTAAACTTTTATATACAAGGTGGCGCAAAAGTAATCCTCCTATCAAAAAATGCTATAAATTTTGCGAGGCCCCTAATGTCAGTTCTGTTTTGACATTTGTGTAGTAAACACATGCGAAATACACGTTAATAAACAATGTTACGCTACACTGCTCCAGAACGCGGACATTAGGGGCCTCGCAAAATTTATAGCATTTTCTGTTAGGAGGATTACTTTTGCGCCACCTTGTACTATTAATTTTTAAATATTTCTTGTATATAAATTGAATTTAAATTCCTTAATAAAATTATAAATAATAATATATAATTTTTTTAATATATGCACTTAAAAAGTATATCAGAACATTTTCAAATAATATCAAATAATTTAATTGGTTTTCTTTTTTGTTGGTAATATTTATGTAATAATTTTTTTAATTTAGATAAATTTAATAAATGTGTTAAATGATCAGGTAACAAATATAAAAATTACAAATACATTTTACATAAATATTGAGGCAATTTTGTTTTATTTTAATTTTCTTTTGTTTGTTATTTTACTTTGTTTTTTTAATTTTAGTTTTTTTTTTATATTTTATGCAGGTATGACTAAATATGTTTGTGAAAAATTTTTAAATAAATAATTATTAATTAATTTAATATAATGTAAATATAAATATTGAATTGCATATATATACTATAGGTTTATAAATTATTGCGCAAGCTTACATCACATTTTAAATAAATTTAGTTTTCTTTTTCAAAATAATTGTTTTAAATAATGTTATTTAAACAAATATATAAATCTTTTAAATTAATATATTTTAATCATAGTTTATCTTAGTTCGTATAAATACTAAAATGAATCTGTAATTAAGTCTCAAATAAGTTAAACAAAATTACAATTTAACAGTTGTAAGTGTTAAAATCTTTAAGTTTGAGAGTTTTGTTATATAATTGGGCTAAATAATTTTTGCTTTTTTTGAAATATAATGCTTATTAATGTTTTTTTACTCGAAGTTTTGTATACATACATGTATGTATGTATATATGTATTTGGTCTAGTATGATCTGTAAGTTTTGTAATAATCTGTTCTGATTTGATAATCTTGTTATTGACTTTCAACATTAAGATAAATTATCGCCCATGTTCTGAAAAACGCAGCGTTTTCAAATCGCATACAGACCTATTTTGAAATCGCTACGATTTGCTAGCGTTTTGCCATTTTTCGAAACTATGTTCGAACGATAAAAACAGATGTTTTGTCATAAAATAACGTAAACAAATAAATAAATTTAAAATTAAAATGTATAAGGCCGCGTTTTCACTATGTCATTTTTGTTGTCAAATTGTTGGCAATTGTATGAAAACGGGTTGTCATATGGCGTCATCTATGTTTGCAATGATGATTGCAAAAAAATTGTAAAAGCTTTTAAATATGAAATTTTAAAGGCGAAAGATCAGAAGAACTAGTGGTAATGAGAATCTGAAGATTATGTAAATTTTCCACCTCCATCATTCCATGGTTTTTTCTCACCGAAAAACGTAATATTGAAACCAACGAAGTCAAAAATTCCTAATGCACAGTGCAATCAGGAGATGTTTGATCAGTGCGAAGGCCTTTACCACAAGGGAACAAAGTGATTTGAAATTCTGTAACACTAAGGACATAATCTATAAATATCAACTGTTGGTAGCATGACTTTAACACGCCCAATACTTAGACTTCAATTATTAAAACCTAAAACAAATCAGCAAGGAGTCTTGGGTTGCCCTACATTGACCTGCAGGAGCTATCATAATCAAGAGGAGAATTAAAGTATTTTAAAATTTTTTTGTCATTGGCCGATACTAGAAAATCTAAGTTTCGGTTTAGAAATTTATATAAAAATTTTACTTTGTGATTTTGTTCATCTAAAACGGGAAGACTACTCTGTAGCTCCTCAAAAGCATAGTATTGGCAATGTTGTTCACATGGGATAAATTGTTCGCTGTGTTCTTCCAATTGTTAAGTATGCATTTTAAATAGAATTTGTATGTACATATTGGATATTCGATTAATTTCGTGTAAAAGTGAATATTAAAATATTTAGATTATTTAGAACATAAAATGTAATTTTTACTAGATTTCAGTTTTGTCTCGAAAATTTTAATTAAAGTAATAAATATATGCTTAATAAAAAAAACGATTTTAATAATTTTTGAAATTTAAAGCCTTTGTTTAGATTTGATGTTTATGAAGCCCATCGTTTTCGAAGACCAAGAATAAAACGTCGGCAAAATAACGGACACAAATTTGTTCATGTTCTTCTGTGTGGGGAGAACGTGTTGATGTTCATGTTCATAATTTTTTGTTTTTTGTAATTTATTAAAATAACGATCTTTTTGTGTAATATAGTTTTGCGAACAAATGTTCTGACAACGTTGTTTGAACAAGAACATAATATTAACAAGAGTTGTCCACAAGCGAGAAATTCATCTGCGGACAAGAAATTGTTCGCTTAATAAAGTGCTGCAGATTTTTTACGGTATTGCAAATACATATACATACATATATAAACTCCATTTAAATGCATGTATAGTTGCAACATTAAGAACTAATGCTTTTGGCTAAAGCCTCTTTTTCCAATTATATAAAAAAACTCTCTTAACAAAATGTAAAATAAATTTTAACCACTCTTAAGGTTTTAAGCATATTTGTTTTTTTTTTTTTCTTTTTCCCAGTAAATTTTATTTGTATTTTTCATGATTTTAAGGTTTAATAAATAGGTTTCTGAATACGTATTAATAATTATGTTGGTAGTTATATATATATTTTATTTTATCATGTTATTATTTATTTCAGTTTAATTCTTTGTAATTGAACATGTTTTATATTTTTTATGTTTAATTCATTAGTTTACGATTAAAGTTTATAGTCAGACTTTAGGAAGAAAAAATAAAAAGCTTTATAAAAAATAAAATAAAAAAAACTTGAGAATTACAATAAACGCTTTGTGTTTGTTTTTATAAAAATAAAATCAAGTCTTTCTTTAAGGTAGTTAGAGAAAAATTATGTTAAAATAAATTATATATTTATGTTTTAAAGAGAGGTTTTTTAAATTAAAATAAAAACTTTAGTTTATTTTCATTATATAACGGCAGGATTTCTATAGCATGTTTTAGGTTAAAAATTTTTTTTAGTTTTAATAAATTTTTTCTTAAATGCATTTGAATGGAATGATTTGTTTTTGTTTTATATAATTTTCAAATTAAAATATGTTTGTCTTATTAGGGAATGTATAAGTAACTGACTGGTATTTTTAGTAAGTTTTTTCTTTAGTACTACATAGAATAAAATACTAAACTACATATTCATCATAACAAATTTGGAAAAGATTTGAAGATAAGCTACAATGTTTAAGTAATATCAAGGAGAAATTGTGTGTTCTAACCATACTTTTAAAATAAACAATTTTGAGGACAATTATTAAAAAAGTTATTATTATTTAGAAAATTATTTAGTTTAAATGAGAATTATTCCTCTTACGAGTATTAATCAACAAATTTCAAAAAAAATTTAATCGAAGTTGCCTTCAAGTTAAATATACAATTTATTTGAAAATAAATTGTATACACTACATTTATTTTCAAATAAATTGTATATTTAACTTGAAGGCAACTTCGATTAAATTTTTTTTGAAATTTGTTGATTAATACTCGTAAGAGGAATAATTCTCATTTAAGTTATAATAAAAAAAGGTTAAATATACAAAGTTTGAAAATGAAACACTATGACACAAAGAATGCTGATGACGGCTTTAGCAGGCCAGAAAATGCATTACATTTTGCTAGTGTCTTTGAATATTTTTGTATGATTTTACATTTATGCTTTCCAACGGAAAGCTATGTGAAATATATAACAGAAATATTCAAAAATAAATGTAGTGTATACAATTTATTTTCAAATAAATTGTATATTTAACTTGAAGGCAACTTCGATTAAATTTTTTTTGAAATTTGTTGATTAATACTCGTAAGAGGAATAATTCTCATTTAAGTTATAATAAAAAAAGGTTAAATATACAAAGTTTGAAAATGAAACACTATGACACAAAGAATGCTGATGACGGCTTTAGCAGGCCAGAAAATGCATTACATTTTGCTAGTGTCTTTGAATATTTTTGTATGATTTTACATTTATGCTTTCCAACGGAAAGCTATGTGAAATATATAACAGAAATATTCAAAAATAAATGTAGTGTATACAATTTATTTTCAAATAAATTGTATATTTAACTTGAAGGCAACTTCGATTAAATTTTTTTTGAAATTTGAAAATTATTTAGACAACAGCTATAGTTTTTTTGGGCCGATTGCCTTAAAGGAATAAATAAATTAAAGGAATAAAATAATTAATAGCAAATGTACTTAATATACAATGGTGGCCATATAATTAAAACATCAACAATCTCGTCCAAATTAAAATTTTTAATGTTTCTTTTGCAATTTTAACGGTACTTATCCGCAATAAATAAAACATTTTCAACTTTAATATTAGTTTTATAATGTGTGTGAATATAAATTTGAATTTAACTAGCACAGACAAAAACCACATTTTTAAAAATTGATAACGTTACAATCAACAGACCACCGTTAAGCACTTAAGTCATATTACTTGAATTTTTGAAAAACGTAACTTTTAGGATGAAATTATCTAGAATTTGGAGAAAATATGGAATTGCACACGTATCCCATTATATACAGTGGGTAGTTTAAAGTAGTAGTAGTCTTATTTAGGACTATTTGCACTACCCTCTTTAAATTTCTAATTTGCTCCGTTACTCCAGTGAAAAAGTATACAACGCCATCAATCATTTAAATATATAAGTTAATTTAATATTGAATGTTATTAACTTTTTTACTATGTTGTTGTTGTTGTAACATCAGTAATTGTCATTAAATTGAGTTGACAGCCCTTGGCCGAGTGATCTCGGGTCATTCCGGTGCGTAGAACCGGCTGTCGTGGGAATGACTTTTTTACTATCAAAGAGTCCGGTTACTTTTTAAAATTAACCTTCTTTTAGTTTAGCAAACATTGTGGTTTATTTTCAAAAATTTTCAGAGTAACTATGGACCATAATTTTGTTCTTTTGTTATTGATTTAAAAGGAATAAAGTTAGTAAAAAATATATCTATCACTTAAGCTCTAATGACTAAATAGACAAGAATATGAAATCTTTAAAATATAAAAGCAACAAAACCTCGATTTTAAACATAAATTTGTACCAGTTAACAGGGGGAAATTATTTAAAAACCAACAAATTTAAAAATCAAATCAAAGCTAAATCTATTAAAGTTTTATTAAATAAAACTTAATTTATAAAAATTAAATAAATTAAAAAATAGTTTAAAAATTTTAGAAATATTTTAATTACAATTAGTTGGAAATTTGAAAATTATTTCAAAAGTGTGTATAAAAAAAAAACGGCAACCCAATATTTAATTTCGTTCTAATTTGTTAAAATAAAAATCAAGGTCATGTCTAGAAATTAAAAATAATTTAAGTAAACAATAATAATAAATAAAAGTATGTACTGGTAATATTGAATAAAAACGAAAACAACTATTCAAATATTTACACTAGAACTAGGAAGAGGAAACGTACTTCTACATTTTAAGTTCAAAATTTCAAATAAACAAATAGGAAAAATAAATAAATTTGAAAAAAAAACATCCGCGCACACACAGTTATGGTGTAAAATATATGTATGTACCTATATATACATATATAAATAAAAGACATATTTAAAATATCACTTTTTCTTTTTCTTAACGAAACTCGCTCGTTACAATGCTTCAAACAACAGAAAGTATGAATAAAACCAAAACCAAAAGTAAATTTTTTAAATTAACAACTAAATGTATTTCTGCTTCTGTTTCTGCTTTATCTGTATCTTTAATGAACACTTTCTTACTCGATACCAAAAGTATTTGTTTCTTCGACAGCTAATAATAATTTTTCATAGAGTAATTCCGGTGTAGGATATGGTGGTAAATCTAAACGATTAAAACAGGTATGAGCTCTGGGCAAAGCATTCGGTTTACCCCATTTTTCAATGCAAAATCTCCGGGGTCCGGTGGAACCCCTGAGAGCGGCAAAACCTTCATAGGGTATACTAGAGGTGCCGGTGACAAACTGCAATAGACGTAGTCTTTGTTCATTCGTAAATTTCTCAATCACCTGCCAAAACCATATGATGACTTGGTGATTGTCATGATAGCCGGAACGGTATTCGGTGTTAAGGCGCCAATCGTTAATGTCGATTTCAGCCGTACCAGCTATAACTAATTCCAATTCACGGGCATCGAATACCGAAACCAAACGCGAATCAACGACTTCATAGAAGCCACGTACTAACGATTCCGTTTGCTCTTGCACACCTCGTTCCAGACGCCATTTTATCATGCGTTCGAGGTATTCTTTTTTATTCTTCTCATTGACTATTATATTTTTGCCACCCGGCTTAAGTTCTCTTTCCACTACACGACCCAATAGCTCCTCCGTTACACAGAATGTTAAGCCCAAGTCTATGCCGGTTCCAATGTCATTATCACGTATCCATTGTAATGACTGATGAAATTCATTGTCTAATGATTCTAAATCACTTAAAGCTACGGGAAGTCTTAATAAAGCTTTATAAAATGGTCGTGTGAAAAATGCATCCAATAGATATTGATGGACTAAGGCCAGGCCTAAAACACGACCGCTGAAGCGGAACCAATCGTGACAGTTGTCCACGAAGGCCGATAACGGCGACACTTGCACGGTGTAAGTATCATTGGCGGAATATTCAAAGAGGCCGTAATAGGGATTGAATAGTTCACGCGATAATAAAAAGAAAAATTCTCTGGAAAAAGGGGAAATAAAGTAAAAAGCAAATCATGTAATATTAACATTTGTCGATTTAAATTCTTAGAATATTGTGTAATCATTTAGAAAATATTATCCAAATTTAGAAAAACTTAATTAGTGATTTTATTTGCACTTACCTAGATGGTCCTCCATAATCGAGACCCTCTTCAGTGTCCCATAAGACCGCCAAACGCCCTCTTTGTAAGTCTTTTTTATTGGCTGACATAATACGACGAAATGCATCTTCCAGCAAATGTGTACGACGTATTTGTAATCTATAAAAGATTTATTAATAACATTACATTATACAGTAGCTCTCAGCTTATTTCAACCAACTTGAATTAAAATATTAACTGGCTATAACTTATATGAACTTTATCAATTTTGATTTATAGGTAAACTAAATTATAAAGAATGTATAAAACATAAGTCCGAAAATATGTGGCTTAGGTAATACAAAACAGAAAAAGTAAATATAGTGTAAATTCTATCGTCACACCTTATTTCAACCAAATATTTTTCCGAACTGCTAAATTAGCATCACTCCTCAAGTAAATTTTTAAGAGCATAATTTGTAGTGCGGTTGCTTCAGTTAAGAGGTTCATATTTCATAGTGCAAATTTCTACAATGAGACGACGTGCTACAGTACAGAGAGAGTTGTTTATTAGCCATTTTTAAAACGGCCACTCGCGCCGAAAAATTGCTGAAATGGTTTGTCTAAGTGATTCAACAGTCCAAAGCATAATATCTCATAAATCATCTATCTATTTTTATTTTGAAATTATACGCACTTTATATTCTTAACAGAAGCTGGTTGAAATAAGCTGTGAGCCACTGTATTAAATAGAAATTCTTTATAACTTACTTTAATTTATGTGGTCCTTGACCGTAACCCTTTGACTCCAACTTTCTATAAAAACATCTTAATTTTGCTTCAAAATCACGTCGAAATGGTGGTGGAGCACGCTGTAGCATGCGTGAATTGAGTACGGGTGAACCCTGAGGACTTCGTTCTTCTATGGGTACATAGCTCATAATCTCTTGTTCGAATAGACTGCAAATAGTATAAATAATAAAGACAAATTAATAAATTGAAAAAAAAAATCACAAATTTAATGAATACATATATTTAATTAAATATATAAACATATTTTTAAACATTATTTCTACTATAAATAAAAAGTTATATTCCCACTCTTATGTCCACTGTGTTTTCCTATTTTCGGATGTGTAACTACAGTAAATTATATGAATTTAGCTTAAAGCCTATTTTAAGAATTATTAGATGAACTATATGCTAGGAACACAACTGGAACAAATGACGAAAAACACATTTGTGTTTATGAAAATAATTATGCTCGTATACACAATAATGGCGTCGGCTGAATTTGTTTTTTACTTTATATAATTTAAAATATATATATAAAATATTTAGTTCGTTTATTTGACCTTTTTCAATATTTAATAGTTTCTTTTTACAAGCAATAAGGTCACTTGAATTTAATATAAAAATATTTAATTTATTTATATATATTTTTATTTCCAATATTTCGCTATCACAATGGATAGCTTCTTCAGGGATAATACAAGTTTTGAATTATAATCAATATGGTCACACAAATATTAAGCAACATAAAATATACTAAATAACAGCTGTCAATTGTAACAGCTATATTTTTTTTCGTCGTTATTTTGTTTCATACGACGAATTGACACAGAGAATTGTCACTAATTCGTCGTCTTAGCGAAATTCGACGTTCGTCCCAGTTGTGTTCCCAGCAATAGTTTCAAAAAATAGAGATAAAAAACTACCCACCTTTAATTTTCTACATTTTTAACTTATTTAAAAAACATTTCAATTTCTACAAACTATTTTTTTGGTTGCAGTTACAAAATATTTATTAAGGCAAGCAAAATTCGTTTGTTTTATTCATATTTTCAATTGCTGTGCTATAGCTGACAAAACTTACTAAATTCAACTGCTTTTGTGTCATTTTTCTGCTGCATGTTTAAAATATTATTTTTATCATTTATTCCATTATTTAGGAAAATGAAATCATTACTATGATGTAAATATTAAAATTTAACGTGTTTTTGTTATATTTTTTATGACAAGTCAGTACATTGGTGACACATCATGCAGTTTATATTTGTTCAGAATTTTATTATTCAAGGACTTTAAATTATGTATATGTTTATTTATATGTATATAATATGTTTATTTACGTGCTATTTAATAATACTGTACAAAAATTGCATGTAAAGGAAAATAAATGTAGTCCATTAGTGGAGTAAAACCTTCAAAGGGATTTGGAAATTTAATTTCAGTTTTATTAATTAAAAGATAATAGAGCAATGCTTCAAACTAAAATTAAAAACAATCGCACGACAATTGGATTCCGGTACTACCCAAGTTACACTCAGCTAAATATAGTCAATTTAGCGACAACTATATCAGTCGAAAGTTTCGTTTCAGGGAAAAACTTTCAAAGAAAGCAGAACTGTAATAACAACAACAAACGCAGTCGTTGGCAGATGTTTAGCGGATTTCGGGCAACTGGCAAGAAAATGTCAAAGGTCCAACGTATATAAATTATGTCCTTATTCCGTTGAAATATTACATAAGAAATTATAAAGCGAACACGGTATGTCTATCTAGTGAAGACAATCAATATAGGAAATTAATATGGCAGAGTGACATGGATGTAGACATATGTACGAGTATATACCTACTTGCAGGAATTTGTGATAAGGATGTATTTCAGGACTCCGAAACGTAACGTTCTTGAGCTTGAAATAGCAGCAATTAAAAGATATAACAACATATCGGGCAGAGATATTTATATATTTACTGATAGTCAAGCCACTATGACGTCTCTGCAAGGAGTATACACTACATCGGGTTTTGTCTATTAGAGCCGGACATTCGATAGTAGTGGAAATATAAATGTTCTAGGCCACTGTATTGCTCAAGAGTCTGACGGAGACATAGACTTCTTATGTGGCATTCCGAATGAACCCACTAGCATGATCACAAAATTCATTGGCGAAAAAGGCACCACGCTGCTAGGCGGAAACATAGACTTATTATGTGGCAGTCCGAATGAACCGGATCATAAGATTGGTAAATTGCTTCCAACTATGCAAATTGTTGGACACTGTAAATTTAGCAATCATGATTTCTACAGCAGCTGTAATTTAAAGGATAGAAAAAAACTATTTCTCACTTTATCTGTCATTGACCAGCACTATAAAACTTAGGCAGTATGTTTATATTCGTTCCTACGACAGTCTCTCTGAACTATTAAATATGAAGTTAGAGCGCATCGAGGACTTTATTAGAAACAGCAAGAAGCTACCGCGATCCGAAATATAAATCTTCTTGTGGTAACTACAAATCCATCAGTCAATTGACTTGGAGCTCGTAATCTTTTTTTAACTTTATAAGCCTTAAAAACTTCACTTCAATAGTTATCAATTTACATTTCTACCTTTCATCTAGCTTTTTCTTCATTTCTTATCTTTTCAGGCAAAACAAAAGAACCAACTAAACCGACCGTTTGAAAACGGAACGCATATTAGGGTGTTTTTTTAGGTGGCCATTTTCTCATTTGTCTATTCATGTTGAAATCCAAACCAAATTGAACATAAATCACTTGATAGCTGACAAAATGGCCACCAGTTAAAAAGTGTTGCCAACTTAAAGTTCTACAAACACCCTATAATATAAATATGTCCGATAAAAATTTTTGTTTTTAAGACTACGGCACAGTGAAGGAATCGCAATAATAAATCCATGATAAACTGATAGCCCTATTTAGAAAGGATACAGTTCAATTTAAGTTTTGAATTTGGACCTTATCGAACATCAGGGTCGGGGTCACAAGGAAATTTTAAAAATTTCAGAAGTTGATAATACTACATATTTTTATTTAGTGTTAAATTACTGTCCAAAGTGCAGTGGCTTGATCTTAGGGTGGCATGTAACATGTTTGAAAAATAAAGAGTTTTAAAAAATAACAAAAAACATATATGTACAACATATACCAAGTGTGCTAACCTCGCGTCGACCACTGTATATGAACAATTGATACTATGTAAGGAAAGCACATGTGATTGAACTTAAAAGTATGACAATGCTTATAATATTATGTCATAATTCACCACAATTGGTTATAGCCGGCTTAAATTTGTTTCAGATTTAAGTGTTAAGCTACGTTTAAATAACAGGTAAAAATGTAGCTCTAGTCATAGGTAAACCATTAGTATAGTTGTTATTATAGTTATAGTTGTTTATTCAAAGAAAAAAGATATTTTTTAAAGTTAAGTTTAAAAAAATAAGTTAAATGCATATATTAATTATTAGTTAATTAATAAGTTAATTATTTTAAACAAACAAATTGTATGAATTTTAGATTATTGAGGGAAATATGATAACATTAAAAAAATTTATTAGAAAGTTTAGGATATTAATAACGCTCAATGTTATGTTTCTTTTTCAATGGCATATAAGAAAAAATAAAGATTTTTGAATGGTTTGTTACCTCTGCTTTCAAGTGTACAATAACTAACTTAGCACATTGGCATACTAAATACACGCTACATTATTTTTTTAATAACTGTCGATATTAAATTAAGTTTTATATTTTTCCAGCAATTAATATAGAGAAATATATATTGTTCTTTTGTAAACGAGGTTTTAAATGTATTAATAAATGTTAACTGACTAACGAGATATTTTCAAAAATTATCAAATTTGATTACAATTAAACTAGGTCAAGTACTTACAGATAAAAAAATTACAGGGGACAATTGGCAATTCTTTAGAATTTTCTTATCATTACAAAATATTAGATTTAATTTAGAATTTTGTTTTTATTTAACAAATTGATGTATTTATGTACTTTATTTTACCTCATAATCATAAAAAAGAATGTTACAAATAGCTTTAATAACCTATTTCCTCAAGACGATTTTTTTGTGCAATAATGCAACCCTTTGACAAAGGGCACAATGTTATTATACAATTGTGTGTCAAAATTTTTATTACGGAATGTTGATATTGTGTTTTTATACTTAAGAAGCTTTTTAACTTGAAAAGTCGGACGCTGCATTATTTATATAATTGTAACCTTATTTCTCGAGATTCCATTCCATTGTACAACTTATCTTAAACCCAGGAAAGTTCATATTTCAAAAGATCAACAACATTTCAAATTAGCTTTCAATGATCTAATGAACAGGAGGAGTTAGATTAATACAGACATCATGAGAATTACAGTTATAATTAACGCTATTATTTAATTAAAAACAATTTTGGTAATTTTATTTTAATGTTAATTATTTAAAAATTACTGTACCTCATATTAAGGTAAACTAATTTTTTTTTTTATATATATTATATTAAATGTTTTCAACTGTTACTCATTCTAATATAGTCACAAACTTGATTTTTATGATTAAAATTAAAAAAATAGATAATAAAAATATTATATATACTCAATTGTTTATTTTATCATTTAGATTGTGATCGTAATCTACACTTTGACTGTGTAATAACCAATTTACTGTAATGACCGAAGCTAGAAGTAATAAAAAATATAGAAGTCATTTTTACAAACACTCGTTGATATACAATGGAAATGCGATTAAATTTTATTATTGATGATATTTATGTGGCAGAGTCACCGAAACAATGAATTTATTGAAAATCAAATTTCCCGATCGAATAATTTAACGAAATTCAGATGTTAATTCGATGCACCGATCGTGCGATTTAAGAGCACCGGACTATTGTTTGTTGGTCTATGTTAAAGATAAAGTTTATAGAACAAATAGAATGGTCGAAATGACCGATTCTCTTTTCATTTATAATTGTCCAACTTTACTCTTTCCAATACTATATAAATTTGAATGATTTTCGTATAAATTCTGTATTTTATTTTTTTTAACTCTTTATAATCATAATTTAAATCATAATTTTCTTAAGGTATAATTTTGAAATTTATTATCAACTTGTGCCTATTTGGAGTAACAAATAACAGAAATAAAAAAATGAAAATAAAGAGGAATTTTTTAAAACAAAGGATTTTAAAAATTGTTTATATCTACTTAAAAACTTGTTAAAAAGGACTTGGCACGTTTAAACACCAAGCTAACGAATTGTTTCATTTGTCATATCAAACAATTTTAAGGAAACACTGTCATTTTTTCAAACATAAACTCTTTTAAACTTTTCCGCTAAAGTCCGCAATAATATAATGGATATCTGAAGCTTTCAAAGAAACACAAAGTTCAGTCTTATCAGCCATGACACAGCAACTCAATATTTAATTGATGAATGGATTTTGTCTCGCTTTTTGGGACTTAAAACTTGATCGCAATCTGTTTGGAAGAGTTTTGGATATCATACAGTCAAGATAACGCTTATATGGATCCCTAACACAATATAATTCGGGCAATCAGTTATATACAGATAAACTAGAAAGAATGGTATTTCTGACACGAGTCTTAAAATGACTGTTCACCAAGAACTGTTTGGTCTTGCATAAATAATGTGGTGTAATGGAATCAATTGTGTTACTGTAAGTTCAATTTGGCCCGTTTTATACTAGGCAGGACGAAATCACTCATTAGCTTTTGTTATGACCAAATTAGGATAATTGTTTCAACAGTTACTAACGCCAGGGGATAGGACCTATGATTCAATGATTACTGTAGGAGATTTCATATTGAGGAGAAGAAGGAAACAGTATCTCGCTTATTCTGCCAATGACCGACCTTGTCAATGGTAGCGCATTTTTGGTGTCCTTTTTCTGTCGTTCCAAATAATCAGGGTGCTTCGAAATGTTTCCAAACAACAAGTGTTGATTGATCTACCAGTTGTTTACCTAAAGGGTAACACAATGGGATCAATCTAATGGACCCAAGTAAGCGTTTTTGAGAATGGCTGCACATGGAACCTAACCTAATCATACAGTCAGCAAGCTTCACTTGCCACTTGGAGCTGGAGGCTCCTTCGAGGCATTTCAGGCAGAACTTTCGTATACACGAGGAGGGACTGTAGAAGTATGTGCAGGATCTATTTGATCTCAGATTGTATACGACAGCTTCAAACGATATTCATAGAGATGCCACCAATGAATGTCGTATTGCATGAATGTCGTACTTGGAGGTCGCCCACCGAAGATAGCAGAAACTGAGTAAATTCTACCGCGTAAAACAAGAGTCGTTCCGGCACAACCAAGATCTGGATGTAGCAGGCCTATTGCTTGCGTTCTGGTCCTACATAGTCCGTGTTTGTCCCTAATATATGGGTTCTAATGATATCCCCCACATATTCAAGAGTTCAGCTCTATTTCGATATGGACTCACCCATTTGAAGTAGCACAATTCCTTGTACTGGATCTAGCAGAACCCCTCCATTTAATATTGTTAACTGTTTATGCTGCTACAACAACGATAGTAATTTCTTAACTTTTTCCACAACACCATCAGGAAAGGGGGGGGGGATATATTGAATTTGTGCTGATGTTTGTAACACCCCAAAATCACTCAGAATCATTTTCTGGATTTATTAAACGATGTCCTTCCGTCCGTACGCTTGGCTGGCTGGCCATGTTAAACTTGTGCGCAGAATACACGGCGCAATTTTAAAGATACGTAGATAAAATTTAGTATAAGATTTTTGTTCGACTGAAAAACGGTTGGGATTAAATTAGGTTGAAATCGGTCCATTATTTCACCTAGCGCCCACTAAATTTTTGGACGATCGGTCCATAATGGTCATAGATCCCATATAGCGCCCATTTTTTGAAAAACTCGATTAGCATATATACTGGGTGCTGAATCAGTTATTTAAATTATTATCTTTCTAGTTACTTACATAAAAGTAAAGGAACATATTCGTAAATAGCTAACCCAAGCTTACAAAAACAATCTAAAAAGTATGTAGATCAAAACAACCTGTAAAATATCCTTACATTAAGTGTAAGGGTGTTCAAAAATCCGCCGTAACCTCTAATAAATAAGTTCCACATTCCCTAACTTATTTTTCTTGGCAAAAAATATTAATAACAATAATTGAACACATGATTCTGTCAACCTAATAACACACATACATATGTATTTACCCAAAAAATAACAAATGTATAATTAATCATTTAAAAACTAATAATCTAATATACATATTTCATGTGTGAATTCCGTACCGAAAACCGTTCTAAATCAATTATAAAATTACTCATTTCCGTTTACGAATATTAGAAAACAAATTTAGTGCAAGTGTTTTAAATGTTCATTACGAGCTGCATAAAGTTTTAAGTATTAATAACGAAACATTTAATTATAAAACAAGTATTCAACCAATGAAGGTCAAGTGTGATAAAAAATCTTCAAAAAGGGTTTGTATAAATGCTTTAAAGTTTTATTGAAACTATTACATAAACAAATTTAATTCAAGAGCTTATTTCCCTTCCCTTCTTTAAAAAAATTATTAATATAAACTTTATTGTTACTGCTTAAATTGTTAAAAAAAAAATACACAAAATATTTATTAAAGGGTTGAATTTAAAAAGTAAGATAAATGTAATATTGTGACTGATGATGGCAATGAAAGTAACATACATACATTTATGCAAAAAACTTAAAATAAACTATTTAATGCCAATGAATAATTATGCGGGCTTTTTTAAAATTTAAATTAAAAAAAATTAATTTTAACCAATAATTTTCGTTATGTTTGCTAAATTAAGGTTCAAGGTTAAATATATTTAAAGGGAATTAAATGAAATGAAATGAAATGAGGAAATTAACAATTTAAATAAATTACTAAATATATTTGAATAAAACTTACACAGCCCATACAATATACGCCGCCTTTGAGAAAAATCCCATTATTTTTTAGATTTTTGAAATTATAAAAATTCCAAAAATTCTTCAACTGCCGAACGCACGAAGTACTTATTGTTGGAATAGAACTCGTGGAACACTTTTGATTATTATTTGTATAATTTAGCAGTATTTTCATCATACACATTCTATAGAAGAGTTTTTTGTGATTTTGGATGTTTAGTCGAGTTTTTTTTTTTTAAGTTGTTTGTCTTTTGTTTGCAACTTATTTATTTGTTCGCAACTTATTTATTTATTACATTCTTTTAAATTCTATCACAATAGAGATTTAAAGATTATACTTAGGATGTACAAAACAAAGTCAACACCACATGTTATTAAAAGAAAAGCTTATAATTAAGCTAATATTAATTACATTATATGTATTAGA
This sequence comes from Bellardia pandia, assembly GCA_916048285.2. Classification (NCBI taxonomy): domain Eukaryota; kingdom Metazoa; phylum Arthropoda; class Insecta; order Diptera; family Calliphoridae; genus Bellardia; species Bellardia pandia. The sequence continues at coordinate 18,716,970 of OU696532.1, read as the reverse complement.
AAATTATATTGGATTTTTATAAAATTATTTAAGTAGAATTAAATTATGCATATTTTAAAATAGACCAATTTTTACGCGTAAAAATAAAGTAAACAGTAGCATCATCATTACGCAATAAAATGCTTGTCATTCCAATAGTCAGCGTTGTCAATTTGGTGCGTACGCACCATTTTTGGTGCTTTTTTAATTTGTTTGTGCGAAAAATTCCTTAGTTAATGCGCGGTGCGCTTTTTTTAATTTTGGTGCGTTTTTTAATTTATCTGAAAATCCTTATTTTTACCAATTTTTAATTGCAGTTTTTTAATAATTCATTATCATGATATCTATACGATGAAAAAGGATCCCATTATATGTATGTACTTATTTTAAATACAAATGTGTGATAATCAAATATTCGTCATAAATAATATTTGTTGCTAAAGGTGAATTGGGTGAAAATATTTAATTGAAAATAAAATTAATATTTTAAACATGGAAATAAAAATTTTTGTATAGCCTGATGGTTTGGTCTACTGAGTCCCAGTGGAGCCGTAACAAATTTTATTGAAACAATTCAAAATAGAAAACTAAAGTAATTAAAAAAGTACCAAATATGTACTGAAATTAGCACTTTTTACCAATTAGTACTTCAGTTCCGAATAGCATATTGTGAGTTATATTTTCAGTATTTATTGCTCATTTTATTTTTATTAGCTCGTTTATTAAAAATAATGCTTTTACTATTATTACTTTTACTATTATTACTTTTACTATTAATCGTTGATCTCTTTTTTATTTAAAAGTTTTATATAGAATTTATGAAATAAAAAAATATAAAACTAATTCAATAAACATTTTAAATAACAATGAAACTCTTATCTTGTTGCGTTTTTTTTTTTAATTAATGGCCCGTTTTTTCTCCATTTTGGTGCGTTTTGAAATTTCAAAATTGACAACGCTGCCAATAGTAGTGGTGAATCTTTTAGTTTTTCTTTGTTTGAAAGTAGTATAACGGGGTCCCTTCGACTCTACTTAAGTGTTCGCACGTAGTGAACTATACCACGTAAACCAACCAGTATAACGGTAAAGTGCCGTTAAAAATAATTGAAAGTTTAATAATTTATCATAAAAAGAAATTAAGATGTGACGTTAAGTAGTGAAAAATTTACAATGGGAAGATAAGCATCAAGACTCTGCAAATCAAAATACACTTACATAGAAAAGTTGCATGATATACTATGTAGATAAAATCGTTGAAAGGCATCACAACACAATACCGTAGAAAATTTGTCTGGTGAAAAACGTTTGAAACCGTTTTACAAAAACTTAAGAAGGAGCTATAGTAAGAGAAATAAGAGCAAACCGAATATCTATTGCTGTAAATAAATAAATAATAATAATCAGTTTAATGACAACTGTGATACCTGGCATTAAGAGACAATCTACTATGATATTTTTAATTAATTATTTTTACATTTATTTAAAATTATATGTTATATGTCGTACCTTTTGTGTCGTGAAAAACATCTTTTATTTAAAACTAAATGTAAAACTGAATAAGAAAAGATATATTTAATAAAAATTCATCCCCTGAAGATGTTGGCAAAATACCAACGAAACTTCGGATAGAAAATGTATAAATAAATAAAGTCTTTTATTTACATTTAGGAGGAAAACTGACCTTAAAAGCCTGTTTTAGAAATAGTTTCTATAAAAACCAAGATAATTAGTATAAAAAAGGTCGATTAACTTATAAAATCAAATAATAAATTGTTGTTATCCCTGAAGAAGCTATCCATTGTGATAGCGAAATATTGGATATATAAATATATATAGAAGATTTTTATATAAATATTAAGTGACTTAATTGCTTGAAAAAAAGAAATTATAGATTATTGAAAAAAAAGGTCGTAAAAAGGAACTAAATAACAAAAAAATAAACATTTATGATTTTCCGCTAGACTTTTTGTTGTGTGCGAAGCAGTGCGACACATGGAGTCCTATACCAAATTAAAGCTGAGAGTCTCAGCTAACAGACTAAAAAAACCTGCCCCAATTTGCCCGCCGCCGAAAAAACAATGAAAAACCAAAAAATTACAGTAAAAAATATGCGTTATGCGTTATTTTACGCGTGCAAAAACAACTGCGCATTCTTTCTTTCTTTGCTACTCGTACACGTACAAAAACAAATGTACACAAAAGTGTTTATCAAAGCAATATCGGTACATTATTTACGTAGAAGAGCAGGAAGCAAGGAAAAAAGATTATAGACGTTATAGGCTATGTATATCACTGCGCGCTGTTCTACTAACGAAGACGTAATGCATCATTTGTTGATATCCTTCGATCCATACATCAATTTATTTAGAAAGAAATTGAAGCTTAAAAAATTAGATTATCACGAAGATGTGAAAAAGTTGTTAATAAATGAAATAGAGTGAAACTGACAAAATTTTTGTATTGGTGGTGGGTGTTACAGTGGCGGATTTTCTTCATATTTTCAAAACAGCATTTAATAGATGTTATATGCATTTTTGCGAAAAATAAACATTCTAGTTACAAATTTACAGAAGATATGGCATTTTTGAAATATCATTTGTATGGGAGGTGGGCGTAAAAATGGACGGATTAAGTTCATATTTTCAGGAGCTCATTCTATAATTATAATATTAATGTTTTATGAAAATTGAGTTGATATATTTAAAATCATGGAAGTTATTCCACATTTTCTATTTAAGTGTAAAAGTGGGCGTATTTTTGTAAAAAAAAAATTTTATTCTTAAAAAAATTAAAATAAATGTGTGCAAAATTTCATGAAGCTCCGCAACCTCCTTGATTTATAGCCATTAAATACACTACACGGCCACTGTGTGCGCCGGCACAGTCACCTGATTTTAATGTTATTGAGAACTTATAGGCAATTTCAGATCAAAACGTTTACAAGCACCAAATTTCTAGCTAGCAATTTCTGTGCCAAATAAGGATTGTACAAAAAAACCTCCTCATACTATCCGAAAGTTAGTGGAATCTATGCAAAAAACGCTAAAAGCTGTAATTGATCAAAAAGGATTATTTTCCTAATTATTTTTTCTAATTAAAAAGTTTTTGTTTTTATATAACTGGTTGAAATAAGCTGTGACTTTTTTTGTAACTACATATATTTTTAGTTTTTAGCTTTTAAGTTTTTATAAGTGTAACTTGAAGACTGAATAAAAATCATATTGATTTTAGAAGATATGCTATAAACCTTTATTTACATTTTGTTAAAATCTATCTTGAAATATGCTGTGAGCCATTGTTTTAATATTATGTGAGAGATTAAGGAAGATTGGCTGAAGTGTTTTAATTTGACTATTTGATATTTTTTGTTATTAATATTAACAAAAATTAATGCAAAAGTATAGTTTTTATTCATGAATCAAATAATAAAGATTACACAAAAAAAAAATTAAAAAAAAACAAAAATATATATATTAAAGTTAACTTTTTTAATACATATACAATATGTATAAAATAGTAAGTAATTAAATGTTTAATTTTGAATCAAAAAATGTACGAAAAATTCATTTTTTTAATATTGTTAACAGAAGTTATTTTTTACATGTTGATTATAAGGAAAAAATAACATGTGCCGTCATGCGCAGAGAGATGAAATTTTGTTTACATTCTTTGCGCAATCTTTATTATTTGATTCATGTTTTTTTATTATTATTTTTTCCAACACTGCACTGCACTTTTGGTGGTGGAGGGTATAAAAAGGACTAACTATGCTACAAAATATTTATTAAAATATACACAAATAATTTTATTCTATATTCTTCGACCTTTTTAATGATTTTTATTAAATAATTTTTATAAAAAACAAAAAAGTGACCTCAAGCTTAAAAATTATTTGATAAAAATTAATTAAAATATACACACAATTTCAACATTATATTTATACTAAATCATAAAAAATTAATAAATTAATCTTTAAACTTTGTATTTATTTTAAATATTAGCACTTTTTTCATTAAGACAAAGAAAACAAACGCGTTTGGTTGATTACTTCATGGGAATGATGAAATTTTTTAAAAAGAAAAACATTAAAACTTCATATAGTGGGTGAGGCCACAAATCATTAAACATTTCAGCGTTTTTTTTTTTATTTTCAATTTCATTAAGTTGCACTTTATCATGTTTTAATATTGTTAAAAAAAAACTTTTTTTGTTGGTTTAATTTGTATTAATTGTTTGTTACTGTTATTGTTATAGATGTTGAAAGCATTTCCCAATAGCTAATCGATTTATTTATTTTTAATTTCTTTATATTATTATTGTTGTTGTTAATTTTTTTGTCTTTTCACTGGTTAAAAGTTATTGCAATTGATACGCACCATGAAGTCCCAACCTTACTATGGCTGTTACAAAGAGTAACTCTGATTATTGACTGAACTCGATTGTCAGTCGTTCTTCTATGAGAATGGGAATGTGTTATTATTCACTTTATATATTCTTATTTAATTTTTTTTTTGTTGTTGTTGTTATTATTGTTATTATTTATTTATTGTATTAATTGATTATGAAGGGTTTATTGCATTAATTTCTAGTCATTTAAGATAAGAAACAATAATAAATACTATATGTATTTCAATTCTATTCTATTTAGTATTGTGAAGTTTGAAATGTGTAATTTTGCGTTAAAATTGATAAGTGGGAGTGCAGCAGTGGGACTAATGAGTATTTTTGTCTTTGTTATTTATTTATGTTCTCATGAGTGATAATATAAACAACTATTTGCCACAAAATATTTTAATAGATTAATTAAATTTAAAGAAAAAAAAACATGTAAAGCAGAGTATAACTCTGTACAACTAAGGGCCATTATTACAACTTGCCTTTAATGTTCTTAATAATAAAAGGTAACTTTAATTAAAGTGAGGAATAAAGTGACCTTTAAAATTTTTCGTTATTACAACTTCCTTGTAAAATAAAATAATTTTTTTCTAAAATATGGCAATACTAGTTAAAAACCGATTACTTTTGACAAATTACTGACAAGAAACAGTAATTTTTTTGTGTTTGTGAAAAAAATATAAATCAAACGTCTGCTTTCCATTTTTGTTTATCAAATTATTTATTCGCAAAACAAAATTAATATTAATTTATTTTTCATGAAGTTGTCAATTTTTCAGAACATATGGCAACTTCGAATACATAAACCTCACTATAAAATTAAAGGCAAGATGATCTTCTCTTTAGCTTATCGGTCGGTTTAGATTAAAGTAAACTTATAATAACCAAATACTTCTTATCTGTCCGATAACATCATACCTTTAACTATTGCCAAGTTGTAATAATGGGCCTAAGTGTAACTAAAAAGACATTCGAGTACTAAGGCTATATTCACATATGTACCGACACATGCTCCATGTTGATCATAATAAATAATGTTATAGATTGAAGATGGGTAATAAATTTGTAACGCGACAAAATACGAGTACATATACGAACAAACAGAGAACTTTTTAGCTTTGATTTATTAGAACTCACCAAATAGCTTTTATTTATTATTTAAATTTGTTTTTTATTTTTTGGCGCATCTTATAAAACTAATTGGTTGGTATAGAAAATATTGCCAAAAAATGAAATTAAATTGACATTGTTTTGTTCTTCTTTTAAAAGAAATTAATTGAAATTAATAAAAAAAAATCCTAGTCAGCAGATTTCATCAATTTCTTTATTGTTTAACATTAAATCTGACCTTGAGAATAAATTTCTTAAACAAAAAAATTTTAATTTGCCACACCTACTTTAAAAGGGGTGTGTCACATGTAAAGAGTGATAAAAATTTAAACCTCTAACGACTCAGAATTGTAAGAGAGATGTATGTAAATCCTTAAGTGTTGAGTGCTCCTAAATTCAAGAGCTACTACATCAAATATGACAAATATTAAATTTATGTTCCTACTATTGCTACTATTATTACATTTTATTACCCATCATGGCCAATGTCTTAAAAATCCCATAAATCAAACAAAAAATATATTTTTTAGGAATTTTGATCATAAAGTTTGCAATTGGTCCAGGACTAATAAGTTATCGAACATATATATGTAGGTGTGTATATTTTGATGGGAATAGGGAAAACGCTATGTTTTAGGCGATTTCTATTTTAAAGTTATTCTTACAAAAATAATATTATTTTTTCTAGAAAAATCAATATTTTCTCAATTTTCATATTTAAAACGAAAACGAAAAATATAAACATAGAATTTTTATTGTTTAACTAAAAAGATAAATTTTAATAAAATTGGTCATAAATTGTGGCCTAGGTATCGTGTAATTTAGATTTTTCAAATGCGTAACTATAACCGATAAATAGCACACAGTAGCATGTTTTTATAGTTGTTTTAGGTATACGGTGGTGGACATGAGGTTAGCACATTTCATATATACTGTGTTCAAGTATTTTTCTTTTAAATTATTATAATCCTTAACTGTAATTTTTGCCAAAGTTTGGCAAATTTTCACTTGCACATAACTCGGTAATTATGTATAAACGATTATAGGCATAACTATGTGCTTTATATATGAGACCTACTTTGGGACCTTCTCTGCTAAGCATATTTTAAATTTCATGTCAATCGGAATAGACAGTAAGAAATGGACATATACTCGTATATTTGTTTTAGCTTTAGATTAAAATCAATTACATTTAAAGAACTAATATTAAAATTTAAAATAAACATGATTTTCATATAAATTAGGTAAATAATCAGGCTCGAGGTCTATGTTATAATCAATCGTTCTATTTATTTATTTCAATATTTCGCCTACCATCGGTAAGCATCATCAGGAAAATCTATACACAAAACAGAAATAATGTAAATTAATTTAATTTAATATTGCGACAGAATATAAAGATAAAACTTACAACAACAATGAGTTACAATAATCAAAAATTAGTCCTTACAGTTAAACATTTAATATTGTACTAAATTTTATGTTTTGTTTTATTTATTATATAAGTATAACTCTTTGATAAGTTTTCTATATCGGTCCGGTAGTTCATTCTCTTATCTTGTTCGACCCTGTTGATGTGCAACATTTCCAATGTAAGTCTCCGTTTATATATTTCTTCTCTTTGTAAAATTTGTACATTGTCAAAATCTGGTGTATGTCCTCTCATTGCACAATGGGCTGCAAGTGCCGTTTTTTGTGTTGATGACTTATCTCTACATCTTATGTCCGATCTATGTCCTGCTAACCTAGTTTTCAGCTTGTTCTTTGTAGTCCCAATATATACTTGGTTGCATATGTTAGTGTTGTCCCCCATGCATTTTATTTTGTAGATAAGATTTGACTTATCCATGTCGTTAATTCTACTTTTTGTATTTGAAAAAAGTTGTCTCAGAGTGTTATTTGTTTTTGGAGCTATTTTATATATTTCTTTGTTGTAAATATCCGAATTATGAATCCTTTCCGAGATTTTTGGAATGTATGCCATTGATTTATATATCCTATTAGAGTTGTCTGGTAAAGGTATATGCTTAATGTTATTATTTTTGTATATTAGTTTTTTGATGATTTGTTTCGGGAACGAGTTTTTTCTTAAAATATCGTATAGCTTACGTAAATTATCTTTATGAAATTGTTTATCACTGATTGATAAGACTCTCTTAATCAAATTACTTGCAGTGTTCATTATCATACTCTTTGGATGGCACGAAAAATAATTAATGATTCTTCCCGACGAAGTTGGTTTTTGATACCAGTCAACTATTATCTGATTTTCTCTCCTGATCACCAAAGTATCCAAATACGGCAACTGCCCGTGCTTCTCTTCTTCTATTGTAAATTTAATTCGTTTGTGAAATTTATTCAATTGGTTTAGTGTTTCGTCAATATCATTTTCCCTTACTATTGCAAACAGGTCGTCAACGTATTTTGTCAATAATCTCGGTTTTCTATCTAGGTTTTCGACGCTTTTCCTTAACAATTCCTTAACATTTCCTTAACAATTGTTAAGGAAAAGCGTCGAAAACCTAGATAGAAAACCGAGATTATTGACAAAATACGTTGACGACCTGTTTGCAATAGTAAGGGAAAATGATATTGACGAAACACTAAACCAATTGAATAAATTTCACAAACGAATTAAATTTACAATAGAAGAAGAGAAGCACGGGCAGTTGCCGTATTTGGATACTTTGGTGATCAGGAGAGAAAATCAGATAATAGTTGACTGGTATCAAAAACCAACTTCGTCGGGAAGAATCATTAATTATTTTTCGTGCCATCCAAAGAGTATGATAATGAACACTGCAAGTAATTTGATTAAGAGAGTCTTATCAATCAGTGATAAACAATTTCATAAAGATAATTTACGTAAGCTATACGATATTTTAAGAAAAAACTCGTTCCCGAAACAAATCATCAAAAAACTAATATACAAAAATAATAACATTAAGCATATACCTTTACCAGACAACTCTAATAGGATATATAAATCAATGGCATACATTCCAAAAATCTCGGAAAGGATTCATAATTCGGATATTTACAACAAAGAAATATATAAAATAGCTCCAAAAACAAATAACACTCTGAGACAACTTTTTTCAAATACAAAAAGTAGAATTAACGACATGGATAAGTCAAATCTTATCTACAAAATAAAATGCATGGGGGACAACACTAACATATGCAACCAAGTATATATTGGGACTACAAAGAACAAGCTGAAAACTAGGTTAGCAGGACATAGATCGGACATAAGATGTAGAGATAAGTCATCAACACAAAAAACGGCACTTGCAGCCCATTGTGCAATGAGAGGACATACACCAGATTTTGACAATGTACAAATTTTTACAAAGAGAAGAAATATATAAACGGAGACTTACATTGGAAATGTTGCACATCAACAGGGTCGAACAAGATAAGAGAATGAACTACCGGACCGATATAGAAAACTTATCAAAGAGTTATACTTATATAATAAATAAAACAAAACATAAAATTTAGTACAATATTAAATGTTTAACTGTAAGGACTAATTTTTGATTATTGTAACTCATTGTTGTTGTAAGTTTTATCTTTATATTCTGTCGCAATATTAAATTAAATTAATTTACATTATTTCTGTTTTGTGTATAGATTTTCCTGATGATGCTTACCGATGGTAGGCGAAATATTGAAATAAATAAATAGAACGATTGATTATAACATAGACCTCGAGCCTGATTATTTACCTAATTTATTTGGAAGTTAAAAGGTCGAAATAAAAACATATTTAGTTCATGATTTTCATATTTACATCTCTTCAGAATTTTCAATATATAGTTCGATATATATTAATTGGCTATTTGGTAACTATTCCATTTCTCTATGAATGAGAATGGCATGATTAGAAGAAACACAACTGGGACGAATAAAATAATTCAAATTTAAAATGTTTTGTGAGGGCGAAAAAAGTACTAGTTTTATATTGAAAAAATATATTTTTATACCCTCAAAGTAAACGCATTGGTGGCCCTTCCAACAAAGTTGCTTTCGAACCCATTTAATCAAACTGTATGAACAAGAAACTGAACGCTGCATTTAAGATAAGCGCAGTTGGGGCAGGTATCGTATAATCGTGGTATCGTAGAGGAAGGAGAACAAGATGGGAGTTTGGATAAGGACATTTAGAATTTCGAATGGGTGCAGCATTCTTCATGCTGAAGTATTAGCTATAAAAATATTGATAGCCAAACTGTAATAACCAGTCAAAGTTAAAAACAATTTGGACATATGGAATCCAATTATTAGGGAACGGTCATCAATTCCAGTATTAAATTTATATAGAGGGCCCAATCGAAAATTTGTAGGTCCACATTATTTTGAAAAACTTCAAGAGTGTCTATGAAAAAATATTATAAAACTGCAAATCCAAACTAATTCGCGCTCAATCAAGTCTCGTAGAATCTATCTACTACTTCTCTAAGATGAAGCCCATTTGTTGGACAGGCTTTGTAGAGAGCAATTAGTTTTAATTTTATTTTAAGATGTGATGAGACGACGAGATGTGCATACAAGAGTATCCTTATATAAGATGGCGAGACATTCGACTAATTAGTTATAACATTTTTTATTTGCTGAAAAACTATTAATATTTTATTAAATTAAATTTTGATTTCTTCGACCTTTTTTTGATAAAATAAAAAGATTTTTTGAGCTCGAGGCTATAATAAAATCTTAATAAACTTGAAATTTTTGTTTTAAGAGATATTTATTTTTAAAAAGAAAACCAAAAGACTAAATTACTCAGATTATTTGAAGAAGTTACCGTTTGTGGTATGTTGTGTATGTCACTATTCTTTTTTGGTGGTTTATAGATAAAACGTTCTTCTTTTTGAACGATTCAGTCCCGAAATCACAAAATTTTCTTTTTCAAATGTCCTTTTTTCAAAATAAATAAAAATCAGTTGTTGAGTTAAATGCACAATTGAACAACGCAAGTTTACAAGCCAAACGGTTGGGCAAATTTACGAAGTATGTGTAAATAATTGTTCATGTAATTTTTAATAATTCTTTTACGAGGGCGTAAAAATTCACAATTTGCACAGTTTGAGTTCATGAGGACAATTATTGTAATGACAATTAAAATTTAATTCAAATATGTAATGCAATTGTCTAATTTAGTGCCAAATCTCTTATAGCGAAAAGCTATAGAGTTTAAATCTCAATTATATGATCCATCAGTGCTAATGATATTAATATATTAATTTTATTTTAATATTTAAATTATTTTCGTGCAATTAATAGTAGGTATATATTATTTTATTATTGTAATTAAATAATTTTAAAATTTGCAGTTACATTAGTTTTTTGTAGATTTCAGTTAATTTTTTTTTACTATAACAAAATTATAAAATTGTTTAATGAATTGAAGATTGCCTATTGTATTGAATCAATTCTTTTTTTTTTTTGACAGAATAATCAAAATTTGACATCTCAAAATTGTTTGTCTATTATTTATTTTATTATTGTTAATAATAACACTTTTTATTAATTTGCTGACCATTTATTGTTTTATTTAAATTATTGCACTTTAAATGATTTTTTATGGTGCGTTTAGAGACGATGATTATTCCTTCCCAATTTGTGTTCTCAAATGAATTGTTTTTTTGTCAAAACAAATTGGCGTTTAAATATGCGCACCACTCACACACAATACCACACACTAGCACAGCACACAGTAGCACAGTCATAACCCTATCAGGGAACAAATTGAAATAAAATCGTTTGAAAATGTATAAAAAAAAATAACTTCAAAACAGCAGTAGCAACAAAAAAAAACTAAACTAAACTTCCGATTAAAAGGCGCGCGCGTACTCTATTAGTTTTCACTACTGAATGAAAGAACGAACGTTATTGTTGTAAACAATAAATGATAAATGATAAATATTTGTTTGTTGTTGTAGTATTTTTTTTTTCGTTAAAGAACTAAAACAAATTAGCAACCGCGTATTATTTAATTATTATTTTAACTGAACATACAGTCATTCATAAATACATGCTGTTGTTGTTGCTGAGTAGCAAAAACTGACAGACAGCAGAAGCAATCGACAGACACACACACACAATAATAATCAAACTTCTAACTATAAAGTGTTTTATAAACGAAAAAAAAGAAAACTACTAATAACAAAAAACATCTGTAACGTCCCAACAAACAAAAATGTCAGCAATTGAAATATTAAAAGTTTACCATTTGAAATTTTCCTCTACATCAATAACAAAAATTTAAATGAATATGTATGTATGTATGTGAGTATGCATGTGTAAAATGTGAGATATTCCTTATTTTTATTAATTCGAAAATAATTGCTTATTTTTTTCTGGCAAAATACAAATTATACGTCTTTTGATTTCAATAAAATTTTATATGTATGTTGAACATACCAACAGTTTTATAAGCAGTCAAATAATCCCTTCCTTTTAGACGACAAATTTGTTTAGCAAGTAATTATTTTATCCGCTAAAAAACCGCACACCACAGAAGCTTTTAATAAAAAAAAACAGTGATAACACTTTTTTTTAGTGATTTCTTTAAAAAACATAGATATAACTGGTTATGAATTTTTAAAGTTTAGAAAAACAAAACTGGCGGGGAAGTTGTACGTAAACATCTCTATATATCACAGACATGAACTGCCGTATTTATAAAAAATTAAAGTAGACTTCAAATATATTTTAAGAAAATTTTGTCTAAAAGCACACTTCAAGTCTACTTTATTTTTCATAAATATGTACATAAATGATTAAAGTTGATATATTCATACAAAACATGAACAAAATTATTTATTGTGTTGTTTGTTTGCATGATAGTGTGTGAACAGGAAATTTTTATGATTTTGTTTAAAATAGTTTGAGAAATAGAAAATTTTAATTTTCTCTCACAAAACATCAAAAATTGTAAATTGTCAAAAGAGAATTTGGAAATGTAGTCAAAAGGAAAGTTACTGGGCGAGTTCACTACATCTTGTAAATCTAAATGCTGTTACTGTTCCCGATCGGTATCCACTGCCCCATACTCATGACTTTGGATACATGCTAAGCGGTAAGATTATATTCAGCAAGGCAGACTTGGTAAAAACTTACCTGTTGAAACAAATTACATCGCACCTATAGAACTTTTTGAATTCCCTAGCATGACGTTCAGTTTGAGCAACGCTGCACAAACTTTTGAACACCTATAGAACTTTTTGAATTCCCTAGCATGACGTTCAGTTTGAGCAACGCTGCACAAACTTTTGAACGGTTCAGAAATGAAGTTGTCAGGGGGTTTGATTTTTTTTACGCGTATATCGATGACATTTTTATGGCATTGAAAACTTTGAACAACATAAGCAAGATATAAGTGAAGATATTCAGCCCAATCATGAATAAAAATTCCGCGGGAGTTTTTTCCCTTTTTCCATTTTTCCTATTCAAATTTAATGTTAAAAAAATAAAAAGGGAAAAAATTCCCGCGGTTTTTTTATTCATGATTGGGCTGATTGTTCGTTAGACTTCGTGAATATGTTATCATAAGCAACGCATCCAAATTCGTTTTTTGGTGTTTCGGAACTGAAGTATCTTGGATATCTATTGACACCGCAAGGCTTAAAATCACTACCGGAACGTGTAGTTTTTTGGGTATAATAAACTTTTATAGACGTTTCATTCCAAAAGCAGCAAAGCAACAAGTTACTCTTCACGAATTGCTTTTTGATTGCTGTCTACTTTAATACTTTAATCAGTCGGAATATACATTTTGGAAAAAGTGGGCAACAAACAGCTACCGGTATCAAAACATGAAGTTTTTTGAATATAAATATATAAAAATTAACGAAATTAACCTTAATCTAACGTTAATTTCGTTAATTAACGTTAATGGTAATTACAGTTATTTCGGTAACCTACCGTTACCGATACAATAATATATAATAATAACAGTTAAAACATAATTTGAAATTAAACCACAATGCCAGATGTTTGCTGGGATAATTGTATGGATTCACTAATACCGGCACAAAAAGTTCTATGTTATTTGTGTGCATGAATTAGAAGTGACACAAGGCGTGTGAGAGTATCGTCAAATGAACAAACAATTAAATGCACGAAATATTTGATATTGAGTTTGAAATAAAATGACACATGAAGATTATAAAAAAATTAGATGTAAAACTAGTCCTTTGGATGCTGTCATTTGAAGAGGGTATAGAAAAAGTGTATGTTTTTTGGAATTAATTTAAACATTTTAAATAAAACAAATCTATATACATACATATCTATTTTATATTAAATAAATAAAATAAAAGTTTTAAATAAAGGAAAAAAACTATTAAAATAAATATGCAAAATATGTATGTATGTATAAAGTAAGTTCTAAATTAAGACGCATATTTTAAAATAAAATTTATACAATTAACAGTTTCGCATAGAACAGGTGTTTAAAAAGATTAAACAAAAAAAGGAAATCGAAATCAATACAATTGTAATCGAGTTAATTAATATAATTTGAACGTGTTCTGTTTATACTGTCACTTTATTATTCTGTTCATCATCAGGCGGTTTATACTATAGGTACCTATGTACCTATATACATATAACCAACATTTCATATGTAACACAGTAATGAACGCTACAAAAAAACAAGAATTATAACATTTTAAAACTCTATTGTGTTAATTTTATTATTTTTGAAAATCGCGTATGACTGGTCTTGTTTGGTTTGAAGCTAATTTGAAGTTCTTTTGAAAATGGAATATTTTATACTTTGATTTTGTGCTTAACGTAACCAGATGGTTTTTTCCAAAAAAAAACTGGGATAGTATTAATGAAAAAGCGGACTTTCGAAGTAAATATTATGAAAATGAGAGATTTGTAAAATGATAATATGAAAAAGTGGGATTTTTAAATTAATTCCACAATTTATATTCATTGTTCCGATAAAATCCGATCTAATAAATGTTTTATTATTTATGTAACAAAAAACCAATTGAAACTTTTGAATTACAAAGTATCATTTAATAATATGTATTTAAGAAAATCGCAGAAAATTAACCTCAATTTATATTCTCTTATAAAAATTCGTACTTCTGGTTTGATGGGTGTCAATAACTGTTGCAAAATTTTCAATTCAACTGCGCTGCGTACTTATTCCAAATCTCAAATATTATTGCTAAGAAACATCACTTTAACTTTCCCTGGCCATTATTAAGGGGTTCATATACATATATATGTACATATTCCTAGGTGAAATGTTGAATTCAGCTGAAATGGTGTTATTTAGGTCAAAAACATTCTGGAAAAATTAAATACAATGCAGACTATTATTTATTTTTATCGTTTATCTGGATGGGTTTCAAATATCTGTTGGTTTGATTATGATTAACATTTTAAAATGTAAAAACACATAATCGTTCAAACTCTACTAATTAGCGGTACATAGAAGTAGTAAAAATGTGCCAGCATTAGTTCGAAAACTTCTCCGATTCCATTATTATTACATAGACAGAAGTAATACTAATTATGCTACTAAAAGAATGAGTGATTTTAAAAATAAATGTCACTGATACATAATGAATTTTTCACAAAAAATCCGACATCATAATAGACATAGCTACCGCAATAACCTTAAATATACGAGTTATTACAAATCTCATCAGACGAGTTCAAGGATCCGTTCTTTCTCCTACTTTATTTCTTATCTTTCTAAATACAAAGTCAAAGTACGTCAAACTTCCAACGCTATATATTATTTTGCAGATGATAGTAACATTTGCACATTCATACTCATTCAACCATAGACCAAATTGAGGTAATGAAACAAAGCATGAATGTTAGATATTAACCAAGATCTCAAAATGGGTTTGTGCGAATAGAGTCGTTTTTAACGCACTCAATGTTGTATGTTAACACACAAACGCACGATAGGACATGAAGCTCCATCTATATTTAAAATGTAAATATTAAGAAATCAAATGCTCTTGATGTTCTAGGCATGAGAAACCAGTGTATGTCCGCTGGACTAAACATATTGTCCAAGTGTCAAAAGAAGCAATCAAATGCGCCTAGGTTTTTTAAAACGGCGTAAGAAATATTCCAGGGCTCATACATTCATAGTCGACTGAACAGTAATCGCACAACACATTACAGGGAAGTTTTTACTGTCACTTTCAATATAGGAAAATTCAAATCAAATGTTTACAAATACTACTCCCTCTATCCCCGTTTCCATAACCTATTTTCCTAGTTCCAACACAATGCATGAGTAGGGGTCATCCTCTGTGTTGGTCCAAGCAAAAAAAAATAGATACGTGTGAAGGCAGATTTTCAAACCTATAGTGTAATTAAATATCTAAATCACATATGTAAAAAATGGAACTAAAAATAAAAAAAAAAAATTTTTCTAATAAGAAAATTTAATTTTCTAATGGTTTATCAAGCAATTTTCAGCTGCGGTCTGAAGAGCGTCCCTTTTATTGTCTCTTCAACTATGAATTCGAATATTGACATACATATATAAAATAATGCCTGCACAAACCTTTGCTGCCTCTTGTTAGATGTCACCACTCTTCAGTAAAGTTTAGGCCAGACATAGTTGCTCGTCATTAATTATTTTTTTTTTTTTTAATTTTTGATAATCCATTGAATGCGCCTCTCAAAGATCTTTCATATGATACCAAATTTACATATAGTTCCTTTGGAAGAAATGTGAAAAAAATCAAAAAACCTCTAAAAAGGACATTTTTATCCTTTGATCCAGCTCACCAAATATTGACCCCAGGACAAAAAAATTGAGAAATGTAGTCTTAAAATTAATCAAATTTTCATATTAGTCGGGAACATCGATACCTTATTTTTTCTCCATACAAACGGGGCCACCCTAATGTACATACGTATTTAAAATCCGACACTTTTAGAAAATCAATTTTCTGTACTGGAAAAATTTTATTTAAAAAAAATAGTTTGAAATACAGTTTTAGCTGAATTAACCGGTTAACTACAATAGTTTTTCATTATATGCAAAATTACTATTAAAATCTGTTACAAATAAAGCATAGCAAATTTAAAACATTAAAGAAGATGTCAATGAATAAAGTCTTTAGATTTTACATTTTTTAAAAGAACGGGAATTTGGTTTGAAAGTGGGCGTAAGAAATGTTGGCCGCCAAATAAGGGATGTATGGTCACGTTATTTATGCTGAATGCTCTAATAATACACTCTAATACACATACATATGTATTCACAGGAATTTAAATCCATTTATCAAAACTTTAAACTTAATGATTAAATATGTAGTTCATAATAATTCAATTTTAACTTTTAAACAAACACTGGGGCATTTGCATAATAACGGAAATGAATAAAAAATCTAAATATTTGACAAAAGATACCAAAAATTCGCACTTATTTGACACCCTTTTCCTCATACATACATACAAGTACATACATTTAACAACCCCGTCTACACACAACAAAACAAATTTTGAGCTAAGTCGTTAATTTTTATATAAAACTAAAATATTTTATTATATTTTTTGTTTTGTTTTTTTTTTTTGAAAATTTTTAAAAGAAATTGACACCATCACTAATACAATATTGACCATATCCAAGTATTCATAACAACAGTAAAACAAGCATGAAAAACGATGAAGCATGAAATTGAGTCATTTAACAACAACTAACAACAGTTTAAAAACAAACACACTCGTGTACTCATGGGTTTAATTGTTCTACAACGACCACGGGCAATATTGTTGATATTTTGATAATAAAAAAAAACGATCAAACGCATACAATTATAAAATATCCGTCCAAATAACCGAGAATTTGGCAGGTAAACAGGCAAATAAACAGCCAACAACCAAAACAAAACAAAATTAAACATGCAACAAACAATAATGATCACTGTTATAATTGATGATGTCTGGTTTTTACTCGGGTGGGGGACAGATAGAGGGGTGGTAATTGGAGACTGACTGTTTAAACACTTATACCAACACGTAAATACAGTGTTGGAAAAATTATAAGATATAAGATCGTTCTTAATTAATTTTTGTTAATATTTCAATAATAAAAAAAAATAGTTATCTCAAATTAAAGCACTTCAGTCTGCTTAAGAGTATTCGGCTGTGCCGAATCTTAAATACCCTCCGCCTAAATATAATGAGAATTACAAAAACTACACTGTTGTTAGGACCAGAATATCATTATTCAGTTTTAGCGCAAGTTTACGCACAAAATAATTTATTTCAAATGTTTTTAATTTTAACCATTTATAATTGATGTACAAATGTAATTAGCAATTCTTACCATTATTTACAGAGTTTAAATATTTATCATAATAATCTTATATGTAATATAACAAATTATAAAACTAAAAAATAGGTTCTAAATTTTTCAATAGTCACCAGGTTAAGGAAAAGAGTATAAAAAGGGTAAAGTTATAAGGTGAGACTTATTCAATTATTCAATAACGTTATTTACAAGAGTTTATAGGTGTTATAGTCGAAGTGGACCAATAATGAACTGATATCTTCAAAATCCAGTAACCTGATTGCTATGTATTTGAGGCTTATTTAGGTTTACTTTATTTGGGAGCTATTGCCAAATATGGACTGACAACGACAAAATCCAAAATTGCCATATGACCGATATTAAAGGGTTTCCCAATTAGAACGCCATTTTTAAATTTGGCGCCATTCGAAGTGTCATTGTTTGACATTTGAACAATTGTTATTGTTTGCTAGTAGAAGGTACGAGGTTAGTAAAAATGGAGCGCTACACGAATGAACAACGCATTCTCATTGTGAAATTGTTTTACCAAAATGGTGAGTTTTGCGGCTACAGTCCGCAAATTGCAATCAATTTGGGGTCACAATAATGCTCCAAAAGAGTCAACTGTAAAGAGATTAATGGATAAATTTGCCGAAACTGGGTCTGTTAGTGATGTAAAGACAACAACGCGCCTTCGACCAGGTCGATCGCCCGAAAATGTCGCAGCTGCCGATAAAATCATCTTCAATGACGAGGCACATTTCCATCTTGATGGCTTCGTCAATAGGCAGAATTGTCGCATTTGGGGTGAGGAAAATCCTCGAGTGATTCACGAGAAGCAAATGCATCCTCAACGTGGTTTTTGGGCTGAAGGACCTATTTTTGATGAAAATGAGGCAGGTCAAGCGCAAACAGTCAATGGTGTTCGGTATCGTGAAATGATAACCAGATTTTTCTTGCCTAGAATTGAATAAATGAATGTGGAGGGCATGTGGTTTCAACAAGACGGCGCCATGTGTCATACAGCTAGAGAAACAATTCAATTGCTGCATCAGTCATTTCCCGGTCGTGTTATTTCGCGTTTTGGAGACCAGAATTGGCCGCCTAGATCATGCGATTTAACACCTTTAGATTTTTTTCTTTGGGGTTTTTTTGAAGTCGATGGTTTACGCGAATAAGCCGACGACGACTCAAGCCTTAAAAGAGGAAATTGGACGCTGCATAAATGAAATACCGCAGCATTTATGCAAAAAGGTCATTGAAAATTTCATTAAAAGATCGCGTGCGTGCCAGCAAAGTCGCGGCGGCCATCTGCACGATATATTTTCGATACATAACCTCATTCTGTCTACTTTACGATATAATAAAGTTTAACGATTTTTTTTTAATATCTGTGTTTTATTTAAAATTTAAAAATTGCGTTCTAGTTGGGACACCCTTTAGTAGGAATTCTGTATTAAAATTACAGATCGGTATAAAATTTTGGTTTGATATCTATATTTGGGTTTACTTATTTTTCGGAATATAGGAGCTTTGAGCAATTATGGACTGAACTTCATAAAATTTGGTACAGAGAATTTCATATATATAAGGATATGTATATCCTTCGAGTATTTAAGTAACTTTTGGAAATGGGCCTTATATAAAGGAATGGTCAAATATGGATCTATATTCACATAATCCAACAGTTTGATTTTATCATATATGTACATATAAACATTATCTGTGAAAAATTTGAATCGGTACCGTTATTTATAACAGATTTATACTTATTTAATTAATTTTCGAAAGTGGGCTTTGTATGGAGGTATGGTCAAACATGTACTGAACCGAACCAAATATCGTTTTGTGATTTATTTTTATATGGAACTTATTTTTGCTGAATTTCGTATTGATATTATCATTGTAAAGGTATTTATGTACCAGTTAGCCATATTTCGGGTAGAAATTTGTATGGGAGCTATGATAAATCATAGACCGATTATTACTATTTTCATCATAGTTTATCATTTTTTCATAAAAAAAAAAAGATTTTGATTCATAACAGAAATACATAGCATACTAGGGTCAATAATATATTTATATACTTTGTTGGGTCTTGATATTATTTCTCAATGTTACACACGGAATGACAAACTTATATACTCTCATTCATCACTTGTTGTAGTTGTGAAGGGTATAAAAACAGAATTTTTCAAAAGAGTTCAATAGGGTTTAAGTCCGCGTATTATGACGGCTGCTCCATAACATGTACTTTGCTTTGTTTAAATCAAGACTTAACTAGTTTGGATGTGTATTCGTCCTACATTAATTCTCATAGTAGCGAAATTTAAAATCCACAGTCTACCCATTAAATTGTACCAACACCAGATGAAGAAAAACAACTCCATATCATTAACGAACCTCCTCCAGGCTTTATGCTTTTTTTTTGGGGTTTGTCTGGGGATAATTCTTCATTTTGTGGCCTTTGAATGAAGACAATTTCACTCAAGCTTTTTCTTGTATTAGAAGCTTTAAAATAATTCTTCTTTGCATCATTGAAAATGAAGAAGCCGTTCTTATTATTTTTCCCAACACTGTACATATGTATGTATGTATGTATGTAATAATAGGTCGGGTCAGTTGTAGAACATTTAACATTTCTCAATTGTTGTTGTTAATATTTAAAAATACAAAATTCATGCATGGTATTATAATTGTTGTTGTTATTATAAATGTTAGCAATTAATATTGTATTTTGTTGTTATTTTTGTTTTAATTCGATCAGAAAATATGATGACGTTTAGTTTATTTTTTACAGATTATGATCTACATAGATGTATGATCATAATAATAAAAAAACTAACTGCTGCTGCTGATGTGATGATTAAGTTGTGTGATGATTAAATTTTCAGTTATTTATTGTTATTGTTTAGTTGTGTATGTTGTAATAACAAAAATGAAGTTTGAATTTTGTAACATTTAGATACAGTCAGTTAGTTAATTGGGTCGTATCGGATAATTGTTTGCTTTTCTTACTAATTTCTAACTTACATTTTTTGTTATTCAAAATTTGCTTGATCAATCGATCTCATATTTTGGTCGAAAGAATCCAAAAGTATATAATTTTTTGAACTCTTGGCACTTTTCTGTGCGACATTTTATTAAAATCTGAGTTATGCTAACCAACTGTTGTTTTGACATGGTCTTAAGACTTAATCGCTGTATCTAATATACATATACAAGGTGGCGCAAAAGTAAACTTCCGATGTTTTTTGGCTGTAATTAAAAAAAAATGAAAAACTTTGATTCTTCTTTTGGATTATTTTTATTTGGTCTTTTAATTTTTTTTACATCAAGTCGAGAATATGATGTCATGTAAATGGCCGCCGCCACAGTTGATTGTCATTTGAGCCCTTTTTATGGCATTTTCCATCACTTTGGCCAAAACTTCCGGCGATAGGTCCTCACATTCTTGACGGATATTGTCTTTAAGAGCTGCAAGAGTCTGAGGCTTGTTGACATAAACCCGCTACTTCAAAGAGCCCCACAAAAAGAAGTCTGGAGCGGTCAAATCAGGCGATCTTGCTGGCCAGTGCAAATCGCCAAAACGGGAGATTAGGCGCCCGGGAAATGCATCCTTCAGCATATCGGTTGTGGCACGTGCAGTGTGTGCCGTTGCACCGTCCTGTTGGAACCACATGTTTTCCAATCCCAATTCATCAAGTTGCGGCAAAAATAACTCGTTGATCATTGCTCTGTAGCGCTCACGATTCACAGTAACCGTTTGGGCCGCGACGTCTTCGAAGAAAAAAGGTCCGATGACTCCTCCAGCGAAAACAGCACACCATACAGTGACTTTGAGCGGGTGTAATGGCTCTTCGTGGGTTACACGCGGATTTTCAGTGCCCCAGAAGCGTAAATTTTGCTTATTTACGTACCCGGTAAGATGGAAATGGGCCTCATCACTCATGATTATTTTTGATCATCTTCCTCTTGGTGGTGATTAAGGATGGCTTGAGCGTGTTAGACGCGATTGGCGGTCAGCAGCTAACAGCTGATGCACCGTCTGGACTTTATACGGAAACATCTTCAAATCTTGTACCAAAATTAGCTGCAAAGACCGTCGACTGATACCCATTTGCGTGGCACGTCGTCTGGTCGATGTCGACGGCGCTTCCATGACATTCTCGGCTACAGCAGCAATATTCTCTGCAGAACAGCTACTCCGGGGTCTGCCACGGCTGGCAGCATCTCGTGTTGTGGCAGTCTCTTCGAGACGAGCGGCTAAACGTCGCAGTGTTTCACCAGTAGGCGTTGGACGGCCAGGAAATCTGCGACGAAATTCATGCATGTGTTTACTACACAAATGTCAAAACAGAACTGACATTAGGGGCCAATCGCAAAATTTATAGCATTTTCTGATAGGATGATTACTTTTGCGCCACCTTGTACTACGAACTTGTCAAATATTTATTTCTTTCTCGATTTTATTCAGCAACATCCATTGTAATAAAAATAATAAGTGACATACTTTATGAATGAAAATGACATAGCAAAGGAAATTATTAATGCAATTTAATACTTTGATGAAAACACTCCCAGTTTACAAAGTGGCATAAACAAATATAAAGGTTTTACACATAATGAATCACTTATAAAAAATTAAAAAAAAATATAATTTTGAAGGGTACTTATCTTTTCGTTTATTCTCATTTAGTTATTGAACCTTATACTATAAACAATTAAGTTTTTTTTTTCGAATGTTGTGCAAAAAAAGTGTTATATGTGGCACGTTTTGCTTCACTTCTTTAATTTGAAAAAAGTTTCCGTTAAACACCCAATATAAAAGCTAATAAATAGACAAATCGTCTTAGATGATATTGTTTTTAACGAAAATATCAGTTACAGATACCTGGCAATTCACATCTTTCAAACTCAATATACTAATAAATTTTTCTGACGAGCAGATAACAACTTAAAATTATGTCTTCTAAAAATTTTCATGAGGATAAAATAAGCAACAAAATACTAAAGTTTTACTACTCTTAAACTCTGCAAATGACAAGATGAGCGACAAAGTATTTGATGGTGTTTGCCAGAACCCTAATGTTGTCTTCGGTTGAACTTTATAAACGCACAGATGAGCGATATATTCATGAAACTTGACGGTTAGGATTGGTATGCTTTAAGACTTTAGATCATAATTTTAAGTGTCTGTAATCGGTTTGTTCATAACTTAAAGTCCAAAACTTCTAAAACGCAAGTTAAATTGTATTCACCAGACTAGAGATGAGTCCATAGACAAGACCATAAATGAAACTAAAATCGAGTCTATAAACGAGACCATATACAAAATATAGATAAGACTACAGACACGCCTATAGAAATGAGATTAGAGACGGGACTATAGGCGAGACTAGAGACGATACAAAAGATGAGAGACAAACCCATAGGCGAGACCATAAACGGGAGTATAAACGAGACTAGAGACAAAACCATAGATGAAACTATAGACGAGATGGGCCATAGACGAAAGAAGGCCATAGACGAGAGAAGGCTATAGACGAGAGTAGAGAGGAGACTACAGACGAGACTATAATAAACTAGAGACGAGACGTCTGTATGGCTTGGAAAGGAGAGAAGCCCAAAATATACAATAGAAAGAGATTTATCACGAAAAAAAAACGAAAGACTCCTACCAAATATAAAAGTCTGGATTAATGAAAAGCACGTAGAGATCAATTATCCTAACACAGTTTCTCTCAGGACATGGAGGTTACAGAAGTTATCTACACAGGTTTGTGCTAGACGAATCACCAATATGCCCCCAATATAACCCGTTCGTTTTTCTGCCTAATAAAAAAAAGACAACAGGCTAGAGACGGGACTAACCTTTTAGAAATTACAGATTTATTTCCAACCACATTGTGACTTCTCGAAAACGTCGTCTACGATTTACTCAAGTTGTGTAGGATTCTCTCTTCTTATATCGGATGTTGGAAATGTCTTAAAGACAGTATCACCGGACAGAAACCTGTTATTCGTTTCATTCTAAAAGTGCCTCGATTCACAAAAACTTTTTAAAAACTCACTCCAACTAATCAACATGTGACTTCTATTATTTAATTTCATGTTTTCTTTCGATTACATTCACTTTTTATTTAAACTTGACTTTTAATTTCAACTAATTGCAACTCAAAACTGTTAGTCTCAAACGGTTCAAAACAATTAAATTCTTTAATAAAATTTCCTTAATATTTGTGGTCAAGTGAAAATTTTGTGGTGTTTAACCTTCAAAATACAAATTGCTTTAGAGTTTTTATTTATTTAATTATTTTTTTGTTCTTGTTTGTACGTTTTCGTAAAATGTTTAAACAATTTCAATTAAAACTACTATTGACCTTGTTTAAATCTATTAAAAGATAATTTGTTTTACACCTTTTAACTATAAAATCATTGAAGCAGGACTAAGTTACTATAAACAAAATGCAATATTAATAATAATAAAAATAAAAATATTTAAACAAACAAAAAAATTATGTGAATACAACACTCGTATGCTTGTTCAATTTAGAGGGATTGAAGTGAAAAAATTAGGTTTTTATATAATATTATAATGCTTTGTAAATATTAGAATCTAACTGTTAATTAAATAAAAAGAATTGTGGTTATTTGTTTTAATAATAATTATAGGAAGTGATTTATTAAACGCTGAACTTTTAATAGATTTTTCATCATTTAATGAACTTAATACCAGTAAAGTAAGTTAAGACAATTTTAAAAATTAAAAAAATTAAATATTTGTACATATGTATTATAATAATGAAAATATCGAGCCATAACCGCCAAAATAATGTATCCCACACCATAATCGATTGTTGTTTTTTAATCGAAATCGATAGTTCAACATCATTTAAAATTATTAAAATTAAATGTATTACACAAAACAATATTTACATTATAAATTTTAAAATAATGGCTTTATTCAAACTGATTTTATTTAAAAAAAACCTTCCCCTGTAAAATTTTGAGTTTGTGGGATACATTTTTTCGGCGGTTATGGCTCGATATATACAATTAAAGGAAAGATTAAGCTATGTATACACGTTCGTCAGATATTACAACGTTGTCCGAAAAATGTTCAGAAAATGTCTAACAACCGTCAGAACTTAAAATTTTTGTCTTCCAACGTTGTAACAAAAAGCATTTTCAGTACATTGGAAGACAAAAATATTGTCAGACATCTAACAATCGTGTAAACACACAATTTTGTCATTGTCATTGTTTTAAGACAAACACTTTTCATTGTCATATGTACAAAGTTTATGCATCCGCCAATGGCAGCATTGTCATAGAAATTATTTATATACATAAATAAATAAACAAGTGTACATTAATAAAATGTTTGGAAAAAGTGGAAGAAAATTAAAGAATTAAATTAAAGTGTGCATTAATAAAATTTTTGAAAAAGTGGAAGAAAATTAAAGAAAATAAAAAATGGATAGCGACATATCTTTTGATGAATCCTGTTTCATAGAGTGCAGATAAAATGGTTTCAATTCTTCTTTTTTGTTCCATGACAATATTTTTAAACACGAATTTGACAATGCGACACAACAATCTGACAACCGTGTGAACTGACAATTTCGGTTAACAGATCAATTCATTGTGTGACAATTGTGTGCAAATTAAATTGTTAGTTTTCTTACAGTCGTTTAAACTGACAATTTGTCATTATTGTCATAGAAATTATTTATATACATAAATAAATAAACAAGTGTACATTAATAAAATGTTTGGAAAAAGTGGAAGAAAATTAAAGAATTAAATTAAAGTGTGCATTAATAAAATTTTTGAAAAAGTGGAAGAAAATTAAAGAAAATAAAAAATGGATAGCGACATATCTTTTGATGAATCCTGTTTCATAGAGTGCAGATAAAATGGTTTCAATTCTTCTTTTTTGTTCCATGACAATATTTTTAAACACGAATTTGACAATGCGACACAACAATCTGACAACCGTGTGAACTGACAATTTCGGTTAACAGATCAATTCATTGTGTGACAATTGTGTGCAAATTAAATTGTTAGTTTTCTTACAGTCGTTTAAACTGACAATTTGTCATTATTGTCATAGAAATTATTTATATACATAAATAAATAAACAAGTGTACATTAATAAAATGTTTGGAAAAAGTGGAAGAAAATTAAAGAATTAAATTAAAGTGTGCATTAATAAAATTTTTGAAAAAGTGGAAGAAAATTAAAGAAAATAAAAAATGGATAGCGACATATCTTTTGATGAATCCTGTTTCATAGAGTGCAGATAAAATGGTTTCAATTCTTCTTTTTTGTTCCATGACAATATTTTTAAACACGAATTTGACAATGCGACACAACAATCTGACAACCGTGTGAACTGACAATTTCGGTTAACAGATCAATTCATTGTGTGACAATTGTGTGCAAATTAAATTGTTAGTTTTCTTACAGTCGTTTAAACTGACAATTTGTCATTATTGTCATAGAAATTATTTATATACATAAATAAATAAACAAGTGTACATTAATAAAATGTTTGGAAAAAGTGGAAGAAAATTAAAGAATTAAATTAAAGTGTGCATTAATAAAATTTTTGAAAAAGTGGAAGAAAATTAAAGAAAATAAAAAATGGATAGCGACATATCTTTTGATGAATCCTGTTTCATAGAGTGCAGATAAAATGGTTTCAATTCTTTTTTTTTTTGTTCCATGACAATATTTTTAAACACGAATTTGACAATGCGACACAACAATCTGACAACCGTGTGAACTGACAATTTCGGTTAACAGATCAATTCATTGTGTGACAATTGTGTGCCAATTAAATTGTTAGTTTTCTTACAGTCGTTTAAACTGACAATTTAACTTTTGCTAACAATTTTTCATTGCTAGCACATTGCTAGATCTGACAACGTTGTAATATCTGACGATCGTGTATAAATAGCTTTAGTCATATGTACAAGCAAAATATCTTAAAATCCATAACTCATTAAAAACCGGTTCTTAAATAAAAAAGTTATATTCACTATATTATAATTACCATTGTAACTTTTCTATGCTGATTCAAAATTATGTAAATAAATTTAATACAAAACATTCATTCAAATCAGTTAATTATTAATTTATAAAATTATAATTATTTCTATTATTCCCCCTTTTTACGCTGATTACTAATATTCTATCAGACATTATTACATTTTTTACATTCTTAAAAATAAAAAACAAATAAACATACACATACTTACATTAAATACATCAATATTTACGATAAGCTCATCCAACAATCAATTTGTTCTGTTTAATTATATTTTAATAGTTTTATTTGTCATATACATATGTACTACAGTTCAACCTAGGTATAACGAATCTTAAGGGGATTAGAAAACAACGTTATATCGAATAATTCGTTACAATAAGGTTCGTTATATTGAGGTGAAGTTGCACTTCTATTCGTTATAACGAGGTAATAAAAAATTTTGTATATTAATCATAACACAGTGATACAAAATTGAATGAAATACAAAAACCTGGGACCCGATATTATTTTTCTTGTAGGGCTTGTCGAATAAAAGACGATTCCAATAGTGAAATATGCCGGACACCTCCAAAATCCGGTTTTACGGTTAAAAACCCGGTTTTTGTACCTTTGCGCACTTATAAGCTTGTAATTTTGTTTTTGTATTCGTAATAGAGAGGTTTATTTTGTATTAAATCTTATGGAGCGTTGTAGGGGATTTAAAAAAATTCATTAAATCGAGGAATTCGTTATAGTGAGGGTCGTTATATCGAGGTTTGACTGTATATGAAAATACGTACATATACTAAATATGTATACGATATAGTATATACATACTTATAATAACTATTAAGTCCCATTCGCATATTAGCTTATTAAGTAAAACATGTAGGCGTGAATTGTTGATTTCATAGTAAAGATAATATTTGAAAACTATTGTTACAAATAATACCGGCAAATCCCGACAAATTTATATTTTCTTTATTCATGTAGAAAACATAGTCATTGCTTTTATTAACAGCTGTCTTTGTAATAAATTGGTAATACAATTTTTGTCGAAAATCATTGTAAACAGCATAACTCTCCTAAAAATGTTGGTATCCAATTAATATTCAACACAAATATGTTTTATATATATACAAACCATACGGTCCAATTTTATAGATAATGATCCGTCCATTACTAGTCATAGCTCCCATATAAAGCCCACTTCCGAAAATCACAACGACCATTAATATCTTAAAAACGTTGATATCCAAATAAAATTCAACACAAATAAGTTTCACATATACAAATATCATTACACCTTATTTTGTAACGGTCGGTCCATAATTAGCCACAGCTTCCATATAAAACCCCCTTCGAAAATCGCTGTAACATGTATAATTCTCTTAAAATGCACAGAAGTCACAGCATAAAATTTGTGGATGATCGGTCCATAATAGGTCATAGCTCCCATATAGCATATATTCTCAAAAATTGTTTTTACACATATACTGGGTGTAGGGTATTATATGGTCGGGATTGACCGACAATACTTTATTACTAGTTTTCTATGTTTTTTTCTTTGTGGTGTTTTTTTATAATTTGTGAAATAAATTAATCGTACACTAAATTAAGGACAGTGATAAATTCAATAAATTTAACATTTTCAAATTCAGGCAATTTTTAAAAGTTAGTCATCATCAGAGTGTTTTTCAGTATATGAAAAGTTCTTAATACTTGCTTAACATAAGTAAAAGCAAATTCTGTGATGTCAGTACTCAAAACATTATTGTACAAATACATAAGGAAGGTTAAATGCAAAATAAAGTCAACATCACATATTATTAAAAGAAAAGCTTATTTGTATTAATATAAATAATGTTATATTAGAAAATAATAATGCATTTTTATATAGTTATATATTTCAGAAGAATTGAATTCACAAAAAAAAGAAACAAAAACAAACGCGTATACAAATTAAATTGATTTAATTTTAAAATATACCAATTTTTACGTGGCAAAAACTATTTTGTTTTTAATAAAATTCATTTAGCAAATTCATTTTTTAGACCAAACACATACAATAGCTTTTTCCACCTTTTAGAAAAACATCTTTGATCCACTCCCACAAGTTATTGATAATACATTTTTCTCTTAGTTAGCACTATTTTAAAAAAGTATATATATAAAGCCAATTGATTCATATGAAACTCGTGTGTCGCATTTTTACTATTTTATTATAGTTTTTTTAACACAAAATAGGTGTAGTGTTTGTCATAATTAATTAACATTTTATACAACAATGTTAAACGAATTCATTTTGTTAGTGATTTAATTTTCGCACGCCTGGTCCCTTACCTTTTAACGTGCATATGTAGACAAGTATGCATAACTATTTCAATAAGTTATTTTGTTTACTTCAAAAAATATCGTAGTAAATAATAATCTTTACTTTAGATTGAGTAAGAGTGACTACTCTAACATGGATACTGCAATTTAAAAACAGAGTACTTGGAACTATAATAGTTTAACAATGTTAAATTGTTCCTGCTTTTTTATTATTCTTAATTGTTACATTTTAGAGGGCGATAAGCCGATTTATAGGCAAGTTAAAATATATTTTGCATTCACTTACCTTAATAACATGGTTAATTGTAAATCGTGGGCCAATCTTTCCAAAGCTGGTACTCCTTCAACTCTTAATATATTAATTTTCTCTCTTAATGATCGAGAAACATTATTTTGACCTTGACGTTCACGTAAAATCTCTATAATATTGGGTTGTCTTAAAAATGCAATAACCTGGAAAGAATAACAATAATAAATATAGGCTATGCTTTTTGGATTCCAAATAAGTAATGTTTAGTTTTTTTGGGATATTTTTTCAAACATTTAAAGGTATGATTCATTCATTTTAATTCACACACTCACCTTTTCATTATAGGCAACAGGAACCTCATTATAACCATTATTAGCTAAAACACTTGAAGAACTAGGACCGTTATTGTATGCTGACGATGACGACGTTGCGGATGAGGATATATAATGTGGCATATTATCATTTAGCATAAATTGACTTTGACGATTTGTCGAGGCTGCTGAGGATGAGGTCGATGTGATCGATATAGGACGTGGTGGTGGTAAGGGGGGATTACCCGATGACATGCAATTTCCATCGATTGAATCATATTGTTGATGTTGATGACGATGTCGTATAATGCGTGGACACTCTATGGGCAAGCGTGGATCCATGAACGAAGTCTGGCGATTATTATGATCAATGAAGAATTGTTTGCCAGACTGATCGAGTTTGGTCTCCCAACATGAGGGTAAATCGCGATTGAGTTGAGCAAACGAGTTGACCAGCGCAACTAAATCTTTGTTGTATTGATAGCGTTGAAAACTCGAAGGATCACGACGTATACGTATAACCATATGTTTTAAGGCAGCATTACGATTATAAATTGCTAATGCATCTTCGTTGGTATGAAGCATGGAGTAAAAATCCGGACGGCATAACATTAGAACAGCTGGGTGTACCGAAATATTGGCATGTTGAAAGTTAAAAGCGGAGTGTGCAGTAGATGGATTATTGTTGTGGTGGAGTGTTAAAGATTGCGAGGTCTGTTGAGTTGACGGGTCATTTACGATAGTAGTAGCGGTATTATTAGTAGCGGCAGCAATAGCATTGGAACGATTTTCATTGGTTATAGTGCGACGAATAGATTGATATCTGCGGTCTAATTGTTGACGATGATGTTGTTCTCTGCCCCCTGGACCATTGAGGGAAGAAGAACCATTAGAGCCTGGTCTTTGCCAGGAAGTAGTTCTGGTAGTGTGATCTATATAAAAAATACGTCCATGACTATCCATTCTGGCCTCCCAGGCTGGTGGCAAGGGTTCAGCGGAAACATGTGCATTCCCAGGATCTGCTTCGGCTGAGAAAATAGCGCTGGTGCGTAAAAGGCCACCAGCAGCTCCTCTTTCGGGTATAGACGGC
This sequence comes from Bellardia pandia, assembly GCA_916048285.2. Lineage (NCBI taxonomy): Eukaryota > Metazoa > Arthropoda > Insecta > Diptera > Calliphoridae > Bellardia > Bellardia pandia. The sequence goes on along the minus strand of OU696532.1, from coordinate 18,686,169 downwards.
AATCGAGTGCTTGTTATGTGTACAACACCCATATCATCAGTAGTATTCTCATCCTCATCATCATTTTCTACACTTTCCATATTAGGTGGCACAGCGGCGGAGTTTCCTGCCAAGTGTACAATGTCAGCAGTACGTACACGCTCTTCGGCACGCATGCTGGAACCATGGAAGGCCGGCGAGGAAGGTGGTGTTTGCGAAGATAAATAATTATAATCTAAATGACTAGTTTGAACAGCACCACCTAAGGCTTCAGCTCCACCCCCATTACCACTTGGCCTGGAGCCAATATAAGTGTCATCTAGGTTACTATTAATGGTCACGTTAGCAGCTGCAGCCTGCATACGTGCGTGACGTCGAGCATGGTGGGTTGGTGTTGGGGGACATATGAGATTTGCTGCAGCAGCACCAGCGCCCACACCTCCAACGCGTTTAAGTAATCGCTGTTGCGGCCGATTGTGCAATAAAGGTGCGGCTGGGGTTATAGCATTGGATGTAGAGCTAGAGCACACCTGTTGTGCATTATTCAACACTTGCGCTTCTGGTGATAATTGAAAATCCAAAGGGGAAGCACTACGCGTAGAGCAACCGGATGGTGGGCTACGATGCCGCTTAGGTGACAACATTAGACGACTGGGCGACTGTGATTGACGTTCTTCGTAACACGCCTTGCCATTCGATAAGGTTCTAGTTAAAGGCCTGTGTTGCCTCAACGAAGCAGAGGAAGTATTTGGTGGAGTTTGTGGAAACTGATTCATAGAAGTCGTCTCTTTAGTAGGAAATGCTGGGAATTCATACGTTTCCGTAGCTGGTACTTTTTTTGTGGTTATTGTATTAATATAGCTATCCGGCCCGATTTTCTTTTTAATCAAAGGTTTAAATTTCATGGCCGGCGAAGAAGGTGTGGCGTTATTTAATTCATATTGAGGACTAGAATTTGAAGGTGAATTGCCGCTGGTTAACTGAAACAAAGGAGAATTGTTACAGCTATTAGAGTTACTGGCAAAGCCATTTGTTGAACCATAGGCAACTTCCAAAGAATCATCCGTATCCAAAATGTCAAATTTAAATACTTCCCCTTGTAAACGAAGATCTCTGCCCAAGGCCCGGGGAGGCCAAGATCTTTCCAAGGGTCGATGCTGTGGCTGTCTTAAATGTTTTTGTCTTCTGTGTATCTGCGCCTCTTTACTGGCGCTTGCTGAAGCATGTAAGGCAGCAGCAGCTCCCAATAAACTTTCCACTGCTGCTGCTTCTTCGTCGGCCTCTTCATCAATGGTAAAACTGGCTGGCCTTACTAAACCTTGACTGCTGTCGTCTACTTCAAATACCGTTTCAGCCGGTACTGTTTCATAACATTCACGTGCTATCCATAAATTTAAGGAATCGGTAGCTGTCGCCGCTGTTGGCGTAGAGGAAGCTGGTGACTTAACGCTTGAACGTTTTTCCTTCTTTTTAGCACCACTTAATGGTGTGGAAGTGCCACTTTGTGGCGACAGAGTCCATGACTTGCGACGAGCTCCACCACCTACACTTCCGCCTCCATCGCTGCCAATACTACCATTGTATGAATTTGTAGGTGAGAGCGTAGTTGTAGATGCTGGAGTTTCACAGGATTTTGTAGAGAGAAGAGTTTGTTGCCTTTGTTTTTGGGCTTGATCTTCTTCAGTACTGGTGTAACTTGTTTTATTAATGTGGTTGAAGTCTTTGAGAGCTAAAAGTAGCAATAATATATCGTAAAATTATAATTTGTTGATCTAGTGGCAAATTTTGATAAAAATTTAGGATTTTCAAATTTTCTCTTTGACTATTTAAATTTCGAAACATTTATTTAATGAATTTATTTATTTTCTCTCTAGTTAGATTTTGAAAAAAATTAAATTATTAAATCAGCTTGTTTGTGAAAACTAGTAAGAGTTTTTCTTGATTTTTTTAGTTAGAATGTGTTTTAGACATATTTTTGTCTCTAGAAATGTATTTTTTTATTGTGTAAATATTCAATAAAAAAATAATGGGGACATATCCGAACTATAGATGTTCTAAAGTTAATTTAAGGTTTTGGCATATTAATTTCGGACTACATCGGAATATGGGAAGAATCGAGTCCAATTCTTATACATATTCAACATATACATATGCATATGATTTATAGAATTTGTACACCATTCATCACATTATAACATTTTAAACTATGAGAAAAATACAATTGATTTACGACAGTTTAATGCAATTTAAATCTTCCCTCGTAAATACTATACATATACAACTTACATTTATCTCGCTTTCTTCTCATCACTACTGGCTGCTCCGCTTCGACATGTATAAAATTGTCTTGTGTCGTATTTAAAAGGTTCAATTCCTTTTCATTCTCATCCTTTAAGGCTTCCTTTATAGAAGAAATTATGCCAACAGCACCCTCACATTCCATATAATCCATATCCATATCGATGCCGCCAGCAGCGGCAGCAGCGACACTTTTATCCATTTGAACACTTAAAGAATTCTGATCCAAATGCAGTTGGTGTTTTTGCACGTTGGTAATATTATCTGCATTATTAATATCATATAGATAGAATGGTGGCGGCGAAGGTGATGTGACGTCATTTGTTGTTTTCAATGATTTCTCAAATGTCAATACTAGTTCCGGTTCACCGGCAGCTTCATAAAATGTTTGATTACTCTCATCGTCATCTTCGTCATCGTTGTCGTTGTTCACGTTGTTATTATGGTTGTTGTTATTGTTTATGCTGCCGCTGCTATTTTCCATTGCTATTGAGCTCTGCTACCAAATAGTATATTGCTATTTTTATTGCGTATTGTTATTGAAGTTGCGATAAATTTTCTCTGTAAAATAAAAAAGGTGGATTAAATTAAAAAAATTAAGAAATGTTATTATATAAAATGTTAGACAATGCCAAGTTATTGCACAAAATTGGATTTTAATTGGTTTTACAAGCGGATACTTGAGAAATTTTCTTGGAAATAAGGAGACCAAGGAAAAAATAAGAGATTTTGGAATACGTGCAAATTTGTTATAAAAATTACTTTCATAGAAAAGAAAGCGTAAAACAAAGAAACGGTTTGATCAGTGTTTTATAAAAAAAGCAAAAGAAATCTATTTTGGTTATCTAAAGAGCATAAAATTGATTTATGTATGTATGTGCATCTGTTACTAGTCGCACAATTAGAAATATGCTTTAGGAAGCTGGATTAAAAGCTTGTAGTCTGAGGAAAGTACATTTTTTGAGTAAACAGAATGTTAATAATAGGTAGTGTTTTGCTAAAAACAATCTACAGTGGAAATGTGCTTTGCTTAGATGAAAACCTTCGTTCAAAGTCCACAGGTACACACGAAAACCATGGACTAGATACGTTAAAGATATGGGGTTGACTTTCCTTATATGGTGTTGGGCCAATTTATTGGATAGTTGAAAAAATATGCAGTGTGGATTGCGTAGAAATATTGCAAAATTCAATATGACAGGCAAGAAATACTGCTCCTATGGTATTTCATGCAGGACACATGCAAACTAGTTAAGTCTTATGGGTCGATTACGGATGGCAACCGAACCTCAGTTCGGTTGACAGTTGCCAAAAACATATTACAGATGGCAACTGGCAACTGAAGTTGCCGAACATGGCAACCGAGAATTTGTGGTTGCTTTGATTTTATTTTAATTGGTAAATTTTAAATGTTATTAATTTTGTTGTTAAATTATTTATATTTGAATGTTATTTTATTCTTATTTGACCTTTATTTTTATAATGACTTTTTTAATTATTTAAGCTTGAGGTCTTTATATTAATAAAATATTATATTTATTATTTTCGATATTTCGCTAACCTTTGGTTAGCATCGTCAGGAAATTATTAACAAATTTTATTAAAAATAACAAAAAACGATAACAAATTTATGAAAAAATATTTTTCTTTTTTGTCATAAATTAAATTCAAAAAAAATAAATATTTGTCACAAAAATTTCCAGGTTTACGTAGGTACTACGAAGAACAAATTAAAGACTAGAATTGCAGGACATAGATCTGATCAAAAATATAGGGACATTAATTCAAAAAAGACAGCATTAAGTCATCATTGTCATCAATTTAATCACTATCCAAATTTTGAAGAAGCGTCGGTTTTAAACACTGAAACTAACTACAAACGCAGATATATATTAGAAATGTTACAAATAATTAATACACCAATTACACAGAGAATAAATTTTAAAGCAGACACAGAACATATAGCTAATAATTATAGAAATTTAGTTATTAAGAGATAGAAGTTTAGATATAATAATATAAATATACATATCGTAACCTTGGAACAGGAAGGTTAAATTTGCAAATTAAATTACATAAAAATTAAGATTTTCTTGTTCTTAGGTCACGATATGTATGTTAGAATAAAATAAGTTTAATTAGAAATGTATTTATTTATAAGTATGTAAGATATATAGGTATTATTACTAGGTTAAGAAATTTTTGTGACAAATATTTTTTTGAATTTAATTTATGACAAAAAAGAAAAATATTTTTTCATAAATTTGTTATCGTTTTTTGTTATTTTTAATAAAATTTGTTAATAATTTCCTGACGATGCTAACCAAAGGTTAGCGAAATATCGAAAATAATAAATATAATATTTTATTAATATAAAGACCTCAAGCTTAAATAATTAAAAAAGTCATTATTTATATTTGTATATATGTATGCATGTATATGTACATACTATATATTTTTCTACCCGAAAATTCGACAAAAATGTTAAAAACGAAAGTTGCCTTACATAATAACAACTTGCACGTCAGTTGCAACCAAACTCCAGTTGGTTGCTATACATAATCGACCCATTAGTTTAACCAAAATAAAGACTATGTTATGGATTAGCCGGATTTAAACATAGGACTTAAACCTTATTGAACAACTTTGGTGAGTCATTTAAAATGAAAATAGGATATTTCCCTAAAAATAAAAACGAAAAATCAAAAAGAAATGGAATTCTTTAACTCCATATACAGTGGTGGCCATATTATTAAAACATAATTCCAATCTCACCCAATTTAAATGATTTAATGTTTCTTTTGCAATTTTGTCGGTACTTTTCCACAATAATTTTCTGTTTTATACCTATTCCTCAGATATTTTTTTCTATCATCAATTTATTTTGTAAAATAATGCGTTATTTTGCGGTAAAACGTTTTGCGGTGTAATTAAAATAATTAAAAATATTCAACTTTGATTTAATATTAGTTTTATAATGACATATTTTCGAATTGTTTCCCTAAAATATCGTCAGTAAATACCTATTAAAACGTGTTTTAATGCAAAATTATAAAGTTTTATATTGTTATTCAAGAAGAAGAAAGCAAACTTTTTAATAACCTAAAACCCTCTGGTAAAACCGTAATACAAATTTCTAATTTACTTGGGATAACTACAGGTTTAGAATTAAGTAGTGAAAAAATTTGTGTTGTTTTTATAAATAGAAAATAAATTGAATACCTTAGTTACTGTTCTGATGAATGTTTTAATTATATGACTAAAGAGGTGGTAATGTAATACTATTGTACATATGTGTAGTATATGGCTGAAGTGCTTTAATTTGATAAACAAATTCTATTTTTAATATATTTGCAAATATTGCGTACATTTTTAGTGAATGGGTTTTTTTCAGCAGTTATTTTTTTATATTAAATACCTAGGTAGTTTTTAATTTTAAATTTAAACATAAATTTAATAAGTGAAACCGTTTAGCATACATTCAGGTATGTATACCTACAAGTACATAGGTGCAGATTAAAAAAAATACATTTTATTTTTCATAATAAACTCAGTTTCGATATAAAATTTTTTTAAATTAATGTAATTCATCCGTAAATTAATTTACGCACGAATTATTAACATTCCTCGTAAATAATTTATGTACATTAACGGATATAGTTTTTCAAAATTTCAATACCTATGTATGTATTTAATTTTTATTCAAGAAAATCAGAAAATAAAGAAAAACAAAAAATTAGTTTACTAAATTCCTTTTGTTTATTTATTTTATTCAATTCTATGTTGTTACCAGTACATTCGCTACACTTGTTGCCGGTGTTTACAAATGCGCCCTCTCACCGCTATCTTTTACTCTTTCCAGAACGATATGCATTTATTATTACCTTTAAAATTGCTGCATTTGAATTAGGTATTAATAATATTTATAACATGTTGTATTAAGCTAGCATTCGTTATTAGATAATAATTTTAAAATAACATGTTTTTTGTCAAGAATTTGTTAAACTTTATTATTATTTACATTTTTTTTATTATTACTTTTTTGTTTTGATCGTTATATTCTTTGATTGACTTTTCTCAACTTTTCTTGTTGCTCTACTTTTGATTTATAGATTTTTCTAACTATGGGACTCTCTTAATTTTTCTTGTTTTATATTATTTTTTCTTTTGCAAAATATAAAAAAATGCCAAATTTAATTAATAAACTTTTTACATATTATATAAATTTTTGAAATACACTTTTTTAAAATATATTTATTATTGTTAAATATTTGCTTCTTATTTAAAAAGTTTAATTCATTTCCTGGTTGTTAATTGCCTTAATGATGCTGTCTCAATGACCCATTTTGATAACACTTAAAACTGCTATAAAATCATAAATTTTTTTAGATTTTTCATGTAATGGCCTTAAGCTATGGATATTAAACGTTTTTATTGGATTTTTCTTAACAAATTTTGATTTTTTTACTAGCTATATTAATTTTTTTCAGACACTAATTTTCTAGCAAACTCAACACCAGGAAAATTTTTTCACTATTTGACATTTTGCTAAAGTTTCTCATTCTTTTGATTGTTTTTGTTGTTTTCGTTACTGAGCTGCCAAATGTAGGAATGTTGCCATATCAAGTGTAAGTTATAAATCATATACGGGAAATATAAAATAAAGTAATTAAAAATAATTTTACTATTCGAAAACATGTCTTTTGAATTAAAGGCTAAAATTTAGTTCAAGGTGTAAATTCCATATTCATAGACATAATACCGTTACCAAGAGAATCCAAAATACCTTTACTTTTAAATCATCTTTAACGATTTTTTTTATTTATTAATTTTTTGCAATATTAACCCTTTAATTAATTAATCTTTGAATTAATACATATTAGCACTACAGTTACCAATTTTAACCATTTAGAAGCAATAGACAGCCATAATATGGTTACATTGTTTTCAAAACTATACGCCATTTACACATAACTTTTCAGCACCCCTATTTTATAAAACTTCACACATCTGGCAACTTTTACCCCAAAGCATGCGCCAACGTTTTTATTCTATGTTTCCACGACGACTTGAATCACCTGCTTCGCTTTCTGAATCATGTTTATGAATCATGCTGTTTACATGACCAAAAAACTTGATTCGATTTGACAGTTGTTTTTAATAAACAAACAGAATTTACGATTTGTGGAAAATAATTTTTTTTAATGGACAAACAAAAGTGAGTGGATATTAGTTAGCTTATTTGAAAAAAAAACATACATTCGTACGTATTTACTTTCTTTACTTCCAGCAACAAGAAAATAATTTGCTTTATTTACAATAATATTAAATTTTTACAGCTAGTGCAGATAAACTTGCGATAAAAATTAGAGAAGAGTGCAATTTTTCGTGCTTCGCAAGTAGATTCAATATGAATCTACTTGATTCGCTCTTAAAATTTTTTATGGTGAAGCAAGTTGTTTCGCACATGATTGGGGTGTGAAGCATGAATAGAGAGCGAAGCATGTACCGTGGAAACATAGTATTAGGAATAGCGGCGCAAAAAATTATGTGAATGAAGGTTTGCCGTCAAACTTTTAATGTTACTTTGCCATAAAAGTTTACAAATACAGTCGAACTTCCATAACTCGAACTTTTCTAACTCGAATTTTCTCTAACTCGAACAAAATTGGTTGGCAATAGCGTCAGAGAGTAAATAGCATGCATTTCTTCTTCCGTAACTCGAACTTCCATAACTCGAAGTTCTCCATAACTCGAACTAAAATGTATACATATAAATTTATAAGTCGAAGTTTTTTGCTTTAAACTTCGAATTGTTATTTTTTATTCGGGGAAATCCCGTTTTGTTAGTTATTTTCTTTTTTTGTTTGCGTAAATGTCAGTTTAGTGCGTAAAGTCGGTCGTGTTTAATGTTAAAGGTAAACAAAATAAAATTTGTTCATCACCATGGCTACTAAACGCGTTTTAAAGTGCTTGTCGATCGAAGAAAAATATAAGTTAATCAATGAAATTGAAGATGGATTAAAGAAAAAAGAAGCAGCGGAAAAATGCGGTATTCCAGTAGAGAAGTCTTTCCAAACATTAAATTTGTATTTGCAAACTAATTATTCTACAACTGATGAGCACTATGAGGCCTTAAAAAAATTGGAGTTATTTTTTTCTGAAAATGACAAAAAGAAAATAAATTTTCAGACCTTGATTGCAGAATTTTTTACTGAAATATAACTTATCGTTATATTATGTATTATCTTATTGCTACGTATGTACTTAATAACTACATAAATAATAGTTTTCAATAAAAAATAAGTATTCATTACTTAAAATACAATCTTTGCATTGAATTTTCTTTGGTTTAACAAAAATTTCTATATCTCGAAGTCTACATAACTCGAATTTTTTCTTGGGATAATGGTGATTCGAGTTATGGAAGTTCGACTGTATGTCAATTGTGTCCACTATGTATCCACGATGGTCAGATATTACAACGTTGTCAGAGAAATGTGCAGAAAATGTCTAACAACCGTGTAAACTTGAAATTTTTGTCTTACAACGTTGTAAGAAAAAGCATTTTCAGTACATTGGAAGACAAACATATTTTCAGACATCTAACAATCGTGTAAACACATAATTTTGTCATTGTCATTGTTTTAAGACAATTGACAAACACTTTTCATTGTCATATGTGCAAAGTTTATGCATCTGCCAATGGCAGCATTGTAGTGTTAAGTGTGCATTAATAAAATTTTTGAAAAAAGTGGAAGAAAATTAAAGAATTAAATTAAAGTGTGCATTAATAAAATTTTAAAAACACACACACAGAGCTGCAAAACGAATTTGACAATGCCACACAACAATCTGACAACCGTGTAAACTGACAATTTCGGATGACAGATAAATTCATTGTGTGCAAATGAAATTTTTAGTTTTCTTACAGTCGTCTGACCATCGTGGACACATAGCTTTAGGATTTCAAAAACATAAGAAATACACGTGTTATACAAGACGCTATTCTTATTAGAAAAATTTATGCAAAATTTATCCTTCTTCGATTTTTACAAACCACAATTTTATTACTTAAATCACTCATACTTTCTCATATGAGTGAGAGATACACACATCTGTATACACATGTGTGTTTTTCTTTCATTCTTATGCATCGGCGTAGATAGCCCGGTCTGGGGGAGGCTAAGCCCCCCCCAGAAAAAATTTAGCCAGCCCCAGAATTTTTATTCTTTTATTGCATTTTTTTATTTGAACAATTTTCCATAGCTTTTACTAAAAAGTGTTCCAAAAAGATCCCCCCAGGAAAAAGGCCTAGCTACGCCGATGTTCTTATGTAACAAGAATTGCTAATAGATTCTAGTGTGTACTCGTCTTATCTTCCCCTCACCAAGTTGACTAAAAGGTAAACAACTTTTCTAACAGAATTGCGTCGTCTAAATTGGGACAAAACGCACGCATCAGAATATCAATTACAAAACAACAAAACTTTTAGCATCACTGACTCAGTTGCTGACACTGACAGCGTGTGCAGTTGTGTTGTATATTTGTTGGACACGAAGTAAAAAGATTTATTTACTTTATAAAAATAAATAATTTAACTAGTTTATTTAATAATTTATAAGATATGGCAGAATCTGGTCAAATTTCAAAAAAGTAAGTAATTAATAAAGCCACCAGAATGTACAACAATCAAGTGTTAAATATTGCAAAAGTCTGCCGTGTTGTCAAAAGAATAATTTGTACGAGTGTGTCTCCTAGAATGTTAGCGAAAAAGTGGGGTTATATTGAAATCATATACGCAATTTTAAGTTTTCAGACCGCACAAAATGCTTAAAATTTTGTAAAATTATTAATAATATTGTAAACAGTTTAGAATAAAAATAACAAAATGTTGAGTGTGATAAATTGTTTTGGGAAGTTTACACAAATTGCTTGTGTGCAGCAACGCAGTGTCTTACAAAGTGCATCAAGTTTATTCCATGCCACTTTTAATCTACAACTACCCAGCAAAAAGACAAAACTGTAACTTAATAATATTTTTAAAATAGTTTGATATTTATTTTTTCTCTTTTTGCTTTTACAGTGAACTTAAACGTCGCTTAAAGGCTGAGCAAAAAGCCAAAGAAAAGGCCGAGAAGGATGCGATTAAAGTGGCCTCCGCACCCGCTCCTGGCGCTGAGGGTAAAAAGAAAACTACAGCTGCCTCTGAAGAAGAAATCTCACCCAATGAGTATTTCAAATTGCGTACAGCGGCTGTGGCTGAATTGAAAAAATCTCCCGAATCTGATCCCTATCCCCATAAGTTTCATGTCAGTATTTCTTTGGAAAACTATATTAATAAATATGCTAATGTTAAGGATGGAGAAATGTTGGAAAATGAACAATTAAGGTAAGTTTGTTTTATTTATAAAAATGTTTTTCATATACATATAAGTAATATCCTATTCTTCGTTTAGCATTGCTGGCCGTGTACATGCCATACGGGAATCTGGTGCTAAATTGATTTTCTACGATTTACGCGGCGAAGGTGTTAAACTTCAAGTTATGGCCAATGCTAAATTGTATAAAAGCGAACAAGATTTCGAAGTTGATACTGGTAAAATTAGACGTGGTGATATTATTGGCATTAATGGTTTCCCGGCCAAAACTAAAAAGGGTGAACTGTCAATTGTACCCAAAGAGGTTAGTTAACATGTTAATTATTTTATTAATTTTATTAATTTGTTTTTTGTATTGTTTTTTTAGATCAAATTGTTGTCGCCTTGTTTGCACATGTTGCCCCATTTGCACTTTGGTTTAAAGGATAAGGAGACACGTTTCCGTCAGCGTTATTTGGATTTAATATTAAATAATAAAGTTCGTGAAACTTTCCAAATTCGTGCCAAGGTGAGTCAGTTTATATCCTCATTATAGGTATGTTCAGTTTTGGAATATTATTATTATTATTTTACACTTTCTTTACAGATCATTTCTTATGTACGTCAATTTTTGGACCGCATGGGTTTTCTTGAAATCGAAACACCCATGATGAACATGATTGCTGGCGGTGCTACAGCAAAACCATTCATAACTCATCATAACGACTTAAATATGGATCTTTATATGCGCATTGCTCCAGAGTTGTATCACAAAATGTTGGTTGTGGGCGGCTTGGATCGTGTATATGAAATCGGCAGGCAATTCCGTAACGAAGGCATCGATTTAACTCACAATCCCGAATTCACTACATGTGAATTCTATATGGCCTATGCCGATTATCATGATCTAATCGATATGACCGAACAAATGGTGTCGGGCATGGTTAAGGCCATACACGGGACATACAAAATTAAATACCACCCTGAAGGTCCCGAGGGACCCGAAGAGGAAATCGATTTCACGCCACCCTTCAAAAGGGTTAGCATGATTAAGACATTGGAAGAGAAATTAAATGTGAAATTCCCTTCGGCCACTACACTCAATACTAAGGAAACCAACGAGTTCCTGTCACAATTGTGTGCTAAACATAATGTGGAATGTCCTGCACCCAGAACAACTGCACGTTTGTTAGATAAATTGGTGGGTGAATTTATTGAAGAGACCTGTATTAATCCCACCTTTATTTGTGAGCATCCACAAATTATGTCACCTTTGGCTAAATATCATCGCAGTGAGCCTGGTCTAACTGAACGTTTTGAATTGTTTATTATGAAAAAGGAGGTGTGCAATGCATATACCGAATTGAATGATCCCATGGTGCAGAGAGATCGTTTTGAACAACAAGCCAATGATAAGGCAGCTGGTGATGATGAAGCTCAGCTGGTAGATGAGAACTTCTGTACTGCCTTGGAGTATGGTTTGCCGCCCACCGGAGGTTGGGGCATGGGTATTGATAGATTAACTATGTTCCTTACAGATGCCAATAACATTAAGGTAGGTTTTATTAAAATATTAATTTGAGCTTAAAATTTAAATATACTTCATTTTTTCAAAATTTTAGGAAGTTTTGTTATTCCCTGCCATGAAGCCAGATGATCCCAGTCGTGCCCATCCTGCGGAGTTGAATAACGCAGAAGAACAGAAACAATAAATATTGTTGAAAACTTTAGCTCTGCTTACTATTAAAAATTACTTTAATCTAGATATTATTTAAAGTATTTTTCACCCCTTTATTTACTCTATGACACACTTCCTCTTTGTAAGATTTATAATTTATTTGTGAAGTTCACTATGTTCTGTATCAATAAATCTGTTGAAAGAAGGTTTTTCAGAATTTAAGAAGCAATATCTTAGAGTTGTGTCGTTCATGAACGACCTAGTTCAATTGAACTATTCACTTATATGAACGATGTGATGTCGTTCAGTCTTTTCGTTCTTTTTTGTTCAGTTGTTCTTTTTGTTCAGTTGTTCGTTCTTTTTGTTCACTTGTTCTTTTTGTTCAGTTGTTCAGTTCATTTAGTTCAGTTCATTTAGTTCAGTTCATATCGTTCAGTTCATTTAGTTCAGTTCATATCGTTCAGTTCATTTAGTTCAGTTCATTTTGTCTTTTTGTTCAGATGCAGTGTTGCCACTACCAAAAAAATTTTGTAACCAAAAAGTTACCAAATGAGAAAAAAATAACCAACATTTTTTTATAATTATTTAGTTTGTTTTTTGACCTTTTATTTTTCAGGTGATAATTCTTCGGTTTCATCTTCTTCAATAAAAACCTAAACCGAAGTTAAAAAATATTATTGCATTTAAATAGATTCAAATATGAAAAAATAAAAATACTTCTTATCCATTTCGCATTTGTTTAAAATAATTTAATGCGCGTTTTTTTCGTGTATGACAATTCAAAGAAATTTTTACATAAAAATTTTTACGTAAAAAAACGTGTTTATAACAACGTTTATTTTTAAATAATATTAAAAAGCAAAAAAATAAGCAAATTTATCAAATTAAATAGACAACAAAACATTTATATTTTTGATTCCCCATAAAATTACCAAAATGAAAAAAAGTTCACATCTACACATTGAAGAAAAAATAACCATTTTTGGTTAAAAATAACCAAAACGGCAACGCTGATTTACACATTTGTTATGCTTTTTTTAAAAAATTCATTTAGTTGAGCAAGCGATGAGAATGCATGCGGATGGTCATCGCATTTTTTTCAGAAATTTAGTAAGCATTTTTGTTGGTTCTTGTTAGACGAAGCATAGCAAACACACGCGATTCAATTACAATTGAACACGAAAAATAAAAAACTGCTTTAGATGGACTTATTTTTGTTTTTTTTTTAAATACCTGTTCTAGAATTATTTTTTAATATTGATAATTGTTATATACGGTCCCTGATGTTTTTTCTTTAGGTGTTTATATCTGGCATACACTTTCTTTTTTTTTCTTATATTAAGTGTTAGACAATATGTTTGCTAGGCAAAATCTCTCACCAATACATCTTCATTATTATTTTTGAACACAACTGGTGTAAATATACAAGGTGAGTGCAAATCGGCAACACAATACAGAAACAACAGGCACTTTTGTTTGTGTATAACAATGTACTACTGTCAAAAACACTTGAAAAAGTATTACTTTTGACATAAGTAACTTGTAAAGAAACTCTGTCAGCTGGGCTCTTGCACTCACTTTATAAATTACTACACACATTAGAAAATTTTCGAGTGGCAATATTGAACAAAATGAATAAAAGTCAATTGAATAAAAGACCAAGTGAACGAAAAGAACAAACACAGAAAAACTGATAGAAAAGAAACAACTATAGTATAGTGAGTTCATTTAGTTGCATGCAGCGTTACCATTTGTCAAGTTTACACTTTTTTTTTGCAAGTTTTTTGAGATGCCAAAAAGTTTTAAATTTATCGGGTAAAAATAAGTTTTTGAAAAAATATAAACATATAAAAGAAAAGGCTTTAAATGTAAATAAGAAATAAATTTATAAATGTATGTGATATTTTTTAAAGATCTCATGTTTTTGGCTTAAGTCGGTTTTAGTAACTTTTTCCAAATCACTATAAAAATTTTATCACTAATAGAATTTTAAATTCTGATTAAAATAAAAAAATGGGGCTTGTAATATATTTAGCTATATCTTGAAAACTACATTTTTTTATTAGACGATATATATATCAATAGGCATTTTAATTTTAAATGTTTGTGTTTTCTTTTAAAATTTTGGTACTTTTGTAGCAAAAAAAAAATTTTGGAAACGTAGTTCTTTTTTTCAGATATAAGAAGTTTTTAAACAATATATATGGTAACGCTGGTTGCATACTATATAAACCTGAACTAAATGAATTGAACTAAATGAACTGAACGATATAGTACAAATGAACTGAACTAAATGAACTGAACGATATAGTTCAGTTCATATCGTTCAGTTCATTTAGTTCAGGTTTATATAGTATGCAACCAGCGTTACCATATATATTTTTTTAAAAACTGCATGATGCAACTAAATGAACTCACTATACTATAGTTGTTTCTTTTCTATCAGTTTTTCTGTATGTTTGTTTTTTTCGTTCACGTCTTTTATTCAATTGACTTTTATTCATTTTGTTCAATATTGCCACTCGAAAATTTTCTAATGTGTGTAGTAATTTATAAAGTGAGTGCAAGAGCCCAGCTGACCGAGTTTCTTTACAAGTTACTTATGTCAAAAGTAATACTTTTTCAAGTGTTTTTGACAGTAGTACATTATTTTACACAAACAAAAATGCCTGTTGATTCTGTATTGTGTTGCCGATTTGCACTCACCTTGTATATTTACACCAGTTGTGTTCAAAAATAATAATGAAGATGTATTGGTGAGAGATTTTGCCTAGCAAACATATTGTCTAACACTTAATATAAGAAAAAAAAAGAAAGTGTATGCCAGATATAAACACCTAAAGAAAAAACATCAGGGACCGTATATAACAATTATCAATATTAAAAAATAATTCTAGAACAGTTATTAAAAAAAAACCATAATAAGTCCATCTAAAGCATTTTTTTATTTTTCGTGTTCAATTGTAATTGAACCGCGTGTGTTTGCTATGCTTCGTCCAACAAGAAGCAACAACAATGTTTAATAAATTTCTGAAAAAAAATGTCAATAACCATCCGCATGTGTTCACATCGCTTGCTCAACGACGACTAAATGAATTTTTAAAAAGAGCATAACAAATGTGTAAATCAGCACCATGATACAATCAGCTGTTCAGTGAACAACTGAACGAAAAGAACGACCTAGTTCACTTTTTTCAACTGAACTAAAATGAACAATCACTCAAATGAACGATTAAGCCCAAGCCTACAATATCTGCATTTTGTACAGCGTTGTCACCTTTGAAATTTCAAAACGCACCAACATGGAGAAAAAAAAACGCGCCATTTGATAAAAATCGCACCAAATTTAGATTTTCTTTTTTATTTAATAAAAATTTTTGGAAAAATTTTACATAAAAAATATAATATTAATAACAGTCTTCAACAGTTCATTCAGTGTGTTTATAAAAAATAAAAAACAACAGAAATAAACTAAACAAATTTGTTTTTTGTACCAGATGTAATTAATTTCGTTTTTACCCGGGGTTACACATGCAAGTAACAGTTCGAAAAACTCAATATTCTCACATTTTTTTCACTTGCAGAACTAGTCGAGTTTTTCGAATAAGTCATATATAATACGTACCATGGTGTAAATATACAAGGTGAGTGCAGTAGCACAATGACTGGCTTTGTTTACAATTACTTATGTCAAAAGTAATACATTTTCAAGTATTTTTGACAGTAGTACATTATTTTACACAAACAAAATGCCTGTTGTTTCTGTATTTGTTGCACTCACCTTGTATAGTTACACCATGGTACTGGACATTTTAAGACATTTTTCGTTTACAGAAAATTTGGAAATAAATGACCAGCGATGTCTGTCAACTTTGAAATTTCAAAACGTACCAATAAAAATGCTGCCAAATTTTGTTTAACGAACAGCTGTTCACTAAAATATATTGGCAACTCTCTACAAAATTGCTGTCAAGTTTTGAGCATTTATTATTGTTTATAAATTTCACATTACACAGCTTTTATATATGTATAAAAACATAGACAGCTGATAGGAAAAATCCAGCACGAGAAGAATAAAATTGCTCATTGGAGAAAATTAGCTTAAAAGAATAAAATAAAATTGAAATTAAATAAGTTAAAACTAAAAAAACAAACAAATGAATTGCTCAAAACATGTAGTAAGTTATAAAGTGTGAGAATTAAAATGAAAATAATTTGAGCAATACTTTGAAAAGAACTGTAAATTTATAGCTTAATCATAGGAATCTCAAAACCAAAAAATAATTCAAACTAAAGTGCAACTAAAGAAAATCGATGGTGTGAAAGAAACTAAGACTTAAATATGGATGCAAATGCTAATCAACGTAAACGCGGTGGACGTTTGGCAAAGAATGCTAATGGCAACGACAATATGTCGCCACCACAAAATACTGAACATAATGAGGTCATGCATGTGTCAGCCGTAGCCATATCTCCCACATTAGAAGAAACTACAACTAATGCCCCAGCGGCTGAGTGCAGACGTAGTTCACGTAAGAAAATTATTAAATTTGATGTACGCGACTTATTAAATAAGAATCGTAAAACACACAAAATTCAAATCGAGGCTAGAATTGACTCAAATGCTCCTACAACTTCTAAAGCTGCCACAGCGGGTGGCAATGAATCCGCTAACCCCAAATCATCTACGGTCAGAGAAGATTTGTTATCAAAGCAAAAAACATTTTTAGAAAAATCCGCCATTTTTAGGCGTTACTCTATATCACATGACCACAAACCTCCACCGCCTCCCTTGCCCATGCCACCATTGCTGAGCAAGGGCAATGACAATAAGAATTCAGGACATTCTGGTAATGACAATTCCAGACGTTTAAGTCGTACCCAGGAATTTTTCAGTAATGTCATGATAAAGCCCAAACAAACCACAAGTCTTATTGTGGCACAAATCCAGAGTAATACGCCCTGCTCCACGGCGATAGCTAAACGTAAAAATCTTAATAAATCGCTAGAGATCGGAACTAAAGCCATGACTTCAGCTGAAAATGAGAGTTCTCTAGTTGTACAACATAAGAAAAGAGGAAGACCAGCTAAATTAAAGACTCAAACGTCCATAGAGACTACGACTACTGTAGAAAATAAAAAAATTACACCGGAAAAAGCTAAAAATTGGAAAGAATATAAAGCCTGTATGGCCCAGCAGTCAGACAGTTTCAAGGAAGGGCCAGAAGAAATAAAATATCTAAAACAAGATGAACAAACTGCCATGCCAAAACCGAAATGTAGTGAGATAACAAAACTTGAATGTGTAACGGATATAATGATGAACTTAGAAGAAACACAACAGTCGGACATTTCCAAATCAGAAGATGATGATGGAAACTTTAGTGGTTTCAAAACCAGCAGAGATGATTTAAGCTGTGACTCGCCAGTATTAGAAAAACTATCTTTGACAAAAGTAAGTGATTTCAAAGGAACATTAAATAAAGCAGAGGTAAAGGAAGTTGGTGGTAAGAAAGAAAGGCAATCGAGGTTAAAAGCGAAAGTAACAGATTCAAAACAAGGTGAAAATCCCAAAAGAATTTCCTTAAAGGGAGATCAAGTTGCTGCTGAACAAAAACAAACTGAAGAAATCAGTTTTATAAAAGATAATGAAATTGAACCTACTTCTAAGAAACCTTCTAACAAAGAACTTGCTAATTTTACATTACAGAAGAAATTAGACAATAAAATTGATGTAATTACTAAGAAATCTGAAACAAAAGAATCATTAGAGAACAAAAATGAGGAAATCATTTTAGAAACTGAGACTATAGTTAACAGAAATGAAATTCAAAATAAGACTATAGATGTTAAACAAACTGTTTCACCAAAAAAAGATGAAGATGAGAAAAAAACCAAGCCACTCAAAAGAATTACAAGAAGCTCGCCTGAAATGTTTGAAAGGAAAGATCTGCAAGTTCAAACATCTGATAAGGAACAAACTATGCAAACATTTCAAACAGATTTGCTGGATGATACTAAAATTCAAACATGCTTTTCTGCAGTTCTTAAAGAAACTGAAAGTACTGATAATGCAAATTCTAAACAACCAATACGAAATATACGTAGACATTTAAGAAAAGAAGACACCAAAGATATTCCAACTAAGAGCGGAGAATTACAGGATGATAAAACAAAACTAACTGCAACTAAGATTGAAGAAAATGTTGAGAAAATTTTATTGGAGACAAATAAACTAACTGAAGAATCTGTAACTATAACTAGTTTAGAAATACCAACTAAAGCACAAATTGATGAAGGGAAGCTATCAAAAACCCCCGATATTTTATCAAAAGCCGCGCAACAATTCGTAGAAGAATGTACACCACAGACTGAACTATCATCTGCTAATATTTTGCTTTTAACAAGCCAAATGCCTTTTGTATCACAACCCACCACACCTTCAGAGGAAACAATTAAATCTTTTTCACGTACTTCTAGTTCATCCGAATCCGAAAATGCCTCTGAACGCAGTTCTTACTCATCTGCTCCATCTTCAGCATCATCCTCATCAGGACGTTCTTACAAATCCGGTGATAAATTAAGAGTTTCGCTCAAGCGTATTTCTTTGCCTAAGAGCCCATCGACATCTTCGCAAACTTCTACTTCGGAAGAGCTGAATTCTACTTTAAATGCGGAGTTACATAAAAAGAATACACTCATGGGTAAGCGTTCTAAAAGATTACAAAAGAAATTTGTAGACATGTTAGTAGATCAAGACGATTCTGAAATAATTGATGATTGTTTTCAAACTATAACAAATGAGCAGAATGAAGAGACTAACACAACAAAGCAAGATGACAAGGAAGAATTAAGAACGGATGATCAAGCTGGCAATGTGCAAATTACCTTGTCTATAGAGGAAAATAAGGCGGAAGCTTGTGCTAATATCACAAAAGTTGACATTGAAGCAGAAAAATCATCTAAATTTGTTACACACTCTATAGAACACGTAGAGAATTTAGGATCTACAAGAGAAAAACTTATTGCGAATGAAGATATAGATTTAGTAACAACTGAATCTACAAATATAGTAATAGAGCCGTTTAAAGAAAAAGTGAAAAGTGTGAAAAGAAAATCTTTAAGAACTCGCAAAGACAATAGCAGTGAGGAGAAATATGAGGAAATAGATAAGTCCAACAGTAATCAAGTGAAGGTGTATGTAGATGATGTAAAGAAGCAATCAAAAACCAAAATACAAAATATAAAACAAACGGAAACGATTTTACAGCAGTTAGAAAAAGACAAACCGGAGGAAAATATAGAAAAAATTGCAAAAAAAGATGCTGAATTATATAAAATATCTGAAAGCGACCAAAGCGAGGAGTCAGATGAAAACAAACCTAAAAGAAAGACCAGAAATGATCAACATACAGAACAACAACCACAAAGAACACTTAAAAATCACACCTCTCCGATTTTAGAAGAAACGGTTAATAACGAAGATAAAACTACACTTCAAGCTGAAAATCAAAATGATAAACAAGAATTGACCAAATTCTCTAACAAAGATAAATCAAGCATGCAAAATAAACTAATTATGAAGCCAAAAGAAACTTGTGAGAGTACAACTCCTAGACTTGACAAACATGAAAAATCTCCTAAAATCCCAACCACTAGAAGCAAAGCTAATATAGAGGAAATCAATGTAAAAGAATCAAAGCTTCAAACAGTAAGAAATACTGAAATTGAAGCAGAAGAAACAAGTCTAAGAGACCTTTCTGAGCAATCCTCCTCTAAACAAGAACCTGTTCAGAAGCATGAATCAATATCTGATGTAATAGAAACATATATATCTGAGAGTTCATCAAACAAAAATATATCACCTAACGAAACGCCAATCGAAACTCATACAAGAAAATCTAATAAAACAACTGCAACTAAAAGCCAAAATAACAAAAAAGAGATTTCTGGAAAAGAATTAAATACTGAAGCAAAAAATTGTGTGGACATTAAAAGCGATGAAACTAAATTAAATGAAACTGCTCAATCTCCGCCTAAACATAAAGATAGCCGGACAAATGAATTAATCTCCGATGTAATACCATTTCAAACTTCAAATTATTCAGCAAACAAATCGAATTCTCCTGAAGAATTATTAGCAACAACTGAGAAATGTGCCGGAAACCCAGAAAAATCCAGAAAATTCACAACTAGAAGCAAAACTAATAAAGAAGAGATTTCTACAAAAGAATCAAAGATGGGACAATCTACACAAGAGGAAGTTATTACGAAATCTGAGTTAATGCCCACAACATCTTCCGAGACTAAAATAGATAGAAGTAAATCTCCTAAAGAAAAGTCAACCAAGACCGATGAAGAGCTCAAAATCGCTTCAACTAGAAGACAATCTAATAAAGCACCAAACATTCAAGTAGGAAATCCTATTGAAGAATCAACACAAGAAAAAGATAACGCAAAGACTGACCACAAATCTGAATTAATGCAAGAAAAATCTGCTGAAATTGCAACAACCAGAAGTAAATCTCCCAAAGAAAAGTCAACTAAAACCAATCAAGAGACAAGCGAATATATTGAAGATAAAAATAAAAAAATCTTATCAACCAAAAGCAAAACTAAAAAAGAAGAGATTTCTACCAGAAAAACCAAGATGCAAGTAGAAAAAGCAACACAAGGCGATTTAAAGCAGCCACACAAATTGAATAAAACTTCCAGAGACAGAAGTGAATCTCCTAAAGAACTGTCAACTATGACCGATGAAAAGATAAAAATCTTATCAACTAGAAGCCAAACAAATAAAGAAGAGTTTACTGTAATTAAAACGAAGATTCAAGCAGAAAACCTTACTAAACAACTAACACAAGATGAAAGTGAATCTGAATTAATAAAAGAAATTACTAGAGACACAAATACTGTCGATGAAGAGCCTAAAATCTTGTCAACTAGAAGCAAAACTAATAATGAAGACATTTCTACAAAAGAAACAAAGATTCCACAAGAAAATCCAACACAAGACGTGTTAATGCAAGAAATATCTCCTGAGACTTTAATAAAAACAAGTAAAGAACAGTCAACTAAGTTCGAAGAAGAGACTAAAAAATTAGCACCTAGAAGCAAAACTGTAAAAGAAGATATTTCCACAAGAGAAACAACGTTGCAAGCAGAAAATCTTATTGACAAACCAACACCAGATGAAGAGAAGACAAGGACTGTTTCGCAAACACAGTTAGTGGAAGAAAAATCTTCGAATCCTGCAACAGAGCGGAGTAAATCTACTAAAGAAAAACTAACTACGACTGGTGAAGAAACCAAGAATCCTGAGGAGAAACCAGTAGATATACCCACAAAGGTTAGTTTAGGAGACCAGGAACAAGAAAACGCCAAGAAATCAAAAAATAAATATTTATCACTTGAAAATAAAACAGAACCTATTGTAACAACAACAGATTTAAAAAAATATACAGAGATCACTGTTGATAAAGACATTTCAGATAACAAACATGTTAAAACTGATGAAAGCACTCTAATTAGAAGTAAAACTAATAAACAAGAAGCTTCTTCAAACTCGCCTCTAAGAAGTAGATCTAAAAAAGCAAACATTTTAGTTGATGAAGATGCAGAATCAACTAAAACTGCGACACAACCCTTTACGACGCTATATACGCCAACGATATCCACAACATTGCTTTCTGACGTGCAATTAGTTTCTTCGGAAATTTCCCTGGAAGCTGTTTTACCAGTTTATACTCAAGAAGAACTAACAACTCATGAAAATCAAACATTGCATGACACTCTAAAAAAGGACGCAGACACTACCGCAAAAGTTATTTCCGACCTGCATACAGAATCTTCTGAAATTTGCCTAAAAGCAAAAGCTGAAACGCCAGAAATTGTAACTCTCGAAATAGACCGACCTTGTGCTGATAAAAGAAAATCTTTAAGAAACCAAAAAGATACAAAATCATTTGAAGAACCGCCAGAATCAACAACAAGCTACACCTTAAAACTATTAGAAGAAAGCTCTTCTCCCAATAAACAGCAAGAAGACACATTGTCTAGAAAAGAGCAAGAAGCTGAAGAAAAACCTAAAGCCACTAAACGCAAAGCCAGAAAGTCACGCTTTAAAAATCTTCACAGTCCTGAATTTGGGTCTGAAACGGACAGTAGTAATGGAAAAAATACACCAATAGAGGAAATTACGCAACATAAACTTAAAGAAGAACCAAAATCCACGGAAAAAGAACAACACAAAGAGGATACAAAAATATACCATACTATAGAGGAGGTACAACCACATACACCACATGAAATTAAGGAAACTGATAAAGGTTTGGAACTAAAAGCAATTATTGACAACAACCTGTCTACTGTGGATGTTGTTGCTGTTAAAGACACATCGGCTAATCTTTTAAGCTCTCAAATACAAAATGTCAGCATTGAAACGAATACTTTGTTAGATATTTTACGTAGAGTGCAATCGAATACTGAAGCTGCCTTAAAAGCGAGCAAACCTCCCACAAATATCAGCAACACATATAATGACAACACAAGTGAAACCGCAAATAAACTGAACAGTGAGGAAATAGTTAAAGAACCACAAGAGTCAAACACCACCGCTAAGAAAAACATTCAGGAGTTTGCTAAAAAACCACAAGATTTGTTAAAAATGTCACAAGAATTACAAGAATCAAAAAGCTCATCTCCCACACGTTCCGACACTGAGTCTCCGTTAACCGTTAAAAAAATTAATTTATCACCAGCACGTTCCGATACCTCGTCGCCAATGACTCTTAAAAAGGTTACACAATCGCCCACACGTTCTGATACTTCGTCACCCTTGACACTAAAGAAAGTGACGAGACGTTATGAAAGACGTAGCCGTCGTGGTGAAGATTCTGCCCACAAAACTTTAGAGGAAACATTTGCGGAAATTGCGGCACAAAGTTCAAAAGCAGTATTAGCTGCTAAAGAATTTGACTTTAATGAAGAGCAAACTGCAAATGAAAATTCACAACAGGAAATACACGATATTAACACTATAAAAAATACTGAAAATGAACAAAGTATAGAGATTTTCACAAAAACCGAAAAATCTTTAAATGATCCAGAAGAAGTGCACTTGAATGTTGAAGAAAAAGTTGATACACTGGAAGAGGAAAAGGCTTTGCCAAATGTTTTGCAGCTAGCTGAAGATATAGAAAAAGTTCCAGACGTTATTGAACAGGTTGAAATTGAAATAAAAACGTGTGAAAAGGTAGTTGAGCTACAAGAAACTGTTAAAGTTATTGCAACTCCAGTACGAAGAGGTCGTAAACCAAAAAATCGTTCTTTGGAAGCACCAGCGTCAAAGGAAGATGTTGAAGTAAAAAATCCAACAAATGCTAACATAGAGATGAAAGAAGTAACTGAGCAAAAACTAATTGAGACAGAAGTTCAGGAGAAAACCGAGGAGACGCCTACAGAAATCATAACACAAAAACAGGAACAGAAGAATGAAAATAAAATAAATAAATCCAAAAAAGTGAAGGTAAATTCTAGTCTAACAACTACTAACACTACTCAAACTGAGGAATTGTCACAAAGCCTTAATAAGAGTTCATCAACTTTAGAAACTAACGCTCAAGTTCATCCAACAGAAACCTCTGATGTTTCACAGACAGACGTAGAATATTCGCTGAAACCTATAGATGATACAAATGAAACTAAAGCCAGCAAAAAGTCAATCAAGAAACGTGATACACCCAAAGCGGTAGCGGAAACAGTAACAGAAGATACTACAGTTTTGGATGACATTACTAGTAAAGATAAAGAAGATGAAGTTCGAACTCCCAAACAAGCAGCGAAAAAACGCGATACATCTCAAACTAAAAGTGAAACAAAATCATTTGGAAAAAAACTACAGAAAAAAACTAAAAATGAGGAAGAGGATGAAATTTTAACAAAGACTACACCGAGCGTCATTACAACTACTACACCGCCCTCAAAAAGAGGCCGAAAACCTAAAAATCCACAACAAGAAACGCCACAAACTAAAAAGAAAAACAAAAAAGAATCCACCACGGATCATATTGAAGATTCCAATGAGGAAAAAAGAAAAGCTGTGGATTCCGAAACAGATTCTCTAAACTCTTCTTTGGATAGATCTTTGGATGAGAAATTAGCAAAAAAGAAACGCCAAAAGAAATTAAAAGAAGCCTTTGAAGCTGCTCTAACATATGATATAGAAAAATCAAGGGAAGCACTAAAAATCGAAACATCTAGCTGCTCAACTGCCTCCAACTCTGGCTTGACACTGCTTAACACTTCACCACCTCCGAAAAGAAGACCATCAAACGATATAGCATATGAATCCCATAAAATTACTTGTGTTACACCCGTGGAAGCTGATGAAGATCTAGATCCCTTAAAGGATATTGAAAAGTTTATAGCAGACGGTGTTAATCTTTTGAAAAAAGATTATAAACTAGAAGAAGATAGCGTAGATGATGTGATTACCAGCACTGTTCCTGCTAAAAGCACCGAAAAATTAGAGGAACCAATAAAATCTACCAACGAGGAAATTAAAATGGTTTTCAGTATTTTTGAAACACCCGCTGATACGCCTCTGAATACCCCCAGTATTACACCACCTCCCAAAAGTCCTACATCCATAGAATCAACCACACCCGATGAAAATTCTGGCGTCAGAAGATCTCACCGCATTAAACTTATAACCAAAACTCCCAAAGCATTAGTAGGACGAGGTTTGGTTAGGGACAAAGAACGTTTTTCCATCAAAGATGATGTGGAAACTAAAAGCCACTACACCCTAGACGATCATCTTACAGACTTGGCTGAGGTAGAAGCGAAGAATGCCAAATTTCTTAAGGAAATGGAAGAACGGCTTAGTAATTTCCAAGTCATTAAAGAAAATGACTACTGGTGTGAGCGTGTCATTAGCAGAGAGGCTCGAAAAATGATTTGTGATTGTTTCCTGACACACGAAGAAGAAGAACGTGGTGAACTGGGCTGTGGTGAGGACTGCCTAAATCGTTTGCTTATGATCGAATGTGGCACAGAATGTAACGTTAAGGAGCGCTGCACTAATAAACGCTTTCAGAAATTGCTGTGTTCCCCTTGTCGGGTCTTTCGTACTGAGAAGAAGGGCTTTGGCATTATGGCCGACATAGAAATTTTGCCTGGAGAATTTATAATGGAATATGTGGGCGAGGTAATAGACACCGATGAGTTTGAAAAACGCCGTGTTATGTACTCAAAAGACAAAAACCGTCATTATTACTTTATGGCTCTAAGAAGTGATGCCATTATTGATGCCACCATTAAAGGCAACATATCGCGTTTTATTAATCACTCATGCGATCCAAATGCTGAAACCCAAAAATGGACTGTAAATGGTGAGTTAAGAATTGGTTTCTTTAGCCGCAAATCCATAATGCCGGGCGAGGAAATAACCTTTAACTATCAGTACCAAAGATATGGAAGAGAGGCCCAGCGATGTTATTGTGAATCGGCGAATTGTACAGGTTGGATTGGTCAAGAACCCACCTCCGATGAAGGCGAACAAATGGATGATGACGATGAGTATGAAGAATCAGAAGATGAAGAAGAGGCTGATACCTCAAATCTACTCGTACAAGACGATGACGAAGATAGTGATGAAAGTGTGGCTGATCCGGAAGAAGTGCAGAAACAATTAGAAATGGCTGCTGCCCAAGCAGAAGTCGAATTGGCTCCGTTGCAGCTGTTAGAAGAGAAGGCTAAATTACAAGAGACTACACCAAAAGAACCCACTCTTGATTCCAGTAAATCTGAAAGCGACGAAGATTCAAAGAGTAAATTCAAAAAACTACTCTCTAAAATGGCCGAGAAAGTTGCGGCCAAACAAAAGCAAACAAAACGCGAAAAAAAGCTTCAGCGTAAAAAGAAATCCAAGGAAACCTCTTCAGATTTAACTAATAAATTGAGATTTTTGGAAGATCCCGACATTGAAGATGAAGTAGAATTTTTAAAAGAATGCGGCCTTAAAAATCAATCAGATACTTTACGTCTATCACGTTTAATGGTGAGAGCTAAGTTGGTACAAACCCGACTGAATCTACTGGAGATTTTACGTCAAGGTGATTTGCCCTGTAGACGTCTGTTTCTCGATTATCATGGTTTGCGTTTGGTGCATGGTTGGATGAGTGAAGATGCTGGTAACATGCAAATTCGTCTGGCTCTGCTTCAAACATTGGACACTTTACCTATTGCCAACAAAACGGTGCTGACCGACAGCAAGGTAATGCAAATGGTACGCAACTGGTGCGGCGACAATACAAACCTGTCACCAAGTGAAGATTCTTCCAGTAGCAATAGCAACTCTCAAGATGTTCCCGTGCAAGGCCCAACGAACTTTGAAGAGGGCTCTGATTTAGCGGAATTACAGAAATTAGCCTTAAAGCTCATCAGCACTTGGGATGGACTGCCCGAAATATTCCGCATACCCAAAAAGGAAAGAATAGAACAGATGAAAGAGCATGAACGTGAAGCTGACAGACAATACGCAGCCAATGTTGAAACACAAGAAAATATCACAGCTACCGATCGTTATCGTAGAGATCGCTTTGGGCGTGATTTTAATACGTCTAATACAGCAGCAACAAGCTCGTCAAATCGTTTTGTTAAACCCAATAATGGCAATCACCTCAGGCCGACCAACACCACACCGAAAGATAATAAAAATCTTTCGAAAGCTCAAAGACGCGAAATGTTTGCCGCTAAAGTGGCCAGAGATGAGGCCGAAAAACGTTTGACTGAGGAACGTCGTGAATTCGAAACCAAATGCCGCTTCTTTGGTTTGGATCCCAAAAAGACACGACATCAGGACATACCATTCTGTGTTAATCCCGCAACGGGTCAATGGTTTTCCATTGAACGCAAACCCGTAGCCACACCCCCGAGTTATGCTCATGTTCAAGTGCCCGTAAAACCAAAATCCACTGATCCCAATGACTATCAATTACCAGCCGTTTGCAGCAATTTACCACCTCAGTGGAAGTATGTCATAACACCCCAGGGTAAGATCTACTATTACCATGTTAAACATCGCATTCCACAATGGGAGCCACCATCTGCAGCCCAGCTGCATCAATGTGACCTGGAGGCCCGAGAAGAAGATTCTGAAAGTGAGCTTAGTAATGTAGCTGGCGAAGATAGCAGCGATGATGAAGATGAAATACTTATTGGCATGGATGCTGCTCAACTAAAGGCCTACATAGATGGCAAAGTGGAAGTCCGACGTCAGAAACGTTATCAACGTTTGGTAGATGAGCGATGTATAAGTGTAAGTAAATTTTGTTTTATACTGTTTACCTTTGCGATAAGGTTATATGTGTATAAGTTTGTCATTCCTTATGTAATATGCTTTGAATAATTGGGCTTTTGTAAATCAGTAAAGTCATAAATTGTTCAGATATCCATACAAGTAAACCTCGTACGAAAATGACTGCTCGCAATCTGTAAAAGAATTTTATCAAATTTGGCACATAGATGTTTATACAAAGTACAGATTGAAATATCATCCCAAAATAAAGTTTTACCCTAATAAATATTCCATTGAACATAAATTCAGCACAAGTTTTAAATTAGTAGCATACATAAAACCAAAGTTTGTGATTTTAAAATCAATTCAAATAACTTTTTTATTTGAATTTTCCAGGCTATCTCATGTTGATTCAAGTACGTCTCTAGTCGACCTAAATCTTCATTTAGGAAGCTGGAACTTCCGAACGGGAGATCCTTCAAACCAGTGCAGAATTACGATTCTGAAAATAACTTTTAAATCATACAAATCGCTCAATTTAATAGAGAAATGTATGAAATACTTATTTGAGTCGATAAAACGATCTATATAATTCAATGTTTAAAGGTGGTTTCATGTAAATGTTGACCGCGGTTACGCCTCAAATGGCTCATACATTGGGTCCAATTTTTGCATACTCTCTCCAACATAACGGCCGGTATCTCACGAATTAATTCTTCAATATTAGCTTCCAATGCGTCAACTGTTGCTGGATTATCGCTATAGATATGAGCCTTATCATAGACCCACAAAGAATAGTCTAACCGGCCCCAAACGTGAAATAAACTGTTTATTGAACTCACCTTTCAATTGGCTTATTGTTACGCGTCTGGTTGAAACCACATGTCAGCCAAGTTCAGGAAGGTCTTTGAAAAAGTACGGTCCGATGATGTAATCGGACTATAATCTATACCAAACAGTGCATTGCTCTTCACACCAAATACGATATTTTTGCTTGTTTACGTATCCATTCAACCAGAAATGAACTTCGTCGTAGAACACAATTTTCCGATAAAAAAGTGCACGATGCACATTTCTTAACCGAGCATGAATTTTTTATAATGAAATCTGCAAGTCGATTCAAGAACAGTCTTGCCACAAAGAAAGTTGCTAAAAATCACCCTTTACATCTCCTTTGAATTTAAAAATATATCATAAGATATTCCAGAATGTTTATAACTAACTCGCTCTACCTAAAGGCTTCAAAAATATTGCATATTCCGAAACTGAGAAACCGAAGCTTTCGCAAAAGCACCTACATTTAAGGGTATCATTTGGTGGGGTTTCACCGACAATACTTTCTTATTAATACTTATTGACTTTATATACACACTCCATATATATCTTATTTTTAGCCACGCCGTGAAGAAGATCGTATTTACAATCAAATAGAGGTACGTAAATATAAAGAAAATAAGGAAAAAATACGCAAACGCAAAGAGGAAATACGACGCAAACGTGCAGAAGCTCTACGGCAAACATCACTAAATATGTGTACGCTGGGCAGTATAACCGATACAAATCAAAATTCAGCTGCCAACAAAATACCCACTGAAAGCAATGAAGAATTTGGAGTATTACCCATACAAGACTATCTACTATCCTCCGATGAAGAAGTTGATCTTAAGGCAGAAATCAATAGTCCATTGATAGATAAAATAGTAGAGGGAGATAAAATTGTCGATGAACTGGATGCCTTGACAACTAAGCGACAATTAAAAAGACCTTTGCCGCCGCATCGTGATCTTAATGAACCCTCGACATCATCTTCACCAGGAACCTCGTCAGCTCTTAACGCACTCATTGCCCGACAGGAATACAAGAAAAGAAAGATGGAAAAAAAAGAAAAAAGGTAAGATATTAATACATATTTCAAAGGTAATATTATTGTTGTTTACAAATATTGTTTTAATTTTATAGAAAACCCAAAGAACAAGATGCTAAATATCGCAAGAATAAAGAGAAATTCCGCTGTGAAATTGCGGGTATTATTGTCCATCATTTAAAAGCATATCGTAAGGAAACCTGTACTGTAGGACGTATACAATCGAATGAAGATTTCAATCATTTGGCACGCAAGGTAATTCTTATTGATTGTTATTTTCCAACTTTAATGTTAACCATTGATCTCTGTTTTTTTTTTAAATTTTAGTTAACCCATTTTGTTATGATTAAGGAATTAAAGTACTGTGAATCAGTGGGTCAAACTTTAGTTGTCACCGAATCCGTTAAAAGTAAATCACGTGAATTTATTAAGAAATACATGGCCAAATACGGTGATGTCTATGTCAAACCATCTAATGATCCCGATTTTAAAGATATACCTTTTACACTGTAAATTTTTTTATTTATAATTTTAGATTAAGATAATCTATTTCGCATAATAATAGTAAAATAGCGTTTAATGAATACATATTCAGTTTGTTGAAAATTTCTTAAACATTTTAAAAACTTCTTTAGAACTTTTAATAAATATTAATGCAAAAAATATGTGAATTTTGAAAATTGTGTTTTGATTTTTGTTTAGGAATATGTATTTGGAATCAGGTTCATGTAATTCATAACAAGCAGGTCTGCTAGTTAACTGTATTTTGGCTTATTTTGCTAATGGTAGTTTAATAACTGTAATTTCCGTGTAAATTAAATGATTAATAAAATTTACAAACTTGTAAAATATAAATTAGTTACTGTATTACATTTTAACTTATATAGATATCAATAAACTCAATCAATTACGGAAAAGAAAAAAAAGGATATTTTCAAAATATTAGATTTATTTATGTAATAATGGTAACTGTATTTATTACTCTAACTACTCCAGCTATTACTTTATTTTAGAGGTAGCGATAGCCTACGTTGTCAAATATCAATTAAAAATTAGTCTAAATCGAACCATCACTTGAACCCGTAAAAAAACTACTTTGTCATGAAATATTTTGATTGGCATTTGCTTGTATTAGTGCGTTAATTTTCAATACAAAAAATTGGTATTCAGAGTTTCGATTCCGCTACGTTTCTTTCGATTGTAGGTACCTATTCTGAATTACGATCGTAGTTACGTTTTTCTACGCTTATATTTTAGCAACGGAATTTTTTCGATTGTTCTTTTTATAAACCTAAAAAGTGTTTAATTTAATTAAAATTTCAGGTAGTTTTTTATTACTATGTAATATATTTTTATTTTGGCCGAGAAGGCTTAATATTACAAATAAATGAATAAAGAAAAATGTAAGTACATATAAAATGTTTAAAAAGTGATTTATATACATTTTTGTTGTACGGCCAATCAAGAGGTGATATGCAGAAACAAAGAACATGGTTAAACAAATATGTAATGGTAGAACGAAGGAGTTTTGAATTACTGTCACTACAAACAGAAAAGCAGCCTATTTATTTATTTTTCCAGGTCAAAAACAACGACATCAGAGCAATGCGAAAAGCTGGCAAGTTTAACGTAACTGAATGCGGAGACGTAATCGAAACTCAGAATAGGGGTGAATGCAAAAAGTTAATTATATAACCATCATTTGTTAAAGTGCCAAAAAAGGTTTATTTATAAAACATAAAGTTTATTCACAAGCATAACAACAACAATAATAACTAAAACAATCACCCCTATCGTGAATAAAAATTCCACATAAAATTTGTTCCCTTTTCACATTTTCCTATTAAAAAATTTATTAAAAAAAAAATGCATACGAAATTCTTGAAAGAGAAATGGAATCCATAGCAGTGGCTTTATTGGTGGAAGAGGAGAACAACGTGACTCAGAACACAGAGGTAAGGCTTGAAGCTTGAATTACTGCCTGAAAACGACGACCAAATTCTTCCTTAAATGGGCCGAAATATCAGACCACGCTCAAGTTGGGGCAGTTTTTCATATATTTGCAAAACATCCCAAATGTGCTCGATTGATTGGGAAGGTGATCGGAGATCGTCGCTTATTTTCGGTGCTATTGGTGTTTTCATAGTTTCTTATAATAGTCTGCACAATAGCACGACATAATTTCACTACTTAAGCAATTTCTCCATAAGATTTATTTTCTTTTCAAAGAATAAATACTAATTTAAAAAATGATTTCTTTATATTACATACATATTTGCCATTTTTAAAGTTAGTGTTTTAAAAATCGCTTTGCGCTTTAATAAAGTAAGGTAAACTAAGAAATCTAACGGCTTTTTCCTTTTTTTGTATTTTTCTTATACTTTTTAGGAGCTGTATGTAGACTTTTTCTTGCTGATTATTGTGTTTATCGCCAATAGTTTGTAAATTATTAATATTTTGAAACTTTTTCTTCAGATATTTTTAACTACATATTAATGTTAAAAAAAAGTAATCCTCCTATCAGAAAATGCTATAAATTTTGCGATTGGCCCCTAATACTATGTTTCCACGGTACATGCTTCGCTCTCTATTCATGCTTCACACCCCAATCATGAGCGAAACAACTTTCTTCACCATACAAAATTTCAAGAGCGAATTAAGTAGATTCATATTGAATCTACTTGCGAAGCACGAAAAATTGCTCTCTTCTCTAATTTTTATCGCAAGTTTATCTGCACTAGCTGTACAAATTTAATATTATTGTAAACAAAGCAAATTATTTTCTTGTTGCTGGAAGTAAAGAAAGTAAATACGTACGAATGTATGTTTTTTTTCAAATAAGCTAACTAATTTCCACTCACTTTTTTTTGTCCATTAAAAAAAATTATTTTCCACAAATTGCAAATTCTGTTTTTTTTTTTTATTCTGTTTGTTTATTAAAGACAACTGTCAAATCGAATCAAGTTTATTAGTCATGTAAACAGCATGATTCATTAACATGATTCAGACGGCGAAGCAGGTGATTCAAGTCGTCGTGGAAACATAGTAAATAAGGTGTATGAGAGCAGAGGTGGGCAAACACATGCTATATTTTTATATTTAACTAGAAGTAAACCTTCGAATAAAAAAATTTTATAAAAACATGCTATGATATTTATATTTGTGTTGGTTAATAGCCTTTTCACACTTGCGTACATTTAGGAGAAACGCATGGAAGATGTTGTAAAATGCATTCACACAAAAAGTAAAATATATCTTGAAAAGGATTTAATAATAGGATTGATTATTCGTTTGAAAGAGCAAACCCTGATATTATTACATTGTATAGGGTTATTAATAGAATGTATACTGGAGGAAGATGATGATAATTTTGTAAAATTCAAATTTCATTTTGTTTGTAAATTTTTTGTGTTAACTATAAAAGTTACTTTTGTTAGTGATGTAACATAAATTTCATTTTCAATATCAGTATTTAGGAAAATCTTGCGAAGATGTTGATTTTCAGCTCTGTACATTTCTTATGGGAAAATTTCAACATCTTCGCAAATTGATGGTAGATGTTGACAAGTGTGAAAAGGCTATAAACAGTAGAAAGCTTTGTGTATTAAGAAAGAATGTCATAAAAAAATTTCGTAGCGAAACCTTACTTGCACAAGTGCTAACCAGCAACTGATTTAAGTTTAGTCTGAGATCACAACAACGCAAGAAACTAATGCTCACTTAAGTAAAACACACAAATATGCTTATAGTATAGTATGCGTGTGTAAACGTAGCGTACGCAGAATTTTGTGTCCAAGCACATGTGCTGAGAAATTTCAATTTCGTCCATGACTGATGTAGAGTTTTTTCTTTAACTGTAATTCAAATTTATCCCAACCCATTATTCAAAATTCAACAATCATATAAATATTTTTTCTTTTACTTAAAATTTACATTTTTTATTTATGACCTTTTTAGGGTCAAAATTTACTTACGCATCTAAAAATCTAATTTTAATTTTTTTAATGATATAAGGAAAAATCAAGAAATTAATAATAAACATATTGTATGTACTTATATAAATATTATATTTAAACAAAAATTCAAATTCACGTTTTCTTCTTTTGTTTTATAGCCTTTGTTATTAAATACTAACACATAATTGTATTTATGTTGTTAAAAGAAACACATAATATTTTATAAAAAAAAATGTACAACAGTTTTCATACTTAAATACAAATAAAAGATACCAAGTTTACAGAAAAAAGTAGAAGAATAGAAGGAGGTAAAGGGTAAACTATTTGTAGATAAATGGAAGGTTTTTTTTAATTGTATAAAAATTTAAACAAGAAAATAAATAAAGAGAACTGATAGGAAAGTAGTACCCAAATAATATTTAAAAAAAGTAAATAATTAATGCCCATAATAATTTAAGGAAGTTATATAGTAATTAATAAGTTTTGTTTTAATAAAAAAGAAGTATTTTGTTTTTCTGGCTAACAAACTTTTTGTTATAATAAATAAAACTATAAAATTAATAGTATTTTTAATCGTTAAAAACGATTAATTTAAAAAATATGTATTTTGTTTGTTGTTGTTTTTATATGTATGTTGTATATAAGAAAAAATATGATGATGGGTTTTCTTTTGTTTTTGTTTTTTGTTTTGTAGTTTCTGTTATTGTTGGTTGTTCATACAATTTATTAAATGTGTATACACCACACCATAATCTACATAGTACAAGTCAAGAGAGATACATAGATAGATATATTTTTGTATTGGTTTTTTTTAAATGTTTCTCATTCATTTTTATAAACAAAAAAAAATTATAATATTTTTTCAAAAATTTTCTGGTTTATGATTTTTATGTTTATATAATCCTTAGCATTAAAAAAATAATAATAATATGTAATGAAACAAACAAAAAATTCGTTTAAGTGTCACAGCACCAAATTTTCAATTTGTTAATCTGAAAAGAAATAAAAAAGAAGTTAAAATTAGTAAAACAAATCCAGGCGTATGTACTGTGAACTTGAATAGATATAAAGTAAACTGCTTAAACAAACTGCTCTTAAACAAATGTTTTATTATTTATATTACAAGTACAAATTTAAAACAAAAAATATATTGCATAATTCATAAGTAGGTTAGGTTATATGGGTAGCCGTTTTCTGAAACAGCTCACTTGGGTCCATTATATTGGTCTCATTGTGATACCCATTGGTGGGCAACCTCTCAGTTTCAGACCGCATCGGTTGCTTCCCTGTCAAACCATCCAGACTTCTTAGCAAAGGTGCCGATGCATTTTGGATTAATCCTGGATAGTGCACCCAAACATGAAAGAGAGGGTGCCCTAATTCATAATTCATTTTGGCGGAAAGAATAGGGGTTTTCAACTTTCCAATTTTAAAATTTTAATGATTTGGTTTTGTTAAGAAATATTTGGATAAGAAATATTCAACAAGGTTTTGTATGAAAAGTGAAATTTTGTAGTTAAAAAACTAACAGAAGTCAACGGAAATTTATTCAATGAAATTAGATTAAAATTATTGTCTAAATAAAGAACTTTTTTTGTGCGTAAGTTTATAGCTATAGCTATGGCTTTTGTTTTATATTTTAGTGAAAATATAGCACTTACTTTCTTATAAAAAAAAAAGAATTATTGAAATTGGAAAAGTAAACTAATTATTATAATTTATCAAAAATTATACTAAAAGATATCAACTTTTCACTTTTTGATGGACAAAAACTTTATGTGATTTGCCTTGCTTAGCCCTCCAACTATAAAAAAATTAAAGCTCCGAGTCTGTACTTTCAATTAAGAAAAAAAAACAACCGCCAAATACATCGATTTTAATTTCAAAAGTCACTTCCAATATTTCATAAAAATGATCAATAAGACAAAAAATTGGGTATACTTTCAGGCTGTCGGGAATTAAAGCTGAAGAAAATTTCAATCGTGTAAATCTAGCTTAACATTATTATTGTAATTTCAATTTCGATATTTGTATATGGGTCAATTTCAAAAAAAAAAAAAACGTACACAACGAGTTTTGTTTTGCTTATTTTTAAAGTTTTTTCAATTCGCCTGTAAGAGTGGCCAATTTATGTAGAAATTGACGAAGTATCCGGTGGTACTTTTAGGCTCTCAAAAAAATCAATATTTTTGGATTTTTTTTTAGGTTTTCTACGATTTCTATCTTGAACGTTATACACCAAGTATGTATAAAAAATAGCTAAAAATGCAAATATATTTGAAATTCAAACATACTACGATGTTCTTTTGTTTCTCAAGAATAACTTTTGCGAAAATCACCTTTTCGATTATAAACATAAAATCACGATTCACCTTGTTTATTTTTTTTAAAGTGACTAGTTATTTTAAAATTTTAAGATGAAAATATGTAAATTTTTGTTAAAAAAAGACTTGAACTTAAAGGTTACTTGCAAAGTAATAGGCTTGTAACAATGTATTTAAAAAAATGCAATTATAAGCGTTTTAGGGGGGAAAAAAACTAAGTATGACGCTCAAAATATTTTTTTGCACGTAAACAAGAAATAATGCCACATTTAAAGTTTAACGAAAAAAAAAATATTATTCTTTTACAAAAAGTAAAAAAAAAAAAAACAAAAATTCTTCAAAAAACAAAAATTTTCATACAAAACTAAACATGTACATATTCTTTGATGTCTTTAACATGAAAAAAGGAAGTAATTCTTGAAGAAACTTATACACATATGATGTAAATATTTGACACAAAACAATAACTTAATTTAATTTATAAATTTTCATTCGAATTCATATTCTGAATCTGTATAAACTTCATGAAATGACAAGCGACTTTGTTTTTTTTCATTCTCATTAGTTTTTACCACTTTCGAATTAAGTTTGTGCCAAAAACAGAATCAGTCAGTAACAATAAAAATTAAACTCAAATATACCACGATTATACCTTTCTTTCTTCTTTCTTTTATATTCGTCATTACGCGCTTTATCGAGCTTTATTTTCTCTCGATATCTCCGTGCTCTTTCAGACGCCGTTAATCTTGTTTTACTCTTGAAAATTAAAAAATAAAATCAAAATTAAGCATTTTAAGCTATGAAGCAATACTTCAAAAATGATGCTCATGAAATATTTGCCTATTTTGTTTTTTTTTTCGTTGGCAATTTATTTCTCAAATTCACAAATTATAAAAAAATGTGTTGAAACCATGTAAACAATGATTTTCAACTTCAATTTTTTACATTTAATATATTCACTTTTAAAAAAATTAGCATGACGCTCATGAAATTTTATGGTGCCCTTACCATGGTGTTCACAAAAACTACGCAAATGCACACTTTTTTTAATAGATTTTTTTTTCGCTTTATCACTTTTGTAATAATTAAAGTTTGTACTTTCCTTACGTTATTTACTTTCAAGTTTAAATATTGAAATTGAAAACTAGTTATATTACCTGATTTATAAAAAATTGACGCTCAATGCAAATTGTAGGGAAAACCTTTCTTTGCAACGCCAAATTAGCACTAATTAAATTTTGACAACTATAACAAATCAAAACACAAGAAACAAACGAAAACTGTTATTAACCGTTGCATATTTATTTTTTTCTTGATTTTATTTTATTTTGTTTACTAAAAATTCTAACGGGGGGCACATGCTTTTGTATGGAAGCAGTCAGAAGGAGAAACAAAATACCATTCTGAATAAACAAAAAAAACAAACATACAAATTTGAGAATTACGTTTTTTTGTTACATATTCCTCGCTGATCACTCTCACATTTTTGTTTTTTTTTTGTTTTTGTTTTTTTTTACCTAAAATAGTAGTGTAAAGTGCGGGGACACAAAAATTGTGTTTTTAATGAAATTGACCCATATACTTGTACATAATGAAAACAACAATTATTCAGATTTATTTCATTACTCTTATAAAAAAGTAATATTAGTTTAAATTTTTAGTCGACTTAGAGCTAGTTTCTGGGATAAAGATAATCTACATTTTTCGCTTAAACCTAGATTAAACTAAAAATTGTGTTTCTCAGTTATTATTTATTTGATATATAATCTAGGTTTAACTGAGCATCATTGGTGAGTTAAACCTAGATATAAAATGTCAAAATACAAACAGCTGAAAAATAAAATAAACAATTCAACAATTGAAAAGAAATTTCCGACATTTTAACAAAAATTAAAAAAAAATGGATTATTCTAGTGATGATGAGGATTTAAGTGATTCAAACACATATAATAAATTAAATATGTCAATTGTTAGAAAGATACGAACAATAAGGACACGTCCAAATCATTTCTGCATTTATACCGACGCCGAATTCTTTCAAAGATTTCGCTTAACAAAACAATCCGCATATAATGTTTTAGAACTAATTGGACCACACATTAAATCCATTTTTTTAATATTTTTCAAAGTTAAAGTTTTCAAATACTATTATTGACGCGGTTGCTTTTTTGCGAAAATTTAAGATGTTGTCATATTTATATAAAAAATTAGGAGGAATGCCATATGTATTTTGACTGAACAGTACGACAATGCTAACAAAATTGACAGGAGGTAATCCACTACTGAGAAACACAATCAGTAGTTAAATCCCGGCAAAATATATTTGAGGTTTAATATAGCAGTGTGTTAAGCTGAGTTTAACTGACAAGTAAAAAACTAGCTCTTAAAAGTAAGATAACTGGCGACGACTATTTTTATTCGTATGGCAAATCGTCATAAAATTTATAATGTTTTGTAGGCAAAGTAGATTTTAGATATTGTAAGTCTTCGAACTTTCTAGTCTTTATTTTTCTTCTTTCTTGATGAAGTTTGTGTAAATCCGACCACTCCAGTGCGACTACATTTTCATTTATTTTTTGGTGGAGATTTTTCCATTCATCATGAAATCTAAGTTTGAAATTAATTTCACCATTTGGTGTGTATTGTATTCCTTCAATGTCCGTCACTTTGGTATCGCCTTTTCCACGGCCAGGGCAAATATTTTTATAAAATTGTATATTGTTAATTTTTTTAAAAAAAGAATAATCCAAATAAGTAACATCATAAAGATTAATGTTATGACTGTCAATGGTGTTGATACTCAAAACAACGAGAGTGCAGCCAATGAGAAATAATATTATGTCAATTGATTGGACTTTCAGACTATTTCGCGCGAAACAGTTGATATTTCAACATTGGAAGAAGTGAGATATTACACAAAGATGTGATAAATTTACTCATCACTACAAAACAACAACAACTAATGAGATAACTGTATTTTTTTTGTTGTAATCGATGTATTTTTACTTATTGAACACAACTGCATCAAAATCTCAATTTCTAAAAAAAAGTGGACTTAGAGCCTTTACATGTTAAGCCAGCGATTATTTTTGTTTGCGAATATGTAGGCGTAACGAAATTGAATGACATTTCAATCGGAATAAAAACATAATATGTATAGTTTTCACGGCTTAAAATATATTAAATTTCATTCATAAACTTATATAGTTCATATTAATATGACAAATTTAAATTATATGCGTCGGACACTGCGAAACTGTTCGTACAAAAATATAGTTGGTTGTATATGCCTGTTAATGTGCACAAAGTACTAATGCATGGTAAGGATACAATGGATGCTGCCGTATTACCAATAGGAATGCTTTCAGAGGAAGCCGAGGAAGCCAGAAACAAAGATTACAAGAAGTATCGATTGATGTTTTGGAGAAAGTGTGATCGAATTTCCACAAATACTGATGTATTCAACAGATGTCTTATAACTTTGGATCCTTACATAAGTAGCATAAGGCGTCATTCGAACAAAATTTCCTTAGAACTAGATCTCATTGTTAAAGATATGGTGCTTGATTAATATTACAAATAAAAACTAACACAATTTTTCGCCTGTTACATATTCAATTAAAACATTGTATATTATATTTGATTTTTATCAAGCTGAAAGGTATAAATAACCTCATATATACATATATACACCATTTTTTTCATTAAAAAGCATTAAAAAGGGTTCATAACTGTATTTTATATCAATTTGTTTCAATGACTTAGGTTTTACACACTTTAACTTGGCATACTTGACTAGAAAAGCGGCATGCATTTGTGCGATATTTTCGGTGTATTTGAAGGCTAATATCTTTTGCGGAGGGTTATTGGGGATATTCTCTTCTTTTGTATGGAGATAAAACATGTTTAACTTTTGAATAAAAATTAACATTTTTTAATTTATATGAAATTTTCATATGATTCTAGACAGGGAAGAAAAACACCTAAAATCTACAACTTTCAATGGGCGTAAAATCTAAAGTAGGCGTGACATCCTCAATATGTTTAATTTTTTTCATAAGGAGAACTCAATTAAGAAGTGTCCCTAATTTCAAGTCCCTAGGTCCAAAAATAAAAATTTCCAAGTGCAGTTATATGGGAGCTGGGTGTGGCAGTGGGCGGTTGTCCAAGATTTTTAAAAATTTCTTAATTTAGCCCAGAGAAGTGTTTCTGCAAAATTTCATTTTTGTGTTGTTAACATATTTATTACTAAAGGCTTCGATCTTAGTTCGCCATGTTTTTAGGGATATTAGATTTTTGACTCCAAATATCTCAAACTTACTTTCATCGGTAAAAAAATTCTTATTTCAAAAAATTTAAGGGATGTATATATTTTTTTGTTTGATATAAAGAGCTTCTTACGTGGGTGGCACTCTACCAAGTAGGCCATTTTAATGCAAAGATCTTCTAATTGTACTCGCGCTTACAGGTTTTCGTAACATTTCCAACTATTTATAAGGCATGCCTTATGGGTCAGGACATTAATCCATCTGGGATCTCTGACTATAAGGTCGCGACCTATTACTTCGGTATATCACCCTCGGTAGAGTTCCCCAGTAGGGTTGACTGGGTTGGATCCGATCAAATGTGGTGCGCAGTTGTCACCGACGGCTCCAAATCCGTAAGGGGATTTTTCACTCTTTCTTCTTTCTCCCCCTTATCAGGCGGTTTTGGTTGTCCTTATTTCTATATCTATCCTATCTTTATATTCTCTATTTATTCTTTCTACTGAAGGGAACCACAATGGACCACAGGGTCTCCGGGTGGAAGTGCACTTAATGCACTACCCTTCCTATCCTATCCTATACAGCAGTAGAGTTTAGTTTGCTCTTACTTTTATTACTATAGCTCTTACTTCAGTTTTTGTGCGAGAAATTCGGCTTGCCCTTTGAATAGTTCTTGGATTAAATTTTTTATCCGTAGAATTTTCGAATTTAGGATTTTTTGCCACTTCTCTTGAAATAAGACTGACATCTCGCCTGGAGAGATTATTTGCGCGTCCAGATCTTGGCTTGTTTCCTACAGAGCCAGTGTTTTTAAACTTTTTATAATGCGTTTTTGTGTTCTTGAATAATAAGATTTTATAAACTACTTGCATTGAAAAAAACTAACGGTATTTGAACTAAAACTTTCTAAATTAAACATAAATAAAGCAAAAGAAAATATAGTGTCCTTTGTCTTTATTTCAGTTTTTTTATATCAGGGATCTTCTGAAAATCACTTTTTCGTAAAGTGATTTGAAATCACTGAGAATGTGTTCAAAATTATTGAAATCTCGTGATTTGAAACCGGTCACCTAACAATATAGTGTCCTTTGTCTTTATTTCAGTTTTTTTATATCAGGGATCTTCTGAAAATCGCTTTTTCGTAAAGTGATTTGAAATCACTGAGAATGTGTTCAAAATTATTGAAATCTCGTGATTTGAAACCGGTCACCTAACAGCCTAATGATTTCAAGTTACTTAGAGTTTTTCAAGCATTTTTCATTGAACTCTTGTAATAAAATTATCACATACACCTAAAATCATTTGCTCTTTATTTGTTTTTGAAATAAAACTATTTTACACAGAAAAAACTTAAAATTTACAAATTTAGTAAGACGTTGTATTTTTCGCATTTTTTTTTTAGATTTGCTTACATTTTTCGTGATTAACTTTTACTTTTTAGTAGTCAGCTGATATTGTTGATTAGAAAGACGTATACGGCTGGCGACGTATCAGCTGGTAGCTCGTGATTTACAACAATCAAAATCACTACTAAACACCAAAATATTCCTCCCGTGATTTAAAATCACCGTGATTTCGGAACATGCCTGTATTTCCCGTCATTTTAAAAGAAAATAAAATTCTTTG
This sequence comes from Bellardia pandia, assembly GCA_916048285.2. NCBI lineage: Eukaryota > Metazoa > Arthropoda > Insecta > Diptera > Calliphoridae > Bellardia > Bellardia pandia. The sequence continues at coordinate 18,644,518 of OU696532.1, read as the reverse complement.
CTTGGTAGAGTAATTAAAATTGAATTTAATTTTTTGGTTTAAACATTTTTTATCTGGTACTCTTGGATTAGAGGATATACATATAAATTTTGGGTATATATGCAGACTTAAGACCTGTATATGGTCCATAATTAATCAAAGGACCTATATAAGATCCAAAACAATTACTTAACCATCTACCAATAAATGTTTTATGTGGAGATAAAATTAACCAGAAATAATATTTATATGCACAACAGTCATACCTCAAAATTTTTGGATTATCGGTCTATAATAGGTCGTAGCTCCCATATAGCGCCCGTTTCTGAAAAACTGTGTTTACTCATATATATACTGGGTGTAGGGCATTATATGATCGGGCTTGACCGACTATACGTTCTAACTTGTTTTATAATGTTTAATAAATTTATTTTCTTTTTGAAAAACATTTGTAATTTAAAGTTTAAATATGTTAAAAAACGATTCCAGGAACAATATACAGAATTTCTTGAGAGAAATCAAGTCAGTTAAACGTTAAAACGCCTGTCACTATTAATAAATTCCAAAATGCGTCAAAAGACCCAACAACCAAGTGAACCAAAGAAAAGATGTGGATATAAATACCCGAACGCTCAAAAATCTATTAGTAAAATGTGCCGAAACGTCCACCAACATTAACCATCGAATAGTAGTGTAAAAGATATGGTGAATTTCACGTCAAGTGACCCAATTTTAAAAATCAATGTCTTCCGATTTGGAGGATCCCATTAAGTGACCACAAAGCTCTTAAAGGAAATGGTCTAAAGTTTCTTTTAAGGAAAAATAAAAAAACTCCACTTTGAAAAAAAAAAATAAAAAAATGATACATGTGCCAAATATTGAAAAATCCTATTCTTGAGTTAAAAAATAATTTTAAGGCCTTTATAATCGATTATTTTAAAATGAGTGTAACTTTTCACCTATTGGTCCAAAAATTGTCCAAAGGGCTTTAGATAGCTATTTCTTCAATAATTTCAAAAATATTTTTTTAAATTACATGTTTTTTTAATTTTTTTTTTCAATTTGGGCCTTTTTTTTCTCAAAAGAAAGCTTTACAATTTACTTTAAGGCCTTTATAATTGAAAAAAAAATTAAAAAAACATATGTAATTTAAAAAAATATTAAAAAAAATATTTTTTAAATTATTGAAGAAATAGCTATCTAAAATCCTTTGGACAATTTGTGCTAGGACCAATAGGTGAAAAGTTACACTCATTTTAAAAAAACCCTGTATGACCAAAATTTACCAAAATTTCCTACTTTGACCCCCTCTAACTCCGGCACTTCTGGACTGATAGAGCTGAAAATTTGTGTCTGGCCTACTATCCAATAGTACTAACATTGGTGCAAATTTCATCCAGAACGATTTTTAGCATTGGGTCACTTGACGTGAAATTCACCATATATAAAATGAGTAAAGTTAAAACTTTGTTAAAAGTTGTTAAAAACTAACTAACTTATGTATGTTGAGTTGATTGTTTTTTTTAATAACCAATTTACCTGCTACCATAAACCATGTAAATGTAAATTTCGCGACAAAACCGAACGCACATCATTCGTAAACCTTAATGCATCCAACATGGGTAATAATGATAATAGGGAAACATCCATGGGATCCGAAAACCAACTTTTAATTGGTATAGCATTGTTGGGAAAACATCGATATGCAGCAGGAGAATTATCAATAATAAATATCTAAAATTTAAATAATAATATTAATAAATATTAATAGAACATAAAGAAACCACAGCACAATGAATAATAACTACATACTCTATTTAAATCGTTACAAATTGCTGATAAATCTTTGGTATATGAACCATAATCTGGCGTACAATGTTGACGATAATAGCGGCGGCGTAATATATTACGGCCATTGTCTAATTTGTCAGCCACCGCTGCACCATAAATTTCCATACTGGCAGTAAAAACTACCAAGTCATACCATTGGGAGACCTTAAAAACAAACATATAAAGAGTTTAATAAAATTATGTTTAAAATTTAATGATTACGTTTCAGTTTTATGATCATTACCACTTACCACATCTAAAAAGAAATCTACATGTGGCCTTTTATGTACGAAAAATCTAACTGGATGACGATCTATTGTCACTTTAACCGTAAAGTCATGAGGTGTACCTGGTTTAACCGTATTCCTGGGCATGGCATTGTGATGCGAATGTATTAGTGTTTCGTCCAAATCCAAAACTAACGTCTTACGTTGCACAATGCTCAGGCGATGTCGTGATACGGGTGACAATGGGAAGAGTTCATATTTGACAGGTTGATACTGGACAAACTAAAGTGGTTCATATCAGTGTTTCTTTTTTTTCAAGTGTTTATCTTATATAATATATTAAATTAAAACGAATTAAATAAAACAATTAGCTTGCAATTTCTCAAGTTTATTGCAAAGTAATTGTCTACATGGAAGAAAATGAAAACATTTCAATAATTGACTATTATTTGCAGACAAACAGTATTGGGGTTGAATCACAGATAGAGATTGATAAAGAAATTGTTTTATCGGTAATAACAATTTATTTAGTTAACGATAATTGAATATTAAAAATAAATGTTTAACATTCTTACTTTATTTTTAACTAAGAACATCTATGTAAATTAAATAATGTTTTCACTTTTAATATCAAATACTTACAGCTCTGACTTGACGATTGAACATAAAACATATGCAGGTCCATACTTTTGATAATAGTACCAATAATGCACGGAATTTCATTTGAACGAGGGAAAACATTGGTAAGCTTCAAACTTACCAATGTACAACATAAGTTAAGTTAATTTTATAATTATAATTCACGTTTTGTTATATTTCATCAATGCACAATAGTTTTTTTTTCCTGTTTTCACAACTAAAATAAATTAAGTTTTTTGGTATGTCTGTTTATATTTTTTATTTGTTTATCTAAAAATTATACAAATGAAACATTTATTAAGTAAAATGTTTGTTGGGTTTGTTAAAAAAACTAAACTTCACAAAATATAATAATGAGCAGAAGAGAAATGTTTAATAATAGAGAAAACTTATCCGTGGGAGAAAACGGAGTAGGAGAAGCGCGCGCTTAAAATATCGAACTAAAAAAGTATGTTTATTTAACAATTGTCTTAAGTACGAGACAAAACTATACAACAAAACATTTGCACTATAAATGTGTATGGTATTGCAGCAATTAATAATAAAATCAATAAAAAAAATCATTTCTACTTTAAACTTTTTTCTTAACCAAACTGTCTAATTTTATGCACATGTTTTGTTACATTAAATAAATTGATTAATTGTTTGTAATTTGCTTCCTACTTTTGTAATTAATTTATTTGTGTTTGGAGTTTTAATTTTTGTATAGTAATTTTGTTAAATTAACCAAAAGTATAAATAATAACACACACTTCACAAGTCTGCAAATAAAATACGGTTACATACGAATTTTGCAAATTTGTTTTCATAAAGAGATAAACGCCGCTTTTTTCTTGCTTTCGTCAGGGTTGGAAAATTAAGTACTTTTGTGCTTTTGACATCAAAATGACGGCATCATTATTACGATATATTTTTTGTAATTTTAACATTAGAAAAATACCAGGAATAATTATTACAATGAATTTGAATTCGCTCGAAAATTCACTATTAAAATGGTATTTCTGTAGAATTCGTTATATTTTCGGTCAATACTCTCGTCCTTCTGATAAAGCTGTTTGGAATTTGGTCGTGCCGCATTTATGTTGCGCTATATGGTCTGGAAGCGTAATGAACATTTTTTTTCTGAATTATAAGTTGTCCATGTCTGGTTTTTATAGTATTTGTCAGTATTGTCTTGTTTAGTAATTAGAGTAAATATCGGGATAGTGACAACACGTTATTTTACAATAAATTAACGGTTTGTTAACCTTTATTAAAATAATCTTGTATACCGACATCAATCAAAGCAAATAGTAATTGTAGGATATATTTTTAGTATTTTTTGTTTAAATTTACCTCTTTAGCTCAGCACAGAATTTCCCGTAATCTGAATGCGAAATAGTTATAACTTTTAGGCGTATTCACACTCTGAGGAGTTTATTTAATCGAATCACTCATAATTTATGAAATAATTGTAAAACTATTTATAGAACTAATTTTATTTTATTTATCGAATAGTCCAAATGCTTTTCTTTGCGGATTTATTTTATTTCCGAAAGACATCTATGAAAATCCTACTCTTTGTAAAAAAAAAAAACATAGGTATACCTAGGTACCTATATTGAAAATTACAATTTAAGCTCCTTTAAATGGAATATTCGTGTTTGTATAACTTTTATAAAAGATCTTTAATATTTTAAGTGGGTTCAGTGAGATCCAGATTTAAAATCAATATGTTTCTAATAGTAATGTTTCGAATTAGATTTTTTTAGGAAACTATTCCTACCCACTATTGAGTTTTTATCTAGTAAATTACTTGGCAACTCTTTTGCAGCAAAGTTAACATTTTTGCAATTTCTAAGAGAACAAGACATACAGCTACTTTATATATCTCTCCTTGCTCAAAGAAAAAAGCACACACACTTTGAAGAGCAGGTAAAAAGCGGCTAAACAAAATTATAATAGCAATTGGTGAATTATCAATTACATAAATTTTTACGAAAACAAAAAAGCAATTTATTTTTTTTTGTTTTAAAAAATATTGGCTAAAATCCAAAAACAAAAGAAAATCTACAACCCGTGAATTATGAAATTTCTAAATTTTTACACTCTCTTTTCTCGCGTATTTTCTCCCATCTTTTGCTATTTTGTTATTTTTTTTAACACTTCTGCTTTAAACTTAGAGATTTTTCTTTGACGTCGACATTCGTTATAGTGATTTATTTAATTCGTATACCTTTTCTTCACTTGCTCTGATAAGAATTTATGCTTATTGCTGATTTTATTTTAATTTAACACTTGTATTACAATATCAAATGATGATTTGTTCATATTTTTGTATTAGTTTTTGTAGTACTTTTTAGAATATGTTCACTACCCGCTGAACTTTGCTTTTTTCTACCGTGTTGCATGCTATTTTACTTTTTCTTTTGATAATTTTAGTCTTTGAGAGATTAGTGTTGCCAATTATTGACAAATGATGGCAATTTTCAGAGTTGCCAGACGATCACTGAACATAATCGTCTTACAGTAAATTTTTAAATAACAATTACCAATAAATTTGAATAACCATTCATATAAATTACCTTCGTTTTAGCTTCAACGTTAAATTTTATGCATTAAATTATATATTTTCACTGTTTTTTTTGCATATATTTAGCGGTTTTTTATAAACTTTTCTATACTGGTAATATCGGTTGTTGAAAAATGTTGCCAATTTGTTTGTATTTACTTCAGTAGCAGAGCTAGGAATTATTGTGGGTACATACAATTTTCATATTAGAGGCCTTTTAGATGATGCAATTAATTGCATGCAATTTTTTCCATTCTCTTTTAAAATTTCTACGTAAAGTGTTGTGCACTTATACGATGCAATTTTACGTTCAACAAATCATGCAATTTTTTGACGTTTAATTACACATTCCTCTTTAGTTTTTCATTCGCAACAAAGAAAACAAAATTTTAAAATATATGTAAATATAATATAAAAAAATATATGTACACACATATGTATGTATATAAAATAATATACATACATACATATATATAAATACAATATACAAAAATTTTAAAAAATATAAACAATGGAAGATTTTAATACAGAAGAAGTAATTGAAATGTTCTTGCGCATTAACTTTTATAACGCACACTTCAAAGTCAGAATAAGAATAAAACAAAATAAGTAAAACACAAACGATGGTAAAAGGAAATGTCAAAAAATTGCATGACAAACGAAGTCGTGCAACTTTTTCTACCCCTCTTGCTTCTCTCAACCGTTCACCAACAAACATCAATTAATTGCATGCAAAATTGCATCGTCTAAAGGGCCTCTTAGAAAAAATTTCAGCTTTTGTCAAAATTTAATTGCAAAGGGTTCTTAAGGGTAAAGAGCTTTGCTTTTGAATCAAATCATTTAAAGTATAAGAACTCAAAATTGGGGGATGTGATTTAACACCACTGGATTCTTTTGTGAGCTATGTCAAATATAAAGCGCATATAACGCCAATTAATAAAATTTTGGAATTAAAACTTAATTTTAGATTTAATTTTTTTTGTAAAAAAAACTCTTTATACATATATTAAAATATGTATTAAGAAAAAAAAAGGAGCTAGATTTGTATGCTTCCTATACAATCAAAATTGCAATCCGACAATTTCTTACAAGCTACAAAATACCAATTGGTACCCAACTGTTTGAAAAACAGTTTCTTTAAATAAAAATAACTGATGCCATATCTTTCATTTATATATTAATAGAAAGCAACCCTGCGTATTATAGTAATGTGGCAATATGCATTTTGTTTTTTTGCGGCGAAAATTGCACAAGAAACGAAGCGAATTGTTAATTTGCAAACGAATTATGTTAGACTCGTGTGTGAGAAGGCGTCGTTTTTTATTTGGAAAAAATTAAAAATTGTGGTTTTAGTTTGATTAAATATTGTATAAAAAATTATAAATCATTATGTGGATAGTGTAAACATGTAAGGGACATTGTGAAAAACATAATAACTTGTGTTTAAAAAAAATTATTGATACAGAAAAAACCGGACATAAAACGAGTACATGCAAAAGCCGCAAAGGCGTTGAACTGTGTAATTAAAGTGTAGAGTAAAATTTTCTTGCAACCAAAAAATTAAAAAAAAATCCTGATTTGAGGGGTCTCATAAGTGGATTTAATACAAAAAACTATTCAAATTAGTTTTTCTCCTACAAGTGCATTAAAAACGGCCAAAATTGTGGAAAAACAGGAAAAAACTCCCAAGCGGAAGAAGAAGGCTGCAGCCAGTAAAATGACTGCAGTCTTTTCGCCGCAACCACCGCCACAACAGCAGGCGGCTGGTCAACCACCACCGGGAGGTATGATGCAACCTCCGCAGTCTACGACTCCCAATTCAATGCAACCGCCGCAACAGCAGTCGGTTGTGGGAGGTCCCGGTCCAGGTGGCATGATGGGTCCGGGCGGTGGTGGTCCTGGTGGTATGCCACCTGTAATGGGTATGGGAGGTCCAGGAGGGCCTCCCATGCAAAGAGGTCCACCAATGGGTGTAATGGGTGGGCCACCAGGTGGACCCGATGGTATGATGGGTGGACCTCCGCCCGGCCAGCATGGTGGAGGTGTTCCGCCGCCGCCCAGTCCAGCTCATATACAGAAAATTCTTGACGAAAATTGTAAGATTATACAAACTATACAAAGTTTCCAAAACATTGGTAAATCGTATGAATGTACTTCGTATCACATTGCATTGCATAGAAATCTTGTTTATTTGGCTCAACTGGCTGATCCCACAATGAATATCAATCAAATCTTGCCACCACCTCATATTCTTCAGGCCCAAGCCAATCAACAAGGTCCTCATGGCATGATGGGCTCTGGTGGCCCACCACCACCGCAGCAACAACAACCCCAGGGTGGACCACCACCAGGTGCTCAATCACAAATGGGTGGTCCGCCAGGGACACCCGGTATGCCGCCAATGCAACATGATGGCTCTGGCCAACCAACTTCAGGTAGTCAAATGCCTCCATATGGCCAGGGACCACCACAACATCCTGGTATGCCTCCAAATGGCAATCAACCACAACAGGGACCTCCTTCTACAGGTCCACAACAACCTGGTGGTCCGCAAGGTGGACCACCGCCACAACAAGGACCATATCGTGGTGGTCCTCAAGGACCTGGTCCCCAACAGCAGCCGCAATCAGTAGGAGTTCCCCAGCAGCAGCAACAACAGCAACCGAATAACACACCAGGAAGTAAGTTGATTATAAAAACTTCCGTAATTGTTGACTTTCTATTAGTCCTTTTTAATATAGCATCAATATAAAATGAATTTTTTAAATTCTTCTATAATGGTTAGAAAGCTTAAGTTACCTGTCGTCTAATCTTTAATTTTCATGGACAGCCGCCATCTTCTACCTTCTTTAACATTTCATAATTCTTTCAACAATTTTGCAAAACATTGGTAATACATATATAGATCTTAAATTATCATGATCATTGGAACTCTCCTTTTTTCTAATGGGAACAACCCATGTGGTCTTCCAGGAAAACTTGAGGTGATCAAAATGATATTAACGAAATGTAAGACATGGATATCATAATGTAGAAAAATAATTTTAGAAATGTTAAGCAATACATCACTGCCAACAGCATTCGATTTAAATATGTATGTATATAAAACTGTTTCATAAGTTCACATTGTCATCAAAACTCATACTAAAGTTTAAAAACATCACACTTATTGAATTTAAAAACATCGTGATCTATTATCCACAAGAAATTTAAGTAATACAGTCCATAACTTTCTGCTAGTCAATTCGTAAAATAACGTGCAGTGTGTCAAGCGGTTCTTTCTTCTAATCAATTATTTCCTTATATTAAGGAACTTTTAATACACACTCCAAGTCTCATCAGGTTTAGAAAAGTTTCAAAAGATGGAAAATTTTTTCAAATATTTCTTTCATTCCTTATATTGAACATTTCCTAAAGCTTCAACTATTGTACTGGTAGAAGCAAAAATAGACCTTTTGTTATTACATATTTAATAATTTGTTGTTTTACAAATACTCGTACATACATATGAATGTATATATAGGTCTGATATTACGAAATAAATATGTAAAATAACAATATTTATATTAAAATGATTTATTTTTAGATCAACAACGTCCGAATAATAGTGGACCCTCAGGACCAGGTGCTCCAGCTCCCGGTCAAGGCCCACCACAACAGCAGCAACAACAAGGTCCAGGACAGCAGGGACCCCAACCACAGCAACAAGGACCTCCACCACCACAGCAAGGTCAGTACAGAGGTGCATATCAACCACCACAGCAACAGCATTCCCATTATCCCGGCTATCCGCCGCAGCAACAGCCACAGTATCCACCACAAGGAGGTTATCCCTATGGTCCACCAACGCATGGCTACGGACCACCGCCCCCAAATGCACAGAGTGGTTACCAACCACATGCTGGCATGCCACCAACATCGGCTGCCAGTGGACCACCTCAACAGCATCCTTACGGTGCTAGTGGTCCAGGACAACAAGGTCCACCAGGTTCTTATGCTCCACCACCCAATCAACAGTTGCCACCCAGTCAACAACCGCCACCAGGACAAATGTATGGTCCTCCTTCGGGCAGCCAAGGACCTCCTCCACCTAATCAGTATGGTCCACCGCAAAGCGGCAGTGGTGGTCCTCCACCTCCAATGAGTTACGGCGGTTATGGAGCTCCACCACCTAATAGCTATGGACAGGCTAGCAATACACCACCTGGTTCCTATGGACCTCCGCCAACCAGCAGCGCACAATCGCCATACCAACCGTTTCAACAGGCGGGACCTGGAGGATATCCAGGGCAAGGTCCGCCACCACCACCACAAGGAGGACAACCACCTCCGCAACCACCCCAACAGGTAGGTGGGCCAAACGCTCCTCCCGGAAGTGGTTACAGTTCTTCGCCCAGTCCCGGCCAAACACCACCACCAAACCAACAACCAGCAGCTACTGGTGCAAATGGCCCTTCAGCACAGCCACCACCCACAAGTGTGCAGTCTACGCCACCACCTACTCAACCGCCAACAAGTAATGCTGGCATCACCTCAACAGCCGGTTCGTCGCAACAACCACCAACTCAAGCTTCTGGGCCTCCACAAGCTCCTCCACCTGGGCAAGGACCACCGCCGCCATCATCACAACAACAACAGCAAACACCACAAAATTATCCGCCAGCATCAAATAGTGGACCACCACCTTCAGGTCCACAGCCAACATACTCGTCACCGCCCACTACCGGACCCAGCGGAAATCCATCGCCCTATGGTCAACAAGGTGCTCCGGGTTCGGGACCGCCAAACACTACAGCTCCACCAACTTCGGCTAATGGTGGGCCCGGACAAGGTCCGCCTCCTTCTATGGCTCCCAATCAATATCAACCTCCACCAGCAGCACCACAGCCACCATATGGTGGGCCACCACCACAAGGTTATGGACCACCTCCACCGGGAAGTGGTTATCCACAACATGGTTATCACCAGCCGCAGGGCGGCTATGGATCAATGCCACCTCAAGGACAATATCCACCACCCTCGCCTCAAGGCTATCAAGGTTATCGTCCAGCAGGCGCACAACAGATGCCTCCTCCAGGAGCGCCTCCACAAGGTCCACCACCTGGTGCATATTCCTATTACGGCAACCAACCGCCACAGTAAAAAATAGAACACAAATAAGTTTAAAACAAAACAGACCGCAACATAAAAAACGGAAGAAAAAATACAAAATTTTATATGTATAAGAATCTGTAAAATTTTAACAAAGTCTTAAAACGACATGAAACGATAAGAGATTGTTGTAATTATATTAACTGCCTGACATTGCATGCATTACTAACATGACTTCTCCTATAAAATAAAGGCATGACTCGAAAATAAACTTGCCGTATGCACAACTAATTTCGATTTGCGTAAAATGAAATATTTAAATATTTTCTGCTTGTCGATTTCTTTAAATAAATTGCAGTTTAATTAAACAGTTTAATATAAAGCCAACATACTGACTAATATTTGTATAATACACACTTCAAAACAAGTTTTGAAATTTCTTAAAGAAACACATTTGAAAATGACTGCCTTACAATTAAACTGCTTTATTTTAAAACTAAAATACATTCATATTTCTCTATTTTGTTTTATCACTAGACTAGATTATGATTGTGGTAAATAAAATTCTCAATACGAAATTTATTTATACATTTTCTTGCTAAAATTCTTCTGTACTCTATACCTAAACCTATAATAATTTTAGCTCTAAATTTATATCACCCTATCTATCTCTCTCTCTCTCTGTGTCTATATTTATTTGTGATTTCTTGTACCATTCTTAAGCTTTTATGTTTAAGTCTTAAAATATTGAAGAAAACATTTTTTTGTGTGTTTTTAATCTAAGTTTTAATTTTAATTATGGAAACTAAAAATCTTCAAAGTTTTACTAAAATTAACTGTTAAATAGTTTTGAATGAATTGTTTGAACATTTCATTTAGTAGCATTTTTTTAATATAATAAAATTAAAAAAAAACAAATACAACAATATAAACAAAACAACAAACATTTGTTCTGCTTCCGTACTTTTCAAATTTACAGATTTTACCCAAGATCAATTAGAAATACATACACGGAAAATTATAATTATATATGTATGTAAATGTTTTGAGTACGATAACGCTTTTCTATAAATTCTGTCTAAAATCTGAAAATCTGTCAAGTTCTGAAACAAAGCAAATACAATATTATGTGTCAACTTTAATCAATTTTAAATAATCCATTTAATTAATAATTACACTTTTTGCTATGCATTAATCCTATAAAAAAAAACTTTAACGAAATATATTTAGCCGTATAATTAACGAATTTTTGTGAACAAAAAAGAAAACAATTATGACATAAAGTCTAAATAAAAATTAAAAAAATATTTACTGTGTTTTTAAGTTTACTATAGTTTTCAACAGTAATGTACCAACCAAAACAAAGTTTGGAAACTAACTACAAAATGTTGGGTTGTTCAGTGTTTTATTATTTGATAATTTATCAAGCACGTTTCCACATATGTGGAAACGAAGATCTTTAATACAACCTCTCAGTCGCAGCTTTTTAATTTTTATTAATTAGTAGTACCATTTTTTTAGGCTACTCTACCAATCAAATCTGTTCTATGGAGAATATTTCTGATGGTTTGGGTCACGTTTTCTTTCTAGTGTGTTTTGCTTACAGAAAATTATTTGCTTTAAATGCTCTAATAATTATTTGCTGAGCTGTACTTAATATTATATTGTTTTGTTTGTTATAAATCATATTGGTGGTAGAATGGCTTTCGTATAAAATTTTAGAGTTTTTCGAATAAATGTAGCCTCCATCTCGTTCATTTCACAACGTTGCCTCTATTCAACTCTTTTTGATACAACTTTCAAAATATAGTACACATATAAAACTAACGATATATTTTAAAGTTTTTTTTTTGGGTATTCAAGTTATGGACCTTATATGGAAGCTATAGCCAATTATGGACTGATCTACACAACATACAATGGTACAATGTCGATATTTATTAGATATTTATGTAAGTTTTTTTTAATGTTTTTCGGAAGTGGTCCCTATATGGAAGCTACGACCAATTATGGGCCGATCGCAATAAAGTTCGTTACTATAATTTATCAGCCCAATAATGAATAAAAATTCCGTGGGAGTTTTTTCCCTTTTCCCATTTTTTCTATTCAAATTCAATATTAAAAAAATAAAAAGAGAAAAAACTCCCGCGGATTGTTTATTCATGATTGGGTCGTATGTGAATTATTTGTGTCGAATTTCAACTTTATACTGATTTTTGCATAAGGTTTTATAAGCAATTTCAAGTTATTTTTGAATGTAGTCTTTATATGGGCGCTGTCGTCAAATATGGACTGAAGCAAACAAACATCCCTATTCTGACTTTCGATTACGTCTCCTCATTCAATTACGCTACGATCGAAAATTGGTATTCTAAACAAAAACTGAATCGAAAGAACAAGAAGAAGACAACAATGTTTACAACAAGAATGATAAAATAAAGATTACGCCACTGCGCGTAAAATTTTAAAATGTTCTGCGCATTTTGAAACTGACGTCACACAATCAGTGTTTCTATTGGCTAATTTTTTCTCACTTGTTTTTTTTTTACTCATGTTTTGCTTGCATTTGCTCACTGGCAGCGTTGTCAACTTGGTGGTTTCACACTATTTTTGGTGCTTTTTAAAATGTTTGGTGCGAAAAATTCTTTAGTTGGTGCTCGGTGCGCTTTTTTTAAATTTTGGTGCGCTTTTTAATTTTTGGTGGCACCAAAGCAAAGTCGACACAACTTTTTGTTTCAGTGTGAGAAAAAATCTTTCTACAATAAAATGTTTGAGTACCATTTCATTCAACACTGCAAAATATTTTTTGTGTATTTCGGTGCGTTTTTTATTTTTTTTTCGAAAATGTCTTTATTAGCTCATTTATTAACCCTTTCGCGGACACTGACGTATATAGACGTCAAAACAAAGTTTTCTCGTGGGACATGACGTGCACTCACGTCATAAAATGTTTGACTCATAGAAGTTTTATTAGTGAACATTTTCAATAAAAACCTTATTTAGATCATATGTACATCTATGGAGCATACTATCATATGCGTGTTAACATTGTTTTAGACAAAATACACTACAAAAATGTACAACTGATAAAAGTCGTTAAAAAACTGCAATATTTTCAATTCGGGGTTTCACATAAACGCATGACGTATATAGCCGTCACGTTTATATGAGAATTCCTTCATTAGGTAAAAGTGTGTGTCTGTGGGAAGTCTCATAAAAATTTAGTGAAAACATTTTATAAATTTTAAAATTATTAATTTGAAGGTATGGTTAAAAATTGTTAAATATTGGAAACTGTTAAATTATTTTCTATTTCTCATATAGAAAATATGATTTGTGAAATATTACTTAACTTAAATTGTATTTTCTTATATTCAAAGCTTAAAATAATGGCCTACGAAAAACAAAAATACGATTTAGAAAAGTTGTTTGCTGAAGCAGATTCTGATGAAAGCTACTCCGAAATGAATTCCGATTCGTCGGAACCATTTGCTGATGATGGAGAATTCTCAGGTAGAGATCCAAATTACTACCCGGAAAAATTAAACTCTGAAACTTCCAGCTCAAGTGATGCAAATTTTGAATCTTATATACAAGTACCTGTTCATGACAACGAAGAAAATATCTTAAATGCCAGAGATACAGAAGATGATATTTGGACTTCAGACTCTGAAAGTATTCCCGATTTTTTGTTTGATAAATGTCAGTCTGGCATAAAATTGACTTTACCCGTAAGTCCTAGTCCTTATGATGTCTTTATAAAACTTTGGACACCCGAAATTATTCAAAATTTTGTTGAGTGCATCAACAAATATGGCAAGAGTTTGTTTCAAAGCCTTGGAGCAAAGACAAGAAGCTCTCGTTTTAAGTCTTTTGAAGAGACAAATCAAAAGGAATTTGAAAATTTTTTAGGCTTGTGTCTTTTACAAAGCCAAATAAAATTTCCAACAATACGTAAAATGTTTAGCATGGACTCATTATATTACCATCCAATAATATCGTCTATTATGTCCGGTAGAAGATTTGACCAACTTTTGCGCTGTTTTAATTACGAAAGGTATCCCAGTGAAACTGATAGGCTGTCTAAAGTATCAGAACTGTTGAATACTTTAGTTAGTAATTTTTCTAAATCATACTATCCAGAGGAATCCTTATCTTTAGACGAGTCATTATTACTTTTTAAAGGCCGCCTTTTTTGTCGTCAATATTTAAAAGCAAAGAAAGCAAAATATGGAATAAAATTTTTTGAATTGTGTACGCCAGATGGATTTACTTTAAATATGGAATTATATAAAGGAAAGTATAGTCAAGAATCTGGCGAAAATAAAAAAACCCATTCTTTAGTATTACGGTTAATGGCTCCGTATTTAAATAAGGGTCACCACTTATACATGGATAACTTTTATAACAGCGTTGATTTAAGTCAGGATCTACTCAAGCATAAGACGCATTCCACTGGAACATTAAGGTCTAATAGAAGAAGAAATCCTTCATCAGTTGTTAAACAAAAACTTAAAAAAGGAGGCTATACATGAAAAAGAAATGGAAAAATTTATGTAAGTAAATGGAAAGATACTAGAGATGTGTTATGCATAACAACAGCTTACAAACCTGAACTAAAAGAATGTACGAATCGATTTGGAAAGAAGAAAATGAAACCTGTAGAAGTGGAAGCATATAATTCAAATATGGCAGGTATTGATAAAAGTGACCAAATGATAAGTTATTATTCCTGTCCTCGCAAAACAATACGTTGGTATAAAAAAGTTATATTTCACCTTCTAGATATGTGTTTATATAATTCGTTTTATATATATAAAAGACATACTAAAAGTACGTTGACATATTTTGAATTTAGAGAAGAAGTTATTTATTTTCTACTAGGCATAAATAGATCAAAGACAGCAAAAGGCAAAGAGCAACCGACTCGGCTATCTGAAGATCACCATTTTCAAGAAAAGATTCCATACAACAAAGAAAGCAACAAAAAATACAATTTTTTAAGATGCAAACCAACCAACAAAAATAATAATTTGCTTTTATTTTATGTTACTTTTAATCTTTTTATCCAAATTTTATGAAATAAACTATTTTTTACTTAAATATTGTATTTTATTTTTCAAATACCAAAATATGTATTATGACGTTTATAAACGTCAGGTGCGCCGTTATATTATTTTTGGCGGCTAACATTTACCTAGACGTGTATATCCGTCTGACGTTTATCGACGTCATGCTGTTTTATATGATATCTAAGACCCTAAAGAACGCATGACGTTCATAACCGTCAAAATCAAAACCCTATTTTTTGTCAGCATATAGTTTTTATTTTCAATTTCCAACAATTTGGTGTTTTCAGAACTTTCCTATCTTAAAAAATAACGAAGATACAACAAGTGTCCCACGGGAAAACGTTCTTTGTAAATGGTGTCCGTGAAAGGGTTAACATTCACATCTAATTGTGGTGGCCCGGCACTATTCAGTGAATCAGCCAGTTCTTACCACAGGGCATTCACTGTTGGTTTGTCGCACTTCGTGTAGCCTTTAGCTAAATCAGGATATTTTTCCATGAATTCCATGATTATTTTATTTTGTGTATTGTTTTTATGTTTTTTCCTAGAAAATAAAAAGGTCAATGCAAAAATTTTTCTTTTTATAAAGCAAAATTAAATTAATTTACCTACTTACATTTCTAAAAAATATCCCGCTGCACAAGAATAAAAACTAAAAAAACTATTTTTTCGCATAAATAAAAAAGTGCGTAGATGCGCAGTAGAAAATTTTTTTTAAAGAGAGGAATGCGCCATCTGTGTTTATTGCTTCATGCAATCGAAAGAAACGTAGCGGAATCGAAACTCTGAATATCAAATTTGCCAAACGGAGAAAATTTCGGTTCGAATCGAAAGTCAGAATAGGGGTGAAAATATCGTTTTATGGTTTCTCTTAGCATGAAACATATTTTTGCTAGATTTTGTATTAATACTGCTTTTCTATAGGCATTCATATACCATAGAGCCAAATTCCGGGAAGACATTTGTATGTGGTCTATGAGAAATCATGGACCGATTCTTAGCATTTTCAACAGGACATGTTGGTCTATAATAAAAGGAAATGTGAAAAATTTCATATGGGAAAAATATTTGAAAAATATCTAGGTAGTCTGAAACTTTGGACTAAACTTGGATTTTTTTTTGAAAAAAAAATCATTTTTTGAAAATCGAGATAGACCCATGGTTCCTTCACCAAAGTTGCTTAGAATTGTCCATAGAACCATCCTAGGGGGCGGCTCTAATCGACAAAAAATTTGGCCCGCCCTAATATACATATATATATATTGTTAATAATATTGTAGTAATATAGAAAAAACCTTATAATCAGGCATGTAAAGGAAATCGAAAACGAAAACGAATGAGTTTTAGAAGTCAAAACTTTTATCACATAAAATATAAAGATATTGGGCTACTAAAGAGAATATTAAAACAAAAATTTTAAAAATTAGATTATAAATGCATTAAAATGTATTTCCAAAACTGATTCGTTTTCGATTTCTATTACATGCCTGAATATATGATGAAAATTTATCCGAATTAGTTGAAATCGGTCTTTTTATTGTTTTTACAAACATAGTTTAAGCAGCATGAGATTTCCGGTAGATACTGGGTTAACCGGCATCCGTCTTGGATTTTTGGTATATAAGATTTGGCACAGCCGAATATAAACTATTTCTTGTTTAAAATAGTAAAGTGTTCTTGTTGTATTTTGCGCTTGCTTGCTCTATTAATGTTTATTTTCCTTTATTGTAGGCATCCTTTGGCTTATGTTTTTGTTTGCTTTAAATCCTTGTGGCGTTTTAAAGTATATCGGACAATAGAATGACTTTTGTTTAAAATTTTAAAGATTGCGTGAAAAATGTTGCACTCCTTGCAAAGTTTTATTGCTAATTCTGAATTCTTCGCTCGTTTTGCATTCTTATTTAAATTTTCTTTGATACAATGTTCTATATACTTACATATGATCTAGTTTAACCCATTCCCAGCCATTGTACCTGCTTGAGTACAGAAAAAAGGCAATAATCAAATGCGCATAAATTTTAAACGAAAAGAAATTAGGCAAAGTTTATTTTGGTTTTGAATTAAGCATACTGTGTTAAAAAAACACTTGTAAGCAAAGTGTAAAAAAATAGTACCGTTACTTTATTTTTTGTTAAGAATTCGTACTACTGCACCAGTTGTGTGCAAATTTGCAAAGTCAGTATTAGTTTAGCTGCGTAGTATAAAATATATATTATTCAAGAAGCTAATTTTTATAGTTTTGTAAAGCTTACAATTGTGTGTGTATATTTTAGAAACTTTCAATAAAAAACATTTATATTGAACAACGTTAGGTGAGTTGCAAACTCGGTGTACCCAATTGAGTACAATGGCTTATAAGGTATGCATTTTCTTTAGATTTTTACCTACGATCGAATGGAACATCAAACAAGCAAAATGTCTGCTTTTTAAGGCAAATGTTTTAAAAACTTAAATAGTGCAATAAATTTTTTGGAAAATGATGAAGATCACCATCAATTTGATATTGCGATTATTCCCCCAGATCCCGATTGTAACACGGATAAAGAGGAAGGTGTGGCAGAAGACATTATTGGTGATCGTATGCCAAATGATCTTCCAGGGAATGTGGAAGTATTTTGTGGCAGCGATAGCGAAGATGATATACTACTTGAGCAGCTGCGACATTCCATAATACGTTCTAAATCTGACCAAAAAAAATCCCAAATGGACAAAACGTCAATGCGATATTGAAATGTGCAAAACCAATTATTATTTGGTCAATGAACGAAATATGATCTTGGATCTAAATGGAAAATCACCAGTAGAGAGTTTTGAAATACTGTTTGATGAGGAAGTGGTTAATTTAATCGTTGACCAAACCTGCATTTATGCATCGTAAGCTAACGAGCACAATTTTTCGTTTAACGTTTCTTAAAATATTCTTGGCGATTTTACTCTACAGTGGATATCACTCTATGCCAAGAGAAGATATGTATTGGCAGCTTTGCGAGGACACTCGATCTCCGATTGTTGCCGAAAATATGTCGCGAAATAGATTCAAAGAAATTAAAAGGTTTATTCATTTAGCTGATAATAGCCATTTGGACGTAACCGACAAAATGGCTAAAGTAAGACCTCTGTCACAACTACTTTCATCCAATTTTTGTAAGTATGGGTATATGCAGGAAAAACTATCGGTTGATGAATCAATGATATTTTGGTAGCCACTCATCCAAACAATTTATAAGAGGCAAGCCAGTAAGATTTGGTTTTAAAAATTGGATGCTAACAAGTAGCTGTGGTTATTTATATCAATTTGATACCTACTGCGGAGCTAAAGGTGTTACTTCAGAAAAATCAAAAATCCCACTTGGATCAAGGATTGTACTTGATTTTTTAGAAAATGTTCCAAACTCCTTAGATCATATTGTATTTAGCGACAATTTTTTTTACTTCATTTGATCTACTCGTTAAGTTAAAAGAAAAAGGATTTCGAGCTATTGGAACTGTACGTGATACTAGAACAAAAAAATGTCCACTAGAGTCTAATGCCCTATTTAAAAAGAAACAAAGATAAAAAATCCTTTACGTTGCCGAAAATGTCATAGTCGAATCAGATGGATGTGTGAGCAATGCGATGTTGCACTTTGTGTTGAAAAATAATGCTTTAAAAAATTTCACACATTACAAAATTAAGCACCCTCATTACGCCATTGTACCCGTTTGGGTACAGGTCCAAAAACAAAGTTCCTGAATTTTTTTTTTAATTTTTTTATATTTTTCATGTTATTTGAGTATACTATAGTTTAAATAAATAAATGAATTAAAAAATTTTTACTTGCTAATGGTCTTGGTTTTTAATGGGTTAATGTAGATACATATTTAATTTATTTTACGATTACATTCAAACGATGTTATTAGAAACAGAGGAAGGAGAGTGTACGCGTTTGGCTTTTTTAATTTGTAAAATAAATTTGGCAAATTGTAATATGTATAAACATAATTATATTATTTTTTTTATTAAAGGCAAAGGCGCTTACTACGGCATTAAGTTAATAATAGTTAAATCATATGCAAATTAAAATTTTGCTAAATATATTAATTTGTGCAATAATATTTTAATAATTTATTGATCATATTATTTTAGAAAATGTAAAACTTAACACTTTGGACTATTTTTAAGCACATTTTAAAGAATTTAAAAAAACCAATCAAGGAAGTTATTTAATTTAAAATATCCCGGGATTAGTATAAATAAATCAATGCTACTTTATAATTTTTAGTAAGGGAACATAAAAGATATCTTCTGATAATTTGAAAAGAAACATTTTAAAATTATTTAAAAAAATATTTCATCAAAAATTTTAAATTTACAAAAGTATGTCGAAGAAATAAAGGTGAAGAATTAAAATTAATTTTGGTTTGCCAAACTCGAACGCACTATTTGTTGTGTTTACGGTTTTTGGAATTGAAAATTCCTATAAAAACTGCTTTATTTTAAATACGATAAAAGTAACAAATGAAGCCTTTTGTTGCAGTGATATGAATCTCTCCCGATGTTGCACATTTATTTATGTTCAAAGACACATGTATGTACATATCAAAAAGTGATTGTAGAGGTGAAATTTGTCGTTAAAAGAAACAAGGATGATTTACTCAACACTTTAAAATTTAAAAAAAATCCAAAATTGAAGTGTGAATTTGATGATATAGAAATGTTTGTTATTAGAAATGAATTAAAAACGTTGATTGCGAAACGGATGAAATAATGAATGTAATTGAAAAGCCTCCCACAATACATAATAATGTCTGTAATGATATAGAATCAAATATTGAATAAGAAATTTAATTATTTGTTTCGGATTGTTTATGCAATCAGCATACAACAATTTTGCCTTATGGGCGTTGATTGTGAACAATGTTCTTTGTGAGCTTCATTGTATATTTGTAACACAATTAAATCAATATTCTCTTTATTTAACATGCCTTAAGATCAAACAATAATATTTTAGTGCTTTAAATTAATACAGAAATTAAAGGCGAAATGATATAAGTAGGTACTATATTTGTCAATCTAATATTTCAATCTAATGCTATTACGTTTTTAAATTATTAATGGTTTATAAAATTTTCTTTAAAAAATATGTACAAAATTTAGTTTATGTGTAAACTTTTAATAAATTTAAAACTTACATACATATAGCTACGAGGACAGAAAAATTTGTTTTCTAATATAATTCTGGGATTTGCTAAACCAGCCCATCATAATTAATTTCAAAGAAATCCAATATTTCTTTCTTTTCTGATAAAATTTAAATTAATGAACAAACATTGAATATGTACAAGTTTGCTGCCAAAAGCACCATCACAGGCTGCATGCAAATGACCTCAGAACACCATCTACATGAGGAAACGAAGGTTCTACCCGTAAAGGAACATAATGTCATGCTGACAAAACAGTTCCTCCTGGGATGTCATCGGAGGAATCACCCATGCTTTAACATCACACAGCTGGAGTGTCCCCCGAGGCATGTCAGGAAGGACCTTCGAATAAACGAGCAAGACATACGAAGATATACACAGGATCCACTAGATCAAAACTCGTATGTAGCAGCTTTGAACGATATTCACAGAGATGCCATCAATACCACGGTCGCAGGATACCGCATGAATGTCGTACTTGGAGGCCGCCCATTGCAGATACCAAACAACAACTGCCGCGGAAGACAAGAGTAGTTCTGGCATAACTGAGATCGGGATGGAGCAATAGACTTAACGCTTTTTGGTCTCGCATAGACCGTGCCGTTCCCAACATATGCCCTGCATGTGGTCAGGGTCCTCACGACACCAATCACATCTTCAATTGCCCAGCTAACCACACTTCACTTCGTCCAATGGATTTATGGACCAATCCAGTAGAAGTAGCCCAGTTTCTTGGTCTGGATCTTATTGCAGAACCCCCTGATTAAAAATTAATTAGTTCTAGCTGTTACAACAACAACAACAAGTTTGAATAGGTTTCAAAAATAAGAGCTAGAAAAAACAATTGAATACGTTTTTTATGAGTCTTTTTCTTATTCTAACGTTTCTAACGGTCACTAAAATAACGATATTATACAATATACATACATATGTATGTATTATGATATATAAATTAATTTTTATTTATTTTATTGTTTTTATGTTTAAACAATTTTAATATAATTATAGATACATATTAGCGATCAATTTCACCAAACACAACATCCATTGTCCCAATAATTGCTACAATATCAGCCAACATGTGCTGACGTCCTATGCGATCTATACCCGCCAAGTGAGCGAAACCAGGTGCTTTAATTTTACAACGATATGGACGACTCGAACCATCGGACACCAAATAAATACCAAATTCTCCTTTAGGAGCTTCGATAGCTGTGTATGTGGCACCAGGCGGCACACAAAAACCTTGAGAAAAGTATTTAAAATGATGTATCAAAGCTTCCATGGATCGCTTCATTTCGCGACGTCTAGGAGGGATTATTTTACAATCATCTATTTTTACCTCACCAGCAGGCATTTGATTTAGACACTGTTCTATAATATGTAACGACTGACGCATTTCCTCAAGCCGGCATAGGTAACGATCATAGCAGTCTCCTTTAGAGCCAATCGGTATATCGAAATCAACTAAATTGTAGGCATCATATGGTTGTTGTTTACGTAAATCCCATTTTATACCGGAACCTCTCAGCATGACACCACTAAAACCATAATTTATTGCCTCTTCAGCTGGCATCACACCTATGTCGACCGTACGTTGTAACCATATACGGTTCTGACTTAAAACATCTTCAACCTCATCCAAACGTTCAGCGAATTTAGCTGCGAATTCATAAATATCATCCATTAGGTGTAGAGGCATATCTAGGGCGACACCTCCCGGACGTATGTAGGCCGCATGCATACGAGCACCTGATACCCTTTCATAGAATTCCATTAGTTTTTCGCGCTCCTCAAACAGCCAAAAGAATGGCGTTAGAGCACCAATATCTAAACCATGTGTACCAATGGCCATTACGTGATTAAGTAGACGAGTTATTTCGGCAAATAAAGTTCGTATGTATTTAGCTCTAACTGGAACCTCAATATTTAACAGCTTTTCCACTGCCAGAGAATAACATTGTTCGTTGCACATCATTGATACATAGTCCAAACGGTCGAAGTATGGCAAAGCTTGTAAATAGGTCTTATATTCAATTAGTTTTTCGGTACCACGATGCAATAGCCCAATGTGAGGATCACAATGCATAACAGTTTCTCCATCCAATTCCATTACTAAACGTAGAACACCATGTGCGGCCGGATGTTGAGGTCCAAAATTTAATGTTAGATTCCGCACTGTCTTCTCGATGGGTGTCATTTGATGATTCCACGGTGGAAGTTTCCATTGTGAGGAAACCTTGTCCGGATACATTACTGGTGATGAAAATTTTCCCATAAATTCTGCGTCGGGATACCATTTTGCCGTATAACGTTGTTGTAAATTAATTGGTGGGAATTTCGTAAAATTTTTCAAAAATCTTTTTCCGTAGTTTTGAAACATTTTGCAGTAATTAAAGATGCAATGCAACTTGCGGTGTCAAATAGAAATATGTACATATTTATTTTATGTACGCATGTACAGTGGTTCAAAGCCAAACTCGTACATAAAAATTATTCTACAATACATTAATCTTAAATATTTCCTTGATTATAGCTGACGTAAAAATGAATGCTTTAGAACATGTTAGGATATTATAAGTCTTTAAAAGTCCTATTTGTAGTATTTAAAGTAAGTAATATTTAAAATAACTCGTACATTTTCAGTGGTTCAAAGCCAAACCAATTTGTATAGGTAGGTATTTAAAATATGTACATAATATTTAAAATACAGTCGACTCTTGATAATTTGAAATTCAAGGGACCAGAGAAAAAGTGCAAATAATCGAAATTTAATCTTAACGAGAGTTCAAATTAACAAGAGGAGTTAGAAAAAAAATCAAATTAAAAAGAGTTTCATTAAAATTTAAGATTTTTTATTGTGAACTTTCTTACAGTTACATATACATAAGAACATATGTAATTATGTATGTATATAAGAAATCGTTACTTGTATCCGTTCTGAGAGCGTACGAGCATAATTTAGAAAGACTTTTCATTGCTTCACTTAATGAAACTGGAATTGTTGGTTGTTCATCTTCGTCTGCTTCATCTTCCTCTTCCGAACGCTGTCGGGCAAGATGTAATTTCTATAAAGCAGCGCATTTAAACTAAAATAAATCATTGTTTTATTTATTTTATATTTTGCATAAAATACAGCACATTAAAATAATTCAAATTATAGAGCGTAAACCAAAAAATTCAAATTATAGCGTGTCGGCGATAAATATGCCATTCAAATACATAAATTCAAATTACCGAGGGGACCAAATTACATAGATTTTTTTCAATTTATTAAATGTTTTTCAAGGGACCTGGAAAACAGTTCAAATTATCGCAAGATTCAAATTAACGAATTTCAAATTTTCAAGAGTCGACTGTAACTTGTACATTTTCTTAAAAAACTTAGTTAGAAACAAGTTTTTTAAGTGCAATGGTAAAACAAATAGAAACAACATTAAATTAGGGTATATTTTGAAAGTTGTAATACAAATACATATAATATGTATGTATATAGACAACGACGCCGAAGGGGGCAAATTTATCCGCGATATCTAGAATTTATTTGCAAAAAATTTAGACGAAAGCCAATCTACCATTCAAATACGTACATATGTATATATTTTAAAATGCCACGAGGATTTAAAATAATCAAAAACATACATATGTAAGGCCATAGTAGCTAACAATAAGAGGTTTACTGCAGCCGAGGAATGAAATATTATTAGAGCATATAAACAGGAACCGAAATTGTCACCATTTACCACCTAAAAATCGTTTTTTCGTTTATATCACTAAGAACATGGTGTAATTATAAAAGGTGAGTGCAGTAGCCCAGCTGACTGACTCTGTTTAAAATTTATGTACTTATGTCAAAAGTAATACATTTTCAAGTATTTTTGACAGTAATACATTATTTTACACAAACAAAATGCCTGTTTCTGTTTTATGTTGTATTTGTTGTCGATTTGCACTCACCTTGTATAGTTGCACCATGCAGTTGTCAGTTGCCATCTGTAATATGTTTTTGGAAACTGTCAACTCCACTGAGGTTCGGTTGCCATCCGTAATCGACCCATTAATTTTTTCGTAAAGATCAGGTTAAAAATTTTATTTTTGAATTTTAAAAATAAATTGCAAGAGTTCATTAAACGCAAATCAACGAAACTTAAATATAAAATTCGCTGTTTTGATACTTGATTATTTCCGTTATTTTCTTTTCTCTCACAAACCTAAAATGTTATTATATAAATCACTTTCTCAGTGACATAAAAGAAAAAACGAGTTTTAAATGATAAATGGTGACAATTAACCACTAAAATCGAAGTGGACCCATTATTTTCGGTCTCTGCTATATTTTTTTTTCTTGGACCAGCACTCAGGTGCGTCAAACCAACTATGGTACTTTGCTGAACGGATATTGGACAAGAGTGTTTATTTATACAATTTTTAAACGGTTGCTAAGACCCTTGAGGCTGGAGTTATCGCGATACTAAAATGGTAAAAATCTATATCAAATATCCTCGATATAAAGTATTTTGTTATATTCGAATATTTTGACTAAAAATGTTACTAAACATAATTTTTAAATAAATAATTTAAATCAGTTATATTTGAATTTTGAACTACAGTGCAGTGCGATATTTTGGTATGAATAAGTCAATATGATAGGATTTATATACATACATATATTGTTGTAAAAATTTGGCGTACCATCTTACAAATATGAATAAAAACTTTTCTTCTAAATTTTTCAACGATATTTTGACACTGAT
Organism: Bellardia pandia; assembly: GCA_916048285.2. Taxonomy (NCBI): domain Eukaryota; kingdom Metazoa; phylum Arthropoda; class Insecta; order Diptera; family Calliphoridae; genus Bellardia; species Bellardia pandia. Next base: position 18,619,194 of record OU696532.1, on the reverse strand, counting down.
ATTATGTAAAATTTCGATATGTCGCCATATGGTGTGCTATGATGGCATGAATAGGCGGTGACAGTTGCCGCAGGATGGTACCACACATAACACAACCACCAAAATATCTGCCCGAAAATTTGTTATTTATAATTGTCAAACCTTACCCTTTTCAATACAATACAAATTAGTATGATTTTCATATAAATATTAGGTTTTATTTTGTTTTAAATAACTAAATTCTTGTTGAAAGCCCTTTTATATTATTTTTGTTTGAAATTTTAATACTTTTATTCTTTTGTAGTACCTATGCGAAATTTGGGTAAACAAAAATAAAAATTTGTGTATATCTACCTACCATTTACGGACCGCTTATGCTGATTTGCAATAAAAAAAACTCGAAAACTTCTTTCACATTCTTACCGATTTCGAATATGATTTAAAAATTATGTTTTTTTATTGTAACAAATGAAAATAATCAAACGCAACTTAAAACAAAATCATGGAATAGTTTATAATTCTTTACATAATTAATACTAGACTAGTACTTTATAAGTTTACAGTAAACATCAGCTGACTGGTTATACTGGACTATACCTGGACTTTACTTTATTTGCTCACACATTTTTGGTTTTTCTTCCGCCATTGTAACATCTTTTGCTGAAGAGTTGCTCACAGTTTTGCACTTAGACTTGCGTATTTTCTTTAAAAACTTACCCACAAACGACTGGCCAGCCTCTGAATCATGCTGCTCGACAATAATACGTTTGGTGGCCACACTATGTATGGGACCAAAGGCTAAAGCAACCACAGTACAAGCCAGACAAATAACATTGTAGGGCATACTAAAGTCGGGAGTGGGCAGTGAAAGTATAAGCGTTTCAGTGCGCAAAGTTAAAATGTATGAATTTCGTGAGGCATTAAAGGAATCAGCGAAACGATAGCCCGACAAGGGTATGGACGTATAATTACGAGCTATAGGCAATTGGGTGGTTATAACAGCTGAGCCCACATAGTGGCCATGATTGGCATCTGGTGGATATTCCAGCCATTTCAAAAATATATAGTCAAAATCAAATGATATTTCCACCGATGTTTTTCCCGGCAATTTAAAAGCTAATTCCAAATAGTAGGGCCTCTCACGTTGCACACCCGGACGGTAATTTATAATCTTGGGTGTAATTAGCTCACCAGTGCGGCGATCACGTATCTTTAACGTATGCATATAGATAGGCATATACCAGGGTATATTCTCCTGGAGAATAATGGGCAAAACATTATAGTGTGTATTGGTGAGGTGTGTAATAATTTTACCCCTTTCCTGGCCATTACCAACAATATAGCGATGTATTAACACAGGCGGTGGGGACGGTGCGAGTACAGAGTTTTGTGGTTTGCGTAAAACCCAAGCAATGTTGAAAAGTCGCGATTCTTTAGATGCTTGCATATCGTAAACACCATATTGTGTGGTGTAGCCTCCACGCGTAGTTGTTGTATTATAGTTAGGCAATGGAGTAATTTCGTACGGCAAAGGTGTTTGCAAATTAACATAGATTTTACTGGAATCGGCCAGAGCACAGTAACCATTCAAACCTTGACCAAATATTCGCCGCAAGGAGAAATCATATTCGTTTGCAGATCCCAACAACTTTGGATCAAACACCAAATTGGCTGATTCAATAAACTCTAAAATGCAGTCATCTTTAGCATTGCATAGGGTGCGTACTTTAATGGACAACGAGTGAAAGTTGGTATTGTGAACATTGCCCGAATTAAGTAGGGAAGCAAAGCCATGCTTACTATTACAGGGCAGTAGTTTTTTCCAAGGTGTTAAATTTTCCGTGCAAACAATTTCACGCGGCAAACTTGAGTATCTAACATGCTTCTTTACTGTTTTTCTCGATGTACCCACAAAGTGTGGCTGAAATCCATAGTTGGGTGTTATAGTATTCGTTTTATCCATAAAATTCAAAGATGCACATAAAATACCCGAAAAAGTACTGGTTACACTTTTCCATTGGTCATCTACTGAAGTATCGGTTAGATTTTCCCCTGCAAACCAAGCCCATGCTTCAGCACCAGGTGCATTATCAACAATAGGGTAACCCCAAGACTCGTAACGCCAAAGTCCTTGGGTTAAGCTAATGTGCAATTCTTTCACATCCGAATGTAGAAGTATTTCAGCAACAGATCTGGGTATTAATCTAGTATTGTGCACTGAAATATTTTTATTTTATATTTTTTAAAATCTAAATAGGTAATTCTTAATAATTTTCCTGTACTTACAATTTTCTCTCTTTCCATAGTACCATCTTGTTGTAAATTGAAAATAGGTATTAATAAATCCTGACGCCAATGGCTGCACAACTAATTCCTCATGATATTCTTCATTGTTGTTAATGGACTTTGATGAAGGTGTTGTTGTTGTCGTCTCAGTCGGCTTTTTGCTTGTCTTATCTAATACTGTTTGTTCTATGTGAAGCTCTTGAGATTTTGTAACACAAACAAAAATTGTTACAATATACACAATATATTTAATATTTACAATCATTTTATTTTTAAAATTTATTATCCAAAATTCATTGCAAAACTTCCTTTTTTCGTCGGCGAGCGATTAATTTTATTACTTGTCAAAAAGCAAAAAGTACTGCCACATTGTTTGAAAATAGTATGACTACAATTTGTTAATTTTCAGGGTAGGATATATTATGAAGTCGTTAAAACAAATTCTTATTCAAATGTGTAACATTATTTTATATGAATGACATTTAAAATAAGTGTTTTACCTTTTTTGTTAAATTAACAATTTCATAAATGTGTTTTTTATATTTTTTTTAAACATTTGTAAATATTTAGGGAATAAATAGAAAAGTCGCTTAATCGTATTATTTATATGTAGTACAAGTAGCAACACTGAAATATACATATACATAAATTAAAATAGCGGGAATGAATTATTTGTAGTTTTAAAAAACTTCTAAAGAGAACGAAATAATAATTTTAAAACTTTAAATGTGGAAAAGTATTTAAAATACCAAATAATTTGTTATGTTAATGAAAAATAACAAATAATTTGTGAAATAAAATAAAAAGTGATTAAATAGTTTTTTATTATCAGAATTGTGAAGTGAAAAATTCTGTAAAATTTAGTGTTTAAAGAAATTCAAATCCTCAATTCAATACAAATGCGTATTGTGATTCTTCAGATAAGATGGTGGTCTGCACGTTGGAAACAATCTGATCATTAAAACAAGTAAGAAAGTATAGTCGGTCAAGCCCGACCATATAATACCCTACACCCAGAATATGTATAAAACATTTTTTTAGAAATGTGCGCTATATGGGAGATCACAATAAAATTGTATGGTATTGTTTGTATACACATGAAATATATTTGCGTTCAATATTATTTGGATACTAAAAGCACTTAAAAGTGATTTTCGGAAGTGGGCCTTATATGGAAGCTATGACTAATTATGGACCGATCACAATAAAATTGTACCGTATTGTTTGTATACATATGGGATATATTTGTGTTAAATATTATTTGGATACTAACATTTTTGAGTGAGTTATGCACTTAAAAGTGATTTTCGGAAGTTGACCTTATATGGGAGCTCCGACTAATTATAGACCGATCTGCACAAAATTTGTAGAGGTTATTTGGCTTCATTTACCACTCATTTGTGATGAAATTTGTTTGGTTCCTTGCATAATTCAAACATTTATGATAGGTAAACCCCAATTTCGGGAGGACTTTTGTATGGGGGCCAGGTGAAATAATAGACCGATTTCCACCAGTTTCAATCCCATCCGTCCTTGGGCCGAAAAAATATCACTTACCAAACTTTATCAAAATATCTTCAAAATTGCGACCTGTACTCTGCGCACAAGCTTTACATGGACAGCCAGCCAGCCGGACGGACGGACATCGTTAAATCGACTCAGAAAGTGATTCTGAGTCGATCGGTATACTTTAAGGTGGGTGTTGGACCAATATTTCTGGGCGTTACAAACATATGCACAAATCCAATATACCCTCCCCACTATGGTGGTCTAGGGTATAAAAACACATTCAATATGTATCTATTGTACATTCTGCAAAATAGCAAACACCATAGTGGACATCCTAATTAAGTGGTGGACTATTATACATAATGTGAATATAATAACAATTTTTATCGAACTACTGGACGTTATAAAAGAATCACTCTTAGGGCATACAGGATAATAAGGTAACAGTTTATTGCGCTATTATTAATTAAAATGAGTAAATCATGTGTCTTGTATTGAGGAAATTACATATATGTAAAACTAATCTTAAAAATTAGGTAGTTTATATGGTGCTTAAGCTATAGTTTTGAGCAATTGTTTCCGTTCTGTAACTAGCTGATGTAGTTAGAAATTAAAAAATTAAATAGATTAACCAATAATTGTGGTATCAAAATAAACTATAGTTTGAGCGTACAAGAATGAAACTAAAAATATACTTTAATTTTGTAGATATATATGTATTAGGGCGGGCCAATATTTTGTCGATTAGAGCCGCCCCCTAGGATGATTCTATGGACAATTCTAAGCAACTTTGGTGAAGGAACCATGGGTATATCTCGATTTTCGAGTCTCCCACTTTTCAAAAAATGAATGACTTGAAAGCAAGAAGAAAGACTTTCAAAAATAACTTATTCCGCTTTTCTTCCACTAAATTAATTTTTTTTACACATGTTCTTATTTTTTAGGTGGAATTTCTGTTGAAAAAAATAAAATAAATATCAATTTTACCGAACATTTTTTGTCGGAAAATAGACGAAAAATATTACAAATATGCATTAAACGCCCTCTGGTGGTGTTCATAGGTAAAAATAAAGATCAAAAATGAATTTCTCGACCCCAAAAGCCCCCAATATACACATAAAAAAGATAATAGGGAAAAAAATCATTTTTTGAAAAGTGGGAGACTCGAAAATCGAGATAGACCCATGGTTCCTTCACCAAAGTTGCTTAGAATTGTCCAAAGAATCATCCTAGGGGGCGGCTCTAATCGATTTTTTCGGCTCCATACAAATTGGCCCGGCCTAATATATATATATATAAAAGGGTACTTACTGTACTGATTTGATATTTTTTTTTAAATTAAACTCATATACATATTTAAGACCATAAATGAGTTGTTAAATAAATATTTCAGATTAAACTTATAAAAATGCAACTCATAGATATAAGAGTGTTGTTTAATGACTGCGTACAAAAATGAAATGTAACGGATTATTATATATTTAAATACGTTCCTTTTGGCATTGATAAAACCAGACTTTCTGTATATTTGGAACTAATTTTTGTCATTGCTTTATGGGCTTTGGGACTGGTGACTGCGGTGGAGTTTATAATTGATTTTTTTTTTTTTGGTAAGCTTTTTTTAAAATATCTAAATAGATGGAATTATCCACACCTTTGCTTGCCATACAGCCCCATACAATGATGCCACCACCACCATGTCTAACTCTTAACTTTAAATGTTTTGGACTCAGCAGTGTATCAGGCTTTCTCCTTACAAGCTGAAGACCTTTTATACCAAAAATGCAGTACATACTTTCATCTGTAAACAGAACTTTTTTTCCAGAACTATAAACGCTTGTTTATCTGTTCTTTAGCAAATGAAATTCGTTTTTGGCTATTCACAAATGACAAGGCTTTTTCCGTGCTACATGACTTCTGTAATTAGATTTTTTTCAAAATCTTTAGAAACATATTTGTTACTCTGAATGAATTTATGTTTTCAACGATTTTAAATGCTTCTATTCCTTTACGGATTGCACTATAGCTTTTCTTTCCCGTTCAGTTAATATCAGAAAAACGAGTTAAAAAGTATCGTTTGTTTTTGTGTATGCAGGCTTTTGCATACGTATAAGTAATATCATAATTCAATAACAATATCATAACAAGTTCAAAACTATTGAGTTATTCGCACCAAATATTTACGTAGCCAACTCATAACTAAAATAGTTTTTTGTTTTATAGCATATTTAACAAAACAGAATGGTCAGATTAACCATAAAATTGTGAATAAAAATTCCACATGAAATTTGTTCCCTTTTCACATTTTCCTATTAAAATTCAATGTTAAAAAAATAAAAGGAAACAAATTTCATGTAGAATTTTTATTCACGATAGGGGTGATAGCGTTTAATGTGATTCACTCAGAGCAACATCGAAAAACGTCAGAAAAGCCAAACTACTAAGTAAACATCGGAATGGTGTAAATATGTTTGGATTACACGTGCAAAATTGTGTCCAAAATAAACAAAGATTAATATGTTTTGTTCTTGGATGATATAAACAAAGTTATAAAAAAAAAAAAAATCATCAGAAAACGATTCAGTAAAAAGCTACCGAATGTGGTAATAATGTTATGGTTAATACCTATTTAATGCGATCTTTAAAATATGTATTTTTCCGACTAAGTGGAAAATTGACCTAAGCCAGGTAAACCCTTGACCATACCATCGTCCTATTGACCTATTATTACTGTATGTCGAAGTAAATCGAAAAAAAAAACTCCAAAATAAAATCGTATAATTTGGATTTTGTGAACGTCACGGAACAATTGAACAAGTTAATCGTATAACTCGAGAGATAATAAAATCTTTTGAATTAAGGAAATATAGTTCGGCAATATTTTTAGATATTGTTCGACAAACTGTGGCACAAAGGTGTGGTACATATGTACATATATAAAATTAAATGTTTGTTGACACCATTCAGTCATAAACTACTAGAATCTTGCCTATCGGCAGTGTTGCCATATTTCAAAACAAAATTAAATAATATCGTACACATTCTTCAAAAGTGACTTAATTCAAAATTTTTATTATATGACACAACTAAAAATAAATCACTATTAAATTGCAACTTTATACCAAATGAAATATAAAGAAAGACTTAACTGTTTTTTAGTAACTTGTTAACTGTAACAAAATGCTTTGACCTTTTTCTTATAGATAAAAAAGTGGGTTGTGTGTTGTTTAATAGCCTGTTCGCCGATCTCGAACGTTAACGTTCGCTTAGATAAGACTTAAGACATAAACTTGATTGTGGAATAAACAAACTTGATTGAGTAAAAAAATAGATACGATAAAAAGTTTGTGTCTTAAGTCTTATCTAAGCGAACGTTAACGTTCGAGATCGGCGAACAGGCTATAAGCATACAAACCCGAAAAATTAAAATTTTGAATTGAGTCACTTTTGAAGAATGTGTGCGGTATGTAATAAAATGATATTTGGATATGTTTAATTTATTGAAGAAGAAAAGAAAACAAAATATAATTTTTATTTTTGATATAAAATATACATACATATGTATATAAAATTAACAGTAAAAACATAAAGAATAATACTTCATTTAAATTATCACATAGAAATGTATAGAGATCATAGAAAATTAATTAGACATACTTTTGTATGTATTAGTTGTACATATTCTTATTAAATTTAGTTTCCATTTCTTTTGTTTGCACAAAATTTGTGCAATTGAATTTTTTTTTTAAATCTTTGGTCCGCAAAATTCCATATAGAGTGGGAATAATAATAGTGATTGCTTCTTTGTTTTATCCGAATAAAATTGAAAAATCTGCATTGATTTAAAAAAAAACTGTTTTTTGGAGTAAAAATCTGCAAGCCTGTTTTGCACTTCAAAAAACTGCAAAAAACAGATAAATCTGCACATTTGGCAACGCTGCTTGACACAGAGTCAATCGTGAACATGGCTTCGTAGAGCCGATCTACAACTCAGTTAATATGGGGCAAATTGTCCATCAACGCTCTCGTTAGAGAGGCTACGCGGCAGCAGACTGGGTGCTAGTCGCACACGTGGAGGACATATGTCTGAGTAGGATTTGGTCAGATTTCTCTCTTCTCTTTTCTCTCTTTGCACTCTACTATTTCTCTCTTGTCTTTCACTTTCGCTTCTATTTCACCTTTTTTCTTACTTTTACTCCAATCTCTAAAAAGGCATCACAATGGACCATATTGGTATCTGGGTGAGGATGACTCACACCAGCCTTCCTACCTACCTACGTTTCGGGAACGTGACAGTTAATTTCAGTAAGCTTTTACATTTGCCCCTATTACGGTTCACAACTTTTTTAATAATTTGGTCGTCTTTCATAAATCGGTATTGCCATTCACAACTTATATGTAGTAGAGTTAATGTAGAGTTAAAGTCGGGTTGACTGACAGACGACCAAACTTAGTTGAGTTGAGAACGGCAATAGGGGCAATTGTTTTGGTATACTCAAAAACGTACGTTACGTTACATTACCTTACATTACGTTCGCATAATTCTACCTTAAGATTTAATTAATTTAATTACTAAAGCTATGTGTCCACGATCGTCAGATATTACAACGTTGTCATATCTAGCAATGTGCTAGTAATGTACTGACATTGAAAAATTTTTAGCAAAAGGTGAATTGTCAGTTTACACGACTGTAAGAAAACTAACAATTTCATTTGCACACAATTTTTACACAATGAATTTAACTGTCAACCGAAATTGTCAGTTTACACGGTTGTCAGATTGTTGTGGGGCATTGTCAAATTCGTTTTGCAGCTCTGTGTGTGTGTTTAAAAATTTTAAATATTGTTATGGAACAAAAAAATGTTATCAATGCTTGTTTGTTTATTTATGTATATACAGAGTTGCATTTAGAAATAATTTCTATGACAATGCTGCCATTGGCAGATGAATAAACTTTGCACATATGACAATGAAAAGTGTTTGTCAATTGTCTTATTACAGTGACAAAATTGTTAGATGTCTGAAAATATTTTTGTCTTCCAATGTACTGAAAATGCTTTTTCCTTCAACGTTGGAAGACAAAAATTTTAAGTTTACACGGTTGTTAGACATTTTCTGCACATTTTTCGGACAACGTTGTAATATCTGACCATCGTGGACACATAGCTTAATAATAGTAGGCCTAATGACATAATGCAGATTCAATGGCGTAATTATACAAGGTGAGTGCAAATCGGAAACAAATACAACACAATACAGAAACAACAGGCATTTTGGTTGTGTAAAATAATGTACTACATACTGTCAAAAACACTTAAAAAGTATTATTTTTAACAAATTGTACACAAAGTCGGTCAGCTGTGCTACTGCACTCACCTTGTATAGTTACACCATGAGAGATTCAATAAATAATAAAACGTAAAAAATCCAGTAGAAACGCTGCATTCAGTAGACTGTTTTTTGAAATAACGGACTATATGATGTTACCATATTATTTTTAATGTTTTTTTCTGTAGCATATAAAGTTTCCAACACCCTATTGATTCTTTTCGTATCTTAAATAGCTGAATTTATGCATTAGAAAGAGACAACTAGACTCTGCTGACAATATTTTCTATATAGTTGTCGCCCCCATATGTATACTTTTAACATTTGTGTTAAGAATAACAAATTTTATATGAAATTTTCAAGGAATTTTAGTGTTTCAACAACTATGATGGAAGATGATAAAAGCCCAAGCTGAAATATAGATGGACCTCACGAGAATAGAAATATCACGCGGTTTTAAGTTTTTTACACAAAATATTTAAGAGTTGATTATTTAAGTATGTAGTATTTTTTTGTTCCATTGTAGTTTTTCCATATATTTTTTTAACAATTCTTAATAATGGTAAAATAAAACAACGGTTTTTTGAGATTTATAAAGAAATATTTATTTAATATCAACTAATAAATACCTGTATTATAATATTGAAAAATATTATTGGTTTTTATTGTGGTTAATTTTGTTAATTACTTTATAGTATGTACATTGTTTTGTTTGCTTAAACATAAAAATAATTATAAAATAAAATAGAAAAAAACATCTTCAGAAATAAATATTATTTACTGCTAAGTTTTTGGGGGTAGTTTTTAATCGCATAATTATTACATTATTTTGTTGTATTAAGTACACACTACTTTTTTGTTTGATTAGTTACCAATTCAGCATAGTGCGTTTTGTTACAACCCTGCGCCTCGGCTGATTTGCTGAAAACCTTAGATTCAGTTAATCGCCATACAATTTCTTTATGTGAATGCAAAGTACAAAATGGCTGTAGCACTTGCGACGACGTTGTGTTCGTTGTCGTTCGTTGCCAGTTGTGTGTCGTAAGTGCGCTCCGCTATAATATTATTTTTTCTTGATTTAAAATAATAAAAATATATATATAATTAAAACGCATTCACCAAAAGAGAGAAAGAAACAAAAAAGAGCGAGAGAGGAATGAGAACAAAAAATATTTTGATTAAAGAAAAAATAAATTGCAATTAAACAAAAGAATTTAATGAATTTATAAAATGAAACACGTTTTTTATGCAATTTTATGAATTATTTTTTAACTTTTTTTTATTTTTAACCGAAAAAAAGAATAAACCATACACACACACACACTTTATTAACTATATAGAAAAAGAGAAGCACACGCAGAAAGGCAATCAAGCAAGCAATATAAATATTTTATTAAAGAAAATATTAAAGTTTTAAATTGAAGTGTGAAAAATTAAAATTTTTTATATTTAAAAAATATATTTTTCCAACTTTTTCATATTTGTTTATATGCTCTAAAATTATTTTAACGTTTAGCTTGTCTTTTGTTAATTATTAATAAATAATTTTTTCTAAACGAAAGTAGGAAAGAAATTCACAGTACTTTTTTTATATGTTACGAACGGATGAATAATATATTAAGAAGAAGAAGCAAAAGTATTCGTTCGGTTTTTGTTTCTGTGTGCTATTGTTCGAATCGCGTAGATTTGTGTCTTCGCACGAAATTTTAACGTCGCGTAACGCCGCTGAGGCAAAAATTCAACTGTCTACATAAAGTAAACGCTCGTTTGTTCGTTGCTCGTTAATGAATAGAGTATATACTCTTGTACAAAACGGTAAAAGCAAAAACAACAAAACCCGATTAAATCAACTTCGTAACTAAAACGATTTGAAATGATATAGTACAAGATAATAAAAAAATACCTGCTACAAAGGAGAGCTGAGTGCAAAAACATATGTAACTATAACTCTCTCGGGAAAACCAAGAGAGCGAAAAGAGATTAATACAATAAAAGAAGAAAAGTGAAGTGATGAAAGATTGTTATAATTGTTTAATTTTTTGTTGGTTAATTATGCTCTTTTTCTGGATGATTTTTCTAAAAAAAAGCTAAATGTGAAGCTGAAATTAGCTTAAATATTTAATGATTTATCAAATGTAATGTTATTTTTGCGTTTATTTTGAAAATTAGCCACAACATATAAAACAAACATACTTAAAAAAGTCCGCTAAATACAAAACAAATTTAATAGAACTCGTGAAAGAATTTTCAAACAAAAGAGGCGTTGGATTATATTTTCTTGTTTCACACAGTCACAGTTTAATTCTTCACTACTCCTGAAGCTGCTGAGGTCATTAAAACCGCCAGCAAGTCCTCAAAAAACTGAACACAAAAGGTGATGATTTTTTTTATTTAATTTGTTGAACTATGTATGTACCCCTGTAGTAATGCACATACATATGTACATATATTTTGTTTAAACCCACAATAAATACCTATATAATTTCTCTAAAGAAAAACACAAATGTTTTGTATACTTGGTCAACAGTAAATAATTAAGTTTTTAGTAAAAAAAATATTTTAGAGAAAAAAAACTTATAAATGATTTAAAAATATATATTATTACTCGCATTTGGATACTAACACCAGAGTTGTCAACTTGGTGCGTTTCGCACTATTTTTGGTGCGAAAAATTCTTTAGTTGGTGCGCGGTGCGCTTTTTTTAAATTTTGGTGCGGTTTTTAATTTTTGTAGCACCAAAGCAAATTTAACACAACTTTTTGTTTCAGTGTGAGAAAAAATCTTTCTACAATAAAATACACCATTAAAGTACTTTAGTCTGGTACATAAATGAAAAACATTACAGCACTTTTACAAAATAATTGATTTTATTTATAAAATGGTAAACAAATTTAAGAACAATACTATTTATAACTTCTGCCCATGTCTCACATAATATTAATATTTAATTGAACCTCCAATTACGATTATATTTACTCTAAAATGGTGTTTAATAGGGTTAAATTCCGGTAATTGTCACGTCCTCTCCATAACATGGACTTTGATTTGCCTAGTTTGGGAGTGTGCTTGAGATCATTGTCCTGTATGCGCACATTTTTAATTGTGCGACTAGTAGATGCACATACAGTGGTTCAAACGCATAATTGGACACTTGGCATGATAATATTCACATGCCGATTTTTTCACTTCAATAAAAATAATTCTAAAAAATGTATAATACATACTTAGCATGTTTTATTCAAAATGATTTTTAAATAAGAAAACTAAAATAACAAATTTCACGTCAAACGCATAATTGGACAGTCAAATGAAATATACAGTGTCCAATTATGCGATTGAACCATTGTAAATCAATTTTGAGCTCTTCAGATGTCCAAACTGGATTTCTTTTGCTTAGGTCCAAAACTTGTCAATATGCCTAAATATTTTACTTTAACTACTATAGGATTTAAAAATAAATTTGTACATGTTTTTTTAATTCAAATCAATTGTACCAAACAACACTATAGCTTCGTACCAACAACTTCTTCAACCCTGTTTTGAGGCAAACATTTTCCATCTCTTTTGCCTTTGTCTGTGTTGTTGTTATTGCTTTATTTATAATATATATTCGTTCTCATTTCCCCATTTATTTGTGCTCAATTTTGTTTTGAAATATGGCAAATTGAATCGCACCGAATGAATGACTTAACAACACTGCATTTGTGTATTTTCCGCCCGTTTTTCTTCGTTATGACATTTCTTCCGTTTTATTCTGTTCTATTCTCTGAAAAACTGCAGTTATATATTTCAAAATACTTCATACAGTACGTTTATTTTTCTGTATATACATTTTTTCGTTTTATTTTGATTTTTTTTTTGCTTTTCAGTCTGTTGTAGTTAGTGGTTTTAAAAAAATTTCTTTTTTTTTTGCCTTTTTAATGATGCAATAAATAGAGATGATGTAATTTATGTTTGAAGGGTGTAGAAAATTAATTAAATACCTATGTATGTATGTAGATCGTATATATTTCCAAAATTGCATTTGTCATCAGGATGTAGGTATACATATATGTACCTATATGTATTTATGTACATATGTATGTATGTATGTAGGTATACATATATGCATGTAAATATTATTTTGTCCAATAATGATTGTCTTATTTCGCATGATGGCTGTGTTGTATGTAGTTATATGTAGTTAATTGCTCATTAATGACTCGGTAATATTTTGTTGATATTGTGAGAAAAAGCGATTTTTGGGTAAAAATAGGAGTATTTACTTGACCTTGATGTTATGAATGAGCAATAGTTTTTATACACTTCACCTTCATGAGAAGGGTATATATAAGTTTGTCATTCCGTGTGTAATTTCCACAATAAAATTTTCCGACCCTATAAAGTATATATATTCTGGATCCTTATAGATAGCGGAGTCGATTAAGCCATGTCCGTCTGTCTGTCTGTTGAAATCAGTTTTTTGAAGTCCCCAGATATATTCGGGATCCAAATCTTCAATAATTCTGTCAGAAATGCTTTCGAGAAGAAGAAGAGAAAATCAGCAAAATCGGTTTAGGTCAACCAGAGTTATGGACCAATATGTGAGACAACCTCCATAAAAATTTGATATTTTTTGTACATTTTATTGCAATATTTTGAAATATATTGCAGATAATACTATCATGAAATTTTGTATTGGTTGTTTTTATGATAAAAGAAGAAAGTGTGCGGAAAATAATAAGAATCGGTCAATGATTTCTCATAGCCCCCATACAAATATATATATTCCCGAAATATGGCTTAATAATAAATAAATGCCTATAAAATTTGAATATCAAGACAGAATTCAGCAAAAATAAGTTTTATGCAAAAAGAAATCGCAAAACGAAATTTTTTTTAGTTCGGTCCATGTTTGAGCATAGACCCCATATAAAGTCCACTTCCAAAATTCATTTAAATACGCATAAAACAGATATAAATAATGTTAAACGGCTAAAATTTGACATAAATACTCTTTATAGGCAAATAAATTGTTGTACTAAATTTTATGGTAGTCGGCCCAGAACTGGTCATAGCTCCCATACAAGGACCACATCTGAAAAAGAAAACCGTATGCCCCATATGAAGCCCTCTTCCGAAAATCACTTTAATACTCATAAATCTCTTATAAATAAGGTTACCAATCCAAAATTTAATACGGATCATTTACATACATGCCTAAATCAAACTTCTGGATTTTGAGAATATCGGTCCATATTTGACTATATCCCCCACATAAGGTCCACTCTCGAAATCCACGTTAATACTAATATATATCGTATATATAGCGTTATTATGTTGAAATTCGACGTGAAATATCCTCATATGCATGAAAATAACTGTTCCAAAATTTAAGAAGATCGGCCCATAATTTGTCATAGCTGCCATATAAGAACCATTTCCAAAAAACAAATAAATTCGGGTCAAAAAATATTCTTTTCGGATTTAACCCATATTCGTTCCATATTTTATTATCATGATATATATCGTTGGAAAGGTATTTTTAATACCTTTTATTTAATGTATTACAAATTATCAGACACTCAGCAGTATTTTCAACTTTACGGGCCCGCCCCCTCGAAAATAGGCGTGACCGCGAACAATTTTTTTGCTGGCATCTCCTCTAAAAGCCCTATTTGATGAAGTTTTTTTTTTTGAGTAAAATCACTAAAACCGAAATGTACCCCTTTTTTATACTCTGTTAAGTTACACTCAAGATTATTATGAACATCAGACAAACTCTGTAAATTATGGTAAGAATTGGTAATTAAATCAATTAAAAATAGCGAAAATTAGACAAAATTCCAAAATATTTAACATAAATTATGTTGGTCGTAAAATTGTCTTTCAAACAATATATAAAATACAAATGAAATTTGCACTAAGACTGAATAGAAAACGCAGAATAAGGATATGCTAGTCCTATAACCAGTGTAGTTTTTGTATTTCTTATTACGTTTAGGTGGAGGGTATTTAAGATTCGGCACAGCCGAATATAACACTCTTACTTGTTTAATGATCTTTTAGTTTTTGTTTAGTAGGCCTGATATATTTATGGAATTTTTTTTAGCCAGGTAATTTTAACCTACAATTTGAACCCTAAATTTAATTTACAATTCTGCAGTCCATTTCATACATTTTCAATGGCGTTTAATTTGTCGTCGGGACAGGAGGAAATAAAGTTGTTTTAGTGTTTACAACATTTCTTTATTAGTTTTTATTGAGGCCATATCTGTATATGTATGTATTAGAATATACTGATGGTTAATTTAAAGTGGTCCAAAAAAGGTATCTCAAAATTGCTGTCTCCAAAAAGATAAAGACCCGAATCGGCCATTAATAGGGAATATTTGCTGGAGATACCGAAAATTTTATCGTTTAGAGTTTAGAAAAACCCATGAAGTGGTACCTCCAACAAGTTAAGGACCCAAATAATACAACGGCCATTGTTAGGGAATACATATCTGCTGGAATTACCGAATTTTAAATTATATGTTTATCCTCTAGAAAACAGAATTTAAAAATCGGCGGTATTATTTTAAAATACTTCACTTGTTTAATAATTTGTTTTTTAGGGACAATTAACAATCGTTATACTCTATATATGTACATATCGATGGTCTCATGTAGAAAGGCCCTAACTCGCATATTTGAAACTTTACAGGAGAAGGCAAAAACATAATAGAAACTGTAATATTCAACATGTAACTTTTTTTGTTCAACTGCTTATAAAAGCGTTATTTTTTACACTATTGCAATAAGTTTTTGTGAGGAGGTGTATTTGCGTTAAATGCATTGGAATCGCAAAAAAAAACAAATTTCGAAAAAATAGCGAGTTAGGGCCTTTCTACATGAGACCAACGATATGTATGTAAATATATATGTATTCAGCACATTCTTTGTTAGTACCTACATATAAGTCCAATTGAACATATTTGGTATAAATTAAAAAACCAGTTTGAAAAGTATGAATGCAATTAATTATGTTCGGGATTCCCCGATGTTATTTTAAGTTTATCTTAATCTATTTGAGCATATTTGGTATAACTTCCGCTAACAGTTAGAAATGTTGAACTTATGAACCTTAATTGTTGTTTTTATAAATTGATATAATACATACATACATACAACAGTATGTATGTCCTCAACCAAATAATGTATGTATGTAGTAGGTATGTATATGACATGACATAAAAAACTTGCTGGTAACCCTTTTAGGACAAAGCATGACGTGCCAGCTAACAAATATGACACTAAATGTCAACTTTTTTTTTTAACAACAACGTTATTACGGGATTTTGCAGGTTATCTATACCTACCTTTCTGCTTAAAAAACTTGGAAAAATGTTAATAAATGTAAACAATACGTAAATAAAGAAATTTCTTTGTTTATTTACTACGTTTTACTTTACGGTGAGTACCTACATAATGCATCGGTACCTACATACATCTACATACCTACATATGATTTTGTTTAAAACAAAAAATATTGCAAAATAAATTAAAAAAAAACAACGTTAAATTACCAAAGGAAAGTTAAAAAAAAAGAAAAGAGAGTGAGTGAGAAAAAGACTAGACGAAAAAAGATAGCAATAGAAGATGAAAGTGATGATTTTATTAATAAATATGTATGTATGTAGGTATTTTCTTAACATTAATTAATGAATGGTAAAAAAATATTCCTAAACCTTTGGGAAAAGTAATAATTTTAGATAGAGTTTGTGAAGGCTTTGGGTGGGTGGTATAATAAATTTGGAACGGGTTTAGGGTGTGAACAAATTGCAATTTCATCCTTAGTGACGTCATTTACAAAATATTGCACATATGTATGTAAGTATGTACATACCGACGTATCTATGTACATATATGTAGTTTGTTGTACTAATTCGTGTAGATTTTCTTGGAAAAGATAATTTTGTTTTCTTTTTCTGTAGAATTATTCATTTTAGTTGAGTCACATTTTCTCTTCAAAACAAAATTTTATTTACATAAAATTCCATATCCATACATAGTTTATAATATGAACTACATATGTATGTGTAAAAACTGCTTACAAACATATTTTTTATTATTGAATTATTAACAAAAAAAAAAAACGGAAGAAAACACAGTAAAAATCAGCACACACACATGGATAAACACACATAGTTTATTTTTAAACCCCTCTTGTACTCCCCAGGTCTTCTCTTTTTATCATTAGCTTCATTTGACTATTTCAACCAGTGTTGCCAAAACATGCCAGCAAAAAATAGCAAGAATGGATAAAAAAAAAACGCCAGAAACCGCTAAACGTTAACATGAACCAGCTGAAATTCGGCTAAATACTACCATGTATAAACCTTAACTCTTACATGCATGATTTAAATGCTTTAATTACATGCGGTTTTTATACCCTACACTACCATAGTAAGGAAGTTTATAACGTCCAGAAATATTGGTCCAACACCCACATTAAATTATACCGATCGACTCAATCACTTCCTGAGTCGATTTAACGATGCCCGTCCGTCTGGCTGGCTGTCCATGTAAAGCTTGTGCGCAGAGTACTGGGGAGTTACTCTCTATCGCGATGCGAAAGCAAATTCGATGAGTAAGAGTATCAATTTGTACGCTTATCGCATCGAATTTGCTTTCGCATTGCAATAGAGAGTAACCCCCCAGGTCGCAATTTTGAAGATATTTCGATAAAATTTGGTACGTGAAATTTTTTATAAATGTTTGAATTGTGGCAAGTATGCAAACAGATTTCATCACAAATGAGTGGTAAATAAAGCCAAATCAGATCTACAAATTTTGTGCAGATGGATCCATAATTTATCATACCTCCCATATAAGGCCCACTCCCGAAAATCACTTTAAATAGCATAACTCCCTCAAAAATGTTGTTATCTAAATAATATTGAACGCAAATATATACGAATAATATAGTACAATTTTATGATGATCGGTCCATCATAAGTCATAGCTCCCATATAAGGCCCACTTCCGAAATTACTTTAAGATCATAAATTTCTTAACAATGTGGGTATTGAAATAAAATTCAACACAAATGAGTTTCATATGTATATACAAATATGATGACACCTAATTTTATAATGGTCGGTCCATAATTAATCGAAATCATCAGTTTCTTGAATCCAGTCTTTAAAAGCATTGTCATAGTCTTCCACTCCTGTCTAAACTTTTGAACATATGTAAGTAGGCTGACCCATAGTCACTGAGATAAAAAAAACATTAATTCTATGTAAAAATGAGTGGCATTTGATTAAAACTTACATACATATGCATATTTAGTACGCTAATATATGTAATTATGTAAATGTTCTTTTTTAAGATTTAACAAATCTGTACGTTTGCTCTCTTTCTATTACTTTTTTTCACAGCTTATAACAAAAAACACTATGTTGTAAGTTTTTTTTTTTGAATAAAGGGGTATACCGTTAACGTCTGTAGTGATGTGCAATGAACTTGTTACCGATCACAAGCAAAACAAAGTAGTAAAAAAATACATCGCAAAATTAGAGTGCTGCCCACTAGAAAAACGCAGAAATAAAAAAATAGTTCAGCTGCTTTTTCACAAACATTCCCGTAATTGGCAAAATAAAAACACCATATCTGGCCGAAAAACCGCTAAATGGCAACGTTGATTTCAACGAAATCTCTTTATGTTTTGTTTGATGTTGTTATTTTATACAATTTCTTTGCATACCCTGTGCTCTCCTCAAATCGTTGTCAATAGCTCTTCCTCTTATTCATCATCCTCCGTTTTTTTTAAATAAAGTATTACACTAGAAAAAAAGCGAAAATTACTTATAAAACCCTCGAATGCGTTTTCTATATCATCATTATATTGCACAGTATTTGAGTAAAAGCGATACAAGAAAACGTCAAGGAGTAGCAGGGGAATGAGTCCAAAACAAAAGAATTTAAATATGTCTATGTATGTATGTACAACCAAACAAATGTACATGTATATTATTTTTATTATACGGCTGTTTTATATTTTTTTGTTGGTTCTTCTTCTGTATGTTTCTACTAGTGCTGCTTCTTTTTTTATATACGTATGAAACGAACACACCAATAACAGAAATAAAATAAATGGCGACCACGCCGTTTTTATATTCGTTCATCATTGTTCACAGACCCAGGGTTTTATCGTTGATTTTTTGTAGAGAGCTGCTGGCATAGCAGCTAAAGACTAAAATTTCAAACGTACATTTACTCAAAAGAACATCGAAAAAATCACAAACCATATGTACTAGCAATGTCGTTATTATATACATGCATACATACATACATATTTCTACCACATAAACTTGAAAAATAAAAATAACCGAACTAAAAACGAGTTTCTCGCATTTTCTCTGCGTGTAGAGAGCAGCGTTGCCGTTTTGGTTACTTTTAACCAAAATTGGTTACTTTTTTTACCAATGTGTACTTGTGTACTTTTTTTCCGTTTTGGTTACTTTTTTTTAACACAAAAGTAACCATTTTTTAGATTGTTTTTACTTTGACTTAAATTACAACACTAATTTTGGTAATAAACTAAAAACCACAATTTAAAAGTTTTTTAAAAATAAAACACTAAACACAGGATTACAAAAAAAATACGTGCCTGTCTCCAAACATAACAAACACAATCATTGTATTGTTGAACGAGTGAAAGGTTCTTCACAAAAACCATCTAAAAACATGCTAGCAAAAGCATTTTCATATTGATGTTTGACATCGGAACAAGTTAATTTTTCTTTTGTTTTAGACATGAACGGACATAAACATTCATAAATTATGTATGTTACCAGAAAACCAAAAAAAGCTTTTTACAAATTAGCGTGCTATTTAATAGTTAAAATTGGGTTTCTTTCGTAAAAAATGGATAAGTATGTATTTTGAATTAAAAAATAATAATATTGATATTAAGCACAATTTTTATTTTTGTTAGATTTTTATTTAAAAAGGCTGCTCAAAGTAAAACTAATAATGTCGAATTATCTTCTGGAAGTGATGATGAGAATAGGTAAATTTTCATTCAATTTCAATAACTTTTTGTTAAATAATATTTGTTTAGTGATATTAAAAACAGCCCGAAAATAAAGTTCCGTGTATTGTGGTTGGATGAGTTTCCGTGGCAAAGAAACAAAGATGGATGTTGTTTCTGCGCTGCCTATGAAAACACTTGCAAATCACGTAAATTATTTACGAAAGCAAGTGTTCATAAGAAAATGTGGAAAATAAAAAAAATCAAATAAAAATAACATTTGCAAGTTCTCAAAAAGAAACTCTTAATAAACAAGTGCACCAAACAGAGCTAAAATTAGTAATTTTTCTCATTTCCCACAATTTGCCTTTTTTTATTAATGGACTATCTACCAGACTTATTAGAGGAGCGCTGTCCCGACCCTCAAATTGTGAAACACATTAAATATGGCAGGTAAAGCAACTCAATTAATTGTTAGGAAGTAAATCTAAAGCAAATTTAATTTCCAAACTAAAAACGACAAAGTTTACGTTAATCGAAGACGAAACAACAGACGTATCCACAGAAACCACTAGTTCTAGTCGTTCGCTATATTTATAAATCATTTAAGAACATTCAAGACAGATTTACTTAAATTTGATATACTAGTGTTTTGTAAAAAATGTAATGAAATTAATTACATTTAGTTTTTATTAATATTGTTATTGCTGAATTATTTATTTCTTTCAATTGTACCTAATTATAAGACTGAACTACAAACTGAAATGCAATGGTTGATTTATATTTTACATATATATTTTTTGGCTGAAGTATAAATAAAATGAAATTTTAAATATATAAAAATTTTGGTTACTTTTTTTTGCTTTTGGTTACTTTTTTTTTACATTTTGGTTACAAAATTTTTTTGGTCGTGGCAACGCTGGTAGAGAGTGAAAAATGTTATAATATTCTCACTCTCTCATTTGTTTTAACCAACCAGTGTTGCCAGTGAAATTTCGAGGAAGATACATTTTAGTTTCCAAAAAGATACATTTTTTCCCGAAAAGATACATTTTGAAAAAAAATTAAAAATCCATTTTTAACGTTTAACATTTATTAACATAACATTTTTATTTCATATTTAATGAATATTGTAAAGAAAATGATATATGTAGGTATAAATTCATTTTTATATTTATTTAAGTCATAAATATTTTACTTTTGTACATTTTGCGTCCAGATTCAAAAGTTTCGAAAAACGCCAGGATTATACATGGTACCTGAAGTCATCAAAAGATACGAAAAATGTATCTTTCGTATCCTAATGGCATCACTGTAACCAATTCACTGATATGCAGCGTTGTCAACTTGGTGCGTTTCGCACCATTTTTGGTGCGAAAAATTCTTTAGTTGGTTTGCGGTGCGCTTTTTTTTTAAATTTTGGTGCGCTTTTTAATTTTTGATGGCAGCAAAGCAAATTCAACACAACTTTTTGTTTCAGTGTGAGAAAAACTCTTTCTACAATAAAATACATATACCTGTTTGAGTAACATTTCATTTAACACTGCAAAATTTTCTTTGTGTATTTCGGTGCGTTTTTTAATTTTTTCGAAAATGTGATGAAATCTTTATTTGTATTTTAAATACAAATGTATGATAAATGAAATAAAATTCTTCAAAAATCTTTGTTTGAAAATCAAATTAACATTAGAACAATACAATAGAAGTATTTTAGTAGAAAACAAAAATATATAAAAAAGTACCAAATATGTACTTAAATTAGCTTTTTTACCAATTAGTACTTTAGTTCCGAATATCATATTGTCAGTTAAATTTTGAGTGGTTAAATGCTTATTTTATCTTTATTAGTTCATTTATTAAAAAAAGGCTTTTAATATTATTACTTTTACTAATAATCGTTGATAAAAAGTTTTTTATAGAATTTATGATATTAAAAAATTTCAAATTAATTCAATAAATATTTGAAACAAAGACGAAATTCTTAACTTGGTGCGTTTTTTGTAAATGGTGCGCTTTTTTCTCCATTTTGGTGCGTTGTGAACAGCGTTGCCACGACCAAAAAAATTTTGTAACCAAAATGTAAAAAAAAAGTAACCAAAAGCAAAAAAAAGTAACCAAAATTTTTATATATTTAAAATTTTATTTTATTTATACTTCAGCTAAAAAATATATATGTAAAATATAAATTAACCATTGCATTTCAGTTTCTAGTTTAGTCTTATAATTAGGTACAATTGAAAGAAAAAAATAATTCAGCAATAACAATATTAATAAAAACCAAATGTAATTAATTTCATTAGATTTGTTACAAAACACTAGTAGATAAAGTTTAAGTAGATGAGGCTAAAAATCTGTCTTGAATGTTCTTAGATGATTTATCCATATAGCGAACGACTAGAACTAGTGATTTCTTTGTGGATACGTATGTTGTTTCGTCTACTATTAACGAAAACTTTCCTAACATTTCTGTTAATTGAGTTGCTTTACCTGCCACATTTAATGTGTTTCGCAATTTTGAGAGTCGGGACAGCGCTCCTCTAATAAGCCTGGTAGATAGTCCATTAATAAAAAAAGGCAAATTGTGGGTAATAAGAAACATTACTAATGTTAGCTCTGTTTGGTGCACTTGCTTATTAAGAGTTTCTTTTTGAGAACTTGCAAATGTTGTTTTTATTTTCCACATTTTGCTTATGACACTTTTTTTGTGTGCTTTCGTAAATAACTTACGTGATTTGGAATTTTTTTTCACAGGCAGCGCAGAAACAACATCGATCTTTGTTTCT
This sequence comes from Bellardia pandia, assembly GCA_916048285.2. Taxonomy (NCBI): domain Eukaryota; kingdom Metazoa; phylum Arthropoda; class Insecta; order Diptera; family Calliphoridae; genus Bellardia; species Bellardia pandia. The sequence goes on along the minus strand of OU696532.1, from coordinate 18,596,309 downwards.
TAGCCACGGAAACTCATCCAACCACAATACACGGAATTTTCTTTTCGTGCTGTTTTTAATATCACTAAACAACAAAATATTATTTAAAAAAAGTTATTGAAATTGAATGCAAATATGCCTATTCTCATCATCACTTCCAGAAGATAACTCGACATTATTAGTTTTACTTTGAGCAGCCTTTTTAAATAAAAATCTAACAAAAATAAAAATTGTGCTTAAAACCAATATTATTATTTTTTAATTCGAAGTACATACAAACTTATCCATTTTTTACGAAAGAAACCCAATCTTAACTATTTAAAAAACACTTTATTAATTAAAAATTAAATAGCACGCTAATTTGTAAAAAGCTTTTTTTGGTTTTCTGATAAAAAACATAATTTATGAATGTTTATTAAGGTCCGTTCATATCTAAAACAAAAGAATAATTAACTTGCTCCGATGTCAAACATCAATATGAAAATGCATTTAGTAGCATGTTTTTAGATGGTTTTTGTGAAGAACCTTTTACTCGTTCAACAATACAATGATTGTGTTTGTTATGTTTGGAGACAGGCATGTATTTTTTTGTAATCTTGTGTTTAGTGTTTTATTTTTAAAACACTTAAAATGTGGTAGTTTAGTTTATCACCAAAATTAGTGGTAAAAATTAAGTCAAAGTAAAAACAATGTAAAAAATGGTTACTTTTGTGTTAAAAAAAAGTAACCAAAACGGAAAAAAAGTACACAAGTACACATTGGAAAAAAAAGTAACCAATTTTGGTTAAAAGTAACCAAAACGGCAACGCTGGTTGTGAAATTTCAAAGTTGACAACGCTGCTGATATGTTTCTCTTTGCTCATAATCTGAGTAAACTAATTAGCTCTTTCTACTATTTGTTTTTTTTTTATTGATAAAAAGTAAGCTCTCTCGCTCTTACTCTCTACGCATATACATATATAATTATTTCCAGAGTTTTTGTTTTTGAGCTATAGAATTTTTCAGGTTTTTTGTTAAAAAATATTTGTTCTTCATATAGGTACATATGTATGTATCTATTTCAATTGGACTACAGACCGTTTTACTACACATACATATATTATAGTGTTTTTAATTCATATTTTTGTTTCTACTATTATGTTACTTATCTAAAAAATGTGTAGTGAATTATTGTATAAAATTAGTTAGTATTTTTTTTTCTTTTTGGTTAAAAAGAGGTGATTTTTCTGTTTGCTGTAATGTGGAAAAAAATGAAATCGATGACGTGTATTTTCGTGTCTGCTTACTTGTCTGGCTGGCGTGTGTGTTTGCCTTCAAATTTATAGGACGTTTTCTAAATTAAATCAATTACATATAGGTACATAGGTACCTATTGTTTTTTTTTAAACCGAGGGCTTATATTCAATACCCGCCATACACCAATTTTTGGAATTTTTTTGATGGCAAATTGTTCACTGATGCTAGCTTTATCTATGGCAAAAATTTCAGAAAAAAAAATTAATATAAGTCCTTTTTTTTTAATATTTGTGATATCGCTATCAACCGCACGATTTTTGTTAATGCAATACCCGCCATGCGCAACAACAATAAGCTTGCGACTGTATTTCTGTTGCTTTTACTTTTAGTTGTGCGTCGAACAAAAGTACTTGGAGAAAGATCACACACAAATGGAATGTGACAGTGCACATGCTAAAATAGAAATCAAACTTAAAAATCAATCAATATACTTGCCAATAGACTATATCAGAATAACCAAAGAATCAAACTTATTCGCTTTTTGAGCATTAGACCTGGTCGAACCAAAAATGATCCAACAGTTGCTCAATTAAGATCACTAAAGTATTTGCCAAGTGGAGAAGTTCAATTCTTTAATGAAGAATACAATAACTTACCCAACAGAATTAAAAACAAGTAAGATTGCTATATTCGGCTATGCCCTTCACCTGTGTTGTGGATGCATAATTATATTATGCATAATTATTTCGATAAACATCTGTTGATGAATTTGTTCGTAACAATATTAATACACTTTGTGTGATTAACGTCATCTATTGATGAGTTTCTTCGTAACAATATTAATACACTTTGCGTGATCAATGCCATCTGTTGATGAAACTATTCGTAACAATATTAATACACTTCAGAGGTTGTCTCGGATTTTTGCTCATATCTCCGTCCGGAGGGGTTTTGCTGATTTTAAATAGGAAATTTCTCGGAAGCATGTCTGACAGAATTATTGAAGATTTGGATCCCGAAGATATCTGGGGACTTCAGAAAATTGATTACAACATCCAGACAGACAGACGGACATGGTTTAATAGACTCCGCTATCTATAAGGATCCAGAATATATATACTTTATAGGGTCAGAAAATTATATTGTGGAAATTACAAACGGAATGACAAACTTATATATACCCTTCTCATGAAGGTGAAGGGTATAATTACACAGGATATACTGAACAAAAGCCTTTGCATACTGCCCAGCTTCCAAACCAGCCTAGTAAATGGAAACATCTTCAAGGTTTGAAACCGGTTGTACCACTAGAATATTTTTTAGTTCAGATGGAGTCAAAGTAATAAGAAGCAATGTGACAATGTAAAGTAAAAAGTTCTATTTTTTATAAGGGTACTCAGTAGTCATATTTAAAAAATATTATAGAATAAAGATTAAATCATACCTTAAGAATTTTTGAGAGAAACAGTTTTTTCTCTCTCCTGATATCGCTTGATATCTGTGAGGAACCACATTTTTGCATAAACTATTGGAGTGGCTTCAAAATCTTTCTTTGTTTCGGCAAAGAGATTATGAAAATTGCTTATTTTTATCGAGCTTACTTTGGTTTTTGCAACGTGCCATAAGTTCTCAATCGGGTTGAGATCAGGACTGCATTAAGGCCAGTAAAGAACAGTAAGCGAATTGTTAAAAAAACCATTGCTTGACGTGATGAGCCGTATGCTTCAAATCGTTATCTTGTCGAAATACTCATGTTACTGGCATGTTCTCATCAGCATACAGCATCATTGTATTGCTTAGAATTCTTGCATTCTGAAACTTATCCATATTTCCCTCAATTTTGTGCAGTGGTCCAACACCCCGTGACGACATAGCTCCCTAAAGCATTATAGATACTCTTCCATGCTTCAAAGTGGCGTGGGTGTACTTTGGTTCAAATTCTTTCAACTTTAGCCGGCAAACATGTTTTTTGTTTGTTTTTGTTTTGTCTGAAATCCGTCCTAGATACTTCTTTGCGAAGTACACCCGCATAAGAGTTAAATTTACTAAACTACGACAAATTTTGAGAATATCATAAAACATTTCGTATTATTTGCTTCAAGATCACATGTATAGTATAGTCCTTAATTAGTTTCACGTATCATATATAAATGAAAATTACAGTAAATGACAGAAATAAAATACATATGTACGTACATATGTATGTATATACATACATAATTTGTACATGTAAAACATACATATTCATACATATTTAGTGTAAAAATATAAGAAAACCGATAGAGATAAAAAATTTTCAGCTTAAATTCGTTTTAAGTTTGATAAAAATAAAAAATAATTCTTGATAAGGCTATAGAATCTGGATCTATTTACAGTGACTGTGATTCTTTGAATTTGATGTCAAAAATCAATCAAAAAACATCGAAAATTAAATTTTTCCCTAGTGTGCACACATGTGAAAAATGTGCGTGGGTATTGTTTTTAAATTGAAATAGGTATGTATTTATTATTTATATAATAAAATACCTTGTAGTTTGCTTCATGTATTGGTGAGAAAATCAAGAAGTGATTATAGGTATGCATAGGTTTCAGAATCGTTGTTTAGTGTTAAAAGTTATATGTACATACTACATATATATATACCATAGCTTACAGCTTTTTTTTTAGTTTTAATATAATAAAATGTACATTTATTATTTTCTTTGTATGGAGTTTTGAAGACAAAAAATTCACTGCATAAAATAAGCTGTAAACTACTGTAGTTGATTTAACAAAAGAATTTCGTGCTTAAAAAAAGAATAGAGAATACTAGAACGATAGCAATGAATAATAAGTTTTTTCAAAAAGTTTGTTCCCTTACATTTCTATACAAATTCAGCTAATTGTAAGCAAACAAAACAAAGACCCCAAATATTAACAAACAAAAACAAAAAACATTGAAATACCTATATAGATATAAGTACATATGCACATACATATAACGTACTATATACATACGTAACAAGAAATGGAAACCAGAACAACTTTATTTTGTCATTTTTAAAAACAGACACCAATAATAATAATAAATACAATAACAACAACATATAGTACAAGTAACTACAACAAAGCACCAGACAATTACACTTGAAAAAGTCGAAAAATAAACCTATGGATGTTTGCATATACATATGTACCTACATACGAGCACATTACAAAAGTAGATTCAATTTAAAACAATCCATTTTCAAAATGTTACATTTATAGAAAAATTCAGCTATTTGTAAGCAAACAAAATAAAGACCCCAAATATTAAACATCCAAGAACTGAAAAAAATGGAAATATGTACAAACAAATAAACTTTGAAATAAATATATGTATGTACCTAAAGGGTGTCCCAACTAGAACGCAATTTTTAAATTTTAAATAAAACACAGATATTAAAAAAAAATCGTGAAACTTTATTATATCGTAAAGTAAACAGAATGAGGTTATGTATGGAACATAAAGCCGCGGCTTTGCTGGCACACTCGCGATCTTTTCATGAATTTTTCAATGACCTTTTTGCATAAATGCTGCGGTATTTCATTAATGCAGCGTTCAAATTCCTCTTTTAAGGCTTGAGTCGTCTTCGGCTTATTCGTGTAAACCATCGACTTCAAAAAACCACAAAGAAAAAAATCTAAAGGTGTTAAATCGCACGATCTAGGCGGCCAATTCTGGTCTCCAAAACGCGAATTAACACGACCGGGAAATGACTGAAGCAGCAATTGAATTGTTTCTCTTGCTGTATGACATGTGTCGCCGTCTTGTTGAAACCACATGCCCTCCACATTAATTTCTTAAATTCTGGGCAAGAAAAAACTGGTTATCATTTCACGATACCGAACATTATTGACTGTTTACGCTTGACCTGCCTCATTTTCATAAAAAAAGGTCCAATGATTCCTCCAGCCCAAAAACCACACCACACAGTGACACGTTGAGGATGCATTTCGTTGGTCTCATGTAGAAAGGCCCTAACTCGCAATTTTTTCGAAATTTGTTTTTTTGTGATACCAATGCATTTAACGCAAATACACCTCCTCACAAAAATTTATTGCAATAGTGTAAAAAATAACACTTTTATAAGCAGTTGTACAAAAAAATTTACATGTTGAATATTACAGTTTCTCTTATGTTTTTACCTTCTCCTGTAAAGTTTCAAATATGCGAGTTAGGGCCTTTCTACATGAGACCATCGATTTGCTTCTCCTGAATCACTCGAGGATTTTACTCACCCCAAATGCGACAATTCTGCCTATTGACGAAGCCATCAAGATGGAAATGGGCCTCGTCACTGAAGATGATTTTATCGGCAAAATCAGCATTTTCATGTTGTCTCTCCAATACCCAATTAACGAACTCCCTTCGCTGTCCATGGTCAGCTGGCTTCAGTTCCTGAGTCAATTGAACTTTGTATGCATGAAGATGCATATCTATCGTCAAAATTCGCTCCATAGTGGATTTGGAGACACCAATTTGCTGAGCTCGGTATCGAATTGAGGTGGATGGGATTTGAGCGACATCATCACGTACAGCTGCGACATTTTCGGTCGATCGACCTGGTCGAAGGCGTGTTGTCTTTACGTCACTAACTAATTTATCCATTAATTTCTTTACAGTTGACTCTTTTGGATCATTATTCTGACCCCAAATTGATCGCAATTTGCGAACTGTAGCCGCAAAACTTTCACCATTTTGGTAAAACAATTACACAATGAGAATGCGTTGTTCATTCGTGTAGCGCTTCATTTTTACTAACCTCGTACCTTCTACTAGCAAACAATAACAATTGTTCAAATTTCAAACAATGACACTTCGAATGGCGCCAAATTTAAAAATTGCGTTCTAGTTGGGACACCCTTTATATACATAACTAATACTACATAATGAGAAATGGAAACCAGAACAACTGTATTTTGTCGTTTTTAAAAACAGACACCAATAATACCTATTAATAATAAATACAATAACAACAACATATAGTACAAGCAACTACAACAAAGCACCAGGCAGTTGGCGAACAAAGTCGAAAAATAAATCTATGATTGTTTGTACCTATGTCCATCACAAAAGTAGATACAATTTAAAATAATCCATAAGGCAGAAAATTAACAATAATTGCAATGATAAAAAAAAATAATTGTAGACACTTTTTTATAAAGTGTGGTTAGGGTATTTAAATAGATTATTAGTTTAATTGAATAGTACTTGATGACAGAACTCATACATACATACATATACCGACACAAACTTACCCAGCAAGCCATATGAGTCCTAAAACAGTCTTTTCTGACACATTTTTCGGAGCGTTAACGCTCTTTATGAGCCCAAAAAACAATCATAATTGCTCCGAAAACCTTCAAAAAAGAGGGTCATTACATTCGAAAATGGTCCGTCAGAAAGAGCTCTTAGATAATGTCAGAAAAGAGTCTTTTATGAGGGTTTTTTGAGCTCTGAAAGGAGCTCTTAGATAATGTCAGAAAAGAGTCTTTTATGAGTTTTTTTTGGGCTCTGTGTAATCTTGTTTTTGTCATTCTTGTGTGGTACAGCTATGTTTTTTTTTTGTTCAAAGCACAAATAACAGGACAACAACGCTTTGGTGCACACATAATTAAGTAGAATTTCTGAGTCATACTGCCCAGCAAGCCATATGAGTCCGAAAACAGTCTTTTCTGACACATTTTTCGGAGCCTTAACGCTCTTTATGAGCCCAAAAAACAATCATAATTGCTCCGAAAACCTTCAGAAAAGAGGGTCATTACATTCGAAAATGGTCCGTCAGAAAAGTCTTTTATGAGGGGGTTTTTTGGGCTCTTAAAGAGCTCTTAGATAATATCAGAAAAGAGGGTTTTTTGGGCTCTGTGTAATCTTGTTTTTATCATTCTTGTGTAATACAGCTATGTTTTTTTTGTTCAAAGTACGTGCCGACTCAGGACAGTAACAAGCTAATTTTTCTTTTGTTGGACTCTTTTCTGACTCCTTTTTCGGAGCGCTCCTAGAATGGTATGCTGGGTGCGTGCCGACTCAGGACAGTAACAAGCAAATTTTTCTTTCGCTCCGAATATGCTCTTTTGTTGGACTCTTTTCTGACTCCTTTTTCGGAGCGCTCCTAGAATGGTATGCTGGGTGCGTGCCGACTCAGGACAGTAACAAGCAAATTTTTCTTTCGCTCCGAATATGCTCTTTTGTTGGACTCTTTTCCGACTCCTTTTTCGGAGCGCTCCAAATATGCTCCTTTGTTGGACTCTTTTCTGACTCCTTTTTCGGAGCGCTCCGAAAATGCTCTTTTGTTGGACTCTTTTTCTAACTCATTTTTTCGGAGAGCTCCGAAAATGCTCTTTTGTTGGACTCTTTTCTAACTCCTTTTTTCGGAGAGCTCCGAAAATGCTCTTTTGTTGGACTCTTTTCTGAGCGCTTCTAGAATGGTATGCTGGGTTACATTCTTTCACACACCCATATACATAGTGTATAAACAATGTGAGTAAAACAGACGTTTAAGAAGAACTTAGGAAGTGACCTATACTAACCCTGTGCACTGTATATGGCATTCAAATCGTGCACTAAATGACAGTGATAAATTTATTAACAAATTTAGTAAAGTTAGATTAAACGATTTATGATTACACAGAGTGTTTTTCAGTAAATGAAAAGTTCTTAATACTTGCTTAACATGGGTAAAAGCACATCCTGTGATTTCAGTAATCAAGAGATTTTATACAAATGCATCAGGATGGACACTTATCGGGAAATCGTAACATCCTTGAATGTTTGAAAAGCAATGCTTTTTCAAGCGGTGAAATATTTCAGAAAGCATTCGACTACAGAAATGGTGACCCGTAAGAAAATTAGCCGTATTACGAGAGTTCGTAAAGATGCACTGATGCGACTGCGCGAGTCGAAAAAAAAATTCACATAAATCAGTCAATAAGATTCGGATTGCAGTCATTAAGCCAAAATGGGATAAAAACGTCTGTATATACAGTAAAACGTCGATTGCGAGATGTTGGAATGTTTGGAAGAACGAAAGAAGCTATTATTGTCTGAAGGTAACCGAAAGAAGAGACTCGAATTTGCAAAGAAGTAACTTCATTGGACGGATGTAGAATGGAAAAGAGTATTATTTTCGGGAAAACAAAAAAAAAAATATTTTCGCCAGCCGAAGTTGAAAGAATTTATATATGGTATATGATTAATATATGGTATAAGATAAGAGTTGTATTACAATACGTTTTCCTGAAAACCCAGTAAGGAGATCAGATGTGAATAATCTCTGACACCTGTCCATGAACTCGAATGCTTATTTTAAACTTAACGATTGAGCAATAAGTTCAAATGATAAAACTTTATTATCTATATGAGTGTTCGTTTGTGCCAACGTCATAAACATCATATTTAGTGACGGGACACATTTTTTGATTAATAGCTATGTTAACAAGCAGACTTGCGATAGAGCAGCAAGTTCAAATGATAAATATATATTATTAATACGTACACGTTATTATCATCATCTTTAGCATTTCTGATCAATGTCTAAGGAGAATTATAATATGTATATGGATCGACGACAACCTTCACTATGTTCGCTGGATGGCAATCGACCAATGCCTATAAAGGCAACATAGCTCAGACCATGCATTAAATTCACGGTTGTTAAGTCATTATATTTGATGTATTTGATTAGTTCCAGGTCAGGTAGGTTTATGTCAATAAGCCAGAATTGATTGATGCCTTCAATGTCGTCATAACTCAGATCCATCGCTCTATTTTACGCAACTCTATAAGCACAACTTCAGTAAGAGGTTCTCGTAAGGTTGTCAGTTCCATCTGACGGACCCTATCTCTAACAAAATTTGGTCTATAATTGAATTAAAATTAACTGTAAATGTTGATATCTTTGTATAGCACAATTTCTAAGAAAGCTCTACTATATATCAAACGATACTCCATTGGTGATATTATCCTGATAATATCTTTATCCTAACAAATATGATACTTGTTTTTACAATGGAATTCTCTGAAATGGATCCAGGCTTTCGTTTTGTGCACGCAAGATTGTTTAATAAAGTTTGCAGCCATTGTGAAGAGGGGTTTAGACCCAACAAACTAACGAAAAATGGACTGACTCTCCCAAGTGAGTCTACCAGTTATATAAAAATAAAGAGTTTTATTCAATACAGGTTACTAATTAAGACTGATTTTTTAGGAGCTCTCAGATTAGATTTAAACAAAAAACCACAAAATTTAGAGAAATGTATGAACTCGATATTTGAGTCCATAGTACGACCTATATAATGTTTAAATATGAATTCATGTAAATGTTGGCCGCGGCTACGCCGCAATTGGTTTATACGCTGGGTCCAATTTTGGCATACTCTCCCCAACATATCAGCCACCGGTCGAAGTGAATTTGAAAAATAAAATTCAATAATCTGCAAGCGATGTTCTTTTGTAACTCAATTCATGGTTAAATTATAGAGAAAACTAAAAATGTTTAAAAGTAACATGTTACTCGAAAACAGTTAGCTGCCAATTGCTAAAAAATCACCCTTTATTTATTATAACAAAATTAAGCATTTGTAAATATAGATACATATTAAATTACTTTGTTTATTTTAAATGTATTTATTTGTTATTCTTTTGCATCAAAATATGTTTGTTTGTTTGTTATTACGAAATACATTTAGTGTGATTTAAATTTTCTTCTAATATAAGTTTAAAAAATTGTGTTAATACCTATTTGTGGATGTATTGGTTATTATAATTAGCATTATGTATTTAATTTATAAATTTTATAAATCAACAAAACACAACACAAATCCCGAAAACTGCTTTACACAATTATGTTGCCAAGTGGTAGTTTTCAAATGTCTTGTATGTATTTGCGTTTTAAATGAAGACGTTTTTTGTTAGAGCAAGCTAAAAAAAATTCAAGAAATTAAGTCACGTGTTTTCTGACGTTTGCAATAAGCAATCACATTTATAACATACGTTTTAGATGTACACAATTAAGGACAATATGTACAATGATGTTCAACTAACTAGCATTTGTAGTGATTAATTTAATTTATGAAATACTAATTAATTGCATGAAAATTACGCATGCAACAATTAAGATGTCATAAACCATAAAAAATTATTTTGTAAACTTATTTAATTTTTTGTTTGTTAACACAAAACGGAAATGGGTGTAATACAAGATTTATTTGTTACAATTATCATTAATAAATCCACACGCTCTCTCACTCTACTGATTATTTCAAACAGCTATTATATGAAGTTAAATAATTAACTCAGCTAGTGAAAATGTTTTAAACAATTTTCAATCTCTAAAATTCAAATCGCATCAGATAAATTTTCCACTTGTTTGATTTTTAGTAAATGATCAAAATATGTATACAAAATACAACAATATTAACAAATACAATCATTAGTTTTTTTTTCGTTTTTATTTCCCTACAATTTTCCCCTCTAAACTGTCACGGGTTTTTGGGGCTTGTGTTGGGTTCGCCTTAAAAAACCACAACAAATACAAAGAATTTTTTGTGACTGTTTCTTGAACTTGATTTTATAACATTTAGTTACTGAATTAAATATTATTACTATTAAATACAAACACCCATATGATTTTACTTAAAAAATACCAAAAGTAATAACTAAAAACAATATTGTCTTTTTATTTTTTAACTGTCAACGAAGTAGATATAATAGTGACTATTGCCAACTATTTGAAAGTGAAAAACTCAGGTGTAAGCAAAAAAAAAAAAAAAGGTAGTTGAACTTAAAAAAGGGTCGTTATTCTGTGATAATATGGGGATGTTTGAACCATTCCGTTTACAATTCATTAATTTCAGCCAATGTAAATGTTAAACTTATCTTTCGCCTATCCTTCAGGTGTTTTGACAGCTCCTAAGTCTCAAGCAGTGATTTAAGTGAATTAAATTTTAGTTTAACTATTCACTTATATCTTAATTCAGAATAAAAAAAATGTGAGGGTGTTTTTTTAGATGTATAGAACTTTGAAATGGAATAAAACAAAGATGACATGAAATTTACTTTATTCAAAGGATAATCTTAGGGCATTATAATTTAATAATGACTTCTTGCATATGACCAGCTCAAGCATTGTCTAATCTGGAGGTTAAATTTTCATTGACTTTTTCCAACATTTGTGGCCGTATATCGGCAATAGCGCAGCGAATGTTGTCCTCCAAGTGCTCAATCTTTTCTGGCTAATCGACTTAGACTAGCGACTTCAAACATAAATCACTTGACAGTTTACAAAAGGGCCACGAGTTAAAAGAGTGTTGCCAATTTAAAGTTCTATACATCTAAAAAAACACCCTATATATATATTCAATTTTCTTAAAGTCTCATATTGTCTAATCTTAAATTAATATGTCGTGGATAACTTACGGAGCTTACACAGACATTCCAATACTTTGAGATTGTTTATGTAGAAATAAGTTCGTAGATTCACTAGTAAAAACTTGATTTGCTAATTTTATTTGTAAAGTTTTCAATTGTTTAATAATATGTGAGCCTGTTAATATTAAATTTTGTATGTATATACATACTAGAGTTTTTTTTCTCGCAGTTTTTCGCTTCCCGGGAAAGCGGGAATTTTTTTTTAATTTCCCGGGATCCCGCTCCATAGAAAAAATTTGTCTTTATTTATGAAAAATCTTTTATTAAAAAACGTGAGGGGGAAAACAAGGTAAAAAATACTTAAATACTAAAAAATTAGTTTTAATTGAAATAGGAACTTGAATTATTACATTACGCTTTTAAATGTAAATTTCTTATTATTATGCTCTAGATACTAGATAAAAAAGAAACATAAACAACAATTTAATTCATAAAAAATAGTAAAAAAAAACAAATTCAGGTACTCAAGATATGAGATCAAAAAATTTTAAATTTAATTCATAAAATATATAATAATATTTTAAATAACTATAATTTCTTTTTTTTTTCAAGCAATTATGTCACTTTTAGTATTTATATAAAAATATTTATTTTTATATCCAATATTTCGCTATCAAAATGGATAGCTTCTTCAGGGATAATAACAAATTTTTGAATTATAATAAAATATTATTATTATTTTATTAAATAATAATAAAAAATGAAAAAAAAGAAATTATAGAATATTGAAAAAAGGTCGAATAAAAGAACTAAATATTTTAAATAAACATACTAAAATTTTAACGGCTAAGGAAATAACTTCTTAACACACTCAAAGCGTTTATTGTGTCGTTAGAAAGTCCTATTTCTGATTTTATTTACAAATTGCGCGCTTTACTGAAAAAACTCGTTCACTTTCTACCGAAGTTGGACGAATAGTTAAAAGTTCATTAAACAAGTATTAAATATTTTGAGTTCTTTGACCGCTTCCTTCAACATTTTTAACTCCTTTTTTAAGTATAAGGAGCGAGTTGCCACTTTTTGTATTTCCCGGGATCCCGCAAAAAAATCCCGGGAAACGGGAAATCATATTCCCGTCCCGGGAAAAACCCTAATACATACATATGTATGTGATTTGCATTTTAAACTTCTGAATACAAGTTATGTATATTTTTTATTGATTGTGCAACATATATTGTATATGTATGTATGTTTAAACAGTAAAATTGTGTTAATAATACATTCGTCTTATAAATTTAATATTTTTTTGAAAATAAAACAATGCATTTCCGCTCACGTTTGCTTATACATATACGAGTACACATACATATGTATGTATATATGGGTTGAAAATCAAAAATATTAAGACAAGACTTTGAATTTAGAGCAATAAAATTTTAATTTATAAACCTACAAAATAGTACTCTTAAAATGTCATGCCTGATTTTTTAATTAAGGTTAATGACAATAAAGGACAAGACTTTGAATTTAGAGCAATAAAATTTTAATTTATAAACCTACAAAATAGTACTCTTAAAATGTCATGCCTGATTTTTCAATTAAGGTTAATGACAATAAACCAGAGACGTTAAGAGATGACTCTCATCATATTTGTCCAAATATATTCATATTTGCATTGTTTAAATGCATGAAAATCACAGCCCTGGTAATTAGTTGTCGAAATCCACTTGATTTTTCAGCACTGTTAAACAACCAATGTTTATAACGGTCTAATGCGAAGAGTGCAAAAAGAGAGAAGAGTAGATATAAAAATGTATTATGAGCAGCGTTACCGTTGATGCGACTAAAGTGGCAATTTGACCCTTTTACAGATGCCTTGCCACTTTTTGTGTACCTTTTTTTGTTTTACTTGATACTTATTAGTTTTTTTTTATTAATTTTTTTATTATATGCATATGTAAACATACATCATATACAACATTTAAATGAAAAAAATACGATTTTTATTTTTGTTTTGTTTATTTTCCATCTTTTTAAAAGTGGTGCCCCTTTTTTTTAATAAATCCCCTTTTTGTGCGACTTTCTGAAATTTGCCAACGGTAACGCTGATTATGAGAAATATTTTAAGCACAGTGGCTTAACCAATTCTAAAGAATCAGCGACAGATGGCGTAAATTTTGTTTCACTTTGACTCCCTTTAACTTACACACAGGTATAGGGGTAGCAAACAAATTAATAAAACTAATGATAAAGAAAACAAAGCAAAATGCTAAACAGCTGTTTTTACCGTAAACGAATGCCTGTGTAAAATGGACAGAAGAGTAAAAGGAAAACAGCATCATCATTAAAGAATCATACATTAACATTTTAGTATTGGGACAGGTTTAAATTTATTTAGGTAATATATCACAGAAACACAATAAAAAACTAAAGGCCGGACCGAAAGAGATCAGGAAGTGCAACGAAATTGAAAATTATTTTATGATTATACCTACGTATGTATGTATACGAGTATGCGTAAATATTTAAACAACAAATACAAGCGCATTTCTTATTTTAAAAAAATATTAATTTTTTTATTATATGCATATGTAAACATACATCATATACAACATTTAAATGAAAAAAATACGATTTTTATTTTTGTTTTGTTTATTTTCCATCTTTTTAAAAGTGGTGCCCCTTTTTTTTAATAAATCCCCTTTTTGTGCGACTTTCTGAAATTTGCCAACGGTAACGCTGATTATGAGAAATATTTTAAGCACAGTGGCTTAACCAATTCTAAAGAATCAGCGACAGATGGCGTAAATTTTGTTTCACTTTGACTCCCTTTAACTTACACACAGGTATAGGGGTAGCAAACAAATTAATAAAACTAATGATAAAGAAAACAAAGCAAAATGCTAAACAGCTGTTTTTACCGTAAACGAATGCCTGTGTAAAATGGACAGAAGAGTAAAAGGAAAACAGCATCATCATTAAAGAATCATACATTAACATTTTAGTATTGGGACAGGTTTAAATTTATTTAGGTAATATATCACAGAAACACAATAAAAAACTAAAGGCCGGACCGAAAGAGATCAGGAAGTGCAACGAAATTGAAAATTATTTTATGATTATACCTACGTATGTATGTATACGAGTATGCGTAAATATTTAAACAACAAATACAAGCGCATTTCTTATCACTTTTAAATGATTTCAAATGAAATCAGAGATTTTTATTACGAATTTATTTAAATAGAGACAAAAAATGTAAATAAATCTGAAATAATAGTGTGGAAGAAGGTGGGAGAGTTTTTGAATATATTATGTTTAATGTATTTGTTTTAAACAATTACAGTCGTATTCAGAAAAAATGAACGTAAACTTCAAATGTACTTTAAGAAAATTTTGTATGAAAATTTTGTCTAAAAGCACACTTCAAACCTACTTTTTTTATCGTTTATCATTTTTCAATTCATTATTTGTTATGGTTTACAAACTTTTCTGTATTATACATATGTATACATATGTATGTATATGTACATACATATGTATTTACATACATACACATACAAATAAAAAACAAATAGGTCAGTTCATCTTGCTACGCTTTGAATTACTAGAATGATTGTACGGAATTCAACTGAATGTAAATCACAAGTGCTTTTTTCTACTACATATTTAACTTCCTGTTAAGAACAGTAAAGCGCAGTTCAAATTTATGTTTATTTTTTTAATTCAAATTTCGACTATTTGTGGCAGAAAGATCAGCGATACCCTTATTATAATATTTTTATTACCATTATCACTTTACAAATTAAGTCTTTGTTCTAGCTTGTTATTTCCTTTTCTTCAGTTTCAGTCTGATTGACGTTCTTCCTTAATTTTTCAAATCATACTCGTCCTTTCAAATTTGTTACACATGCATTTGTCATAACCATGTTTTGTTTTTTGTAACAGCATACACAATTTACAGTATTCAACCGGATTTTGCCTGTAAATCAAGTCCAATGAATAGTGCTATATCAACTGCTGATGTGTCAAGATCTAGTTACAAAATCTGTTATATCTTTTTACCACTAGTTCAGAGAGAACGGCCAGTTATGAACTGTGAACTTCACCAATTCTATATCCACTGAAATTTTGTCTGAAATTTTCAAAATTTTCGCATTAAAAAAAGTGTTTTTTAATTTTTGATAAACCATTGCATGCGCCTCTCAAATACTTTTCATATGATGCCAAATTTACATATAGTTATTTTGGAAGTAATGTGAAAAAAATCAAAAAAACCTCTAAAATGACATTTTTATCCTTCGATCCAGCTCACCAAATATTGACCCCAGGACAAAAAAATTGAGAAACGTAGTTTTAAAATGAATCAAATTTTCATATTAGTCGGGAACATCGATACCTTATTTTTTTCTCCATACAAACGAGGCAACCTTAATGTACATATGTATAAATCAAAATGTGGGAAATTTTTGCAAATAATTAAAACTATGTATTCGACAAGAATACCAAAGTTTTCAACAACAAACTTATAAAACAATATCACAGAATCGCATTGTATTTATGTACATATGTATATTTAATTTATTAGATTGAACACAATTTCAGGCAAAAAATTCCATTCAATAAATTTTTACTTTTTGATATTTGTAATTTCTTTCGATTAGTTATGTACACACCAGTGTAGGAAAACATGGTACAATTGTACTTTTTTGATACATTTTATACCTATACAGTTGGTACCGTGGTACTATCACGAGTCATTTGGTACAATATCCGAAATATTAAATTTTGATGCAACAGAAATTTGATATTTCAGATGAAATATATAAATATATGTATCATTTAAGTTACTATTTGTGCCAAAGAGCTTTTATGACATTTCATGAACATTTTGGAACTGATATCAATTTGATCTTTAAATATGCGATTATTAGGACAAGTAAATGTTGGCTAAATTATTTTAGGATGAATTTAAAAACTAAAGCTTAAAATGTACTTAGTCAGGATTTCAAAATCGTTAGAAGTTAACCCTTCTATTTATTCTATTCTTGAAATAATAAATACAATCGAAGGATTCACGAATATATATACAACATATATATAACAAGGTTAACTTTTCGCAAAAGATCCGATAGCTCATAAATATGAATATTTTAGATAATCGCGATAATAAACACAAATAATATTCTTAAAGATTCAGAAGTAGCCCTCTAACTATATATGTATGTATGTATGTATATAAACAAATTCCAAATAAAGATAATTCACAGGAAACATTTTCTTACGGTACGAACTCTGTTTCATTGCATTTCTTTCTTTCTGGAACACTAGTTGCATATCATGAACAAACGCTTTATCTGGTAGAGACCAGTTTTGTAGCATTTATAATAGCACCAGAAGTTAGATAATGATTCTTTAAAGAAATCTTTCACCGTATTCTTTTTTATCACTTGTAATAAATCAATACCAGTCGAGTATAAATATGTTTAAAACGAATGTTTTAGGTATATCGAATTTTTGATAAAGTAAGTTTGTGCTTAAAATGTATTATTATCTGACAAATATTAAAAATAATACCGTGGAGGTCTAAAAAGTACATTTTATTTATACACCTTGTTTGTATAAAGTATTTTTCAACAGGGACGCTACAAAAGTAGACTGATAGGGACAGCAAACGACGCCATATTTTTTGCAGCTAGTTGGTACAAAATCCTAAAACCCTTTTTCCATCACTGGTACACACATGCACTGTAATTTTTTTTGATATTAATTTTCGTGAGATTTATTGTTTACTTTAATTTTTTTTCTCTCTCTCTCTCTTCCTCTCCTCACGCACTCACTATCATCAGCGTTGTCAACTTTGAAATTTCAAAACGCACCAAAATGGAGAAAAAAAGCGCACCATATACAAAAAAAAAACGCACCAAGTTAGGAATTTCGTTTTTGATTCAAATATTTATTGAATTAATTTGAAATTTTTTAATATCATAAATTCTATAAAAAAACTTTTTATCAACGATTATTAGTAAAAGTAATAATAGTAAAAAATCGGCCAAATGGGCGCCGCGACCACGGCGGCACACCTTCATCCGGTGGTCCAAATTTTCGATGACCCTGAGGCATAATGAAGGTTCTATGCCGTTAATGTGCCGAATTATCTCATTCTTTAGCTCTTGAATTGTTGCTGGCTTATCGACGTACACCTTTTCTTTCAAATAACCCCAAAGAAAAAAGTCCAACGGTGTCAAATCACATGATCTTGGCGGCCAATTGACATCGCCATTACGTGATATAACACGGCCATTGAATTTGTTGCGCAAAAGAGCCATTGTTTCGTTAGCTGTGTGGCAAGTGGCACCGTCCTGCTGAAACCACATATCGTCCACATCCATATCTTCCAATTCGGGCCATAAAAAGTTCGTTATCATCTCACAATAGCGAACACCATTCACAGTAACTGCCTGACCGGCCTCATTTTGGAAAAAATGTAATTAAAAATTAGTGAAAATAAAGATTTCATCACATTTTCGAAAAAATAATCAAACAGGTGTATATTATTGTAGAAAGTTTTTTTCTCTCACTGAAACAAAAACTTGATGCCACCAAAAATTAAAAAGCGCACCAAAATTTTAAAAAAGCGCACTAACTAAAAGAATTCCCCCCCCCCCCAAAAAATAAAAAAAAGCACCAAAAATGGTGAGAAACGCACCAAGTTGACAACACTGTTTATTATAAATGATTAAACAGAACTGGGGCTGAACGTTTTTTTCCATACAGTTTGACATAAAATTATGCCAGAGAATGCGGTCGTGAAAATAGAATCTATTTTATTTTGACAGCGTTTTTTCTTATCTTTTTTCTCACTTTAAAACACAAATGCTCTCAACAATATTACCATACTTTTATTAAATTTTATACATTTTCGATCATTTTAGTTGGGCTCGAGTTTATTAAATTTAATTTTCATTAAAGTGCCGCTTACATTATTTTGCAGTTGAAAAAAAATGTTGCCATATACATTTTTGGTTGAAAAAACATGATGCCAGAAACATTTCGTAATTTTTCACAACAAGAACAGAATACAACTTTAGCAACATTAGTTCGCATTTATTTCGCATCAATTTTTTTTATATGGGCTTTAGATAGTATTTCGCACGAAATGACGAACAGAATACCATGCTTAAAGTACAAATGCAAACATTATACCTAGCTTGAGCCCTAGCTATTTTAAGAACAATTATTATTTTTAGTTGAACTGTATTTTTAGTTGTACATTTGTAAACAAACCCATATGTTTTTGCAGCTTTGGCGCAAGGAAAATAAAAACAAAAGGAAATCAAAGAAACGTTTAAAAGTGAATTTAAAAGTGTTATTTTTGTAATTTAAAAGAAAATAAGTGATATTATAGAAAAATTAATTGAAGAAGTACAAAAGCATGATTGCATATATGTATGTATACTTTGCAGTCGCCATTGTACAACAATTTTTATTTAAAACAAGATTTGTGGACAAAAATTGGAAAAGCTGTCGGCATTACAGGTTGGTACACAGAATAAATATAAAAACATTAAATGACAGTTCGTGAAGTTGCAGCCGTCGTTTCAATTATGGGCTTGTTTTCCCTAAGAATCGTTTTTGCTTGAAGTTGCGGTCGTGTTCTGTTTCATCATTAACTTCAAAATGTACTAGACATAAACAACAGTCAGTCACTACATAACTGCTATAAACTAATTAAGTGTATTTTTTTGTTGTAAGAAAAAAATCTTTATTTATATTTTGGTTTTGTTTGTAAAGTATGTCATCCACTATATAATGACTTTGTTCTTGTGTGTTCTTTTGATTGTTATTGTCTTTTTTAAATGATTACAGATACAAAACGATAAGATTGAGTACTGAGGTATTGAAAAGGGAGTTCCAAAAAAATGAAAAGTGTAAAAAAGAAAAATACCAACTATTAATCAAGAATAGATTAGGCGAAATCTGAATAGGTATGTAAGTTCCGTTTCACACTCTTCAGTTTTAGCTGACCAGCTTTTCTTCATTTCTTTTGCCAATACATTCACACCCGTCAATTTAATTTTCGAAAAAAAGGAAATCCAAAAATACTTGCCTTGACGAGTCAGAATTGAAGAGTGTGAAATGCGGGATTGGGAATTCCCAAATTCCGGGTTTTAACAAAAATTAGTCATAAACATACATAATTTTTAAATATTGCAGATTACTTTGGCTTTATGGAAATTAAAAGTTTATTTTCTTTAACAATGTTTTAGGGTTAATATTAATTTCCTTTATCCCGTTTAAATTTCTTTTAACTACGAACAAAATTGTATTCTTTTGTTTGTTGTATTATTTTTGTTCTGTTACTAAACAACACGTTTGGCTTAGTTTGTTGGCTTTTCTACAAAAGGTTAACAATTTAAAGGTACTTAAAAATTTGTTAGAGTTCATAGTTCTTTCTGGCTGTGTGTGTTATATTATTTGAGAGAATATTTTGCAAATGTTATTGTCCACATTCAAGGTCATCACCATTTCTTTGTGTGTGATATATTTGTTGTTGTACATATTCCATTAACTCGCATTCTCCTTATATACTCTTCTCTCTCTCTCTCTATCACTCTCCTTGTTTGCCTATGTGTGTTGTTGTACTTGCTACTCCTGTTATTTTCATCTATGATACCTTTACATACTCGTAGGGGAGAGGGGGCACGTTTATACCTGCGGCCCCATGGTGTAACTATACAAGGTGAGTGCAGTAGCACAGCTGACAACTTTGTTTACAATTTAATTATGTCAAAAGTAATACTTTTTCAAATGTTTTTGACAGTAGTACATTATTTTACACAAACAAAATGCCTGTTGCTTCTGTTTTGTGTTGTATTTGTTGTCGATTTGCACTCACGTTGTATAGTTGCACCATGTGCACCACCTTTGAACTATGTTGATAAAATCTCAGTTTAACATTTTTTCCGACCCTTAACCGAGTTTTTCACATGGAAACCTTGTTTTCTAGCAACGGCAACAACTTTTGCTAGTTTTTTCAGTCGTCGACCGAATGCAGTTGGGTGAACAAGTTTTCGCTGTGCCTTTGTAAATTTTTTTATTTTTTTTTTGTAAGAAGTACCTATTCAGTGATCGTTTTCTTTCGTGAAAGAAATTTATTGAGGCAAGTTATTTGATATTTATGTAGAAAAAAAAAATATTTATTATAAATTTCCGTGAAATGGCAAGCCAGTTCAGGGGGTTACTGTGTATTTCGATTCGAAAGCAAAAGCTTTCGAAATATATACAATGTAAAAAGTATACAAATTCGAATGATTTTCTTCTCTCGAAAACCTGAATACATTTTTATTATGTTTGTTGTCTACTTTCGTCGACATTTTTATGTGTACCACTTAAAGTACAACTACAAACATTAGCTTGTGCTATAGCTTATATTAAGAACAATTATTATTTTTATTTGAACTGTTAATTATAAATCTTTGAGGTTTTCGAGACGAAGTATTGACATAAATACCAAAAAAACTGAAGAAAACATGTAAATAAATGAAAAATGATAATTACAGTAAATTTCGAATTGGGCATAAGCGCTACAAGAAAAAATTGCCGTTCAAAACTGCCCCAGCCTAGTTCAAAGCTGCCCCGTATGGGGGTACATTTGAACACAATGACTTCATCCATTAAAAAATTAAAAAAAATATATAAATCGAACTAAACTAAGTTACTTGTAGACTTAAGCTAAAGTTTATTTTCATATATATTAGTTAAATTATGTAAAAAGTCAATAATTCAAAAATATAAATTTTTATGTGGCTTGAAAACAAAAAGTGTTCTAATGTGCCCTCCTCTCCCCTAAATGTTAATTTACGTAGTCTATCCCCCTTATTCATAAAAACATACAACAGGTTTATAACAGGTTTATAAACCTGTTGTAAGTTTTATGAGTAGGGGGTATATATATAAAGTCTAATTCATAAAAACTTATCAAGGGTTTATAACAGGCTTATAAAGCAAATATCCATACAAAATTAGCTTTTTAAGCCTTTGACAAGTTTTTATGAATAAGGGGATAAAATACAATGTATCCTCTATAGACTCCAAAACTATCCAACCGATTTTGCCCAAACCGGTTTCATTTGAAAGGTTATATTCCCAATTAGGTTTACGGCTATATATATTTCAAGTGGGCGTGTCCCCTCTCACATAAATTGAATAACATCATATATCTTGACTATTGTAATAACAAGAATTTTGAAACATTGCAGTATCCCATATGTTACTGATTTGAATAATCAGGTAAAAAATGGGCGTAATCGGACCAGTGCGCGTGTCAGCACCCAGTGCCCCGATAGACTAAGCGATAGTTTGCCGGACTATCTGTCAGAGGGTTGCGGATTCGATTCTCGCCAAAGACTCTGGGTATTTTCTGCAGATAAGCCAAAAAGCTTCGTAGTTTGTGTTTGTTAATTATATTTAAAAAAAATATATATATATTTAATATCATATATCTACAGTCCTATAATAGCCAGAGTCTTAGAAATTTGTGCACGTTGATTATTTGTTAATGTGAATAGTCATAGGAAAAATGGGCGTGATCGGACCAATGGGCGTGTCAGCTCCCATACAAAGTGCATATTTAGCTCATATACACAATTAAGATTAATTTTAAATATATAGGATTCTATATTAGCTATATAGCCATCAAATTTGGTACGAGTCCATCAATCTGATCATGTGATGATCTTCGGTAAAGTTGTTATGCATGAGACCGGGAAGGTTTCTGAGTTGGTACAACCTTGCCTACTTTAACACCCACTATTTTAAATTGATTAATTTCTTCTGCATGGGTTTTTACAGATTTACTTCAAACAATTTGTATACACATCTTACTGAAGGCGAGGTAAAAATAAAAATTTTATGTGCCAAAGCTTCTTATTTCTTTCGACTACTCCTACTTTTTTAAATTGTGTAATTGATTCTACTCGGATTTTAACATATTTACTTCAAATCGAATACACATGTTACTCTAGGTGAGGTAAAAATTAAGATTCATACTCCACGTCTCATCTCTTGCAGGATAACACCTGCCGGAAAGGCCAGACCGCTGGACCGATCTTACTAAAAATTTGACGGAATATTATTCAGATTGCGGCATGACTAAGAATACTTCTTTCGACCGCCTACCAAAAAATTAAATCGCCATATTTTGTGGATTTTTTTACCTACGTCGATAAACCAAAATTTAAAATCGTCATATTTTGGGCATTTTTTGACCAACAGCGGCAGTATTTGCTATATATGGTATTGGCATGAATAGAAATACGTACCAAACGAAAAGTGGGAGGAGCACGCCCCATTGTTTGCGATATATTGGAGACTGGACCTGTTAACCGATCTTAAATTTTCACAGCGTGCAGCTTTGACTCAGGAATACTTATTTTATTACATGATAATATTTTTTGGGTTCAGCTAGTAGATTCATAAAATTGCGATAATATGAAAACATGATTTTGACTAAATTATTATCATTGTTTGCGATATATTGGAGACTGGACCTGTTAATCGATCTTAAATTTTCACAGCGTGCAGCTTTGACTCAGGAATACTTATTTTATTACATGATAATATTTTTTGGGTTCAGCTAGTAGATTCATAAAATTGCGATAATATGAAAACATGATTTTGACTAAATTATTTTTTTTTAATATATACCTACATACATACTAATAGTATTCTCTGCAAATTAAGTTCAATGCTTTCTAAACAATGAGTGGTTCTTAAATAATTTCAACAATTTTTATGTAAATTATTAAAACTTGTATTGTTTTGAAAAGTGTAAGGTTTGACAATTATGAATGAAAAATTATTTCGGACAGATTTTATCAGTGATATCCATATTATTAATAATAAAAATTTTAATTTTATTTTTCTTTTTTTTTTCTATGTAATATTTTGAAAATTCCAAAATTTACAGATCGGCTTCGTGTTCTTAGCGGGACAGCTTCTGTTTCTTAGCAAAACTGATTTGCTGAACAGCTTAGCAACAGCAGTTTGAAGGCATATTAACCATACTATAATGGCACTGCATATTTTATGTACTTAGTCATTTAATTTGTTCTCCCCTCTGCACGCTTTTTCTCTCTGACACGCCAATTTAACGCGCTACAATATCCATTTTAGTGGCCAAATCGAAAACAAAACCATAAACTTTTGTAGTTTTCAAGTCAGGTTCAATAACCTCTGCTCTTTGATCTCTTATTGTTTGAAATACTTAAATATTGTTACGGAATGGTATTTGAATTTAAATTTAACGGCTGGTATCAACATACAGCATGTTTATCAACATGTTTGTCAATATTTACATTGGTAGAAGTTTCTATTTACAAACACTTTTTTTAGATTTATATTTATTGAGACTTCAGATATTCAGTTTACATATATACATATGTTTTCTTTCTTAAAGCGTATTATATCAAACTTAGAACTATGTATAAGTACGATTGTAATTGGTTTAAAAATGAGTAGCATCTTGCTCCGTTAAAATATATCCAATTCACAGTAATGAGTACTTGTGATTGCTCTCGGCACTGCATCTAAAAACACTGTTAATACAAACATAGTTAAGCAGTATGGCAACATCAAGTTTGGCTGAACGTTCTAGACAAGAACTTTCTAGTATCTTAGCTCCGAACCATCCAGAAATGATGGTTAGTGAGTCATCGTTGAGTGAGCGTTCTCAAACTGTATTTTAAGTGTGTAATTAAACTATAATTTAGAGTGTTTATTTATTGGTTTATGTGTACATTTGAATAAATAAAGACTCGTTATATTTTATTTAAACTACTTGAAAATATTTAAAGGAAATAAACCACCATATTAAATGGTAAAAAGGTAACAATTTTTTAAAAATCATTGTTTAAACAAATAATTTTAAAGTTTAACGACAGCTACTACTGTGATACAGATATTTTGTTAGACTAAATTAGGTAGACACAGTTCGGTAGCAAATAACAGGCCACAGTGAATTTGACAGATTCTAAGCAACTAAACAAGCGAGGAAGAACAAAATTACCACTTTATATAAATTCTCTGACACAGCGTTAAAGTCGTTCACTCACTCACATCTGATAATTAAGTGCAGACATGCTTTAACAGCGGTTTAAAATCTTGCTAAATCTCAGTTTTTGTGATATTTTGTCTAATTTTAAAGTTCTCCTAATGCTTTATGATTTTTTGTTTATAATTCTTTGCGACTTTCTATTCAGTAAAAAGTTTTAAATATCTTTCAAATACTGAATTACTTTTTATCCATTCATAATGACATATGTACATAATTAATAATTTATATATTTTTCTTTCTTTTTAGAGAATTTGCGCCAGTTTTTTCTGAAATTTTACTTTACTAAAATTTATAAAAAAGGAATTAAAAGAGGTAATTTTATTTACAATATCCATAAATAAATCATAGTCATTCTTATTGTTTGCCTTATTATTTTGTCATATGTTGACAACACTTTAAAACATCAGCACCAACCAACACATTTCATTGACCTTTGTCATCTTACATTTGTAGCTAGAGTATTCGTTACTGCAGCTGTTGTTATCTTCACTTGTCGCCGGTTTTAATAGTGTAGTTGGTTATTGATCTGTCTTGAAAAATAAGAACTCTGTTCAAATAGTATAGTATTTATTTTTATAACGATTTTAAAAGGAACATGTGTTTAAGGGTGGATTTCAATTATTTTTGTTATTTTATCACTTTCATTTATTCTTCTTTCTGTTTTGTAATCTTTTGTGGTGTTAAATTCTTTACCTTATTACAAGATCTTGATTTTTCGTTTACTAACACGTCTGACTCAAATGTTATTGAAATACATACAGTGGGTGGCCAAATTATTAGTTACACATGCAAAATTGTTTAGTTTGAAGCCGTATAACATTTTAAAATAGTGGAAATTTATCCTTTTATTTGTTCTTTTAGGTAAATTAAGTGTTTCTAATTCAATTAAAAATAAATTCTTTTGTTTTAAAAATATATATTTGAGGAAAAGAAATTTTTTGAAAAAAAATATTAATATTTCGTAGAACCTTCTTTGGCATCAATTACAGCTTGCACCCTTTTTGGCATGCTCTGAAAGCATTTTTGAACATTTTCTTTTAGTTCTTCATCGTGATGCCAGACTTTAATCAATTTAATCAAAATTGCATATTTCACACTTCAGAGCAGCATGACAGATAATGATCTACAACTGCACTTTAATGTCACCAATCATTGTTGACACTGCACAAAATATTTAACAGTATTACCAGAATTAAAATACGAACACATCTGGTACAAGAAATAAATTTATATACGTATTAAAAGCGGTTGAATCTTAATTAATATAGTGTAACTAATAATTTGGCCACCCACTGTACATTAAGGTATTTAAAGGTAGAGTTTAAACATGAATGATAGAAACATGATTACGCATTGCGCAGGTCCGTTAGTTTTCTTGCTCTCGCTCAGCTGATGGAGTGACGTAGACAGAGGGCATTGTGGTTTATTGTAAAAAGTAAAAAGTAAAAAGTGATTAAAGTTAAAAAAATAAATGTAAATTAAAAACTAAAATGTGTGCAGTGAAAAATTGTTGTAACAATAATAGAAAAAAAGCCGTGTACAATCAGTTTATTTAACTTTCCGGCAGCTCCAAAGTTATTAAAGAAATGGATAAGTTTTTGTTGGCGGAAAAATAAAATAAATCCATAGCAGAAAACGAAAAAGTGGATTGACCATTTGTCTGAGGGCGGACTATCAAAGTCGACTCAAAAAACTATGGAACACATGCAAGATCTTGAAAATATTTTCGAAGAAAACAATAGACAAGGCTTGCTAATTAAAGACAACATCATAAAGTCTCACGTACAACAGACTGATCATATTGAATGTCAAGAATTTTATCATTCTTGTTGAATGTGACAAAAAAGTAAAAACCCTTTCGAGTTCAAGAAAAAGAAAATATAAAAAAATAATAAATTATATTTCTTATTTTATATTAATAATAAAAATAAAAACACAGGAAAAAAGTTTATTACAATGTCTCAATCTCAATGATTTTTTTTTCAAAATTACAAAATATTCAAAATATAAAAAATCAATATATCAATTTATAAATAATAAAAAACAAACAATTAAAAAACAATAAAGTGTTTTACAAACAGAATAAAATATGTTTATAACAACAAAATTAAATATGAAAAAAGAAAATTCGATGATTTTTCGTTTTATTTTATTAAAAATAAAAAATAAACATAATATTTTTTCATTTCCACCACAAATCTCATACTGTTTTCATACCATACAAACAGTTGTGCGCTCTGATGACGTAGATGCGCAGTAGAAAATTTGTTTGAAGAGAGGAATGAGCCATGTGTGTTTATTGCTTCATGGAGTTTAAATGTTTCGTCTGTGACAGACAGTAGCAGATTAGTGTTCTACGTTTCCAGTCGTTCTCAGTTCACAGATCATACCGAAATGATTGTATTCAACAACGACAGTGACAGTGTTCTTTAATTGCATTTAATGACTGGAAGTAATAAAATATTATGCCTCATATTCATCAAAAAACTTCACTCCTTCTCCCTTATAATTAGAACTTGAATTACCTCGATTATACTGTCTTTGTCGTCTAATGAAACCGTGTTCACGAGAGTGCAGATTTTATGCTCCATGATCATTTTAGATATAGAACTATATAGTAAAACGCAAAACCTTGACTCGGTCTAGCTGGAATATCTCCCAGTTAACACACTTACCGGGAATATTATTTTGCCCGCACATTTTCAGAGTCATATATAGATCCAATCTGAACATTCAGCACCTTGCAAATTACAATGACCACAGATTTGTACACTCTATTGCGAAGTTCAATGCGTTTGATCAATTTCTTAACGCATTGAGTTAGAGATCTTCACCGGAAGATCTTTTAAAATGAATACAACACTCTCGTCTCTCTTCCAGCTGGAATAAACGTTAATTTAATACAACTTGATTGAGTTGGAAGTCATCAGGTAGGTTATCATTTGGTGCACCGATAGACTAGGCAATAAGTGTGCAAGACTATCAGTCAGAGGGTTGCGGGTTTGATTCCCACCAAAGACTCTGGGTGTTTTCTACGGACTAGTGCTTACACAAGTGGCAAAAGTGTTCTTCCTCTTTTTATTTCTTCAAGCGACCTTTATGATATAAAGCTTCCATTGTCGCAAAGTAAGATTGGCATATTAACAATCGCTGATACAGCTGAAGTTAAATTAACAGAGGCTCGTCGTTTGAAGTAGTGCAGCCACCATTCAGTGTTATCAGATATTCTAATGTTCATTGGATTGGTTCTACATTATCTCTCTCACACGAGTGGTTTTAAAGCCGCCTTCCATTTTGTCTCAGGAACGTTTTTTTAAAAAATGCGTGATCTTTTATCCTTCTTTTACGCTTCAAGTCGGTGTTTTAGGCAGTCAATTTTTGCTACTGTATTTGGAAGTACACCTAGTCTCAATCTCTTGTTCCATTTAAACATATTTTTAGTTTTATACCTTGTTCTTGTCATGGATGTTCACGTTAGTTTAACTGGTCTTAAGATCTTTGCAGTCATTGAATGAGGCTTTCTTTTGCTTATAACTGAAAACTACATTGTGTTCTATAAAACCTGCAGTGTATGATTATGTATTTATTGACGTAAATCAAATTGTATGTTTTTCTTATTCCTGTGCATGTCATTTTTCATATGACATACACATAACCTACCTTTTTCTAGATGTACTGTCAACAACAGTTATAATAACAAATGCAAACAAACAAACACAGACAAGCAGGACAATTTGCTGTCTCTCACGCGTAACACTTGTATTAAGTAAAACGTACCAGTTTTGCTTGTTGATATTTTCTATCATACGAATGATAGAAATCAAAGATAAATAAAAAAATCGGACTGGATGAGAAAGATAGCAATAAAAAGTACCAGAGTTACATATTTCGGAACCGATATAAATGATAAGTTATTAGTGTAAATAATCATGTATTTTAATATACATACATAGTACCTTTTACTCGTATATGTGTAAACATTGTTAGTTTGGTTTAAAACTTTACTCTCACCTTCGCTTCTACTACTATTATCTGTTTTTAAAATAAAACACAAGAACTTTTATGTTTGAGACTTACATATGAATATGTATTAGTATTTACGTCTATGATACGTTGCCAATGTCACGTTTTAATTTTTTTTACAACATTTTCAATGGTTCCATTTACAAAATACATGAATCAAGTTTATTTATTTTGTTTGTTTTAAAACTTGTTAATATATTATATGCGAATGTGAGCGTTGAGCTTTTTTTCAAAACAAAGGCAACTTCTTTTGTGTGTAAGGAGATATTGGTTTTAAATGAGTGTTCGTGCGTTAGCGTAATATTAGGTTTTTTCATATTTTTTTTTTTATTTTCACAGAAATGTTTGTTGCACATACAACATATTCTATATTATATGTACATACAATGGTTAGTCTTTGTACCCTGAGACTTATACTAGAGCGTTGTATTTCTCATCCGGCGGAAGCTACACTGCATGCCACTATACTGCTGCACTGTGTGATTTTATATTTAGTATGTTAAACATCAGCTGTTTTATTTATAAAGTTGAGTTTGATAAAGCAAAATCAACTGTGTAAAATTTTGAAATATCGTGTGAAAAGGGTTGGCTATGTTAGAGGATGTGTTGATAGGTCGTTGAAAAGTTGTTTTTTGCATGTATTTTTTGAATCTAATTATGTTACCTAGCAACAAGTTTAAAGCCAGTTTTTTTTTCAAATTATTGTTAAATAAATAGGTAACTTTTTTTTGTGATTTTATTTTTGTTAACTCGAACTTCTTTACTAGTAAATTTCAAAAAGACAACATAATAAATAATTCTCGAAATTTGCAATTACAAACACTTTTCATGATGATGATTTTCAAATATTTGTTATCACTAACTCAAACTAATGTTTGAAACGGAGTTAACCAGTATTTGTGTCTTTAGAGCTGCCAATATTTTGACATTCCCATAAAATCTGGTTTATCAAGTGAGAATAACTAAAGTAATTTTCAAATAGAAAAAAATAGAATTGTTCCAAAGTTAAAATAAAATCAAAAGTTAAAACACAATTCAAATGCGCCATTCATGTAGGAAAAAAACAGCAGCAAGAAGCCATATATACATATGTTGTATATATATACATACATACATTTTACAAAAATAAAAGAAAAAATATAAATAAGTACGAAATAAACTCAAGTTCATTAACATCCACTTTATATTATTGTTTGTACCGCACCAACAACAACAATGATCATTAACCAACAAATTACATATCATCTACCACCCAACCGCCACCTAAATATTCACAATCAAAAATAAAAAATAACTCTTCTACGTCTCCTCCCAAAATAAAATATAAAGAAAAAACAAATAATATAAAATAAATTAACAATAAAAGCCAGGCAATTTTGAATTTTAAACACTTGTACTTTTAGTTGTTTTTATTACCATTATCTTGTTTTCTGCCATCATCATGATCAGCTTCATTATTATCTATTTAAACGCCATTATTATAGTTAAAGCTACTATCGTTGTTCATTGACTTATAGATATGAAATACATATTTTATTTAAATAAAAAATGAAATTTACATTTTAAAAATGTTTTTATCATATGGAGGTAATTCTGTTTTATATATGATGAATTTCACGTCAAGTGACCCAATTTTAAAAATCGATGTCTGCCGATTTGGATGAAATTCGCAATTCAGCTCCATCAGTCCAGAAGTGCCGGAGTTAGAGGGGGTCAAAGTTGGGCATTTTGGTCATAGAGGGCTTTTTTAAAATGAGTGTAACTTTTCACCTATTTGTCCTAGCAAAAATTGTCCAAAGGACTTTAGATAGCTATTTCTTCAATCATTCCAAAAATATTTTTTTTAATTAAAAAAACAAATTTTTTTTAAAAATTATTTTTATTTTTTTTTTCAAATTGGGCCTTTTTTTCTCAAAAGAAAGCTTATACAATTTACTTTAAGGCCTTTATAATCGCTTAATGGGATGCGAGTGGGATATCAAAAAAATTATTTTTTTACTTAACTTTCAATATTTGGCACATGTATCATTTTTATTTCACCCCATTTTTTTTATTTTTTTTTTTTTTTTTTTCAAAATTGAGTTTTTTTATTTTTCTCAAGACATCGATTTTTAAAATTGGGTCACTTGACGTGAAATTCACCATATGTATGTATACATACATTCTATACATATATAATTATGTTTTATTTTTTAAAAACGTGTGTTAGTGCTGTATTAAATAATTACTACGTAAATTTTAAATTCTAGACCTTTGTTAGTTTTTAATTAAAATAAAAAATAATAGGAATACGCAAATTAATCCTGTTTTGAGTGTCTGTTTATTAACTAAACATTGCCTCAATATTATAACTATATTTTCATTCAACGATTATTAAATTTCTTCAGGCAATAAGAAAACAAAAGCTTAGAATTAAATTTTTTATTTATTGTGAAGACAATTTCTTTCTAAAGTGCAAAAAAGCTATAAAATTGCTAAACTATTGCATCCTCTTAACAAAAAGAAGTTTTTCTTTGTTTATTTACATATTTTCTTTAATTTTATCTACATAAATATTACATTAATTCCGCCATATTGAAAAAGAGAGAATAATGTCATACATGATGAAAAAAGCTCAAGTGTTTAGTTTTAAGTGATGCAAAAGTTTCAATTTTGTAAAATAATTTACACCAAACACCATGGTGCAAGTATACAAGGTGAGCGCAAATCGACAACAAATACAACACAAAACAGAAACAAGAGGCATTTTGTTTGTTTAAAATAATGTACTACTGTCAAAAATACTTGAAAAAGTATTACTTTTGACATAAGTAAATTGTAAACAAAGTCAGTCAGCTGGGCTACTGCACTCACCTTGTATAGTTGCACCATGCCAAACACTAAAATAAATTTACAAAGTGAGTAGAAGATAGATAGCTTTCTCTGTTTACCATTATTTGAAACAGCTGATAACGTATTTTCCGCTGCCTTCCAAGACCCACTGGTTAAATTGTAATTGTGGTTTCTGTCAAACAAAGTATTACATATATGGGATAGATAGTGGAATGATTTACAGTGTGTTTATTACACTATGCTTAGTAATACAAACGAATGTATTAAACTCTTTTCTTACGTCATGAATTAAAATCTAAAAAAAATTCATAATCTCAATTAATTAAATGAAATCAATCAATATAAAAATGATTGGTCAGCACTTGAGAAAAACAAAAGCTATATATACACATACATATGTACATATGTATGTACATATTTGTTCTAAATTTATATCAATTGTGCAACTAAATTTAAGACAACAACAATAAATAACATGCACATATCTATAAATGTATATAGGTAAATTCTAAATTGTTTCCTAGATCAACAGTATCTATATTCACGTATGTATGTAAGCATTTACAATGATTTAAAACAAACCTCTGTCCAATTGTCTGTTTTCTATTTGTGTACATATGTATTTACTATGTTGATTTTTTTTTTTAATGTCTGAATGCATATTTTTGTTAGTTGACTGTATAGGTACATATTGCCTTGTTCCCATTGCATTCTATGCCTTGTTTTATTTTATTTCATTTCATCTTATTCTGTTCGAATGTTAAGTTATTTTTGAAAAAAAAAATAAATATAAAAAAATTAAAAACAAATTAATTTGTTCGTGAATAAAAGCAACAACAAAAAAAAAAAATTATTTTTTATAATCTGAATTCATCCCCAGCAATGAATGATAGATAAATTACAGAAAACTTGGCGTTTTTATTATATACATACATACGTATACACCAGTGATGGAAAATGGGTTTTTGTTTTTCGTACCAACTATAAAATGTACTTTTTAGACCTCCATAAAACTTTACCACACATTTACTTTATCGAAAATTCGATATATCTTATAGCAACATTATTGCGTTAATTGTCGCGATTATCTAAAAATATTCTTATTTATGAAGTATCGAGTCATTTGCGAAAAGTTAACCTTGGTAAATATATGTATTTCCAAAATAACTAGAATTATTATTGTTAGAATAAAGGAAATGAAGAGTTAACTTCTAACGATTTTGAAATCCTGATTAACTACATTTTAAGCTTTAGTTTTTGAATTCAGCCTTAAAATCATTTAATGTAAATGAATATGTCGAACACTCATATTGTTCGATAATTCAACCAAAAATTTATTATAATAATCATCTTATAGATGCATATTTAAAGATCAAATTGATATCAGTTCCAAAATGTAAAATTTGTTGCTTTTATAGAAAAAGCAAAACGAAACATTTGTTCGGAATGAAACCAATTGTTCGTTTTACTTTTTCTTTACAAGCAAAATACGGAAATAATTCCACTTCCGAACGGAATTAAATTCTGTGACATGGCTTATATTTATCTGTTTCATCTGAAATACCAAATTTTAATGCAACAGTATTTTTAAATTGTACCATATGACTCGTGGTAGTACCACGGTTCAACTGTGTTTAAAATGTATCAAAAAAGTACAATTGTACCATGTTTGCCATCAGTGGTATACACATAGAAAAATGACAAGTGAATTTTGTTTGTTTTATTTTTCATAACATCAAGAGAGCAGGAGAGCTAAATTCATATAAATTAAAGAGAATGTTTATTAGTAGTTAAATTTTTGTAACCCAACTAAATATACATACATAAACATGGCGATCATCATGGCGTTTTATTATTAAAAATAGCTTACTTTTTATGATTTTTTATATTTAAATGTATGTATCATACATGTATGTGCTTATTTATGTTTTGCATGACGACATTCTCAGCTGTCTAAAACTTCTGTGATTATTTGAAACGTTTGGTTTTGCTACAACAAATTATTATTGCAAGTGGTGGGAGGTTATATGTTTTGGTAATATTTTATTATCACTTCTTTAATTTGCATTTTTGTTTCAATTTCATTTGCATATTTTTTACTTACAATTAGGCATTGTGCATCCATACATACATACATATGTACATATATCGCTAGAAGCGTCATTGAATATCGATTACGTTATTTACTGTTATTTTTTCCTGATGACTTTTTAAATCTGACTATGTTACCTACTCTATTAAATGATTTACGTGACATCTTGACTTTGCTGCTACAAATTTTAACTATTTCCTTGTTATACATATACATATATGTATATATGCATGTCTTATGTGTTATTTACGTAGGTATTTCTCTGAAGTTTTCTACTTTTATAGTTTTTTTCGTATTAATATTTAGTGCAATTTTCATACAAGGACACGGTTTTCCCTGACATGTTATATGACAAATTTTGTTCAAGAAAAGAAACCAGTTTCAGTTGTTTTAAATCATAATAAAGTTAAGGTGTTCTCGCTGAGTAAAAAAATAAAATTATTTACCTACTACACACATATGTACATACATCTATAAATAATAACACACATACATACACTCTCTAACTAAATTTGTATTTTGCAACTTTCTTATGCATTCAATTTTCTTTGATATAATTTAATAGCTTTAACTAGGTAGGTATAAAAAAACAAATATTTCAGAGACAGCTAGAGATTGAGAGATACAGTCAGTGTTGCCAACTTTGAAATTTCAAAACGCACCAAAATGGAGAAAAAACGCATCATTTAAAAGAAAACGCACCAAGTTTAGAATTTCTTTTTTGTTTAAAATGTTTATGGAATTAGTTTTACATTTGTTTAATTTCATAAACTCTATATAAAACTTTTTAAAAAGAGATCAACGACTAATGTTAAAAGTAATAATAGTAAAATCCTCTTTTTAAATAAACGAGCTAATAAAGATAAAATAAGCATTTAACCACTCAAATTTTAACTCACAATATGATATTCGGAACTAAAGTACTTATTGGTAAAAAGGGCTAATTTCAGTACATATTTGGTATTTTTAAATTATTTTTGTTTTTATACCCTTCACCTTCATGAGAAGGGTACATATATATAAGTTTGTCATTCCGTGTGTTATTTCCACAATATAATTTTCCGACCCTGTAAAGTATATATATTCTGGATCCTTATAGATAGCAGAGTCGATTAAGCCATGCCGTCTGTCTGTCAGTTTTTTGAAGTCCCCAGATATATTCGGGATCCAAATCTTCAATAATTCTGTCAGAAATGATTTCGAGAAGTTTGCTATTTAAAATCAGCAAAATCGGTTTAGGTCAACCTATGGAGACAACCTCCATAAAAATTTTATATTTTTTGTCCATTTTATTGGAATATTTTGAAATATATTGTAGAGAATACCATGAAAGTTTGTATACGTTGTTTGTACTATAAAAGAAGAAAGTGTGCGGAAAATAGTAAAAATCGGTCCATGATTTCTCATAGCCCCCATACAAATATATATATTCCCGAAATATGGCTTAATGATAAATAAATGCCTATAAAATTGGAATATCAAGACAAAATTCAGCAAAAATAAGTTTTATACAAAAAGAAATCGCAAAACGAAATTTTTTTTAGTTCGGTCCATGTTTGACCATAGACCCCATATAAAGTCCACTTCCAAAATTCATTTAAATACTTATAAAACAGATATAAATAATGTTAAACGGCTAAAATTTGACATAAATACTCTTTATAGGCAAATAAATTGTTGTACTAAATTTTATGGTGGTCGGCCCAGAACTAGTCATAGCTCCCATACAAGGACCACATCTGAAAAATACATTTTTCCCTATATATATTGTATAAATATCGGTACCGATTCAAAACTTTGCACAGATCATTTACATATATACAAAAATCATCCCACAAAATTTTGTGAATTTCGGTCTGGTTTTAACCGTATGCCCCATATAAAGCCCTCTTCCGAAAATCACTTTAATACTCATAAATATCTTATAAATAAGGGTACCAATCCAAAATTTTACACGGATCATTTACATACATGCCTAAATCAAACTGCTGGATTTTGAGAATATCGGTCCATATTTGACTATATCCCCCACATAAGGTCCACTACCGAAATCCAAGTTAATACTAATATATATCTTAAATATACCGTTATTATGTTGTAATTCGACGTGAAATATCCTCACATGCATGAAAATAACTGTTCCAAAATTTAAGAAGATCGGTCCATAATTTGTCATAGCTGCCATATAAGAACCATTTCCAAAAAACAAATAAATTCGGGTTAAAAAATATTCGTTTCGGATTTAACCCATATTCGGTCCATATTTTATAATATATATTTTATAATATATATTTTATAATATACTTACATATATATATATATATAAATATATATATATATATATATATCGATATATATCGTTGGAAAGGTATTTTTAATACCTTTTATTTAATGTATTACAAATTATCAGACACCCAGTAGTTCCCGAGATATAGGCCTATATATTTTCAACTTTACGGGCCCGCCCCTTCAAAAATAGGCGTGACCGCCAACAAATTTTTTTGCTGGCATCTCTAAAAGCCCTATTTGATTTTTTTTTTTTTTTTGAGCAAAGTCATTAAAACTGAATTGTTCCCCTTTTTTATACTCTGTTAAATTACACTCAAGATTATTATGAACATGTAAATTATGGTAAGAATTGCTAATTAAATCAATTAAAAATGGTGAAAATTAGACAAAATTTCAAAATATTTAACATAAATTATGTTGGTAATAAAATTGTCTTTCAAACCATATATCAAATACTAATAAAATTTGCACTAAGACTGAATAGAAAACACAGAATAAGGATATTCTAGTCCTATATTATCCTGAATTATTAAAAAACTGCAATTAAAATTAGTAAAAATAAAGATTGCATCACATTTTCGGAAAAATTAAAAAAAACGCACCGCGCCAACTATGGAATTTTTCGCAAAAACAAATTAAAAAATCACCAAAAATGGTGCGAAACGCACTAAGTTTTCAACGCTGGATACAGTCGTTATTTGTTTTGTTTTTGTCGACAAATTGACGACTCTCCATTAATGATACAGTGGTTTCCCGGTTTAACGAATTATATATTGTCAGGCCCATTCGTTATATCGAAAAATTCGTTAAATCCAGCAGTTTTTTCAATATGTTTTATTAAATAAAAAATTATGTTTATTTATTCTAATTCATAACAAAAACAAAAAAAAAAAAAATAATATGTAATTAGTTCATATCACATTCAATTAAATAATTAGTTCAAACAAAACTAAAAAATTACTTTGCAACGTATAAATTTTGATTTTGGTGAGCGAAAAATTTCTTTACATACAAATAAATTTTTCTCTTAATCAATATTAAACAATATTAGGTGCTTACTTTATATTGACGCTCACAGTATATATACAAATGTCATTACACCTAATTTTATAACGTGCGGTTCAATTTATCAGAGTTCCCATATAATAACCTCTTCTGAAAATCTCTTTAATGTGCATAAAACTTTTAAAGTCTATATATCCAGATAACTTTAAATTCAAATTATTTGATTATACACAGTAGTCTTTTTACCTAATTTAATAAATGTTGGTCCATAATAGGTTGTTGTTGTTGTTGTAACAGCAGTAATTGCTGAGTTGACAGCCCTTGGCCGAGTGATATCGGGTCATTCCGGTGCGTAGAACCGGCTGCGGTGGGAATGCCCATAATAGGTGGTATGCACTGCTGTTTCTCGAAAACAGTTTTCACTGATATACACGTTGTCGGGTAGTATATAGTAGGGCTTGACCAACTATACTTTCTTACATGTTATTTTTATAAATTTTTATTCGAAATACTAATATTAATTTCTTATTTGGCATTAATTAAATAAATCTTAAATGGTAAAAACAACGTTTTTTTTAGAAACAGTATTTTCAGGAACTATTTAACTGAATTGAAATGAGCTACATATATAGGATTTTATTCCCAGAAGACCAGGTACACACTTGAAGAAAAATTAAACTGAATTTAATAAATGAACCGAAAAATAAATAAACAAAAATTTATAAATTTGGCAAAAATGCAATGGGTTTACAATTAATTTATATTTGATGTCTGAAGAGCACTTCTTTTGTTACCACTTCGGATATTTATATTAAAGTACGCCTCCAGAAAAGTCAGCTACCTCTTATAAGACGGCATAACTCTTCGGTAAAGTTTTGTCTCGGTTTAGTTTCCTTTCATTACACTGTGAGACAAATGGTAGGAGTCAGTGATCGGGAAGGGTTCAAACTACCGGGGAAAGTTATATCGGTAAAAAAGATGTTATACGTGTCCCGGCGTTTCGCCTTTTTGATCACTCTTTTTATGATTGTCAGAATTAAAAAAAAGTAATAAACAAAAGGTTATTTGAATCATTGATATTTCTTTTATTTCGGCTCGAGTTCATTAAATTTAATTTTTCATTAAATTATTTTTACTGAAGGTAGGAACTGTTTCATGAAAATTACTACAGTCAAACATCAATCTTTAACCAGTATCACTGGTGGTTCGAAATTTGCTGTAATTATCATTTTTTCATTTTATTTTACATTTTGCCTCCTTTTTCTTCAGTTTTTTCGTATTCATGCCAAGACTTCGTCTCGAAAACCTGAATACATTTTTATTATGTTTGTTCTCTACTTTCGTCGACATTTTATGTGTACCATCAGGGCTGTCAGATATGGCGATTTCTCGCCAAACGTGGCGATTTTGAAACGTGTTTGGCGTCGAGATTTTCCGTTTGGCGACATGGCAATTTTTGATATCACTGGCGATTTTCTTGGCGATTTTCACCAAAACATCTATAATGAATTATGTGATGAAAAAATCGTTTTTTTTTTTTTTGGTTTTTATAAATCCAATTGTCAACGAAATGAATCATCTGAATTTGAAATTTCAATCGGACAGAATGGATGTAGGAAGCATGCATCAAAAAATGTATTGTACACTTCTTATGTTTTCAACAAAAGTTTTCAAACCTTCTGTTTTATATAATACTGAAAACAATGAAAAATTTTTCAATGATTTACATGCAGCTATTGATTCTTCAAATTCATTTTTGCCTCTAGATGCAATTGATTTTGCAGAGTTTAAAACAGAATTAAGAAATGCGAAATTGAGCGAAGTAGAAATAATTGTACTTAAAGAAAACTGTTTTGTGTATTTAAAAAACCTTTTAAAAGAGATGATAAGCAGATTACCAGAAAATATGAACTTCTTTAAAGCTTTTGAACAATTTTTTATTTCAAAGTGTGCGAATACATTATCTCAAACTAAATTTGGCGTTGTTCAAGAAACATTAAGACCATTTATGGATCCAAATATAGCAATAGGCGTGTATGAAACTCAATGGGGAAAACTTCCGTTCATAAATTGGAATAATTTTAAGGAAATATCTTTGGCCGTTCTTACTACATATATTGATAGTTCCAACCAGTAATGTCTGCGTTGAAAGGGTCTTTTCAATAATGAATTATACAAACATTCGACTAAGTAATAAAATTCAATATGAGCTTTTAGACTTGAGAATAATTAATCATATGAACGTAAACAAATTATGCTGCAATTCGTATACACCGACAAATGAAATGATAAAAAAATTCAATTCAACTATGTATGAAAGTCAAGACTCTAGTAATGAAATCGCTGAAAATGAAGTTTACGAACTTTTAGACTTATCTATTTAATTTTACTTTTTTTTTTAATATGATACACAAACGGATATAAATGTGTATATGTTTTCCTAAAATATTGTTTAATAAATAACAATTAATGAATTAAATAAAAAAATTTAACAAAAACTAAAAAAAATTATTTTTGGCGATTTTTTTGTTTTTTTTCTCAATTTTTGGCGATTTTTGACTTAAAAATTTAACTAGGTTTTTTGTGTAAACAAAATTTATTTCTTTTAAATAATAAAAAAAACATTAAAAACTGAACAAAATCGGATTTTGGCGAATTTTGGGGATTTTTTACATCCGTTTTGGCGACGGAGCTCAAAAAAATCTGACAACCACTTAAAGTACAAAAACAAACATTAGCTTGTGCCTTAGCTTATGTTAAGAGCAATTATTGTTTTTATTTTGAACTGTTAATTTCAGTGGTGCAGAGGGTGAGAACGTAAAGAATTCTGATGAGAGAAAGTGGTGTTTCTCGAAACATATGTAAATTCAACCAACAACCCAGATTCGAATCCTGAGCCAAGAAAAATTATCAATAAATTTTTATAATAATTTTCATGTAACAATTCCTACCTTCAGTAAAAATAATTTAATTAAAAATTAAATTTAATGAACTCGAGCCGAAATAAAAGAAATATCAATGATTTAAAATTAACAGTTCAAAATTAAAATAATAATTATTCTTAATAAAAGGTTATTTGATTTTTATGGTAGCGGTAACAAACTAAATAACGGTCATTTGGACAATTAAAAGGAAAGTACACTAATTACTTAATTACTTGGATTTTGTCCGTTCAGGTAGCCTGATTTGTTTACACAAATTGCACCCACATTTATGAGTTATGTTTTAGAACGTTTCGAAAAATTTAAAACGCACACGAATCAGGTATATATCCACCCTTAAAAGATGCGCGAATTCATAAGTACCTACCTCTCAGTAAAATATTGAAACTTACGTAGTATTTATAGGTGTTCACTGATCGATTTTTGTCATTCTACAAGTGTCTCCGAACGCGTAAAGTACGAAAAAGTAACAAAAGTATAAAGCCGAAGTGAGTGCAGTGCAAATTGTCTAGAAAATATCAATTTATTTTGTTACGTTTGTGGCAAAGCGCGCTTTTAAACTTTATTTTGATTGCGTTATAATTCGCGGCGTTTTTTAATGAAATTAAAAAATAAAAAACAATTAATATTTCAGGTAAGAAATATTTTTTTCTTCATACATTTATTTTTACCGGCAAAACTGTTGATTATATAGAAAAACGTTATATGAACAGATTAAAGGAATTGTAATTTTTAATTTTAAATTTGTTTGAGCAAATTGGACTAGTGGTTCTCGTCAGTTTACAGAAAAATTGTGTCTATAAAATTTTTGTGAGAAAGGTTCCCGCTTTGAACTGTCAAATATACTCACAAATAAAAACGCAGCGAGATATAAAAATAAAAACTATTCAAATCACAATGAAAAAAAAAAAACGCATTAATAATGAAACAGAATATGACCGCAACTTCAAGCAAAAACGACTCTCAGAGAAAACAGGCCCATAATTAAAACGACGGCTGCAACTTCACGAACGGTCATTTAATGTTTTTATATTTCTTCTGTGTACAAATCTGTAATACCGACGGCTTTTCGAACCTATATATTGTCAGCCCGGTGCGTTAAATTGAAAGGTTCGTTAAACGCAGTACTTAATTAGAACATTCCCGCAATAAAGATTTATTACAAAATACAAAAGTATAAATGTTTTTTAAATATTTATTGTATTGAAAAATATTTTTTACATACATATAATATTTCATTAAAAGAGATAAGAAAGGAGGAAGGAAGGAAGAATTCGTATCACTTTGTCATGTAAAATAATAATTAAAAATAATTTTCAGGCATAAATTCTTTAAACTAGTCTTAAAGAATTGTTCTAGAACTGTCTGTCTGCTTTTTCGGAATTGAAATTTCCGTTTTTTCTGCTGTGCCCATTTAGCTTGTAATGACATCTTCATGTTAGATTATTTGCTCCAAATTTGGAGTATCTTCGTCTTCAATATCATTAACTTCCTCTTCATTATTGTCTTCTGTTCAGGAATTATGTATTATCAATACGTCTAATAACGTCATCAGCTGATAGCTCCATCTGAAAATATAAATCACTTGAATGTAGTTCTGCTCTTTTGCAAACTCACTTCAAATTAAAATAAATTATGACACTCCAGTTTCGTTTACTCGTAACATCAAAAAATCATTTTCTTTTAAAATTTTGTTTCAACATTTTAGCCAATGACGATTCGTAAATCGAATTTCAAGCTAATGATGTGACAGTTGCAACAACATACACATTAAATTGTTTTTCGGCTCTGGAGCCACGATTTTCTTTTGAAATAGGCCAACATCCATGCTGATCCATAACATCATCAATATATACAAGATTACCAACTCCATTGGCAGACATTTTAGCTCCATATCATCATAGAACCGCCATCATAAGGCTTTATTTGGCTTCCATTAGATACTACGTTGGCCATCATAACCATAAATAATGCATTTGCTTTTGTCATAGAATAAAAAAATATTGCCGACACGCAAAATTTGCATTTTTATCGATCTCAGCGAATGATAACCACTTCAATCTGTTAACTGCCAAAACAAATGGCAATATGTTTTATTAAATAAAAAATCATGTTTATTTATTCTAATTCATAACAAAAACAAAAAAAAATAATATGTAATTAGTTCATATCACATTCAATTAAATAATTAGTTCAAACAAAACTAAAAAATTACTTTGTAACGTATAAATTTTGATTTTGGTGAGCGAAAAATTTCTTTATATACAAATAAATTTTTCTCTTAATCCATTTTTTTCGTAAAGCGTCTCTTATAACATTGTACAAATATTTATCGCAATGACTCTCTTTTGATTTCATTTATTTTTTTTAACTTTTTTGCAAAAATTCGTTAAACCGAGTAAATGACATTTTCATTTGTTGGCAATATAAGGTACTTAATGGAAAGCAGCGATGCCAACATAGCGCGTTTCGCGCTAGATTTAGCGCTATTTGACCACCCAAAAAGCGCATTTTTTTTAATCTAGCGCGTTTTTTTAAAAAGCTCTAAATTGGCGCGTTTTCGTTTTTCATTTAGCGCTTTTAGCGCCTTTTTCATACAACTAATCACTTTGACAAAAAGGTACATTTTACATTTGATGTTTTTTTTCATACATACTCTATTTTTGCAACTAATATTTAAAAGCATATAAAAAAGAAGTGTTAACGAACTTTATATTTTTCTTCATAATTGAATGTGTTTTTTTTTGCAAAGATAAATACAAATCTATTTTGTTAAACAATGAAATAATGATTTATACATAGTTTTCGACGGATCGTTATGTACAAAAATATAGAAAAATGTGGGAATCTGATCCTTTACTTAAAAAATGGATAAGACTATCGAAAGATGATACAAACGCTTTATGTATTTATTGTAATTGTCAAATTGCAGTAAAACGTTCTGATCTAATTCGACACTGCCAGACATTAAAACATGAGAAAGCGATGAAACCATTTAATAATGTTGAACTTATTCAAAGTGAAATTTCATTTGAAGCTTTACAAAATCCAAATGAAAAGCAAAAAAGTCAGGCAATGATTGCTCTTTATACTGCTGTTCATAGTCCATTTTCTACTGTGGATCATCTTGGTGAATTGTGTTGTTCAGCATTTACAGATAGTAAAGCTGCAAATTTTAGTCTTCATCGGACAAAATGTGCTAACATCATTACAAATATTTTATCACCTCATTTTGTAGAAAACCTTTTGGACGATTTAAAAGATTCAAGCTTAAGCCTTATTTTAGATGAAGGTAGAATATTAAAACTGAATATCTCTAACTTTATAAT
This sequence comes from Bellardia pandia, assembly GCA_916048285.2. Classification (NCBI taxonomy): domain Eukaryota; kingdom Metazoa; phylum Arthropoda; class Insecta; order Diptera; family Calliphoridae; genus Bellardia; species Bellardia pandia. Next base: position 18,553,075 of record OU696532.1, on the reverse strand, counting down.
ACAATGTATTTTATTTCAGGAACTGATGTTTCAGTTTCTGCAAAAATTAATTCAATTGAAACTTACAAGAAGTCAACATTTTATATTAAGACAGTACTTTGGCCAGACGATAAAGAGGAAAATTCTAAATTTTTTCGAAAATGAACAGTTTTAACTGAATACGCTAAAATATTTTTTTTGTGCTGATATACACTTTAAAATTAATATAATATATTATATGATCTCAAAATGTACAAATAAATCAAATTTTTATATAAATATTGAATTTAAAACCCATTATATTAAAATTTATCTTAGCGCTTTTTGGTGCTTTTCGCTTAATTAAAATTTAGCGCTTTTTAGGCACTGTTTTGCTACTGAAAAGTTGGCATCACTGATGGAAAGAATATGACTGTTCGTTAAATCGCAAATTCGTAAAATTGAGTACATATATGTTAAACCGGGAAACCACTGTAGTTGTTATTGTGTTTTTGTTTTACGCACATGACGTTTAATATTTTACTTACACATGTTTTTATCATATGTTTTTTTTGCTCTATCTTTACAGCGAGTGTATAAGAGTGGGGGTTATGCATTTTTTTTCTTCAAGGTAATATATTGAAAATATGTACATATGTTACTTGTAACTGCACAAAATCAGTTTTCGACAAATACCTATCCAATGATTGATTTTAAAGGGATTTTCCTTTGGGACTCGCCGTTCGTACGTTAATAATCAATTTTAAATAGGAATAATTATCAAAATCAGCACAAATACATAATCTATAGTAAGCTATGTTTGTTTTTATGTGTATAAATAAAATATGTATGAATTATTATAGTTATTGTAGCATATTTTTGTCCTTGACCTAATACATGACAGCAGCAGCAGCAGTTGTTAACGACGAGTAATAAATTCTCGCAGTGTATCTGTGTAAACAAAGAGATTTCTACACTTAATATGTACATACATACAGCTATGGACATATAAATGGCACAAACTTATATTGAGCATAAACTTAAGTATTTTCCAAATAAAAACTTCCAAAAATGGAAGTTTTATGTCTTATGATTGTTGTTGTTGGAATATTTGTCTTAACAGCGCTCAAATCTTCCACTATATTCTGTTTATAATTTACCGTTATTATATTTTGCAAAAAGAATGCTGATTTTAAGTGGACATATAAATGGCCCATTTTGATTAGTATAGGCTGTTTTAACGTCAATTTTGTTTAAATCACTTGATATTTTGCGTAATTAAAAAATAAGTGTAAAGTGCAAAAAATTATTAAAAATGGGATCAGGCAAACATACCATAACTGAGGAAAGGCGCATCATATGGAAAATGCATGAAGATGGAAAGAAAATGGCAGAAATTTCTGAAATAATTAAAATTTCTCGAAATAAAGTGTACAATGCAATTAAATTATGTGTTGAGCATCCCAATGTATTGATAGAAGTAAAATGTCGGAAGCCAAGTCCTCGAAAAACAGATGTGCGTACGAACGGAGCTATTGTCAGATTGGCGAAAGTTGATCCATTCAAGTCATCACGGCAGATAGCATCAGAAATTAATGAATCTATGGACTTGGAAATATCAAGCAGACTTGTTAGAAGAAGATTAAGTGAGGCAAATTTGTTTGGGCGAATTTCTAGAAAAAAGCCACTGCTATCAAAAAAAATATTTCAAGACGACTACTCTTTGCCCGAACCCATAAAGAAAAACCCATTAATTTTTGGAAAAACGTGTTATGGAGTGACGAAACAAAAATTAATAGAATAGGACCAGATGGTAGAACCTTTGTTCTTCGTCCGAAAGGACAAGAATACAATCATCGGTTCACTCAGAGGACGGTAAACCACGGTGGATGTAGCATCATGGTATGATGTGCATTGCCTTGGCATGGCGTATGTCCCCTTGTAAAAATTAACGGAAAAATGGACAAGTTTCAGTACTTAGATATTTTAAAAAACCATATGGAACCGTATGCTTTTGATTTCATGCCAATTAAGTGAAAATTCATGCAGGACAATGATCCCAAACACTCCTCCAAACTAGTAAAAAATTGGTTTTGTGCAGAGAACATTGACGTTTTGGATTGGCCAGCCCAGAGCCCTGACTTAAATCCAATAGAGAACCTTTGGAACGAAGTCAAGGTTGAAATCGCAAAAAAAAATTATAAAAATTTGGATGACCTGTGGTTAGGTGCTCAGGAAGCTTGGTATGCCATATCCGAAACAAAATGCCAAAAATTTGTGGAAAGTATGGGTTGCAGGTGAGAAGCTGTCATCAGAAATAAAGGCTACAGTACTAAATATTAACGGTAAATTATTTTTACAAACAAAAAACAACAAATTCAATACTAAAGTATTTTTTTTTTCTATTTTATAGAGATTGTGCCATTTATGTGTCCAGGTTATTTTAGTGGTATTTTTCTGAATGATGATTTATTGTTTCATTTCTAAATGAATTTCAATTTAAGTTTATATCAAATTTAAGAATGCATAATAAATCTTAGGAAAAAACCTAAAATTTTTGTTTATTCATAGTTTTTACGATATTATAGCAGAAGAACAACTTCTTTGTAAAATGTGCCATTTATATGTCCATAGCTGTATGTAGTATGTACAGAGTAAAGTACGTATGTATGTATATTTAAGAGTATAGTTTCTGCACTGCATTTGACTGAATATTTTTCTGTTCCGTCGTTTACTTTCAGAAAAAAAAAAATACGAAACTATCATGTACATAAACTTGTATGTACTATAAACTTTGAAATGTGCTCGTATACTAGTTTAATGAAGAATTGCAATTGTTGCTGCCGCAGCAGTTGTTATTACACTACTGCTGTTGTCATAGCTGAGGCCGGTTGTAACTCGTACAATTAGCGCCTTTTAATGTTATGTAGTTCAATGAAATTGTATTTCTAATACATATGACTACATACATAATTATTAATACGCTCGCATGCATTTGTCAATGTACACATTTATGAATCTATGTACTATGTATAAACATACATACATATGTATAATTTTGTATACAATACGCATTTTGTGTATATTCTTAGTTGTATATTATTTAATATGTAGTACATACCTACTGCTTTTTTATAATTTCTTCATTTAGAATCTTTTATAGGTACCTACATTGATATTTTTGAATCGGGAATGGAAAATGGAAAACAGAGTATTAGCAATAGGACTACAAATCCCAATATTTTTGGAAGTTAGAAATCCCCAATACCGACATATACCTTCAAAATTGTTATCTGGGTTATAATATACAGTAGTGAACAACACACTTGGTATCTGTTTTTAATTAAAGCAAATATGTTCTGTTGTTTGTTATTTTTAAAATCCTTTATTTTTCAAACGTGTTACAACCTACTTCCACCATACAGTGGCACATACGTGGTATAACCTCCTTATTGTAATTAGAAAAAATATATGTACTTTGATGAGCATACTTTAGCGTTCGTGAATCAACACCATTTCCAGAAAACGTGGCCTACATCATCACATTCGCACCACCGTGCTTCATGGTCTTAGTAGTATACTTTGTGTTGTGGTGCATGTTTGGAGGTCGTCATACATTTCCTTTTACATCAGATCCGAACCTAAAAAATTTTAATTCAGATCTCTCGAGTAAAATTGATCGTAATTTTCTTATTTGAGATTATGGCATGCGATATCGAGCAAGAAATTTAGTACATTTTATCATAATTTCGATATCGAAATCATTTTTCGATACGATTGCTCATTCGATCACGAATGCGGTAATTTGGCCCCAGATGTCTGTATAACACTAACGTTGTTTGTCGATTGAGTGTTCATACAATTTAACATTTAGATGTGTATGGCATAATTAATTAGGAAGTCAATTATTATAAATATTATAAAATTAAAAATGGAATATATATATATATACATACATATGTATGTATGTATGCACACATACAGACATATGTATGTACTGGCACAGTCATACGTCCCAGCAAGCCATATGAGTCCGAAAAGAGTATTTTCTGACACCTTTTTCGGAGCGTTAACGCTCTTTATGAGCCCAAAAAACAAACATAATTGCTCCGAAAACCTTCAGAAAAGAGGGTCATTACATTCGAAAATGGTCCGTCAGAAAGAGCTCTTAGATAATGTCAGAAAAGAGTCTTTTATGAGGGTTTTTTTGGGCTCTTAAAGGGCTCTTAGATAATGTCAGAAAAGAGTCTTTTATGAGGTTTTTCTTGGGCTCTGTGTAATCTTGTTTTTATCATTCTTGTGTGGTATAGCTGTTTTTTTTTTGTTCAAAGCACAAATAACAAGACAACAACGCTTTGGTACACACATAATTAAGTGGAATTTCTGAGTCATACTCCGTGCCGACTCAGGACAGTAACAAGCAAATTTTTCTTTCGTTCCGAAAATGCTCTTTAGTTGGACTCTTTTCTGACTCCTTTTTTCGGAGCGCTCCGAAAATGCTCTTTTGTTGGACTTTTTTCTGACTCCTTTTTCGGAGCGCTCCTAAAATGGTATGCTGGGGTATTTTTCTTTATTTATACATATAAAGAATATATTTATGAACAATTAATATTGCAAAATATGAAGATAATTATAAGAATTATAAGACTTTTTAAATTATATATTTATTTTTGCTGATGGTCAAACTTACAGACAATATTTTACTAAAAGATTTTCAAACTCTTATTTATCGAGATATTAGTAATTTTGAGATGAATATTTACATGCATAAGCATTTGGTGTAATGTATCTATTAATTAATTCATCATGTATCTATTAGTTAATTCAGTAAATTGCACACTGATGCTAAGAAGGCAAGCGTATAATAGCTGATAGATAGTGTGACCATATATAAAAAAAGAACATTAACAAAAAAAAAAAAAAAAAAAAAACAAGCAAAAACTATTTTTTTTAATTACATATAGGTATAAGGTAAACAATAAAATAATAATTAAAGTAAAAATTAACATTACATATTTACTAAAACGTTAAAAAACTAAAACAAAACATGGTCTTGTTTGTTCGTCGTTCGCAGGCAGAAATTAAAATAAATATATTTCAGAGTTCGCCGCGTATGAATAATACAGCCGACGCACAGTGGCTGAAAATCGTTTTTCATTGGCCAAAAGTCGATTTTTTCTTTGTCACCGATTTTTAAAATTTTTACACCTTTTTGGAGCTAATATATCCATATTAAGGTAGCCAAAAAATTAGGTTAAAGTATTAATAATTGTGGGCGTGGCATGCTGTCAAACTCAACTGTTTTTTTAATTTCAGAAAAAGGTGTTTTTTATTTGTTTTTTGTCAAAAATAAATGGTTACTACTCGCAAGCTATCATCGATAATGGCCTGCGGTCTTTTTTATAATGTTGGTAGGATTATAGTCTTTAGTTGTTGTAAGTGGCTACCGCTCTAGCGTTTAATATTAGGGGCGTTCTGAAATATTTATGAAACTACTATATTTTTCTGAAATTTAAACTTTAGTGGAATAGAACTTCTAGGGAACAAAAGGGAACAAGAAACGTGTACCACCCGAAGAAAGGTGAAAGTGTCTTCTTTAACCCTATATATACTTTTGCACCCGCCACGACCCGCCGGTAGAACACTTTTTTAATTTTAATGAAATTACTCTAAAAAAATTCAAATTACGATAATTTAAACAGCCCTATAGTTACTCGTATACAATGGTGTATTAAATTTTCACTTTTTCGCCTAAAGGTTTATGTTCTTTTACTTTAGTCTACGTAAAACTAAAATATTTAAATATAATACCTGCGAAAGGGTTTTATGGCTTTGTTTTGATTAGCAAAAAAATAAGTCATACAAATATCACAATAGGTTCTACAGTAAACATATGATCTCTTTCTAATATACCTGTTATCAACTGTTAGGGTCAACCAAAGTCATTAACAATTTTGTAATAATAATCGCGACATTAAACCACTAAAGAAAAAACCCAATATTGGCGAGATACTAATTAGTTTTACCTGATATTAACCCTTTCGGCCGCACTTGAATTTAGCTGTGACTACCAAGAGCATCACATATTTTTTCATGACTTTTTACTGTGTATCAAATGACGACTTATGGAACATATACTAAAAATCAGTTATGATTTGGATTTCGGGTCTTCAGGATCCATAAGAAACAATGGAACCAACAAAGAGTTAAGAAGTTCAAAAAGAAACATGTTCAAGATGAATATCGCAAATTTTACCGCACGAAGATTCTTTTCAGATCCAGAAACAGCATCTGAAATAACAGGAGTGGATTTAAACCTTATTTTCAGATTTAAAATAATCCTAGAAGTACTTGCGTGCAATGAAGAAATTGACGCTAGACAATTTGGAGATTATGCTAAGGAAACTACAAAAATATATATAACTAACTACCCATGGAGAAATATGTCTGCAACAGTTCACAAAATCCTTTATCATTGAGAAGATATCATTAAATATCATTTGGTGCCACTTGGAGATCTATCAGAGGAGGCTCAGGAAAAAAGGAACAAGGATTACAGATTTTATAGAGAGCACAACACTAGAAAAATTTCACGAAATTCCACATATGAAGATCTATTTAATATATTATTGGCAACATCAGATCCGTTCATATCCAATATTCGAAATCAATGGAAAGTGGAACATCGGGATTTAGATGAAGAAGCCAAAAAACTACTAAAGAACAGAAATAGCGCAGAACAAAATATAGAATATTTGCAATCAATATTTGTTTCAAATGAATAATAATTATAATTGCCTTCATTTTTTTTTTTTTTTTTTTTAAAGAGAAGTAACACTCAGGCAATTAATATGCCTATATATAATTGCGTTACTTTCTTTGGAAAGGGGATAGTTGAAGAAGTAAAGGTGGTGAAAGAAGAAAGCTTTTTTATATCACAACTCTGTAATTGCGCATTATGTTTGTTTTTAGTGCAGAATTGCAGCGCCTCTGGTGGTGAGTAGGCACAATGATTTTATAGCCTTTATTTAATTATATTACTTCGGTGGCGTTTGAATGCTATACCACCGAAGGAGGGCGCTGTGATAAATATTAGTTATAATGGATAGAAAGAAAACTAATAATTCTCAGAAACTGATTTTGTTTGAGTGGCAGCGGCTGGGAATCGAACCCGGGCTACAAATACCAACTCATGCTTAATGATCAAATGCGCTAACCAATTAAGCTACAGCACCCTGTTATTTATTGTTATTGTTATTTAAGTACGAAAAACATAGTATTAGTAACTAATTCTTTAAAAAAAACCGACTTCAAAATTTCGGCCAAATAAAATGTTGGATTAATTTTCAAAAATGTTTAATATAACTAATGTTGTTGCACTTTTTTGATTGAAAGAAAGAATTTTGAAAATCTTGTTAATCTTCTAAAAAATCGGTTTATGCTAAATCTATAAAGTGTTCCCATTAACAGAGCTAAATTTTGACACCCATATTCGATATATTCTTAAAAATCGGTTTATGCTATATATCCCCGAAATATCTCAATCAATTTCTGAAATTTTCATTTTTTTTTTTACCTTAAATATATTTTTCTGCAAGCCATATCTTCCAAATAAAAAAATTATTTTTAAAATTGATTCATAAATCACGAAGTTATTCAACAATTTATAAGAGAAGCACAGAAAAAATATAGATAACGGTAAATAAAAAACCGTATATCCGTCCGATCTTCATAAAAATTAAATGGGACCCACCTGCAAGCAAACCCTTTCAAACAAAAAAAGAATTTTTAAAATTGGTTCAGAAATGGTTATCGTGGAACAAACATAAAAAAGCAACATATCATTCGAATTGATAACCTCCTCCTTTTTGAAGTCGGTTAAAAATAATAATAAATATAACCTACTCTTGTTACAAATGCTAATAAAATCTATTGCAGTTTTTATTTTTAAAATGTTTTTTAAAGTTATCAAATCTGACAGCAAAAAAGAATAAATTTTTCTGTAGTAACAGCAAAATCTCCAGTGAATTTTACTATTTTTTTTAGTGTAAACATTTTTTTGAGTGTAAAAATTTTTTTGAGTGTAACATTAAAAAAATTCCATTAAAAAATAATTATAATTATTATTAAGTTCCAAATATTAAATTTTTTAATATGTAAATAAAAAAAATAAACCCATATTTCACCCCAAAAGTTAAAAAAAATCAAAAGTTCAACTTTGACCTAGAAGTTTTTAAAAAGTCATCAATCAATTTTAATGTAATTAAAACTGAGCCAAGCTGAACTAAATATCTATCCATTAAAAAAAATTACTTCAATATTTTGATCGGTTCAAAAGTTACAGAATTTTGGCCAATTCAGCCACTGTGCGACGCCATTATTGGGTGTACATATTTTCATATACACAAATGTGTTTTATTTTTGGCGACGAATATTATAGACCCAAAATTTATTGTTCGTCCCAGTTGTGTTCCTAGCATGAAATGTATTGATAATTCTCTAGATATTTGCATATATAAAATAATTATTTCGGTGTATTATTAAACCGAAATCGCAAGTGTGGATCCTTCTTAAAATCTAATGACTGAAAGAGCTGTTTTTTTATATAAATGGACTTTGTAGTATGTAGAGAGACCTTCAAACTCTATATTTAACAAATTTTAAGAAAAATATATTTTCTGGGAAACTGTCACCATGTTACGAGTATACCCTGGCAATTACGTACATACCATGGTGCAAATATACAAAGTGAGTGCAGTAGCCCAGCTGATTGACTTTGTTTACAATTTACTTATGTCAAAAGTAATACTTTTTCAAGTATTTTTAACAGTAGTACATTATTTTACACAAACAAAATGCCTGTTGTTTCTGTATTGTGTTGTATTTGTTGCCGATTTGCACTCACCTTGTATAAGTGACACCATTGTTTGTAAGAGGCCCTTTAGACGATGCAATTAATTGCATGCAATTTTTTCTATTCTCTTTTAAAATTACTACGTAAAATATTGTGCACTTATACGATGCTATTTTACGTGCAACAAATCATGCAATTTTTTGACGTTTAATTACACATTCCTCTTTAGTTTTTCATTCGCAACAAAGAAAACAAAATTTTAAAATATATGTAAATATAATATACAAAAAATATATGTACATATGTATGTATATAAAATAATATAATCGCCCCTATCGTGAATAAAAATTTCACATGAAATTTGTTCCCTTTTATTTTTTTAACATTGCATTTTATTAGGAAAAATGTGAAAAGGGAACAAATTTCATGTGTAATTTTTATTCACGATAGGTATAAATATATTATAATATAATATACATACATATACATAAATACAATATACAAAAATTTTAAAAATATAAAAAATGGAAGATTTTAATACAGAAGAAGATATTGAAAATGTTCTTGCGCATTAATTCTTATAACGCACACTTCAAAGTCAGAATAAGAATAAAACAAAATAAGTAAAACACAAACGATGGTAAAAGGAAATGTCAAAAAATTGCATGACAAACGAAGTCGTGCAACTTTTTCTACCCCTCTTGCTTCTCTCCCCCGTTCGCTAACAAACATCAATTGTATGCAATTATTGCACGCAAAATTGCACCGTCTAAAGGGCCTCTAATTTAAAAATTAAAAATCACTTTAAAATCATACAAACTTAATTTAGTTTTTTATAACAATTATTTTAAAAATATTAATTAACTCTTTGACAGTTCAAATAAAAAATAATAATTCTTAATATTAATTAACTTTTATTCATTTTCTTTACAGACTGTTTATAGAGAACAAATACACTAAAAGCAAATAAACAAAACCTAAAGGAGAAAGAAAAGAAAGACTTGAATTTAAAATAAAAAACAAACAACAAATATATAGAAAAATCTTAAAATATGGAAAGAGAAATCCGACTAATTTTCTTTTTCTGGGAATGAATATCAAAAACAAAAAAAAAAAATCATATTTATTAATGAAATAAAATATAATTATTAAACTCATACAACTACAAAAAACATTAAACAAAAAGACATAAGAAAACTAACTTTTTTATCCAAAATAAAATTAAAACGCAAAATCAAAAATCTACAAAAATTATAGAGGTTATAAAATATTCCTGGCTAAAACCTAAGAAAGCTCGTGCGTGACATTTTCTAAAGAACGCGAAAAGGTTAGTGTAAAGTGCCCCGCTTTTACAAATGTATATTAGCAATAGCAGCAACATTGGTATGGCCACGTTGTTGCAAAATAATAAAAATTGCATGAAAACTTTGACAAATGGCACGAGTGTGGTGGGTGTGGGCGCGGCTGGAACAAACCACATTATTGTGGGCAATGTTGTTAATGCACAAACAGTAGGCCAGCAACATCATCAGACTAATCACCATCAAGTGGGCATTGTAACATCAACCAATGTGCCAACACAAACTATTGCCACCTCAACTCAGGGAGGTCTGGGAGGTACAAATACACTAACCACTTTGGGTGGCAATTTGATGTTGCCGGCCCAAACCCAAACCATTCTACTGACAAATGGTGCAACTGGTGCCTCTACCATACTCACCTATCAACAGTACCAACAATTGCTGCAACAACAGCAGCAGCAACAGCAACAACGTGTATTGGTTTCACAAAATTTAGTTAATTTGCCCATAGGCAATTTGATTAGTACCGGCAATGGCGGTTTAACTGTGATAACTGATAGCTCTAACAATCATAATGCGATTTCATCTTCAGGCGGCACAGCAACCACGCAAGGAACTTTTTTGGTGGCCACCTCCTCTGCGGCTTCCACCGTTGCATCATCGTCTTCGGCAACGGCTTCATTTCAACAACAGTTTCAACAGCAATTGACGAATATGCAAAATTCCCAAAATGTTACCACCAATGCATCGTCTAGCTCTACAACACACACCACCCCATCGATCTCGTCGTATTTGCAGCAATCAGGCAGTCACCAGCAGCAGAGATTGATAACTACTACAGCAGTTGGTAATGTTGGCAACAATAACAATAGCAATAATACGACCACAATAAGACACTTTTCACAATTTTCTCAACAACAACCCGCCACTATAAATGTTCTTACAAACACTTCTGCCACATCAAACAATAACAACAACAACAATAATAATCAACAGCAGCAACAACGTACTACAACTGTCTTGATAAACCGCAATAACAATACAATAATTGCTGGCAATACAACACAGCGTCTGCAACATGCCACCATTTTGACAAAATCTCCTGCGAATCTAATAAAAACAACACAGCCACAGCAGCACCAGGGCACATTAATGGTCAACAATATGGCAGTCCAACAGGTGATAAATAGCAGCAATGGACAAATAATAAGTTTAGTTAAAACTACACAGCAACAACAGCAGCAGATCAATAAGAATTTAACAACTAAAACTATACAACAAACAACGACTGCCAACTTGCCTCAACTACAACAAATTCAGAAACAACGTTATGGTACTAGCAACATACAACAAATTAAGCAGCAACAGCTGAAAGTTGTTGCTGTCAATAATCACCAAACGATACCACAACGTGCCACTATTATAAATTCTAATACAATTACCAAAAATCATCTTTTAAGCAACAACAACTACAAAAATAATAATACGGCAACTACTGCTAAATTAGTAAATTTAACAAAATCAACAACTGCAACATTAGTAGCAGCCAACACAGCCGCAAGTAAAAATATCTCATATTCTCAAAAACAAGCTACACCGCAACAACAGTACCAACACCAGCAGCAGCAGCAACAACAGCAACAAATGAATGGCCTTCATTTTAATCAAAAACTAGCAAATTTGCAACAACAACCCGCCTCAAAATTAGTTCCTAATGGACATAACACCATTAACCACAACAACAACAACAATACAAACCATTTTATAAACACCTCCTCAGCTTCCCTGGCTTCAACTTCCTCTTCTAACTCCATCATCAACTCCTCTTGTTCTACGTCTAACACTCCCACCATTTACAATTTACCAACCTCATCATCCTTACCAACAGCTTTAACAAATCCAAATACTTCTTATATGCCTACTACTCTAACAAATTCTCATCATCATTACACTACGCCAACCTCAACTTCAAACAACACAGTTTCAACTGCTGCTGCTTTAACTAGTTCTCATAATCCTTCTAATCCACCTACCACAGATTCAAAATACTACTCTGCCGCCTCGAACTTGGCACCAGCTGCCACAACAACGAATACTACAGCTATCACAAGCAACACCACTACAAGCGGCACAGCAGTTACTACTGCTGCAGCAGCCCCTGTCATTGAGCAAGAACCTGAACCAGAAATTGATATTGTCATCAACAATGTTGTATGTTCGTTTAGTGTTCGTTGCCATTTAAATTTGCGTGAGATAGCTTTGAATGGTGCCAACGTTGAATATCGCCGTGAAAATGGTATGGTTACAATGAAATTACGTCGTCCATACACTACTGCTTCCATATGGTCGTCGGGTAGGATAACTTGTACTGGTGCTACATCAGAAGAGCAAGTAAGTTTGTGTTTCTTTTTTTTGTAATTTTTTTGGTAAACATTTTTAAAATGAGACAGAAACAGATTAATTATCAATAAGTTAGTTTCAAATATTAATCTTTACCTTTACAGTAATTAGCAAACGTTAGCTTCAAAGATTATTAAAAAAAAACTGATTTATTACTTGCAACACATAAAAACAAATAATTCTCACTGAAAAAGGCTTTAAAATATATCAGACTGCATATTCGCCCTGAAAGTTTTCAATCCAGAATATATTGATGAAAAAACCTAAATATGTTTGAGTCAAAAATATAAATGTTCTTTAGGACATAATTATTATTTGAACAATATTTACAATACGAGAGTTACCACTTAAGTTTCTCAGTGAAACAAGAAGGTATAGTCTACCTTGTCAATAGTAACTATGTCAGTAGTGGATATTCAATGACACGCACATGTTAAATGTCTATAGTAATTAGCATTGTCTGGGGTATACTAAGTCACTAGTACTGGTGACTGTGTCAATAGTAAATCAGTACAGTTTCACTATTGACATTTCCTGCAGGGATATTATAAATATCTATATATATATATAATAAAACAGGATGTGTGTATGTATGTAACGTATGGACTCCAAAACGGCTGGGCCGATTTTGATGAAATTTTCAGGGAATCTTCAGGCGGGTGACACTGTGAAGTCTGATTTTTGAATTTCGGTCTGCGGGTAAAGGGAAAAATCCATATTTCATATTGCATTACCAATGACATATATGTACATATGTACATACAAAATAATTTTAACTTTCTGAAAAATTCCTAATAAAATTCTTTTGTTATTTCCAGGCAAAAATTGCTGCTCGTCGTTATGCTCGCTGTTTGGGAAAGTTAGGTTTTCGTGTACGGTTTAATAATTTTCGTGTTGTGAACGTGTTGGGTACATGCAGTATGCCTTGGGCAATTAAAATTGTAAATTTCTCCGAAAAGTATAGGGAAGAGGCCAGTTATGAACCTGAATTGCATCCTGGTGTAACATACAAACTACGTTTTCCCAAGGCTACATTGAAAATTTTCTCCACTGGTAGTATAACAGTCACTGGTAAGTGTAGTAAATATATAACTATATAAAAAAAAAACAAATAAATTCTAAAAAATACCTTTTCAATTTTAGCTGCCAGTGTTGCTCATGTTCAATGCGCCATTGAACATATATTCCCGCTCGTTTATGAGTTCCGCAAAAAGCGCTCTCCCGAAGAATTGGAACAATTGCGTCTTAAACAACTACAGAATGCCACATTTGAAGATATTGAAATTGATGTTGGTAGTGCTGGCAAAACTGTGCAAGCCGCTAGTGCTGCTGGTACAGGTGGTGTCGTACCAACTGTCTCGACATTACAACGTCGTCGTATTTCGAATACATTTAACAGATTTCCCAATGCCAAGCGAAAGCGTACTGATGATATTAATGAAGAATTTAATGTTGATGATCCGGAGTCTGTTGCTGGGACTGCCGATGACGATGATATGGTCATGTATGATCCCAACGAATCAATAATAGAAGGTCCTGATGATGAGGATGATTTATAAGCAAATATATATAGAATATATATCGATTGTTTATATGTGTAGACAAATGCCCACTTGAATGAGTGCGTGTTTTTAAAAGATCATTTTTTTCTCTATAAGAAGCATATCTAAAGACCAAAAATCAATATTAGTTAATTAACTAACCAACTAACTAACAAAGAAACAAATAAAGAGGAACTCTCTTAAATCAAATATAAAATAGTTATCATCTATTAATAATACCAAACAACAACATTTTTAACATCATGAACAAAACCAACAACTTATACATATATGTATTTTCAACAACAAACAAGCAAAGAAGAAGGAAAGAAACAAATCAACAATCGACTTTTTATTATCTAGTGAAATTTAGAGCCAAAAATATATAAATATAATATAAACTTAATGTTAAGGTAAGTTATAATAAATTATTTTTATTTTATTTTTGGTTGTTATTAATTAACAATATTATCCTTCACCTTCAATCAAAAAGATTTATCTAAAAGATATCAACTTAGGGATCTTGTATTAATAAGTTATTGGTTGAGTGTATAGCTGTATACACATTGTTTGGAACATATTACTCGATAAAAAAGTTGTCTTTTATTTAAAAAGAACTAACAAAAAACTGGTTGCAGAAAAAGGCAACATTTTTGCAATTACATGCCTTTTCAATAACGTTCAAGTTAAAGTTTTTGTGAAAAAAGAGAGAAAGGGAAAGAAAAATAAAAAAGTTATTTTATTCAAAAAGAAAAAGAGCAAAATTTTTTCAAGTAAACGCATTTTCAATAACAATTTCGAATAGAAAAGAAATATAAAAAAGCAAGACACTTGCTGAATGTGAATTGGTGTGAACGTGCAGTAGCACAAAATATCTCTTAGGATTTGCAGTACAGATGCTAGTTAGAATCACATGTAAAACGTATAAGGAATGTGAAGGGTAAACAAGATTCGCATGGCCACATGTATCCCAAGTGTTTTCGTAAATACAGTAAAATTGTCTATTAATAGAACTTTGCATCTGAAAATAAATTTATGGATGTGAAAATGTTTGGCATCAATATCAATCGTCAATCATTCTTGTTGGACGAAGCTTAGTGAATACACGCGATTCAATTACAATTAAACACGAAAAATAAAGATGGATTTATATTTGTTTTTTCTCAAAATAACTGTTCTAAAATTATTTTTTTAATATTGTATAAATAACAGTTTCCTGATATGTTTTCTCTTTCTTAACATTTAAATTACATTCATTTAATAAATTGTTTATATCTGACAAAAACTCTGTCTTTTTTTCTTATTTTAAGAGTTTGACATTATGTTTGCTGGGTAAAATCACTCACTGATACATCTTCATTTTTATTTTTGAACATCATTGATCTAGTGCCATGAGTATCAGTTAAAAGCCCGTGACTTGTCCCCTAACTGATAATTGGTGAGGCCTCTTTGAGGGTACCTGGTGGCTGTGGTTGAACTTAAGGCGGGATGAATGACAGTTCGTTAATGGTTGATGTTTGTTCGAGTAACAAATTTCGGGCAACCAAATTGTCTTTAGTTACAGTTGTTGAAACAACAGAGCCATTGAAAGTAGTGGTGACACTTGGCACTGTGATCAGGAAATGTATTGGAATTGTGGCTTTCGTAACATATGTACTGGGGATCCGCCCTGTACAGGTTTATATAGCGGCTTATGGCAACCGCAGTTATCTTTCGTCCTTGACAGTAGTGGTCGGCCAGTACACTGTAGCGATTGCTGCTTTTCTAGTAATATTCTTGGTTCATGCTAATTGACTAAACTATGTAAGGTAGGGATTAGATAGTCCAAGCTCTCTAGCAAGGTGCTTGTACATTAATCGTTGCAGTCGTGTACAAGAAGTTGCAAATTGTATGTTCCTTGCAAGTCATACAATAGTACGCTATTTGCAAGACATGCATGTTCTTGCAGGACATAAAATGCGGTGGTGAGCCAAGTTCAGCCGCGTTACGTTAGGCCGAAGAGACAGGTAGTAACATTAAACTTGCACATATCTTTCTGCATATGAATTTGTCTCTTGTGTATGTTGCTGGAATTTGCTAACTATAATTGGCATTTTCTCTTAGAAGTAAGCTTTTTGCTGACAAATGGTTTTAATATAATAATAATATTTTTTAATATATTTTTCTTAAAGATCAAAATTTTTTCTAATTTTTTTCTTTTTTTATATTTTTTATTCTAGATACTATTAAAAACTGCTGCCAGGTGTGCTTTTTTATTTTCTCTTTTTTAAATTAGAAAATGAACACAAATTATTATTATTATTTTAATTTAATTTAATTTAAATGTATATTCTCCTTTTTGTTGTATGACACTTGTCTGCAACAAAATCTAAACAATTTGTATGAAATATGAATTAAACAGAAATATTTAGGGCCCGATTATCGTTCACAATACTCATTTTTCATACGATTAAACCGTTAAGTGTTGTGAATCGTAATCGCAGTTTACAACATACAACACCAAAATACTTAGTTTTGTGAACGGTAATCGGGCCTTAGTTTTAGCAAGCAAGCAAAACAAAAAATATGTATATGTATAATTTTCATAAACATAAACTATATAGAATAGAATAGACATATAATTTTCAAATTTGAATTCAAACCGTTTATTTGAAGGGAAACCACCGCCTTTTTTTTAAAAAAAAGAAAAAAAAACACTAATAATTTTTTTTAGTTATAATGAACTAATAATATTAATAATATTAAGTGTTTATTATTATTACTTTATCTTCTGTTATTAGTTTTATTTTATTACATTTCTTTTTATGTTCCAATTAAAATTAAAAATTGGGGGAAAAATACATTTTTTCAACTTAATATACTACCTTATAAATTGAAGTAACAGAATAATAATTAATGAACAACTATTTTTTATTATTAATTGAGTAAATCAAACCTGGGTATATAAATTATACTTTTATTTTAATTTTTTTATAAAAAATTATTAACTTTTTTATGTTTTACTATATCTGGTCACTTGAAAACCAATAATTAACGCAAATTATTAACAAATAAACAAACAAAATATAAAGAAACGTTACGTAAACATATATCAATACTTCGTTAATGAAGTTCAACTCTATATAACATTAAACAATATTACCATTAAATAAAACAAATAACTTTCTTATAATTATTATTATTAATATTATTTTACTATTATGTACACTATTACGTATTGTCATTATTTTCTAATTAGAATTTGTAAGCAATGTTTGTTATTAAACAAATAAAAAACAACAAATCCGTTATATTTTATTATTAATTCATACTTTATTAAAATTCTTGTACTATTATTACTACAAAACATACATACATTTTCACTATATGCTAATTTAATTTAATTATAATACATATAGTTTTTTTCTTTTTGTCTTATTAGTTTGAATTAATTTGAATTTTAATATTTTTCCTTTTAATTTTCTTATAATTTTTTTTAATTTATTTTATGAGAAAAACACATTTATATTTATTTTTTTTGCATTGTTCCTGTTTAATTTTTTTAACAAATAGTTAATGGTAAATTTATGTTTTTTATTTTTCTTTTACCATAAACAAATTTACATTTAAAACAAAATATATAAAACAAAATACAAATCCTTTAAGCAATATTTATTATACATATATTAAAAATACAATGTTACGTTTAGGTCACACTAGGAAAAATTCTTCCTAAACCTATAACTACATACATTATTATATTAAATATTCCTAAAAGTTAAAAAAACAAACACAAACAAATAAAAAATTTTTGAAAAATATAAGCAAAACTATTTTAAATTAAAAAAAAATTGATTTCTGCGCCATCCATAACCGTAATATGTGTACCTTAAAAAAAATTAAAAAACAAACAAACAAAACACTTGCACGGCCTAATGACAAACATTGTGTTTTCAGTTTTAAAACTAAACTATGACAACGTAATAAAGCAGTGTTAAAAAATATAATTATAAACTTTTAATTTGTTTTAATCCAATCTTAGTAAGTCAAGTTTTGATCACAGTAAGCATCAAAATATTTAAGCATATGATTTTTTTTTTAATTTGACTTGAATTTAATATTTTTTTCCAGCTAAAAATATTTTTATAATTGAATTTATGTTTCTTTATCCTAGTGTATGCTATTGATATAAAATTTTAAAAAACTATACATACATATATTAAGTGCTTGACATTAGACTCAAGGCTGGTATTATTACACTTGTTTTTAACTTCAATTGTAACAATTGCTTTTACCAGTTATGTGAAATTTAAAAGAGAATTTGAAAGACTTGTCTCCCAAATTTGTGTTTCACAATTTCTTTTGCAAGTTTTCGAATACGTAAACGATTTGTTATAAATTTATTGTTTATTTAATATCAAGTACATTTTCCCATTACTATATATTTTATATTTATATCATTGGAAATCATTTGGGCTTTATTTTGATAGAATATAATAATAAGCCAATGCTTAAAACATTATACATATGTATGTACTTGAAATCGATCTTTTTGATATATGGGTCTGTTTTCTATAATGCTTAAAGGCTCAGTTAGCCGACTGTAATGGAATGTAACTGCAACAGTAAGAAACAGCTGATGGATATTGTTATGTGTAAAGCAATGCAAATGGTTATGGAGATGGAAAGTAACGCAACACCGTAATGTATGAATCTGTAAGAAATAGAATTTCTTTACATTTTTACGTCATTACACTACATTCCGTTACAATCGGCTAACTGAGGCTTAACTGCACAGTATCTGATGCTAAAAAATCATTCTATAATTTCTTTTTCTAAGCAATAAGGTCACTTAAAGTTTATATAAAAATGTTATATAATATCTACATATATAAAAATAAGTGTACATTTTGATTGTCACTCCATAACTCGAGAACGGCTCGACCGATTGCCATAAAATTTTTAGGGAAGGTACAGGGAGGAGTGATGATGGTTAGTTGATTTTGAAATCCAAAATCGGTCTAGCCATTCTCCAGTTATGATTTTTTTCCTGAAAAAATTCAACATTTGAAAAAAAAGTCCCCTAAAGTATGCTGTACAAATTTGCAAATAAATAAGAGCAGGCAGGTTGTGAATACATCTTATTCTATGAAATACAAATCAATAGTAAATACCGAGCGAAGCCGGGGCGGTCAGCTAGTATTTATATATATTTATTTACTATATTTCCCTATCTCAATGGATAGCTTGCTTCTTCAGTGATATTACAATTTTTAAATTATAAATAAATTAATTAATTAATAATTTAATTTTATATTATAATTTAAAAATTGTAATATTCTTGAAGAAGCTATTTATTGATATAGCGAAATATTGGAAATAAATATATAGAACATTTTTTTATAAAATTTAAGTGACATTATTGCTTGGAAAAATAAATTATAGAATATTGGAAAAGGTCGAATAAACGAACTAAATAACTAAAAAAAAAATCATGTTAAAGAAATCATCTGCAGACAATTCGGCAGTTGTCAGAAGTTTGAAAATGTAACTTTTAAGCATAAACAAAAAGTGGTTCAAAAGTATATGTATATACTAGGGATGCTAATCCCGGGACTCATTTATGAAATCCCGAATCCCGGCATTTGAAAAACCAGTCCCGTTTGGCATCCTTAGTATATACCCCCTCTGCCACATAATACCATTCCATTCATTTATTTAGGAAAAGTTAAACGATTTTGTTCGATATAAAACCTTTTTCAGCTTAGCAGTAGAATTGATATTTGTTTTTCTCTAATTTTAGTTCAGTTTCTCGATTTTTGTTTTAATATGATGCGAAACATAAACAGAATTATTAATTCTTATAGATATAAATAAAATCAAACGATTTAGTTTTTTAAAAAAAGTAAAACGAATGTTTGTTTTATCATTATGATTTCGATTCGAAAGTAATCAAGTTTTAAATACAATGTATAAATTATACAAATTCGAACGATTTTCTTTTCGAAACGAGTTACAAAATAATCTCCCGTTCGTATATTTGGTATTGAAAATCATAAATGATTCAGATATGTACAAAAACCTTGACTAACCAGATTTTTAAAAATATTTCTCGATACATTACGTAAACTTAAAAAATTATATCAATATCAAATGCCAGATATTTGAAAGTCCTTTCTAAAGCGAAGCAAATAAAACCAAATTTTTTCACCCAAAAATTAAAACTGCGTGAGTAGTTAACCGGTCTACTTCCATACCACAATCGAAAATGAATTTATTTCATAAAACTACAATATTTATAATATTGAGATCATTTATTAGAAAAGACTGAATGCTAAATAACTAATTTCGAATTAAAATCCTCCTGAAAAACTTTTTAACTCGTCTGTTTTTAAATTTTGACTTATATCTGATTCAATTCATAACTTATTTACAAAATTTCTTTGAACAAAATGTGTTTTTGCCACATTTTATGGTATCCCACGATTACTTTTTAACGTCCAGATGTTGATGAAATATAAGCGATTGCAAGTTATGTATTCCCAGAAATGGCTTTCTATAACCTTTCACAATAACCTTCATGAAAATCGTTTCGGGGCAAAAGATCTCCAACATCCATCTTTTATATAAGTAGTCATTATCCTTGTGCCGAAAAATGTTCAGAAAAAAAGTTTCTTACAAAAATTTTGATTGGATTTTTAGGGTCAAGAGTTGCTAAAATATTCGAGAAATCTTAAAATATAAGTATTACAATCTAAAAGAGAATACATTGATAAATTCAGTTATTGAACACCGGAAGCTAATTCTATCGATATTCGATATTGAATAAAATGTATAAACATTTTTAAATATGATATTCTATAACTAATGAGTTTTTACACGCAAGCTAAGAAACATTCAAAATGTACTTCGATTATGAGTGCGAGAATAAAAAAATGGCGTTAAAAAACATATTTGGCGTTACTGCTTTACGTCAAACCTTTTGCAAATGCAAATGGTTGGCAGTAATGTAAAATGTTTTTGTAATAATGTAAATTATTTAATATTCAGTTTAATAAATTAAAAGTGTAAATCAATTTCCAATAGTTTTGGTAAAAAATTAAAGTTTATGAAACTAATCGTTAATTTGTTAATTAGAATATAAATCTTATGCATATTTGTTTGGAATTGGTACATTTATTTAATTCAAATATTTCCTTGTTTGCAACGTAAATTTACTATTTTAGTTTAAAACATGTCCTACCTATATAGAGTTTATAACGTTCATTATTATAAAGTGTAGAGCGAAATTTAATAATACAAACGCTTGGAAAAGTTTAATTAATTAATTTTATTTTTAAACTAAGACATTTTTAAAACTGGAAAGTTCCTCCGTGACGTGGAGCATTATTAAATTCGAATGGAATTACAGAAATAGAAGCAATTTACTAAGCTTTCAGTTAAGGGTTTATTAGGCAAACTTCAAATACTTCTTCAAATAAATTCGAAACTGAAATAAAAAACTGCTTTATTACACACTCTTATCACGTTTAGTTTCAAAGCTGTTATTTATCAAGTACATACATAAATACATAATTACATAGTACTTCCTATATGTATTTACATATATAATTTTTTTGTTTTACTACATATTTAAAAAAATCAAAAATTTAATTTATTTAATTAATAAATACAAATAAAACAAAATTAATACAAATCAAACTATTACATATAAACAATAACAAAGAAATATGTATGTATCATTCATCACTTATACATAATCAATTGGTAATAAAAATTATAAATAAATCAAATTTAAACATGTAATAAAAATAAAAAAGAATTAAATTTAGCAAAGCAAAACAATGAACTAAAACATATTGTAATGATATTTATTTTAGTTAATAAAAAATCTAATATTAATGTATAAAAAAAACACACACACACACACAAACTAAAAGAAAAAATCATCTATATACATACATATATTCGGCTAAGTTTAATTTTCTATATCCTCCATAATGGGTGTTCAAAGTGAACAAATTTTTTAAACTGTTACGTTTGAATTAAAAGTTATCACTGATGTAAACAGACGTCTAAGCATAATTGAAAAGACTCTTCAGTCATTATTTACAGACGGCAGTAGTTCTTATCTTTTTTTTTACCTGATTTCTGTAACCTAGTAAAAGAAAACTAACTTCTTGAACAAAAAAGGACCTAAACAGTGATTTTTTAGGAGCTTTCGGAGTTGTGTGTAAAAAATTCACACAAAATTTAGACAAATGTATGAAATCTTTATTTGAGTCGATAGAACGATCTACATACATAACTCAATCTTTAAAGATAATTTCATGTAAATGTTGAACACGACTACGCCTCAATTTTGGGTAAAATTTTGGCATACTATCGGTATCTTACGAATAAATTCTTTAATATTAGATTTCAGTGCGTCAACCGTTGCTAGGCGACCAATGGATTTTTCCGAATAGCCGTGTCAGATGGTCGCCCAAACTGACCATAAATGGAAAAAGTGCACGATGCACTTGCTTAACCGAGCATGAATTTTGATAATAAAACAATAATCTGCAAAGCGTTGTTCGTTTGTATATCGATTCATGGTTAAATTAAAGACCAAACTGAACATGTTCAACTGTAACATGTTACACGAAAACAGCTGAGTTGCCAAAAAGAGAGTTGCTAAAACACTCTCAAACTTTCATTAGATTAATAACTGTGGCGCTTTACATTATTATTTCTGAACTCTAATAATGGAGGATATAAACACCACAAATAGCCAATCAATATTAGGATTAAGTAATCAATCATATTAACAAAAAAAAAAAAAAAAATACAAATTTAAACCAGAAAAAACTCGAATTAATTTTCATTGAGCATATTTATGCAAAACCTAAAAACACATTTAAAGAGAAAACCTAAAAAATATAAATTTAAACAACTAAAAATTCATTATAAATTTAATAAAATACATATTCAAATAAATTGATTTTTTTATGTATATACATACATAAATATTAAGTTACAAACAAAATTAATATAAAATAAATTCTTAAACAACTATGTAGATACTTTCAACAAAACAACACACTATAAGGATATTTTTAAGTAAAAATAAAAATTATAAAATTAAAATGAAAACAAAACAAAAAAAACTAAATAATTGCTTAAATTGACAAAAAAAAATATTAAAATAATAATAAAAGAAAAAGAGAAAATGTCTTTCTTTAGCTTGTAAGTGATATAATGGCTAGTAAGAAAAACCAATCAACAAACATTTTTTGAAAACTAAAAAAAAACAAATAAATACATACATAGCTATTAACAAATATTAAAAAATTTATCAAATGAATACCAAACCAAAATTTATGACAAAACAAAGGTAATTCTTTTTTTATTTTATTTTAATGTTATTTTATTTAATTTGTAACATATTTTGCTTTCCGCAAGTTATAGCAAAGTTTATTAAGGAATAAAATCAAATAAAAATTATCAAATATATTATACATTTTGAGTTTTTTTAAGTACATACTTTCAATACATCCCAAACAAGTTTTAAGTTTATTATTTTCAAATTTTGTCTAACATTTAATTTTAATTGTAAAGAGCTTTTTAAAAACTACGGTATTCAAATAGTTTAAAAAAATTTCAACATTGTTTCTGAATCCTAAACCTAAACTCGAAATGAAATTCTGAAACTAATTCAGAAACAAGAACAGAAATTTTATATACATTTTTGAAAAATGTATATATGATTGTAAACTGAGTAAATAGTTTTCAAATAATTTTTGAGTATTTCTCATATTTTTTTAATTACAATCTGCGGGTGAAATTAATAAATTAATTAATAGGAAATGTTAAAAATATTCTATTTAAATTTGTTGTGCAAAAAAGTGCTTGTTAACTGACAAACTTTTCGTTTGGTTTGGCCACCTCCTAGTTCCCGTTGGCTTTTCAAAATGTACAATAATTAAGCCAAAACCACCTTTTTCCATGTAATGATGGTTTTTATAGGAGGAACAGCACTACATATTTAGTTCTAATACAAGAGTACTTAAAAATTCGTCCAAATCCCAAAACGATATTTTGTTTGCATTGGTCTATATTTGAACGTAGCACCCATATAAAGTCCATTTCCGAAAATCACTTATGGGTCGATTATGTATAGCAACCAAACTGGAGTTGGGTTGCCGCAACTGACATGCAAGTTGTTATTATGTAAGGGAACTTTCGTGTTTAATCTGTTTTTCGAATTTTCGAGTAGAAAACAAACATTAAAATATAAATAGTTTAACAAAAAAATAACTAACATTTAAAATTTACCACTTAAAATAAAAATCAAAGCAACCCCAAATTCTCGGTTGCCATGTTCGGCAACTGAAGTTAACAGCTGACAGTTGTCATCTGTAATGTGTTTTTGGCAACTGTCAACTCCACTGGGGTTCGGTTGTTATCCGTAATCGACCCATTAAATGTGCATAAATCTTTTATAAAAATCACTATCAAGTTGAAATTCGCTACAAATAATTCATATACATAATATGAAAATTCTTGTACCGAACGATGATCGATGCATATTAATAAAAAGCCCACTTCCGAAAATCAGTTAAAAGCACATAAACCTCTTATAAACATCGCTATAAAGTTAAAAATAAATCTTCATACCGTATTTAATGGTAATCGGTCTATAGTAGGTCATAGCTCCCATATGTGGACTTCCGAAAAACTCAATAACTTACGTAAGTATCAGTTATACATATGTTAAATGTATACAAAACCTATACTATTGGATTTTGTGAAGGTTAATCCACAATTGGCCATAGCTCCCATATAAGATCCACTTTTGAGTATAACTGGGGGGTTACTCTCTATTGCGATGCGAAAGCAAATTCTATGCGTAAGAGTATCAATTTGTACGCTTATCGCATCGAATTTGCTTTCGCATCGCAATAGAGAGTAACCCCCCTGGAATACAAATAAAATTCTTGTAAATATCGTTATTAAGATGAAACTCAACCAAAATAAGCAACAAAGAATAGAAATTACGGCACAATATTTTAGGACGATCGCCATATAATAGGTGATAGCTCCCACATAAGGCATCCAAAAAATAAAATTACTCGTATAAATATCATTATTGTTACAAAATGTAACACAAATTAGTTTCAGGTATGAATAAATCACACTACTGGATGTGTGTATATAAAATTCGGCACAGCCGAATTTAAAATCTTACTTGTTTTAACTAAAATGAAAAATCTTTAAACAACTAGAAACTCAGTGGCTATAAGGAGAAGTAAACAAAAAGGTGCTACAATCAAGAAACTAACATTTTAAATTTGGCATTAGCCACTAAATACCTTTAATTAAAGGTAATCTGGTCCATTTTTGTCTTGTATTATTAATATAGGGCAAAGCTTTCTAAAAGATCGACTTAATGATTTATGAATACATTATAGATAAGTATCAAAAATATATTTTTTGGAAGATAATAAGTTCAAACAACTAAAACATGAAACATTTCTATGGATAACCTAATAACGTACAATAGATCGTTCTTAATCTATTAATATTTTATGTTTTTTTTATAAAATGTTGAAAAGCACTGGCTTTGGTTAAAGTAAAGTGTAACTTGGATTATTGCTTTGCCGGTCGTTATACTATGGCTTAGTAAAGTTTTATGAAGAATTAATCCATTTGTGTTAGTACATACTTCTCTCGATTGCTTTTCTCTTTGATATCTTTTGGAAAAACTTGGTTCGCAATAGAGGAGAAAAAACATATCAAACTAAGTAAAATTTAAAACAGGTTGATACCTGTTGTTCGGTCTCAAAAAAAGTTAGTTACCCTAATTCGATAGAAATTGGATTTCTTTAAAAATTTGTATGAAAACGTTTACGTTTTCTTACGTGCTGTCGTTGATGAAAACCAAATCATATGTCATTACTTGAGAAAGGCAACTAAAGCATTCGGTCGATTTTAAGCTACAGGTCATGAATTATCTGACAGAGTTTACACTAGATACTCAGTTAAAATTTGTGTTAGGTCTTGATTGAACGATAGTCATTTTGAAATACAGAAATAAATATTGCAAATTTTTGTTTATTGGCTGTTTTATTTATTTTTAATAGTAACCTTTTTACGATTTAATAATGGAATGTATGGAGGAGCATGTTAATTGAAAACAACCCAAAGAATACTGTTACGTTTTTACCTTTTAAAAACGGTTAAATTTAAATTGAAATACAATTCCGTTATTGATAATGAATCTTTTTACTGTGTTCTTTAAAATATATTCCATTACAAAATCATTTCAATATCAACTTTAATTGGTACCAACGTATTTGGTGAGTTGTTGTAAATATGTACGTCCCAATATATTTTATTTGTCTTTTATTTTATTTATCTTTTAAAATACGAGTATACTTATGTATTTAAGCTATTAGACCCTAAACAAATATTTAATATAATTTTTGAATAAAACTGAGAAATCTGCCAAAAATATTTAAAATGTTTTAAATTTTTGTCTAATTTTTTGGTGCAGGTTTTAGTGATTTACTTTATTGGGGGTAAATTAATAAAGTGTACCTTATAAAAAATATAAATATTTGTTAATTTATAAAAAAATATACATATTACTAAAATTAAGTTACTAACATATAAACGAAAACAAAGATTTTTAAAGAAGTTTTTTTTTCATTATCTTTGTTTAAATGTAGATTAAAATTTTGCCTTAAAAGCCAAAACTCAAACAAACATTTACATACATAAATAGTTATAAGAAACGTCAATTTTAAAACAAACATTTTATTTTATACAAACAAAAAACAACGCAAAACAAAAAATATGAGCAAAATTAAAGGTTTTTTAAGTTAAAAATTATTTGATTTTTGTTGCCGTAAAGACTGCTTTATACCAACCAATATAAACTACAAGAAATTCAATTTATTTATTAATAAAACAAATAAACAAAACAAACAAAAACTAATTTTAGCAATAAAAAGGCCTTTGAAAAGTTTAAACAAAAAAAATTTAATTGAATTGGAAAGTAGGTTGAACAAAAGATTTATATATGTATACATACATATATAAAATATGAGTGTGACTGTTAAATTTAGTTAAAATAGTATAAAAAATATTGAAAAAGGCGTAAATAAAATAATTTAATAACTAAGAGTTTCCAATAATAAACTGTCTTAAGTCACTAATATCATTTCTGTATTATTTATTAATAAAAAACTACTGTCATTATGAGTACAGAAATTTTTGTAAAGATATTTATTTGTAATTTGTATTTTCAAAACATGTATTGAAATTTAAGCCAATATTAACAGAAAACCCCTAAGGAATACTAATTATTGAATATATTATTTTTAGGATATTTACATTAACAACAACAATATATATATATATGTATGTATATATAGTTTAATATTATTAACTATATATATTTATATAGTATGTAGATTTAACTAAATCAAATGATTTAATTTTAATAATAAGCAAATATAATTAAATAAGATTTTCAAAACAAACAAACAAAATATATATGTATATAGGTATATATGTACATATATAAAAATCAAAACTACAAAAATGAGTTTCTGTTTATTTACAAGCCACTAAAAACCATAAAAATATTAATTTGGGAACAAAAAAAAAAACTATAATTTATTTAATTCAATATTGCAGTTACTAATAGATTCATAAATATATTACACCAAAAACCAAACAGACCAAAAGAAAATCATGAATTTTTTTATTGATTTTACTTAAACAAATTTATTTGAAGTAACAAACCAGTAATAAAACAATATCAGTCGTCTGCAATATAAATTTTGTCCATAGAAGTATTGAAATTTTTGCTATATAAAATGTTTGAAAAACATATACATACATACATACATACATCCATACATACATATATAATTTTAAAAAATTAACGAGTGAATGAATTTTCAAAATATATAATTGAATCGATGACAAATTGCAATAAGTTGAGAACAATATTAAACAAATGTTTAAAGGAGATAATCGCAAAAATCAATACAATATGAAATTCATATTCTTCTAAAAGAATTACAAAAACATGCTGTTGAATTATAAATTTAAAAGTAAAGCATTTAGTAAGTAAGTTAAATTAAAAACAATATGGAAAAAACAAAGTTTCAATTAAGTTGTAATCGTAAGTGCTTTCATTAAAAAAAACACACAAAAAGTGCTTAAGTTTAAAGATATAAATTAAAAATAAAGGACATTTCCTGATACAAAGCAAACAATGTATATTTGTTTTCTTTTTTCAAAAGTTTTATTAAACTAACGGTGAGTATAATTTGACTAGCTAATAGTTGGCAATACAAACATCACTGCGTAGATTCAACTCTTCTAAGTTGCCAGATTGTATATTTAAGTAAATCGATAGATTTTTTAATGTCAACAAGTAATTGATTACTAATAACCAGCTCACATTCATATGTTTGCTGAGATATTTGATATGATATTATTGTTAAGACCATGTTTAGGCAGGATTAGGAACATATTATGAATTTGATTGAAAAACTTGTTGCTTTGAGTCAATTAAATATAAATTAACAAACAGTCTTAGGCATTTTTAATTCAGATAAAGATTATAAATATTGGCACAATATCGTTTTTTTTTTTGAAACGCATAAAATCTAACAATCAGTGGAACTCATACTGACTAAATGAAAATCAAGCATATGTTCTGTAATAATAATTCTATCGCAAATATATGCATTTTACAAAAAATCGTTAAAATTAAACAAATACGCAAAAGCCTATAACTTCTAAACTGAGAGCACTCGAATATATGTATATACCTACTATAAATGATCAAAATGCATATAATATTGAACAAATTAAAAAATCTGCGCTTAGTTAGAGAATTAAGTGCATGCGATATATAAATTTTAATATTTAATTGAATTTAATGTTACAATGAATAAATCTACATTTCAATAAAAAATTATCAACAAAAAATACCAATTACACTATCAAATTCCACAACACTAATCACAAGGTATTATTTATTTTTTTTTTGACAGTCGGATTTTTTAACCATTCTTAAAATTCGGAAATTTTTCACAAAAAAGTGCAGAAATATTATTAAATTGAAAAGTTTATACTTAAAACTCCATTAAATACGAAATCAATAAAAAAAAAACAAAAAATAATATAATAAACACCTAAAAATTACAAAAAAAGCTGGTGAAAAAATTAATAAAGAAGTAAGTAAAAATGAATTGCATCAAAAAGAAAGAAAGAGGTAAGGCAACTGAAAAGAGAGAAAAGTCACACAAAGCAAATAAGAAAAACAAAAAAAAAAAAAAAATGAAAACACTTAAAAACAAACAACAGACCTAGCAATTTAATTAAATTAGCAAAAATAATAATTGACTAACTATTGTGTATCTTAAAAAAAAAACAATATTATTTTGCAAACATTGGTAAAAAATTTCTACCAAAACCTAGAAAAACACATTAAAAGGGTATAAAAACGAAATATACAAAAATAATAAAGCATTTAATTTGCAAGAAATTGGGGACAACTCCCCTTAATACGTAAATATTTTGTATTATACAAAAAAGTTGAAAGGAAAAGAAAAATTGCAGAACATTCTGCATATGAAATTATATGAGCTTTAGGTAAGTGATGCAATTATAAAGTATAAATGTAAAATTTACGTGTATTTGTATTAATTAATTATTGTTAATATATAAAAAAAACTCTGCATGAAACAATATCAAAGTCCAAGTAAATTATCATATAAAGTGGTGTCATTGCGTTGTTTGTGGGCCTGTTTTCTTATTTGCCCACTATATATTATATTTAATTAGTTAACAGGTGTTAATTTAATTTCGTTCCTGTAAAGAACTTTAACATATAAATGCATGATGAATAAAAAAAAATATGTATTCTCAGTTATGAGTTTAATACCACGTCAGTAGAGTTTGTTATTAATCGACGTGGTCCTTGGCTTTAGAAAATTTGTAAATGATTTAAACTAAAGAGCAAAACGTCTAAATAACTGCTCAGTTTTATGTAATTTGATACTAATTTTGAAATTCAAGAATTTATGGCGAAATATTATTTAAGAAATTTTTTTTCGTTTTGTATTTGACCTACAAAGATGATGTGTTGTTAACTACAAGATTATTTAAGAAAAAATATATTTTTTTATAAAACTAGTTTGTAACACTACCTGAAACTGGAGATTTCAATTCAATCAATTTGGTTTCTAAATAATCTAAAACAATTCATCGTCTCACGTTGTGCATTAGATTTAAATACAGTATCACTTTATTCAATAAAAAATGAAAAAATAAAGTTTATTGCAACAGTTAAACACTCGAATTGAAAATCGAATACATATTTATTGATTTCATTCAATAATCGGTCAATTTATCTTTCCCGCCATAAATATTGTACGTTTTCTATCATTATTTGTGTTATTTTCCATATTTTGTCTATATTGTATATATTATATTATCAAAATTTGCTAGGTTTTTTAATAAACCTTATCTAATGATTAACACAAATATATATGTATATAGGTAGTAGGTATATACGTTTTTAAATAATCGTTATCTTAATTGTTTAAGTGTTTAATATAGTTAACGCTCGCATTTTACAATAGTAGAATGAACACTTGCTAAATTGAAACTATAAACAAATGTTGCTTTTACAAAACATGGTGTTCCTATAAAGCATAAACAATAATAATAATTGACAAGCAATTTAAAGGGCAACCATTTTACCACCTCTTCAACTATGACTGGATATTTTTTAAGTATGCCCGCACAAACCTTTGCTACGTCTTAAAAGATATCACGAATTAAGACCGATCAATTGGACCGATTAGCTCATTGAAAAGCTACGATTGTAAATAATAAATTATATAGAAAATTTTATCCCCCCTAATGGTCCTTAGCTTCGGTCAATTGAACAATATTGGGCAATTGTCAACAAAAATTTAAAGCGAATTGAGACTGGTCTATACAATAAAAAATGGTATTGAATGTTAATAAATTTAAAGCGAAATGGTACTCTATTTTTTTACAATAATAAATATGTATTAGCAAATTTGGCATAAAGGCAGGTTAATCGAAATATGCAAAACCTAATGCGATCCATCAAAAACCAAAACACGGATTATTATAAGATCAAAAAAATGTTCGTTTCTTCTTTTAGATTTTATCAAATGTTAATAAATAAGAATCAATTTGTGGTTCAAAATTATTCAATCGCCTTGTTTGTTACATATCACATTTATGCGACCAATTTTATGTGACAAGACTTTATGTTACGAAAATATTATTTGTATGTAATTTAAATTTATATGTTTGTTTAATTGTTTACTATAATTAAACAACCAAGTTTTTTGTAAGGTTTCTTTCTTTTTATCGCTAGTATTTTTCTTTTCGTTTACAGCAGATTGGAAATACATTCTGTAATGTTTGCTAAAATTGGGTGGTAATATGTTAAATTATCGTTTTTTTTTTTATTAGAAATTTGGTTTAATTTTTATTAAGTTATTCATTGTTGTTCAGATTAAGTTGTCATTCTTACTTTTTGTTTGGATTAGGTGTGTTTTGTTCAACTTTCTTCAAATTTGACCATTACTAATTTATATGTTGCGTGCTAGTAGATTTGTGTGTAAATCAAAATATTTTAAAATAGTTTCTACAGGGTTTTTAACTCAGATTTAATCAAAAGCTTGTTTAGATTTTTCCGTTTCAGATTATACCGAATATACGTTTATCATACGTATATACTTGTTTTAGCGTCTTTATATTTCGTCTATATTTAATGCTAAGTCCGTCCACCATAATGTCATTGCACTATGGTGGACTTTATTTAAAAAAAAATAATTTTTTCCAAGATAAAATTTTATTTTTAAATATAATAACTACTTAACCTTAATATTGGTACATTTAAAGTTGAAAAAAGTACACTTTTACAATTTCACTAGTACAATTTGTAATTTTCATTTTTACAATTCCACTAATACATACTTAGTGTAAACATATTACATAGATATATATGTACATCGTTTACATTCTTATTCTCTAATAACGATTTTAAATTTTTGCAATTTTTTATTTTTTTTTATTTCAGTTAAAAATACACTACAAAAATATGTCAACCTATACACCATTAGCAACGGCACCAGAACTGCCAACTACATCTCATAGCACCGCAGAGGGTGAAGCATGGAATGCCGCATTCAGTGACAACAATGAAACAAATAGTACAACAGCAACAAAATCTTCTACACAAGCACCAATAATTAATGATAAAATGATACCAACAGCAACAACAACCACTTCATCAACGGCATATTCATTTTCAGGCAGTGCTTTGGGTAGTGAAGCCATTAATATTAACAAAGAAACTACGGATACAAATAATAGTAGTAATAAAACTGCTGGCGGTGATAAGGAGGATGATAAAAATGAAGATTCTATGTTTGAGTGTAACATATGCTTGGACACAGCTAAAGATGCAGTAGTTAGTATGTGCGGCCATTTATTCTGTTGGCCTTGTTTGCATCAGTGGCTGGAGACTAGGCCAAGTCGCAAATTGTGTCCTGTGTGCAAGGCAGCCATTGGCAAGGATAAAGTTATACCATTATATGGACGTAATAGTACTAAGCAGGAAGATCCCAGGTATGTAGAGCCAATTTTGGGGCAAAAGTAAATTTTGTATGTATTTTTTTTATTAAATTTTAATAGAAATAAAGTACCACCTCGTCCCGCTGGCCAACGTACTGAACCAGAACCACAACAGGGATTTCAAGGATTCAGTTTTGGTGATGGTTTTCATATGTCTTTTGGTATTGGAGCTTTTCCATTTGGTTATTTTGCATCATCTTTGAATTTTGGAGAACCACGTCCAGCTCGTAAGTTTTAGTTTAATATACGTTTTATTTTAACTACAAAAATTACTTTTTTTTAACTTTTAAACAGCTGCTAACCGTGGCACAACTCAGTACGAAGATGAACAGCAACTTTCTAAATTATTTTTATATTTGGCCTTTTTGTGTATTGCCTGGTTATTATTTGCATAGCCAAATCTGTTTTATTAACGAAACAACAAACCAACCAACAAACAAATCAAAAATAACCATTAGTTATTTATAGTTATTAATTAATTAATATGCGAGTATTCTTTCTCTATAGTTTGTTTGTTAGTTAGTTTCTAGTTTTATCTGTGGTTGTTTGTTTCAACAAATCTGTCTGTGTAAACAATTCTAAAATTATTCTCCATTTCTTTCTTTTCGTATTATTATCATTTTTTTGATAATTTTATAATGCAAATAATTTTATTTTATGCAGTTTGAAACATTTTTGTATACGCTCATTAATAATTAAATTAAAAAAATTCCGTTTTATTTTAATTCAATCTTTTGTTTTTATTGAAGCATATTTACATATAATATTCTATTCTATTGAACCATAAGTAATTTGGTGTTTGTTTTATATAATTTTATTGTCTGCTTTCGATTTGCTTTAATTTTT
Organism: Bellardia pandia; assembly: GCA_916048285.2. Taxonomy (NCBI): domain Eukaryota; kingdom Metazoa; phylum Arthropoda; class Insecta; order Diptera; family Calliphoridae; genus Bellardia; species Bellardia pandia. The sequence goes on along the minus strand of OU696532.1, from coordinate 18,519,506 downwards.
CTACTTTTTTTTTAAATAAAATTAAAGAAAAATATACTGGTTGTTTATCCAAATAAGAATATTCAATAAAGACATAATTACAACTAAATACAAAAATTATATTGAGTTTTTATAGGAGTTTCTGAGGTGTAAATATATAATTTATTTATAAATTTGAAAATGTACCAAAACTAAACTATGTTTTAGACCATGACATAGTAAGATAATGTTTGCCTCATATATGATGGGAGTGAAATTAAGGAAACATTCTCTAACTTTATTAAACGAAGCTATAGCCGAAACATATTCTTTTAATTTATTTGAGTTAATTTATTCTCCAAAATATAATTTTTGAAAAATAAAATATTTTCTTTAACAAACAAGTGTTATTTATGTTATTTGCCCTGCTAAACAAATATCGGCATTCACAGGTATGTAAGTATATCAATTTATTATAAAAATTCCAAATTCTAAAAAAATTCTTAAAATTAATACTTTTTCATTACATTATTTATAAAATATTTTGAAAACTGTTTTTATTAGTTGAAAAAATATGTAAATGAAATAACGGTATATTACAAAACACTCAGCGTTGACATTTTAAATACAACCCTGTTGTCTCAACAGCTGATCACATTATAATTAATTCTACTAGTTTTTTGTTTTGTTTACACTCGAAAATGACCATAAAATTATTTTTACCAGAAAATTTATTTTATATTAAAAAAAGTAGTGATATCTATGGTGAAATAAAAATTGGTGAACAGAATTGTATTTCATATTACATTATATGTGCGGTGGACATTAAAAGATCCTTGAGTAAAGATGAGATGGACGATTATGAAAGAGAAGTAAAATTTACTAACGAATTGCGGCATTTAGGTCATATAGTTAGCGCCACAGAGAGTTCCCAACTGCATCATAAAGATGTAGCTTTAGTTTTTGTTTATGATGCCGAAACACCGAATGTATATTTAAATAAATTGACTATTAAGCCTGCACAACGAGATAAAGTCAATGTCTTCCTGTATAATGAAAAATCCATAATGAAATTGCAAGACTTAAATGAAAATCTAAATAAAAAAGCTCAAAATTCATTCTACGACAATAATGAAGATGGTGGAGAACTGGATGCAGAACCTGATATTTGTCCCGATGATGATATGCACATGCTATATCAATTGATACGGGCAAAAGAAAAGTTTAAATTGGAGAGAGATGATGGTGATGTAGATCATACATTTAAACGTGTTGTGGGATATTTATTGACAACTCCATTTCATCTTTTTATGTCGGCATTTGGGATTTACATGACACAAACACCTTTTAAGTTTGCATTCAAGTACACGGTTATGTGTGAATATTATAAGGAATGGCTGCAGTTTAAAAAATCGGGGTAAGCTGTTTATATACATATAAATAAATATGTAATAAAGTTGGCATTTCCGATAATCGAATAAATATGTAACTAATATTTCGTTTCAGAAAACGAAATTATAATATTGCCTTTGATATCATACTGGGCCTATGCATCAATATCTTATTGATATTATACATAGAAAACCCTGGCAACTATATAATAACAGCTTCCAATGTGAGTAATATTATATATGGTTGAGTTATAAATTATAAAACATATACTTTTTACAGTCTGTAGTAACAAATTTCCGTCTACTGTTGCAGTCTTTGCAAGGATCGCCAATAGGATTGAAATTAAATGTACAATTAAATAATTTTTTATTGGATTGTTTTGGTTATCATGTGGAACTATGGGCAACATTTTTGAGTAACTATTGGTAAAAGTGCTTAAATTTACAAAATCAAGTAATATTTTACAAATATTTGCAGTTATAATAGAACCCTGTATTAGGCATTTATTCATACCCATTTTACTACTGGGCTTCACAGGTTTTACATACCAGTTGGCGCTTTTAACAGATTTAATATCAGTAATGGGTTTGCATGCACATTGTTTTAGTATTTATGCTGCTGTGTAAGTATTCACAATGTTATTACTGTAGCATAAATAAAATAAAAAATACATTTGTAATTACAGATTATATAAAGTAGAGATTAAAGGCTTGCAGGTGTTGTGGAAAGTAGTTTTGGGAAAACGTAAAAATGTGTTGAAAAGTTTGTAGCAGTTAAAATACATTCGAATATTTTTTATTATAGTTTGCATACATTTCAGATCGCGTGGAGTCCCATAATTATATGAATCGTCAATTGTATTTGGCTACGGTATTTTTTACCTCTCTGCTATTCCTTTTCCCTACAGTACTCACTTATTTTGTGGTATTTACTTCAGTAAGATAAATATACTTTAAACACCTCTTTAGAATAAAAAGTTAATTATTTAAATTTATATATCTGCTACAGTTACGATTTTGCATTAGCTTAGTTAATTTTATGCTAAAATATATGCGCAGATATATTTTGGAATTTCCTATGGAGATGCTATTACGCTGGTGTATGGGTAATTTCTACGATACTGGTAATTATGATCTGATTTTGTTAAATTTTTATTAATCAATTATATTTATTTTATTTTTTGTTAAGATTCTTTACAATTAGAGTTTGTACATCATACACCTTCGCCTTTACTAAAACCAGAGGCGCAAATACAAATGTGTGTTTTCAAATTATGTGTTCACTCCTCATCGTTAGGTCGGGTCTTTTCATGTCATAGTGGAATCCTGCAAGAGTTAGTAGCCGAAGAAAAAAATTCCATTAAAAGTGTATTCCAAAGAATATTACAGGGAACATTTTAAAAAAACCCAAATAACAATGTTAATGCATTTCTTCAAATTAACTGATATCAAAAAATTCAATAAGTTTTTTTTGCTCAATAAAATTATGTTCATGTGCTAATAAAAAACTATTTTGATATAATTAAAAACATATTTGATATTAAATATACAAGTTAAATATAAAATTTTGACTAAAAGCTTTTAAAATTTTTAATTAAGCAACAAATTTAGTTTTTATTTGTAGTTTAGTTATAAATAAATCCAAATTATGAAGGTTAAACCGAGATGTTGCTCAAAAATTGTTTACTATCAATTAAAAAAATGTGTCCCTAATTTCCCTTAAATAGATTATATATGTATATTATTGCCGGACATTTTACTTACATATTTTGCAAATTAAAAACATTAATAAAAAATAAGCACGCTTGACAACATCACAGTATTTATATAACAAAAAAGAACACTAAATAAACTTTAACTTACTGTTCGCATACAAGTGTTTTGTTTTACAAAAGTTTTTGAAAAACGAAAACTTTTTACTTTTTCGATTATTTTCTACAAGAAACATTTCTGATTTGTTTTCTCTTGAGTTAAGTAAATTTAAACTAAATTTTATATTGATAAATCCTTAGATGAGAAATTATAATTACAAAACAAATTATATTAAAACTATACCCTCGTTCGATTAGCATCACCGCCAAGTTTTTCAACGAGCTAAAAATAAAAGAAAAAAATATGTTGATTTTTTTAATACAAATTGTTTTCCCAACATACCACAATAGATTAAATAAAATACAACCCTACATTGTTTGCAATAAATATACCCCCACCATAATCTATTACAATACTTGACAGTGACATTTTTCATATTTGACAATTCATCGAAAAGGGGGGATAAAGAAAAGTAGAAAATTCGTGTAGAATTTCTGAAATACGGCTGTAACAAGCAACTTTTAAGGAATTTTCAAGTTTTTAAAAGAAAATAACAAAATAAAAAATGTCCGGTTACATTGCCAGAAAAGGTCCCATGGTTTTCTGTAAGTATTTAATGAATTTTAAAGGTTTTGTTAAATTTATTAAACGTAAAACTTGATATATAATTTACTACCCCATGATTACGTAAACAATAGAAGTAACTAATACAACTTTTAATACAAATTACAGCCAGCTTGGGCAAATGGGCTTATAACTTGTCTGGATTCAATCAATACGGTGAGCAAACCAAAAGTTATAATAAAAATAATTTTGCATTTAATTGACGGAGACAAACATAAAAGAGTACTTAACCTCACAATTTGTGTTGCTTTTTGTTACTGTGTAGGTTTGCACCGTGATGATTGCTTGTACGAAAACGAAGATGTTAAGGAAGCAATCCGTCGCCTTCCACGCAATTTGTATGATGAGCGCAACTACCGTATTATACGCGCTTTGCACTTGTCTATGACCAAAACAATTTTGCCCAAAGATCAATGGACCAAATACGAAGAAGATGTGAAATACTTGGAACCATACTTGAAGGAGGTCCAAAAAGAGCGTGAAGAACGTCAAGAATGGAACAACAATCACTGAATCAGCTACATCGGCTGTTGCGTGCAAGATTATTTTGTAATTACTAAACTATTTAAATTCGCCATTAAAAGAAATCCAAATACGATGCTAATAAAAACTTATTTAACAATAAAACTGTTTTAAAAAGCATCAGAACTAAATGAGTTTTGTTTTTTATTTAATACACTAAAAACTCCTGCCCTTGTTCCAGAATCTCAAATTTAACACTTACCTTTTGCATAAATGGTGTGTTGATTAGTGAGCCCAAAATAGGTACTCGGCTTAGGAAACTTATGGCCACTGGGAAGAAACCACTAAACAAGGCAAAGAAACCATAGGATTCTATAATCATGCCTATGATGGGAAATCCTAATAGAACCACAAAAATGCCACCGAAAAATGCTATAGAGCCTTTAATTTTATGACGTTGGAAAAAGAAGCGAAATGTTCGTTCAATGCCGATAACACAACCCAAGCCAGATAAGAATAGAATCTAAAACAAAAAAAGTAATATTACTAACAATATGAAGGAAACTAAATGGCAATGACATCTGAACTCATTTAATATTGAAATTAATGACTAGTTTATGCCAACAACAATACTTACGTTTCCTATGGCTAGTAACCCTTTATCGAATAGAAATAACACACCCAGGAATAGAAAACCTATGCCCATACCGGACAAACCAATACCAATTTCTAAAAATAAACGAACATGATATAAACAATTCATTTTTTCATAAATATTGTAAAATGTTTGCAGATATTGTCGATTTGTTTTTGTGTTTAAATCAAGGAAATCCAACTTACTTTGTATATCTGTCACTTCAATCATATTGAAAAGTGTGTTGATTTATGCAAAAATAGTATAAATTATATTAATTTTATAGAAAAACTGTACAGAAAGTTTACAATTCCACGTAAACGAAAAACAAAAACTTGCTAAATTCTATGTTGTTAAATTAATGTGTAAACAGCTGTAAGTGACGTTATGATCAGCGTTGTCAACTTTGAAATTTCAAAACGCACCAACATGGAGAAAAAAACTCGCCATTTGAAAAAAATCGCACCAAATTTAGATTTTCTTTCTTATTTAATAAAAGTTTATTGAAAAATTTCACATAAAAAATATAATATTAATAACAGTCTTCAACAGTTCAATCAGTGTTTTTATAAAAAATAAAAAACTTAACAAAAAAAAAAACTAAACAAATTAGTTTTTTGTACCAAATGTATTAATTTATTTTTTACCCGGGGTTACACATGCAAGTAACAGTTCGAAAAACTCAATACACTAGCATTTTTTACTAATACACTCAAATTTTTTTACTTGCAGAGCTAGTCGAGTTTTTCGAATAAGTTTACGTATATAATACAGGGTGGCGCAAAAGTAATCCTCCTATCAGAAAATGCTATACATTTTGTGAGGCCCCTAATGTCAGTTCTGCAATATTCCGCGTTCTGGAGCAGTGTAGCGTAACATTGTTTATTAACGTACATATACATATGTACATATTATAACAAATGTACATGTTTTGATTAAATTAAATTCGTTTAGGACAGTTTTTCTACATTATTCAAAACAACTTAATATTTACATAGTTTTAATTTATTTACTTGTAAATATACATATGAGTGAGATTTTAAAATTAAACAATAGCATTGACTATTCTTAATACATATTATTAAAAATATGTGTTTAATCTGGCATGTGATGGAAATCGAAAACAAATGAGTTTTAGAAGCTAATTTTTTCGTAATATTTCTGTATTGCAAAACTTTGATCACATATTGGGCTACTAAAGAGAATCTTAAAACAAAAAATTTAAAAAATTAGATTATAAATGCATTAAAATGTATTTCCAAAACTGATTCATTTTCGATTTCGATTTCCATCACATGCCTGTATAATTTATACAAATACGAATGTAGATAAACTATTAACACTTTTAAAATTACAAACATCTGTTTAAAATTCACGTCTATGATATTTATCCGGATCATAGTAGGAAGTAACCACAACACGTTCACTGAACTTTCGTCCGGTTAAGGCTTGCTGAGCCTTTTGACAGTCGATAACGGAATTGAATTCAACAAATACTTTACCCAAGCCGGGCACATCGACATCAGCTATGGGTCGAGGTATCTCGACACTGCGTACAACTCCATATTTATTGCATTCCTCTTTAATGTCTTCCAAAATTTCTTCATATTCCTCTTCATCACGTAACTCGTCAGCGGTAACCATGTTAAGAAGACACAAAACTTCTGTAGGTGGACCGGTTACTATGACAGTGGATAAGCCAGGAACCTAAGAAGAATAGAAATAGAATAAATAGAATCTTTGATAAAACAATGCATTAGAAATTATAATTAACCTGTATTGTTACAGGTGCTGCAGCTGTTGTATTATTTTGTCCATTCTTAGCACCAACACTGGCTCTTTGTACTATAAGCTTTTTTTCGCCCAATTGCATGCCATTAAGACCAGCAATAGCCTATTAATAAAAAAAATTTGAGTTGAGTTAAATTAAACTTAAATCTTGCAAATTAAACTCACCTGATCTGTAACACCCAAATCGACATATTCACAGAAAGCATAGCCCTTGCTGAGACCCGTTGCTGTATCCTTGACCAAATTAAAAGCTCTTAGTTGGCCAAATGATAGCAAAAGTTCCTTAACCTAATGCAAATTAAAGAACACATTATTAAAAGCCTAGGAAATGTTATGTTTTATCGACAAAACAAAAATGTTTTAAGCCTAATTGTTCATTATCTGTATTGATAACAAAAAGTAAACATTTTTGTTTCATTTGTGTAGTTAGTTGGTTAGTTTAATACTAAACCTCTTGACCTTGAGCTGAAATTTAAAATAGTGTTTTATTTTAAGGAAACTTAACTTGCCTTTTCTTTCGTTTTGGGGTTTTTTTTTTATAGAAATTTCTTTAACTCAATTATAATAATTGTGTATTTTAAAACGTGCTTAATACAAATGTTTTTAAAACACTTTTCATTGTATTTACAATAACGTTTTATATATAGTTAACAACGTAAACAACAATTTCAATTGGGGTAGTTGTCACAGAAGGTTTATGGTTTAAAGGAGCATCGCGACTCAAACAACTAATCTATAATTATACAAGAGTTGGAATAAACGATAAGTATATTTGGTATAAGAAAATTTTATCAATTAGCTGCAAAAGAAAATATCGCTGAAATTAAACAAAATGGCTTAAAACATAATTGCTGAAAAACAAAAATATTTTTGTGTAAACTGTCTAAGTTAAGCTAAATTTACACGATTAAAATTTTCTTCAAAATTGCTCTTCAAAATGCTTCAAACTCGTGTAAACAGCAAAAATTCTTCAAAATTTATTTATTTAATAACTAATAATAACTATTAAATAAATAAATTTTGAAGAATTTTTGCTGTTTACACGAGTTTGAAGCATTTTGAAGAGCAATTTTGAAGAAAATTTCAATCGTGTAAATCTAGCTTTAGAAACTGTAGATTAAGAATATTTTTAAGATTATTTTTTTATACTTTTTAAATAGATATAAGAAGGTTCTCTGTTAAATTAGTTTTATTTTAGTATTTGAGTTTATATGCTAAAGCTTGGCTTCTAATAAGTAGCCAAGCTGAAATAGCTGCAAAATAAATTACAAAAATGTTTTCACTTTGTGGCGAATAAAGAAAGCTGAATTCTTACGAGTGATTATAGAATTTAAGACTTTATAAAGCTTCCAGAAAGGTAAATACTAACAAAAATTAAAATATATACAGATAAAACTTAAGTTATCATTTCAATAAATCTCCAAAACGTGTTCTATTTGTTCCACTTTGTAGGGGAACGTTGATATTTCATTCAGTGGTACTTTTAAATATCTAGGAGTTAAAGAAAATACATTTTTAAGTGTTATAAGACCCATTTTGCTCTACGGCTTTTGAGTTTTGGCGAAAAGCTGCTAAAACACAAGAAATAAGGTTCCAACAAGTGAACGACAATAACAAGGTTCTAAAAATGATCTACAAATTACCACGTACCTGTGAATTCAATGTAAGATACGAACATACTTACATACTACTATCAGATTCTTGCATTTTTAAATAAATGGCGGAATATGAATTGGTAAGAAATATTACATCTGTAAACAACTTAATTCCATATATTAGACAAAGGTTTTTCTTAAATTTCTTCCTCTAATTTCCATGTTAATATGAATTTCGTATTCTATAATTTTAATATCTAAGATATATTATGTTAACAATAATAAAAACAAATTAAGAAACAACATCTGTTTGACCGTGTTTACTTCATCTAGGGATGTCAACAAAAATGTTAAAATATTTTTTAGTTAAAACCATTAATTCGGAAGCCTTATGGACAATTAATAAAATACAACATTCCACTCTATTACAAAGTTACACACAATAATATGGCTGAAATTCTTGGTTGTTTATATTTATAAATGCTAATATTTGCAACGATTTCTAAAAGTATCATTAAAATTATTGATTTTTCTCAAATTCCTCAAAATTTTCTTTTCATGTATGTATAGTGAAATCATCAGTATGTATAAAATTAAACAAAAATTAACCAGACACTTACCTGATCATCATTTAAATAATTCGGTAAACCACCAATAAATATTTTATGTGGAGAATCCGGCACAACAGTTGAAATAGCACTTGGCGAAACTAATAAATAAAGCAATTAAACAAGGAGTTGAAGAAATTTATGAAATTATTTCAAACATACCAACAGCTGGTTTAACAGTTGGAGTATCGTTCATTCCTGGCATCGGTTGATAATCATGAGGTCTACGTATTTTCAAACTTTGACCCTTAAAGTTGACACCATCAAAAGCCATTGCTTGTGTGGTCTCATCAATTGAACGAAACTCCAAGAAAGCGAAATTTTTATCCAGATTTATTTGACATGCTAATACAGGATTGCCAGCTGCCTGTGCTAGACCCACCAAATGCATTTGTTGATTAAAAAAATCCATCATTTCATCCTCAGTCACACCAAAAGGTATATTGCCAACATATAAACGTCTAGCTTGCCGAGTGATGGTAGAGCCTACTACCGGTACCGCAGCTTGTGGTATATCGGGTATAACACTAGCTGGTATTTGACCTGATGCTTGCATGGCTTTATATTGCATAGGAGTTATATGTTCAAAACCGGGTGGTGGTACATCCCAGTACAGCGAGGGTTTGCGACGATATGATTTATGGTAATGTCGTTCTCGCGAACGTTCACGATCTCGCGATTTACCATGACTGCGATGGTGGTGTTCACGTGAGTGGGGAGAACGTGATCGTGTACGGGATCTAGTACGGTGGTGGCGCCTTTCTATAAGTAAACATAAATGTATATATATTTGTTTACGCTCTCCCTTCAATTTAATACCTTTTTAGATATACTACATATGTGCATATGTATGTATGTATAATTAATTTCTCTAAGTACATATTTGTTTCATTGAATATTGCATTAAAATAACTGGAACAAGGTTTTAGTGACTTTGCTAAAATTTTTTTTTTTTTATCAAATTGTGCTTTTAGAGTAAAAGTAATAAAAATTTTTTTGGCGGATAAGCCTATTTTCGAGGGGGCGGCCCCAAAGTAGAAAATATATAAGCCTATATGGGTACTACTGAATTTATAGTATATCAAATTATAAATACCTTTCCAACGATATATATCATAATTATAAAATATGGAGTCGGTGGCTAAATCCGAAAAGCATATTTTTGACCCGATTTTTTTTAATATCTAAAAAATTACAAAAATTGTTATTTTAATTTATTAATTTATGTAAATAGCCATGACAATAAGCTTTACTTTAAGGTATGAGCACTGGCTTCGCATAGTACAATTTCCTGTATTGACGGCCTACGACCGGGCAGACAAATTTTCTCCTCTATGTTATACAGAACATCGGTTTCGCTTGGTACAGATTGTATTATTTATGGTGAAATGTGATAATCTTTCTTTAATATCTTTAGATCTCTTTTACCTACATAGTCATATTTTATACCTTAAATTAAAGCTTAATTTCTTGACTTTAAAATTTTGTAATCTATAGACATATGCATATAGACCTATTTCCCAGATTTTTTTTTAAAAAATATCGGATTAAAAATAATTTTCCGATATATACCTATAGGTGGTCCATATAAATATAATATATATAAATAGACAGTGTTATATATCGTTGGAAAGGGTTTATATAGGAAAGGTCATTCGATATATATAAACGTATAATATAGAAATGTAGTTTTCAAGATATAGCTAAATATATTACAAACTTTGGAAAATAGGCGAGACCGCCAAAATTTTTTTCTTTTATTTTAATCAGAATATGAAACTATATTAGTGATACAATTTTGGAAGTGATTTGAAGTCACTAAAACCGACTTAAGCCAAATAACTTTCATCTGATAAACCAAAACCACAACTTGAGTATAAAAGTATTCTGCTACAGTGTTGTAGTTTTTTTTTAATAAGCTTTTCTATCGATTTGTTTCAATATTTTGAATTTATAAATAAAAAACAAGTATACACATACATATTTTTCTCAGTGTAGTCCTTTATATAAAACTGTATTACCTTCATAACCCATTACTGTGTATGCTACTGTTTTACTAGTGTTTAACTGTAAATAGAATTTTCGTACTTTTAACGTAATGTTCCACTATTATTCAATAATTAAAGAAAACTAGACACTTGTGTTTATATGTTCTATATAATTTAGTGATTTTTATGTAATTTTTTCACTAATTTTTCTTAATTTCAAAAATGTTATACACCTATCTTCTTGTTTTTCTGCAAAAATATAACAACAAATATGGCTGCCAAAGTTGACAACTTATTTTGTAATAGATCAACTAATATTATTTGTTTCTGAATCACCCAGTAGTATTTTGAATTATTTTGAACCGCTTAATTGGTTTTAAAGTAGCTACGTTACCCTTACTTTATGTAGAGTTGTAACATATGGGTACTTGATACTACCGAATACATTTTACAGTTACATATTTAAAACAATATACATTCTGAACATTACATGATAATCGTACAAATAAAATGTTCATAAGAAATTATAGTTTTTATCTAATGGTTTTATTTTAATATGTAATATTTCTTAAAAAAATAATGTCAACATAATAATAATATTGGTTTTGGTAATTGTCGGTTTTAAAACCAATATTTAAAACGTGATAAGTGCTTATAAATAAAATAAAATGATATCAGCAGTTGTAGCATTTTTGTTATTGGAGACAATGGCCGTTTTGAAGATGTAGATGCAGCTTCTATATCTTCGTTGAGACCAACTGCTACGCCGCAAACACCTTCCATAAACTGCGTTGTTGTCATTTGATGCTTTGCAAACGGTCCACCGGCAGTTGCCCTAGACTCTGACTTATTTTGAGCTAGTTTTTTTTACCTCGCTCTTCCACTCAGTCCATTTCTGTACGAATAAATAAACATTTCATATAACAATACAATTTGTTCTGGTGAAAAAATTTTGTTTACCTTTTCCTACCCGTTCACGTCAAATTGTGGTGGCCCGGCACTATGCAGTGAATCAGCCAGTTCTTCCCACAGGGATATTTTTTTAAAAGGTCAATGCAAACATATTTCTTTTTATAAAGCAAATATTAAATTAATTTACTTACATTTCTAAAAAAATATCCCGATGCAAAAAAATAAAAACTAAAAAAGCTGCAAAAAAATAATAAATCGCGTAAATATAAATAATACTTTTCACGTTATATATAAATAGCCTTTCTGATTTGGTTACCTCATCCTTATGTAAGACCTTTATTTTTGCTGATGATGTTTTCTTACTTTTCAATAGCCAAATTGACTTTAGTGATGTTTTACAGAGCAATATCGATTTTTGTTTGGATAGAGTATGTGAGTGGACTTCTTTCAATTCATTATCTATTAACCCTGCAAAGTCTAAAGCGATTATGTTTGGTCCAACCAGTCGTTTCTTTCCCGACGTTCAAATAGCCTTAGTTGATCGTATTAAGTGTCTAGGTATACTTTTGGATAGCAAATTCTCTTTTGATCCCCACATAGATATGGTTTATGGAAAAATTGGTGGTACATTACGTAAAATTTATTCTACTAATTTATATTTACCATTGCGAATCTATATATATAAAATTCAATGTATGTATGTATGTATGTATGTAACGTATAGACTCCAAAACGGCTGAGCCGATTTTGATGAAATTTTCACAGCATGTTACTGTGACTCTGGAAGGAATAATAGGGTACTTTTTTTTACCACGCCCACTTTTACGTCCACTTTTTTAAAATATTGTAATTGGAGACCAAACCTCTGGACCGATATTTTTGAAATTTTCACTGCATTTAACTGGGACTCTGGTATGATTAATAGGGTACTTTTTTTGACCACGCCCATTTTTACGCCCACTTTTTAAAAATTATGTAATTGCTTCCATATAGTTTTTAACAGATTTACTTCAAATTGTATACACATTATATACTCCAGGCGAGGTAAAAATAAAGATTTCTTAAGCCACGCCCCTTTCACGCCTCTTTTCACGCCAAATTTTTGAAAGTTTTATACTTTTTGTTCTCTATACAAATTTGTTCATTCCAACGTATTTTTTTTATTTGGTAGTATATTGCTCTTAATACTGTTAGCGTCGCCATATAACTATGAACCACGCCTACTTCATCGCCCCCTTTTTTTAATTCAGATACTTACTTATACCACTAACAATGTTTGCTATACAAAATACTTTTTTTGTAATATGTATTTACCTAAAGTTTTATATACTTTTTAACTACATATATTTTTTTATTACCAAATCCCCATTTTTCGCCCCATTTCACCTTAAATTATATTGCTTTTAATCTATATATATATAAATGAATGTGTGTCTGTATGTTTGTGCTTAATAGGAGGCCAAACCCTTGGACCAATCTGCCTGAAATTTGTACAGCATGTTACTGTGACTCTGGAAGGAATAATAGGCTATATGAAGTTTTGAATGTACAGACGGGGGTGGCACCGCCCATATAACCCACAAATTTAACCCGCCATATTTTGGGCATTTTTTGACGTACGTCGGTGATATTTGGTACATATGGTATTGGGGCATAATTAGCAATTCGTACCAGGAGAAAAGTGAGTGGGACCACGCCCCTTTTTAGAAAAATTAAACATCGTAATATAGTCTTAACTACTGGACCGATCGTCATTAAATTTTCACAACAGAATATTCTTACGAAATAATAAATTCTTGGCTATGTAAGTGGACAAAGGGGCATGGTCTCGCCTAAAGCATTGCAATAAATACATTAAAATTAAATAAATTAATGTTTGTAAATATATAAATACGTTTTATTTTATGACGAGGGGGGGGGGGGGGTAGCAAAGCACACCGGGTTTAGCTAGTTAGGTATAATTTCGCTCACGCTTTAATGTTTTCACAAATCTTATATGGTCTTGAGGTTTACTCTGGTACTGGCTCTATTCGATTGAGAAGGATTTTTCGTATTTTTAACTTAATAGTGCGTTTTGTTTATAATGTTAGACGCTATGAACATATTACGAACTTTGCTATTCGTTTTCTTGGATGTACTTTTAATAACTTTATTAAATGTCGCAATTTGCTTTTGTTTTAAAAATTATAAAAAATGCCAAACCTCCTCGGTTATGCAGAACTTTTGTTTTTACGCGATCTACTAGAAATCCCCAAATAAATTTACCAAGAATCTCAACATCTTTTTTTGAAAAATCTTTTATTGTGCGGATAGCAAGACTCTGGAACTTTTTGCCTATTACCTTACGTATTTTTTCTTGTTCTTTTCAATACTCATGTATAGCTACTGATGGACAATAGTATAATTATATATTTATTAATATATATTTTTTAATGTGGCTGAGGAGCCTTAATCTAAGTGATAAATTCTTTTGTTTTTATTGAATTTGTGAATTGTAAATAGTTATAAGAATCAGGTATTATTTACTTGTAATATTGTTATTTTGGCCTATAAGGCTTGATATTACATAAATGAATAAATAAATAAATAAAATAAATATGAAAACTGACATCTCTTAGCTGCTTGGTTTATTTCCAATAAAAAACCGATAACATTGGTTTCTTTGACACCTAAAACCGACATTAATTCTAGTTCGAACATAAAACCAATAGCATTGGTTTCTATGACACCAAAGCATTTTTTCTTGTCGGTTTTAAAACCAATTCTGGCAATATTGGTTTCTATGACATCCCTGAATATGAGTTTTTGGCATTGAGTATCCATAATAATATACAGTATTTGAGTACTGAGCAATCAAATACTTAATACTATTACAACTCTAACTTCAAGCGGCGCTAAATCTTGTTAAAACTAAGAAATTTTCGTTGCAAACTCATAAATTTTTGCTCATTTAATTAAAAAAAAAGTTTAGCAGAAATATAAATCTGTTTTAAATTTTATCTACATATATAATAAGTTACATAAATATTAAAGAAATGGGTTCTGATGGTAAGCATTTTCAATTGTGAAATAAAAATGTATCGCGGAAAAAATTGTGTACACTCACGCACATTAAATGCATCACCACCACGCTACGCTTTATTAATTAATAATAAAAAAATAATAAATATTAATAATTTCTATTATTTTCAGATCGTGATAGACGTCGCCACAGATCCCGTTCACGTTCGCCCCGAGATAGACGCCGTTCCCGTTCACGTGAGCGTCGTGGGCGTGATGTTCCTGGTGTTGATTTTAGAGGATCCGGAGCTCGCATCAAAGGTACCAGACGTCGTAAGCCATCTCTTTATTGGGATGTGCCTCCACCAGGTTTTGAACATATAACCCCGCTGCAGTATAAAGCTATGCAAGCATCTGGTCAAATACCGGCCAATACTGTACCAGATATTCCACAAGCAGCTGTACCAGTAGTTGGTTCCACAATTACCCGCCAGGCCAGACGCTTGTATGTGGGCAATATACCGTTTGGCGTGACCGAAGACGAAATGATGGAGTTCTTTAATCAGCAAATGCATTTGACCGGTCTAGCACAAGCGGCTGGCAATCCAGTGCTTGCTTGTCAAATTAATTTGGACAAAAATTTTGCTTTTCTCGAGTTTCGTTCAACCGATGAAACAACACAGGCCATGGCATTTGATGGCATCAACTTTAAGGGCCAAAGTTTGAAAATACGAAGACCGCATGATTATCAGCCCATGCCTGGAGTGGTGGATACCTCGCCCATACCACAACCAGTTAGTGAGTGTAAAATTATAATGTTAATAATGAAGAATATGTCTAAATAACTATAAATTCTGTTTATTTTTAATAGCTAATGGTGTCATTTCCACTGTGGTACCAGATTCCCCACATAAAATATTTATAGGTGGCCTACCTAATTATCTTAACGAGGAACAGGTATTTATTATAATTAAAAATAAGTTTATTAATATTTTTCTTATTTATGAACTCTAAAATAACTTTTGATTTTACAATTAAGAGTATTATCTAAAAGT
Source organism: Bellardia pandia (assembly GCA_916048285.2). Lineage (NCBI taxonomy): Eukaryota > Metazoa > Arthropoda > Insecta > Diptera > Calliphoridae > Bellardia > Bellardia pandia. The sequence goes on along the minus strand of OU696532.1, from coordinate 18,503,676 downwards.
TGTAGAGTTCGTTCGAATCTTTGCTCTCGGTTTCAAACAAAAAAATCGGTTTCGCTTAGTATTTAGAATTCAGTCAAAATTTGGAATTCTTCTGTTCAAGATGAAAACAAGATGAATTCGAACAAAAATGTAACATTTAAACCTGGTACATACTCCATCTTCGGTTTAAACTTCCGCTATCGGTCGGACTCCACTAATTGTGATTGTGATAAGTAAAACTATTCTTGAAATCAGATGTATGTTTGCTTTACATAACCTTTTATTTTCGAACCCCATCATATTTTAAAACCAAATTTCCAAAAAGATATTTGTAATGCAAATATAGAAATTTTATTTAATTTTTATTATTTCTGTTGTAGTATTAGCGATATGGACTACATATTTGTAATTGCAAATAATTATAAAATTTAACTAGTAAAGGTATTGATGTCACTATTTTTACCATTTACACAAACATACATAACAAACCCCACTGTTACTCTCTATTGCGATGCGAAAGCAAATTCGATGCGATAAGCATACAAATTGATACTCTTACGCATCGAATAGAGAGTAACCCCGCAGAATTTTGCAATTTGCTTAATAAAATTAGTGATTTGAACATCTTAATTAAAAGGCTTGATATTACATAAATGAATAAATAAATAAATAAAAAAAATAAATAAATAATTAAAAAGTTTTATAGTTAATTATAAAAAAGTATAGTTTTGACAATATAGAATACACCAGCAATTGGAAAAGCTCTACTATTCGGAACACCTTCAAGAAATTTTAGCAATAATTTTAAGAAAGTATATAGAGTTTATACTCTCATATTATTGGCGACTTTTACGAAATTTATTAAAAACAACTGACAGGTATCCCTCGATTTACGCGGTACTTTATTTGTGCGGTTTTGATATATCGGGATTTAATAATAGTTACCGTGACCGTTTTTATGTATAACGCGCTTTTTTACGCGTTTTTAGTATAACGCGATTTAAAAATAGTGGCAACCCTCAAATTGCGTGCATTTCACCATTATTTAGAACATTTAGAACAAAATTTTTAATTTTTTTTTTTCAAATATTATTTTTACAAATAATATTTTGTTATATCTACTGAAAACTCCAAATAAAATAAATTTAATTTAGATAACATATATTATACTAATAAGCATTTTTTAATACGGATTTTCGGTCCCAAATTTAAATTTTGTATATAGCTAGTGTTTCAATTTGCGCGGTTTATTATATTTCTGGTCCTAAAACAGAATTTTGTATTGATAAATATCTTTATTTACGCGGTTTTGAATTACGCGATTTTTATTTGGTCCCAACGTACCGCGTAAATCGAGGGATACCTGTATATGTATCTATTTACTATTTAAAAAAGCAATCCATTTTTTAGCATTTGTTTCAGCAATTTCAGCTATTTGTTAATGTTCGGTATGATGTTAAATATATTTGTTGCTGCTTTTGTGTTGGGAAGTTATTCCAAGAATGGTTATAAATCTTATGACTAGAGCTAAACTATTTTAGCCAGTTTTTATTTTTACTACAATTTTCAGATATTTCTTCTATTGCATTTTTTCTAGCAAAGTTTTAAATGAGGTTCCACTAATTTAAACTATATATACAGTGGTGGACAGAATGTTAGCACACTTGGTATCTGTTGTCAATTAAAGCAAATATTTTCTGTTGTTCGTTATTTTCGCCTTAAGATTACGCAACTCAACTTTTTGTTTTTTGCATTCCAGTGGGTTTCTCTACCCAAAAAAATCTGGAACAGTAATTTAGTACTGAATAAATATTTTATTATAAGATAGACAAATCAAGAAATTTCATTTAAATTTTAATTTAGTATTATATCCTTTGTTTTTAATAACAGCTGCATATCTCCTGGGAATACCCTCTATCAGAACCATACAGCACTCTTTTTGAACTGCGTACCAGTCCAATTCTTGGATCTTACTGCCGTTATATGTTGCTCGTCAATAGGTTCTCAATTGGGTTCAAATCTCGAGATCGGGCTTGCCATTTCAAGACATCACAGTGCGAGTGAATGCGTTTTGAATCATTCAGCCTTATTATGAGTGTCGTTTTCTTTTTACGACAACGACGTAATATAGATTAAAGAAACAAATTTAATTTTATCTTTAATCTATTACGAAAGAGAGAGTCGTTATCGTAAAAAGAAAACGACACTCATAATAAGGCTGATTGTTGTGCATTTAACGTCACCTAAGTGGCATATTGTCCTCGGAATGGATAATCATACAGGTCATTTCGTACATTGACCTTATCTTACATTCTAACAACCGTGCTTTTTGGTCTTATGTTTATGGACTGTATATTCAATTTTTACACATAAGGCTTCTGCTGAACAATTTATGCAGAAAAGTTTTTTCATTGGTTTTTCTTTTTAGATTTAGAAAAGACGTCAATACCGTTGAAATTTTAATGAAGGATCTATTTGAATTGCGTAAGAGCTCTTAAATGGGACTGCCACTGAGGCTTTGTAAATTAAAGAGTCCTCTTTATAGGTTTTTTTTTGCAACGTCTTGAAGCCTGTGGAACACATTTATATGTCCAATAGGTTCGAATATGGTCTAATGCGTAGTAGGCCATCTACCTTTAGCAAATTAAAATACTTGCAATGACAATGGCGCTCCCTTTAGAGTTCATATTGTGAATAATCTTACACTGTTCGTCAGTGCTCCACTTTGTTTTAGCCATGTTCTAAATAGAATTTTATGACCCTCAATATTTTGTGTTATAAAATATCAGAATTTATTAATTCCTAAAAACTTACCGCGAACACCTAACAGAATATATAAATTTACTTTAACGTTCTAAATTATTGTCCAGCTTAATTGCTTATTAATTGCAATTAACCAAAAACAGAGTATTAAGAATGTAATTAAAAAAAACCATGGGTACATCAATGAACAAAAATTGCAGTTAATTTAAATACTTTTAAAATCAGCATATTTGAAATGTGCTAACCTCATGTCCACCACTGTATATACATAATATTGGTATATATTTTGTTTCTACAGGTTATACAAAAATACACAGTGTAACAAAGAATATATTTCACAAAAAGGCTAAAGTAGAAATTTTATTTAATTTTACATGACTAATTGGGAAGCTTTTGTTTAGAATCTAAAGAGTTGTTTAAAAAAATCTAATTAGAAAGCCTTTTTTGTATTATTTTTAATCCGTATAAGCTTTTTTGAGAGAGCTTTTTGTCATTCCTTTTGTAACACATTCCGTTTGAAAAAGTTTAAATATTTTGGATTCTTATAAAATTCTAGGACGATCTAGCTGTCCGTCTGTTTAAGTCACGAAAAAGCCTCGAGGGAAGGACTTTGGCGAAAGAAATTCCAAATAATCTTTGTTATTCAGGTCTGTTTGGGTTTGACAATAGACAAAATCGGTCAAGTAGAACCAGAATTGTAGCACAAAATGTTTTGATATTTTTTTTAAATATTGCAGATAATGAAATTAAATTTTTCACACATTATTATTAAGGGGCAAACTCGAAAACCTCTTTCTTTACGTGAAATCAAGAAATCTGTGTAAGAAATTGAAATTTTAGAAAAAAATCTTAATCTTTAACTATTAATGCCACATTTGTGCCAATTATTATTTGTTACACTGTATATTGAATATCCCCTTTTTTAGCCCACTTTAATAAATGTCTACAGAAATATAAACTACTGCTTTTATTTGTTATATTTGTATATGGATTATAAAATGTCTGTTTCAGGAATTTATTGGACTCAAGTACCTGATATTGTGGAAATTTAAATGGTGGTGGCGGGTGAACCAAAAACACAGAACTACCCGCCACATCAATTTCTTTCTAGGAATATTATTAACTACATATTTAGCTTTTAACAATTTTTAGCTATTTTATTTTAAATTTCCAGTAACTCCCGTCGTGGTCTTTACACCACTGTGATGGCATAATATTATGTATTTTGTTTTTAAAATTAATTTTTTACAGCAAGAACTTTAGCCTGGACTTTGTTTCTTCTTCTTCCAAATAAAAAAGTATGGAAATTGTTTTCTATTTTTGTTTGTAAATATGAAACAATAAATATTTTGCAGATTTTCAATTTTTATTTTAGGTTATTTACAGTAATAACAAAGATATTTTGCTATTGAATTGTTTTATTAATCGTTTACCTTGTGTTCTTGTAGCTTAGGTGGTGTTGTTGTGCTGTAATATTCAAATTGTAAAAACAAAATAGAAAAAGCTAAATTGTCTCCTCATTGAGTCCTTATGTACGCACTACACGTCAGCCAAAGCATCCAACCAAAAAGCAGATTTAAAAAGACACTGCATAAACACTTTTGAATAATTTCAACCTAAACAAAGGCAAGTTTCTTTATCTTGATTTACAGCAATCCATATATACATAAAACTTTTTCCCGGAAAATTTAGCTCTAGCTCTTTCAAAGGTAAAAGCAAAAAAGAGAAAAAATATACAAATTATGCCTTTAACAAACTTACACACAATATTACTGCTACTACATGCATAAAAAAATATTTACGAAAACCAAACGGGTTTGATTTTTGTTTTTAGGTTGTCATTAGAGAATTTTGCTGACAGCGCGGTGTTTATCTTGTGAAAAACATTACTTTTGTTAAAAATATAATTTTCTTTTAACAAAAACCATTAATATTTTAAAATATTAATGTCTTTGGCTTTTCTTTGTTAATTTAATAGGTTAAGGAGTTGCTTTTGTCGTTTGGCGCTTTAAGAGCCTTCAATCTGGTTAAAGATACTGGCACTGGTTTGAGCAAAGGTTATGCTTTCACTGAGTATGTGGATCATAGCATAACAGACCAGGTGAGTTATATTAAAACAACAACATAATATTAAAGCTTAAGTTATTATATTTATTAAATTGCTCGTAGGCTATTGCTGGCTTAAATGGCATGCAATTGGGTGATAAGAAACTGATTGTACAGCGTGCCAGTGTGGGAGCTAAAAACGCCCAAAATAATCCAGCGGCAGCAGCTCCTGTTACAATACAAGTGCCTGGTCTACCGATGTTGGGCATTTCTGGTCCTCCTACTGAAGTTCTGTGTCTTCTCAATATGGTTACACCCGACGAACTGCGCGATGAAGACGAATACGAAGATATTTTGGAAGATATCAAGGAAGAATGTAATAAATATGGTGTCGTGCGCAGTGTTGAGATACCACGTCCCATTGAAGGAGTCGATGTTCCCGGCTGTGGTAAGGTCTTTGTGGAATTTAACTCGGTTATAGATTGTCAAAAGGCCCAGCAGGCATTAACTGGTCGCAAATTCAGTGATCGTGTTGTGGTCACCTCATACTTTGATCCCGACAAGTATCATCGTCGCGAATTTTAAGTTATTAATTTTTCTTTTCTAGTTTCAAATACATATAATTTAAACAACAACAAATACAATACAATTCAAAATAATATATAGTAACCATTTCTTCATATGTGTATTCGACTATATATGACTATATATGTATGAAGTATATGTTTGTATTTAGTTGTAAACAAAATATTACAATATTTTCTTGCTACCCTGCACTATACGTTATGATGTGCAGTGTATTATTTTATTAATATGTATAATAATATTCCATATACTACTATATGCATTCAAATTATTCAAAATGTATTTTCATGATTTTAATCTGAAACATTTTTCTTGTGTAATTAAGGTAAAATTTACACAAGAGGAAAATTATAATTGCATATTAAACAAAGTTCAATAAAGCAACAGGCATAATGCAAATTCTTAATACATATGTATAAATATATTAAATGTGTTTTTTTTTAAATTAGTTTTATTCGGAATTGTGTATAATTTTATACCATTAAAATCAGCTTTATTATTGTCCTTTTATAAATACAATAATGTAAACTATATAAGTATTTAAAAAAAATAATTTCGAGATTTTTCTATTCAACATTAGGCAAATCGATCAATAAGTAAGTAAGTAAATATTTTTTATTGAGAATTCTTTCTTTTCCTTTTCTTACATAATATGACATACAAATCGACAGTATAACAATACAATTCTTAGAACTACTTATATAGTATATGTCTTGTTCTAATACACATTATACATTTGTTCAGTTAAGTAGATGAACAATGCTTGCTCCCGGCATTTACAATGACGAACAGAGCGAAAGTCTGTTAAACAATTAAATAACATAAACAAGTAAAGTATAGTCGGCCAAGCCCGACCATATAATACCCTACACCCAGTATATTTATAAACAGGGGGGTTACTCCGTATTTCGATTCGAAAAGTAAATCATTCGAAAAGTAAATCATTCGAATTTGTATACTTTTTACATTGTATTTCGAAAGCTTTTGCTTTCGAATCGAAATACGGAGTAACCCCCCAGTTTTTCAGAAATGGCCGTTATATGGGAGATATACGCCCATGTTCTGAAAAACGCAAAACACTTAAAATTGGCGTTTTCAAATCGAAAAAGAGGTGTTCTGACAAACGAAAACGCTAGAATTTTGGCGATTTCAAACCGCTAGTGTATACTGAAGCGATCTGGCTTATTTTATTAAAACTGCACTTTTAACACAAAATGAAATGACGCACAATTTAAATTTAATATGTTTTCTTTTTATTTAAGCTAAAGCTTGTAACATTTTCCCACGATTTTAATTAAAAATATGCAATTTAAAAAATTTCTTTGGGTTTGTCAATTGTCTGTTTCAATTGTTTATTTTTAAACTAACGATTTGTGCAAATAGCTGATCAACTTGATCATCGAAAAGTAATGTAATGCATTTTTATTTGAAATTTATTTATTTGTTTACGTTATTTTATGACAAAACATCTGTTTTTATTGTTCGAACATAGCTTTGAAAAATGGCAAAACGCTAGCAAATCGTTGCGATTTCAGAACAGGTCAAAATGCGTTTTGCGTTTTTAAAACTATGCGATATGCTGCGTTTTTCAGAACATAGGCGATAACCTATTGTGAACCGAACATCCAAAAATTTAGTGTCATGATGTCTGTGAATATAAGTATTATATGTGTTAAACTTTATCTCGATATAAATACGTTTAAAAGATTTATGGAAGTTAAAGTGAATTACGAAGAGGGTCTTATATGGGAGTTTTGACTATTTATGAACTGACTATTATAAAATTAGGTGTCATCCTATTTGTACATAAGAAACTCATTTTTGTTAAATTTTATTCGGATAACAACATTTTTAAGAGATTTATGGTCCTTAAAGTGATTTCGGAAAGTGGGCCTTATATGGGAGCTACGACTAGTTATGGGCCGATCATCATAAAATTCTACCATATTATATGTACATATATATACAAAACATATTTGTGTTAAATATTATTTGGATACCAACATTTTTAAAAGAGTTATGCTCTTTTAAGTGATTTTCGGAAGTGGGCCTTATGTGGGAGCTACAACTAATTATGGACTGATCTGATGTGATTTAGCTTCATTTATTACTCATTTAGGGTGAAATTTGTTTGCATACTTGCATAATGGAAAGATTTATGATTGGTCAACCCCAATTTCAGGAAGACATTTGTATGGGGGCCAGGTGAAATAATGGACCGATTTCCACCAGTTTCAATCCCATCCATCCTTGGGCAGAAAAAATATCACATACCAAATTTTATCGAAATATCTTCAAAATTGCGTCCTGTACTCTGCGCACAAGCTTTACATGGACAGCCAGCCAGACGGACGGATGGACATCGTTAAATCGACTCAGAAAGTGATTCTGAGGCGATAGGTATACTTTAAGGTGGCTGTTGGACCAATATTTATGGGCGTTACAAACATCAGCACAATACCCTCCCCACTATTATGGTGTAGGGTATAACGGCTTAAGTCGGTTTTAGTTACTTTTTTCAAATCTTATACAATCAGCATTGAAACCATTCATACCAATCGTTAACCATTCGTACCAATCGTTAAGTATTCGTTGCTTTTGCGAGCATACGTTTACATTTGTACAAGACATGCAAAGCAAGCATCATTTTTCGTTACACTCCGTTTTGTGAATAATGACATGTATTGCTTTACGGAATTGATTTATGTTGTCAACATGAGGTTCGTTTTTTGTGATTGTATTCAAAATCTAAAATTAACCAATCAATCCGTTCTCTGTTCTGTATACCATAGAGGAGAAAATCCTTCCGTCCGGCCGTAGGCCACCAATACAGAGAATCTGTACTATGCGAGGCCGGTGTTCTGTATACCATGGAGGAGACAGTCCTGAATGCGAAGCCGGTATTCTGTATACCATATAGGAAAAAATCCTATCCTGCATACAAAATTTTGAAAAAATGTGTTTCTTTAATTTTTCAGATCTTATAATTCTATGATTATAGTACCTAAATTAAAGCTTAATGTCTTGGCTATTTATATTAATAAACTAAAATAAAATAATGATAGACATTTTTTTTTAATTTTTTTAAATATTAAAAAAAAAATTCGGGTCAAAAATATTCTTTTCGGATTTAACCCATATTCGGTCCATATTTTATAATCATGATATATATCGATGGAGAGGTATTTTTAATACCTTTTATTTAATGTATTACAAATTATCAGACACTCAGCAGTATTTTCCACTTAACGGGCCCGCCCCCTCGAAAATAGCGTGACCGCCAACAATTTTTTTTGCTGGCATCTCCTTTAAAAGCCCTATTTGATGATTTTTTTTTTTACCAATACATCTTCTCAATAATTTCCGCTCAAAGATTTCCAATTCCTTAGCCACTACTGGAGAAATAGAGAACCAGATGGGGAAAGCATATACGAGAACAGATCTGATAGCTACTTTGTATAAAATCAGATTCGTGTTCTGATGAAGATATTTACTGTTCATCAAACTAGCAAACATACCGACAATACGCTTCGCCTTTGACAGTATAAATCGGCCATGTTTGTTGAATTTCATTAGCTTATCAATATTTACCGCAAGATATTTGATGCTAGATTTAAAAGGAATATCAACGCCGTCAAGAGAGAGCTGCAGCAGCCTGCTCTGTGGGACCACGAATCTAGCAAATTTGCCACAAGCATTTCTTAAGCATATTGTCTCTGATTTTGACGCTTTTATCTTAATACCCCATTTTCTGTAGAAGTTGTTTATAATGCCAAGTTGGTATGCTGCTGTACTAAGGGCCTGGATTGAAGATTCGTGATGGGAATATATGTATTAAGCTTATAGGATTGCCTTTAAATCATCTGTTAAGTGTGGGACGTCATGAAGAAAGAGATTGGCTGAATTTCAGTTTATGGGGGACACCCCTAGAGAAAAAATCTAAATATGCCATCCCCTTCAGAATGTTCCCAGGAGTACGAAAATCATAATGAAAAAGGGGGCTCACGCCCCCTATGGGCGTGGCAGTCGAAAAACGACCCGGCCCACCTACGTAGACAATATGGGTATCAAATGAAAGCTAATGTCTTCACGATTCCAAAAATAGCCATAGTTGCCAGATCGGGCTTTTTTTGCAGCCGATACGGCCATTTATGTTAAATAGGGGCGCGGGTGAAAAACGACCCATGCCACCTACTTAGGCAATATTGGTATCAAATGAAAGGAAATGTCTTCACGATTCCAAAAATACCCGTAGTTGCCAGATCGTCTAGAATTTGAGGAAGATATGTTAATTTTTATAAAATGGGGGAAGGACTTTTTTTGTTTATTTCTTTTTAGCTCGGCCAGAGGCCGAGCACTCGAGGTCCCCGCCGTCTAGAATTAAGACATACTGGAGTTAAAAACCCCTAAGCCCGGCCGTAGGCCGGTCACGCAGAAAAACTTTACTAAGCGAAGCCAGTATAACAAATTTTCATTAATCAATCAGAAGCTTTCAAGAGTTTTCCTCGTTTCTTAATTTTGTACTTATCCTCATTTATGATTTGACTCTTGACACGAGAACATCACTAAATATGGATTGCGTTACTGCCTTTGACATTCACGACTGGGGTCGTGAATTGGACGATACGGCTATTTTTGGAATCGTGAAGACATTAGCTTTCATTTGATACCCATATTGTCTACGTAGGTGCGCCGGGTCGTTTTTCGACTGCCACGCCCATAGGGGGCGTGAGCCCCCTTATTCATTATGATTTTCGCACTCCTGGGGTCATTTAAGGGGGCGTGGCATTTTTTTTTTTTCCCAGGGGTGTCCCCCATAAACTGAAATTTTGCCGAATTTTCATTGAATTGGACATAAATTGGAAGAAATAACTTTGAAATATTTTAACCAGGAAGGGATCAATTCCAAGATTACCATTTTAAAAAGAATTCCTTTATGCCAAGCGGAATCAAACGCTTTCTCAATGTCCAATGATATGACAACAGTTCAGGTTTTCTCCCTCAGATTTTTCGTAATATTTTCAGAAACTGCGGTTTTGTTGTTTTTCAATTCAATTTTCTCCGAATTAAAATCATACTGTATGAATCAATTTCCATGTCACGGCGGAAGTGGTCCCAATTGGTATTTTTGTACGATATCATAAGTCTAGGGGTTTGTAGAATGAGCTCGAAGGATTCCATTTTCAGTTCCAGTTTGACTGAAAAGTGATCTGAAAACGTAGAGAGTGTAGAGATTTTATAATTCGGATTCCTTAAGTTAATAACACTCGGACTTATAAGAAAGTGGTCGATAAAAGAGGCACCATTTGGGTACGACGCACAGTGCTTTGATCCCATATAAGGAAGGCACAAAAATAGAAGGAGTTATCGTATATGAATACAAATTGGCATGCTGGTTTTATTTGTCAAAATTAGAAAAAAAAACAAATTTTTCAAAAAGTTGGTGCAAGGACACTCATACCTCCCATACATCCTGACCTTGAATTTTGAATTCGGCTTTTAACGACTTAGAAACTTGTTATAATTCTAGATATAACGTAATAACAATTTCTGTTAAATTTTGTTTAAATTGCTGCAAGGACTCGTTTTGCTGTCATATATCCTTTTTCTTAAAAGCGCAAAATACGCTCTGAAAACCATCCAATTCTTTAAAGTTTGTTTTTTTCAGTCCAAACTAAAAGAAAACTCCATATCGGCACAAGGACATTAACACCTGTCGTACATCCTGAATCTTAAATTTTGAAAAAAGCTTCTATTCTGATTACAATGTTGTAAAAAAAATTTCGATATAATAATGAAGGTATTAATATTTGTAGAAAATTTTATTTAAATTACAAGAATGACTCGATAAGCTGCCATATATTCTTTTTATTAAAAACAGTGTATACGTTTTGAAAATCATGAAATTGCAACAATTTTTTTTCTTTGTCAAAATAATAAAAAATGTATACAATTTTTACAGAAACAGCACAAGGACACACATATGTATATCCTAAATTTTAAATTAACTACTACTAAAAAAAATAATAAAAGCATGATGGAAAAAGTTTTTATAAAAAAATACTTTTTGTAATATAAAATAAATATATATGTATATATACGGAACAGCTTTATAACAAAAAGAAAAAACATTTTATTGATCGTCACTGGATTCTTCCGAAGAATACGATTCACTAGAAGAAGAACTAGCATATATTTCAACATTTACACTTTCCTTTAGAAGATAATTTTCTAATTCTTCGTCATTAGTTTTATTTGTTTTTTTATTTAGCTTTCTGTTTAACGACAAACATCCATAAAAAAATTATAAAAGAATACTGTTTTATATAAAAAAGTTAAATGCTAACAAACCTATTGGATTATCAAAAAACTTAAGAACGTCACATCCGTGTATAAGAACTTTGTGTACACTACTGGGCATATAAACCAACTATAGTGGGATATATATATGTTTCTTGTTGCTATTAAAAGTTCTTGGAATTTTTCATTATTTATTGGTATCCCACAAGACAGCACCCTTAATATTATATGGAAATTTTTAATTAAATCTTTATTTATTCCAGTAATTTTTGCGGATATAACACTCTTTTAAAAAAATCGCCTATATAATCTTTTTGATGTATGTATAATTCTTTTAAATTTCGTTTTCCAATATTGCGTTCTACAAATTTTTTAATACATATACTTAGGTATTTTGTTATTTGGAGGTGCTGATAACCAGCACTCAACTAAATCAGAATTTTTTAATAAAGTGCCCATTATAAAATAAATTTACACGATTTTCGTTCAATTTAAATTAAATATTGTTAAACACTGCACTTAAACAATTGACAAATTTAAATTGACTTTATTTTTTCACTTTTATTATTGTAAAAAGTAACGGTAATGACTGGTTTTAATAATGTAAGTAATGACGATGAAAGTTATAGAAATTTAAAGAATTTTTTTTTCAAGATTTTTGTTTTGTAATTTAACTGTTGTTGTAATTTATTTATTTTTTTTAGCCTGTTGCCAATTTATCACTTTTCTGTTAGTAATATAATTAAAAAACATTAATTAACCATTAATTACACTGTGCTAGTTGGAAAATGTGATAAACGGGGCACCTGGCGGGTTAAACTAATTCCGGTACGCTGAATCCAGTGGTGCTAACCGTTTTTTTAGGTTAGCTCGTTTTTTCGAAATATACCGTTATTTCGAAAATGGAGGAGGTTGCACAACATATATTCGCGTAACTCAAAAACGGAACAGGTAGAAACAGAAATCGTCCCGGCTTTGGGTTTTTTACAATTTATGTTCATGAAGGTCTTGACAGGTACTTTGATAAAAAAAATTACAGTATAAATAAGAGTTCCTCAACCCCTTCAATGTCATATAGCGAGTGCTTGCGAAAGTGAATAGTGAAGTTTAAAGTCTTTGACAGTCTTGAGTCTAATCATTTATATTGAAATATCTAAGATGGAAGCGTGTAGCAAGTTTCATAACTTTTGTTATGTGTGTGGGAAATATACTGTTACGGATTTAGAGGGACAATTGTCTTTCACTCTAAACCCTGTCCCTTCACCGCACTCAACATAGCGTACATACAACGGTACCACTTGAATATGCGCCTCATGCTCATATTTTGTTAAATGCCACGTACCCATTACATTTGCGCTATGACATGTTTAAAATCCCATCTTTTATTTCAGTTGACAACAACTTCTTTTTTTTTTATCGTTGTTAAAAATCTGGAAGTATTTACAACAGAAAAGAATGTTCTAGAAAAGAGGGGAAAGAAAAATGTAACGTGATTAACATGCGCATTCATGACCCATTTTTTCTCTCTTTCTCTCTTCATAAAAAAAAACATTCACTCTCACATATGCGTCTCGTGTTTAACACACACACAACAGACAAATAATTGTGTAGAGATTTTTTTTACCAGTACCTCTGCCCATACACAAACACATTCTTGCTGTGGAATGCCATGAATTGAAAGAATGTGATAACAGTTATTTTTTTTTCTGATTGGAATGTGCATTTTCAATGTATAAAAACGCAAGCGAAAACCAAGTTAGTTAGTCAGTCAGAAATATTTGCGCAGAGCGGTTGCCAGTGAAAAAAAGAAAAAAACTCATAAAATAAATAAAGTGGCTGGTACAAGAGCAGAAGTAGAAAAAGGTTTGCGGGCCGCACGAACGGAGAAGAACATATAGAAAAATTGTTTGCGCACAAAATAACTTAAATTAAAAGGAAAAATTAACAGAAAGCTAATGAAAAAATCCCCCAAAGTGCAATATTTATTAAAGTGATTCAGTGTTATTTTCCTTTAGAATGTTTTAAGAAGTGCTTTTATCTCTAGATTTATGGAATAGTGTTTGTTAATTGTGGAAATAGCCTTTATGTATAAGTCAATTAATTGATGCAGAAAAATAGTAAACTTTACTCAATTAGTTTGTGCAATTTTTTTTGAATTGAGACCACTGTGAAAACAATAACTATCTTGAACTAATAAAATATTGGCCAAGTGTATCATTAAATGCTTCCTTGTTGGTTGTTGTCATAAAAACTAAAAGTATGAGATAAATAAAAATTTGATGAAAATCGTAAAGCGATCTTAAATATGATATTAAAGAAAAATTTTATTTGAAAATGTTTTCAAAACCATTATAAAAGTGAATTATTGTTTTCTATAAATATATACGCAATACACATTCCCAAAGTATATCTATTTTATTAATCAACAACAACACAATAACCTAAAATAACAAAATGTGTTTTTATAAACTCGGTAGGAAAAGGATAAACTTACAACATAGCACATATAATAAGACAAAAATTTCTGAAAAAAAGAAAGGGAAAGCTTAATACCTAAAAGTGGACAGAAAAGAGAAATGAGAAAGGAAAACCAAGTCAAAAAAAGAAAGAAAAAAACAGAAAGATAGTGCAAAATAAGTTTTAATATATTGTAACAAAAAAATTTAAAAACTCAAAATTTGTAACAAAAAGATAAAAACTCAAAGTTTATAACAAAAGAAATAAGTTTTAAAAAGAAAAAAAGCTCAAAAATTTTGTAATAAAACCCTTTAAAATTATAACAAAAAACCAAACAAAAACTTGAAAAATTAAATTAAAAGTGTTCCACATTTCAAAACAAACACAACATAACAAAAATTTAAGAAATGTTGGTGGGAAAAAAAGAAGTAAGCAAATAAGAAAAGAAAACAACCACTAGAACGAATAAAAAAAAAGAGCAAAGAAATGTAAAAGTGAGGCAAACTTGAAAAAAATAAAAATAATGTATTAAAAGAAAAAGGAAAAATTGTAACTTGTTTTAAAAATTTTTGCTATAACAAATAATAATATACAAACATATTACATGAAGTGAGACAAATTACAATTAAAACAACAATTATAACAACAAAAACCACAACAAAATTACTACTGCAACGGGAAATATAGCTACGTACAACAAAACAAGTTTCAACATGAGCAACAACACCATTTGCAACAACAACATTATCAACAACGTGGAATACAACACAACATTTGCTGGTAGCTGTTTCAACGCATCCAGAATAGAAGTAAGGTAAAATTAAGATAATTTTAAGATTTTTTTTTATATATATAATTGTAAGGATTTTTTTTTAAATGTAGACTTTTTTTTTATTAACATTAAATTTGTTGTACATACATTTAAATAATAAAAATATAAAATAAATAAATTCAAAGAAATTTAAATTCTAAAAAAACTTAAAATTTTTTAAAAAAGAAAAATGAATTTATAAATATAAAAGAAAATATACAGAAATAAAAAAAAAAGAAATAGGAAATAAGAAAACTAAAATTGTAAATGTTAGGCTAAGAAAAATAGAAAAAAAATTAAATTTAAATAAAGTTTTTGCATTAAATTAAAATTTTGAAATGAATTACTAGTTTTTTTTTCTAAAGGAGGAATGCTAGGGACATGTTATCATGAAAAGTAAGTAAAGATCACCACACTTTTAGGGACAGAAATAGAAATTCAGGGTATACATTCTGTCAAGGCGTCTGACAGTCCAGTAGTCAGTAGGGAGGGAAAAATGTACCCAAATCGGCACAACATCTTGCCAACAACACGCTAAAAAAATTGAGCATTTGTTTATTTTCTTTTTATAAAAATTAAATACACTATGGTATTTCAAGGCAAATAGTGTATTATATGTAAGCGTCTGTGAAACCGGGTTAAGAACCATTTTGTACCACTGAGCTAGTCGAACATCATTTGTTTTGCCCTTAACCAAGCGTTCAAGAAATTTAAGCATATTCATAAGGCGAATTTTTAGCAGTTTTTATTGTTATATATTTTTCGTAGACGACGCATTACATATATGGCGCCCAACGCAAAGCAACTTTACCAACGTAAAGCAAATTTACCAACGAAAAGCAAAAATTTACCAACGCAAATGCCACCCGTAGGGTGAAAATAAATTTTTTTTAATATGAATGAACAGTTTTCATGTGAATTTATCGCTTGAGATTTTATTGTAAAATTTTTTTTTGCAAACTTTCGGGATTTTTAATAGGACGTATAGTCACGATTTTGGGTAGTTTGAGACCTGGAACTTCGTTTGCGACGGCCAATTATTAAAATATCCACGTAAAGTTTTTTTTTTATATCGAATACTGTTTCGCTGGAAATCTCCTACTAAAAGTCCGGACTGACGACATTGAGTTGCGCGGTTACGTTGCGTTAGTAGGCGGTTTTTAGAGAAGCTGTATAGAATCGAATATAGTTATTTGAGTCCTTGTAATTATTGCCATCGAGTGGCGATACAAGTTGCAAAATAACTTAGTTCGGTTCAAATTCTCGCGATAGATTTAGGAAAACTTGTGAAATCAAATAAAAAAATTTTTTTTTAACTTTTTTTTAAAAATATAATTAATTTTTCTTTAAAATTAATTTGTGTGTGATCTTTTACTGGACAGGTGTAATGCCTAGCATTCCTCCTGAGGATACATTTTTTTTGTTATTTTTTTTTGAAATTTTTATTATACCAATATTTTTTTATTATACCAATATTTTTATTATATTATATTACTATATTATATTATATTACTATATTATATTATTATATTATCATATTTTTATTTGCACTTTCTTTTGATTTTTTTTGGTTTCAGTTCATTTTTTTTTGCGTACTTTTATTTTATTTTTGCTTTCCTTTTCATTAATTTAAAATTTTTTTTTATTCGAAAAAAAAATTTTTTTTCAAAATATCTCGATTTAGTACTTTTCTTTTCTCACTTCGGTTTTTTTTTCACAATTTTTTTTTATTATTATAATTGCTTCAATTTATAAATTTATTCTTTTACCTTCGGGATTTGTTCTGCGGATGAAAAAAAAATTTTTTTTTTAAATTTTTTTTTGCTGTTGAAAACTTTTTCTTTTTCTGCTCTCATCATTGCTTTAAAAATTTTCTTACCGGTCATTTCGTCTTGCGTTTACAAACAAACTTAAACTTTTTTTTCTTGCGTTTTAGTGCAGTATGCACAAACATAATACTCGTTCTAAATCAGATTTATCCAAGCCACTTACTCAAAAACTAAGCTCGACTTTACCAACTGTCAGAGGTAGAGGAAAAACTCCAATAAAAACCCGTACGTCTATTTTAGGTGCAATCCCAAAACAGAAAAGATCTGTTAGTGTTCCAAGTACCCACTCTAGTACTAGTATTAGGGCTGTAAGGTCACCATCGACTGCAAGATCCTTAGATTCGGAAGATATAGCAGCTAGTGAAGAGGTTATTGAAATTGGAAGTGTTTCAAATTGTGATTTGTTAGATAGATCCTTGCGAGACTTGGATTTTCAGTCATTAGAAAGTTTAATTGAAGAAAAGGGTTTTGTAGATAACCAAGATAATCTAAACCAGAAAATCATTATGGCTTCACGTGATACCAATACAGATACGGGACCTTCGGGTTCAAGAAGCGACCGAAATTTAGAAGTAAACAACATGGAAGCGTTAATGACATATGTTCAAGAAACCATGAGACATACACTTGATGATTTTAGACAAGAACTCAGCGCAATTAGAGAGACTATAAATCAACCACGAGAGGAAAGAAGCTCTCCTAGAGCAGGTAGTTTAGGCAGTCAGGCGGGAAATCTTGCAGGAAATTCATTTTCACATGCTTCTTCAGCATTTTTTGTTAAATTGAAAGATTGGAAGGTTGTTTATAATGGCGAAGGCAGTGTAAATGACTTTTTATTTAAGATAGATACACTAACCGAACGTTCTCAGTGTCCATTAGACCACCTTATGGCAAATTTTCACATGTTTCTTTCCCAAAAAGCGGAAGTTTGGTATTGGATGTTTATTAAGCAGAACCCCAGAGCAACTTATTTCATGTTAAAAACAGCTCTTATTAAAGAATTCGGGACGCTTGAAACAGAAAATGAAATTTTGTTGAAAATTTCAACTCGGAAACAACTTTCAAGAGAAAGTTACGATGATTTTCATTCTTCAATTTCACAACTAAATTTAAAACTTAGAACTCCAATGTCCGATATCTCCTTGATTGAAATAATCAAGAAAAACGTTAACCCTGAATTGAAAATTATGCTTTTTATTGCTGACCCTAAAGATTTAGGAGAACTTCGCTTAATTGCAAGGAAGGCTGAGAAGGTTCTACAAGAAAGTAAGGTTTCAACAAACCTACTGAGCAAAACGCGTCACGTAAACGAAATTTCGGTTGAAGACGATTCTGAGGAACCTGAAGAGGATCCACAGTTAGATGCCTTAAAGGTAAACAAATCTTACGTAAAAGGGGATTATTCGAAAATAAAATGCTGGAACTGTCTTCAGTTAGGGCACAGCTATATTTATTGTCCCGACGAAACCCGACACGTCTTTTGTTTCAAATGTGGTCAAAGGGGTGTAACTACACCGAAGTGTAGTGGCCCACACCAGGGAAACAGACGACGGAACGAGTGGGCGACCGGGGATGCTCGTTCCCCCCAATAAATCCCGAGTTATCTATAGATGCAGAGTGTAAACCCCCACAGGGGGTCTTACCTCAATCTTCTTTCACAGACGCTACAAATATTTCCTTACACCAGCATAGACAAAACTTGTTTAAGACCCAAAAGATTTATTCTAAAGCGAGACCTTCACGCAAAATCCTTAAATGCAGACAACGATTTAAAATGCGAAAAAAATTTAGGAAATCAGTAGAGGAAACACAATTATTAAGTGCTGACGATGGCAGACCCTTTGCGAAAATAAAGATTTTTGGTGACGAATTATTTTGCCTTTTAGATTCGGGAGCTAACGTATCCGCATTGGGCAAAGGCAGCTTAGAATTCATTAATAAACAGACTGGGATTCAGATAAAAAAAGTAAGATCTAATATCTCAACAGCAAACGGTTCGAAAACCGAAGTCGTAGGCTACTGTTCACTTCCGGTGACATATATGGGTGTAACAAAACCTATTTTGTTTTACATAGTACCTGGACTATCACTTGAGGGCTACCTTGGCGTTAATTTTTGGAGGGCTTTCGAACTAGCGCCACAAATTATTTCATGTATTGAAATAGATGCAAATTCCAAATTATCATATCATGACCTCAGTCCCGAACAGAAATATCGACTTCAACTAGTTGTTTCCAAATTCCCGGCATATGAAAAATTAGGCCTTGGTTGTACTCACCTTGTTGAGCACCACATAGATACAGGTGATGCTACCCCTGTGAAGTGTAAACACTACCCTCTTTCCCCACCTAGACAAGCAGAAGTCTATGAGGAGCTAGATAGGCTATTAGCTCTTGGAGTTATTGAGGAGACGAATTCACCATGGTGTAGTCCTATTGTAACTGTCCGCAAGCCAAATAAGATCAGGCTTTGCCTAGATTGTAGGAAATTAAATACATTGACAAAGAAAGATTCATACCCTCTCCCACACATAAACGGGCTGCTTAGCCGTTTAAAAGATACGCACTTCATAAGTGGTATAGATCTGAAGGACGCCTTTTTCCAAATTAAATTGTCAGATTCTTCCAAAGAAAAGACAGCGTTCGCCGTACCAGGTAGGCCTCTTTACCAATATCGGGTAATGCCGTTTGGGGTATGTAATGGTCCTCAGACCATGAGCCGCTTGATGGACAAGACTATTCCATCAAGCTTGAGGAGCAACGTTTTCGTCTACTTGGACGATCTCCTGGTCTGTAGCCAAAATTTCGAAGATCATCTTAAATTGCTTTCGGAAGTTGCAGAGTGCCTAAAATCTGCTGGCCTCACGATAAACGTTGGCAAAAGCAAATTCTGTCAGACTGAAATAAAATATCTCGGCTACATAATAGGCGGAGGCAATTTAAAAGTCGATCCCGAAAAGGTAAGAGCTATCGAGGCGTTTCCTCTACCTAAAACCCCGCGCCAAGTCAGACGGTTTATTGGAATGTCAAATTGGTACCGCGCCTTTATTAATAATTTTTCAGACTTAGCAGGCCCCCTTACTGATTGTTTGAAAAAATCAAACAAACCTTTTCGTCTCACTCAAGAGGCTGTAGATTCTTTTAACCATTTAAAATCTGCTTTGTCAAGTGCACCAGTTCTGGCCCAGCCAGATTTCACAAAAGAGTTCGTGATACAATGCGACGCATCCCGTATAGGGGTTGGAGGTGTTCTATACCAACTAGACGATGAAGGCAAGGAGAGACCAATAGCGTTTGTGTCCCAAAAATTGAATCGGGCACAACGGAATTATACAGTCACGGAGCTAGAGTGTTTAGCGGCCGTGATTTCAGTAAAACAGTTCAGGCAATATGTTGAGGGACTCCCGTTTAAAATTGTTACCGACCATTCAAGTCTAAAGTGGCTAATGGGCCAAAAGGACCTACATGGTAGATTAGCCAGGTGGAGCTTGAAACTTCAGAATTTTGACTTTGTGATGGAACACAGAAAAGGCTCCCTAAATGTAGTGCCTGACGCTCTCTCTAGATTCGACGTAGATGAACTTGAACTTGACTGTAATCCACCAGAAATAGATACTGACTCCTCCGAATTTGATGGTAAAGAATATAGCGACTTAAGGGAAACCATTCGTGTAAATGGGGACGCACTTCCAGACTTGTGCTTGTCAGAAAATTTCATTTACAAACGTGTAAAATTTCGAAGTCCTGATGAGCAGGAACAAAACGTTTGGCGGTTATGGGTACCGAAAGCCTTAACACAAAAACTGATTGAATCCGCACATGAGGAAGGGTGTCACGGCGGCTATACTAAGACTATTTTCCGATTAAGGCAAAAATATTATTGGCCACAAATGGCGCGTGAAGTCAAACAGTACATTCGAAACTGTGATGATTGCAAAATCATAAAACCAGTAAATACAACATTACGTCCTCCTATGGGGAATCAGTTTGTCACAGTTCGGCCTTTCCAAAGGCTTTATTGCGACTTCTTGGGACCGTATCCATGCACGAAATCGAAGAATTGCCATTTATTTATAGTAGTAGACCACCTAACAAAGTTCATGTTTTTGAAACCCTTAAAGTCAGCAACCACAAGCAATATAATCGAGTTTTTTCAAAACGAAATTTTCTGTACTTTTGGTATGCCACAATATGTCCATAGTGACAACGGCAAACAATTCGTATCCAAGGACATGAAAGAATTTTTTTTAGCTTATGGCATAACGCACATTACAACAGGGTTTTATTCCCCTCAAGCTAATAGTTCAGAGAGAGTAAACCGAGAGATTGTATCAAAAATTCGCTATTTTCTTAAAAATGAGCCCGATCACTCCAGCTGGGACAGAAATATTTCAAAGATTTTGACAATTTTGAGAAGCGACTTCCATTCAGCCATCCAGTGCTCACCATATTTTGCGCTGTTTGGGCAAAATATGATTTCACATGGAACATCTTACGCTATTTTAGAAAAATTGAACATGTTGTCGGACGATACAGAAGTACATACCTCTGATCGCCTGCAGCATATACGAGAGAAGATTCGCGAAAATCTAAATGCTGCCCATGAAAAGGCTTCTAAAACGTACAACACAAGAAGTAAGCCTGTTAATTTCGTTGTGGGACAAGAAGTGTTCCGAAAAAATCATTCGCAAAGCGATTTTAAGAAGGGCATTAATGCAAAATTTAACCCAAAATTCATTAAGTGCCGAATTAGGAAGAAAATTGGAAACGCTTTGTACGATATTGAAGATCTCCAGGGCAATTATATTGGCAAGTATCACGCTTCGGACATTCGTCCTTAACATAAACATTTATGTATTTTTTTTTCATTGATTTTGAAGGATTTGCCCGGCTTCGTGGGTCGTGCCACACGCACATTAGTACACCTAAATATATCCTTTTCTTTCCTATTACTGCCCGGCTTCGTGGGTCGAGCCACACGTTGGACGTAGTTTTTATTTGTAAGCAATTTCGAATTTGCCTAAATCCTGCCTGTTCAAAATCTTCTATCAATGATCTTGATTTGAAGCAGGTTTGTTACGGATTTAGAGGGACAATTGTCTTTCACTCTAAACCCTGTCCCTTCACCGCACTCAACATAGCGTACATACAACGGTACCACTTGAATATGCGCCTCATGCTCATATTTTGTTAAATGCCACGTACCCATTACATTTGCGCTATGACATGTTTAAAATCCCATCTTTTATTTCAGTTGACAACAACTTCTTTTTTTTTTATCGTTGTTAAAAATCTGGAAGTATTTACAACAGAAAAGAATGTTCTAGAAAAGAGGGGAAAGAAAAATGTAACGTGATTAACATGCGCATTCATGACCCATTTTTTCTCTCTTTCTCTCTTCATAAAAAAAACATTCACTCTCACATATGCGTCTCGTGTTTAACACACACACAACAGACAAATAATTGTGTAGAGATTTTTTTTACCAGTACCTCTGCCCATACACAAACACATTCTTGCTGTGGAATGCCATGAATTGAAAGAATGTGATAACAGTTATTTTTTTTTCTGATTGGAATGTGCATTTTCAATGTATAAAAACGCAAGCGAAAACCAAGTTAGTTAGTCAGTCAGAAATATTTGCGCAGAGCGGTTGCCAGTGAAAAAAAGAAAAAAACTCATAAAATAAATAAAGTGGCTGGTACAAGAGCAGAAGTAGAAAAAGGTTTGCGGGCCGCACGAACGGAGAAGAACATATAGAAAAATTGTTTGCGCACAAAATAACTTAAATTAAAAGGAAAAATTAACAGAAAGCTAATGAAAAAATCCCCCAAAGTGCAATATTTATTAAAGTGATTCAGTGTTATTTTCCTTTAGAATGTTTTAAGAAGTGCTTTTATCTCTAGATTTATGGAATAGTGTTTGTTAATTGTGGAAATAGCCTTTATGTATAAGTCAATTAATTGATGCAGAAAAATAGTAAACTTTACTCAATTAGTTTGTGCAATTTTTTTTGAATTGAGACCACTGTGAAAACAATAACTATCTTGAACTAATAAAATATTGGCCAAGTGTATCATTAAATGCTTCCTTGTTGGTTGTTGTCATAAAAACTAAAAGTATGAGATAAATAAAAATTTGATGAAAATCGTAAAGCGATCTTAAATATGATATTAAAGAAAAATTTTATTTGAAAATGTTTTCAAAACCATTATAAAAGTGAATTATTGTTTTCTATAAATATATACGCAATACACATTCCCAAAGTATATCTATTTTATTAATCAACAACAACACAATAACCTAAAATAACAAAATGTGTTTTTATAAACTCGGTAGGAAAAGGATAAACTTACAACATAGCACATATAATAAGACAAAAAATTTTTGAAAAAAAGAAAGGGAAAGCTTAATACCTAAAAGTGGACAGAAAAGAGAAATGAGAAAGGAAAACCAAGTCAAAAAAAAGAAAGAAAAAAACAGAAAGATAGTGCAAAATAAGTTTTAATATATTGTAACAAAAAAATTTAAAAACTCAAAATTTGTAACAAAAAGATAAAAACTCAAAGTTTATAACAAAAGAAATAAGTTTTAAAAAGAAAAAAAGCTCAAAAATTTTGTAATAAAACCCTTTAAAATTATAACAAAAAACCAAACAAAAACTTGAAAAATTAAATTAAAAGTGTTCCACATTTCAAAACAAACACAACATAACAAAAATTTAAGAAATGTTGGTGGAAAAAAAAGAAGTAAGCAAATAAGAAAAGAAAACAACCACTAGAACGAATAAAAAAAAAGAGCAAAGAAATGTAAAAGTGAGGCAAACTTGAAAAAAATAAAAATAATGTATTAAAAGAAAAAGGAAAAATTGTAACTTGTTTTAAAAATTTTTGCTATAACAAATAATAATATACAAACATATTACATGAAGTGAGACAAATTACAATTAAAACAACAATTATAACAACAAAAACCACAACAAAATTACTACTGCAACGGGAAATATAGCTACGTACAACAAAACAAGTTTCAACATGAGCAACAACACCATTTGCAACAACAACATTATCAACAACGTGGAATACAACACAACATTTGCTGGTAGCTGTTTCAACGCATCCAGAATAGAAGTAAGGTAAAATTAAGATAATTTTAAGATTTTTTTTTATATATATAATTGTAAGGATTTTTTTTTAAATGTAGACTTTTTTTTTATTAACATTAAATTTGTTGTACATACATTTAAATAATAAAAATATAAAATAAATAAATTCAAAGAAATTTAAATTCTAAAAAAACTTAAAATTTTTTAAAAAAGAAAAATGAATTTATAAATATAAAAGAAAATATACAGAAATAAAAAAAAAAGAAATAGGAAATAAGAAAACTAAAATTGTAAATGTTAGGCTAAGAAAAATAGAAAAAAAATTAAATTTAAATAAAGTTTTTGCATTAAATTAAAATTTTGAAATGAATTACTAGTTTTTTTTTCTAAAGGAGGAATGCTAGGGACATGTTATCATGAAAAGTAAGTAAAGATCACCACACTTTTAGGGACAGAAATAGAAATTCAGGGTATACATTCTGTCAAGGCGTCTGACAGTCCAGTAGTCAGTAGGGAGGGAAAAATGTACCCAAATCGGCACAACATCTTGCCAACAACACGCTAAAAAAATTGAGCATTTGTTTATTTTCTTTTTATAAAAATTAAATACACTATGGTATTTCAAGGCAAATAGTGTATTATATGTAAGCGTCTGTGAAACCGGGTTAAGAACCATTTTGTACCACTGAGCTAGTCGAACATCATTTGTTTTGCCCTTAACCAAGCGTTCAAGAAATTTAAGCATATTCATAAGGCGAATTTTTAGCAGTTTTTATTGTTATATATTTTTCGTAGACGACGCATTACAATACAAATATGCCAAGTCGCCGTAAAATGACTACTGAAACAATTAACTTGTATGAAACATATTTTTCTTTAAGTGTCATATGTGGCAAGAGTTGGTCACCATCAATAGTGTGTACGAAGTGCATTTACCATTTAAATAAGTGGAAAAAATGTTGAAGATGAGTGTTATGCGTGCATAAATCATACAGCCGGCATGAACAGAAGAAAAAGTGGTTCTATATCTTGCACAGCAACAATATATGCTCAATTTCCGCTGCCACATTCTGACGAAATTCCTGTTCCAGATAGCCAAATACCAACAGGAGATATTCCCTCAATAATTCAATCTGTTGAAACCTGTGGAGCAGCTGCATCGATGTATCAACCGTCATACATCACGATTCCATCTAACCACAACGAAATCACGCAAAATCGTCTGGATATAATGGTACGACGCCTAAAATTGTCTCAAAGACAGAGCATTCTCTTAACAAAAGAGTTAAAACAAGCTAATATTTTAGCACCAGACGTACAAATATACGGGGCTATCAATCGCCATCGTCGATTTACGACTTTTTTTAAATCTATTGAGAATAATTCTCTCGCGTATTGTACTGACATTCGCGGCTTGGTTTTAACAATGCAACATGAATATAATCCTGAAGATTGGCGCTTATTCATCGATTCGTCCAAAAGTAGCTTAAAAGCAGTTTTGCTACATGTCACTAATTTAAAAAGTCCTATTCCGATAGCACTAACCACAAATACTAAAGAGACATACGCATCAATGAAAAAAATAATAGAGTTAAATAAATATGAAGACCACAAGTGGAAAATATGCACAGATTTAAAAGTGGTGGCTCTTTTAAGAGGCATGCAATTGGGCTATACTAAAAATATGTGCTTCATGTGCTTATGGAATACGCGTTTCCATGGCGACCAGTACAATACACGGGATTGGGCTATACGTGAGGAAAGCAGATTGCATAGAAATAATATTATTGAATTACCACTTGTGCCGATGGAAAAGATTTTGCTGCCTCCACTCCACATCAAACTGGGTATTGTGAAAAATTTTATAAAAGCAGTGAACCCAGATGGAATTGCTTTTACCGAATTGCGCCGAATTTTTCCACGATTAAGCGGCACGAAAGTAAAAGAAGGTATGAACTCTAGCTACTTTATTAAATTAGATTTATATTTCATATCATAATGTTTTTATTTTACAGGAATTCTTAATGGACCGGACATTCGTCGTCTAATGAAGGACCAACAATTTGAACTTGCATTGAATGATATGGAGCTATTGGGCTGGAATTCTGTGAAATCAGTAATAGAAAATGTATTAGGAAATCATCGGTCTGAAAATTGGCGAATTTTAATTGGAGATATGCTAACCGCATTTAAAAACTTAAACGTCAAAATGTCATTGAAAATACATTTTTTGCATTGTCATGCAGAAAAATTTAATGAACAATCACCAGCCGAGTCTGATGAACATGGCGAGAGATTTCACCAAGTAACAGCCAGATTCGAACACTGGTATAGTGGCAAACAACTTGATTCGCTATTAGGGGATATTTGTTGGAATCTGCAGGAGGAAGAAGAATTAATTTGTAAATAAAAACTTAAACTTTAATTAACAAAAATAAATGTTTTAATTTTTGAAGTTTCGTCTGGTTATTACATATTTCATCTTTTGTGAATAAAATCAAAAGTTGTAGACAGATTTTAATTATTTATGTCTTGTTTTGTTTGGAACTTTGTTTGCTCTACCTGCAGAAAAAATTAGAAGCACAGCTGCGTTTTCCAATTTTTTATGCCGTTTTAAAAAACAAAATTTTTGAAATTTTGCTAAAAAAAACTATTTTTTTTTGGTTAAAAAAAATTATGTTTCTACAACGACTGCGCATATTGGAAAAAAGTTTAACCTTACTTAAAGAAAATTTCATTGCGGAATTTCGGTTTTTTTAGTTTATTCAATAAACTCAACCGTTTTTGAGTTACGCGAATATATGTTGTGCAACCTCCTCCATTTTCGAAATAACGGTATATTTCGAAAAAACGAGCTAACCTGAAAAAACGGTTAGCACCACTGAATTCAACGTACCCGAATTAGTTTAACCCGCCAGGTGCCCCATTTGTCACAAAAAAAAAGTGTCAAATTCTAGCACAGTGTTATTACTTCAAGAGTTTGTTTCAAATTCTTTTAATTTTTTTTATTTTGTTTTTAATTTAATTTTGTCTATTCAAATCATTAAAGAAAATTAAGTTTTTGACTTTTATATACTACAAAAATCCCAAATTTTCAATAAACCATCATACATGTAATTACCAAAACGAGGATTTATACATTAAAAAAAATTGTACATATATATTAACAAATACGTATTTATTTATATTTAAAATATAAAAAATATAGTTTTTACTCATAAATATCAAAAAAAACATAAAAAATCAAACAGCAGATAAAACTTCTTGTACAACATATAGGGTATAAAAGTGCATTATATAGGCGTTAACATTTATTTATTTTTTTTATAGTTGTCATCAAAATGGGCAACTTCTGTTTTTCCCCTAATAGGTAGAAGTCTAGGCACTTAAAAAAAAATAAAAAATCAATTAACACTATTTTTTTTAAATTTTTTAAAATTTAAGAAATTTTTGTAATTTCAACAAAAAATTTATGTAATTCTCGACTTGTAAACAAAAAAGTGTTTTTAGCTAAAGTTTTTTTTTTAATTTTTGAAGAATGCTTATCTATTTTCAAGTATTTTTGCAAAAAAAAAAATAACAAATTAATGAAAAAACACAAAAGTTAGGGCCTTTTCCGCAAACCATTTAATTTAAAATTACCAAACCATGATTTTAGACATTTCTAAAAAAAAAAAATAAAAAAAAATTGTTGTAGGTAAAATGGGCAAATTCTGGTTAAAGATTGTAAAAGCAAAAGGTATAAGCTTCAAAATAAAAAAATATTACGAAAATCCGTTAATAAAATTTTTTTTAAAACTCCCAAACTTTTTGATTTAAGCTATGTAACAACACAAATAAAACTACTATTTCAATGTTTTACAAAGAACATAAAATCGAAATATTTAACTTTAATAATATTGGAAATATTTTGTGTAATTAAACAAAATAAAAAAGTTCTCAAAAAATGAATTTTTGACAACTATTTTTGTAAACCTAAAATATTTTTTTTAGCGACCCCTAGTGACGAGAAAAGATGTTATATCAGCATGGTCGTTCTTATACGAATGAGTTAACTAATGGTGTTTTCTTTTCTGAAATAAAATGTTACACCTTTATTATGTACATTTTTATAATGTTTGCCCCACATTTTAAAGATGTCGCATTTTAATTGGTCAGAATAGAACATATAATCACAACAGTGTAACACTTTTTTTCATGTGCAGCTGTTTTTTTTTTTTTTTGTTAAGATCGCTTGAAATAAGACAATGAATATCTCTCAAAAAGATCAATGGCACCTTCCCGACTAATACGCAAATTCTTCTTAAACTATAAAAATTATTTATTTAAACATTAATTACATATAAGTATAAGAAGTAGGAGATATTGTGCTATAAAATTTGATACACATCAACTTCAGAGTATTCATTAATTATGTTCTCTACAAAGCCTTTCACTCGCGGTTGTGGATTTCTTTCCATAATCATATAAAATATTTCATCATCATTAGATGATGAAGATGAATCCAACAAGTCATCCAACATTTTTTCAGCACATAAATAATTAGTAATGTTCTTCATTTTGTATATTTTTTTTTGTTTCTTAACACAAATACACATTCATAAACAAAACAAATGTCAGCTGTTTTATCGTGCGATTCTCCCCCTCTAAAAATATAGAGTGTGAAAGGTGTAACATTTCTTAAATTTATAGTGTGACATTTATACAAAAGAACACACCACACTTTACCAGTATTAGCATTTTCCCAGAAAAGAACACAAAAAAATTAAAAAAGGTGCGAAATGGGAAACACGTGTAACATTTTTGCCAGAAAAGAAAACGTCATAAGTACCTTTAAAAAAATACTAATTTCATTTACAATGGTGATAACTTTTTTTTTGATTTTTGTGTATTGGACAAAGTACTGACAGCACATTGTCGCATATACCCCAGCAAGCCATATGAGTCCGAAAAGAGTCTTTTCTGACAGCTTTTTCGGAGCGTTAACGCTATTTATGAGCCCAAAAAACAATCATAATTGTTCCGAAAACCTTCAGAAAAGAGGGTCATTACATGCGAAAATGGTCCGTCAGAAAGAGCTCTTAGATAATGTCAGAAAAGAGTCTTTTATGAGGGTTTGTTTGGGCTCTTAAAGAGCTCTTAGATAATGTCAGAAAAGAGTCTTTTATGAGGTTTTTCTTGAGCTCTGTGTAATGTTGTTTTTATTATGCTTGTGTGGTATAGCTACATATGTTTTTTTGTTCAAAGCACAAATAACAAGACAACAACGCTTTGGTACACACATAATTAAGTGAAATTTCTTAATCATACTGCGTGTCGACTCAGGACAGTAGCAAGCAAATTTTTTTTCGCTCCGAAAATGCTCTTTTGTTGGACTCTTTTCTGACTCCTTTTTCGGAGCGCTCCGAAAATGCTCTTTTGTTGGACTCTTTTCTGACACCTTTTTCGGAGCGCTCCTAGAATGGTATGCTGGGACGTATCATCTCGTTAGCATGTGTTTGTAACAAATTTTCCAAGAGAACTCCATTGCAGTTACTCATCATGTCATCCCAAGTCGTATTCTTGGAATTCAGATCACCTCCAATGGTAAATCCATCGAAACCACTAGCAACCTGTAGAATTTTGTTTAGCCCATTATATAAGGAAGAAGAAGTAATTACAGGGGATATTAATTGAACAAATTAAACATTTTTTGAGTATGTTGTTATTGTCAAACTTAATTTTAATAAAATTACTATTGAATCTAATGTCCATGATATTTATTCGCCTATAAGAAAATGCCC
Organism: Bellardia pandia; assembly: GCA_916048285.2. Taxonomy (NCBI): domain Eukaryota; kingdom Metazoa; phylum Arthropoda; class Insecta; order Diptera; family Calliphoridae; genus Bellardia; species Bellardia pandia. The sequence goes on along the minus strand of OU696532.1, from coordinate 18,474,019 downwards.
AATAGGTGAGTTGTCGTAAATAAAACTAAGTATATCCCTTTAGTTGCACTTTTTTATTCTTCCGTAGATGCCACTCTTGGATGAAGGCGATCTCAATTTTGTTGTGAGATAGGTGGTTAAACAGGTCAATATGATGACTTGTATCCACAAGAGATCTGACAATAAATGTAAGAAATTTTAAGTATATACGGCCCATATATACTTTTAAGTTTGTTGAGCAGGCGCAAAAATTCGGGGTTGACCTCAATTTTCGACGTGTTTTTGTAGTTGACAAGAAAGTTATTTATTTCACGATCCAATGACAGTTCTTCCAGCTCTAAAAATATTTTGACAATTTAAAAAATGATAGGTGATTTTTCTTTTTGTGGGTTTTCAATTCGTTCTGATTGAGTGTGGAACAGATTTGCAAAAGTTCTTCTCGGGGACACTGCAGTAGAAATTATAACTTTGTTTACATTGTTTTTAGCAGAAATTTTGATTTCACTATTATATTATTTGTGTGTATATAGTGTTTTGTTTACACGGAAGATTATTGTGTATTTCGGTTCGAAAAGAAAATCGTTCGAATTTATATAATTTTTACATTGTATTTCGAAAGCTTTTGCTTTTGCTTTCGAATCGAAATACACAATAATCTTCAGTGTAAACAACACACTATATTCACACAAATAATAGTGATTCGTTCCTATATTAAAAAAATCATAACTGAAATCAATAGATTTCGATATTTTATAAATCAAAAACAAAACAAAAAATACTTTTATAACTAAAATCTAAAACATGAATAAAACACAATAATATTTGTAAAATCTTCATGCAACAGTGAATTTCCATAATACAAAATCCTTAAAAAAATAGAAACTTGTTATTTATTTAATATATAAAGTGCAAATATGTAAGAGAAAAAAAGCGATAGAAAACACTTAACAATAAAATCATAAATGCTAAATTACAAACAGCTTATAATGCTGGATTTAGACGGTATGTATTTTGCAGTGTACTTGTCTGTTGTACGATACATATGTATGTAATTGTGCATGTCTGTCAAAATTGGCAATTTACAGGCAGTTTATAATTTTTGCGTTCACACGTCGGATTTTAATTTCATCTGCAATAATCTATCATAGAACACAAAAGCTGTCTTTGTTATGATTATTTTCGCAGGAGTTTTGTGTACTTGCAAATATAGTTTGAAAAAATGGATTAAGAAATGAAATAATTTTAACTTGCAGCATTATGTATTGCAATAATAGCTTCTACCTATAAAATAAAAAAATTAAGCAAGAATTAAAGAGAAAATGTGCCATGTGGAGCCAAAAATTGTTGTATTTGATAAAAATTAATATGTATTTATTGTTTTGTTTAATACAATTTTTTAAATATAAATTTGCTGAAACACAAACACTATGTTATTGGCGCCATAAACATCTGACTTGCAAAACAGCTGGTTGCAGGTGCTTTGCCAGATTGAAAATTGAAAATTGTTCACTGTAAATGCAGGCTGACATTTCCAGAAGCATTTTTGTTTTGCTTTTACACGACGTGTATGCATTTTGCGGTGAAGCACACTGCAAAATACATATCGTCTAAAGTTACATAGCGTAAACAAGTCAAACAAATATATGTATGCAAGTTACTGACGCCACATACATATGTTGTTGATGTTGAAGCTATGCATGCCACAAGCAAGTGGCATCGTAAGAGTATCGATGCCACTAAATACGGAGTCTTTAGCGAAATGTCAAAAGTGGTCTTGGCTTATAAAATTTATTCGCCAAAATACTTTTTATGTATTTATGTATGTATGTGTTGCAATGTTTTTGTTGGTAAGTGGAGTATTTTGTCCATGCGTTATTGGACAAATCAACTTATTAGATGACGAGGTTTCATTACGTATGAACTCGTAAGACCAGACAACAACAGTCTGTGGAATAATCTAGATGAATGCTATTTTTTGTTTTGCTAGTGTATTCGACTTTTATGTGCATGACTTCGCCAGTAGTCTCTCTTTCTGGAAAATCATGTGATGTACATACATAATACGTATGTATGTATATATATGTATGTATGTATGTTTGTCTGATTGGAATGGAAAGAATTTGAGGGGCCGTACAAATAGCGGTATTTTCTTAACTTAATGGAGAATTACACAATTTTACCCAACCTTTGTAGCTGGTAAATAAAAGAAAATATCCATGTGTACCTATGTCACTTACCTTGTTGTTAGCAGAGGCTAATAAAAGGCAAATTTCCGGACTTTATAAACAACAAGTGACACATTAAAGAAAGTCATAGTATACTTGAGGACAATGCGGTCTACAAGGAATTATCAAATTAGGATAGTTTCAACTAGTTTGTCGCTAATTACCTTAAAGTTTTTAGATCTCTCCTCTATCTATAAAACAAACTGTATGATTAACTAATTATAACCCCTCATTTTCATTTAGATTGTATTTTACAAACAGGTGACCGTGCTATTGTATGTCATGCAATTTTACTTGTTATACCGTCTCCTTTTTTAACGTGCTTTAGTTGCAAACAAACCAAAAAACACAAATAATACTTATAATTTTAAACACAACCAACATGTATGTACGAGTATGTAAGTATGTACATATATTTGCAAGTGTTTCAGCTACTTGATCTGTACCGGTCCTCATGATATACATACACTTACTGGTACAATATGTACGAGTACGTACGTTACGATTAAATTTACTGTAAATTTAATACTCCAACATTGTACTGTTTATCTCACGGTATTGAAGGTCGTTTATATTTATTTATTGTCTTAAATGCAGACTCCCAGCAAGCCATATGAGTCCGAAAAGAGTCTTTTCTGACACCTTTTCCAGAGCGTTCATGCTCTTTATGAGCCCAAAAAACAATCATTATTGCCCCGAAAACCTTCAGAAAAGACGGTCATTACATTAGAAAATGGTCCGTCAGAAAAAGCTCTTAGATATTGTCAGAAAAGAGTCATTTATTAGGGTTTTTTGGGCTCAGAAAGAGCTCTTACATCATGACAGAAAAGAGACATTGCAATTTTAAGTACAAACAATTAAAAGTTCACATATATTATTTTTTTAATTGTTTTTGCTCAAGCAAAAAGGGAATTCATTTACAATTAAACTAAATTATAAATGTAAAAAAATTAAATAAATATTAAAAATTAAATAAAAAAATTAATTTTTTAAGCAAATTTTTCTTTCGCTCCGAAAATGCTTTTTAATTGGACTCTTTTCTGACTCCTTTTTCGGAGCGCTCAGAAAATGCTCTTTAGTTGGACTTCTTTAGAATGGCATGCTGGGCTACAACTACTTTTTTTGTTTCAGTTTTCTTTAAACTTTTTTTTGGCACACAATTTTAAACATTTACATAAAAGAGTATAATTTTAATTAAAACTTCTCATATTGCAAAATTATGGGAACATTATGCTTGGAGTCTTCAATATTATAACAAAAAGAACTTTGACAATGTTTTTCTATTGAAGCTGTATCGTCGAGGTTATGAGAATAATTTCAAGTGTTTCCTAATCTTAATCTTTGATGGATAAATATGTATGTATTGAAAATGAGATAATCAGCTCAATCATGAATAAAAATTCCGCGGGAGTTTTTTTCCCTTTTCTCATTTTTCCTATTTAAATTCAATGTTAAAAAAATAAAAAGGGAAAAAACTCCCGCGGAATTTTTATTAATGATTGGGCTGAATATATGAAAAAATTATATGTAATTTTAATTAATTCAAACTTAAATTCGTGAATTTTTTGCACAACATTCTAAGACTTCATCAGCGTTTTCTCTGGAGCTACAGGCTAAAGATAAATATATTGGAGAATAAAATATTGTGGTTTGATTTTGGTAAATACAGTTAATGAACTATAACTTAATTTTAAACTCGTTTCGGTCTACGGCTAGACACTAGAGATCAATATCTTGGGGAACGAGATATTATGGTTAGATCGGATTTAATTTGTATGCTGATACTTGTCTGATTCTTGTGTACTTAAGTGCTCACCATCAGCCTTATCAGATTAATCCATTTTCTGCATTCTGAAGGTTTATAGTCCCAAAAAACTTTTAGCTGATTCAATTATCGCTAAGTAGTCAATCTTTGTCCCTGAAGTTCCGAAGCGTATATCCAATTGTTATGGAATCAGATTAACTTAGTTGTTCTTTATATGTAGTTTGTTTTTAGAAAAGATAATGGGTTTTAAATTAGATTAAACCGTGGATGTTGGAAATTATTTTTTTTTAATTTGTAACAACGAAATTGTGTTATCGAAGCGAAGCGACTGACCTTAATTAGAAATCACATTTCCACTGATTTAATGCAAAATTTGGCAGCTGTAATTAATTTCAAATCCACTTATTATTTATGTATAAATATTTAATTATACCGGAATTTTACATATGTACATACATATGTATGTAAGGTACATATAATATTTATTTTATTTTAATTGTAAAATATTTCTTTTGTTTTATTTCTTAAATAAACACAAAAATAAGAAAAAATTATTAAGTGTTGTTACTTCATTATTTGCAAAGAAACAGAGAGGAAAAATATATAAAATTTTATTCAAATGTTTTTTTCCTCTTCTGAATGCATTCATAACTTCTGAATGGTTGTGTGTACCAGGGTGAAACATTAATTATTTAAAATTAATATTACATGGTGGACATGAGGTTAGCACACTTCATACTCTTATATGTTGTTTTCAAACGTATTTTTCTTTTATATGATTATAATTATTAACTATAATTTTTGTTCATTGTTGTACCCTATGGTGCGATCAGTATATCCCGTTATTTTTTATTGTACTCTTTCTTAAAACTTTCTTCTACTTGTGGTCAATTGGAATTGATAGGACGTGAAAGTTAGTTAAAAAGCAGTTGCATACTTTTAAAACGCAAATTGATAATTATTTATTAATATTTAATAACAGCTTAGAATTTGAAATTAATTTTCTTTAATAAAAATGTGTGTTTTTGTTATGATGGTTCTCATAAACTATATTAATCCACCTGCGCTGCCTACTTATCGAAATCGTTAACATTTTTTATTGTCAAGACCTACAGTAGTGCTTCGTTTTAGCTTTCCTTTACAATGGTCTATTATTGTTCAATTGGCCGAAGCAGGAGACAATTAGAGGTGTTCATATATTTTTCTATTGCATCGACCTGATTTCTTAGATATTAATTCATTGTAACTTTTGAATAATGGTTATAAAACAATTTCAAAGACAAACCCTCTCAAACTATGATTCAGCAGCTTAGTTAAGGAGTCTATAATAGTAATCATCGTTTTCCTGTTTTCCTCCACATTATGGTGTTGGTGTACTTAGTTTCCACTAGTTTCCACTAGTTGTGTTGCTTGTATGTATTATTATTACAACGCAGCTTTGCAAATCATCATGCAAATGCGTTAATTGTTGCAACAACAGATAAAACATCTTTGTTAAAAACAAAACATTAAAGAAAAAACTTAATAAAACCCCAACAACTCAATTCAGTGGTGTTTTTGAAAAGAAGCAACACAATGGTTTATAAACTTAATCAATTTCGTTGTGGTTACTTTTATACGAACGCACACATACTCTCTGCACATTAATACTACTCTGTGCGAGTACATTAATTAATGGCAAGAAGTTAAGTTGTCTTATTAACTTTATTTCTTGTGATGTCTAACACAATGGGAGTTTAGACAATAACAAATTTATTTTTAGTGCAATATCCGTTAATTTGTAAATTGTTTATGCCGAAAGTACATATTATTAAAACCATCATTTATTGTTAACTCATCTTAGAAATTTATTGTGGCTTTTGGATGTGTTTTTGTTTATTATTTTCTTTTTATAAATTGGTATTTTTACAATCAGCTTAGTTTTAACCAAAAGAAAGCGAAAGTTTTATAGAAAATAAAACGAGCACGCAAGTTTAAGAGTGTAAAAGGTGGTAGAGAAATGTATTTCTTTTAATTATATTAAAAACGTGTTTTTTTTTACTAAAAACCATAAATAAAAGACCAATCTTCCCTGAATATACTGACCGAATAAGATTACCTTTTTGTTAACAAATTAACAATTTCTTCCCAGAATCCCCAAAATCCTCTTAAATATGAAGCATATGTATGTAGGATTTGTGTATTTCAAGAACCGAAAAATCATGCTTTTAAAACTAAAATGCTCTTTAATAGTTTCAATAATTCCAAAATGTTAAGCAAAGAAATAGCTCTTGCCCTTGCACAGCACTTTAAAGTTCAACTTAATGAACCGCCCAATATAAAATAAAAACAAAGTACTCAATGCAGATAAATATGATCTTTAACTAAACGCAATGCTAGGATTTGTGTATTTCAAGAACCGAAAAATCATGCTTTTAAAACTAAAATGCTCTTTAATATTTTCAATAATTCCAAAATGTTAAGCAAAGAAATAGCTCTTGCCCTTGCACAGCACTTTAAAGTTCAACTGAATGAACCGCCCAATATAAAATAAAAACAAAGTACTCAATGCAGATAAATATGATCTTTAACTAAACGCAATGCTGAAGGTACGGTAACATTTGGCAGATATTTACTCAAAAAGGCGTAACCACTTGTTTTAGCATAAATTTGTTTGACGTTGTTTACTATTACAAGAGTTTTGCAAGATCAAACAGCATCAAATAAATTGAAACTAAATATTTGTTCTGCTTTGGCCTAAATAAGAAAAGTATTTTTAAATAAATAAACTAGTTCAAATATATGTTATTTAGCGGTTACGTCTTTTTCGGCAAATATTTGCCAAATGTGATAATAATCTGACACAGCAGCATCAAACTAAACTGAAAAAACTTTAGAAAAATCAAGTCATCGTTGATTTTAAATAAATTTTTTATTCAATGTTTTATTTATATATGTGCCTTTACTTCCTAGGCATTACAACAGGTATTTACATCTAATAACAAAAACTTAAAACTATTTACCCCCAATTGAGAGTAATGAAGAAAAAATGTTTTTCAAATTATTTGAGTTGTAGATCTGCTTTATGCAGCCTTGGATTCCATATGTCCAAATTGATTTTAAAACAGAGTTAAACAAGCAGTCAATGCTAAATGCCGCTTTTAAACGAATTTTGAGCCTTTTGGCTTTTATGTGGTGAATTAAGAAGTCAAAGTGTATGCCAATGTGATAAGTGTGATAGGATAGGTGTGATAGGTTTCCTTTCCTAAGTGTTAACTTGACATGTTTACTTTTCATTTACTTTCATATTCCTTAGAGCCATCCCTAAATACCGGCTGTAAGCGGCGCCCAATATCTAAACAAAAGCGGCAACGTTATGTCAAAACAATAAAAACAGGTTTATTAAACTAATAAATAAAACGACCCTGTTTATTGTAATAGCTGGACATTGTTGTTTTATTTTTCTTTTTTTTTTTGTTTTGTTTTCTTTTGTAACTAACTTCACTGTGAAAACGCCTTGTCAAAATCGGATTTTCCAATAGCAAAGCGTTGCCGACGCGTTGTTTCGGTATGCTCCATACAAAATGTATGAGCATGAGAAATTTTGACAGTTAAAAAACGCTTGCCGCCGGTATTTAGGGATGACTCTCAGTTTTTCAACTTTCAATGTTTGAAATAATTATTTAGATATGTTGGTTGTGTTCACATGCGATAAGTAAACTAGCGCTTAAAAGCAAATCAGAGATGCAAAATATTTTTATTATAATAAGAAAAAAAAAAATTTAAGGTGTAATGTTTCCTTATTTTAAAAAATTTTTTAAACTAAAATTGATTTCATGGAAATTTTGAGAGAAGAAATCTAAAACTTAATTCAGCTTAATTACAGTCTCTAGTACCATTGAATGGAATTTACAAGAACGTCAGTCACATCTCTAATAATCTTAAGTACATAGTTTCGGCTGCATAAAGCAGATCTACAAGATTACCTGGTTCTGCAGCTGACATACTACACCAAACTATCAAAGACCCACCGCCGTATTTTACTGTAGCACTAAGTTTCTGTGGAAGCAGCTCACTATTTCTTGTTCTCCAGACTATTCCTCTTGATTTTGACCCAAAAATCCCAACTTTACTCTCATCGCTAAATATTACATTATTCCAGAAAGATTGTGGAGAGGTTAAGTAAGTCTTAAACGTTTAGTACGGTTAACTCCTGAAATATACGGCTTTTTCTAGGCACTCTTCCATGAAGTCCATGGTTATTCAAGCCGCCTTCTTATTGTCGATGCTGGGTCACCGCGTGTCTTTGAATTGCCTTCAGCTATATTGACTGCGTTAGACTTTTCTTGTCCTCTCTGACTATTTTGCACACTTCATTATCAGTTAGAGAGCGTGGTCGACTGGTCTTGCAGATTTGCTGTTTCCTCGATCTTTAGTTCTTTCACTTACTTTTTTAACAGTTGACCGGATTTTGTTGACAGTTTTAGCAATATCTGCGAGGTAGAAATCGTTATAATTTTCAGCTAAAAAAATCTTCAATTCTGGTAATATAGTTATTATTTATAATTTAAATTAGTATGAACTCCCAAGACCAATGGGTGCTAAAGGGCATAGAAAGGTATTTTAGAAACATTAAACATTACAGACTTAAAATGTACCGAAAATGTACAATTATAAACAATTGTTCATACCTGCTTCATGCTACTCAAAAAACAATTGAGTTAAATTTTTAATACATATACGATTTTGTGCATGAGAATATGTCTAAAAATTGTGAGCATTGCGCATGTTTAACATGCTTTACCAAAGTAATAAAACTCTCAACACCGCTTACAATTTTTTTGTGCGAGTATTAAGCGTAGCGGGAGTTGTTTTTGTAAGTACGAGTAATTTCATCCACTACTTGTTTCGTGGCTTAAACTCCAAACAGCAAAAAAAAAACAACTCTGAACAAGGTGTTTCAAATTGTGAGTCTGGTTGGGAGAGACAAACCGACCGACCAACTACTGCTACTATCAACTTTTACTTTAGTTGCAGACGTGTTTTCAATCTGTTCGCTACATTTAAACGGATACAATTCACTTAAAAAGTTCAATCAAAACAAAAATAATCAAGTGTAACGTTAAAAACTCCTAATTTTTTTTAAAAATAATTGTATGTGATTTTTTTATTTCTTATAAAAATAATAGTAAAAAAGAGTAAAATAGATTTTCAAAATTTAGAAAATTTTAAACAATAAAAGCAAGTTTCTTTTTGTTTTTTTTTTTTGCAAATTTAATCCTCTTTACACTTTTACACATTATGTATTAATATTTATTATATAAACTACATACAAATTTGTTTTATTATTTTCTTTGGTTTGAGAAATATGCAGGTGAACTCAATCCGGTTTCCTTTGTAATGAAAAGTTAAATTTAGCCAACAGGTTTAATATTTTTTTATGTAATTTTAGTCTTGGAATTGGAAAAATATTTATCGTTTTTTTAAGAAAGAAATTTTATTGTTTTCACCTTTAAACATGTGGTAATTTGTTACATGTTAAAAAGGTCGATAGTATAGGATAGTATTTTTATTTGAATATTTATATAATGGATAGATTTTAAAAGATTAAATAAAACGAAAACTAAACCGCACTCGAATAGTCAGTGTAAAGTAGCTCTACACTGATAATACCAATAATTTTATTTATTTAGTTGTAAAATAATGTCCAGTGGAATATTTCCGTGAGAGCAAACAATTAAGTAATGGAAAAGTAACTGATTAGTGGGTACATTTTAGATTTTTGAAAGCTGTTTATTTATCTGAAAGCACGAAGTAGTAGAAAAGATTTTTATTTTGACATTGTCTGATGAAATGCTGATTTTTATTAATTGAAGTTTTAGATTTGAACGATTTACAAGCACTTAGCTTGCTACATTTGTGTGTAAATTTTGAATTTTTAAAAGCTTTCAGGTACTTTAAATGTGTAGTGTTTATTTATATGTACGTAAGCATAAAGTAGTAGACATGATTTTTTTAACATTGTCAGAGGAAATGCTGATTTTTATTAATTGAAGTTTTTGATTTGACGTTCTAAAAGCACTTAGCTTTTATGGTGTTTCGAAAGTACTTTTTTAAATACAACGATAGTATCACATACATATATAAAACTAAATTATATAAAAATAAATTATTTTTAGATGACACATGATTTTAAATATATTTCGGGAGATATGAAATTTCATTGCTTCTTGATTATTTTAACATATCACATTTGTTTCTAGGTTTATATGGGTGTTTTATTTTTTAGGACTCCCAAAAGGTGTTCAATGGCGTGTTTAAAGTCTGGTCATTGTATCGGCCACTCCATAACATTTGTTTAACTTAAACCTTGATTATTTTAACATATCGCATATGTTTTTAGGTTTATATGGGTGTTTTATTTTTTAGGACTCCCAAAAGGTGTTCAATAGCGTGTTTAAAGTCTGGTCATTGTAATGGCCACTCCATAACATTTGTTTACCTTAAACCAAGACTTAACTACACAATATTCAATTGTATTTCAGAAGTTTCTAATTGTATTTCAGAATTTTATAATTGTATTTCAGAAATTTCTAATTATATTTTCGATGTCTCTTAATTGAATTTCATAAATTTCCATTTATATTTCAGAAATTTCTAATTGTAAGTTAGGCCATTAAAGAGTTTCATAGAAAGCTTATCAGTATAGATTCACTACACGATAATTAGTATAACAGCTATAACAGCTTCTTTTAGACGATATATGCTTTCATATTGTCGGTTTTCCGCATAAATTCAAATGTTCTCAATGGGGTTTTGATCTAAAGAACATGCGGGCCATTCAAGTACATTAATATATTTCAAAGGTAACCACTCCTTTCTTTGAAGACCTGTTGTTTTTCATATTTTGTTTAATCAGAAGAATTTATTTATTTATTTTGGTGCTAGCATACTGTCTTTACAAAAGACAAAGAACTGTCTGAAATTTATTTTTGAAAATTATCGTGGTTCCATCCTTAGGTCATTCCAATAGCTGTTGAATCCATCTGTACCATCAAGAATGAATCATCGGAAAAAATCAGCTTCAATAAATATATGTACATATCTTTTAACAGTGTAACTATTAACAAATATTATCCGCTTACCTGTTTTGAGTTAGTTTATAAGTTTATTTAAGCAAATTCAAGTCTAGCAATTTTGTGGCAGTGTAATAGTCTTGGCACAGACAACAGCTTCTGTCAAGTAATAGTCTGGGATTTTTTAGTAGTCTACTTATGGTTGATTTGTACACATTTATCTCACATTTATTAATAATCTGACCAAGACTCTTCACTGTGTTTATAATTCTGCGATTTTCGCGTTCAAAAAGCTTATTTTTCAAGTCCGCCACTTTTATTTTTACCATAATAATCCAGATTATTTGCAAAATTTTTTACTACAACATGTGACCAGTTTTAATAAAATCTTTGCAACTTTACAACAAAACGCCAACATCAAGAGTAATTATAGTAATGCAACACATGGATATACATATATTCCACTTTATATTCGTTGCAATTTTGCGTTAGTTAGGTGTTCGTGGTAACTATCATATTGATATTATGCTGCGAGTATTCGTATAAAATGTGGGTGAAATCTGGTACAACTAATAACAATAATGTTGATAGTACCAGAAATATGAAAAATAATGTTATTATGTTAGTTTCCAATTTTAGTCTATTTTAGAAATGTCTGCCAGTTATTGGAGACTATATCCACTGAAATTGTCTCAATCTCCTAGATATAGAACTGCTAAAAAATCAGTAGTGTTGTAGTCGCTAATACTAATTCTAGCACTTATTCAGCAGGGACCTGTAATCAAACTGTCTGAAATTCTCAGTCAACCCTATATAACGAGCAATTTAGTTTATGTTATGCTCAGATTGGATCATAAGGGTCTCAGGACATGCTGTATCTAGAGTTTGTTATTAATCAATTACCTTTTCCTTATTTCCCTATTAATGTGATGTATATGAGGTTTTAAGTCCTTTACATTCATCTTTCTAGTCTCTTTTTTTTCGCATTCTTACTCTGAACACAATGCATCGGTAAATAGTACAACCTAATAGTATATAGACTCATTAGTCCCCTTTCCTATAGTCCCTAACTAATTTGAATCCCACTGACTATCGACATATTTATATAGTGATGTTTATCAATTCCGAGACCTTTAAGAACGGCAAGGTCTCAATATGAAGTTCACTGCATTCACCGGTAATCGTACATGACATTCGAGTATCTGTCTCCACTATGAAGACTATTGATCTGTGACAAGCGCCCTGAAAGCCACTGTTCTTTTTTAGGAAACGATTTCGTGGATGTAATACTAAAAAACTAGTGCCGAAATTCATGCAATTCGTCATCCCTTAAACAGCTAATTTCGTAAAAACTTCTAGTGTGATCCTCTGACAATAGTCTAGAAAATGCTGACTCATTCAATAGGTGCAGGGTAATATTCTAGGCCATTTAAGGTGTACTATAAGTAGAGCTATTGATACCAAGTGAGATGTATTTCTTATAAGCCTCCCAAAAGACATTGCAACAATACGACAATATATGTAGGTTTTGCAACCGATCTTGAAATCTAGTTTACTATGTTCGGTCGTAATACCCAATTCGAACCTATGGTCGCCTTTTGTGACCCTCCTTTTCCAAGATAACATGCTGCTTGCTTTGTTTTATCGACTGCGCGTTCCTTTTTCAAGATAATTTACAACCCAGGTAATTTGTTTTATCAGCTAATTTTTCTAGTATGTACTAATTCTGCCGGCTTCACTTCACCTGCGTTAATACTTAGTATCATCCCACTCCGTGAAAACTTGCGTGTACTAGGCAGTAACAAATTATGTATAACTAACTCTTACCCCAACGCTATAGGGGAGCTATTCGCGTCTAGTTCTATGCACTAACTAGTAATAAGCATTCCTACCATACACTTTGACCTTACTAGACATAGAGCTAAATATAAAACTGTGTCATACAATGTTTTCGGAATTGTTTTTTATCTTCAGCATTCCATTAATAATGAGCTGAAAGATGTTCTGAAATATACCATTAAATTATTTTGCAAATTTTTAGTACCTTAAAATGCATCGTTTAGTTTCGGATAATGCCGAATATGATTTTTTTGGCTTTCAAAACAATTCACGTATAAATGAAGCAATTTAAATTCACTACAAATGTATATGTTCCGTTTTATTTTAAGGAAATTCAATTAAATTTTGGCAAATTTTACATTTCCTCAAAAGTAAACATATTTTACTAAAGCATATACTATATAGAAAATAGTGAAGGGCATTTATAAATTGGTTTATAGCCAATTGCGGACTTTCACTTGTTTAAAAATGTTTTATTATTTTCGCTCATATCCTTTCAATTTTTCTTTAACAGTTCATTAATTTTAAACACCTTGTGCAATTTTTCTCAAAGCAAACTGAAACTATGATTATGATAAAAAAAAAACGAAACAGTAATAAAATTAAATATTTATAAAGAAAATTTATATTTTGCCATAATGGAATGTGGTTTAGAAATGAACATTAAACTACATTTATGAACATTTTAAATGTGTGCAAATTAAAAGTGGGGAAAAAATTGAAATTAAATGTAGTTGCAAGTGACATTAAAAAATGTGCAGAGAAAAAAATTAGCAGCGAATGCATTGAACCGTAAATAATGTGAATTTTTATGTGAAGTTTTTTTTTTGTGTGAAAAAAGTTTCTCTACAATCGCATTCATTCATTAACTAAACATTGTAGTATGTTTGTGTTTTTTGCTTTACATTGATTTCAATTATATAATTAGGTTTTTTTTCACTTCATTATTGTTATGTAAGTTTTTTTTAATTCGTTAAGTCTTTAGTTTTTTCTTTAATTTTGGACTAAATGTTTTAAAAGAAAGTACATTGTGGGCAGCCCCAAACTGTACTGCTGCTACTTGTATTTGTAGTTGTGCTCACTCACTTTTGACTTATAATGTGATTTTTTTATGCCGGTGGGTGATTGACACATCAAAGACATTGTTGCATGTTGTCTGAGAAGATAATTGTTAAATTAACTAAATATTAAATAAATGAGGATTTGGAATTGTTTTCACCCTTTTTTTTAGTTTCAAAGTATTTTTGTGCTATGCTCACAAGACGGTCTCAACATTGTTTAAGTTTTCATTTGAGTTGAACAACTGTTGAGTTCGAATTTGATGATTTAGATGTCTTTGGTTTCAATTCTTGGTACTAGTTGACTACTGCCTATTTACAATATTTATGATTTACTTATTTCGTTCTAACCCTTTAGGTATAACAGTACTTTCTATAAAAAATCTTGTGTATAACAGTTTGTTCTATAGAAAGTCTTGTTTATAACAGTTTTTTTTAATGAAAATATTGTGTAATTTCTATAGAAAATCTTGTGTATAACATTATTTTTTATAGAACATCTTGTGTATAACAGTATTTTGTATAGAAAATCTTGTGTATAACATTATTTTTTATAGAAAATCTTTTGTATACCAGTATTTTGTATAGAAAATCTTGTGTATAACATTATTTTTTATAGAACATCTTGTGTATAACAGTATTTTGTATAGAAAATCTTGTGTATAACATTATCTTTTGTATAACAGTATTTTTTATAGAAAATCTTGCGTATAACAGTATTTTGTATAGAAAATCTTTAGAAAATCTTGTGTATAACAAAGTTTAGTATATATTTAAATAATATAAGTGCCATGAACAAAAAAAAAAAGACATTTAAAAATATACATAGTAATATAAAATAATTGTGTAATTATTTTCTATTATTTTGATGATATTTTAAAAAGAAATTGTGTAAAACTGTTTGTTAATTCTTTTTTTTTACTTTATTTTTTAATGTTTTTAGTTTTATTTATTATAATTTAATCACTGTGTGTTTGTGTTATTTTGTGTGTCACAATCATCATCCGAAACATCAACAATACCGTTATCAACATCTTTATTAGACTGTAAACAAAAGTTTATCAACATGTTGCCGCTACAACTGAAATCAACATTTGTCTTGACTTCAATTTTAATGGGTAAGTGTGTGCTTAATTAAAATTTTAACTGTCTTATTTGTGTACACATATTTCTAAATAACAGGAAAAGATTGATATTTTTTTAAAATTATTTAAAAACTGCATATAATTTTCAAGTCATTGACCTTTAGCTCTAATGTAACGTTTAACACTTTTACGAATATCTTGTTAGTGTTTATGTTTTGTTACGTTGTACACATTTTTGTTGCTGTTTAAATTTCGGTTTAACTATAAAACGTGAGTGAAATTTTTAATTCATTACAGTTTTTGTTTTGTTATTTGGTTTATATAATTGTTTAAAACAAAAAAAAATATTTATTACCTTTTGGGTACCTCTATGCCGTTCACTCATTCATTGTTTGATGGTTTCAGGATTTTAATTAAATTATTGGGAACTAAGAATTATTGGTGGGTTGGTGTGTTTGAATTTTAATTGAAAGAAAAAAAAAACCATTGATTTTTCTTAATTTTTAAGCTATTTAAGGAAAAAAAGGGGGAACAATACAAGGCATTAATTTGCATTTGATTTTAATTAAAGTGTGTGAACATTTTACAAATTTTTAAATTTAGAATATTAACAGTGTTTAATCATCTTTGTTTAAGCGACATCATTGGCTGCATATTTAATTGGAAAAATAACCTATACACTTGAGATATTTTAGAAACAGTTTTTACAGTTTTTAAAATATATATGGAAACACTGATGATGACGCAGTTATCAGTAGGAGCAGTTATGCTCCTACATATTTTACAATGTACATAAGATGTTACTTGTGATCAAGGTTCAAAGCTGTCATATACGAGCTGTGCTTCAATAGATTCTGTGTATAGTTATATTTTTTATTTCGTACATGTGAGATAATGTTGTCAGACTACTCCAATGTCATCAAAAGAGGATCCTGTTTGCAACGTGAGATTGCATTAAATTTCGTTTCATTGCTGAACTTTTGTTTCTTTGTATATTTTATTTTTCCACCGAAGACAAAGTAAGAATATTTTATTAATTTTCCAAGTACAGTCTAGCCTAATTTCTACTTAATTATTTATGGAAGTTGTTGCGGCATGAGGTGAGTTGTTAAAGAAGCAGTCAAAATTTATTTACAAATTGTTCGATTGAGTTGTAGTCGTAACCAGTGCTGATATTCAGCCGGTTCGAGGGAACCGGTTGTTAAAATTTTAAAAATTTTCCGTACCGGTTGTTGCATATTCACCCTTATCGTGAAAAAAATTCCACATGAAATTTCTTCCCTTTTATTTTTTAACATTGAATTTTAATAGGAAAAATTTTAAAAGGGAACAAATTTCATGTGAAATTTTTATTCACGATAGGGGTGATTATGTTTTTTGCTTTAACGGTTTTATATAATGTGTATTTATCAAGGTGATATAGTCTCGGCAACAAACAAAATATTGTTCAGTTGTTCATTGTCCAAACGTACAAACAATGATTTTATTTTGGTCGTACATTGGATTCTTGGATGATGATGTTTTCGATAGCGTTTTCTGCAATCTTTTGAGAAAAAAATAAAACAATTTTTTTTTGACTTTTATTTTGCAAAATCAAAACTATTTTTTTTGTTAAAAACGTAACTTTTTGTATTAAACGAAAGTTTATATCATTTCCTTCAAGAGGCTTGTGGTCTGTTAC
The DNA here is from genome assembly GCA_916048285.2 of Bellardia pandia. NCBI lineage: Eukaryota > Metazoa > Arthropoda > Insecta > Diptera > Calliphoridae > Bellardia > Bellardia pandia. The sequence continues at coordinate 18,457,332 of OU696532.1, read as the reverse complement.
TGGGATGTGACTTTAAAATTTTCGCTATTTTTATCAAAATTTGGCAAAAATATATTTTTTTTAAGCGAACCGGTTGTTAATTATTTTGAATATCACCACTGGTCGTAACCGAAAACGACCGCAAGGTTAAACTTTAACATCGTTGGCACGATTCCTACCTGATCGTTTCGAACCATTCACAAGGCCTTTGCTGATTTTATTATTCATATGTACTTTCAATGCTAATTAGCAAAATTTTTTAGTCTTGTCACTTTCGGGCTGTCACACTCTTTGAAACTGACAAGCATATATCGTTCAACACCATATCATTATTCATGGTCTGGTATGAGAGAGAGAGAGAGAGAGACAGGTACACAAGATGTAGCTCTTCAAATGATTAAAAAATACGTGTTTTTACTTTAATAACTTGCTGATCTGCGATCCTATGGTGGTCTGATCGAGTTCTCCCGATCTAGTTCTCTGTGTCTCTGTTGAACAAACTGCGTACTATAGACAGAACTTTCAGTTGCCTAGTTAGCTTGAGGTTGTTTCCGTCTCTATGCATATGTTTTTAGGTAGAGTAGCTAACGTTTAGTATACTTTTTAATTTATTCACCGCTTCTTCTACTTTCTCTGGCGACTAATCACTCACTGAAGTCCTCCTTAATTTCGACTCCATTGTCGTCATGAAAACCTACCAATTCTTATGTCTTGGAGTCCCTTAAGAGTCTTTGCTCTGATCCCAACAGCTTAGTTCAATGGTTATTCTGCCATCGTCTAAAAAAGAACAGTCCAGTCCAGTTGCCATCTTATAATAATTACATTATTGCCAATAATTGAATAGTAACAAGTAAAAAAAAAGTATAGTCGTTCAAGCCGGACCATAAAGATGTACAAAATGCCTGAAAGCCATTTAGTATTACATACTTCGTTAACATCTTTGAGGTTGTTGACCCATAACGCAACTGGAAGAAAAATATTCTGACTTCTTCCTCAATCCTGAATTTCCAGGCATCTTGTCATGGGTACTTTGTAGTGGCTTGCCAGTATTAGCAGCTAATCTTTCAACTACCTTTGTTCCTACTAGGAACCACAGGACATAATATATATATATTTCAACTACCTTTGCACCATAACTTAGTACTACTTGTAAATGATGCCTATCTCATGTCGCGGGCGACGTAAGCTCCCTCTGGATCATCTCATCAACCTCGTGCCGTTCTTCGCTTTCTCCTCTTTCGGTCGACATTTCCATGTCTTCCATAGCATCTTGCCGAACTACTTATGTGCTGGATAAATATGCACGAGTGCTTGTTGTGTCACCTTCTTAATTCTTTTTGGCCACAGCATCAGGATGAGATTGCTCTATCATCTTAGATATCACTGTGATGTCGTGCTAAATAACTCCTGTAGCTTTTGCATAGCATTAATTTTCCCAATGTAGTCACTTCACAACAATCCTATCCTCCTCACTTAACGTAAATTCGATACCAGAGTAACGATATATTTGCTTTTGTATGACAACATTGAGTTGGGAATTCATTTTTAGCTTTGACAAAGACATAACAAAATGGGTGCTCTTCAAACTACAAATGCAAATTGCTTGCCAAATCATAAAATTTGGGCTCTGTAGCTGTTTAAAGACAATTTTTTAATGGAACGTAGCCATTTCTTTGCAAGTTTCTGGTTTTTTTTAATAATACTTCTGCTTTCATTTCGTTGACGGTCTGTGCTTAAGGTTTTTTGCAGTGAACCTGTTTTTGTTTTGTATGGAAGCATTCGTCTGTCAATAAGATAACAACTTATATATGAAACTTTCTACTATACAAAAAAAAAAAAAAAAATAGACAAGCTAAAATACCTAATTACACATCTGACACACAATAAATTATTCTTGAAAGTTAATGTAATAAAAACAAACAATTCAATAAAATAAACAATATAATGCTTTTCTACACACACGAGTGCATACGTTTACACAACACCAATACTGTGTACTGTGGGTAGTGTAAGTAATTAAAAATATCCATCAATGCCAATGCTGTTTTTTGTTCAGTATTTTTTTTTCTGCCATTAAGTTGTTGGTTGTTATCTAATACATTTATTAAGTTGCACTTACTCTGGTAAACACATTCATTAAACAAAAAAAGTTTAGAAAACATTATTTCTTGTAGAGTTTTTTTTTTAAATAAAGGTAAAGTGAGATGTTCATGAAGCAAAAAGAAAAAAAAGGTGTGTTGGAAGTCATTAAAAGTGAAACAAAGAAAAACCAGAAGCCAGTCAGTCGTTCAGGAATTGATGCTAAATGATGATTTCAAACATTTTATTCCACGAATACAATAAATCTTCTTCACACAATGACGAATACAAGAAACACAAATATTATTATAGAAAACATTTTGTATAGAAAAAGAGATTTGTTTTTAGATTAGAAAAAAATAGCGAATAAGAAAAAGTGGAAACAAATTAAAGATGTTTGAAACGAATTTCAAGTACTTTACACAAGTAAAAGCTGTTTTTTAAAAGGTGGTGACACTTTCGTTGTTTTTTCAATGATGTTATTCTGTCAAAAAATATATTTGCACTAGTGCTGGGCAAAGGCAAATAAAATGGTAATGGAAATCGTGCACAAATTCCATGAAAGTCCGACATTTTTAGGTTCAATGGTTGAAAAAAGCTAAGGCTTCCAAAAAATACTGTAACTGAAGATATAAAACACAAGAAGTAAACTTTAGTGCAGATCGTAAACCAAAATAAAGCAAAAATGTTACTAAAAAAAGAAATCGTGATCTGCCAAATACCACACTATGTTCAATAAAGCAAATTCTAGATTATACCCTTAATCACCGCTCTCAAAACTACAACAAAGTCGCAGGGAAAAGCTAAATAGACCCTACTCCTGCCCAGCAACAGTTCCGAATCGGACTTCCTAAGCACCGGCCACAGCGTCCGTGACACTTGGCAGTTCATTCGGTTTCCCCAGGCTTGATTGGTCGCACTAAAGGCCCCTTCCCTAATTCTTCCATAATAGAAGCCTATAGGATGCCCAACCACCTCCATACGGTTATTAACTTCTGTCTCTGAGCCCATTCTTGCCAGATCATCAGCAATTCATTACCGGCGATGTCCGATTGACCTGGTACCCAGCACAGCCTAACCGTATACTCCTCTAAGGCTTCCCCTAGAGCCCTCCTACAACTGTCAACTAGTTTTGAGTTCACATAACAGCCCTGTATGGCCAAAAGAGCCGCCTGACTGTCCACATATATCGTGACCTCCGAACCCCTGTCAATTTTGTCCCTCATCAGTTCCACGGCCCTCAAGATCCTCAGAACTTCCGCCTGAAAAACATTACAGTCGTCAGGAAGCCTATATGACATTCTGATGTACATCCGTGAAAATAGCAAATCCATCATATAATTTGCCTCTTCCTGTCCATAGAGCCGGGCGATCCCATATCCACCTGCCTCATTCTCACACAGGATCCACGAGTGACCCATCCATTTAGTAATCTTTAGAAAAAAAGTTTATTTTAAACAAAATAGGTAAAAATTGAAATAGCAAGTAGGAGCAACATATTTGAAAAACTGCAAATGTTTTTTAAATTATAATGATCTTCGTAAAGAAAAATATAATTTTAATATATCGAGCCATTACCGCCAAAATAATGTATCCCACACCATAATCGATTAATGTTTTTTATCGAAATCGATAGTTCAACATCATTTAAAATTATTAAAATTAAATGTATTACACAAAACAATATTTACATTATAAATTTTAAAATAATGGCTTTATTCAAACTGATTTTATTTAAAAAAAAACCTTCCCCTGTAAAATTTTGAGTTTGTGGGATACATTTTTTCGGCGATTATGACTCGATATGTTCATAAATAATGTTTTTGTTTAATAAAAAAATCCAGCTTTTTAAAGATCTTACTTGTGAAAAGTAACCTACGTGTACCTGGAAGGTGTGCAGAGTCCATATAAATAGAAGAAGTATTAAACTTTCAAAATCTATTCTATACAGATATCAAATTAAAATACAGTAATAACATTGGGAGGCAAATTTAAACAACTCTGGAGTTAACTACATCATGACAAACTAAATATACCTTTGTTGCTCTCTTATAAAGATGTGTGAATTTTTAAAAATTCCTACAGAAAACTTGTTGCACGACTTTTAACCAGTTGCACCGGTTGATTCTGCAATTCTTTTACTACCTAAATTTTATTTAGTATTACTGTTGCTGTTTTTATTATTGTTATTTCTGTGAAATCGCAAAAACTTAACAAGTACCAACGTCCACTTAAAGAAACCACACGAAAAAACAAATAAAAGAAGGAATCAACTAGAAAAACAAACATAAATTGATTTTGTAAAGAAATGAAGGAGTTCAAATGGCATCTTGAGCTTGAAAAAAAACAAAAACCACAAAATGCAATTAAATTTTAATTGTTTTTCAATTTCTTGCAAAAAAGCTGGTTGGTTGGTTGTTGGCTGCCTGAACGAGTATTTTTTTAAATTGATGCTTTATTTATTATTTTTTTGTAGTTTTTTTAAATAACAAAAACCTTTTTCTGTCTTTATACTTTTTATTAAATTAAATTTAATTGTCATTTTTCAGTGAGTTAAAAAAAGAGTTTTATTCCTGCTACTCGTACAATAAAAAAATGCGGTTAAATGTAATTCATTAAACTAATGGCCAACCCAAAGTTTGGTGTTTCTTGTTAATTTTTTTATATTCTTATGCTTTTATTGAGTGTACGACAAATATTTTGTTGTCTAATTTAGCTAACATTTATATTTATTTTCCAAATGATTTTCTTTTATTCTTTGCTTTGTTACTGGTTTTTATGCTCTTTAAATGCTGGCGAGCAGATAAATAATCTTTGATAAAAGATTTAGATGAATTGGAAACAATTAAATCTTTAACTGCTGTTTAGAGTTTGGTAAAAGATTTTTTTGGAAAAAATTATGTCAAGAAGCCAGAAGTTTGTGTAGTTTTTAAGTGGCAGTAAAAAATTAATGTTGTGACTCATGTTGTATAAAGCGCAAAAGAATTAGATTATTTCCTGAGGTAACTAAGTGAGAGGTAAAAATTGAATTCAGAAGATGTCAAAAAACTTATCTTTTTTCTTTGTTTGAGTTTCGAAATAAACTATTTTGATTTGTGGAAATGGAAAAAATAATCGTGTTATGCGTGTTTGGACATACATAGAAAATATATTGCTCTGAAATATTTTGCGGCTGAAGAAAAATTGGACCTGGATTGGGCACAATTTTTAAACTTTAATTTTAAAATGCATATTGACCTAGCCGAGGACTTTCAGAAAAGAAAAAACCCTCAAAAACAAAAAGATTTCACACAGTTAAACAAATTACATGTCAAAGGTGTCCTATTTTAAGCCCCCACAGCTCCACCCTTGGATGGTTTGTGGAGTCCATCATAAAATATTGGACAGGAATACTCCTTTGCTACTCTTATGTAAAATTATAACCTGATAGGAGCAGCGGTTTAGAAATTACAGATATATTTCCAAAAAAAATTTCATTCTATCCCATTATGTATAAAAAACGTTATAATTTGTGAAATTTGGTATCTAAAATTTGTAAAAAACATACAAAATAAGCACAAAAAGTTAGACCAATAAGATATTTTTTTGACAAAAATTAAAGAATTCTGAATTATAAAAACCGTTTAACCGCTACCAAAAACCTGGTTTATCCAACAATTCGAAAATAAAAAATATTCAAAACCGGTTGGATTTTAAAACAGAAGAAACCCGGTTAACCGGTATCTGGACTTGGTTGCTAATTACTCTAGTTGAAACCACAAGTCAATGATATCTATATCTTCAACATTTGAATATAATTATTTTTTAAAAGTAAAAAGATTGCACTTTCAGGAATTTAAAATAAAAAATATCTAAATATATAATTGATTAAATATGCAGATTATTACGAACTACAATTTCCAGAAGTTTCTCATTTCAGAAGTTTCTCTATATCAGTACTCCCCCTAATTGTATGTATGTTATGTTGTGCTTTCACCATAAGATTGACACCAACTACCAAATCGCAAGTTCTGGGTGTCATCATCATCATTTGCACTTAGAATCCAATCGATCCCAAGTTCACTGTTTATTTACACTAAAAGGAATACGTATATGAAGAGTTTAGTTAAAAATTCACAAACAAATTTATTTTAAAATGCTAAATAAAAACAGTTCATATCAACATCAAGAATTTCCGTAAGAAATATCTATTTATTAAGAAATTTTTTATAAAAAATATTTTATAAAAAAGTTGATTTAATTCTTACCAATATATTATTAAAAATTGCCTTAACCACAACTTCTTTTATTATCTCAAAATTAATATTAATCATATGCTACATGCCACCTAACAAAAACTACAGATCTTTAATAAATTTCGCATTAATATGAAATTTGTGAAAGTTCCTAAAGGACTATTAAATTTAACAATAACAAAAAATTTTTATAATGAAGAAAATAATCACAATTGTATGGAATAGGCTCTAATATTCTACAACGGAACTAAAAATTTTTACATTTAACATAAAGTAAAGTAAAAATAAAACTAATATTTCTGTTTTTATTTCATGATATTAATTTTCCGTTCAGTTGGAAGAAAGTATTTCAATTACAATGTGATTACATTCTGTAATAAAATGCTGGAAATTTAACGATTGTGATAATAAAAAAAGGATTCTTAATACAGCCTTTGGTTAAAAATTTATCTATTTTTTGTTTTGCTTAATATTTTTATTTTAACTTTGGCTTTGGGGGTAAATGGAACTAAAGAAGAACAAATATTTTAATGATTGTAATCGATGATGACGCTGAGGATGGCGATGCCTTTGGTTAATGGTGTATATATGTATGTATATAGTGTAAACAGAATAAACATTAAAAAGGAATGAAAGGGTTAAAGGAATCAAAAAACGAAATGCTGTGCAAAATGAATTTTATTTAGTTTAATACAAATATTTGTTATTTAAGGATTAGGAAACATGAGAAAACTGTCCCAGTAAGACACTACTTTTCTATAGAAAATTATTTTTGTTAGACACTTTTCTTTAGAAAACTGTCTCAGAAGAAACTTTTCTATGTAAAACTTATTTCTCTCTCAAGAAAACTGTTCCAGCACATTCTCTCAAACAGAGTTATTTTTTCTGAAGTTGCATCAATAAATACCATTTATTATAAGTTTTCCCATTGTCAACCAAATGTATTCCAGATTTATTTATCACTTGTACTTAAAAACATGTGTCCTTTTCATTTGAATAAGTAAGTAATAACATTCATGGAACCACTTTAAATAAAACACTGTATCCTTTGAGACCAAACTTTTTGTTTATAGCATAAAATAAACCTCTTTTAATTTCCACATAAAATTTTATAACATTTAGAAATTGTTCATTAATATAATGGCTTTCTATTGTGGTTGAGTTACTACCAGAAAAAAAGAAAGACTTTCATATTTGCATATCTTCCTGTACGTTAGTATATATAAAATTTTATATACTTTTTAGATACAACAATTTAGACTATTAGGCTACTTATATGTACTATGTTTATATATGTACATACATGCTTGTACATATGTAAGTATCTATTTATATACTTTTAAACATTTACCGGTTTACTTAAAGGTTTTTATTGTAAATTAGTGTAATAACATATTTTTGTATTTAACCACTTCCGTACTTTACTTCATTTGGTTTAGTTTTATTATTGAAGTAGGTACTATGTATTTACTAAAGAGTACAAATAGTTGTTTAAACTGAAATTCAACATATGTAACTACGAGTACGTACTCATATGTATATATGTGTGCAAGACTTTTTCCTACCAATTGAAAAAGGGCTGCAAATGGCCAAACAATGTTAATGAAAACCTATGGAAGTGAGATCAACTATTTGATTTAAAAAGCGCTTAAAATATTGTGTATTTTGAAGTCGCATATAAGTCTTAAGCTTTGTACAGACGGTTGTTAGATCTTACAACCTTGTCAGAAAAATGTTCAGAAAATGTCTAACAACCGTGTGAACTTAAAATTTTTTCTTCCATCGTTGTAAGAAAAATCATTGAATTTTTCAATGTCAGTACATTGCTAGCACATTGTTAGATCTCACAACTATGTATGATCTGACAACCGTCTATACATAGCTTTACAATTTAATGCCCTTATTCATAAAAAATTAAAGTAGACTTCAAATGTACTTTAAGAAAATTGTGTATTAAAAATTTTGTGTAAAAGCCCATTCAAACCTACTTTATTTTTTATGAATACGGCAGTAAAACTTTGGTGTCAGTTTTTAAGCCAGCCATTACTAAACTACTTATAAGTAATGTAGTCAGCATGTGCTAGAATTTCAAAGTCTGTGAAGTGGGGTCGGTAATTAGAGCTTCCAGAGGATCCAACTTCATAAAAATTATAAAAAAGTAACAAAAATCATAGTGAATAGTTAGTCAGGTAAAAAACGATGAAATGAAGTGTTTTAAATTATTATACATATTCCTATAGAACATGTTGTAAGTTCTCTTTATAACATAGGGAATACAGAGGTATCACGAAACGGAAGATAATCAAGTTTTATATTTGTCCCTTTCTTTGACAACTGACATTTTGTTTTCTTTATGTTACTCTTTTTCTTTATTTTGCTGGTGCAATAAAATTCATTTTCGGTTAGATTAGTTAGTAAGTCAGTTTAGTAAAACAAAACACATCTTAATCTTGACCCATTGTTAAAATAGAATTTGGTAACTTTTCAGTAATAAAATTTTTTTCCGGGAGAGGGATATTAACCCGCACCCAATCTGCCTGAAGGTGAGGGACCTGTAGTTGGCATTGGTTATTGAATGGCGCCAATATTTCGCAATGACGATTGAAGCCTCTACGGCACTCAGAACTTAAAGTCACACGTTACCAGGCGTGTCCATCTGAGACCATCTTCTCCAATCCGCTGAGCTGTCCGCCACTGCTTATTTAATTCGCAGTTACCCCGCCTACTACATGGTAGGGTTCTCCGCTATCCGCAACCTGCGGAGGCGTCCCGTAGCACCTCAGCTATGCTTCCCGAAAAGGTTCTTTTATATTTTTAAAATATAAAAAAACTCCGGGGACGGAATATAAAAATAAAAGGATATGAATATATATATTGAAATTACAAGCTTACAATCAAAATATTCTAACTCAAATTGCTTGTTTTGTTTATTTTGCTTTGTCCACAAAATTCGAGTTGTATATAGTGCTTTGCCTTTCACATTACCAACATACTACCACAAAATATTTTCCTTCTCTTTTTAAGAGAACTGACAACTGATTTATCAGCTGATTGTAGCTCTTTTGAAACATCAATATTGTCACCTTTGTATACTCTGTGCTTTATATTAAAACAACATGAAAAAAAAACATTTTTGGGCAATTTTTTTATTAACTAGTTACCAAGAATGATAAAATAAAGATTACGCCATGCGCATGATTTCCCGTTATGTGACGTAGAAGGGCCATTCTAAGGGTTACCAATAATGTTTCATGTGTTAGAACTAAAATTTCTTGCGAAAAATTTATGTATTATGTGATAGTTGGCAACCTTGCAATTGAAATCTCTGAGAGTTCTAAAATAAAATCTGTTTAAAAAAGAAAAACAAACAAAAAAAACAACAAAAAATATAAACATGAAGAGTGCAGTGAGCAAATGCAAGCAAAACATGAGTAAAAAAAACAAGTGAGAAAAAATTAGCCAATAGAAACACAGAATGTGTGACGTCACAGGGCCTAAATGCGCAGAACATTTTAAAATTTTACGCGCGTTGGCGTAATCTTTACTTTATCATTCTTGCTAGTTACTGTCTTTTATTAAAAATCTCTTAAGTATCAATAAAAACCGCTTCAGTGATTGCACTTATAATGATGATGAGTACACTAAACCAAAACTATAATCGTTAAACTTTTGTTAGTACATTTTTGGAGAGAGTTTTTATTATTTTTTTTGGTTATACTTTCAGTTTGTTTGTATTTGTATTAGTAAATATTTTTGTTAATATTATTTTTTTTTTATATACAAAAATGTTTCAGGTTTTTTATTCATTTGTTTATGTTTGTAAATATTGTAATTTTTAGTTTTTATTTGTAGTATTTAGTAGAAATTACATATGTGTATTCATTAGACTGCTGCAAAGTAGTAATTTTCCAGATTTGTTAGGCCTAAAGTTTCTCCAGAAATTATACTTATTTATATTACCAGAAAAAAACTTGCATTACATTAATGGTTCACCACACACACACTTGCATTTTAAATCTGGGGCCAAATTACCGCATTCGATATCGAGTAAAATTGATTGTAATTTTCTTATTTGAGATTATGGCATTCGATATCGAGCAAGAAATTTAGTACATTTTATCATAATTTCGACATCGTAATCATTTTTCGATACGATAGCTCATTCGATCACGAATGCGGTAATTTGGCCCCTGTATTATTCTGTAGGGAATGCCAATAGTGAAATTGTAGTGATTAACTATTGACATTGCCAGTAGTAGTACTGACCAGATGTACCCAGCTAATGTAATCTTCTATTGACATTAAGCATTAGCTTGTAATTGAAAATCTACCAGTAGACTGCGTCAATACTGACTAAGTAGTTCTTTTGGGATCACTTTTGTCTACACTCTGAAAAAGAAACTGCATTTTTTGGAGTTTTATTAAAAAAAAATAAAATTTTAAAAGGCTTTCTCTAATTAAAAATAAATTAGAAAACACCCAGAGTCTTTGGTGAGAATCGAACCCGCAGCCCTCTGAATGATAATCCGGCACACTATCGCTTACTGTATCAGGACACACAATTTAAAGAATAATTGTTTAATAATAACCATTGTTCCCGCCTTTGTTGACAATGTCGCCAAACAGTCATTAAAATAGTGGAAAAAGTGGTGACTTGGAGACACTTTTCCCCAGGTTTCCTTTATTTATTTATTGTCTATGGATGTTATTCCTTACAGACATTTACAAACATTTAAAAATTAACAAACTTAAAACATAGAAACCAGAATACTGTGATCTAATGAAAAATCTATTAATTTATATAACTGATTAAATGTGTTGCACATCCTTCTTAGTGGGTCAGCATCAGCACAGTTTGATCTCAAAAATCTTTTTGACAATGGATAAAATTTTTTTGGTAGAACGTTGTAGAACGTTGAAAAGAATTTCATTTATTAAAGAATTAGAGCATGTAACACCATTATTAACATTTAATAAGAGCTAGACGAGTAGGATATGATGGTAAGTTAAGTGGGTTAAGTCATATAATCATGGTGATGACGTTGTAGGCAAGTACTTCATTCAAATGGCAAAAATTAATGTTTTTCCGGAAGCTGGTTTGAGAGTGTGCATAATTAGGAAATTCTAGATACACTGAGATCGTGTTTTTCCCCCTTTTAAAAGCATCTTGTTGCTTTTATAGCTTCAACGATTACGTTTCATTGTCGTTTAATATTTGCTACTGGTTTCTGTGCATTTAACGATTTACTAACATTTGCAATTTCTAAGCTAATGACGCTTTTCTAACGTTATTTGTCGAAAATACTTTTGATATTCTGTGGAACAATTGTTGAAGGATACTTTTATATTTACGCAACAGCAATTCATCAATGAGTTGAGTTGATCACAGAATGGTCTGGTCTTAGTTTCCTATGTCCTCTTTTGAGCCTCTAGTTGCTTCTATACTTCCCTAGTAGCATGACTTCTGTCTTTCGTTACGTTTGCATTGATTCTCATAGCTCTTGTTTTAGAAATGTTTTTTATATCGACTAAAATCTATGCCACAGAAGATAGACGTTGTGACGTTGCCTAGTTGTTGTTGTTGAAAACGGCTGCACTACTGCTATATTCAAAACTGTTAAAGCACCAAATGAAAATTACCAAAAAAATATTACACTGATTGGGGTTATAATGCACTTTTTTCTTTGGAATAATTTTGCATTTTAAGAGAAATGAAAAATTACCCTCAAATCGTAGAATGAAAAAGACCCTAATAAATTTTGTTTTTGTACTTTGGGGCTAAATTTCATGCGTTAATATTGCAAACTATACTAAAAATGTAAAAACTAAAAATTACCCCAAAGAACTCATGCAAAATTTCGGGTTTTTTATTATTACTATTTGGAAATATATAATATAAAAATTACAAAATTGGGGTAAAAAATCATTTACATATTTGAAGCAATTTTTCGCTATGAGAAATGGGCCGCTTAAATTGTTTATTAGAGAAGTTGTAATTTTTTCTTCACATAATTCGGTATTAGTCTACTATTCATACTACATAGTGCAGTTAGTGTAGCCCTACTCACCAATAAATAAATGGTTTATATTTTTAGTAAATACTATTGCCAGTGCAAAAACAGCAACTAAAGCAGCCACCACAATAGTTTTTCTATAAATGTAACAAAAATACGGTTGGCTCAACAAAAAACTAAAATGAAAATAACACAATAATTCGGTTGTTTGTTTGGAAAAATTACCAACATTGTGTGGTTTTTGCTTGTTGGGATCCAACAACCAACAAAAAATAAACTATTTAAAATACAACAAAAATAGGGAAAACTCTATAAAACGCTGTATAAATATGTATAAATATTTACCTGAGTACGACGGGTAAATACTTTGTAAAAAGTTTTTAGTAGGTACTTGGTTTTTTATAGTTGCTGTAAGTTGTATCTTGGTTATTTTGGTCTTGTGCAACCAAGCATTTTCAAATGGTTAGCATTTAAAATTTATAATTTTTTTCTGTTTTCCTTCAGATCTTCAAAAAAAAAAAATAATTGTTGGTAATAGTATACATATAAAAATAAATAAAAACAACTGCAAGGTTATATATATATATATTTATATACATACATATGTATATAATATTATTATTTTTTAGTTTGTTATACAACGATGTATGACTGTGGTTAAACTGTAAATTCGTATCCTTGCCAAAAATACCTAAAATTTCTTTGTGTAGGGATTTGGTTTGTTTTTATTTTTTTAACAAAAGAAAACTTTATATTTTTATGCAGCCTTAAGGAATTTTGAATGATTTCTTTTGGTTCTTACACTTCAACAATTAATCTAAAGATTGAAGCTTCCAAAATTGCTTTAAGCCTTTGCAGAAGTGGAGTGATCTTAATGGAAAGCAATACATTATTACAGCACTCTTTATTTAAAAGCAACATAATTTCACATGCGTCTAAAGCATTACGAACAAGTTAATTCCAAATTTCCATGTTCTGTGTTAAATATATCTTTATTTTTAGAAACATAAGTAGTGGCCCTTGTAATTATAAGACACATTTAAATGAATAAGATATATTTATTAATTTATATATTTTTATCTTTTTTTTCAATTTAGGTATGTCTTAAATTAAATTTAGTAAGTTTTAATAGTAAATTTTATTCGTATCATTAATTTTGTACATATTTTTCTGAAACCCGTGGTATCTAACAACCTTAAGCTAGATTTACACGATTGAAATTTTTTTCAAAATTGCTCTTCAAAATGAATCAAACTCAAAATTTGTTTATTTAATAGTTATTAATAGTTATTAAATAAATAAATTTTGAAGAAAATTTCAATCGTGTAAATCTAACTTTAGTTTTACCCCCTGGCCTACGATGTCGAACGATAACGTTCGCCTACATAAGACTTAAGACACAAACTTGATTGAGTAAAAAAAATAGATACGATAAAAAGCTTGTGTCTTAAGTCTTATCTAAGCGAACGTTATCGTTCGACATCGTGGGCCAGGGGGTTAGTTTGCTTAACAAACAATTTAAAAATCCCATTATCAATAGAACATTTCTTTAATTGCAAAGCTAGCAACATGCCTCGACAATTTAGTCCGACAAAGATTTATCCCAAAAAAATTGATTCTGGCTGACAATAAGTTTCGATTGGGAACAACAGAATTTCTCAGTTTTAAGAAAATTTTATTTGAATATTTTAGGAAAAGTTTTGAATATACGAATTCTTTTATTAAGAACTGCAAAGTCAGAACACATTATTTTCAGTTCGGGGTTTTCTATACATATAACTATGTTCATAACAATATCAATACTGACTTTGTGTAATTAATGAACGACCGGTGGCTTCGAAACGTTTTATTTTGGGACTCGGTATCTTGGGAGCTATTACATATATCGTAACAAAATTTCACACGGTTGGAACTGAGGTGTTTTTGGATTGATTCAAAGTTTCTTTTGATGTCGTAGGTGGTAGTTTGTCACCTCGGAGCTCAAATTAAAAAAAAAACAAAAACTCAAAAATCCAATTTCAATTAATTTCACTAAATTATCAATCATCCAGTCCTAAGCTTTTCACCAATACTTTAGTAATACTTATTTATGTAATATTTCTTTAATATTTAAGTAATTTAACGGTTCTTAAGATAAATTGAAATAAATGTAACAAAGAGAATTATTATAAATAAGTAATAAATGCTTGGATTAAAAGTAATAGACAATGGGTGATTCATTATTAATAGTATATGATATATATTTATTATAAAGTACCGAATAGAAGTACTTGCAAAAAGAGTGATGCTTTTGAATTAGTCTTTTTTTCAGAATCAATTCAATTCAAATAAATTGGAAATGTATAACAAATTCATTTTACGAGTTAATTCAAATGAATTGTTAAAATGAATTGCAATTCATATTTTAACTTATTTGAATTAATTCAAAATCAATTCAAATGAATGGGGAATGAATTGCAATTCATTTTTTCTACCTCATTTATATTAATTCAAAATCAATTCAATTTAAATGAATTGGAATTCATGTTCGCTAAATTCAAACATTCGTATTTATGGCTGGTTCAAATATTAACAAAAACTTATAATGCTTTGGCGAATTCAGTGGAATGCCCGCTTTTTTTAACTGTACAATAACTACTTGACTTTAACTGCTACACCTATGGGCTTACTGAAAATTGAATATATTTTTCACATATGGACTGAAATAGGTGTAGGTGATTATTAAAGATATTAAGCAATATTCGATAGTACTACTTAAATTTTTATGATATTTTTGCTAAAACCACTAGTCTTCCAGTATTTGAGATACAAGCATATATTAGTCTTATTTAAAGCTAAAATCCACAGTAGCTGGATAAATATAATATTACTATTAGAAGAGCATAGTTTGCAGACCACTGAATGATCCCCACTATTACCAGGGGGTTGAATCGATATCATGGGAAGACTCTCATTTAAAGTATTAAGTCAGTTCAAAGGAAATCTAATCCTTGTTTTTATATCTTGTTAGAAAGATAATTGTGCATAATACAAGATTTCATATAACTAAATTAGAAAAGTATTAAGGTGAGAAAGTACATTCCGCAAAACGAATTTGTCTCTTCCTTCCTTAATATTATTATTTATATTTCCTAAACATTTTAATACTCTATCCTTCATCATTTCTATTACATTAAATAATTATCTAATCATTATTTTAATTAAGCTAACACATAAATTATTTACATTTTAATATGCACAGGCAAATTAGCAAATTAATATTGCTTTTATATATTTTAATTCCTATGTACATTACATATATATATTTAAAATTGGTTTCTTTATAAATTCTTTCTAATATTCTTTTGAAAATATTAAAAATTCTTTTCATTTCGTTACATCTTTCAAATGGAAAACCAATTAAACAATTTGAATTTTACCATCGAAATTATCGTCATCATCAACGTCAGCACAGAATATTTCTGCAAATACAACGAATAAATTATTTAGACCTTCAAATCAATTATTGCTGTAGCTTTAGCTTCTATCACTATGAACTCCTACTCTTATTTCTTTACACATAGTTTGTTTAGCGTAAATGTAAAACCAGTAATAATTACAAAAAAATTTAAATAAAACTGGAATTTTATATTTTGTTATATTTATTTAGGTTTTAAAGGTTTGTTTCACGCTTTTGTAACATAAATTGATGTTATTCTTCATACAAGTTTATATAACAAACTAAACATAGGACACGTGTGTTGTCCCTGGGTCACGTTATGATAACTGAAAAGAAAATAGTACGATAATTACCCTTAATAGAAAATAATATTAATGCATCTAGCCTTCCTTCCACAGATCCGACAAGACTTGTGGAAAAATCTCGCCCAGACTTTTAAGCCTCTTGTTTGTAAGGGTGGGGTATCGGGTACAGTCTCATTCTCTGCTTGGCACCATCAGACAGTGACCTATGTACACTGCTACCAGATTTAATTTTTCGGTTATTGGAAATTTGTAAATTTAAATGTCAGCCTAGGTAAAATTACGAAGGTTTTTGTGTAATTCTATTTAATTTATATTGTCACAGCTGTCAGTAATAAAACCTAAAAAAGGAGTTATATAATTCATAAAGTTTGAAAATGCATACTTAAAATCCTCTGGATCAGATCTCTAAAGTTATAGTAACTTTGTTATAGCCTTTAACAATACACGATATTAATAAGAATGTGTGTGAAGATAAATTCGAATTTGAGTAACACAGACAAAAACCATATTTGCTAACATTGATAATGTTACAGTCGACAGACCACTGTTAACAGTCAAATTTACTTGTATTTTGAAAAATGTAGCTCTTAGGATGAAATTCTCGAGAAGAATTTGGACAAATATCGAGTTGCACACGTATGCCACTATATAGAAAGGGTAGACCAAAGGGTCCTAAATGAGACTACATTAGTCGAATTTCTGAAATAATTTTGGAATTTACATAAATCGAATTTGAAAAAAATGTATTTTTGGAAAAATTAACTTTTAGGATGAAATTCTCGAGAAGAATTTGGACAAATATCGAGTTGCACACGTATGCCACTATATAGAAAGGGTAGACCAAAGGGTCCTAAATGAGACTACATTAGTCGAATTTCTGAAATAATTTTGGAATTTACATAAATCGAATTTGAAAAAAATGTATTTTTGGAAAAATTAACTTTTAGGATGAAATTCTCGAGAAGAATTTGGACAAATATCGAGTTGCACACGTATGCCACTATATAGAAAGGGTAGTCCAAAGGGTCCTAAATGAGACTACAGTAGTCGAATTTCTGAAATAATTTTGGAATTTGAATAAATCGAATTTGAAAAAAATGTATTTTTGGAAAAATTAACTTTTAGGATGAAATTCTCGAGAAGAATTTGGACAAATACACATTCATAAACAAAACAAATGTCAGCTGCAGCGATGCCAACTTAGCCCTTTTCGGGCAAGATTTAGCCGGAGTTTAGTCACTCAAAACGCGAAAAGAAGAAAATTGGATGTGGTTTTATATGGATTTTTTTACATTTAGCCTTTTTTCAAAAATGTTTACGCGTTTTGAGTCTCAAAAGTTGGCATCACTGGTCAGCTGTTTTATCGTGCGATTCTCCCCCTCTAAAAATACAGAGTTTGAAAGGTGCACCATTTTTTAAATTTATAGTGTGACATTTATAGAAAAGAAACAATAACTATTAGATGCAGGGCATTTAAGATTCGTTACTGCGGTATATATCATGCTAAGTTATTTTTCTTATCCTATTTATAACATCTTTCAATTGAGCTGTTATTGAATTTCAAAATTTATTAAAAAACTAAATTTGTAAATAATTGTTTCTTTACACAACGAGAGACTTCTTGTTCATCTACATTTTAAACAATAAAAACAAAACCAACAACATATTTTTCTATTTTATTACGATGAGGTTTCAATGTGCAGTTTGGTAATAAATAATTGAGTTTGGTAAATGAAAACAAAAAAAAAAAAAAAAAACTACAGAAGTGTTGGAAAGAGAAGGAAAAAAAAACGCTAAAATTAAATCAAACTCATTTTCAATACAACTATTTATTTGAAAACAAAAAAACCCGTGTTGTAAATTCATTGTTAAGATTTTGTAAATACAACTACAAGTAGCTTTGCTTCTTTTTGTTGTTGTTTCGTAGCGTTGAGAAAAACTAAGTTAGAAAATTGTTCAGTTGTAAAATTCAAATGAGTTCGCTGAATGGCGGTACCATAGTTAGTCATCATGATATTTATTACATTAAAACTAAAGTTGTTTTGCAAACGACTTATTGAAGAATAAAGAAACAAAAAATAAATATTCAATGGCGCACAATATACAACTTTTTAATTTATTATATTTTAAATGGTTGTTTGTGAAAAATCTAATTTATATAATTGAAACTAAATGTTATTAGTTAAAAGGGTGGTTTTTGTTAAACTTGGAATAATATGTAAATAATTTTATTTATTCAAAGGTCACTTGATGACATTTAATAGTATATTTAGAATTAATAAGGATCGTTACAAATGTAATTTTTTAGAGTATCACTTTGATGCTTTAATAATAGTATCACCATCTAATATGCCTTGCAATCCCAATTGTTCAGAATTAAATACGCCATTCAAGCATTTAATTATAGACAATTTTAGCCTAAAAACATATAGACCCAATGTACACACACAAACTCTAAAACTCTCAACCCTCTTTGAGCCGTCTTAGAAACTACTCTAATAACGGACCGGCTTTAAGTGCTGCATTGTAAAATGATGTAAAGCTCCTTGTAGAGAAAGGTTAGCAATATTCCAGGTGCAGTTTAACATGGTCCTTTATTCGTTGGTTCCATTCACAAGTTACTCTAAGCCTAACAGCCGTATTAAGAGATAGCAGATCATCCGCAAGCCAATTCAGCTGTTAAAATATCATCAAATAGTTGCAGTTGCTCTTCCATGAAGAAAATTAAAAAAAGTGCAAATTCACTATGAGTTGTTAACTATTCCCTAAGTAAGACATATGTATGTATAAATTTATAAATGGATAGAAAATTGTATCCATTTTTTTTAAATATGTATATAACATTTTTGACAAATAAGAAATTCATGGAAGATTTTTTTAAAAACAAAAGTGTTATTTTGAGTTTTTTGCGGAAATAAAAATTTTGCATTTATTCCGTCATTTTTAAGCAAAACACTAAAGCGAAAACAAAATTTAAATTTTTTTTATAAAATTCCAAACAAAGTTTTTAAAAATACCAAAAATTTAATTTTTTAGATTTTTACCATGTTGTCTATACCAGGTGCAAACTTAAACGCTTTGTAGAATAATCAGGAACATATTAAGCAATATAAAATCGGTTACTATTTTTGGATATCGACTATGCCATTTGAGAACACTTGCCCTAAATTTGAATTTTATATAAAAAAATATCTATACTTTGAATGACTCTGGTCACCTCGGTAACAAAATATTTTAAGATTTATCATTTCATTCATATTTATTCGGTTTTATTTTTCCGGCTGATTTAATTTAAGTTAAATTTTGGCTTGGCTTAATAGCCTTTTCCTCTGCGTATTCCTTGTGAAACGCCTTCACAAAAAGAAATTTCGATTTTATTTTATTATGATTTGGGCGTGCGTTCACAACGAAAAATAAATTAAGAAAAATTACCATGCCTTTTTAACATTTTTCTACGATACATACAGTAGAAGACAAAACTGTTCACAAAAAGCTTTAACAGCTTGAATGGCCTACCCAGTCCCCAAATGTAAAGATTTTCGCTGCAAAAGGAGCTCCAAATTGTGGATAAATTGTGGGAACGTGCTATTATAGCTTGGCAAAATATTAGTCCAAAGATTTTGGAAAATCTTGTCAGCAGACTGGTGCCTGACAGAATTAAAGCAGTAAAAAAATCCCGTGAGGGTCATACTAAATATTGATTTGGAAATATAGCAGTTTTCCAAACAAGAGACAAAAGTGTTCACAGCGAATTCCTATTAAAGTGTAGTTTTTCAGAGTGAAATTAATTTTTTGAATTTTTTATTGTTTCAGTTATTAATTTTTTTTAATATCTGTATATGCGTCAAAAAAATTAAAATATTCTGATATAAAGCTTCATGTGAACAGTTTTGTCTTCTACTGTATATTTAACAGTGCCTGCAACTACTCAATTAAAAAGTTAACCGGCATCACTCATCAGATTGCCCTCTAAACTTCATTCAAATTGATTTAGATTTTCTTTAACCATGTTTTAGAAGTTTTTAACTTAAAAAAAAAATTAATTTAAGTTAAAATTATTGTCACTCCATGTTTGCCTTTAATTATTTTATCCATCCATCTTCTTCATTCTTCATTAACCTCTCGTTCCTGTTTTGACTTGCAATACTTTAGCAATAAAATAAATAAATTGTATTGCAAATTGCAATGTATGTTGATGGCGAACATGCAGAAAGACATTATAATTTATAAAAATTAAAAATTGCAAAAATAAAAAAAAAGGAAAATTATATTTAAACAGGACATTAAATGGACATTGATATTGTAAAGTACACATACAAGAGAACACACATACACGCAATGTGACATAATGTCTGTCGTAAAGTAGTCAAGTAGATGTATGATACAAAAATGCTCTTAACACATAAGCAAAGTGAAATTCTGCAGTGTTAAAGGTACACATTGTTTACCATGCACTAGCTTAAACGCTACCCGGCGGAAATTTTGTGTCGATTGTATAAATTTCCCCATAACCCTAGGGTATTTACTAGGGTGGGACGCTTATGTACGGGAAAAAATAAAACTTAGTTAATAAAGTTCTAATAGTAATATTTTGCTGTCTTAGACTTAAAAAGATAATACTTGAAAAAAAAAATATTCAATTAATCTTTAGCCCGCACATGCGTCTTAAAATTTTTGGAATTTTCATAAAAACATTTTCAATGTTTTAAATATTTTATTATTTTGTTACTAAAAATTAAGACATTTACATAAAACACTACATAGACTCTACAACAACTGCGATAATATTGAAGTTTAAATGAAAAATGTTTTTATAAAAATTCCAAAAATTAGGGGCCTCGCAAAATTTATAGCATTTTCTGATAGGAGGATTACTTTTGCGCCACCTTGTATTAGAACTTTATTACTTAACTTTTATTTTGCCCATACACAAGCGATCCACCCTACTTTGTAGTCAATGCGAGGACTCTTACATTTAAATTATTTCAATAAAATTTTAAAGACTTGTACTTGAACTAGTAACACAAGAAAATTCTGCTATTAGAAGACGATCTAAGACAAAACAAAATTTCACCCCACCCTAGTATTTACTTTGTCAGTGTAATGTATTGAAGATAGTTGCAGTACTTACAGTATGTTTTGAAACAGTTAGAAGTAGGTTGGTGGATAAACAATGCCTTGCAAGTAGGTTGATCGGTAAACAATGGTTTATATCTAAGCTATATCTGTATCAAATTTCCAGCTCTGCAGAGTAAAATAATATGTATGATTAAGAGCATGTGTGTTAGTATTGCAAAAAAAAAAATTCAATCAATTAATTGCCATGATATAAATGTATGATGGCATAGCATGGCATGGCATAGCAGAGCATGTTATGCCACACACTCTCGTTCTCTTTATTCCAACTGCCACAATAATAAATGAATGAACGCACTTATAAACGAATATATAAATGGCTAAATGTATTAAGGCAGTAGAGGATACAGTAACAACAGAAAACAAAAATTGGTATTTTTTATTTGAAATTCGTTTAATTGTTGCAATTCATCTTGGTTAAATGCATGTAATGCATGTTTTAAGTATGTTTAAATATTGTGTGTATGGCAAATTTAACACTTTAACTTGGACAATCATACACGTACTTGAATATGTTCATTTTTGCACTCAAAACTACACGCAGAAAACTTTTAAAGTCAGTTGAAAGTTAGGATACATTTTTAAACAGTTTTATAAAAATATGTTTGAAAAGTAAGTTTGTTATTCAGCATTCAAAAGGGATTACCAAATGGATTTGAATGATATTACTTATAACTCTCCTAATAAGTAACTACTCTCTTTGAAATTCTAAACAAACATAGTCTTTTAAAACATTTACAATTTTTTAAATATCTTTAAATTAAATTTAGATTTTTCGTATGTTTCTAAAGGTACGGTCACATTTGGCAAATATTTGCTGAAAACGATGTAACCACTAAATAACATATATTTGAATTCGTTAATTTATTTAAAAAAAAAACTTTTCTTATTTAGGCCAAAGCACAACAAATATTTAGTTTTAATTTATTTGATGCTGTTTAATCTTGCAAAACTCTTTTATGAGTAAATAACGGCAAACAAATGTGTGCTAAAACAAGTGGTTACGCTTTTTTAGTAAATATTTGCCAAATGTGACCGTAGCTTAAGACTCTTTATATACTTTTTAGAGCTGCAAGTATTGACCTTTTAAAAATTTATATTTTACTAAACAAATTATTTCTCAAAACTTAAATATTAAATTAACTAATTTAATTAATATTAATCATAGACGATACGCTTGTCAATTTCATAAAAAATACAACAAAAATTGTCTATTTTTTTTTTTATCTTTTAGCTAACAGCAAAAGTTTACTTCATGATATCGAATATTGTTTAAAAATTTCATTGAATAGAAAAATCGTTAAATTTATCATTAAAATTTAATAAAAATGCGATTACGGAGTCTAAATACTAGCATTGCTCTTTATTAATTGTAATAGTTTCTTTAGGGGTCATTGCAGTCCCAATGTCAAGAATCTTTCAATTTGTCGAGCATTTTCATTGTTCGAAAAACAATACATATGTATGTATGTAATTTTTTAATATGTTTGTCATAGGTATATTTCTGCTGAGATCTGCTTAAGCAGCTTTCGTTTCTACCATGTTGAGGCTTTCCACAATATGTTAGAAGCCATAAAGCAATTATGGTTTACAAAGTTTCAATAAAATAAAAAGTTTGAGTTTCTATCTAATTGCTGTATAATCTCAATAAATTTTTTTCGTTAACCCCATACAACAGGCATTTTGGCAGCGTGGGCAAGTCCATCGAAACATTTTTTTTTAAATTGCGAGATCTCTTACCAATGAATAGAGATAAAATGTTTCTCTTTGTTGTTATCGAGACAGACATGAGCTGATGTTGTAGTTTGAAAAAAGACGTTTATTGTGGCAGCTCTATAGGAATTGTAGTTGTTGAAACTTTAAACAATTTTATTTATTTATTTTGTTTAAAAGAGACAGCTACAAAATAATAATGTATGCCAGACACTGAAAGACACACCCCATAGACAGACACCCACACGATCAATATATGTATGTATTTACACACTTGTTTAAACTCACACAAATTTATGCACTCACATTCCTTATATACAGTGTTGAACTAAATAATAAGAACGACATTTCTCAATACAGTTTTGATTTTGCCTTGTTGTTGGTCTTTCAATAAAAGCACTTTTGTTTGACAAAGGCAAAAATATAACCAATGACATACACTACCACTTCATCAGCAAAAAAATATAAGGTTCATAAGATGCTAAAAAATTATGCAGAATTATATATAACTGCCTAGCAATTTAATATGATCACACAAGTTTTCAACTTTTTTTGCTATTTCAATTAAAGTCTGGGGATTGTGATCGCCGCTCCATAACATGTACTTTGTTTTGTTCCAACCAAAACTTAACTAGTTTTATGTGTGGTAGGGATCTTTGTCCTGCATGAATTCCCAAAGAAGCGGCATTTCCTTTGTAATATTTCTACTTAATACACAGTGCACATTTTTCTATCTATCCCATAAATTGGACCGACACACCGTGATTTGGAAACGTTTTATTTTGTAAATAATTCGGTATCGGCCGGGGACTTTCAGAAAAAATAAAAATCTTAAGAGTTGGATAAAAAACAACAAATTAAAACCAAATACTTCTTTGGTACTCTCATGTTAAATTGTATCTCGATCAAAGCAACTGAAAACTAATTTTTTTTTTATTAATTTTCTGTTGAAATGAAATTCAATGGTGTCTTCGCATGACTGAAAATGAAGTAACCGTTGTTATTATTTTTCCCAACACTGTAATTGCAGAAATATTTGATATGTGATATGATTTTGTTTAATCGATTACAACAATTTTTAACCGATTATAACAAATTTGTCACATATACTTTTGGGTAACCTGAAACCGAAATAATTATTTGATTGAACAAGTCCATTGTATAGTGATACTTTGATAATAGCTTTAAAGATAAATCTTGTGCTTTCTTACTATGATATGAACAATTATGGCAATTAGTGAGTATTTATAGTAATTTGTAAAAAATTAGCCTTGTTTTGAATAAAATATATTTCTAAAAATTATGTGCATTTTATTTTGGCAACACTATTTCAAAAGCCTAATTATAGTTTTACTCGCATGAAAATTTAAATGTATATTAATGGCTGACAATGACAACATAAATACAGACTGTTGCAGTTTCTGCTTTAATAGCTGCTGGTGTTAATTACTATGATTTAGTTAGCATTTACTTGCGGTTATAGTGACAATGACAGCAACATTCATTTAACACCAGATATATAAAAATGCAAATACAGCCATGGTAGCAATAATAGGCGGCCTTTATGTAAAATATATTTACAATATACAGTGGTAATAAATAAAATATTTTTAATATAACTAAAACTTTTTTCCAGTTTTGAATTTTTCCGGAAAATACAATATTATAACATGATTTTTAAGACAATTTTACGAAATTAACAAAAGTAACAAGTGATATCCTCTATGGTACTTTTGTGCATCAATGAATTTCACTTTGTATTCCAAATATTCCTTTTAAAAATAACCCCAAGAAAGGTTTTGAAAGTTTGTCATGCTCTGGAGGAAATTATTTGAAAAGCTTGGAAGTCTTCAAAGTACAGTCACACTTGACAAATATTTACTCAAAAAAGGGTAGCCACTTGTTTAAGCAGAAATTTGTTTGACGTTGTTTACTCTTACAAGAGTTGTGCAAGATCAAAACAGCATCAAATAAAATCACACTAAATACCTGTTGTGTCTTGTGCGAAATAAACAAAGTTTTTTTTAAGTAAATAAATGAGTTCAAAAATATTTTATTTAGTGGTTAAATTTTATTCGGCAAATATTTGCCAAGTGTGACCGTAGCTTCGTAGTCACCAGGTACAAACCTTTTTACCTATAAAATGCACAAATATCAACGAGGTGCATACATATTATCAAAGAGGAATAAAAACACACAATCAATAGCTGTCAGTTTTCAACAGAGAAATATCATGTTCTGTTTATGTTTACCACTTTTGTATACTTAAATAAGAGTGTACGAAATATTTTCATACAACATTGCATTTGTACAGCAAATTCAATTTATTTTCAAAATATTTATAAACTGCATCACTGTATCCTTATTCGCTCACTCATTCTCATTTTCAACACTTTTCTCTTGAGGGTCAACTGTCTGTCATTGATGCCTTCATTCATTCATTTAGTCATTTAAAATTGATATTGTTGTAGTACATTGTTGTTGCACACGTTGTCATTGTCGATTGCAATTCATCTTTTTCCATTCAATGTGTGTCTGTTGTGTGAATTTTTTAAAGTCGATGATAGATTCATTAAAAGTCAATTAAAGTAAATTCATTTAAATGAAACTTGTTCGCATTTTGTTGCAATATCATGAAAATGGAAACGGAGTCAGAACGCATTTTTGCTTTTTATACTGTACCATGGGGCTAATCACAAATAAATATGTAACTTCACACAACTTGCTAGATTTCTTTGAAACTTGGAAGGTGAATAGAAGAGGGTTTTAAATTTCAGAATGTTAAAAATTTCATTTATAAAATAAGCTTATTAGTATTACTTATGTCCATACAATGTCGAAACTGTTGTTTGGTGCTTTCTTTTAGCACATTTTTTTTTGTAATATGTAATTTTGTTGAGCACAAACTTTATAGTTTCCTTTTTATTTTGTACATTGGCCACACTTGACGGATTTTTGACGACTTTTTAAGTAGCTTTAACTTTATGTGCCAATGTTAAATAGGTAGTTATAGTTTTTAATAAATTGTATTAGTATTTTCTTTAACCACTCTTTCCTCCACAGCGATATACATATATTTCCGTTAATTGCTTCAGTAGTAATAAAATAAGAGCTGCGACACAATGCATTTGCTAACAAATTTGTTTAAGACGCCGAAAGTTTTTAGCGTGCTCCCGAAGCTTCTATCTCTAAATCTGTGTTCACACGTTGCAAGTCTTATTATACGTTAACGTTCAAAACGCAAAATGAATTTTAAGAATGTGTACTCGGTTCGACTAAAAAAAAAAAAATCTTATCAATAAACTTGTAACGTGTGAACATTTACTGTCTTTGCTATTTGTTGATTTTTCCACTTGATGATATCAAAAATATCTAATTGTCTTCGGCGAGAGTAGTCCTCTTCTTCTGATGGCATGCGGCTTTCAGTTTAATTTAGTTAAGTGATATTAAATTCTTTGAAAATCCAAACTCTTCTGCCAACTCTGCAACTATGACTTCAAATATTTATAAAAAGTTTTCAATCACTCTTGAATCACTCTTCATAACATTTTATCTCACCATTTACCTCTCTGTCATTGTTCAAAAGCTGGTCGCCGTAATGGAAAAATATATGAACCAGCATCGACCAATTGAGCAATATTGGGCTGTAGTTCTTGGCAGTAAAAAATGCTTGTTAAACTATTCCGAGCAGATGCAATAAAAGGTTGCGCAATAGTTAATGCTATACACACAAAATGTGTTTTTAACAGAAATTTGAATTTTATTTATTTATACATAAATATACATAAATATTAAAACATTTACATGACCGGATTTTATGTGAATAATGCTATATTTAATGCTATTTAATATATTTTAATTGCTTACTTATTTATCTTTTGTATCTCTTTTTCATTTCAGGTATGAATTTAATTATATTTTGTAAGTTTTAATAGCATATGACTATAAGGAACTTGAACTGTGTTTGTTGCAATAACAGAAACAATAGAAATATTATGACTCCTTTAATGCAATCAAAAAGATTCCACACTTTGGTCCAAATAAATTCTATTTGTCAATTTAATAAAAATGGGTTAAAATTTTTATAATTTTATTACTGAATGAGTTGAAGGAGTTTCTTTATAAACAAATTATTATACAGAAGTATAACAAGTTTAGTTATTTAAAAAATACACTGGGGTGTATGTAATTCAATTAATTCCTTTAAGATCTTATTAAACATACACATAATTGTATCTACATACATACATAAATAAATAAACATATTCATAATTATATATGTAGAATGTTTTGTTTAAAAAAACAATTTAACCAAATCCCCGTACACATTACAAATCTCATGTACAAAATCTCTTGCTTGGCAAGATAAAACCCATCATCAGTGGGGAATTTTTAGTTAAGCAAATGATGACGGTACTCCATCATTTTTAGTGTCACAAAAATAAAACATACAAATGATTCTATGAACAGACATACGAGGACATAAAAATTAAACAAATGTGCTTGTATGTATGTGCATATGTAAATTTTACATGTCATTAGAAAACATCATGTTTCTCCATAATCAAGCCAACTTGATTTAATTATTTCAAATTTAAAGTACATTTTTTGTTATTGCAAAACAAGTGGAAAAGGAAAAACAAACATAAATATCATATACGTGAGCTGCAAAAATTTGTAATATTAAAGTCCGTAAACAAAAACACATATAGACTTATTTAAGCTGGATTAATGTTCATGTAATAGGGGTGGCGGTTTAAAACGCTGGTACAGTTGCTGGATACGATTTAAAGCAGAGAAGAAGAGTTTAGTACTGATTTGATAAAACTTACAAACGTATTTTGTAAATTGATCGAAAACAAAGTTGTGTCTGTCACTTCCAGAATATTTTTTTTATTTTTTTTGCCACGCCTACAAATACCGCCCTTTTAGTATTTTGTTCACTATTTTTAGTCCTGATTTTGTGTGAAAAATGTTTTATGTATGTCAAAATAAGAGGGACTAAAAGACAAAACCGAAAACACGCGACATGAAAATGCATATTAGAAAAACATGTTTTGACAGAAAAGAAAACAAAAATAAAAATAATAATGAAAACTAAATTAACTCCTCGGTCTGACATTGAGATGCGAGTATATGTGTATATGAGAGAGCATTTTATTTTGCATGTACATATATAATTTATTAACTTAATCAGTTTTATCCAGCTTAAAAACCAACCAAGCAGACTAAAAACGTGGCAAATTTACCCGATGTTTATTTTAGAAAAGTAGAGGTCCTCAACCTCACTAACACAAACACTTAATATGCCACTAAAAAGCTGCTAGCTGTGTGTGTGTATTTTATTAACTTTCTCTCTCAGAACCTTCATATAAAAATATATGTATAAAGACCCACATAAATCATATTTGCATACATGACATGTCTGTATGACTCGGCAAAAGTATGTAAAAGGATATAAAAATGAGTTTGTGTGTGTAAATGTTGTGTTTAAAGTGTAAGTAAATCTGTCAATTAGGGTTTTAACGTTTACATGAGCTTTCACAATACACATCTCCAACACCAAAGGGGAGGTCTACAAATAACACACTTTCGAGGAGGTGGCGTAATCAGCAACTTGTAAAAAAAAACTAGAGAACAAAAACAATAAAACAGTTGACATAAACGTGTATTAAGGTGGTGAAGGGTTTTAAAATGAGCCACAAGCTAAAATTGTGTAATAAAATATTGATAGCAGCTTCTGGGCTGTTATTTAATTAGGAGGGGCCTTCGGTTGGTATGATACAATTTACATTTCTGCTACATTTTTAAGAGAAAATTGTGCAAAATTGTATGTTTAAAAATACATTTACATAAAATTTTTCCAAAATTTGTAGCTTTAGAAACAAATTTGCAAAAAATTTGTGCAAATTTTATATTTCTTAAAAACTAATTTACTCTAAATTTATCCAAAATGTTTGCTTTTTTCGTTAGAAACAGTTTTCTAATTTTTTTTAATGGATTTTTTAGCAAAGAAGGTGCACAAATTGATTATTTCCCATAGAAAATATTGCACTAATATATTTAGAGACTAATCTTTAAGAACTAATTTGCCCAAAATTTGTGCCAGATTTATAAAAATAAATTGAAACAATAATTAATTTGCTACAAATTTTCGTGTTAAACTTTTCCATCAGATATAAATTTGCACAAAATATGTGCTAAATAAATCCTAATGATGCAAACACTTAGAAACAGTTTGCACAACATTTTTTTCCTTTAACTTAAGAATTTTAATCGATAGTGTTCCTTTGGAGATTGTTTCAAAATATAAAACATTGGGTGTTATTTTGGAAAATGATCTCTCATTTAATAAACATGTAAATTCTGTTATTACAAGAGTTTGTTTGACATTACGCGGCCTTTATAACGTGGCTTGTTACTTGCCATTGACTGTGAGATATCGTGTTGCTGTTTCGACTTGTCTTCCACTTTTCCTGTATTGTTTGGAGATTTACTCGGGCACATCTGCCACAAATATTTTAAAACTACGACGATGTTTTAATAGGGTAATTCGATATATTTACGGTCTAAGTGTTCGCGAACATGTTTCCGAATACCAGAAACTAATTTTAGGGTGTAAATTTGACCAATATATAAATATGAGGAAAATCTTATTTTTTTATAAGACAGTTAAATATGGAAAGCCATCTTACCTCTAACAAAAATTTATTTTTGGTAGTTCTAGTAGAAAGCATGCGCTTATTATACCTAGACACTTCTCAATTGTTATGAGTCGATCGTATTGCGTGACTATATCGAGATTATGGAATTCAATGATTCCGTATGAGGATCGCAGATTTTCACACAGTTTGTCAAATTTCAAACTCATTTTCTTGTCAAATTATAAATGAATATTGAATTAATACTTTTTTTCTCTATTTCGAGCTGTCCATGGTACATTTAAACAGGCAAAATTATTACGAGTGCCATTATTTGTAATAAAAAAATTTTTAAATTGTGCTTTGTTTGTATGTTTTATCATGGGTTAACAATCATTTTCCTGCAATTATACATTATTAATAGGTTTTGTGCAAATATTAGGGACTCTTCATTATAATTCTTCATTTTAATTTCTCTTCTAACTTAAAATTATTGTTATATATCTAAACAATTGTATTTATATTATTGAATTGTTAGTAGTACTGCTAATTTTGGCACCATGGGCTTGCGGCATATTTTTGAAATAAATAAATAAATAAATAAATAAAAAATAAAAAAATAAATTTGTAGCAAGCTTTTCCACAAGAACTTTATTTTTCAAAAAAAAAAAAATAAATGAAAATTATTGAAATGCATATTGTATTGGAAAAAGAAAAGTTTGACAATTATAATTCAAAATTATATCGGTGAAATTTCCACCATGACATCGTATAGCCAATTGCTCTCGGATTTTCAGAAGTCCAAATGCGGCAATTTAGCATGTCCAAACTAAAAAATTATGGAATTTCGATATTTCTTTTATTTCGGCTCGAGTTCATTAAATTTAATTTTTCATTAAATTATTTTTACTGAAGGTAGGAATTGTTACATGAAAATTATTATTAAAATTTATTGATAATTTTTCTTGGCTTAGAATCGGGTTTTATTGAAAATTATTATAAATTCTTGAAATATTGAAACTATTGTTTTAGAAAATATCTTAATAAGAATTGTTTTTTAAACAAAATTGAAGTCATGTTCAAACATATTCATTTAAAAAACATTAAATTATAACCTGTTCTTATAAAAAATATAGAAATCAGAACCGCTTCTTTTAGAAATTATTGTAATAATCTATCGCATTTACAGTAAAAAATTAATGAGAACCAGTACTAAAATAGGAACTGGTTTTTTCATAAAGAGAAGTAACACTCAGGCAATTAATATGCCGGTTCTTTCAGACACTGTTAAAATAATAACCAGTTCTTGTAGAAAATAAATGAATTAGAAATTTGTATGATACACAATATTTAAAAAGTAACCTATTCTTTAAGACAAATATTAAGATATGGAATATTAATAAGAACTTTTAAAAAATATTAAAACAAGAATCGGTTCCTTTACAAAATATTTAAATCTAGAAACAAATTTCTTTATAAAACTGATTTGAAAATCCTTTTAATACTTTTTTCCATCTTGAGCCTTGTTCACATAATTTGAACTCCTCCTCCTCTCTTCTCCTGTAACTTAACAATTTAACATGTTTCTTATTTAAGTCTAATTGTGTTGGTTTCTTGAAATAATTTAAGGGTTCAGCGATTTCACTTTAGATGTTTGTTGCTGTTCTTGCCGTTGTTCTTTTCAGGGATTATATTAAACGAATCAGCATAAATTCAAGACACGTAGAAATTAATGCTACCAAGTGAAAGAAATGTGGTAGCGTAGTATGTGTGTTTTAAAAAAGACGCAACGCCACGCTACTACCACCTTGAATTTAATTTTTAGAGTTAAGTATTTAAATTTTTTTATTTTATTTGCCATACGAGTGTGAATTAAAAATCCGTGTTCGACGGGATTTTTATTACGTGTTTGCTGAGTTTTAAATTAATCTTAATTTTATTATTTCTTTACTTTCATACATTCTTTGTTGTAAGGCAATTTTTATTTCATTAAAAATTTTTTAGCTTGTTGCTGTTGGAAAACTACATTAAGAAAATGTTGGTAGTTTCATTTTTTGTAAACAAATTTATAATATATGTATGTATTATGTGTTGGCGAGAGTTGAGTTCTAGGTGTTTTGGTTGCTTAGTAGAGTGTATGGATTTGTATTTCACTTTTATTAGATTAGATTTATTGTTTAGGTAAACATGCAACAGTTTTCTTAAGACGGTTTCTTACACAACTTAATTTAAATTCTTGTTTTGTTTCCTTTATGGCCGAATTCACAGTCTTTAGTTAGCTAATGACAAAGGCTTAACTAATGATTCTTTATTCGCAATGCTTAGTTTGCCATAAGAATAACAAGTATTAGTTAAAGAACAGTTAGTATATTAGTTTACCAATGGTTAACTAATGACTGAGAATTCGGCCATTAGTGTTTTAAGGCAGTGTTCAGATAAAATCTGGCCATACTAAGAAGATTTTTTTTAAAACTTTAAGCTTGTATCGTAAGCCACAGTTTTGTATCCCGCTATTTTATTTTTAGGACTCTCAAAAGGTGTTTGACAGTGTTTAAGACTGGGGGTTATGACGGTCACACTATAATATGGACTTAAACCAAGATTTAACTAGTTTTGATGTGTGCTTGGCATCATTGTCTTGCATGAAATCCCATAGGAGCGAGATTTTGTTTCTGGCATAGGGTAGTATTTGATTTGGTATTATTTCTACGTAATTCACAGCGCACATTTTCTCTATATATCCCATAAATTGGATCCGCATCAGATGATGAAAGACTAACCCATAACATTATCGAACCTTTTTTATGCTCAAAACTTTCTGGGTATACTTGGGGTCAAATTCAAAATTGTGGCCTTCGAAAAAAGGTTTTGCCATCATCTCACCAAATTTTTGCTCGGCGTATACTTGATATTCAATAAATTAATATAATAAATATTACGTATACGTTTAATATACCAATTTACAGTACACTACATTTTTCTCAAACAATTGAGCACATAAAATTAATCATACGTTCAGTTAGTGATGGTCAGCATTTCTTAAATAATACATAGGGGAGAGGGGGGCACGTTTATACCCGGGGCACCTTTGAACTATGTTAATAAAATCTCAGTTTAACGTTTTTTCCGACCCTTAAACGAGTTTTTCACATGACAACCTTGTTTTCCAGCAACGTTAACAACTTTTGCTAGTTTTTTCACTCGTCGACTGAATGTAGTTGGGTGTACAAGTTTTCGCAGTGCCATTGTAAATTTTTTTATTTTTTGTGTATCAGTGTAAGAAGTATTCAGTGATCGTTTTCTTTCGTGAAAGAAATTTATTGCAGTCCAAAATTCATTTCAAACAAAATTAAGTTAAGTTATTTGATATTTTTGTAAAAAAAATATTTATTATAAATTTCCGTGAAATGGCATGCCAGTTCAGGTTTGAACAAATAAAAAGGGGGCAACTTTGAACATGTTAATTTATCAACCGAAGTACCAAACATTGTTGATTCTCTCTTATTTTCTGAAAATAACGAATCCAATGCTGATCATGATGCTTTAAAGGAAAATGTAATGTCACCTGAAATCGCAAGGCCTTTTCTGTCTGAATAATATAAGAAAACATTAACAATTAAAAAATAAAAAAAATATAAATCAAACTAAAAATAAGTTACTTGTAGACTTAAGCTAAAGTTTATTTCCATATATGTATATTAGTCAAATTATGTAAAAAGTCAATAATTGAAAAATATAAAGTGAAAGTGATTCTGAGTCGATCGGTATACTTTAAGGTGGGTGTTGGACCAATATTTCTGGGCGTTACAAATATCAGCACAAATCCAATATACCCTCTCCACTATGGTGGTGTAGGGTATAAACACTCGGAGTAATCATAATTATTTTAATCTAGCTTTTAAAAATTACCTGAATTTGAAAATGTTAATAAATAAATTTTCTTAAATTTACACTGTCCTTAATTTAATGCATTTCACTAATTATAAAATTTCACTAATTATAAGAAGACCACAAAGTAAAAAATAAAAATAAAAAAATAGTGTTAAATTTTAGCGTTTTATTGAATAAATATTACCTTTCGTTAATTAGGCCCCGATTACCGTTCACAACACTAAGTATTTTGATGTTGTATGTTGTAAATTGCGATTACAATTCACAACACTTATCGGCTTAATTGTATGAAAAATGAATGTTGTGTTGTAGTCGAACAACACAACATTTACGTGTTGTGAACGATAATCGGGCCCTTGGTTGCACACAGCTGTAGGTATGTATAAAATATTGTATATATTGTTCTATTAGCTGTAACCATGTAATTGTTAAATAAAACTCACAAATTTCTTTCATTTCTAAATTTTCTATATATATTTTCCATTTGACCATCTTCGAAAAACATTCAATCTTAATAATTTAAATAAATTTAATTAAACTGTAAACGAAATTAGTTATTAATAGCAGCAATTAACAAAAATATTTATCACACACAATCAATATGTGTTCATATCATACACAGTATCATCACCTGGAAATCTGCAAAACAATTGAAACAATTAAAAGCTTAATATAAATTAAATTCCATTAAACTACAAACATTTAATTTCATAAAGGGAAGAATCCATATTGAAAACATCTACGATTTGCTGAAATTCAGAAAAGGTTATGAATTCTAAAATATTATATCTTGCATAGGGCTTATATGTACAAATTTAAGTAAAGCTTCTCTTTGGAGTAGTGAAATCTTTAAAAGGAGAAATATTGCCTTTAAACTTATATTTATAACGGTTTTCTACGAACAGGTCAAAGGTCATGTTAAGCCAATTCATGCAAAGTTAATTATTTCATTAACTTTACCATTAAAATTCTAAATAAATATTAATAACTAATATTTCTTCTATATTTCTGTAAAGTTCTAAGAAAGCTGCATATTTTATTTAGGATTTATTAAGAAAATTGTAGACTTTCGAATTACTACTAAACCTCTTCAACTATTTCAGTTTTTATTGAAATCAATTGAACGAAACTTGATTGCAATTTTTACATTTTGCCCTGTTAATATCTCGAAATTGAACTGATTTTAGTTAAAACTATACGATTCATGAGAGTAAAAAGTTTAAGTAAAATCTCCCTAAGCATAAAGTCCTTCCAATTCTACATTTCGTTTAGGTTTTAATAAAGACAAAGCCTAAGAATATTATTTTCATACTTATGTAAATGTATTTAGTAAAATAGTATCTAGAAATGTGTTTATAAATTAATAAAAAGCAATTTAATTGTGAACAGATACAATTTATATATTCTTAGAAATATAAACTCAATAAATTACTTTTGCGTACATTAGACAGCAGTAAAAAATGGGTTTTATATTTCGCTTTTTAAATAATACTTTCTTCAATTTTAATGATTTGCGGTCCTTTTCCGATACCAGTTTCAATGTGATAGAGTTTGCTTATGCGGTTCGAAAAAGGTAATTTTGTCACGGAAGACATATATGTATTTGGTGGGCACAAAAAGGGTTCTTTCCATTATAAGCTACTGGCAGACCATTACCGTGAACCTGTAGCGAATGCAATTGATTCGTTTCAATCAAGTATTGGCCAAACAAAAAAAAACGCCCTAAATATGCGGCTAGATATGAAGTATAATATAACATCATGCCAACGTTCGGCAAACATCTTTTTTTAAGAGAAGTAACACTCAGGCAATTAATAGCGGTATTCACACCGAGCTTGTTAGTTTGTTAGTCGTTAATCGTTACTTTTTTACACGCAGTTTGTTTTTGTATATTTAACGCGCTAACGGATAAACATTTAACAAATTAACGACACGGCACCCCTGATAAAATAGTTGTTAATTGGTAACTCACAATCAGCTGTTGCAGTTTCTAAATAAATATATTTAAAAAATCATTTGTGATACATTTCTAAAAAAATATTTGTGTACATTGAGATTAAGTATGTTAAATAAATAATTTTTTATTTTATTTTAATAAATCATAAACTGTTCTCGTAGTGGATAACCAAAAGAAAAACTGAGTAATTAAATGGTTTACAATTGTTTTTTTTACACTTTCTCGTGGCATGTTTTATTTTTTCCAGAATAATAAATTGTGTCAAAACAATAAATCAGCTGTTTTACTACGAAAGTTACCAGACTAACAAAGTTTTAAAAAGGGGGTCGTTCACAGTTGGTAACTTTAACAAATTAACAAACTACCGACTAACAAACTAACAAGCTCGGTGTGAATACCGCTAATATATATTTGCGTTACTTTCTTTGGAAAGGGGATAGTTGAAGGAGTAAAGGTGGTGAAAGAAGAAAGCTTTTTATATCACAACTCTGCATTATGTTTGTTTTTAGTGCAGAATTGCAGCGCCTCTGGTGATGAGTAGACGCATTATTGTTAAAGCTTGATTTTATAGCCTTTCTTTAATTATTTTACTTCGGCAGCGTTTGAATGCTATACCACCGAAAGAGGTCGCGGTGATAAATATTAGTTATGATGGATAGAAAGAAAACTAATAATTATCAGAAACTGATGTTGGTTGAGTGGCAGCGCCTGGGAATCGAACCCGGGCTACAAATACCAACTCATGCTTAATGATCAAATGCGCTAACCAATTAAGCTATAGCACCCTGTAATACCTGTTAAAAATTAGTTAGGAAGAATTTGGCCCTTGTCCCGTCCAATTACTATTTGTTTCGATTGATGCAGTATGCTCTCACTGAAGTGAAGCGTATCCGAAATTAGTTTGATTTGTTATTGGCCTCAAAAGATGAGTAGTTCTTTTGGCGCGGAATCCATATATAGCCAGAAAGCTGGGAAAAGATCATAGCTAATAATGGCAATTACTTTGAATTAATTTAAGTATATTGTACAAATGTTTGAAAATAAAAGCTACAAATTTAAAAAATCTCGTATTTTTAAGTTATACACCCAATAAGATTTAAGAAAAGCTAAAATAAGAAACTTAAATTAATTTTTCCTTCAATATCAGTGTTTGTTTTGATGAATCGCATTAACTGTAACATATCATTTCGATTCAGCAGTGCACAGTGGGGCAGAATCGTAAGTTTTTGGAATAAATCTGTCATTGCTAAACGACTGGACCGATCGATATAAAATTTTACATTAGCTTTGGCAGGTATTCGCATTTGAATTTTGAAGTTAGGACCCACAAAACTTTCTAATACGTAACTGTGGGGTCTCAAAATAGGGCACCTTTGACATGTTATTTATTGAATATTTATCCAAATTCCAACATGTTTATATTTTCTAAAATTTTTTGGCTTGTGTGCTTTTTATTTTTTATGGTTTTCAGTTATAGGCATTTTAGAACTGAAGTTTACCAATTTTGTCAAACCCTGGTGCGATTTTTTTAAGTATCGGTTAAAATTTTTATTTACTTGTCCTCAAATTTATTTTGTTTTTTTTAAACAATAAACTTTTCCATCAGATACCAAATATTTCGAAGAAATATCTTTTCCAGACCAAAAATAAACGATTTTCTATCTAAAAATAAATATAACAATCCATTTTTGGATTTTGTTTTGGGAAAAAGTGGCTTGTTTCTTTTTTTTTTTTGAATTTTCTTTAATAATATATAAGAAACTTATTTTTTTTGAAAGGTAAATTAATTAAAACTTTAATATAAAAATCATGTCCAATTTTACAAAAATGTTGCCTCTACGCTGTTTAAAATTTGATAATTTTTTTTACCAAAATTCTAAATTGGAGCCATAAGTTCTATAATTTCAAAGCTGGTATTATAAAACGAAATTAAGTTCCAAAAACCCTCATGTATTCCTTATTTATTCCTAAAGTATTTTATCAGACCGGATAGAAATGTGAACCTTATGAGTAACATTTGAAAAAGGAAATTTTTGGGATTTTCGTCAAATTTGTTTGGGAATTGCGCAGGATTCCATTTTTTCTTTTGTTAAATTGTTTTAAGGGTTCTTGTTAAGAATGAAAATTTATTTTACTTTCAAAATGAAGATTTTATTTTATATTACATATTTGTTAAATTTCTAAAAAACACTATTCTTACCAAAATTTTTATAAATTGTCATATATTGTGAAAAATTTGGCTTATATTTTTTCTTGACTTAACTGTTTTATTTAGACAAAGTAATTTGCGATCTTCTACAAAACAATCAAGTTAATAGCTTAAATAGATTCAAAACTGTAACACTTTAAAGCTTCAAAACTAATACAATAGCAATTGAATTTGTTTCACAATCGTTAAAAATATATTTTTACTTAAAGGATTTTGCTGATTTTCAATACTAAACTGCCTAGGACGATAATAAACATTTTGTGTAAATCTCTATTTAATTTGTGTTTATTGTTATGGATGTATGAGTGTTTTACACACACTCCTTAAGAAACAATAAAATGTCTGAATGTTTTTAAGTGCTACTTTTTTATAGAGATATAGACCAAAGTAGTTAAAAAACTAGAGGTTGGTTTTTTGCTTATCTAAGCAATTAGTGATGTTTGTAAGTTTTTTTGAGGGCTTGGGAAAGTTTATTTCAACTGACAGAGGGAAGTATTAAATAACAACTTAGAGTAACGTCGCTTGAAGTTTTCTCCTTCAGAAAACTTTGTAGCAGTCTAATAAACACTTGTAAATGTTCATATTTTATGTAGTTGTAAATATTATATAAATAGTAGAGCAGCCTTAGATAAGAAAATATTTACAATCATGTAAACGAATGTAAAGGACTCTGTAGTCGTATTAGAAAATGTTATTAATTAAGAAATTTATATAATTTTCACAAATAAACACATGTGTTTTACAGCCACATGGAAAATTTAGAAAAGAAGTATTTTATTTTATTTCTATAACTTAAGCGAACTGAAAAAAGTGGAAAATTCTAATAGTTAAACTACATAACATAACTTTTTTGTTTATTTCTTAAAGACAGCTGCAGGTTCCGACGCTACAGTAGTCGCCACTTTTAGCCACCTGGGAGCGAACGTAATCAATTATTTAATGGCAAACAATGCGAATGCCAACAAAGTTTATCAAATTGTTTAACTAAGAAACAAAAATCTTATTAGCTATTAGAGGTCTGCATGTGTGCGATTAAACGACACATGAATTCACACATCAAACTAGCAAGTAGTGTGTTGTGTGTGATTTAAAAATCACACAAAATTTATTGTGTGTAAGAAATAACATATTGTACAAAGCGTTCAATTCATTATGTGAGTGTTGTGAGAGAAATATTTGATTCAACTGTAAATAAGAAATATGCTGTTTTACACGAGTAAATACAATTGTATTTATGTAAATCCAAACTAAAGAAAAAACAAGACTGCTAGGCAACCGAAACACAAAAACTTAGTAAACGCCCGTATCAAAACAAAGAACGTTAGGGAAATTTATTAAATAGGGGAAAACTCAATTTTAACAAAATAAGAAAGACAACAAACACATGAAGGAATTGTGTGATTTTTAACTTCACACAGGTTTTTTTTATTATGAGATGTGTGAGTTTGAGTTTATCAAGCAATAAAATATAATTGAGACGCATACGCAACTAGTGTTAGTGTATGTGTTTCACTTTTTCATGAACGGTGTTATGTTGATCTTTCATTTAAAATGATTGAACGCGTATTTGTTTTACACATTTGAATTGAAAATCAAATACACACACAACACTCATTTGGCTGCCAAATACATTTGTGCAGACCTCTATTAGCTATCTAGATTACACCAGAGAAAAAACTACATAATAAGTTATTATTATCCATGTTCCACAGCTCTAAAATACCATTGATTTCCTTTGTTTGGCAATTCAAAAGTTTTAATTTGTCTCTCATAAGAATATTCTCTACTGGTCACTAACTTACTTGCTGTTGTTCAAACCATAGCACAGACATTTGTTAACACCATCATAAAACACTCATTCTACACATTATTATCGACTCAATATTTATGTTTAAACATAAATTTTAATTTCCCAGTAAAAAAAAAAAACAATTTACAAAATGAACAAATTATTTTTCAACATTGATACTTTCGTATCATTTGCATCTTCTTCGATATGTATATTTGCAATTTTGTTAAAGTAAAATTGTTAATAGTTAAAGATAATATTGATAAGATATGTAGGAAAATGTAATTGCATTAGTTAATTTGGAAAAATACAAAGAAACACACATAAATGTTTGGTTTTGATATGTGATGAGTTCTTAACAGTCTGACGTATATTGCTTCAGAGTTAGTCAAGGATATTACTTTGTATGTTTACTTAATTTAAGGGACTACTGGTCATATAAGATTACGAACATTTTGGTAACATGTGCCAGATTATAATATTGTAGTTATTTAATATTTAAGATAAATTATATGCAACATACAATATTTTGCATAACTATAAATACATAAAGCTCTCCTGAATTGTGTGAGTTACAGAAAAAGTGAAACGAACAAAACATCAAATATTATTTAACAAAAAAAAAATCATTATCGCCCATGTTCTATATTACTTTACAAAGTGAAATTAATTTCGTTTACAATTCCACATATCGCCCATGTTCTATATTCCACTACAAAGTGAAATTAATTTCGTTTTCAATTCCACATAGACATTTTCACGGCGTTCTAGAAAACTAGTGAAACTTTTAGTCTACGATGAACTAAACAAAAAATGATATTTTACTTTTCAAATACATAGTTTTCAGAAAATTGAGAACACAAACTTGAAAATTTAACTTCCATTTTACAAATATAGAACCCAGGGGGGTTACTATCTTTTGCGATGCGAAAGCAAATTCGATGTGATAAGCAGCGTTGTCAACTTGGTGCGTTGCGCACCATTTTTGGTGCTTCTTTAAATTTTTGGTGCGAAAAATTCTTTAGTTGGTGCGCGGTGCGCTTTTTTTTAAATTTTGGTGCGCTTTTTAATTTTTGGTGGCACCAAAGCAAATTTAACACAACTTTTTGTTTCAGTGTGAGAAAAAATCTTTTTACAATATTTTTACAATAAAATACACCTGTTTGAGTACCATTTCATTCAACACTGCAAAATTTTTTTTGTGTATTTCGGTGCGTTTTTTATTTTTTTTTTCAAAAATGTGATGAAATCTTTATTTTTACTAATTTCACTGTCCAACACCATTTTTGGAACAGAATAGCGACCCCATAATTCCGAAAGGGTATGTTGAGTAGATCATTTTTGTAGAACAGACTTATGGTCCAGCACGTCTGAGTTTTTTTTACAGTGGGTCAAAGTTTTCATTTTTTGGTCGAAGGGAGCATTATACTATATGAATAAAATGTTGTAAGTTAATGTCTGAGAGAATTCTTATGGCCAGAGTTGTATTGTGGAATTGTATGAGGATTATTTTTGTGGAAGATCTTAACCCTCTAACTGGTCTCTTTATGGGTCAATTTGACCCTTTTTTCGATAAAATCAAAAAATATCCCTTAAAAAAGGACATTTAAGGATTAAAATATTCTACGAAAATGTTTGGCGGAAAATTTCAGTGGGGATCGCCAAAGACACCATTGTTGTAAATAAAGCTCTTTACGATTAATTGGCAAAATTACACGCCAACTTCTATAAAAAAGTTATAATTTTGTTTTAATAGTGGTTTATCTACATAAGTATGTACATATTTATTTTTTTCAAATTTTCGAGTAAAAGGGAAATGGGAAATAGCACTAGTATGACAATGGATTAAAGATTAAACTTAATATGCTTTCGTGTATTTAGCTTGACGTGAATGTTCCGATGGGTCAAGGTTTCTGTACAAGCAGCTTTAGTGACATCTTAACGCCAATATTGTTAAAACCGATTAGCATGCTTTCAATATTTTCTGCATAGTTTTGTGCTTTTGAGTTTCCAAGGAATTCTGATATAACTAGCTGCATAAAGTCAAATGCTGTATTTTGCATATCCGAAGATGACCATAAAATTCTTCATCGTGTAATAATTTTCTTATATCGGGTCCAACGAGCATTCCTAGAAAAGGTAATTTACATTAAATGAAATAAATTTCTTAAAACCGTATTTTACCGTCTTTTAATTTTGCTGCAGATAATCTGGGGAAAATTGTTTGAATGCGTTTGAAAGCATTTCCTTGTGTATTTAAGCTTTTAATAAAATTTTTCACCACGCCCAACTTAATATGCAGCGGTGGAAGTATGACCTTATCGTTTGGGACAAGGGATTCATGGATTACATTTAAGTCACCAATAATATTTTCTTTACGTTCTTCGAAATATTTAACATGATAATGGCTGCTGGTAGCACGTGAATCGCATTTACAAAGAAAGCACATATATTTTGTGTATCCTGTTTGCATTCCAGTCAATATTGCAATCATTTTGAAGTCTGCGCATACTTCCCATTTATATTTATAGTATTCAATTTTATTTAAGAGATTTGAAATATTTGCGTATGTTTCCTCTTTTTTTGTGGAATACGCAACCGGTATTGATGGATGCTGATTTCCATTGTGCAGTAAAACTGCTTTTAAGCTGTATTTTGAACTATCTATCTGACTAGACGCGAGAACTCAGTGTTTGGCCCGGCCGAACTTGACGATGTTTTCACCTGCTTTGTATGTGTTGGCGTGTAATTTTGCCAATTAATCGTAAAGAGCTTTATTTACAACAATGGTGTCTTTGGCGACCCCCACTGAAATTTTCCGCCAAACATTTTCGTAGAATATTTTAATCCTTAAATGTCCTTTTTTAAAGGATATTTTTTGATTTTATCGAAAAAAGGGTCAAATTGACCCATAAAGAGACCAGTTAGAGGGTTAAGATCTTCCACAAAAATAATCCTCATACAATTCCACAATACAGCTCTGACCATAAGAATTCTCTCAGACATTAACTTACAACATTTTATTCATATAGTATAATGCTCCCTTCGACCAAAAAATTAAAACTTTGACCCACTGTAAAAAAAAAACTCAGACGTGCTGGACCATAAGTTTGTTCTACAAAAATGATCTACTCAACATACTCTTTCAGAATTATGGGGTCGCTATTCTGTTCCATTCAAAAACTCTTAATTTGTTGGACAGTGTTTTTAATTGCAGTTTTTTAATAATTCATAACTCATATTTTAAATACGAATGCATGATAAATGAAATCAAATTCTTAAAAAATATTTGTTTGAAAATCAAATTACCATTTTAAACATGTAAATAAAAATTCTTGTAT
Source organism: Bellardia pandia (assembly GCA_916048285.2). NCBI lineage: Eukaryota > Metazoa > Arthropoda > Insecta > Diptera > Calliphoridae > Bellardia > Bellardia pandia. Next base: position 18,414,604 of record OU696532.1, on the reverse strand, counting down.
AACCTGATGGTTTGGTCTACTGAACTGTAGACGAACAACCAGGGTTAGAGTACCAGTGGAATCCTAACAAATTTTATTGGAAAAAATCAAACCTTAACTAGAAAATAAAAATATATAAAAAAAGTACCAAATATGTACTGAAATTAGCTTTTTTACCAATTAGTACTTTAGTTCCGAATATTAATTTGTCAGTTAAATTTTGAGTGGTTAAATGCTTATTTTATCTTTATTAGCTCATTTATTAAAAAAAGGCTTTTACTATTATTACTTTTACTAATAATCGTTGATAACAAGTTTTTTATAGAATTTATGATATTAAAAAATTTAAAATTAATTCAATAAATATTTGAAACAAAAACGAAATTCTTAACTTGGTGCGTTTTTTTTGTAAATGGTGCGCCTTTTCTCCGTTTTGGTGCGTTTTGAAATTTCAAAGTTTACAACGCTGGTGATAAGGGTACAAAATGATACTCTTACGCATCGAATTTGCTTTCGCTTCGCAGTAGAGAGTAACCCCCAGGTGTATTTTTTATTTTACCTCTTAAAAATGTATAAAGAAATGTATTAGTGTTTTACAACTACGAATACAGTGAAATTAAAATAACTTAGATTACCAATATTCACAACAAATTTGGACTTTTCTGAATCAAATCAAAAGATTATTTAACTGATTGTTCGTTCTTTTTATTTATTAAACAATTATAATTTATTTTTCGAAATTAAGGTCTAATATTGTTTTTATTTTTATTTTTTATTTCTTCAGGGAAAATTTAAAATTAATAAATTAAAAAAATAAATAATTGTTTATGTAAGATTCTTAACAAGTTCCCAAAACCTTTTATTTTGCTTAATATGCTCTCACGATCTAATAACAATGTTTTTATATAAAACTCTTAACACTCTTTATATGTAATTTTGCACAGAATTGCTATTTATATTTTGCCTTGTAAAATAATTAATATTTGTAGGGAGTTTTTGGAATTCAGTTTATTACCTTTTTGAAAATTTCATTAAACATATTAAACTAACTGGCTTTTTATTAAGTCATTTATTATTCTTGTTAAAATTTAATTGTTTTAAATAAAACTTGCATGTGTGTGTGTCTGATTAAGAGTAAAAAGCTTAATTTGTCTTAAATGGTTTAGAGTTGAGATTAATGCGACTTTTAATTAAGCAAATAAAATATTTTACACTTCAATTATGTTAAGTTTTTAACACCTCTGCTTTATTTATTCAGTTGAGGTGAATGGTTGTTAAATGTCAAAAGACCAATATAAATAATAAATTTAAAACTACTTTGATTAATCATTATTTTTAGAATTTCAGCATATTATCTATCGGGTCTAAGTATAATTAAATAAATTAATTTAAAATTCAAGAAGATTTATTTGTCTAAATACGTCAACGAAAAAAAAACCAAAATTGCCTTTGTTTGCTGAACTTATCATGGAGCGCTATGTGGTTTTGATATGTTTTCAAAAATTGGGCTCGAAATATGGTTACAGTGAATAAAATAACAACTTAATATTTGCCCATTATTGTTCATATGATATCACAGGACGGGGCCAAAAATTTAATTTTTTTCAAATTAAATTTCCTGATTGCATAATTTCCTGTTAATTGGCCACCCCCAGTAGGGCTTGTCCGTTCGAAATAAAATTTGACATGGGCGTGGCTAAGGAGTATTTCAGTTTTGAAGATGAACCCCACAAACGTTTCCAAGACAGAGATGTGGGGGCCAAAATAGGACATTATTTTGTTATTCATCTAAAATCCAAGATTTTTTTCTGAAAGACCTCGAGTAGGTCTTTAAAAAAACATGAGTGTTTGTGCTATTTATCTTTTGTGGTTTTAGTGTTATAAGCATTTGAAAATTCAAAATTTTTCCAAAGTAGCGTTCCGGGTTTTTTAATGTAAGGCAGAAATTTTGATCGATTTTCCTCAAATCTGTTTTCCATCAGATAAAAAATATTTCAAAGCAATATCTTTGCTAGGTATAAAAATAAACGATTTTCAGTTTTAAAGTTAAAAAAATAATCATATATTTTTGCATTTTTTGGACAAAAAAGAGCCTTAACTCTTTTTTATTATTACAAGAATACTCTCTTTAAGAATATTGTAAGTATAACAAATTTATGTTTTTCTGAAAGGTATAACGAGGATCTTGTCAAACTAAAAAAACATGTCAAATTTTTTAAATATGTTTCCCCTATACCGTGCCGAATTTGATACTCTTGTATCCCTTACTTATCCTTAAAATATTTGGTGAACCCTATTAGTAAAATTGTATAAAATTTTTGTGATTATTATTGCTTTTCTGTGGAAATTACGGAATTTCATTGTACGTTTGTTACATTTTTTGAAGGTTATTATTTAAAGTGATAATGTTATGGGTCGATTACGGATACCCAACCTCAGTGGAGTTGACAGTTGTCAAACACATATTACAGATGACAACTGTCAGCTGTTTTCAAACACGACAACCGAGAATTTGTGGTAGCTTTGATTTTATTTTAAGTGGTAAATTTTAATTGTTTGTAATTTTGTTGTTACATTATTTATATTTTTCACATATAACTCCCGTTTGATTGCTATACCTAATCGACCCTATAATTTTAATGTTTAAAATTTCATTGCATTTTGGTAATAAATAAAATGATAAAATGCTATTTCGTTAAACATTTTTTGATAACTCTTGCTAAGAATAAATAATAAAATTTTCAATGATTTTCATACAAATTCTTTCAAAAATCAAAAAAGAGCCCAGAGCACAGCTTGTGCTAAATGTAAAGCTACTTTTCTTTATATAGATTCTTCAAATTGAAAATGTATTGCATAATTTCAGGCACTTTAATATTTAATAAAATAGTCTTAGGTTAGGTTAGGCAAACAAAACAAAACACATTTCTTTATTGTCCTTTAAAACCAATGTTCTTCTGTTTTCCATAATGACAGTCATAAAGAACACCAACAACAACTACTATCCCAAAAGCCAGCAAAAACAAAAAAAAAATATAAAACTTTCTCACTTATTTTCAAATTACAAACATTTTCATTTAGCAATTAAGAAGACAAAAATCGATTTGTGCGTTAATACAGTCGTCGTAGTTGTCGTCGGTCGCCAGAAAATAATTATTTCTCGCTCTCTCTCTTTACAACTAAAATGTTTCTGGTTTTTTGCTGTATTTTAAGTTTGTTGGTCTGACTGACAAACGAATTAACTACCATGACTATCGAAATGACTGACATATATTTTTATACAAAATTTCCTTTTAAGTTTTTGTTGCTAATGCTGTTATTATTGTCTATTGGTGTTCTTGAAAATAAAAACACATATAAAATAAAACGAATTTATAATAATATAACGAAAAATTTTACAAACAAAACCAAAGAAAAGTTTGATATACTCGTACAAGTGTATCGTATGACAAACACACAACACAAACATACTTACGACTGAAATAGATAACAGTAAGTTTAAGTTTATTGTTTACTGTTACAGTAACTGTTATTTGTATTGCTAGCACAACTACCAGCAGCAGTTACAGTTATTTTAAATGCTCACTGCTTTGTTTAGCTGTATATAAGTAATGTCAATTTAGTGCTTTTTGCACAACCGATTTTGAAAAATTAAAATGATGCGAGACACTAAGTATCAATACTGCCACTTTTGGGGTGGTGTTTTATCATTTAGGACTAACCATTAATTGCCAGGCAAAAGTGATTGCACTAATGTCCCCAGTTTTTTGTTAAATTCCAACTTGGTTTTAAAAATTAGCTTCTTTAGAAAATACTAAGTTATCATCACTTTTTATTAGATTTAATTCAGTTGTATTTGTGTTGTCTTGTTCATGTCTTGCATAGAAACAAACAACATTCCTGTTTATTTATATATAAATATTTTATAGTTTTTGTTGTTTTCTTAACTATAACAAAAAACACAAAAAAAAAACTTTTACTAAATTGTTGTTTAATTGCTAGAGTTTTTAATATTATTATCAAAAAATTAAAAGGAATGTTTACAAATGGAAAAGTTTTCGTTACATTTATAACAGACATTTTGATATTCTTATAAATCCTTAAACTTGGAAAACATTGAATTTTCTATAAAAATAACACTGTCCAACAAATTAAGAGTTTTTGAATGGAACAGAATAGCGACCCCATAATTCTGAAAGGGTATGTTGAGTAGATCATTTTGTAGAACAAACTTATGGTCCAGCACGTCTGAGTTTTTTTTTACAGTGGGTCAAAGTTTTCATTTTTTGGTCGAAGGGAGCATTATACTATATGAATAAAATGTTGTAAGTTAATGTCTGAGAGAATTCTTATGTTCAGAGTTGTATTGTGGAATTGTATGAGGATTATTTTTGTGGAAGATCTTAACCCTCTAACTGGTCTCTTTATGGGTCAATTTGACCCTTTTTTCAATAAAATCAAAAAATATCCTTTAAAAAAGGACATTTAAGGATTAAAATATTCTACGAAAATGTTTGGCGGAAAATTTCAGTGGGGGTCGCCAAAGACACCATTGTTGTAAATAAAGCTCTTTACGATTAATTGGCAAAATTACACGCCAACACATACAAAGCAGGTGAAAACATCGTCAAGTTCGGCTAGGCCAAACACTGAGTTCTCGCGTCTAGTCAACTGTGACTTACAAATCAGCTTACAAATCGTAAAGAGCTTTATTTACAACAATGGTGTATTTGGCGACCCCCACTGAAATTTTCCGCCAAACATTTTCGTAGAATATTTTAATCCTTAAATGTCCTTTTTTAAAGGATATTTTTTGATTTTATTGAAAAAAGGGTCAAATTGACCCATAAAGAGACTAGTTAGAGGGTTAAGATCTTCCACAAAAATAATCCTCATACAATTCCACAATACAACTCTGAACATAAGAATTCTCTCAGACATTAACTTACAACATTTTATTCATATAGTATAATGCTCCCTTCGACCAAAAAATGAAAACTTTGACCCACTGTAAAAAAAAACTCAGACGTGCTGGACCATAAGTTTGTTCTACAAAAATGATCTACTCAACATACCCTTTCAGAATTATGGGGTCGCTATTCTGTTCCAAAAATGGTGTTGGACAGTGTAATTAAATTAATAAAATGTTTAAGAAATAAATAGTAATATCTGCAGTAAGTAAATAAGTTTTCTTAACTTAATAATATTTTTCTTAAGTTAAAATAGTGTAAGTAATACTATAATAGAGTGATGTTCACATAAAATCTGGCCACACTGTAGAAGTCCTTTTAGAAAAGCTGGTGACAACACTTACGTGTGTTTCAGAGCTAATCGGTCCAAATACATATATTTGTATAAATGCTCAGCTAGATAAAATTACAACAGAAAATAAATAATGGCCGCTTTGTTGTCAGTAAATATGTGAATATCCTTCTTCCTTCGTCTAAGTTGGAGGTCATTGTCATAAGCGAATCTATGCGGTATATTTGTCATAAAACCTACAAGATTCATGAGGTATTTTTTATCTCCTTGTAAATAAAGAATATTCTTGGATCTCTGTTCGCCAAGCCATTCTCATAATCAATCGTCATTCATACTTTAGGAGTCTGCCAATAATTGAAAAGACCACAATATTATTATCCAATTGAAGTTAATATCTTAATTGGATTTAACGTTACTGAAGGCACCCTATGGAGTGTATTTCTGAGAGATCTCAGTCTTGGTATATCTACCTTTTGTGAAATGACCGAGGGATAATCTAATATACACTTCAATAAACATTTTCAGTTTTTTAAGTAAAATGAATGAAAGACTGAGAGGCCTAAAGTCCATTGACTTGGAATGAGATGCATTCACTTGTTGGTAATGAAGACAATCTTTGAGGATGATCGTTTTGATGGGACATGAGATAAGCGCAGGTAGCGTACTTTATATGAAGAGCTAAAATGCCCTAACTATATAAAAAATAAATGCTATCTTAACTTGTTCATAAGGGAATGAGAGCAACTCCTTTGTTGTTAGAAAGTGTAGGTGTGTTACTTCATAATGCAATTTTTATATATATTTATGTACATATATTTTATAAATACAATATATCTGAATTATAAAAACGCAGGTCTTACAACTTTATCTTGTTTTCTGTTTATTTATCATGTGTAAAAGTAATATTACATATACAATGCCAATTGTGATGGTAAATCTATGGCACCTGCATGGAATACTTAGAAAAAAAGCTACATTTATTAAGTTATATTTATGATATTTAATTTCTAATATAAGTAAAACATCTGAGTTGAGCTTAAAGCAGTGGCCGGCAAAAACAGAACCTTCCACATTAGTAAATGTACTACAATGTTACATAAAACTGATATGTTTTTTAAGCAAAATTTCCTACAGCATTCCATTAAATAGATTTAATAGTTTACATTATCAAAACCTGTTAAGAAATGCTAAACAATTAAAAGCAACTAATGTCTAAAAAAATATGGATAATTACCATAAGTAATATTTATATTTTGAACGTAACTTTTAAAAAGTAATCTGTTAATGGTTCATAGATCATGTTATATTAAATGCATTATTTCAAACTATAATAATAATTCATATTTGCTAACTGTATTTAATTTTATTTGTACTTGTAATTAAGTTTATCTATTTATATGTAAAAGATTTCCCATCACCGTCTGTTGCGGTAGTTTCATAAAAAAATATATTTTTATTAAAAAACCGTCCAGGCATAAAGTTTGGCTTGAAATTGCTTTACCGCCAACTTCCTGCTACAGTTTGTTGCATGTTGTTTAAATAAAAATAGCTACTACAATATTCATATATTAAACACACACTCGTCCATATTACAAATACATATTCACATTTACGTTTGCACAAGTAAATGTATGTACAGGGTACTGCAAATATAGTTATGTTTTTTAATTAAATTTTATGTTAAGAGTCGTTTTAGGCTTAAATAACATTAAAAACACTTTTAAAAACTTAATGGATATGAAATTAAATACAAAAAAAAAGGTTTGTATTCGGAACACCCTTTATATTGTAAGATGTATATGTATTTATATCATGGTATGAGTTTGTCCTTAAGTAAAAATATTTGAGTTACAATATGAAATATATGATGCAAGAAATACAGAAAATCCACAACAATAACGAAATTTATATACATTACAATAGACAATTCCGAAAACTTGACAGATAAAGTAAGACTAGTTTTGGTTTAAGAAAATCTTAAGCAAGCGAAAGATAAATTTTCATTTCCATATAACAGGTACTTTAAAAGGTAGAATGTTTTCTATTGAAAAGCTGTTTCTACGGCAGGTATGTCTTAAATAGAGGAATTACTTTAAACGAAAGCAAGTTTTATATAGAAGAATTGCTTGAAAAATAAACACCTATGGAAAAGTTTCTTTAATAGGAAAGTTGCTTTGTTAGAAGGAGACTTTTCTTAAAGAAAGTTACTTCATTAGAAGGAGACTTTTCTTAAAGAAAGTTGCTTCGTTAGAAGGAGACTTTTCTTAAAGAAAGTTGCTTCGTTAGAAGGAGACTTTTCTTAAAGAAAGTTACTTCTTTAGAAGGAGACTTTTCTTAAAGAAAGTTGCTACTATAGAAGGGAACTTTTCTTAAGAAAAGTTTTTCGTTAGAATAAAACTTTTCTTAAAGAAAGTTGCTTCGTTAGAAGGAGTTTTTACTAAGAGGAGACTTAAAAGAAGAATTTTCTTTAAGAAAGTTGCTTCTTTAGAGGCAGACTTCTCTTAAAGAAAATTACTTCTTTTAAGTCTCCTTCTAGTAAAAACTCCTTCTAACGAAGGAGAGTTTTCTTAAAGGAAGGTGCTACTATAGAAGCAGACTTTTCTTAGGGAGACTTTTCTAGAAGGAGACTTAAAAGAAGAATATTTTTAAGGAAAGCTGCTTCTTTAGAGGGAGACTTCTATTAAAGAAAGTTGTTTCTTTAGAAAGACTCTTTTCTTAAGAAATGTTTCTGTGTTAAAAAGAGACTTTTCTTAAGGAATTTTAGATAGAGACTTAAAAGGAGAAATTTCTTTAGGAAAGTTGCTTTTTTAGAAGGAGGCATTTCTTAGAGATACTTGTTTCTTTAGAATGACTCTATTCTTTATGAAAGTGGCTTCTTTAGAAGAAAACATTTCTATAGGAAATTTTGTTATAAAAAAGTAGTTTTTACAGATGAACTTTTTTTTCCTAACGAATGTTACAAATGTATCAAATAATATAAATATGCCTCTACTTGAATTCCAATAAAAGTGACTCCATGGTAAATATAAACTCCTGTATACAATATTATATGATTTTTTGTTGTTACTTGTTGTTGATCCAGAAATACAAACAGTTTTAAATTTGACTTTTTGGTGTTACCTGTTTACACGCATTTTACACCCATACGAAATAAATTTACAACATTTTACATGTTAAGAGTAGCTTTGTTTAAACGTTTTTATTCTTGATACGAATTTTGCATCATATTGTTGATATGTAAAAAATAATATTATTTGTTTTTTCTCTTCTTTGCAAAAGGATGTTCTTACTGCTGTTTCATTCATCCTGTGTTGTTTGTATATTTCCACTTCCGTTATTGCATACATCATCTCCATCATCATTGTAGACATCATCAACATCATAATTATCATTATTGCTAACACACTAAATTACATTTATACACACATAAATAAGCGTGGGGAGGGATATTTCATATAAGGGATCATGTTTATACCTAGAAATTTGTTATAATATCTAGTTGTCTGTATGATTTTGTATATACACTGAGAAAAATACAAAATAAACTTACCTGACTAACAGTTTTCATCTGAGTTGAGCAACTGAGTTGCATTCAGGGAATATATTAGTTCTTCCGCTGGCTTTAGATCTCTTAGATCATTTCAAACTGAATAGTCTTAACAAATATAAATTATGTATTTATTTTCAAATTTATCATGAAATATTTTTCGAATGTATTGCAATAAATTTGTTTACCATGGTTTCATATGAATATTTAAGTGTTTCCAACACTAAGGCAGTCTATACAGCGTAAAGTGTTAATCTTCAAGAAATTTTACTTGAGCTCTAAACTAAAATTACACAAAATTAATTCATTTTGAAGGCTCACAAAATTATTACAATTACTAGTTTATTATACGTATGATTGTCGTGGTAACATCATTATTTTCATTATTATGGTAACCATTGTGTTTTACCTACGAGTAAATTAATGTACATGAATTTGTTGCTTCCGTTTTATTTGCTTATTAAATATTTCATGTTATTTACTAATAGTGATGGTGTCATTAGATTTCATTTCAAAAAATACAGACACAGAAACAGAGTTTTCTATAAGAAATTACCTTCGACACAAGGAGACATTTCTATAGGAAAGTTGCTTCACCAGAAAGAGACATTTCTATAGGAAAGTTGCTTCACCAGAAAGAGACATTTCTATAGGAAAGTTGTTTCAACAGAAGGAGATTTTTCTATAGGAAAGTTGCTTCAACGGTTTCGTTAGTACGAAACTTTGCTTATAGAAAAGTTGCTTCGTTTAAAAGAATCTTTTCTTCATATCATTAGAAAAATAGATTTTAACTTCTTCTTTAACTATATATTATTGCAGCCAAGGTTTATAACTTTACACGTAAATTATTAGAACTATAAATGTTCAATGTGTATTAAGCTAATTTGCTACTTTATTTTTTCTTTCTTTACAGGTGAGTGTTAATTTATTAAGTACATGTTTCGCCACTTTATTTAGTTGTAAGTACAATAAGAATATTATAAGGTACAACAATTATGGGTATTATTAATACCTGTGAATCCTTTTACTCCGTTTTTTTACATTTCCTCTCTCCTCAACAAATTCTCACGAACTTCTTGTTATTGTAGTTAGTTGCGGCAAATAAATATTTTGTTTTCACTTGCAGCAGGAGTAAAGTTTGCTTCATAGTATTTGTTTCTTTTTTGGCTTTCCTTTTGAACACTTTTAAAACTCACTGATGACAACTTAAGGAGTATCCTTAATATCTTCGAAAAATTCATATTCTCGCTATGAAGGAGGTGAGTGTTTTCGAGACTTTCCCCTCGTGTTTTTTTTTTAACAACAAAGGAATGTTTATCAGTAAAAGAAATACAAACTTATAAACAAAAAAAAAAAAAAATATTTAAAATCTACAAGAAAAATACTCTTAAAATAAGATAAACTTTATACTTTAACTTGTTTAAAGTGTGGCAGAATAAATGTTTGTATTTGTATGTAAGTAGTTATGCTCCCTCGTAAATTGCGTTGTATCTAATATTAGCTCAACTAACTGTCTTGACAGTTTTGTGTTTAACTTATAAAATTTCTTCATATACCAGACTTCTCTATGCTTTTTGTATACAGTGTTTTTGCGTCTTTTCTTAAGATGCTTAAACAAACAAAATGTCTAAACTATTGATATTGGATGCACTCCATAGCAGCTGTAATAGATGTGCAAGTAGCCACAGTTACTTGGGTGGATTTTCTGTAGATCACATTTGTTTATATTTGGAAAATAATGTGACCGACATAAGTTTTTATTTATAACAATTTCTCTAAAGAAAGATAAAGTCTTTTTGTAGAGCAGAATAATTTTCTATAAAAAATGGCCTCGATTACCTTCAAAGAGAGAGATTTTGATGTAGAGGAGTTGCCTTCTAGAAAGGATACTTTTCTATAGAAATGTTGCTTTGAAAGAAGGAGACTTTTCCATAGAGAAGTTGCTTTAAAAGAAGGAGACTTTTTCATAGAAAAGTTGATTTCAGAAAGGACATTTTTCACAGATAAGTTGATTTTAGAAAGGACACAAAGTTTCTTCCAAAAAAGGAGAACTTACTCTAGAAAAGTTGCTTCCAAACAAGAGACTTTACTATAGAAAAATTGTTTCCAAAGAAGGACACTTTTCTATTAAAAAGTTGCTTCCAAAGAAAGACACTTTTCTATTGAAAATTTGCTTCCAAAGAAGCAGATAAAGAAGTCTGCTTTCCTATAGGAAAGTTGCTTCTAAAGAATTTAAATTTTCTATAGAAAAATTGCTTCGAAATAATATGTTGGTCCTTTTTTACTTTATATGCTGTTTGTACAAACAAAAGTGTTAAATTTCGCGCTTATAATGTACAAACATATTTTGTTTAGTGCGGATGATATTTTTCAACTTCTAACTCGTGCTCCAAAATACAGACTTATTCAAACCCTACCGCCACTTCACAATACCTCAACACTGTTATTCTTAAGCTGAATATAAGGACGAGAAGCAACAATAACGTTCAAGTTTATCTTTCAAGAAATATTTTCTTTATTGATTGTTTAACAATTGTCACAGACACATTTGTGCATTTGGGTGTATTTTGTTCAGAGTTTGTTCTAAAAATAGTTTGTGTGTTTGTCTCACTAAACAACAATGACTATGACGAAGACGACAGGGAGTATAAAATTACAATTGTATTCCGTGAAAGAACAGAACAGTAAAATTGTAATAGTTTTGTTGTAAAACTTATTACAGACGTCTTCATTTTTAATCATATTGTTACTTAAGTGCATTACAATGCAGCAATAACAACTCACATACATATATACCAATATAATTCTTCAGTTAGTTTTTCTTTTGTGCCACCAGAGTTTTGTTTTGACAGTGATGTATGATGATGTTTTTTACAAAACGAATGGAAAAATTTAAAAGCACTAATAATACAGGGTTATTTTTTTAAAGCAATATTAACCAAATAAAATACAATCTAAAAAGCGTAGTGGCCAAATTTATCACGGTGTATTATCGTCCTTGTGTTGTGCAGATATATGCGTAAATGCTATTCTGAAAGCTTAACTCTTGCTTTATTGAGATTCAAAGTTTCGTATTGTTCAGAATTGTATTTTATTTGTGAAGTTTCGGTAGCGGTTGCGTTGTTTTGCAGATTTTGTTTTAGAAATTATATTTTGATCCTTAAAAACATACCCTTTCCATGAAAAATTTTATGTTTATGTTTGTTTTCTTTTGAAATTACTAAACAGTGTCACATGGGTGGTGGCACTTCGTTAATAATAATTGTTTAAAATGGACGTAAATAGTTAAATATTTGCAGTTTATGATTAATTTGATAAAAGCATTATTGCGACTTTATTTTATAAATTAGAGAAATGCATTTAATGTATGTCACTTAATGTTTACATAAGTCATAACGAATTAAAAATAAGCAAATTAGCCATAGAAAATTTATAAAACTATAAAATTCTTCTTCTGTTAAAACCAATTTTCTACAAAAAAGTCTCCTCCGGATAGTTACATTATTAGGAAAGAGATTATGAAAATTTTGTTTAAAAATAAAATTTCCAGTTCATTATATTTATGAAATCCTTCACGTATTCTGTTTTTATTAAATTCATTTGAATTACAAACAACAAGTTAGCAACTAAGTAAAAGTTTTCATTACGACTAAACAATTAAATGAGAATTTTTTAATAAATAAACTAAGTACTTCTAAATTCCTCTACTGCAGTGAAAAAATGCCCTTTAAACTTTCTACAACAACATCAACAAAATTAAATTTACAAAAAAGTATGCTACAACAAAAACTAAATTCGAATATGCAAAAAAACTTACGAAAAAGAAAAGTTTCCTTGTTTTTTAAACCTCTACAAAACGGACAATAAGCCAACAAAAGCCCTTAAAATATAATACACATAATAGCAACTAAATAAAATAGCGAATTACTGAAGTTCTTAAAGCTGCTTACACAAAATTTAAACATTTTGCATAAAATCAACTTAACATTTGTAAAAGTCTTCAATACAGAAAATACTTTTAATTGATTTTAGTTTTTGTAACTTTTTGTTTGCTACCTTCTCATTGGTCTCAAAATAAACATTTGAATTAAAAGCACAAAGTTTTTATTGTTTTTCGTATACAAAAACAACGAAAAAAAAAATAATTTCATTTGTCATTTAAGTTTGTCTAAATACTACTATTCCCCTAAAAGTCTATGAGTAATTATGCAAAAAATAACAACTCAGACCGGAAGAGTTTTACAACAGAGCGGAGTCGTTAGACATGAAAGTAAGGAAAGGGAGAGAGAGAGTGAGAGAGGGATCTTTAGTCTAACCATATGTACAACGGAAATCCTTAAATTTTTTGTTGCCAACACATACAAATACTCAACTTGTTTGCTTTCAATACTAAAGGACTTAATAAGAGGAAGGATAACTAATGCAACAGTTTAGACATAGATCATATACAGAAAGGCTTAGCCAGATAATATTCTTTCGAAAAGCACGCCAGTTTTTTATAAAAAAGTTTCCTTCTATATAAAATAATGCTTGCTGAAAAAGCAATTAAGAAATTTTTGTTGAAAAGGCAAATTATCTATATTTGATCTTGGATTATTTCCCTTTAGTATGACTAACTGCAGTCGTAAGCCAACCGTAAATGTTTTTGTTAATTGTTGTTGTTGTTACTTTTGTAGCCGTTTGCAACGGTGTTATTTGTGTATATTTATGTATGTGTGTATGTATGTGGTACCTATTTGAAGTAATCCTTGTAATTAAATGTTTTTTGTTGTTGTTGTTGTCAAAAAAGTTCTTGAAACAAACAACTCAATGTATGCAAAATTAGTAACTCAAACTTTTTACAGTGTCGACAGTGTTGTATATATAATTTGAACGTAAGAAAAAGTTTTGCTTTTTTTCAACAAACGCGCCATTGCATGTAATATAATATTTATGTGTTTGTGTATAAGTCTTCTTTCTACCCAGTTGGCCAAATGGTCATAGACGACATTGTCTTTGACGATTTATGTAAGACATTTTTGAATTTGTCCCCTGTCGCTGAAGTTGGCGTAAACGATGATGTGTAAGAAATCTTCGTTAACGACAAGATTAGTGACAAAGACCTGAAAGTTGTCATCTTTTAAACCTTATTAAAGACAAAGTGAGCGACTACATCTTATATATTGTCTTGTATAGACTATGTTAAAGTCGTCAGGGAATATATAGCCGAACTTTTCATTATTATTTCGTGAACGACAAACTGAGTGACATTGTCTCTCTTTTAGTCGTCCACGATTTACGCGACATTTGTTCGAAAAAGTCTTTGACGATTTGTTCTGGCTGTCCTACATTTGTCTTCGAGTACTTTACACTGTCATGCACCCATCATTGAGGGTGTCTTAAAGACGTGGCCAACTGGGTAGTGTGCAGATATTTATGTGTTTGTGTATAAGTCTTCTAGTGTGCAGATGTGTATTGGTGTGTACGACTGAGTATAATGAAGTTAAAGTCACTTCCGTTACGACCTTTTTCGTTGTTGCTGATGGTTTTTGGGACAACTTCCTGTACTAAAGTTACACAAAAACTTACAGTCTTGTTTGTTTTGTGTTTTATTTGTTCTTACGTCCATTTGAGTTTTTTGCGGGTTCTTTCGCCTTTGGCCTTGTCTTTAAAACGCACTTCAAACTAATTTTGTTTAAAGTCTTTCAAAAAAGCACAAAAATAGCAACAGAAAACCTGAGCAGCAGTGCTGTTTAACAAAATTCCAAGAGTTGTTTGCATTTCTTATTTTCACTCCAAAGACTTGTAATAGACATTATAGTAATAGTTATTCATGTTGTTTGTTGTCAAGTAGTTTTTCTAAGTGAAAATTTCAATATCTCGATTGGACAGTTTGTGGCAGTTTTATGCTAATTTTGTGAAAGTTCATTTTCTACTGTTTTTGTTTTGATTTTAATGTTTTCCATGAACTCTTCTGCTCGTTGCTTTTTTGGTTTTTGAAATGCAACAACAATGAGCCAACGCATTTTACAACATTTCAGACATATTTACGATGCGTTTTGTCCTTTTAATTTTAATTTTATTTTGTTTTTTACTTTTTGTTTGTTTTTGCCGTTTTTTTTTTTGAAACTAGTTCAGAGGCGAGACAATTTGTATGAAATGCCATTGTTTGTTTGTGTGGTCTTCAATGTAATCAAGAAATATTTTTACAATTTGTGTAATGTGCATAAACACAAACAGGAATGCTAAATAATTAACCCGATTTAAATGCCAACAAATATTTATGCAATAAATTTTTTAAAAAATTTAAGGAATTAAGTGGAAGTTTAAAATACTAATTGTTATTGTTAGAAGCAACATTCCTATGTAGGAAAAGTTCTTAAGGAAACTTGCTTCATTTCTAAAAAAATTATTATCTGTAACTTGCTTGCTTCCTTGAGCAGCAACTTTACTACAGAGACCTTGCTTCTCCATAGAAAACTGGCCTTCTTGTGCAACAACGTTTCCACAGAAAACTTGCTTCTACAGAAAACTTATTTCCTTGAGCAGCAACTTTTCCAAAAAAAAACTTCCAGAAAAACTTGCTTCCTTGAGCAGCAACTTTTCTATATAAAACTTTTTTCTTTGAGCAGCAACTTTTATTAACTAAAAAACTTGCTTTCTTGAGCAGCAACTTTTCTAAAAAAACTTTCCTTGTGTAAAAACTTTTTTACAGAAAACTCGCTTCCTTGAGCAGCAACTTTTCTATAGAAATCTTGCTTCCTTGAGCAGCAACTTTCTTATCAAAAACTTGCTTCCTTGAGCAGTATTTTTTCTAAAAAAAAACTTGCTTCCTTGAGCAGTAACTTTTCTATATAAAACTTTCTTCTTTGAGCACCAACTTTTATTAAATAAAAAAACTTGCTTTCTTGAGCAGCAACTTTTCTAAAAAAACTTTCCTTGTGTAAAAACTTTTTTACAGAAAACTCGCTTCCTTGAGCAGCAACTTTTCTATAGAAATCTTGCTTCCTTGAGCAGCAACTTTCTTATCAAAAACTTGCTTCCTTGAGCAGTAACTTTTCTAAAAAAAAACTTGCTTGCTTGAGCAGCAATTTCCTATAGAAAAACTTCCTTGAGCAGCAACTTTTTTATATAAAACTTTCTTGTTTGAGCACCAACTTTTATTAAATAAAAAACTTGCTTCCTTGTGCAACAACTTTTCCACAGAAGCAACTTTTCTATAGAAAACTTGCTTCCTTGTGCGGCAACTTTTGCATAGAACATTTTTTTCTTTGAGCAGAAACTTTTATTAACTAAAAAAACTTGGTTTCTTGAGCAGCAACTTTTCTAAAAAAAACGTTCTTTTTTGTGCAGCAAGTTTTCCATAGAAAGCTTGCTTCCTTATGCAGCTACTTTTTCATAGAAAACATGCTTCCTTGTGCAGCAACTTTTCCATAGAAAGTTTACTTCCTTATGCAGCAACTTTTCCATAGAAAACTTGCCTCTTTTTGCAAAAACTTTTTCACGGAAAACTCGCTTCCTTGAGCAGCAACTTTGCTATAGAAAACTTGCTTCCTTGAACAACAACTTTCCTATAGAAAACTTGCTTTCTTGAACAGTTACTTTTTTAAAGAAAATTTGAAGCTTTCCTTGGACAACTTTTTAAGGAAATCTTACCTCTTTTACCAGGCATTTTTAATTAGTAAGCTTACCAACATTTGTTAAGATTTATTGATTTTGATTTAGAGTGTAATATCAAAAAGCAATTTAATATATTGTGTATTACAATTTTGCAAAGTATTTACTTAAAATTATAAAACATCTAGACAAGATTGTAACAATATTTATATTTTCACATTGTTTTTTCTGCTTTGGGGTTTTCTGTTTGTTTTTATAGTAAATTATGGAAGAAAACACAAAAGTCTTCAATTGAATGCTAAAAA
Source organism: Bellardia pandia (assembly GCA_916048285.2). Taxonomy (NCBI): domain Eukaryota; kingdom Metazoa; phylum Arthropoda; class Insecta; order Diptera; family Calliphoridae; genus Bellardia; species Bellardia pandia. The sequence continues at coordinate 18,397,915 of OU696532.1, read as the reverse complement.
TTTGAGTCACGTATTTATGCTGGCTTTTCTTAACAAACATTTTAGAACAACTATAACAAAAACCTAACATAAAAACACGATGCGCTGAAAACCGTCAGTCATTTAGTCTGGCAGTGAGCTGTTGAAGAAGTTAGGCAGTCTGTAAGATGGGACACTTAATAGAATGGGAAGTTATTTTAGTAGTTTCAGCATGTTTCTTGGGTCAGAATATCTTCGAAATCAACACATCCTTTTCTGCTTGCATAAAGCATTGTCATTATTGCAATTGTCACTTTAGACAAATAAAGTAAATGAAAAAATATCTTTAACCTAAACTACAACAAGATTGTTTTAGTTTATTTTTCGCCTTTAACTTGTTTTGTTCCTTTGTTATCTTTGGCGAATAGATCCGGAAAAAACATGAATTGTTTTGTTTCTTTAGGAAAAAAAAATGCACCAAAAACAATTGGAAAACAAAATAACAGAGTCTATTCTATGGATATTGTGCTGGACATGAATTCCTTTTTCAAATACAAATGAATGAATGAATGACTGACGTAGTGAATGAATGTTAAAGGGGCGAAAAAAAACTAGTTGACTTTAGTAAAATTAAATTCCATGTTGTTTTTCTTTTCTTTTTGTTTTGCATTTTACTCAAAAACAGTGGATTTTTCTTCTCTAAACAAAGTATGTCCTGAACAAACGAAAGTCCTGTTATAACAAAGATGAAAAAAGAAGCTTTGTCCTTAAACAACACTAACAAAAAACTAGTAGTTTTATTTTTTACTTGTCGTTGTTTTAGTTACCAAAAGGAAACAAATAATAGAAGCAGCAAAATTTTGTAAAACACAAATCGAAATTAAAATTTCAACACCAAACCCATCATCATCGGCAGCAACATGATATTTGTAAAGTCTTCTTTTATTGGCTACAAATTATTGGGAATTTCTACTTAGTTTAGGTGATCTATTTGTAACCTGATATCTTGTATCCCTTAGAAAGCCTTCTGTTACCAACTATCTGTATATAATTTTAGAAAGCGACATCTACTACTAGAAATATCTGTAGTTAAAAGGTGATTTCAGTTCGTTTAAAACCTTTGACGATTTTGAACACGCTATAGTTTTCAATTCTGATATTATTTTTTAAAGAAAATCGTGGGTTGAAATGCAATAACAATGACAATAACTATTTAGAAATACAATGAGAAAAAATATAATAGAAAAAAGAAGAAACCAATATGGCAACATGGTTATTTTATTGACATAATAAAAAAAGTGCATAAAAAATAGACCATGTATTGAGAATGCAACTGGCTTCACAAATCACTGATTTTATTTGTTTAAAGGGGAAATTTTTAAATAATCTGAATATGCAAATTTTCATTACGAAAGGTGGATTCACACATTTGTTCATAACAAAAATTTTTTCCGGAGAAAAATTTTTTTACTGAGAGTTCTTTGCAACACGATTCACCCATTTCGAATGACTTTTCTGAAAAATCAAAGCTGCCATATGTAAACAAAATCTCTTAATTTTACAAGTGCGGCCATTGATTTATTTTGCTTTGGGTTTTAAGTGTCAAAATACAAATATTAAATTGTTTTAAAGTATTGTGTATTCAAAAAATCACAGATATAAATTCAAAATTAATGATAAAAGAAAGTTGCTTTTGCTGATGGCCATGGAAATACATAAGGCATTGTTATTTGTATGAAAAAATGGAACCTTTTGCTAACTCAATTAAAATTTTTCCAGAAAAAATATCAAATTAAACCAATTCAAGTTCATAAAAAATATTTTCTCTCTCTCTCAAAAAGAGAGACGTCAATCTTCATATAAAAAAAATTGTTCGAACAAAATTTTTGTTAAGAACCAATGGGTGAATCCACTTCAAGAGCCACTTTTCTATACAAATCTAGTCTGCTAGGACAAGCAACTTTTCTATAGAAATGTTGCCTGTTAGGACAAGCAACTTCCCTATAGAAATGTTGCCTGCTAAGACAAGCAACTTTTTTTTATAGAAGTGTTGCCTCTTGAACAAGCAACTTTTACACAGAAATGGTGCCTGCTAGGACAAGCAACTTTTCTATAGAAATGTTGCCAGCTAGGACAAGCAACTTTTACATAGAAATGGTGCCTGCTAGGACAAGCAACTTTTCTATAGAAATGTTGCCTGCTAAGACAAGCAACTTTTTTTTATAGAAGTGTTGCCTCTTGGACAAGCAACTTTTACATAGAATTGGTGCCTGCTAGGACAAGCAACTTTTCTATAGAAATGTTGCCAGCTAGGACAAGCAACTTTTATATATAAAATGTTTTCTGCTAGCAACTTTTTTATAGAAATGTTGTCTGCTAGGATAAGCAACTTTTACATCGAAATGTTTCCTACTAGGACAAGCAACTTTTCTATAGAAATGTTGCCTGCTAGGACAAGCAACTTTTACATAGAAATGGTGCCTGCTAGGACAAGCAACTTTTCTATAGAAATGTTGCCTGCTAAGACAAGCAACTTTTTTTTATAGAAGTGTTGCCTCTTGGACTAGCAACTTTTACATAGAAATGGTGCCTGCTAGGACAAGCAACTTTTCTATAGAAATGTTGCCAGCTAGGACAAGCAACTTTTATATATAAAATGTTTTCTGCTAGCAACTTTTTTATAGAAATGTTGTCTGCTAGGATAAGCAACTTTTATATATAAAATGTTTTCTGCTAGCAACTTTTTTATAGAAATGTTGTCTGCTAGGATAAGCAACTTTTACATCGAAATGTTTCCTACTAGGACAAGCAACTTTTCTATAGAAATGTTGCCTGCTAGCACAAGCAACTTTCCTATAGAAATGTTGCCTGCTAAGACATGGAACTTTTTTTTTATAGAAGTGTTGCCTGTTGGACAAGCAACTTTTCTATAGAAATTTTGCCTACTAGGGCAAGGAAGAAATGTTGCCTGTTAATTGTCTTCCTTTTAATTCTCGAAATGTTAAAAATTGTCCCTTCAATGTCGTCCCTTACATATGGTTGGCATCCCTGGCAAACCATGAAGTCAAGACAAGCGTTTGAAATCTATTATGAAACAAAACATGACATGAAATTCATTATTTGTTTTGTAAAAATTTGCCAGAAAATACAAAAAAGAAGTCACAGCAAAAAAAAAACAATAAATGTTTAAAATGGCAAGAGAAACAGGAAAACCAAACAAAAAAAGTCATGGTAAAATAATAACCAATATACATACATATACATAGACTTTTCAGGGAATTTACAATTTTAGTTCTTTTGAAATGAAACAAAAACGAATTCAAAAAATAATTAAAATTTGTTTGTTAGAAAAAAACAAAAATAAAGAAATATATTAGTTGGTGGCTTTTAGGAATAATAAAGATATAAATTGCAATTTGAAAGCCTAATAATAAGGCGGCTGTAAAATAAAATAAACTAAAGCATACTTTCTGGAGTTTTATAAAAATATTTACATTTTATTTATATCTGGTAGAAAATATTAAAATTTTAATTTGTAAAAGATCAATATTAAATTACTATGATTTAACTAAGTGGTTTGCAGAAAGCCATTGGGAATAAGTTCGTGTCAAAATACTCATGATCATTTTCCTTTTCCACAATTAATGTTGCATTCATTTAGAAACGTGATTTGGCTCATAAATTGATGTTCTGTGTCTTGAATAACATTTTTATTATACGACGGCAAAAAGATGCCAAAATAAATAGCAGAACAACATGAAATCATCTGAAAATATAATGAATTAATCTAATAAGAAGATTACACAAAAATGACACTACAATTTGGTGTGTTCTGTATATTTTTCTGTATTTCTGTCTGTTTGTGGTGTGAATTCGTATTCTTGTGATGTTGAAAGATAATATTTATGAAACATAAGGACATTATTTATGGCACGTAAACTAACGTGTTGTTTTCTTATGTTTGTGTTTTTTTATTGCACTGTCTGTAACAAATTCCCAGGCGTTTATTGACTTTAATTTGGCGACTTAGAGGAAAAAAGAACGTCGTTATTTTTTCCAACAAAAAAAAAAAAAAAAAAAAAAAGAAACACAATAATCTCTTAAAAATAAAAAATAAGTAGCTTAAGGTCATCAATTAAATGAATCTTTTGATAAATTAAGTTTTTTTTTGTCTGCTGCAAGTTTTTTGAACAGCCATTTGAAGCCACAGTAAAAAAATAAAAAACAGCAAAAAGAATTAACACAAAATGTTTTCTAAATTGTTAAAAAAAAAGCTTATGAAACTTACTACAAATACACAAAACAATTTTAATATCAATTGAACCCCAAACCAGACAACAAAGTAAAATTAGGAAAAAATTTTAATCAACTTTTGAGTGGTTTTTCTGTGACAACAAAGCTGTGTTGCAAAAATACTAAAAACAAATAACAAAAAGTTGAAAATTATCTAAATAACATGAAAATGTAATTAGTTTGAAAATTGATCAGTGAGTAGAAGAGTAATGAAATGAAATTGATCTTAAAATACCAGGAGGTTGATTATAAGATTAAAATTAATAATGGAAAAAGGACACTAAGTTTTCCAATAGATAGGTTTAATATTGAGGTTTTCTATAGTGTTTTAGACAGGCACTATTCTATAGAAAAATGTCTTAGACAGACATAATGTCTTAGGCAGGCACTTTTCTATATAGTGCTTTAGGAAGAAACGTTTCTATACAAATTTTGTACTAAAACTTTATTTAAAATAAAATTTAAACAAATTTGTGCAAATCCATGTTATTTGCTGCAATTAATTTAAAGAGACCTTTCGTACACTTTAATAAAAATTTATTTTTGTAAACATTTCCAAAAACATAATATTTATTACTATTTTGTTAAGATTTATACTTCCAAGAATATTCTAGGTCAAACTCTGCAATAACTAATTATTTGTTTTGTTTGTTTGTTTTTTAAAGAAAATTTTTACTTTTTTACTAAAACGTAAGTAAGCATTATTGTACGTTTTTTGTTTTGTTTTACCAACCACTAAGTATTAAATGAAATAAAATTGAATTTGGGCCATAAGATTAAAAAGGAGACTAAAACTCATATTTAATTTATGAAAAAAATTTTTATAAAAAAAAATGAAGAAAACTTTTTTCTAACCCAAACTTTTGGTGAAGAAAACCCACACATACATAAAGTAGAAAATCATAAAACATAACTTTTACATTATGAGAGAGCTTAAAGGGCCAAAGAACACACTCACATGCACACGCTCCGCTGAAAAAAATAGGGTGAAAAAAAATAAATAAACTCATACACACACACAACGAAAATAAAGCCATAAAATTCTCACCATTGAGTTTTTTTTCTTGTTGCTGCTGTTTTTGTCGATTTGATGTTCTCTTTGTTTTTTGTTGCTGCTGTTATGCGTTCCAGGAACAACTTTATTTTATTAACCTCGAGTTTGTTAAAGTATGAAACCATGTTGGGGGGTAAATGGTCAAATAACAAAGTTTTATTTTATACACACACACGCAACCACACATATATATTTAGCCCCCTAAATACTCGCTTCGCTGTACCCCTTCTTTATCATAAAACAATAAAGTATGCGTGCCATAGTGCAAGTGTTCGTGCCTGTGTGCCAGTGAGTGTGTTTGTATTACAGAAAAACTTTTGACGACGTTTATTTTGTTTTATATGCGTTTTTGCTAGAAATGTGAAACTTTTTGATTTTTGTGGTCGTGTGTCGCAATAAATTTTCTCATATGTGTAACAGTGTTTTTCTACTGGTTCATGTTGCAAGGACTGTGACAAGGCGAATTTGTTTATCTTGCTGTTATAATGGTGGATTCAGTTAGACCTATTTTTAGTTTACATAAAACACTACAAATAGAGACAAAGGTGATTTAATATTGAAGTATAGAACAAATTTAGAATTATTGTGACCGATCTGAATCGATGCTATATTAACATTCCAAACGGTGTTCTTGTACAAAACAGTAGCTTGAATTTGTTTTCCTCTATTCAGTTGAAAGGTCTCTACTGATTACAGTACTCTTTCAACTAGCTCACACATACATACATATGTATGTAAGTATGAATGCACACTATCATACATGCGTGTTGGTAGTAATTTAGTTTGATTTTTGAAATATCGCTAGAATGTTAAAGGGCTTTATTGGTAGACAATGATGTATGTGAAAGCGTCATATCTTGCTTCCGTATGAAGCATAAATGCCGAAGCAAAACTTTAATATTTTTGTGTTGTCATTTTTTTTTTGCTACTGCTGTTGTTCTTTTTCAATTTTTTCTGCTTATAGTTTCATGAAAAACTTCATACTTTACCAGCTTTTGCATTGATATGATACAGTAATAAAGTATGTACGAGTAAGTATTAGTTGCGGTATTGTGACATTTGCTGTCGCATACACTTGAAGAAATTAACTTTTGTTAATAAAGTTAATGAGTAAGAGATTTTTAGTTGGAAAGTAGGATAAAGAGGATAATCTATTTAGAAATATATAAAAGCTATGGTTATAGATATAATTGTCTTGCTGAGACTGTTTTCTTTTGAAAAGTTTCTAACTGAGAATGTTTTCTATGGAAAGTGTCTTACTGAGACTGTTATCTTTGTTAGTGTGTTTTATTTTATTTTTTTTTATTTATTTTTAGATCATACAATTTAGAATCCGTTTAATGAGTTACTATCTTGTTAAAATTAAGACATTTCAGCATAAAAAAATATAGAACACAAAAATATATATATATTTTATATATAAATAAATATATATAAATTGAGTTTAAAGGAAAAAATGTTGGGAAAAACCTTTGTTTAATATCTGGGATTGATTTGTTTAAAAAGGACATGCAGCTTTATTATCATTAACACTTTGTTAGTTTACAAATGTAGACTGTCAAGTGTTTTCTGTGATATTTTTATTTAATTTATAATCAGAATTCCGGCATTGATTTAAAAACGCAATATTCTGATATCCTATTATTTTATTTATTGTAGAGTGTGAGTATCTTGAATGGAGTTCGCGTGTACGGTACAGACGTCGTGGTAATTTGTAACTCAGTTTTAGAGCCTTATTTTGTAAAACTTTAATATTTTTTATATGCGTTTTAGCTTTTCCCCAAATGCAACATCCGTAAAGAAAAATGGGTCTAATCACAGTTTAATAGATAATTATTTTGTTTTTAGAATAAAGCTGCGATCGCCTGTTAAGTGTAGGTTAGAGGGCTATAAAGCATTTTGTGGCTTTGCCATTTTTATGTCTAGTACAGCCCCGAAGTATTTGACAGTATCACTAAATGTAATGTGTGTCATAACGTTCTCGCAACGAAGTAGGATCGATGGAACATGTTTTGGAGACTTATTGAAAGCAAACAGAATAGCTTGAGTTTTATCTGTATTTATTTTGATTTTCCATTTTTCTTAGTATTTAATACATTTCTGAAGACTTTTTTTTAAGTCTTTTAATCACAACATTTGAAAGTTTGCCTTTAATTATTATAGCCACATCGTCGGTATAAATTGCCATTTCTGTACCTCAACTGGGAATATAATCGGATACATATAAAGAATATAACGTAGGAGATAGAACTGCACCCTGCGGTACACCGTCAGAAATGCTTCCCGAAAATAATAAAAATATACTGACTTTAAACGATTAGAAAACTGTCTTAGGAAGACACTTTTCTAAGTTTTCTTGGAAAAAGTGTCTTCCTGAATGAGTTTTCTTTGTAATAGTTTTCTTTAGAAAATTGTCTTCTTGAAAGAAAATAAAAAAAAAATACTGAGACTGTTCTGAAACAGTTTTCTTGAGAAAAGTGTCTTCTTGAGACAGTTTTTCTATTAGAAAAGTGTCTTCCTGAGGCATTTTTCCACAGAAAAATGTTTGCTTGAAACAGTTTCCAATAGAAAAGTGTATTCTTGAGAGAGCTTCCTATAAAAAGAGTCTTCTTGAGACAGTTTCCTACAGAAATCTGTCTTCCTGAGACAGTTTTCGTTAAAAAAGTGACATTTTGAAACAGTTTTCTATAGAAAAGTTTCGTCTAAGGAGAGTTTCTTCTTATTGCGTGTGTTTTTGAGACAGCTTACTACAGAAAAGTATGTTCTAGGTATACTTTTTGTAGAAAAGTGCCATTTTGAAACAGCTGTCGTCAGAAAAGATTCTTCGTGGACCGCTCCTTTTGAAAACGCCCTTACAAGGGCGTTCGTTAATACAGTTTTGCATAGAAAAACTTCGCGGCCGATACACTATTTAAAGAAGACATATGAAAACAAATCTTTATTATCGTCATGTCCTTTCTAAATGTTTCCCCAGTGTATTATTTAAAAATTCATAAATACTCGACTTTGGCATAAATTAGTTAATGTCATATGTTTTGGTAGTAAATTAAAATTACAACATGAAATTCCAAACCAAAGAAACGAGTAAGTTTATCAAATACAGCCAAAACATGTTGTAACATGAACTAAACTGTTACTAATGATAACATTTTACAAAATTTTTAACAAAACAAAAAAAAAAAAAAAGAAAGAATACTTTATAAAAACTTTGAGCAGAATTTCCAAACCACACCCAACAAAAAAAAAACTATAAAGCTTCAGTTTGTTAGTGAGCATGTTGTAGAATTTTTGAAAGATGTCAAAATGCCACCAAATATAAAAAAGAAAAAAAAACACAAACGGTTTCTACAACCAGACAAATAACTATAATCATATGTCTATCAGTAGTTGTACATGGTTTGGTGTCTGTCTGCTGAAAATCAAAACTACTCCTTCTTGTCTACAAGTGTGTGACTGAGTGTTGGAGTATCATGTGTATAATTTATTAACACGTTGATTTATTGTCTTCAACGCTTGAGTTAAGTTTAGTGTTTCTCTTTTTTCCCCATACCATAAAACAAAAAGTATCCTTTTTGCTTATTCATACATTTTTGTACATATGTGTAGTTTTCTTTTGTGGTGTCTGTAAATAAAAGCAAAACTTTTATTATTTCTTATCATTGTAATGTTGTGTTCACTCATTTAGTTTAATAGTTTTTCTGCCATTTCCTTTACTAATTTGTTTAATAAATTTTTTATTATAATTATAATCACTTTAATGGTTGATAATGGTGCTGAGTCGTCACTGAAAAGGAGGATAACCGTTATAGGGTGAGCCTTTAAAAATAGTTGCCAAGAAGAAGTAAACATAATAAGGCCTGAAATTAGCAAAATAATGAAACTTTGTATGTCAAGTTTCCTATTAAGATTAAAATTTATAGTTAGTTTTACATCCTCCTTTAAGGGACACCCTTTTGTTGTTATTTATTCATTTTGATTTATTAATACAACATTGTTGTTTTATTTTATTGTTGTTATTGTTGTTGCTGCTTTTATGTTAGTTGCAATTGTTGTTCTGCTGGTTTGTATTATCAAACATTTCTTTGTTTTTATTTATTTTTTAATCTAAATGACATTGACATATTTATATGTTTGTTTTGTTAGTGTATTGTGTTTTGATTAAACCTACTACTTAAAATTAGCCAAAAAAAAACATGAAAACGGATTTTTGGGTCAAAGGTCATAAATATATTTTTATCTTTGTTTCTGAACAGTTTTTTTGTTTTGAAAAGTTGTATCTGAAATAAGATTTATTTTTGTGAGAAACTTTAATAGAAAATTGTTTTATTTAAAGGAACAATTTTATACGATTTGTCTTAAAAAGACATTTTCTATAGAAATCTGTCCCAACGAGACACTTTACTTTTTTTCTGTCTCAAGGAGACGCTTTTCTATAAAAATCTGTCTCTAGACGACACATTTCTATAGAAATCTCACTCAAGAAGACACTTTTCTATAGAAATCTGTCTCAACAATACACTTTTCCACCTTTTTCTGCTTCAAGGAGATACTTTTTTATATAGAAATCGGTCTCAAGACGACATTTTTCTAACGAAATCTCCCTTTTTTTATATAGAAATCTCTCAATGAGACACTTTTCTATAAAGAAATCTGTCTCAATAAGACAGTTTTCAATAAAAAAAATCTGTTATAACGAGACACTTTTCTATATACAAATCAGCGAGACACTTTTTTATATAAAAATCTATCTGAATGAGACACTTTTCTATAAAGAAATCTGCCTCAATGAGATACTTTTTTATAAAGAGAGACACTTTTCTACAGAAATCACTCAAGAAGACACTTTTCTATAGAAGTCTCTCTCAAGGAGACACTTTTCTATTAAGAAATCTGTTTAAACGAGGCTTTTCTATATACAAATCGCTCTCAACCATACACTTTTTTATATAGAAATCAATCTGAATGAGACATTTTTCTATAAAGAAATCTGTTTCAATGAGAGACACTTTTCTACAGAAATCTCTCAAGGAGACATTTTCTATATAGAAATCTGTCTCAAGAAGAAACTTTTCTATATAAATCTGTCTTAATTTGACATAGCCCTTTAAAAACCTTATACTAATGGTTTAAAATCACACAATCTAGTGGCTAATTCTGATCATGAACACAAAAAAGGCGTCCACAACAGTGCAAAAGAGTTCTGTTGTCATGTCGCCAATAAGTTTGCTTGAACAAGCTAGTTTTCGAAGAAGTTTGGTCCAGTGAGTGCCCAGTGCATTTATTTGTTTTTTGTTAAACACATGCCAAAGCTATTCAGGTGGAAATATGATTCACCACTTAACCAGAGTTTTATGGAACTGTTGCTGGCAAACTTTCATTATTTTTGAAAATATTGTTCACTGTCACCTGTCAAACTGTTTTCCTTTTTTGTAGGCACGAGTTATCTGCATAAATGTGCGAATTTTGTGACACTCTTTGCATATATATTAGTTTAGAGTTACATTTAGGTATTAACTATTTCTTTGATGCCCTATTAACTAAACATTTCCTAAATTCTACATAAATGTTGCTTAATCCAAATTTAAACTTTATTTACTTTTGCACCCAAACTATTGCGCGCATTTTATAAATTTTTGTACATAATCCAGCATTGCCCTGTTTCATTATTCTTTATTTTAACACACTTTCCTGGGCAAAGAAAAATAAACACTAAAGTATATGTGATCTCTAAAATAACAGCAACATTTTCAATTCAACAGAAGTGGATTAGAAACAACTTTATAAGGATTTCTGTTTGCAAATGCTGGTGTTTCAGTATTGTGGCAAAATTTTCTGAAGTAAATTAATGAATTGATGATGATTTTGATTTAGTTATAGTTTGGTGTATTTGTAAGTTTATACGAGTATTAGACAAATACTTTAAGTCATAGAAAAATGTGTGTGTTTCTTTTTGAAAGGATTATTGCTCTTAGAAATACGATTTTAAAATCCCATAAATTTATATGAATTTATAAAACAGGACATTGTTGGAGTAGCAAATTCTCACATACAGTACATATGTACTTTAATAGTTGTGGTACAGTAGTAGTAAGTAGTGTAGCGCGTATTAAAATCATTGATTCTAAACTTATATCCTGTTCCTGTATGTATGTTGTAGTATTGGTCGTCTTTGAATACGTGATCTCTTGGTTGTGAATTTGTTTTATAGAATAATGTTTTAATGTTGAGAGATTAGCAGAGCTATGAGACGAAACGCACAAGGAAAATGTATTCCATTATGTGTTTATTTTGTTGCCTTTTATGACTCACGTTTTTCTCTTTGTCTCAAAATAAATATCCATTAAGGTGCAAACAAATACAAATGTACAAATATAAATATCAAGACAAATACATAAGTATATATGTATGTATATTTATATGAGAGCAGGATTAAAAGTGTTAATAAAACTATAGAAAAATAACTGTCCTCTGAGAGTGGATATAAGGTATTAATTTCAATTTACAACTTGAGTTGAATCGACATATTTGTCTACACATTTTAAATAAGACTGTGCATGGGTCAAAGCTCTATCACAATGCTAGATTTTGAGAGCCCTTGTAAGTTTACTCTCCTACAAAAAAAAAAACCCCAGTGTTAACAAATAAATTCATGCCATCAATATATACGTGTATGTGTAGTTTCTGTTAATATAATAAACACACTTGCACTTGTATATCCTTATACGCAAACACACACTTTTACAAAGGACTCCCACTCTAAAACACGTACACACAAGCTCTCCGCCAATTTCGCAAACACAAACAAATGTATGGATCTGTGAATAAATATTTGCAGCAGTGTGGCGGCGTATTTATATCACTTTAGGAAAATACATCTATAAATCAAATGTCAAAAGGTAATTATATGATATTACGTGGTATTTACCTTTAATTCACACGCCACCGACATAATTCTCTCTTACATTTCACTTGGAAGGTTAAGGTGCACTATAGCTGGCAGCTTTGCTATGGAAATTCATTGCAACTAACAATCAATACAACTTAAATTGCTGCTTTTTTATGAAGTGAAAAAAATGTAGGATTATGTTCTTACTCATCTTAAGTTTAGTTATCTATTTGGAAATGTTTAGTTCTTGGTGACGTTGGCAATTAGACCATACACAATAACTAGAACATTTAATGTTTTGTTAAATGTCAGCTAAATCGGAAGATTTTACTGGAAAAGCTATAATATTTTCATGTTACAACATTTCAACATAATGAGAATTTCAGATGTGATCATGGATTAGAGGTTTTCATTTGAGTAGTAAACAAAATTGAAAAAAATCTCAAAGAAGAAAACATGTAGTACTGGAACATACAACCTAAAAATAAGTAAAAAAAGTGTCACTAAAGCACACCGATTGCTTAGCGAAGCTTGTGGTGAATGAGTTTCATCAGTTGCGAGATATAGTTTGTGCGGTTTTAAAAATGGCGATTTTGACACAGAAGTCAAAGACCTCCAAAGCCAGACGAACAAGTGTGAAGACCTTGAAGATTGTTGTCACTCTACAAGAGTTCACAAAATCATTGAGAGCCACTCAAGCAGCAATTTAAAAACATTTGCGAGCAGCATCATTCATCCAAAATCAGGATGGTGTAGGAATTAACAGTTGACTTTCGTAAAATTATACGATGGGAAAATTTGTTTTGCAATAAATTCATTTTTTTGGTGGCTGTGTGACACACGAGTATATAGCAGTGATATCCACATCATCAATAAGAGAGATCCATTCATTGTTACCACATTTTCATCCGAAAAATGCAACAATCACGTTTACAGCGCACCATTCTATGATACAGACTTGTTTATTATCATGCTGTAAATTAACCCTTAAGGTACGGTCACACTTGGCAAATATTTACTTAAAAAAGCGTAACCACTTACTTTAAAACAAATTTGTTTACTCTTACATACAATTCTGCAAGATCAAACAGCATCAAATAAAATAAAACTAAATATTTGTTGTGTCTTGTCATAAATAAATAAACGATTGGAAACGTCTTTTTCGGCAAATATTCGTCAAGTGTGGCCGTACCTTTACTGGTATGGGTAGTATACTAGCAATTCGTTGTCTTCTATTAAAATACAATATCGTCTTAAATATTCTCCATACTTAAAGTTGTAGTAGTACAATCAATGTAAACACAACACTTCCATATTCCACATTTATGCAACCAAAAACATCTTTATAATTCATGTTATTCTTTACACATAGAGCACACCACACAGTTTTTTCTTTCTGCGATTTCATTTAATTGACTTTAAAATTGCATTGTAATTTAATGTTTTTATTACATTATATTTTTTTGTATTCAACTCCCTGGTTCGTGTTTTATTACAATTTTTCCTCTCAACGAAATTAATTGAATCGAAACATTTCTTGATATCAATTTCTGCTACATATATATAGATATACAGTGGAAAGCATAAATGGGTATATGTTAGTACTTTGTGCACTTGTTATTACATAGAATTTAAATTAATAAAGAAAATTAACATGTTTTTGGTTTTATTTTCTGTTTAATATTTAACAAAATAATTTATTAATCAAAACTATAAGTATCAAGTAATTCTAAGAAAATTACAAACGAAGTGTAAAATTCCGCATGTAGTATAATGTATTTTTGATATTAATTCCCAAGTCTGTTATTTCGTAAAACACTCTTTACACGTTATGGCATATTCTCCAGAAATATTTGATTTATTTTATTCATTTGGAATTCTAATTTGCATTATATGGTGTTGTCCCAACAGTCTTTTCACGATTGACCAAAATTCGTAATTGGATTGAGGGCGCGACTTTTTGATGGCCACTGCATTAAAAAAATTCTGCTTGCTAATTCTTTTACAATGTTGGAAGTGTGCTTTAGGTCATCAGCCAGTTGAAAAGTAATTTTATCCACATGATAGAGGCTCTTATCTACAAAATCGGGAAGTTGAGTTTGCAAAATACTTAGATAGTCTTCTTCCCTTATTACTTCATCGATTCTATGCATTGGTCCGAGGTGCTATCATGTAAAGCAACATCATTATATCATGACGTGCTTCATTGTTTCCTTAACATGGTGTCTTTGAAATCTCTGGCCTATTCGGCGCCAGCAATATTGTCTACCGCCGGCTTAAAAACGATTAATTTTGAATTCGTCTGACCAGAATAGACGTCATTTACTAACCAATTTCTGTGCACTCTGCCACATTTTAATGCTGCTTAATATTTTTTATTAACAATACTGGTTTTCAATTTTTTACTGCTGGGATGTAGCCAATAATGCAAAGGTCTCGTCTTGCTGTCCATCGACTGACGGGTTTGCCTGCTGCTATAGAATCAGAATTTGGTGTTGAACACTAGGCGCTTTCAATATTTGTTCTCATGTGTTTGCATTCGATAATATGTTTTTTTGCGACCTCTACTTTGTAATTTCGGAACAAGAGAAGGACTTGCTTTGCGCTGTTTATATATTACGCGTGTAAAATAGCTACTTTTCGTCATTGTCTTTATTGGCTCTTGACAGTTTCATTATTTGTTTTTATTATTTGTTTTTATTTGTATTAAACTTTGTTTTGTGTTGGTTAATTTGCAAAAAGTGTTAACTAATGTTTTTTTTTTAAAGTCATAAACAAATTAAACACATATTTTTGTGCAAAATCACAGTTGTGAAAAATTTTACAACTTATTATTTTCCAATTATTTCATTAATATTAAATCTAAAATAAATGACAAAAAGGATTTTTAAATTTTCTTTATAAGTTTTATTTTTATGAAAAAAAAGTGCACGAGGCTTAAACATGTGCTCATATGTGCTCCGCATTGTATGTATATGTAGGGCTGTACATACCTGCAGGGTTATAGGTTGAAATTGAAAAGTTTGCACTGGCTATATCACTACATATACCGGCCTTTATATTGCTGAACTTATTAAAATTATTTGTGTGAAATTTTTTCAATGTAAAGTTATGCAGTTGGTTACTTACTAACCAAAATTACCTATAGAAAACAGGACTGCAGGACTATGAGAGTGCATAAGTTAATATTTTATTATACACAACATTGATTTTTGCCTTAAGGATTGCTTTCTTTTTTTGCATGTTGCTAATATTTATGTTTTATATGTTTATTAACATATTTTCCATATGTGTCTAGGGCCAGGTTTATGTAACTACATATGTATGTACATTGGTATACATTTATAAAAAATAAATGTAACATATTGTTTTAAGTATCCTAAGTGTTTTCTACAAATAAATATCTGTATGTTTTGTTTATTTTAATATTGAATGTATTGAGTATGTATATGCTATGAGTTTTGTGAAAATATAAATGTTTAATTAATATATTTCATATACAATTATTTACAATACAGATACATATACAATACAATACAATATACCACACATAAACACACAGGAAATGAACATTTCCAGGGTGATAGCCATATTTGTATCTAACCATAATATTAGATTGAATTTTCCTATGGAGTTTTAAATTTGGAGAAATAATAAATATGTTGTTGCTTATTTTAACACCAATATTTTTAAGAGATATAAGCCGATAACCATTGATGCTAGTGCTTTTAGATTTATAGTAATTTTAATTATAATAAATTTTTTAATAAATAAATAAATAAATTTTTAAGAGATTTACGGCTAATTATTGACCGAGCGATCATCAACTTATATATGATAGATAATTGCATTGAATATTATTTGGATACCAATATTTTAAAGAAATTTTCGTTATAAAGATTTTCTGAAGTGAGCTATATATGTATGTATGGAAGCTATATCATCAAAGAAAAAAATCGGAAACAAATTAGCTTAACCTTCCGCTAGGTAAGAAGGTCCCTGGGGACCTTTTTAATTTTCAAACAAAAATTACTCCTTGATGGTCCATGGGAAGCATACCCGACTCCCACATGTGTTCCAAGGAAATTTTTTCTAGAATGGTCTAAAAAATTTCAAGGCGACTAATAGTTTAGTTTCTATTGAGATTGAAAGGCGTTTAGTGCGAAAACATGTGAAGAGGTTCGCTGGTACCTTGTATAGAAATTTCAAAAAATCATTAATAACTGCTAACTTTCTTTGGCTGTTTTATTGTCTGAACACATTGCAAACGTGTGCTTGGAATTTTAGTTACCTGTTGGATTATTTTTTATCGTGCCTTTCCTAAAAAATTTAATAAACTTTGCGTCTAATTTTGATTTTTTTTGAACATAGTGATGATATTTAGTTACTCTTTTTTTTAATAAAAACTAAATGAAATAATTAATTAAAAATTAAATAAAAATTTAATTTACATTCATTAAATAGTAAATAATAATAAAACAAAAAAAATGCCGTTTTTATATAAAATTCCATACAAATAGAAATAGGTCCTTGTGGACCCTGTAATTCTTATAAGGGCAACGTATGACTCATCCAATGGAGGGTTAATAAATTGGTCTTCCAAATTTTGGATAAAAAGTGATCATTAACCATATCGTTAAAAAATGTTACACGTTTTAAAAGAGTAGTGCTTGTCAGTTTACAACAAATAATAGTGTATTAATTCGGACACCATAACATATTACAGTTATCATTCACACAACTTTTGCAATCATATATATTCTTAAAGCAATTAAGTATATGCTTGTGGCAATCACAAACCTTAGAAATGTATTAAAGAAATATTAATTATATAAATTATTTATCAGCTCATATTTATTAAATTTTGCCTTTTTTCATTCCAGGTATGTCTAAACTGTTACTACTAATTTGTAAGTAAAACATCAGTAATAAAAAACAAGCAAGAAAGTATAGTAGGTCAAGACCGACCATATAATATCCTACACCAGCATATGTATAAAACAATTTTTCAGAAATAGGCGCCTTGTTGGCAAAATTACTTATTATGAACCAATCATTCAAAAATTTATTGTCATGATACTTTTAAAAGATTTATAGAGGTCTTATATGAGAGTTTCGACTAATTATGGACCAACCATTATAAAATTAGGTGTCATAATTTCTGTATATATGAAACTTATTTGTGTTGAATTTTATTTGGATACTAACATTTTTAAGAAATTTATGGTCGTTAAGTGATTTTCGGAAGTGTGCCTTATATGGGAGCTACGACTAATTATGGACCGATCATAATAAAATTATACCGTATTATTTGTATACATATAAAATATATTTGCGTTCAATATTATTTGAATACCAAAATTTTTGAAAGAGTTATGCTCTTTAAAGCGATTTTCGGGAGTGGGCTTTATATGGGAGCTGCGAGTAATTATGGACCAATCTGTACAAAATTTCTAGATATGATTTGGTTTCATTTACCACTCATTTGTGGAGAAATTTGTTTGAATACTGGCATAATTCAAATATTTATGATCAGTAAACCTTAATTTCGGGAGGACATTTGTATGGGGGCCAGGCGAAATAATGGACCGATTTCCACCAGTTTCAATTCCATTCGTCCTTGTATAAAAAAAATATGATGTACTAAATTTTATCGAATTATCTTCGAAAGTGCGATCTGTACTCTGCGTACAAGCTTTACATTGACAGCCAGCCAGCCAGCCAGACGGACGGACGTACGGATGGACGGACCGACGGACATTGTTAAATCGACTCAGGAACTGATTCTGAGTCGGTCGGTATATTTTAAAGTGGGTGTTGGGCGTTACAAACATCAGCACAATTCCAATATACCCTCCCCACTATGGTGGTGTAGTGTAGTGTATAAATATAGATTTTATAGTTTAAAGTACATAAACACCCAGATATTATTATGAATTATAGAGAAGACATTAAATTTTTACAAAACTATATTAAATTGGAAATAACGCTGTTGAGTTTTCTCAATTCTGAGACGTTTCGGCATTGACATATAGAGTGGGAAGCCCAAATGAGAACATGTTTGTGCCTTGTGAACTTTTTATTGCATAAAAATAAAACTAATAAAGAAAATTTAAAAACGTTTTTTGACATTTATTGTATGTTTTATGTTTAACAAAATAATTGACAATACAAAATGTATGCGTTTTCTTTTTTTGGTATTTATTAAATTGCATGTAGTAAACACTTTTTGCAAATTATACAATATAAATCAAATCAGAATTAGATTATAATAATTAATAAGGAACCTGTCAGGAGCCATTAAGGACAATATTCTAGCAATGAAAAAAAGTAGCTATTAAATGCCAGTAAAAGCTAAACACCTTAAAGTAAATCAATCAGGGTTAATAAGTCCCAAAAAGGAGTTGTATTATTCCCATACCACAAATCATAGGTCACAAAAAGCTATTTACGTACAGAGATAAGTATAGAGTATTTTTTTATAAATGTTTTAATTGGCAACACTTTTTAAATTGGCGTCCATTTTGTCAGCTGCAGCGTTGCCATAATTTTTTTTACAAAATCTGACAATTTCCAAAAAAAAATCTGGTTTTTTTGAAAAAAATCTGCACCTTCAAAACAAAATTAAATAATATCGTACACATTCTTCAAAAGTGACTCAATTTAAAATTTTTATTATATGACACAACTAAAAATAAATCACTATTAAATTGCAACTTTATACCAAATGAAATATAAAGAAAGACTTAACTGTTTTTTATAACTTGTTAACTGTTACAAAATGCTTTGATCTTTTTCTTATAGATAAACAAGTGTGTTGTGTGTTGTTTAAGCATACAAACCCGAAAAATTAAAATTTTGAATTGAGTCACTTTTGAAGAATGTGTGCGGTATGTAATAAAATGATATTTGTATATATTTAATTTATTGAAGAAAAAAAGAAAACAAAATATAATTTTTATATTTGATATAAAATATACATATGTATATAAAATTAACAGTAAAAACATATCGTATAATACTTCATTTAAATTATCACATACATATGTATAGAGATCATAGTTGTATATATTCATATTAAATTTAGTTTCCATTTCTTTCGGTTGTACAAAATTTGTGCAATTGAATTTTTTTTTAAATCTTTGGTCCGCAAAATTCCACATAGAGTGGGAATAATAATATTGATTCCTTTTTTGTTTTATTCGAATAAAATTGAAAAATCTGCATTGATTTAAAAAAACTGTTTTTTGGAGTAAAAATCTGCAAGCCTGTTTTGCACTTCAAAAAACTGCAAAAAACAGATAAATCTGCACATTTGGCAACGCTGGTCAGCTGTCAAGTGATAAAAGAATCGAAATTAATATGCGTGCCCGTGGTGGACTACAGTCCAATATAATTTTTTATTTATATTTGCCAAACCTTAAAATCTTTTTAAATACAATACAATACTAGTTTAAACCATGTTCACATTAATTATTTGTTTTATTTTATTTTGAAAAACAAAGTTTTCATTGAAAACAGTTTTATTAATTTAAAGAAATTTTTGTCTGTTTGCAAATTAGTTAATTGATAAATGACAGTAAATAAAAAATGCAATAACATTGAAACTCACAAATTATTAATAAATACATTTGATAAATTAATGCTGTTTTAAATTAATTTGAATAAAGTTGTTGCTGAGATGCCCAAAAGCTAAATGGAAAGCCCAATAAAAATAAAATTAAAATTTAATTAATTTTATCCACATAAATACACACCTGAGTATGCAAATTAATTGATTTATTAAAATAATTAGAGGATAATTGTTACAATAATCAAAAGCAATTTTACGTATTGATATACATATGTATGTATGTATTTACAAATAATTACAATATATTAAATGTATTTAATTAAACGATTGACATTATTTACATATTTGTGTTTAAAAGTAACAGAATAATTATTAGTACACCTTACCCCCCCCCCCCCCTATTCATTAAACCTTTGTCTGCGGAAGCTTTATTAAACTCTTCGAATATTATTAATGCTTAAAATCAGCCACTTGAAGTGGGTTTTTTATGCATTCAAGTGACAGCTAAACATCTTTATTTAATCAGTCTTAAGTGGCCAAGTTTGTACGCTTGACTGATGATGCGAGTTACGGGTATTTTGGTGTTTAAATCTCTTACTTGAGTTTGATTTTATGCCACCGTTTCTCACACCCTTTTACATTACATAGAATTTACGAATTTACATGCAACACAGCACACTTGTTTATACAATGATATAATGACAATAAGTTTGCATGTTTGTTGCACAATTCCAAATAATTATTATAATGATGTGCTCATTGGTTTATGATGACATAAACACAAGTTGAAATTTACCTCCCAAACCCAGACCGAAACCACCCCATTCATATAAACTCATACATCCACGCATGTAGCGTGTGTTTTAAACACACATCCATAATTTTGCTGTTGATTTTTTGTCTCATTGTCGCATGTGAATGCAACCTTCAATTACCCAATTGAGTCAGGACCTCCGGTGGTGGCATAATGCAAACTTAAGCATACTTGACAAATATGTTGATTGCTAAATAACTACGTTGTACATTAACTTCTTTTTTTTTTCTTTTCTTACTTATTATTCATATTTATTTTCCTCTTTGGCTCTTGCATTTGCATTTGTTTGTTAATATATGTTGCAGCTATATTTATAAGAGTTTGTGCATTTGTTAAATACGCATTTTAAATGATTTCAAAATTGTTCATAGAAACTAAAAAAGAAACTTAATTTCTGCACATTTTTTTCTCAAGTATCGTAAGCAATTTTGTTTATATTGTGCTTTTGAACTGTAGCCATTGGGTGAGAGAGAAAAGCAGATCATAAACAATTTGGTAGTGATTTGCCACTATTGATTGAGTTTAATTGAAATGACAACTGCTTACCGTCCGCGTTACTTTTTAGATTAGATTTGATTTTGTCTTATTTTATTATAATCTCGTCTTAAGACTTTGGTTTTTAATAGTTACAATCTAAAATTTTAAATAAAATTATGATGTGGCTGTAACAAAACGTTAATTAATATGTATTGCATATATTAAATTTCAAGAAACCTTAAGAGAGCTTACGCCAAAGACAACAAAGGTTTGATGAATCCATTGTCAGTCAGAACAGCAAAAAATCAACACTCCACATGTGTTTCAAGGAACTTTTTTCAATTCACATTTTAGTGGAATTTTTATTCACTAATTCCCATCTTCCATAATGCGATTATACTTTGCCTAAGCTATTATTTAGGACTCCATCCATCAGTTAAGACTATTTTGTCTGAACTCGATGTGAATCAGCCGGTTTCCTAGAAATCTATCTGAACACATAGCTTGTGTCTCCAGTAGACAATCGGTTAGTTATTGGGATAAAACAACTTTATTATTTACTGAGATCTGTAAATTACTAGGGAATACAATCCAACGAGACAAATAGTTCGGTTCTCGATCGGATAACGACTAATTCGTAGACCTAAATATAAATTCTGCATCATTGCGACTCTCGGTCAGCTAACTACAGGTTTAGGTCACGGTATCAGTATGAAGAAAGAATTTTTGTTTTATCTGGTTATGCTTTCTTATCTTTGAGAAAAAATATAATTAGAGCGGTACTCTCCCTAGCAAGTCAGGAGAGTCTACGTGTTGAGGGCATTCTTTGTCTGCACATTATGCAGGGAGATGCTGCACCATTTTTTACTTTGTTAAGAGCGCTGTCCTTAAGGTGATGTCAGCTGGCTAAGATTTAGTTTCTATATTTGATATACTGACCCCCTGTTTCACGATGTCGAAAGATAACGTTCGCTTAGATAAGACTTAAGACACAAACTTAATTGTGGAATAAACAAACTTGATTGAGTAAAAAATAGATACGATAAAAAGTTTGTGTCTTAAGTCTTATCTAAGCGAACATTATCTTTCCACATCGTGAAATAGGCCATGATTCTTTTGACAGCTCTGCACAATTTTAATATTGCTGGGAAAATCATGTTGCAAAAACGAAAAACATTTCTTCACCAACCCATTTCATTATGTACTTGCAGCTGTTGATGTTGTTGTCGTTTTTGTTGCTACTGCTACTGCTGCTGCTGCTATTGTGTGGTAAAAAAGAAGTCATATACATTTAAATTATGCATAAGTTAACACAGTGTTTAAACATGCATGTCCTTAAGGTTTTATTACTCTTGCGAGTGCATAACAGTGTGTGCACCTTCGTGCACATGCTTGCAAACACAAATGCAAGTGTGTACGAATACATTTGAAAGTATATTTTCCTATATGTGTGCATGTGTTTGCATTTATGAATAAAGATTAAATAACAATTCAAGTAACATGCATAACTTGAAATAATGCACACGATTTTTGTGGTGTAATTGTTCTTTCTTTTCTCTTCGCTTTATGAGTTATTCACTGAATATGAACTTTATTAATGTTTTTTTTTTTTGCAGATAAAGCAAATGTGTGCTGGGTTGGGTGGTTATAGGGTAATTATTATTATACATACATATGTTTTATTGGGGGAGAGGATCTTGAATTCTAGCTAATTGTTATTGAGGTGGAAATGGAATTGTTGGTAATTACAATTTACAATAATTGACACTTTCACAGTAATTTTCTTAAGTTGTTTTTTGCGGGAATTGCTGACTTTAAATTAGTGAAGGGCGTTTTTTTTTAAATGCTATATACGCGTGTATAGGAATAAAATTCTGTATGCGCGACGTTGACATAAGTATATTATAACCTGTTTCGCTGTCTGATTTCGCTGCACATTTTTTTGAGTACACTCAAACCAAAATTTTTAATGAAGAATGGAAAAATGATTTTTTTTATAGAAAACATGGATGGCGATGCACAATGCTTGATTTGTTATCGCATTGTAAGTCAAAAATTATTTAATTTTACATTATGTTTATGTACATACATACATATATTATTTTAATATTTAATATTATTTGCATACATATACATATTTTCTTTCGTTGTTCATTATTAATGTTAAAATTAATGATAAACTAATTAACAACGAAAGAAAATATATACAAATAATATTAAATAATGAAATAATATATATACATAAATATGTATAATTAAATAAATTATAATTTAGTTTTGCAAATTGTTAGCTAAAATTCAAATCAAAAAGAAATACTAAAAATCCAAAAAAATGTCTTTAATTTTGGCAACTGAAAAATTATTTGAGTGTACAATTATTGTCGGTCGTTCGTTTTGTGCTGCTTGCAACACTAGCACATATGAGTGAGTATGTGTGTGCTCCTCACTGCTTTAAATTGTGTTTTGTGTTGATTCATAAAACTAATTTAAGGAAAGGCTTTGTTTATTTCTAGAGTTTAGGTAAAACAGTGTTTGACATACATTCGAATATACATACCTATTCATTCATCTCTAGCTTATGAATAATCGAGCATTTTAAAAATTCACTCTACATCTGAGAATCTTCTCCAAATCAGTTCTTGTTCAACTTTGATTAGAACTTAGAAATCTACTAGTTTTATTAATTATTAACTATTATACTCTTACTTTAATTCATTTAAACTTCTTGCACAAAAACTAAACCATTATTAATGCAATTTTGTAAACCGATTTGACTAATCCACAATTAATTTCACAAGCATTTTAATAATGCATTTAAAAACCACAGCACACGCAATAAATTTCCTGCACTAGCACATAAGTATGCAAAAATATAGAAAAAAAAAACATAAAGTACATAAAGAATTATAATTTTAATTAAGCCACACAATTTTAATCATATTTGCACTTGACCGTGATCATCAATCAGTAGTGCAAACATTTGTAAAGAATATTTTAAACACAATAGTAGAAAAAAAAACACCATAAACCTAAGAAAATCTCTTGAAAAAATAAAGTTTCTCCAAAGAAAACAAATGTTGAAAAACATTTTTTTAAATAGCTTGCCACTTCATGCAACAATGGTTAACCACAAAAACTGACTTTTGGCTAAAAATGCCAAAAGCTTTTTATGCTTTTGTTTTAACTTGATTTTCTTTTTCCTTGGCTTTCAAGTTGCGCACTTACATACACACAGAAATTTATATACATATGTACATATATAGCTAAAAGCAAAAGTATAGTAAAGACCGGTGTTCGTTGTGTAGGTAGTAGGGATTTATTTTTATATCCTTTTGGTAGGATTTTAAGGTAACCCAAGCTGGATATAGAGCATGTAACAATCTAGATAATACATATAAAACGGAACAGAAATATACAGTTTTTGATATGATTTCTTCATTAACTTGTAAAATGCTAAACCATTTTAGCAATATAAAAATATTCAAATCAAATGTTCACAAGTACTACTCTCTTTATAATCCCTTCCATAACCTATTTTCTCCATTCCAATACAATGCATTGCATGGTTAGGGGTCATCCCCAAAACTTGGAATCTAATATTACTCGCGTGTAAATAATCATCAATGCAAATGGTCATGTAAATGATCATCAATTTGAAGGCAGTATAATATAGAGTATAATAAAGGGTATTTTAAAATCTGTGCAACCCGTACAATTTAACTCTATTATTTTTCAAGTTTCAATTCACTTGCATGCATATGTACAGCCAGAACAATAAAACAAGCCAAAAGGAACTTGTGTTATTTACTTAAACATTGTAAATAAAAGGTTAAATTTCAGAAATTACCAACAGGCTAAGATAAATAAAGTCAAACAACACACACACTTCACACTCTTAAATAATACCCATACATACATATATACATACTATATATACACATATTGTATGTACATACGTATGGGTAGTACAATGAAAAGTAACTTCCGCTGTAAGCATTGTTTGTATTTCATGTCCAAAAACAATGTTAAAACAAATATGAGTCCCGCCCCACATCAGCTTTTTTTCTATATATTTTTATACTGCTTTCATTTGAATTCTTTACGTTTACTGTTGATTCAGGAATTTATATTTTATATTGGTAACGATGGTAAATCATTGCTAAAGTGTAAATGCGAGGCATTTGTAAGGATTATTAAATGGGTGAAGAAATTTTGAATGAAGGATGTGGGATATGGACTGCATCTTTAAAATTAAATATATACCTCAACTCATATTGATGAAACAATCAGAGAGATAACAGCAATTTTGAAAATTGTGTCTCACATTTTAATTTATAACTTTTTTTCTACTAAACACGTTTTGTTGATTTTCAATACCGAAGCACTTAGGACAATAATAAATATATTAAAGCATTCTAATTAATTTTGATATTACATGTTTCACATGAGCATGTTTTACACAGACGGATAGCAATATTGTTTTGATTGTTTATACATGACAGAGTCTTGCATAAATATTTCTAAGCATATCATACCCAAAAATGTACAAATCTGGTACTTAGTCATGAAAATTAATATATTTTACAATGTCGCGTTGGATGATAGCAAAAAAACTAAAAAACATCTAAAAATAATTGTATACACTCAAAGCTCGTTTTATGCGATTTTTTTTATGCGAATTCAAATTTGTGCGATTTTGAATTTTCAAAATTTCAGTGTGAGAAAAAATATTTCCATAATAAAATACACCTGTTTGAGTACCATTTCATTTAACACAGCAACATTTTTTTTGTGTATTTCGGTGCGTTTTTTAATTTTTTCGAAAATGTGATGAAATCTTTATTTTTATTAAATTTTAATTGCAGATTTTTAAATGGTGCGAAGCGCACCAAGTTGACAACGCTGCACACAATACACAAATTAATTAGCGCTTACTCTGACACGTCAAAGATTGTTCAGCAAAAGTGGTTCACGCTTCTAGCATAGCAAAGCTTCTAGCGTTCACTCTGTCGTCAACCTTATGGCCTATTTCACGATGTCGAAAGATAACGTTCGCTTAGATAAGACTTAAGACACAAACTTTTTATCGTATCTATTTTTTACTCAATCAAGTTTGTTTATTCCACAATCAAGTTTGTGTCTTAAGTCTTATCTAAGCGAACGTTATCTTTCGACATCGTGAAACAGGGGGTTAGTGTGAATATCATTCTAGTTTTCAACTTAGGGGAAATCCCTTTTAATTAACATAGATGTGTTTGCTTTCTCTAGTGATGAAAGCGATATAGAGCCAATTCAGAAACTCGGCACACGCCATATTAGTGATTCTGATTATGAGATAGGTACATATAATTTATTTCTTCAATGTAAATATTTTTTTTCTTTTTTAAGTACGTAGTGAATTGATGTTTATTTGTTTTTTTTTAATAAATGAATTACTTTTTTGTTGACTTTTTTTATGCGATTTTGTTTGAGTTTTAATGCTTTACTTTGAATTTATACGTTATTTCAAAATTCAGGAACGAATCATTAATTTTAGTATGGAGGTAGTGTATCGTTTTATGCGAATTTGTTTTATGCGATTTTCTCTGGAACGGATCAATCGCATAAAACGAGGTTTGAGTGTATAATGTTATAAATCGAACCGAAAAAATAGCTGCTGAACTATTCTATTATCTAGTTTACAGGAGAAGCTAATTCAAATGGCATAAAAACTGATGCCTACAAAGAGGGTCAAACATGGCAAATATTTGACGAAAAAGCCGTAACCGCTAAGTAAAAACTATTTAAATTTTTATATTTATTTCAGAAACTTATAAATAAAATAAGACAGTCACACATAAAAAAATTTAGTTTAGTTTATTTTATTTCATTCTGTTTGATCTTATAAAACACTTGGGCAAAATCAGTCCAGTAGGATCCAAGTTACAGATTAACGTTTCAGACAACCTCGATATTTTTAGATACTTTTTTTTTTTTTTTTTTTTGCTATTTTCTTCAAATATAATGCAGATTATATCATAAAATTTTGCACACATTGTTTTTATTATAGACGAACAAATTCATGCCAAGCAATTTTTATGGATGTTTTAGGCATGAAACGTGCGGCAGTGAAGATTGTTCCAAAATTGCTAAATTTTGAGCAAAAACAACGTCGCATGGACATCGCTCAGGAGCTGTTGAACATCGTCAAGG
The DNA here is from genome assembly GCA_916048285.2 of Bellardia pandia. NCBI lineage: Eukaryota > Metazoa > Arthropoda > Insecta > Diptera > Calliphoridae > Bellardia > Bellardia pandia. Next base: position 18,370,668 of record OU696532.1, on the reverse strand, counting down.
ACGATCCAGATTTCCTCAAAAAGGTCATAACTGGTGACGAATCAGGGGTGTATGGCTATGACATGGAAACCAAGGTACAATCATCCCAATGGAAACGTCCAGAAGAGCCAAGACCGAAAAAAGCACGTCAAGTTCGGTCAAATGTGAAGGTTTTGCTCAATGTTTTCTTCGACTGCAATGGCGTGGTGCATCATGAATTCTTGCCACAAGGTCGTACGGTCAATAAAGAATATTACCTTGAAGTTATGTGCTGTTTGCGCGAAGCAATTCGTCAGAAACGCACAGAATTGTGGAAAAACTAATCATGGATTTTGCACCATGATAACGCATCAGCTCACACATCGATGCTTGTGCGTAAGTGTTTGTCCAAAAACAAAACCATTATCATGCCTCAACCACCGTATTGACAGGACTTGGCTCCCGCTGACTTTTTCCTTTTCCCAAAACTGAAGACACCGATGAAAGGAAAGCGTTTTGCTACGATTGAGGAGATAAAAGAAAAATCGAAACAGGAGCCAAAAAGTGCGTTTCAGAAGTTTTCGAGGATTGAAAAAAAAACGCTGGCATACGTGTATTATATCTGAGGGGGATTACTTTGAAGGGGACAAGATAGTTATTGACGAATAAATAAATACTTTTTGAAGAAATTGAAAATAACGGTTATTTTTTGATCAGACCTCGTATGTTCGTACGTTACAAACACAAAATATTCACATTCATATTGGTTTATGACTTTCTGCTGTAATTAATTTAAAATTGTATTTAAATATTACATTAATATGTGTTATGCATTGTTAAGAAACTTTTGTTTTTTTATGTGCGTGTGCTTTTTGGTTTGTTTAACGTTTAAGTACAATTTTATGATGCATTACCGTGAGGTCATAAAAAGTTACGAATTTTATCACCTCATTTATGAAAATAAACATAAAATAAATGTATGATTATATTACGCGTATCATAAAGTTACACAAACACACACATAATACACATATATGTACATGAATTAAATAAGTGAGTTAAGGTAGTGGTAGTAGTTATACAATCCCAGTAGTTTTACTAGTAGCCAGTGTATCCTTTAAAGGCAGCCTAATGACAGATCTCTAGACTGATTCGAATTTATATGTTTTTGGTTCATTTCGTAAGCATGTGTTTGTAGGGCAAAGGGTACAAGTTAATTGGCTACTTTATGCATCCCAGGTAATCTAAAGTGAAGTTAATTGTCTCTTTAGTGTCTCTCAGTAATCCCTAATCTAGTGACTTCACTACATAAGCAGTTGTTTGTACTGTTCTTTACAAATTAATTATATTATTTATAAGAAGTTATCTATCTATTGAGTGTAAAGTGTCATTTATATAGTGTCCTTTTGTAACCTGAAGTATAGAATGTATTAATTTTTACTCTTTATTAGAAACGGGTTTCAACAAGAAGAACTTTTTAAAACAAAAATAAAAAAAAAAAAATAAAGAATTAGTATGAAAATTATTCAAATTGGTATTGTACTTGAAAGAGTAAGGATTGACAATTATAAATGAAAAATGATATCGGTTAGCTGTCTAACAAGACAAAGCATACAGATGTCGATTATTTTATCAAAATTTTGTCTTTTTCCTTATTAACGTCTCGGATTTTGAGTTTCCGAATTGTTGAAAATTAAAATTTTTTAAAATTTTAACCAGAAAAAGCGTAGTTTGATTGAGTACAATTTGATTGACTATTTCAATTAACCACCGTATTGAGTATTCAAGTAACTAACTTCAACCAGAACTGCTGGGATATTTAATAATGTATGTATTAATTATTAAGGGTTTTCAATATTTGCAAGAATTAAGGGATTTTTAAGGAATATATTAGAGCAAAATGTGTATTAGAGAAAGATCAAGTTTAAATTATTTAAAAATAAACTAATATTGGATAAACCTACCGAAGAATTAAAAGAAAATATTACATAACTAAAGCATTGTCACACTTGGTTCATTATTTTTTAAATTTAAATCTTTTAATTAAAAGTCTAAAGAACTTGTATTAAAAGTTAGTATTTGCATAATAATTAGTATTTTTAGTTGAACTGTTGATATTAAATTTTTGATATTTCTTTAGTTAGGCTTTGAGTTCATTAAATTTAATTTTCATTAAATTATTTTTACTGAAGTAGGAATTGTTTTACAACTTGAAAAAATTTTTATTTTTGATAATTTTTCTTAACTGGGATTCGAACCTGGGTTGTTGGTTGAATTTACATATGTTTCGAGTACTTGCAGTGAAATTTCTTTAACAAATTATCATAACAAAAAGTTAAAAATTGCTAAACTAAAATTAAATTCTATTTTCTTAAACTTATTTAGAAATTTTTATATTTCTCTTACCACAAATACTCATTCATAAAACCCCTACACCTATTTTGGTATGTATGTATGTAGTTGTAATTCGTATATGTAAAATTAAACAATAGAAACCATTTCTAAAAACCTTCAACATGACTTTGGTCTATCAAGTTGTAAAAGTACTTTGCTGCTTATTTTTGGCTTATGAAATACGAAAATGCTAAACAAATTATTGGGGGTGTGAAACACAACGATGATGAAGGGGAAAAAACAAACATTTTATAAAATTAATCGAAACAAATTGAGCGCTTCTAAACACATACATACAGGTTTATAAAACGAACACTAAATGCTAAAGTTTGCCATAAAGACGCATATTAAAACACCATGGCATGACACACCTACAGGAATACACAAGTACATCATAACTTTTGCTCATATGTGTGCGGCCCTGCATAAGGATTATACACTGCCAGAAAGAGAAGTTGTGAATGCAAAAACAATCTGTTTAGATTAGGAATGTCAATGGAGTTAATAATTTAGAATATATTTCACAAAACCTTAAATTTTAAGCCCAATGCGGGATTTTAATTATCCATTTAATCGGGAAATATTTGGATCCAGACATGGGTGGCTTCAGAAGTTAAAAATTTAATTTTCATATTTGAATATCTTGTAAACTATAAGAGATAATGTATGTAGACTGTTATGACAAAGATTTTTTTAGTACTCTTTGACTCTTTGAAATCAGATGACAGAGGAACAATTTGAATCGTTTTCAATTTCTCACATGCCCAAGGTGCCCTTATTTAGGGGCCTCTGGCGTCGCCCATAATAGATTTATGAGGTCCAAATTCTAAACTCACTCTTTAGGTAAGTGACCTACCGTTAAGATTTATTTGAATTCCCTCTGTGTGCCACATTCAACTCTGTCAGAAAATTAACAAGCAAAAGACTGCTTTCTACACGAAATCTACGAGTATAAGGCAACCTAGTGTTTCCTTATGCGATCCGTCATGATGGCTTTAATAATCATAAAAAGTGCGGCACTTTAGGTTTAGAGAATAGTCATGTGTTTGTCGAAAGACAAATCCATCCACAGCATGTGGATATTACTGTATTTGTATTACTGTATGTATTACTTTTGCGGAGGTTTAGCTGCCGGCCTAATTAATCCATAGTTTTTGGCAAATGAGAACGTTTTTTTCTCCCCAAATTGGATGATAATGAATGTGATTTCAACAAGGCGTTCTACTACTCTCTTGGTACTATAATAGATGGCATTGTAATCTAAGAGAAAATTAAAACAAAATCTTACAATATTTTGTGAAAAAAACGCTAAATACAAATGGAAATATTTGATGTTGAACTCATTTTCCTGTACCCTTATATAGGCGTCACCAAAAACTATGTTTGATTTTTCAAAGCAACATAATACAAGCAATTCTTATGAAAATCATTTAAATGATGATTGGAAAGAGTAGTTTATTCTTTGATCAAATTTTTCAATCACATTTTTTTTTAAGACTGTAATCAATTCATAAATAATATGCCAAAATTTAAATGTTAATATATCTCAATAGCATGAGTCATTCACCGTAACCATCAGTGATGGAAAAATGAAAAATTGAAATGGTTTTGACCGTCAGCAAAAATAGTACTTTTTCAACATTTTAGTACTTTTTAGGAAACATATTTTTACTCAAAAATAAAATTAAAAATCCATTTAAAAATAATTCAAAAATAAAATTAATTCAGTTTAATAAAAAAAGTATAATAACAACAAACTAAAAACAATTAATTTTTATGTAAAAATATATGTTTCAAAAATTCTTATTTGTTGTGGGTTAAGATAATAAACATATGAGCTTGCCTGCATTTTGTTAGTGTTAATGCCATATAATTCGTTCACCAATATGTTTGAAGTTTTCAAACTCATATGATACACAAAAAATCTCAAACAAGAAATGAGAATTACAAAAATGTACGAAATTTAAAAAAATTATCAAAATAGTACCACAAACAATTTTAATTCTTTATGCATCTTTTATAGATTAGCTTATCCCAGATCAAATAAATAACATGAATAACGAATTTGTGCATTCCTTATGTTCTTGTTTTGAAGCCAATGTGGTCAATGATTATAAAAATAAACAGGGAGCAAAGCAAAACAAACAAAGAGTACTAAATATGATGTACTGTGGTAGTTTTGTTGTGAAAAAGTATTGAAATTAGTACAATAGTATTGCATTTTCCATCACTGGGAACCATATTTACAGCCCAATTTTTACAAAACAAAAAATGCAAAATGGCTGTAAAAAACACAAACAACTAATTATTTCTCCAAGTGTACTTAACATCACATATTAATATCTCCATGTTTATGTATGACAGTGTATATGCTATAGTTATATTTGTGTTTGGTGTAATATGTGTGTAAGCAAATATGTTTAATATGATTTCATTATGGTTTTGCTGTGTCTGCGCCAAATCATGTTCAAAATTTGTTTTCATATAAATACTAAAAATCAAAGAAAAATGAATAGCAAAAGAAAAAAATACTAAAAATACCCTTAAGGTTATTTTATGGTTGATTTTCTCATTTGGAATACAAGATTTCTTATCTAAATGAGGTGCTTAATGTAGTCAATGAAAATATTGTGCCATTTATGTGCGAAATAACCAAAAAAATAATCTAAAGAAAAGGGGAAAAATATAGTCAGAGGAAAGTGAATTTTCGTATTTATACAAGTAGATTTGGTAATAAAAACTGTTGGTAGTTTGTTTGTTTGTGTCTTTTAGTTAGGGTCCTTTTCATTGAGAATTTTAATTAGGGTTTCATGAGCTTCAACTCCCCACCACCCAACTAAATATCTCTTATACACTCATGTCTGCCTTTAATAATTTGTTTAATAAAGTTATAACTTGGCTATTTATTCACTTGTTTGTTTTTGTGGCCTGCTTGCTTTTTTGTTTGGCTTAAAAGCTGTACAGGGTAGGCGGGATATATACAATATTGAATATTATTCCCTTTAGAGTTTGTAGGAATAACAAAAAAAAAAAATATTAATATGCAGCAATTTTCATTAATTATGGTTTATTTATACCCAATTTTTTTTTTGGATCCTTTTTTTTCGTTTGTTATTAATTTACTTACAAACAGAAGCATACATACACATTTATATAAACAAAATGAAATATGATGTTTTAATGAACATTCATAAAATTTCATTAATATGTATTTTTTTGGTTGGCTTTCAGTTTAAGATAGAGCGTTAGGTCGTTTGAAACGAAAGACATTAGTTTTTAACTCGGTTGATTTTTTGTGATTTTAGGACCATAATTAGAGATTGTATCTATGAACAACCTGTAATAATTATATAACTTTTATTACTAAACTAGCTATTCGAGTGATACAAAATTATAAAAATATCTTTGCAGATAAAGCATTTTCAATATTGTCTAGATCAACGATTGCAAAAAGGCTAAAAATTTCAAAAATTCTGTAAATAATATTATAAAACTATAGATGCAATTCTTAAACAATCAAATTGAAAGCAAAAATTTGATAAAAAGAAGAAAATACTACTTTCAATAAAGCAGTATCCCAAAATAAAAATTTAACAATTTTCCAAAGTTGGAACAGTTACAGGGGTTCATATATTATTATATTACATTGAACTGATGATGCAAAGTGGCGAATTAAAAAAAAAAATGGAAATAAACCTGTATTTTCTAAATACTATTTTAAACTATTATTATTAACTATTCCACAATTAAGTTCACACATGAAAAAAGACGAAGAATCCATATTATTGTCGTATATCAATGGATAGGAAATTGTGACTAGTTTTTTAAATTTTATAGAACTTTTAAGAAAATCATAGAAGAATTTTTTTGAAAACAAGGCTGAATTGTGTTTTATGCGGAAACAAAACATTTTTCAAAATATGGAATTTTTTAGATCTCAGTCCATATTGTCCATATCAGGTGCAGCGTTTAAAGAAACCCTTTGCAGAATAAGTCAGACTATATTGAACAACATAAAAATTGTTTTTTTTAGGATATCGACTATGCGATTTGGTCTTGAATGACTCTGGTCCCCTCAGTAACAAATATGTTTTCATATGAAATATTTCTTTTAAAGTTAGTGTCAATTTACATGAAGCAATTTTTATTGAAAATGTTCATACAATTCTTATTGCTTAAATCGCTCTTATTTTTATTTGGGTTTTTGACATTTACGAATAAGAGAGTAAAACTCGTCTTATCTTCCCCTCACCAGCTATGCTTAAAGAATTGCTTCGTGTCAATTGAGACTTAGCTTTTCGAAAAACACGAATAATGTAAAAATAAAAATGGCAAAAAATCAAATTTTTAACACATCTGTGTTAATTTTAAATGCATATAACTTTTTGAAGTGATGATTTTTAAACAATTATTGCTTTGCTGGGTTTATAAATGTGTTCCTACTCCGAAAAATAAATAGTTAAACAAATTTAAATACTTGCATCCGATACTAGCAAAAACCAGACTAGAGTGGTTACAAAACTTAAAATTTTAATTTGCAAATATCTCGTAAACTATAAGAGCTAATATATATCTAGGACAAAGTGTTTTTGTACTTGACTAGTAGATTACATGTATAGTGTAATCTATGAAATCGAAACACAAAGGAAGAATTGGAATCATTTTAAATTTCAAACATATTCGAGGTGCCGCTATTTGGGGATCTCTGGCACCGCCCTAGGTAGATTTATTTGGTCTAAATTCAAAACTTAGACTAACTCGACAACACTTCCCCTCTAGGCATCTTTTTCGACATTACAGATTTATATCTCATTTTTCCAAATTCGCAGACATACGACATATCAGTTAAAGTTTAAAATTATGAGCGATTATATGCCAAATTGTACTGGATTTTTGACTTAATTTAGTATTAAAAATTGACGACAGAAAAAGTCCAGTCGTATATTGATGGAGTAAACTCAAAGATGCAAACGAAATTCAGATTCATTACTCGAAATACTTATTTTTACTAACCCTAACCAGTATGTATGCTGTCAAGCAGTTTACTGATTAAATTGTAGCTTAAATTTTAGACCATTTGTCATCAACATGGTCTGCAACCCACACTCAATCATGCTGGAAGTATATGAAATAAGTGATATTTTGTGATCTGTTTAGCCGTTGCTCAAAGCTTTTCATTACTTAAGATACTTGGCAAATATTTGCCGAAAAAGACGTAACCACTAAATAAAATATATTTGAACACGTTTATTTATTAAAAAAAAAACTTTGTTTAGCAAAAGACACAAGAAATGTTTATTGTAATTTAATTTGATGCTGTTTGATCTTGCAAAACTCTTGTAAGACAAACAAACAAATTTGTGGTAAAACGCTTTTGTGAGTAAATATTTGCCATGTTTTTTTTTTAACAAACACAAACTGTGAAGCTTTTTGCCTTGTCTGCAGAAAACAACCAGAGCCTTTGGCGGGAATCGAACCCGCAACCTTCTGACTGATAGTCCGGCACACTATCGTCTAGTCTATCGGGGCACCCGATATTTTAGATTGGATTACGAAACAACTTTTAATATTTAAACATTTAAGCATTTTAATCTTTCAATAAAAATACTAGTTTTGCTTTAATATCCGTCCACCATTTGTTATTAAATGCTAAAAAAAAACAAAATCAATAGCAGTATTTTCACCTTTTGCAACTACATAATTAAATGAAACAATTTTCATTTATAGACAACAACGTATTCAAGGCACTGAACATCTTTGTTCATACATTTTTATTCAACTTTTAACAACATCATTAAAAGTTATATTACTCTCAATTTAACTATTTAAAAAAGATAAAAAAAAATAGCACAAAAGCAGCAGACAACCTGTGCAAAGAGAGACAGACAGACAGACATACCTACTCGTACACTGAAACATATGTTTTACATGTTTAAATAAGAGCAGTAACTATAAAAGAGGATAAAAATCTTAATAGCAACTATTAAATCATATCAAAACAACTATGTATGCATGTATGTACGTGTATATATACAACATGCCGTTATAACGGCACTTATACATATCTATCAGTGAAAATACAGTCAAATAGTCACATACACACACATCGACTACCCGGGATTTTTATCTATAAAATATAAAGATTAAAAACTAAAGGTATTACTTCATATATGTACATTAGGGTGGCCCCGTTTGTATGGAGAAAAAATAAGGTATCGATGTTCCCGACTAATATGAAAATTTGATTCATTTTAAGACTACGTTTCTCAATTTTTTTGTCCTGGGGTCAATATTTGGTGAGCTGGATCAAAAAACCTCTAAAAAGGACCTTTTTATCCTTTGATCCAGCTCACCAAATATTGACCCCAGTACAAAAATATTGAGAAACGAAGTCTTAAAAGTGAATCAAATTTTCATATTAGTCGGGAACATCCGCAATTTTATTTTGGGGCCACCCTAATGTACATATGTATTAGGGCGGCTTCAGGATTTTCATAATCGTTTAATAATTTTTAAATATTTATTTTTAAAAACATATTTAATATGAGAATGCTTTGAGTTGTCACTTTTTTTTTTTCGTTTGATTCTTGTTGGTGTATATTAACCGATTTATTTTTCCCAACCCCTAAAATGAAACCCATCTAATCATATCCTTATATAGTTGTAGCCTTTAAAAACAATGTAGTTGTTATTTTTTTTTTAAATTTTACTGATAATATTTTTTGTTGCTCTTATTAAGTTGTTAGAATATAATAAAAATAAAGAAACACTGTTGAGGTACAGTGTGTTGCTAAAAAGAAGTGTTTAAGGTGTCTACTGACTATCCTATTTAGTTGTACGATATGTCAAAAAAATCATGTGTGCTCATAAAGTATGATAGTGTGGCCTAAAAATTTAATTAAATAACAGATTTTTTTGACAAAAAAATTTGAAATTTTAAAAATTTTCATAAAATGATAGTTTCTATGCGATCAGAGTTGTATTTTCTAATAATTATAATTTAAAGGACAAACGTTTAACATTTTTTAATATTTTGTATAGTTTATACAATTTATGATTTTCATACATAACAACAAAATACAATGAATATAAGTTAATTTAAAAGGCGGAAAACTGCGTTTGTTTACATTAGCAAAAACATATGTTTTTGCATCTTTTTTGTGTAATAGTGTGGCACCTACTGACATACTTTGATGCGATTTTCTTTTGAGTGTGATAGAAAACGGTAAGATTTTCCAGTGAATGAATCGTACGATTGTGTAGGATAGCGTATCACGACCTTTAAAAATAGTTTAGACAATTTTGCACCATTAAAAATAAAATAAATTTTGTATGCTTTTAGGACATAATTCCTAGAAGTTATATTTTAAAGTTAAGTTCCAGCAAAAGCTTGAAATATGAAGATTTGAATGTTACAGGGCGTATGCCTTGATAGTATTGTGGACATCCTTAGAGTAGAAGATTAATCAGAAAGTGATGTTGAATTACATAATCTAGGGGGATAATTCTAATACACCAATACCTCGCTTTGCGTCGTTTCGTTTTGCGTTTTTTTTTCGAAGTTGCGTCGCTGCTTAATTAGTACTAATTTTCATTGTACGTCGTTAGATTTTCGACGTTGCGTTTTGGTTTCGAGTCTTTAATTTTTTTTGTTGACATTTTTGCAAAATTTGCAACATCATTACATGCTAAAACGATGACCTGTACAAGAAGTGCTTTGATGATTGAAAATCAAGTTGCGCAGAGAATGACATTAAGTAAAATGGTATTTCAGACAAAAGCAAAAAGCTTATTTTAATAACATTAAAAGTAAAGCATTATCCAAGGATAATGGTAGGGGTAGTAATACAGACAATTGCTACAAAGAAAATTTATTTTACGTTGAAAAAAGAGCTGTTCAGCAAACATTGGACCAATTTTTAGTATTTTCCCCTGGAACATCTTTACATGCTTTGCTATAGAAAATCATAAGTCACTTTGCGTCTTTTCAATATGCGTCGTGTTTTTTGGGAACGTAAGCCCAACGCAAAATGAGGTATTGGTGTATACTAAACGAAAGAGTATACGGCCAGGAACTGTTTCATGCAGTAATTGAATGGTTTATCTGGCTATATTGCATTTGCCAACGTTCTGTTGAAACTCTATGTCGACCTCATTAATATTATATATATTTTCCATGAATTATGGGCCCAAAATGCCACTAGTCCCAAATGACACGTTTTCTATGCATTTGTTTTCCGGCGATCACATGTGTTTCAATATGATTTGTCAATATGCGGCAATATCGACAAAGTCAACAAGGTCGAAATGTGTTTTATCGCTTAGAGTAAGTTTTACTCGAAATATGTATAAACATTCATCAATTTAAAAAACTTTCTTCGCTACGCATTTGATATTTGATGAAATCTTATCCTCGACGCCTAGTTGATGTTCCTGGACTTTCCACAACACTCTCATTTAATGCTTAATATTATTATTTCAACGGTTTGTTCTTAGATGAACATTATATATTGCTTCACCAATTGATACAATCTCTCTGAATAATTAAATTTCTTGCTTCTTAGTTGACGATGTTAATTTAATATTACGACTCAATTTGTTACAAAATTTTCGAACTTTGAAATATTGTTCACTTTTGCTGCAAAAATGGTGTCAAATGTTTAGTATTTGCCACTATAATTTTCAATTGTAATCTAAGTCTACATCTCCAGCTGCTTCTCCTTGTAAGGTGACACAATTTTTTGTGTTGTGAGAGACAAAATGTTGTTACAAAGTGAACACATCATAATGTTGTACATATTTTGTTGTTTGTTTTGTTTTTTAGCTTCTGCACTACAACCGCCATTTACAACAACCTTATTAACTTTCAAATAACATAAACCAACACACTTGCACACACACAAAATCAAGGATATACACGCACACATACCTATGTTGTCTTCTTAGAAATAACATTTAAAATCTTAATTTAATAACGCACCAATAACTTAACTTTATAATATAAAGTTTATATGACATGTTTTAGTTTTGCCGCCCCTTTCGTGCATTTTGTGTAAACAAGGTAATTTTTATAATTGTTAAGGAGTTTCCTTCAGGCTAATTTGGTCAAATGTTTGTTTCCAAACGTAAATAAAAAACTTGTTCGATTCTTATTTTTATTTTATTTCATTTTCCCAACGTTTCGTTAGTTTTATTCTAACTTCTTCAGGGGTCTCGTTCTAAATAAAAATAAGAATCGAACAAGTTTTTTATTTACGTTTGGAAACAAACATTTGACCAAATTAGCCTGAAGGAAACTTCTTAACAATTATAATAACTATAAACATTGGTCACAAAAACAAATTAATTAAGGTAATTTTTAGTTTTTAATAAATTAGAACGGGAAGTTTAGGTTGGTCAATAGCGAATATACTACCTGGCAAATGAACATCAACATGTATGAGTAAAAAAACCAACTGTTGCAAGGTATACGATTTAGTCCTAGATCCTTATGGTTGCAATTGTACAACACTTTAATATTGTTTAATATGTTGACTTAATTGTCCGTACTAATATGCTGTTAGAACTATATATATCAAATGATTCCAAACTATGTCTGATATTATTTAGAACCATGTAGTCCTTTCGCGTGTTTGAGTGTACTTCATTTTTTAACTAAATTAAATGCATGTATTTTGATAAAGGTTTTCATGTGGTAAACTCTGCTCTTATTTAGCAAATTAATTACGTACAAAGTATTCATAAGCTGTTTGCATAATACGTATTTACAAGTATGTATTATATGTCTTTTTAACACACAGTTTTTGTTTTAGTATTCATAACTTTATCATTTTTTGCTTAATTAATAATTTTAAATAATTTTTTCTTTTTTGCATTTTACAGGTAAGTTTTGTTGTCTACCTTCAAACATGTCTCTGCTACATGTAGCTTTATTATAAACTGTATGGGTAAGACTAAAAAATACAAGAAAATTAAAATAAAAGACGACAACAAGTTGCCATAATATTCTTATGAATCCTTCAGATATGCATCGTTTTTGTATGTAGCTTGATGTTCATCATCTCAGCGCAGCCAGGGGAAAAACGCAAAACGAAACATGTTACTCGAGACCCTTATAAAGTCATTTATAACCCTTGCAGCATTTTAAGTTCTTATAAGTGACAAATGTTGCAAGATAAATTACACTGTTTATAGCATGAAAGTTAATTTTTATAAAAATGTAAATATTTTTTAACTTTTGAAAGCACTTATTAGAATTTTATTAAATAATGTAATTAAATTTGATTGGCGTGTTAGTCCGTTTTCACACGTTTCAATTCTGACTCTTCAAGGCAAGTATTTTTGGATGAGTATGGAAAAAATAATAAAATGGCTGCATACTTGACGGTACTAGTTAAGTTTCCTTTTTCCTTTTGTTTTTATTTTCTGTGTCATATTGTATGCGAAGTTGTTTCCATGTTGATTTGCATGAAAAATAGAAACTTAAGGGTAAATAGTTGTCACCTAAAGCTGAAACGTGTGAAACAGCATTTACGAAGCTTTGTTAGAATCTGTCAAATTAGTGCTTTATTAATTCAAGTTACTACTAACAAGTATCAGGGAATACAAATATATGGTTAACTTATAATAAAATGGTTATTTACATACAGTTTTTATTTATTTAAAATAACCCTTTCCATCCGTAAATTATTGAGAGTAAAGCTAGGTTTACACGATTGAAGGTATTTTGAAGTCTTATCAAAATTTTGAAAATTTATTTTGATGTTCTATTTACACGTTTCAAAAATTTGATCAAAATATTCTTTCAATATATTTCATAATCTTTTGATAAAAATTTGATCAACATTTTTTGAAGCTAATTTACACTATTGGTAATCTTTTTATATTGAAAATATTGACTTTGATCAGCTGTTTTGCTTCTTTTGTGAAATAATTTATTATTATAAAAAAAACAATTAATAAGTATGGACGACGACACAATCATCATAGCATAAACATTTTTACTATTGGAGGAAGAAGTAGCTATAATACAAAAAAAAGAAGAAACAATAGGAACCTAGGGTTTGACCTTTTCTTTTGGAAGGTATGTCTCTTTTAGGGAGCGATTGATAAGAAATGATCCTGACTTATACAAAAACTTTGTGCGAATGTCACCAGACGATTTTGATTATTTGCTTAATCTCGTCACCCAGTCAATAGAAAAGGCTAATACTAATATGCGGAAATCTTTATGCCCCGGAAAACGCCTGGCAATTACTTTGAGATTTTTAGCGACTGGGGACAGTTACCCAAGTCTGATGTTCTTGTTTAAAAGATCAAGATCATCGATATGCAATATTGTGCCTGAAGTCTGCGCTGCATTTTTAAAGGTAAAACCTAATTTATTAAATAAAAAAACATATCAAAAATGATATCTATTGGTACAGATGCCAGCAACAGAAGAGGAATGGGAGAGTATTTCCCAAAGTATAAATAAAATGTGGAATTTTCCCAATTCAATCGGGGCATTAGATGGAAAACCCATCAATATTGTAGCATCAGCACATGTATATGTATTGATATGGTTTTGAATCAAAAGAATGAACATGCTGTCAAATTATTTATTGTTATCAATATTGCCAGATGCGATTTTGATGCTCATTTACACGGCATCAATAAAATCTTCAAAAGTTTTGTTCAATAAAGTTTGATCAATAAATTTTGAAGAAATTTTGCTGTTTACACGAGTTTAAAGCATTTTGAAGAGAAAGTTTGAAGAAAATTTCAATCGTGTAATTCTAGCTTAAGCTGCGTGTTAGGAATTTTTTAATAAGAGTTTGTAGGAATTATATTAGACAAAAATACCAGAAATTGTAGTTTAGAAAGAAACACTGTGGCTTCTGTGGAGTTGCATATGTTATCCAGAATATCAATGGTATTGTCCCATATCGACAATAATGTGAAGATAGAAAATCAGTAGCCAACCTTTATACAAAGGACAGACGCTGTGCGGTATGTAATGGGTGATTTTTAGATCACAACATTAAGTTGCTGGCCGCTATGAGAATCCAGAATGTAGATAACCAAGAAATTAATTTTTTGTGCCCCCTAAAGTTTAGTTTAGTAGTCCTGCATATAATCATAAATCCTATAATTTGAGCCTTGTTTGTTGTCTAAGAAGTAGAGTGGAATAGAAAAGATAGAAGCTAATTCATTGCAGATAGTATAAAAAATCAAAATTAAAAGTTTAAAAAATACGAATTCCAAGATGCAATTTGAACATATAGGGCCGGTAACCAGTTCGTATTCCAGATTAAGGCTTCAATGCATTCAAAAGCTGCGTATCAGATAGCTCAGAGAGACTGGTAAGGGAAATCTTATTGTGCCAGACAATAACAGAGAGAGTGATGATAGAGAGAAGTATGATTGCCATATATACAGTGACCGATAATTACCGCCACCCTGTTGCTTAGTTGTGACTATTGTTGCTCTACAACAGGTGTATACATATATTAAAAATGCAATACTCTAAAGAATACAATAGACATTCTGAATCTTAAAAGACCAACAATTGGAAGACTTGTTAATATATTAACTGCACACACAAAGTTAAGGTCATATCTGGCTCGCATGAGTGTAATAAACTACATGATTATATCCATTCGACGCCAGTTGAATTAGGACTCAAATAAAGATTTCATACATTTCTCTAAATTGTATGTGTTTTTTTTAAATCAAATCCAAAAGGGTTTAAGTTCTTAACCTAATCGTGCTTATTTTTATAGGTTTATAAATATGTAGAATAATACTTTCCAAAGAGCCTTTAACCACTTCACTTTTGACATCAGTTCAGCCTGACAAAACTAATCATTTGCCAGTCACACTAAAGGTACGTTCACACTTGGCAAATATTTGCCTAAAAAGACGTAACCACTAAATAAAAATATATTTGAAATCGTTTATTTATTAAAAAAAAAACTTCAATTATTTAGGAGAGGACACAAAAAATATTTAGTTTTATTTTATTTGATGCTATTTGATCTTGTAAAACTCTTGTAGGAGTAAACAACGTCAAACAAATTTGTGATACAAATTTGTGTTACGCTTTTTGTTGAGTAAACATGACCTTTAGAGTTTACTCAAAGCCAAAGGGTCACTTGTATGAGCGCCCCAATGGGAGTTGGTTTTATCATGAACTATAATGTTTGGCATCATAGTTAACAAAAATTGTAGAGTCCAGTGCAAACTTGTGCTGGTTCTTCGAAAGAATGGAAGTTACATTTCTGTTCGATTTAGTATTTTTCAAATGACTTTATATGTACCAATTCAATATGTCAACGTTTCAAGGTTTTCTTAAACATAATTTAAATTATTGTATAAATATATTATTAAAGGAAACATTGTATATTCTTATAATTAATAAAACCATGTAAGTTTCTGGTAGAAAAACAAAAAAGCTTTCTTGCTCTCACTAGTATTCTCAAGTATTTATGCAGTCATATTGAGAAAAATTAAAATTCTCTACAGGTGAACATGTACAATGTACGAGGACATAAGAGAGAATATGAAGAATATCTTGTTGTTGCTTTTTTGCGAGTCTTAAGAAATTTGTTTTAAAATATCAGGACATATGCATGTAAGTATGAGCAACAATATGTCTGAGTATGTGTTATATGTGTGCGTGTGATAGTTTGTTTTATTAGTTTAAGTCTATTGTATGTAGACTTTGAAAATAATTTCATTTATCTAAAGAATTTAGAAGAATTGTTTTTGCACACAACTTCCTGTGGCTTTTTCCCAGACTGTAGTGAGTTTGTATAGATGTGTACTTTAAACAAAAACCTATACACATATGCAACATATTGTGTGTATGTATGAACATATATGTAAGCATAAGAGAGAAAATCCTTTTTTAGTTTGTTTTAGCAGCACAGCAGGTATGTTGCTATTTATATTTCTGTTTGGTGTATATGTATACGTATGTATGTTTGTGAATAGAAAATTATTGTTTTAATATATCAAACCACTACAAAGTGTTTTACCACTTGTTAAAATGACTTTTAAACATATAATTAATTTATATTAAACAATTTTCGCAAACATTTATGAGAAAATGTACAAGGTTTTTTTAGATTTCTAATTTTTGCTTGTTTCAATATGAAATTTAACATGAAATAGGAAAGATGAAAATAAGTTTTTTAATGAAATTGAAAAAGATTAAAGTTCTTTGAATTTAGAATGAGAAAGAATATTTGTATGTACATATATTGTAAACTTGTACTAGTAACTTGTTAAACGCAAAGGCAGAAATACTTGAATACAGTAGAATAGGTAAGGAAATTTTGGTTAAGGAGAGCGTTGATAAAACGTTTATACGTTGAACTACGAGATTAGAGACGAGAGTTGCTAAGAATTATAATTGTAACCATTTACTGTTGCAAATTTTATACAGATCTACATAGATATGTATATGATTTACAAAACATATTTATTTCTATTTCACTGACATTTGTTACTTATTTGGTGTTCTAAAAGGCATTTTAAATAAAAAAAATTGTATTTGTTTTTACTTAATACTTTTTCTTTAATGGCCTGATTCTGAGTTTGGCATTTGACAAGGATTTTTTCGTATTTATGATTGATATATTTTCACTAATTTTTTTTTTATAATTAACAAACACAAACTGCGAAGCTTTTTGGCTTATCTGCAGAAAACACCCAGAGTCTTTGGCAGGAATCGAACCCGCAACCCTCAGACTGATAGTCTAACTATCGCCTAGTCTATCAGGGCACCCATACAAGATAATAAGATGTCATGATCTTACAATTAATGCAGTCGAACTGTCGATAAACTAGACAATAGTGCGCTATACTATGAGTCTAAGGATTACGGGTACGATTCCCGAGACTCTGGGTGTTTTCTGCAGCCAGACCATTTGTTAATTATAAAAAAAAATTAGTGAAAATATATCAATCATAAATACGAAAAAATCCTTGTCAAATGCCAAACTCAGAATATTTACACCATAAATAAGAACAAGAAAAAGGAGACAACATGTAAATAAATGTAAAAATGATAATTACAGCAAATTTCGAACCACCAGGTAACACTGGTTAAAAGATTGATGTTTGTCTGTTTGGCTAGCAGGCACCGCAATGGTGCAAAGGGTTGGAACCCAAAGAATTCTGATGAGAGAAAGCGGTGTTTCTCGAAACATATGTAAATTTAACAACCCAGGTTCGAATCCTAAGCCAAGAAAAATTATCAATCAATTTTAATAATAATTTTCATGTAACAATTCCTACCTTCAGTAAAAATAATTTAATGAAAATTAAATTTAATGAACTCGAGCCTAAATAAAGAAATATCAAAGATATGAAATATAAATATTAGACACGATTTAGAGAAGTTTGAAAAATTCATAATGGCCATTAAAATAATCTCTAAAGTCACTCTGCATCATGTCATGCGCCAAAAATATCCTGTAGCGATTTCCTTTCACGCAGCAAGTCTGCAAATCGGCAGTGATCGTCGTTGGTGTGTGTTCTTGTTTTTTGCAATAGTTGTGAAGACGCTACAAAGAATTTACTTTTATTTTTCTTACTTTTACTTTAACTTATATATTTTTCATTTTATTTTTTAATTCCAGTACTTATATATTTCCCAATACAAGAAAATAGGAAAAAAATATTTTATATCATTAATGCTGAATTATATTTATTTAATAAATTTTGTTTTTCATTTTAGAGTAAACTATGGAAACTATATTTTTTTTATTTTTTTTATCTTTTGTTAAAAACATGTTAATGTGCTGATATTATTTTTTTGGCTTTAACAAGAATCTAACAAATTTGAATGACTGGACGAATAGCAACTGAAGTGTACTATATAATTTTTGTTAGTAAGTGCTTTTGTAAACTTAGTTTTGTAGTTATTTTTTTTTTTTTTGAATGTTTAAGAAAAGAAATTTGTCATGACATCAATATCATTTACAAGTGAAGAGCTGTTGAAAGTATGAATAGCAAGTTGTGGCTTGTGGTATTAAATAAGCAGCCTTACAGGTTCGTTAGTGCACTATGGAAATATTTCAATAAATTAAGATTTAGTTTAGCAAAATTTGTGGCATTATTTATTGTGCTACATATCAAGCAACATATTTAATACACCACTTATTTTTAAACTTTTATGCTGATACCATCAACTAAATTGTTTTTTAATTCTAAAGCGATTTTTCCCCATTCATTGTTTGTCACTGCGTAACAAACTAGAGAACTAGAGTCACCAAACTAATTTCTTTTACAACATGAATAGCACTTGATTTATAGTGTATAACAACACAAAGAACTCCCACTGAAAAGCTTACAATTCTTTTGTTATAAATTTCAAATAATTTACTTGATTACTTATAAATTTAATTTAAATAATTGAACATCTACTTGTACTTTTCAAGAATAATTTCCATATAAATCATAACTGGAAGTTAGAAAAAAGCCCCTTGTTACGAGTATATATTTTTACTTTTATTTGATTTCATAGAAATAATTCTTATTTGTATTCTTGCTATTCATTTGAAACGTTTTGTTTTTCTAATTTGAATGCCAGAATAGACATACAGAAGTTAAGTTGTGCTAATTAGTTGCAAAAAACAATTCATGAAAAACACTTTTTTCTCTCCCTCTCTCTCTCCCTCTCCCTCTTTATTGAAATCGTTTGTTGTCAAAAGTATTTACAAAACTTAATTAAAATAAATGATAGTAGCATTTGTGTCAACCATGGGGTGAAATATGAAAAGAAGTTACAAATAAAGAAGAGTGCTGATGTCTATTAAGGGGCAGCAAAGGTTTCTACATTTTTTTTAAATTGTCAAAAGATATGTAGAGAGGATGACAAAATAAGGTATGTCATCCATGACATTGGTTCTTATGTCAGTTACTCTTGCCTAATTTTAAAGTAAAAACAAGTCTCAACTAATTTTTCTTATATGAGTGAAAATTTGAACTATTTTTAAAATATTAAAGAAATTTTCTAAAGCTATTTACTGTGAGCGTCAAAATAAAGTCAACATCATATACGAGAGCGGTTCGGTAACTTCTTAGCCTAGAACAGAAGGCACGGTATTAACAGAAAAAAGTTAAGTGTTTTGGAAACTTCCATCTGTGCTATGAACACATGTTAAATTTCTTTTTGATCTTGCAGCTTCTTCATATAGACACAGGTGTTAAAAGAAAACGCATCCGCGGTTTTTTCACAATTGAAAAATTAGAAATTCGTGATGTCATTAAATATTTGAATAAAAAAGGTTTATCGGGACAAGCAATTCATAATGATATAGTGAATGTGTTAGGTGAAAGTGCTTCTTCATATGCAACAGTAAAATCTTGGGTTGCTGAATTTAAGCGTGGTCGTACAAATATTGAGGAAAAAAAAACAGCAACAATAACAGAAATTATAGCCAAAGTACATGATATGGTATTAAATGATCGACGAATAAAAGTGCGCCAAATAGCTAATATCCTGGGCATCTCAAATGATAGAGTCCATTTAATTTTGCACGAAGAACTATAAATGAAAAAGCTTTCTGCAAAATGGGTAACGCATTTGTTAACAATCGAACAAAAACACATAAGAATGAAAATTTCTCAAGCTTGTTTAAATCGTTTTAAGAAAAAATAAAATGGATTTTAAGCATCGTTTCATAACTGTTGATGAGCCATGGATCCACCACTATACGCCAGAGACAAAAGAACAATCCAAGCAATGGACTGAAGCTGGAGAAAGTGTCCCAAAGATGGCAAAAACAATTCAATTGGCTGGTAAGGTTATGGCAACAGTTTTTTGGAACTTAAAAAGTATTTTATTGATTGACTATTTATTGACTAAAGGGTGAAACAATAAATTCAGAGTACTAGTGTAAAATTTTGGATCAATTAAATATAAAATTCGAGAAAAACGTCCTGGCTTACAACAAAAAAAAATATTAATTTTTCATCAAGACAACTCACCAGCGTTTTTAACTATGGCTAAAATCAACGAATTAAAGTATGAGTTGCTTGACCACCCACCTTATTCTCTTGACTTAGCTCCCAGTGACTTTTACCTGTTCCCAAGTCTAAAAAAATTCCTAGCTGGTAAGCGTTTTATCTCAAATGAAGATGCAATTACACTTGTAAACCACTATTTTGAATATTTTATTCAAGGGATGTAATTGCTAGATAAGCATTCGACTAAGTGTATTGAAGTTTCAGAAGATTATATTCAAAAACTAACTATTCTCTTTCTGTGCTAGACTAAGATATATAATAAAACATTTTTTTAAACAATATTATTTCTTTACTTTATATTGATGCTCACTGTATAGCCTAATTAATGTTGACTCTTAATTGTTTTAAGCTAAAAAATACTTCAAGTATTGTTAATTGTCATAGCCAACCAAAAACACAAAAACGTTACTAGCGAAAGTGCTTAAAATATTACAATACATTTTACAAACTCCTTCATCTCTAAAACTTCAATAATATTTTTGTCTTTACGAAATGTAAGCATACAAACAATAAGTTTAATTTGAATTTGTAGGTATTTGCAAGTTTTGTTAAGTACAGCTAAACCTAAAATGTAAACATTTCTACAGCATTTGGAAAACAAAAAGACCACAAATATTCCCAATATTGTAAGATAAATAAATTTTATTCTAATTAATTGCTAGTGACTGTCTTAGTTAATATTTTGCAAATGTTTAATTAGTATTTTGTTTCAAATCGAACAAGTTTTGCCATCTCCTCCCCAGAAACTATGCAGCACTACATAGTTAAGTTTCCATCCTTAATGTATGCAATAAACTTTGTTTAATATTATTCATTTTCTTATTCTCTGCCATGAGTATTGTGTTTCAGTAACATTGTTTTCTTGATTACATTTTCAATTATTTGCAATTCTTTACAATTTTTCTACTTGTATTTCAAATAACAACAATGACAACAGCAAAAAGTGTCAACGTTTTTAATTTTTCGAAAATTTTTCGGGTAAAAAATGTTCTTTATTTTTTGTGTTCGGTGTTGGAAAATGGTAAGCAAGGAAAATAACACACATACACCGTTTTCAATTCTAATAAAACGTGGGAATTTCACAAGCACTTTACAATCAAATCAAATACATGTTGGAAATGTATCACTTCTTTTCTTTTTTACATTATTCTGGCTGCTGTTTTTTTTACTTTTTTTGAATACCTCTACAATGGCCGCCATTGTCGCCAACGTCGTCATCATCATCCTCATCATCGTTCTCACCAAAAACTATCACAATCAAGTGACAGACAACATGGCTGTAAAACTGTGTGGTGGCTGCTTGTATATTAGAAACCAGCATTTTTAGGGGAAAGTATGCTCAAAATTTAAACTATCATATCGATTATCTAATATTTCCATAATCGTTTCCATATATCACTGCAGACCTCAATTATTCTTCAGGTCATTTTGAATCTTTAACAATCTGATAAGTGCAATTTCGACATAATTTTCTGGGGTTACCTTGCCTGAACTTTCTCCAAAAGAACAAAAAACGAAAAATTATAAAAAATTAACATCTGTGGGATGTCTCATATGTGGGTCTACTATGACATACTGGAGACCAGGACGTCGACATACATACTTTTGTGCATATTTACGAATTTTACACTGTAAAAAATTAAAAGGATTAGAATAATAAATAAGCATTTCTATATTCAACTAGCAAACAAAAGTTATTTGAAAAAATTTTCATTAAGGCAGTATTTTCCTCTCGCTTTTTAAAGTGATTACAGGTCATTTTATTAACAGTGTATTTCTAGCATAGATAAACTTATGCATTTTTTAACGGTGATAATATCAAAAGCAACATTCAACCATTTGAGACACCATTCTACCAAACTAATGTAAAAAACATTGAAAAAAAAATATATATTTCAAGCTTAAAATTGCACATCCTGACAAACATTTAACCCGAAACATCAGTTTGCATGAGCACAATCAAATATCTATTCCTGGTATCTAGTATATGAATGTGTTCCTTGCATTTTTTTCCTACTAAGGTTTTGCTTATAACCTGCCAACCAAAGAAAGGCTAATGCAGCAAGAGGTGTAGGTTTTGTAACTTCTGTTATACCAAAAATTGTCTCTAAAAAATAGTTACACAAATATTTTCTTTCGTTACTAAGAATTTGTTTGTTGTTAATTTTTTTTTAATATTTCAACAATAATTTTTATATGTCAAATTAACGCTCTATAGTCTGGTAAAGGATAAACATAACCACAAACATTACAGTACCACTTCTGGAACTAATAATTTGATTTCATTCCTAAGATGCCGGAACAAATTATAAGAAAAATATATTTACAACTTTTATGTCTCACATAATATTAAATTTTAGTTGAACTCACATGCACTTTTCATGCATTGTAAAATATAAATATATCGGCTCTCTGTTCCAAAGTATAAAGTATTTCATAGAGACTGTTATGCATCGATCGAAGTTGCGGTTGGGGCAGCTTACCAACTACTTCTTTCTAACAGGTATTGTAGAGCCGTTGCGGCACCAAATAACGTTATCCTGCATTTGTATAAATCAATTATAGTAGCGGAACGGACTATAGCTTTATATTTTTGTCGGCCATACAATCTTGATGTATTCTAGTCTCATGTAGGGGCATGAACAATGACCATTCATTGATTACAATATTTTCTTTCAGACGAACTAGTAAGAAATTACTTTAAATTAAATTCTTCCACATTGTAAAGGCGCTTGCTTATCGAGTGTATAACTTAAAAATGCGGGACTTTTATTTTGAAGCGTTTCTACAATTAAAATTTATTCAAAGTATTGGCCATAGTTAGCTATTACTTTGATCCATCTTTTCGCATATATATGAATTCCGCGCGAAAAGAACTGCTCATCTTTTGAGACCAAGAACCAATCAGGCGTATTCCAAAGAAACGTAGTGCAAAATGTACAATTGAGACTAGGCAGATCATAATAGACTTACATAGAGGAGGTAAATACCTGAGTGAAATAGGTAGGTTAGGTTAGGTTAGGCAGGAAGGCTGGTGTGAGTCACCACACACCCTCACCCAGAGACCAGTATGGTCCATTGCGATGCCTTAGATTCTCTACCAAAATGTCTGACTGGTCTATATATGTCTGACTCGTCTACATATGTCTGACTGGTCTATATATGTCTGACTGGTCTACAAATATGTGACTTATCTCCATATGTCGGACTGGTCTACCCAGAGTCTTTGGCGGGAATCGAACCCGTAACCCTTTGACTGATAGTCCGGCACTCTATCGCCTCGTCTATCGGGGCACCGAGTGAAATAGGTAAAATCGTTGGATTTTTGTACAATAAAAAAATTATAATCAAGTATACCCAACACAATGACCTAGAAAATTTGCCTGGTGCAAAACGAGCAAAGTGTCTTACAAAAACTTAATTAAGAACTTTTGTATGAGAAGTAAGAAATGAAATAAGCCCAATGGAAAAATGAAATAAATCCCAAAAATTTTTCCATACAGATTTCATTGGGACTTATTTCATTTCTTACTTCTCATACAAAAGTTCTTAATTAAGTTTTGGGAGTTATTTCATTTGGGCGGAAGTATTTCCTCCTCTATGGTATACAGAATACCGGCTACGCATAGTACAGATTCCCTGTATTGCCGTTCTACTCCCGGGCGGAAGGATTTTCTCCTCCATGGTATACAGAATACCGGCTTCGCATTGTACAAATTTCTTGTATTGCCGTTAATTCATTTTTATTGGGATTTATTTTTACATTTTGAAATAAGTCCCAAAAAATTGTGACTTATTTCAGTTTTGCCTTTGGAAGTTATTTTATTTTTTTCAATTGGGCGTTATTTCATTTTTCATGGGACTTATTTCATTTGCGAGTTATTTCACTGCACCAGACCCAACATGCACCAGACTGATGTAAAAATAGCTGAAAATGTAACGAGTACGTGTAGAAGATCTTTACATCAAAATGGCCTACATGTTAAAGTACCATATTAAAAAGCAATCAAACCAAACGTTGGAATTTCGTTAAAAAATATATAAACGAGCGCCAAATTTTTTGGAATAATATTTCTTTTATCGATGAAAATAAGTTTAATATATTTGAAGTAAAAACCCCGAAACAAAAACAAAGTCTTTAATAATAAATATGTTATCAACACGGCAGCTCAGTAAAGGTCTAGGTTTGTATGGCGGCACCAGGGGTCGATAATCTTACATTTAAAGAATGTACAATAAAACTAAAGATTATCACAACATTTTAAGATGCAATATGTAAAGAAATTAGAACTAGAGCAGAACTAGATTTTTCAACAGGCTAATGATCCATACGTCCAAAATTG
This sequence comes from Bellardia pandia, assembly GCA_916048285.2. Classification (NCBI taxonomy): domain Eukaryota; kingdom Metazoa; phylum Arthropoda; class Insecta; order Diptera; family Calliphoridae; genus Bellardia; species Bellardia pandia. The sequence goes on along the minus strand of OU696532.1, from coordinate 18,345,952 downwards.
TGGTTGCTTAATGGTTGTCCAATAACATTAGATCATTCTCCGTAGTCCCCAGTCTTCAATCCACCTGCCAGAATAGCTGGACAAAAAAAAAAAAAAAAAAAAAATAGGCAAATAAATATATTTTGCAAGAATAACCTAAAGGCAGTAGGTAACACAGGATAAATGAAACAAAATTTCGCCTGATTTCACTAAAAAACTGATGCTTTAAAGATTCTATGTCTGCTGTGATAAAGAAAAAAGCACTACAAATAAAATATTAAATACAATGTTTTACATAATTTTTATACTATATACCTGCTCACCTTATTTTGATGCGAAAAATCTGGTACTCTTCCGTTATGTTTTATGTTCCTTCTATTTTTTGTTAATGAGTTATATTTTGCTTAAGTTACTAATGAATTATGCAATATATTTTGTTTCAAATTTGTATAATAAAAAATTTTTTAAACAATTTTGGTGTTTACATTATATTAACTCAGACAGTACATTTTCAACGGTTGAAAAATATTAAGTTTAAACTGTTAATTTTTAGCTTTATATTTAATAATCACCCTTATTGTGTAAGGCGTTGGCGATTGAAAAATTTGGCGTTTTACTATGACAATACAATTTGTCGTTTTACGCCGACGCCTTACACAATAAGGGTGATTAATGCCAGTAAAAATCTCTATGTACGTTAGAAAGATGAATAAATAAATGTTTAAACGAAGGTTTAGACTTTGCTGTCAGACTTTGAAGTTTGGTTTTTTAAGGGAAAATTTATTTTATTTATTTTATCATATATTTATATTTGACTAGAAAGGTCTATTTAGGTATAGCTAGTCCGTTTCAGATATCAATATATTGGAATTTTTTTAGTATTATACTGTTTTAGATTTAGGTACTTTTTTAAAAGTACCAAAAAAGTACCAGTATGTGGTTTGTAAATAGTCGTCTATAGTGTTTAAATATTTCAAAACTATTGATTTTAAAAATGTTGAAAATTGTACCACAAGAGTACGGAAGAAAGTACCAAAATATTTAGAACTCGATAAAATCACACGTTATCTTTTTTAGGAAAATTCAAGTTTTTTTCGTTGTAATCAGCATTTTTTCATATATGAAAAAACTAATACACATTTATAAACAAATATTTAGAAGTTATTTTGCTCTCTACCCACTGCTTGAGGTTTGTAAACTACCTTTTGTGAACAAAATCTATTCTATTATTAATAAACTAGCTTGTATTATTGAGCAATATTTGCAGTAACATCTCCTGTTAAAATTATATTTAACATATATGGTTTGAAGAAGGACTACACCCAATAACATTCATGCAATCAATTGTTTCATTCAAACAGAAAGTGCAAAAAACACAATTTCTTTTTTAGTGTGTCTCATAAAACAAAAAACTTTGTGTGTGTACGCCACCTTTAACATTTTGAGTTGGTGACAAAAAATGTTTGTAAAATGAATTTCTAGTACAAAACATAAAATAAAACGATAAGAATCGTTGTTGTATTTTATAAGTGCTAAATTTAGCGTTTAGTAAATAAAACGTAAGCTAGAACAATGTGAAACCATGGTGAAGATGATGATTTTCTACAATTGTGTTTTACAATGACAGTAAGCAACAGAAAGTAAAAGGGTAAAAGTGCGTCAAATAGTTCATTTTGAAACATTAAAGGCTTCATACTTTAGCCAGTCGAAAACTCAGTTGAATGTACTTGAGACTTAATTATGAATCCTGTTTTAATGGCATTAAAATGTATGATGTGTTTATAATACTCCATGACTTTTGAACCGGGCGGGGACAATATTACAACTTAAATGGTAGAAAAGAGTAAAATTAAAGCTGATGCTGTTTACATATTATTTTGGTTTACTTTTTCTTGCCACTTTGGTAATAGCGAGACCCAATTAAAAAAACCAATTTTTTTTTTATTTTGAACACCACTAATGTCACACCTTCTTACATAAATGTACATATGTACATATATCTTTACAAATAGTTAACAAGTACAAAACGTATGTATGAATGTTTTCTGCTAGTGTTTTTACTTGTAGTTACATTTCACAACGGAAATCATCAAATGATTTTACATCGTTTTCTATTGTTTGTACTTAAAATGCATTTGATTCTTTTAACATTTCCGTCTATTTTGCTATTGACATTATGTGCATGTATGTATCTATTAGAGCTTTGTATATGTTAGTTAATATATGACAAGTACAACGGTATACTATGTTTATGCGAGTGTATAAATAAAATAAATAAAATACTGCTGACATGGCAACAGTGCGGCAATTCTAATGATGATTGTTACACAAGTTAGTGGCATTTGAATGAAAGTGTTATAAGCTGTTATTAGGACATACTATTTCTATTTACTGGGAACCTACATGCAAACATATACATTTACATATATTTATAAGATTGTTTAAATACTGATATATGATTTTAATCATATAAATATGAAATACTTGAACAAGAAAGTGGAAATAGTTCAAGTTGTTTTGAGAATTTTGCTTAATTGGTCGCTGATACACATATATTGCTTTATTTAGAATTTTACCCTACATTTTATATTCTTATTTATAAGTCGAGAATTAATAAAATATGCAATACCATTTAGATTGAGTTTAAATTTTAGCCTCTTTTCTTTATAAGTATATCACACACTCTATAACAATATTGTCTGCAGAAAGTTCTCTATATAGCAGTATTTTTCTAAGAAACATTTCGTGTATAATAGAAAAAGTTAGTTCACTTAAATTTTAGCAGCATTTAGTATTATTTATCATTTTTGTTTATATTTTAAAATAAAAAATTTGTATATGTCAAAAGTACTTCAGTTTAGTTGAGGAAAAACAAAACCTATAACAATACATTACCACTTCTTGATTTCACTCATAAGATTCTAAACAAAATAATAATAAATGCATATTTTCTTTAGTGTTACTTCCTACCAATCTACCTTAATATATCACATAATATTAGTTGAATCTGCAACCACTTTTAGCACTTCTTCGCTCATACGATTCATATATCCCACAGGTTGTGACAATATTTCGGTGCATATTAAATTCCATTCCTTTTTAATTATTTTCTATTTTGTGTTCAATAGGTTTTAAGTCGGGGCATTGGGACTCCATAACATGGCGTGGATACTGTTTAATTTCCATTTCTTCTCTTGATTTTGCAATACTTCTACCAAATTTACAGTGTCTTTTTTTTCACATATTCAATAAATTATAACGACAACAGAGCCTTCATAGATTTTGGGTTGGACTTCGACGGAACAAGGAATCAAACAAACAAAAGATCAGTGCTTTGCAAAACCCAGTTTTAACACTTTACTCAAATATATACATAATTCAGAAATAGTTTTAAGTATTGATTGTATTTTTGCCTTTTGAAGTAATAAAAACCTACAAAAAACTTAATAATGAAGAATCTACATTTCTGGAACGTAAGCAAATGCATAGCGTGCTGCATATTAAATAATAAATATACACATGAACTTAAATTATTATTATTATTTTTATCCTAAAATTATGCAATATATTTATAAATATAAAACAAGATCATGGGAACGTATAATTAATATTTAATTCATACAATCGATGCCTACATAAAGTATACGTAAAGGTGTGTAAGGATTTGCCAATCTAATAATTTTTTGGACTGAACAGTATTCAGAATGAATAAGTAATTAAGAAGCCAAGCAATTAAGCTTAACCTTTAACTACTGAGGTGGTTACCCTTATGTTTGTATGTTTGTACAGTTTTTTATTTTTTAATTTTAAGAAACGTGACTATGAAATGAAGTCCTAAATTAACTTGGATTTTGTTTTCTTTAATTTGATTACTTTATTTCATTAGAAATGTATTTTCTTATTCCAATTGAAAGGAAATAATGAAGAAAGGAAGTTTTTTTTTGGCAACAAATTTTAAAAATTAAAAAGGGGTAAAATTTACCACCAGCACAATAACTACGTCCGAATATTTCACCTCAGTAGTTAAAGGTTAAAGCATATGCTTTTCAAAAATGTGTGTCTGTAAAAGAGCCTTAGAGTTTGATTGCAAAATCAAAACTTGTTGAAATTTGTAGATTTTGCAAATTTAGTTATATAAAATGCAATGCTTTAAAAAATACATTTAGGCATGTGATGGAAATCGAAAACGAAAACGGATGAGTTTTAGAAGTAAATTTTTTCGTAATATTTCTGTATTGAAAAACTTTTATCACATAAAATATAAAGACATTGGGCTACTAAAGAGAATCTTAAAACAAAAATTTTTAAAATTAGATTATAAATGCATTAAAATGTATTTCCAAAACGGATTCGTTTTCAATTTCGATTTCCATCACATGCCTGATGGTCTCCCAAAATGCGAGTACTTGTCTAGTAAATGTCTCATTCAGTAAGTGAAATATTCCACGGTGTATATGACATGTCAGAAAAAACTCTGTACTCATAACGCGATATCGAGCACCTGTGAAATACACAGATTCGCCAGCCATATTTTTTAAGAAGTATGGTCCAATGATGACTGCATCCAAAAATTCACAATCACAAAATGCGCCAAATTTGAAAAATGTTTGTTAATCTCGTGAAAAATGTTTTATCCTAAACATATCAAATGTTAACAATTGACTTGCCATCTGTTGTACCCCATTTTAGAGCAGCTGTACGCTTATGTTCTGAGAGTCAAGAAATTAAAAATTCTTTTGTTGATTTAAACTGCAATAAAGCATACATGTAATATATATTTACAAATCAACAACAATATGCTCATTTTTAATGCATTATTACGCTTTGAATAAAGTACTTACAGTAAGTATTTGCCTAAGGGAACCTAAAGTTAAGCCCTCGTCAGTAAGACAATAGTTAACAGATCATCCGCTGAACCAAGCCAATAGTCTTGAAATGTCTATCTGGCCACTCTTCATAAATTCCACAGAGTTCTCGTTAAGTTCACGCTATTTTACATGTATCGAAATTGATTCATCTGTTTTAATGTTTTTTAATGTTTTTTCTGAATTTCTTAATTTTACCAAGATTATTAATAAACTTGAACTAGAATATAAACAATATAAAACACTATCTCCGCCTGTAATACGTTGGCGTCATGTGTATAACTGATGTTCGATATTACTGCTAAAACTAGTACCAGTTTGGGGTTATTTCTATCATACATTATGTGACCGACCCTGTTACTTAGAACACAGTGAAAAAGTCAAAGAGTCTAATAGATTTTATTTTCTCTAAAAATCTATACAAATTGTCTGCATAAATAATTTAAGTTTTAATTTCTTCGTTAACATAAAATACAAATTCCATTTAAACCAAAAAACCTCCCAAAATTGTAGATTGTTTACTTCCATTAACACTGTAATTGGAAAACACCTTATTTATTGTCGACATAAATATTTTAATAAGAAAACATTTCCCTAAAGTACAGTTAGTCGTTCTTAAGTTACCGGAAATGTCTTGGTTTTAATGGAATTATTTCTCTTGTGGAAATACAACAATATTTTGTTGTTTCTGCTAAAATATTTAATTACACATTTTTATGAATGTGACTGCACTGACATATACTACAACATACCAAATAAACCTTACTTAAATAAAATTTATATTATTCTTTCGTCTGTCCTACACTTTTATGAAACATCAACTTTATAAAACAATAAAATCTACATTAACCAGAGGTATTATAAAAATCTATAAAAATAAAAATGAAACAAAGTAGTATGTATTCTCAACTGCAATTCCCTGCACAGTAAAAAGGAAACGAGCAAATAACTGGGGCTGAGTGCAGAGTAAAATATTAAGAAAATAACAATGTTGTTTTATAAAAGAAAAACAGAAAAAAATAATATTGTTTAATACGAAAGCATACGATTGAAAACAGTAAGGGAAATATTAATAGGTAGTGAAGTATCATAGAGCCTAAATGGAATGGCCATGAAACTGACTATGGAAATGGTAATCTAAGTATTTCTTAGAAATGGAAATTTTAATAAACCGAGTAGGTAACAAGTGTCTTTAATAATATTGAATAGCATATTTAGATATAAACTAATGCTTAGTAACATTAAAAGTTTCTCTTTCTTAAAATGATATTGCAGGTTTTTTTTTAAATGTTCTCCTTTACTGATCTGCTGCAGTGTATGGTACCTACATGCATTAATAAAACAGTAAATTTCATTTAAAAAGACTCAAAGACATCCAACCAACATAGTCTTTATTTTTATTCTTTTTTTCATCACATTAAATGTGGCAAGTTACATTACATATCTATATGTGTTTTTTATTCTTCTTATTTTGGTATTATATCAAATAGAAATGTATTGTCTCGAAATGGTTGTGGCAAATGAAATGAATTGTATGCGCGCTTTCCCACAATATTTAATGTATTTATTTCTTTTATGATTCTGACAATTTCCAACAATGTAAAGTACTTACAACATCAAAAATAACATTTGGATTTCAATGCACATAAACACAAAATTACACACACACACACACACATTTATATTCTTATATTCTTTTCCTTTTACTTCTCCAGGCACTTCTCACACATGTCTTGTGTATTTATAGTGGCTCACATGTGTGTTGTTAAAAGTGTTATAACGAGGAAAGTGGTTTAATGTCATAAAATCAAACAGAATAAAATTGCATAATTCCATTTAAATAACAAAATAATATCAAGAAAATTGTAATGATTTTTTCTTTGGCTTGAAAGTTAATGTTTTCAATCAGAAGACAAAGCAGCTTTTAAGTATGACGGACAGTTTTGCTATTATTTATATTTATGAAATTAAATGGAAATATTGATGCAAACAAAATTGTTTTTATAAATTTCAAAGAATTAATTATTAGTGATATATCGAACATATTCACTCATTCCAGGAGCACTTTTTTTAATTTTTTTTTAATTATTTATTCACAGTAATATAAAAAAGCCTTCCTAGGCCAATTAATATATATTACAAGAATTATTCCTGAATAAAGATATCTAAAATTAAAAAAAAAAACAACAAGTTATTTCAATTCATACTCAATACTTCTAGTTAATGGCTCCCCAGCCAAAATAAGAAAGAGAGGAAAAAATGACCATAGCTATAAACTCCCAAAAGTAGTAGCAAATATCATGAAACTAAAATTAGCATAAAACGACTTAAGTAGTTTATGAAGATTATAATAATTTAAAGAGTAATTAAATACCGCAAAAGTTTTAGGCGAAATACATTATTCGACTGAGAAAATTCACGAAACTCAAGAGGAAAAGAGTTCCAGCAACGTGCAACTCTAACAATAAACGATCGCTCAAAAACAGAGTTTCCAATCCTAGGAATAATAATTTGCGAGTTCTAACATAAAATCAGGTCGATGTAATATAAAAATATATGAACGCTGCTAATTGTTGACAGCTTAGGACAATTGAACAATATTGGGCTATTGTTAAAGGCAAGTTATAGCGGAGTTGAACTGTAGTTCTCAATCGTGTTTTCAGAATTAAAATAACATAAAATGAATTTTAGTTAGTTTTTTTAGCCTTTCTTATTTATTAATAAATGAAAATTAGTTTGTGATTCAAAAGTATACAATTGCTGGTCGCATCTCTGTCAAATCGCCTTAAATCTGTTGTAAATAATAAAGGATGTCACACCAAATATTAAATCATGTAATTGCCAGTTTTAATTTCAAAAGGTTTCGAAACCCAAACGTGCCTGCATAAAGTAAGCTCTGATGTGATTTTTTTCTTAGTTTTATGTATGTGATGAAAATCAAAAACGAAAACGAGTGAGTTTTTGAAGTCCATTTTAAAGTATTTATAATCAAATTTTGTTTGTTTTAAGATTCTCTTTAATAGCAAATTATTTTTATATTTTGTGCGATAAAACTGTTTCAATACAGAAATATTACGAACAAACTTCTAAAACTCACTCGTTTTCGTTTTCGATTTTGAGCACATGTCTGAATATATTAAAATTTACATATTTGCAATAATTTTTTTTGTTTGTTTTCTTTTAAATGACACCAAGTTTAAGTTTCTGTTAGTTTTTTTTTATGAAGCTTTAAAAATAAAAAAATGCACTGCTTAAAATAAGCTGTGATCCACTGTACATAAATGCCAAAAGCGAGATGTTAATTTAAAGCAAATTTTGGCAAACTCTATCTACGCTACGCTTTAGGCAAAAGAACACGACCCACATAATTCGTCTTACCCTAGCAGTTGTTTAACATATTCAGGGGTGTCATAGAAGCCAATATTGTCAGAATTGGTTTTAAAACCGACAATAAAAAATGACTGCTACACGTTCAATAAATATAGAGGTATTTCTAGTATCACGATATTTATTGAACGTGTAGCAGTGCCCTATAACAACAAAGCATTTTTTCTTGTCGGTTTTAAAACCAATTCTGACAATATTGGTTTCTATGACACCCCTGATTGTAAAATATATTGAAATCCTGTCATCAACAGGAGGTCTTCAATTCTGTCCCTCGTAATTGTGACCGAACATTGTCAACTTAAAAATTTCCTGTTCTGTTTTAAGTTATATTTTAAGTTTACATATGTCTATTGGGTATCCGGAATAAAGCCACGATAAACTGTTAAGATTGTAGTCTATTTGCAGAGGTGCCCAGGTATCATTAGGTGTGCATATTATATGCTGCAAAATTTTAATTTTTTTTAATAGATTATATTTCTTAATTACAACAATTTTAAAACTATGAGCACGAAAAAATGGAGTAACAATTATTTTTTTTTCATTTCAGGTATGTTCTAATTTATTTATAAAATTACTTTCCCCTACAAAAAATTGAGGAGCTATCGATTTGTTGCAAAATGACTGTAAGTTTTAATATTTTTTCATTAACAAAATTTGCTTCATTCATTATCACGACCATACAAGACTACAAAGTTTTTATTACCTATTCCTCAATACCGTTTTTGTATCCACTGAAGTGTGACATATTCTTGTGTATAACATTTGTCAGTGTATGTAGTTTGTTTAAATAAAAAAAAAGCTTTAGGTCTATTCGTAAGCATGCAGTATATTTCCATAACTTCTTTATATTTTCAACATGTCAATTGCATCGTTGCTAAATTGCTTATCACTTCACTTGCTACTCACTTTATTCAACATGCTTCTATCACTGCCATCACTTCTATCATATTTAGCACTCTTGCACTCTAGTAACTGGTGGTACTTTCATCCGGTTGCTTGACTTTGTTAACAACATTTCAGCATTTAAAATATGGTCGAAGGAAGTGTGTAAAAGAGGTAAAAGAAAAAAATATTAATAAAAGAAGTAGAAAAAACAGACATAAAAAAATCGAACATTTGACAAGTCAATCAAGAAATATGACAATAAAGCCATCATTCAGTTTATTTTCAGAATATATAAAAGAGCCATGTTTAGAAAAAATTTAAACGTAAAATAGTGAAAATGTGCAAAAAAAACCCATCACAATTGAGATGCATGTTGCATGCTTCATGCATAATAACAAACAAAATATTAAGAAAAATCATTTAATGACAACAATACAAACCGGGCAAAGTAATAATAATGTATGGTTTTAACATAAGCAATTGCTAAGAGGAAAACTATAACAATAAATAGAAGGAAATAACTTCATTCCTACTGGTAGATAAATGTAACCAAGTAGGAACATTGGAAAAAGCTATATATAAAAATTTCAATGCAGTTATCAAGTTGTTTTTATAACAACACAAAATGTTTAATCAAGTACAATTTTTTAGTATTATATTAGAGTTTATTGTATGTGAATAGCTTATATGGTGTTCACACATGCATTTTTAATTGCAATTTTTTATTTAACGCCTAATTGAATTTAATTATCCATACAAAATTTCAATTAAGGTAATTGCTACATTAAGAGTTAATTGTTCTAATAATTGTTAAAATTAAAAATACAACCCTGTGCCAATTAATAACTAAAATGACAGTTGTTTCGCTTTTAAATTAATAAAGAATATTTTTAGGCTGAAAATTATAATATTAGAGCCAAATACAGTGCACTCAGGAAAACGTCAACTAATTAAAACCGCGGGTGTTGACGTTTAACAAATTGTTGACGTTTACGAATGTACAATTTTTAAATAAAAAACATATCGATAATGTGCTTTTAAACGTTTTTATTGATTATAAACTAAAATAAAACATAAACAATTTCAAAAATGAAACCAAAAAGGCATTCAACCTGACTAGAACCATAGAAGACAACTAGAACCAAAAGAATACATTTTAAATGAGATCATATTTTTATATCATATGCATTTAAAAAAAATCTGTTATTTATTTCTGCTGCTTTTTTTCTCTTTCCAACACTTGGAAGAGAGCCTTCTCTCTATTTATGTCATAAAATTTTAGAGTAGGTAATGTAAAAAAGGGTTAACGTTTTGGGATGTTGAAGTCAACGAGCGTTGACGTTTTCCCGAGTGCACTGGAATTGTATTTTTTTTTTGTCAGCTGCTGTCAAACGCTAATTAAATTAGCAATATTGAGCATATGTGAACACTTTTTAATTAACCAATAATTGACTCAATCAAAAATGCAAGTCTGAACAACATATTACTTAACAAAACGCTTATCTACACTTTTAAATTTTTTCAAAATTCTTAGAATTATATGCTTTTTACACCTACCACCAAAAAGTTTGTCATTCCGTTTGTAGCACATCGAAATATTGGCCATAGAACTAAAAAGTCTGTATATTCTGGGTCTTTATAAGATTAGCCATGTCCGACCGTCTGCCAATGAAATTTTAACCAAACATTCTTTAATCCACCGAAATGTTTGTTTACTTCTGAAAATCACTAAAATCTCTTATAAAAATCTCTATCAAATTATAACTAAACACAAATAGTTCATATATTTATAAAAATCATGATTTTCAATTTTATGACGATCGGTCCATATTTGACCGTAGTCCTCATATAAAGTATATTTCGAAAAATCACTTAAATGCGCATATATCTCTTATAAACATCACTATCAGGCTGAAATTCATCACAAATAATTCACATATACATATAAATTGTCGTACAGATAGGTCATAGTTCCCTTATGAGGACTACCCATAAACCTACATAAACATCCATGTCGAACCGAAATTTATAAGTATGTAAAAATTATAGTATTGACTTTTTTTTTTTGAAAATTAGTTCACAATTGGCCGTGGACTCCTATACAACGTTCATTTGCGAGAATTTTGACGTTCTTAAAAGATAAAATCTGCTTTCTAAAGTAAATCTTTACATGTTTCATAAATATTTCTAAAAGAAAGAGTTGAACATGAAATGAGATTATCTTCCGTCTCGTGAGACCTCCGTATACTTTGTGGAATAAATGGAATATGCATAATATGAGGTAAAATTTATCCAAAATAAACTTCAACTAAATAGAAATTACGGCAAAATATGTTATAATGATCGTCCGTAATAGTTGATGGCACTCATGCAAGTAATCCGTAATATAAAATAACCAGTGTAATTATCGTTACCGATAGAAAATGTAACAAAAATTAATTTCAAGTATTTATAGATCCCACTACATACTGGTATTTGGTGGTAGATATATAAGTTTTGCCACTGCCGAATATAAACTCTTACTTGTTAGTTTTTTTCTTTGTTAAAAAAAAGCTACATAAATATTTGTTAACATTTTGCCACAGTATTTTTATCATTACATACTACACTGTATACGCCAAAATTTCCTCTTGGGTTTTAAACTGATGGCTGGCTTTTTAGCACTTATAAAGCTGTTTATAAAATACATGTATTTTACTTTATATGTATAAGTAACACACCTATACAATAATACAACAGGAAATTACATTATTGATATAAATAATGTTTGTATGCATGCTGATGTTTCCTTTCCCTCAAGAAAGGTAACTTAACAGAAACAACAACAAACTATTATGCAAGCGTATAAAGAAAAGGAAACACACACTGCAGCAGAATTGTGTATGGAAAAAATATGAAAAATCTACTGTCTTGGAGTTTGAAATTTGAGATCTATACTGATTCAACATTCTAAAACGATGAAATAATTTCATTTACATAGCCTAGTTTTTATTTTCCGACAGCATTAATTTTTATAAAAAATTTATCGTTGTTTTTCTTTTTATTTCAAAATATGTCTTCTTATTTTAAAATAGCGATAGTGTTCGTTATATTTTTTTGCTCTTTCCAAATAGGTTTCTTTAGAAAATCTTTTGCTATTTCCAAATAGCTTTGGGTTTCTTTAAAAAATCTTTTGCTATTTTTCTAAAAGTATTGGTTTTCTTTAGAAAATCTTTTGCTATTTCCAAATAGCTTTGGGTTTATTTAAAAAATCTTTTGCTATTTTCAAATAGCATTGGTTTTCTTTAGAAAACCTTTTGCTATTTCTATGTATTTGCAATTTTCTTAAGCAAATATTTTGCTATTTTCAAATAGCATTGGTTTTCTTTAGAAAATCTTTTCCTATTTCCAAATAGCTTTGGGTTTCTTTAAAAAATCTTTTGCTATTTTTCTAAAAGTATTGGTTTTCTTTAGAAAATCTTTTGCTATTTCCAAATAGCTTTGGGTTTATTTAAAAAATCTTTTGCTATTTTCAAATAGCATTGGTTTTCTTTAGAAAACCTTTTGCTATTTCTATGTATTTGCAATTTTCTTAAGCAAATATTTTGCTATTTTCAAATAGCATTGGTTTTCTTTAGAAAATCTTTTCCTATTTCCAAATATCATTGCTTTTCTTTAGAAAATCTTTTGCTATTTTTCTAAAAGTATTGGTTTTCTTTAGAAAATCTTTTGCTATTTCCAAATAGCTTTGGTTTTCTTTACAAAATTCTTTTCTATATCTAAATAATTGCAATTTTCTTAAGCAAATCTTTTGCTATTTCGTAGTAGCATTGACTTTTTTTAAAAATCTTTTGCTATTTCCAAATAATTGCAATTTTTTTAAGCAAATCTTTTGCTATTTCCAAATAGCAGTCTATTGTAGACGACATATAGCAATATACATGCAAACAAATAATAATAATACTGTTACAACAGGTAAAAAGGAAAACTAATACATTGACATAACATGAATAATAAGATGAATTGAAGGTGCAAAATATGTTGCAAGTGGGAATGAAATAAATATATATTTTTTTATAAAAATACAGCTACAGTGAGTGGCAATATAAATTCTCTGAAATTAAGGCTGTGAATTGAAGTTGTTTGAATTTAGCTTATTATTAGAATTTTGTGAATTAGGTTGTCAGAGACTTCAATCATGATTATATGTATGAGACGACAGTTCGTATTGAAGCATTAGGTATTTGCTGCATGTTTAATTAAGCCAGTATTGTATTTGTTGCTGCCAAGATCAATCTCCAAGTACAGTGTTCATAAAATCTCTATAATTTTTATATACTACAGTTTTTCAGTGATATGTATAGAAAAATGTATAGAAGTAGTTGTAGAAGTAAATTTTTTCCTTTATTGAAAGTTACTTGTGTTCCTTATGCAGGTACTGGTGTGAAAAATCTGAGTTCAATAGCTGAATAGCTGTTAATGCATTGCATCTTTACTAACTTGGTTATTATAACATTTTTTATCCTCCACTGTATTTACATGAGCATGTAAGCATCCCTTGAACACAAGTCCGCACATGCATATGAAATACATGTATGCATAAAAGTTATACATATATATATTTTCATATTGTATTCGTTTGTGTTGTATATATTTGTAGATTTATTAAAAGTGTGTATATAAAAATTCACACTCCCCTACACATTGACTTTATGCTGAAAGCATAAAATAATAAAAATAGGGAAATAAAAACACATAAATAAATTGTACAAAAATGGAATTATAGAAGAATGAACGAATGAATGAATGAAAAGAGGAAAAATCATGATTTGTATTACAAAACATTATGTCAATGCCAAACAAGGAAGTGAATTTTACTCTAGCAACACATGATGACTATGATCATAATGATGACGATACTGAGGGTAATATGACAATTCTGGTAATGTTCAACGGATAAATTCCTTAACAATAATAACACAAATATTTCCATGAATATTTTGTCACATAATTCAGTTTCACAAACTTAAGGAGAAAAAACATATGCCAATTTTCCATGCCTGATTGACGACAGGTACGCTGGAATAAACTGCCATAAAAAGACACAAATATTCTGAATACCTCTGCCGCAATTTATTTATTTGTATTTGTTTCTTTTTTTTTTTTAATATTATTGAAAAATTGTTGGCAATCAGTTGTACAGCAAATAGTTTTTGTGTATGTTTTTGTTAAAATGAACACGTGAGTTTAGAAATATAGCTGAAGTAGATTTCATTAAATATCAAGTCTTTTTCTTAGACTCAGATGTTATGGAGATAGAAATGCAAACAATACTATCGACAAAACAAGCAGTACGGTGATAGTAATCTGGTTCATAGCATTATAATATTTTTGCACATTATTTAGTCGTCTTTGTACTGAACTGAAAATTTAGTAAAATTTTCCAAAATGTATTTGGTCTGGCAGGCAATTTGTTATTTGTTATTGAAGAACTACTTTCTCTATAATATGTACAATAAATGCACAAGCTCTCACATCTCAATACATTTATTTTCACCTGACCTAGTCAATTGTAAATATGAAAGAGACATATCCATATATCAATTATACAATGTTAGAATAGGCAGTCAAAAAGTGTATAAAAGTCTCGTGCAAACACTACTGTAACGAATTGCAAAAAAGTGCGTTGTTTGTACATCAATCAATTTCTGACTTTGTTCCATGTGCAAGTTCATACAATTTCATTTGGTCATAGATTCAATTTACGTGCTCTCTTTCATTTTATCAACCCACGACTATGAGTATATTAAAGTCGAGCCTTTAATTGTTGTATATTTTCTACTATGCGTTTATCTTCCTTTTGCAGCTGCATAATACAAACTAGATTTATTGGGTGTAAAATTTGTAGTTTTTATTTTCAAACATACAGTATAGATTTATTCAAAGTATTTGTCATTATTAACTATGACATTTTTCAATCTTTCTGGCAACATATGGATTCCACCCCAGAAGAACTGCTCATCTTTTGAGACCAAGAACGAATTAAGCTAATTTGAATGTTCTGAATTGAATCGTATCCCAAAATAGCGTCCTGTCGCGACAAATAGTGAAGGACGTGGCAAGTTCTGGACTATTTTGCGTGTGAGGCAAAATTTTCCAACAACTTATTTCCAAATTGTTTTTAACAGGTCATGATGGAATATTATGTTTTTATTTCTTACCTCATATCCTGTGCGTTTTTCATCCAATGCTCCCAGAATAAACTGTATTTAGTTCAGGTCTTCTGTGCTTATCTGGCCTGATTTTAGCTGATCATAATAGATAAAACCTTTTTGGTTCTACCAAATACTGAGCATTACCTTAGTGCCATGAATATTTGGCTTTGTTGTCAATTTGGCTAGTTGTCAATTTGGGTTATCGTAATGAATCGATTTTTCATTGCAAGTAATGATTCGGTGTAAAAATGATTTCCTTTTATAGCGTATAAGCAGCATTTCGGCTTCAATAACAATTTTCCTGCTTTTCAATGAATTCTACAGCTCGCAAACGTTTTTGAATTGGTGCTTGTATTCCTTCCAATGATTTTTGTTGAGTTTGACAACAATCTTCATTGAGTAATGCCTCCAAATCTTGGTATTCAATCTTATTTGGCTGGCATTGGCAATCTTTGTCTTTCGTGTCAAAATCTCAAACCATATTTTGCACTTTGATAACAATGGAACACATTCACTATATGCTTTCCTGAGCCTTAAGCTTCAGCGGAACGTTTTTCAAATTAAAGAAGTAAAGCAAGACTTCCACCATTTGGCAAAAAATTCGACATTGTCGAAACAAACAAAACCGAACTATAATGTTCAATAACTAACTGAGAATAAATGACAGTGATATGTCAAAATGACATATAAGTTACTAAAGACAAACACCGCATTTAAAAGATAAGCCCGCATTTTTTAAGTTATATATCCATAGTTGTTGCTATTAAATGGTAAAAAAATATTGTCAGAGATCTTACAATTGTCAGTATGGGAGGAGAATTTTCTAGATAAAAGGCTGAGGAGTTTCAAAATTGCCCATAACACAAGTTTACAAATTCCTGTCAACTTTTGGATCAGAGCAGATGAGAACAAATCTTGACGTTAGTTGAGGTGCTAAATTCAAATCCGGCTTTCGTTTTTCAAAATTGGTCCTAGTTTATGAGTTCGCGCATGTTGGCAGCACTGCGCTATCATAATGACAGTCAGCTGTTGGCGTCGCTACAAACGTTATTTAATTTTTTTTTTGGCCGCCAGAAACTTTACAAAATGTTTAACCCCAATGGGTATCATTTCAAGAAGTTGTTCACAACTTTCTCGGTAACCGCAAATCTCCGGATTTCGAGCAGATAATCGACACTTTGTTGCAAAATTATTGCAAGATTGGAGCTCGAATGTCTCTCAAAATACATTTTCTGCATTCCCATCTCGAATTTTTTCCTGAAAACTTGGGTGATACAAGCGACTAGCAAGGAGAGCGACTACACCAAGATTTAGCGAAAATCGAAAAACGATACCAAGGATTTTGGGACGAGGGCATGATGAGCGAATACTGTTGGACTTTAATGCGTGAAACAGATCCCAAACAGCACAAGCGACTCAGTTCGACTGCTCTTCATTTCTAATTTAACACTTTTTAATGAATAAAATGGAGATTAATTGTCAAAAATTTTAAAAAATGTGTTTATTTGTATCTCGAAAACTAGAACCAATTTAAAAAAATGAAGTGCAGTTTCGGATTCAGAGCCCCAAGTAACCTTGGAAACAGCTTTTGGTTCCTTGGATCCAAAACCGTGTATACTTGTGTACCTAATAGTTGTAGATCATTCCATTTCCCAGTTACAGCCACTGTAAGCAGATTATGCATTTTGGTACAACGACCGTCTTTTCACAATGGGTACATTGGAGTTTTCATCTCAGCTGAATGTTAGAAAATCCCTTCGAAATATTCAAATCATCTGGGTATTTAAAAAAAACTTCTCTATATAAAATTAACTGTTTATGACTAAATGGATTTATTATTAAAAAAAAAAATATGCCATTTTCCCCACCACTACTGTAAGCACATCATATACAACAATGATGTACGTTTAAATGCTTTAGTTGGAAAATCTGCCACATATTTCAGTTATAGACACACATATGTATATTTTGTAACTGAAATTTTTCTCTTACTCTACCCTGCAACATCCTCGACTTGTTCCAGTGATAGTCTTACTTTAGTTTAGTTGTTTACAACAAATTTGTCAACATAACTGCCATGACATGTACCAAATCTTTCTATTTGTTTATGACTGTAAGTAGAAAGAAGTGTGTGTATGTGAAAGAGCGCATATAAGTATGCTTTAAATTTAGCTAGCTAGCATGATACACATACATATGTACATACATATGTTTGTATAAAAGTATTTGTATTTAGTTTCCTTGAAAATGGCTGGCATTTTTGAAATGCTTATGTGCGTTTGCAAGTAGATTTGCTTTTTCTTACCAACGTATGTACATACACATACTTTCTTTTTTGTGTGCCGTTTCTTTTACTATTATCGTTATTTAAGCGGAAACGGAAGTTGAAAATTTCACGTATATTTACATAAAAGGCAAAAGGCGAATACAAACAAAGTGTTGTTAAACACATACCTACATAATTTTGACATAATTTTGACAAGATTCTATGCTAAACACTGTGCTACAGATATACAGATATAACTGTGTTTTCGTGAATGTCTCATAAGTATACATAATGTATATGCATATAAATTCATATACATATATGTATGTACGTGAAATTTGTTACCCAACAAAAACAAGTCAGCGTTTATTAAACCATAAAATTTTTCAAAATTTATAGAATGTGTCGTTATTGACACGATTATACACAGTTTCACACGCTCACACTATGTCTCCCATAGACACACACACACACACACTCTGTTATTTACTGTTTACAGCGATTTCTATACATGTGTTTCCTCTCGTCTTCCTCGCTTACATGTTTATATTAAGGATCAACGGAAATGTTGTAAAATTTCTCAAATACCTTTTTCTATTCAATGTATGGCAGTATGTAGTTTTCAACATCATCTTTGGCAGTCTCATCACCGTTGCCGTCATAACACTTGGCACAGATTTGTTGGGTAGTTTGACGGGTTGACTGTTTGTATTTTTGAGCCTGTGCCTGGTATTTATTATGCAGGCAAATATTTTAATAACATTTTAAAATATTTATATAGAGCTAAACGACAACAACAGCAATAAATAAAAGAATAGAATAAATAACACATGTATCCACTATACTATACAGTATCAACAACACACTCCCTCCTACTCTCATGCTCATATCTGAATGGTGTTTTTGTCAGGCCTTAAAAGTGTCGTTAAATAACTGAGAGTAAATATTTTTTATCTACTGATTTATTTGGTAAATCGCTTTTATTTTGTTTTCTATCAAACAAATCTGTCAAGTAAACAAAATATTTTATTATTTTATACTTTTTAAATATTGTTTGAATTTTTTTTAAATACTTTCTATCAAAACTTTATAGTTGTTGATTAAAAAGTATTCACAACAGTTGTTCTTACAATTTTTATAGCAATCTATTGCTTTTAACTTAAAAACTTGTTTAAAACTGTAGCCGTTTTACACTTCAAATAATCTAACCCCCTGGCCCACGATGTCGAACGATAACGTTCGCTTAGATAAGACTTACGACACGAACTTGATTGTGGAATAAACAAACTTGATTGAGTAAAAAATAGATACGATAAAAAGTTTGTGTCTTAAGTCTTATCTAAGCGAACGTTATCGTTCGACATCGTGGGCCAGGGGGTTAATTGACTGAAAGAGTACCAAATTGAGGGTCTTACAGGTGTCAGGTTGCTTTGGCTTGATTTATATTAAGTTCATAGCCATCTACATAAAGCGTTGTTAACATGAAATCCGGTCACACTACAGACGCATTTTTAAAATTTCGTGCTACTTTTATTTTTTTAATCATAGCCACCGTTAACCTGTTTAAAAATTTAATCAGACGGCATATAGTTGTATAAGTAATATTGGGTGTATAACTTAAAAATGCGGGATTGATTCATAACAGTAACTTAATGTAATTTTGAAGGTTACATATCACTGTCATTTATTCCCATATAGTTATTGAACATTATAGTGTAAACAACAAAGTTGTTTTTCTTCAAATATTTTATATTTTGATTTACTTCTTTAATTTGAAAAACAAACTGCCGCTAAATCACACCGATTGCTCATTTTAGCTTGTGGTGAATGTGTTTCTTCTTTCATCTGTTTAAATCATGAGCTGTTGAAATTAGGCCGCATCATTACAGAAAACATAAACCGAATGCAATTGTTGGAAAACATGATAAATGAGAGCATCATGAGAGCCATCCAAGAAAGCGTAATATTCCATCATGACAACTCTCGGCCACATGTTGCAATACGTGTTTAAATCTCTCTAGAAAAAAGTGGTTGGGAAATTTTGTCACGCCCGCCTCCTAGTCCATACCTTGTCCCGTCCGACTACTTTTTGTTTCGATTGAAGCAGAACGCTTTCTCTGGGTTATAATTCACTTCGCCACAGTTTATCCGAAATTCGTTCTTGGCCTTAAATTATGAGCATTTGTTTATGCCCAGAATCCATATGTTGCCAGAAAAATGGCATCTTTTCCCATAACTTTTTATATCTAGCAATGAGCAATACTTTCACTAAATTTATGTATATCGTAGAAATGTTTAAAATAGAAGCTAACAATTTTTTTAAAAATTCCCCATTTTTAAACCCTTCACCTTCTTGAGAAGGGTATATATAAGTTTGTCATTCCGTTTGTAATATCCACAATATACTTTTCCTACCCTATAAAGTATATATATATATCCTTATAGATAGCAGAGTCTATTAAGCCATGTCCGTCTGTCTGTCTGTCTGGATGTTGAAATCAATTTTCTGAAGTCCCCAGATATCTTTGGGATCCAAATTTTCAATAATTCTGTCAGACATGCTTTCGAGAAGCTTGCTATTTAAAATCAACAAAATCCGTCCCTAAATAACGGCGATATGAGCAAAAATCCAAGACAAAGTCTGAAAATTTCATCAAAAAAAAACGAAGTGTATTAATATTATTAATACGAATACTTTCATCAATAGATGGCGTTGATCAAACTAAGTGTATTAATATTGTTGAGAACAAACTCATCAACATATGGCGTTGATCACAGAAAGTGTATTAATATTGTTACGAACAAATTCATCAAGAGATGTTTATCGACATAATTAAGCATCCACAACAAAAGTAAAGGGTATATATGATTCGGCATAGCCGAATATAGCACTCTTACTTGTTGAGCTATGCATCTAATAGACAACAAACAAGAAAGAAAAAAGTCTGCTAATGTCTTGAAAATTCGAAATTGCCCTGCTGATATTGTTTTCGGTAAGACCAATACGAGCCACATCAGTCCTGAGCTGCATAATATTTTTTGTAATCAAATTTGTTTTCCAATTTAAGTTTCCCCTTTTTCGGTGGTTCTAGCAACTATAAAAATTTCATAATTTTCAAATCTAATTATTATTAATTTAGATTTTTCCAAAAAAGCTCGACAATAACTTTTATTTAAAATACTTATACCCCCTGTTAGAATTAATATTTTTGTTTTATATCAAGGAGCTCACAATAATACCACAATTACACAATTTTAATCCTTTAAAACAGAACTTTTAAAGTGTGTAATTCGATTTAATATTAAAATCATACCGCACACTCCCTGCTTCAGCTCTTAAAAACACCACACTCTGTAATTACATTCCTTAGCACTTACATTTTCTTTTAAGTACAAAATATGTTACCCCCTTCAATATAAAACTCCCGCTTAATATTTTACTTTTTCATGATGGTTTGTTATTGGTTTTTATTCAAATTTTATGTTTCATTTATTTCTTAAACATCAGCAGATAAAGAAGGCAACAAAATTATTTTTCTTAATTTCCCCCGCGCTTTGCTTAATAATATTTTTTTCTGTTTGTAACTGTGTGTAGGAGAGTGGAAGTGTTATTGTATTTGTTATTGCTTATTTAATTGTTAATTCAATTGAAATCGTAATTTATAATTAGTTTTAAAATGATAATGCGTTTTAAGTACTCTTTCCCATAATAATTAGCAAGATTTTAAAATGAATATCCATTAAAATGCTTATTGTCTACTTTAAGGCTTATCACATTAAAAGCATTTATTGCATACTTTTTTTAAGAGTTGCAACAGTTTACAGTTTTTGTTTTTTTTTATATACATATTTATAAATAAGAACATTAAGGCATGTTTAAATTAAGACGATTAAGAAAATGATTTTCATAATTAAAAGCTAAAAATAAGAGAGATTTTTTGTGAAATGGTTTAGTCATCACTTTCATCACTTTTCTTTAACATCAAACCATAACATGTTCTTTGAGTACCTGAACGTACTAATTTTACAGTAGTTGAAATTCTTAAAAAAATATAAATTACGTGAGAGCAATAGAATAACAAGCACCAATTGTAAAATTGGGTGAACTCATTTGAATCAATCTTAAATATTTTCTAAAGAAAATGGCTGCTGTTAAAAATTAGCTGGCATTTGTTATCGAAAATTGCTACTATTTGCATACATATATTATATATGTATATAGCTGTTTGGAAATAGAAAATAAAAATAGCAAGAAATTTTCTAATCAAAATAGCAGCTATTAGCAAATAGCATGAAATTTTCTAAATATTTGGAAATAATAAAATATTTCCTAAATGCTATTTGAAAAAACAAAAGACTTTCTAAAGAAAATCAAAGCTATTTGGAAATAGCACAATATTTTCTAAAGAAAATCCATGCAAATCATTTTCTAAAGCAAATCAAAGCTATTTGGAAATAGCAAAAGACTTTCTAAATAAAAGCATTGCTAAAGAGCATTGATAGCTACTATTTTTAAAAGATTTTCTCAATGCTATTTTTTTTCTAGCAAAGATTTTCTAAATATTTAAAAATAGCAAAAAAATGTTTACAGAAAAATTACTGCTATTTGAAAATAACCAAACATTTCCTAAAGAATATTGCAGGTGTTTGTAAATAGCAAGAGATTTTCGAAAGAAAATTGATTTTCAACATAAAATTGATTTTCAACAGAAAATTTACTTTCTAAAGAAAATTGATTTTCTAATAAAAATTGTGTTTTTAAAGAAAATTGATTTTCTAAAGAAAATTGCACGAAATACAATTTCATGCCATTTATGAAAATGCTTTAGAAATATCAAAAACGTTTTTGAATAAAATAGAAAGTTTCTAATAAAAATATCAGCTGTTTGAAAATGAAATAAGTTTTCCAAAAAAAATGCTGATATTTAGAAATAACAATTAATATTCTAAAGACAATTGCTGCTGTTTAAAAAAGACAAACATGCTCTAAAGAAAAAAGTTGGTATTTGGAAATAACCAGTGTTACTGTGGTTCGAAATTTGCTGTAATTATCATTTTTCAATTTATTTACATGTTGCTTTCCTTTTTTCTTCAGTTTTGTTCGTATTCTTTCTGTCAAGACTTTGTCTTGAAAACATGTTTATGTTCGTCTGTTGGCTAGCAGGCACCGCAGTGGTGCAGAGGTTAGAACGCAAAGAATTCTGATGAGAGAATGTGGTGATTCTCGAAACATGTAAATTCAATCCAGGTTCAATCCCCAGCTTAGCCAAGAAAAATTATCAATAAATTTTAATAGAGATTTCATGTTGTAAAAACAATCCCTACCTTCAGTAAAAATAATAATTTAATGAAAATTAAATTTAATGAACTCGAGCCTTAATAAAGAATATATCAAACATTTAAAATTAACAGTTCGACTAAAAAATAATAATTGTACTTAAAAAATATATATATTAAGGAGTAATTTACTCTGTCCTCAATATTATAGAGATCTTAAAATCAGAAAAAAGATAATTATAATAATTTCCCACGCATCCAGCTCAACAGTAGTTACATATAGAGTAAAACTTGTGAGGAAGCCATGCCATTTTTTCTGCAAGTCTCTCTTAAACTTGCTTTCATTCTATTAAATTTTCTTTAAAAGAAATATATTAAAAAAGGTTGGTTTAATAGTATCCCTTAAGTAAGAGTTGAAAATTGAAATCATAGCTGTTGGTCTTATACATACAATTTTATTTGCTGAATGAAAACTGTTTGCAACATATGAATTCATATGAGTGGAAATGTGTTGTGTCTTTAATGTGACATTTTTCGTTTTCCATCTTCTACGAAAGTATTTTTGAATAATTTATTAGAAATTGTAGGTGAGTGGGTGTCTGTGTGTGTGTGTGTGTATGTTATTTTTATCCTTTTTTCAAAGATTAACAGTTTGCAAATGGACTTTACTTGTTACTCAATCATACGTGGATGGTGGTAAAGAAATTGAAAACAAAGAAATAAAATACACAGGTGCCTGGTGAAACATGCAGAAGAATTTTAAACCAAGAATACGAGCCACTAAACCAGTTAGTTAAGATACTTGAAACATCGATACAAGATTTAAACTAAGTGGCAATTTTCAAAACTTATGCCGTTAAACGCCAGTTTAGTGTATTAAAGATAACCTTGCTGAACTACAGATCCAACTCAGGACTCAAAGTGTATAAAAAATATTGTTTAAAAAAAATACAATATGAAAAAAGAAAATAAGAAAGGATAAAAGCAAATATACTTCATAACTTAATTTCTGGTAACACTTGTCATAAGATGCTTTTCTTGTTTGAAAAAAATAACAAAAAAAAAAAAAAAAGAATAGAAAAAAATCTAAAATGTATAAAAACATAAAATGGAGATGATGAAAAATGATATACATATGTACTATGTGCTCGAAAGACATATGTGCATATTTAACGACTTGTTTAACAACTTTAAAACTATTAAAAACATTTTCTCGCAAAACTTAATTTACTGGAGGTTATGATCGCATTAAAACATTAGCAATATAAAATAAACTTTTATGTGTTTCTGTTTTCATTTTAGGAAGACAAAATTCGTTAACAATTTTTGAAACAATAAAATAATAGCTAGAAACTTTTACATTCTATAATAGATATGCCCTACAGCTAAAGCAAAACATGTACAGAAAATGATTTTGAATGTAAAAACGGTTTTGATGGACTCTAAATTGATTTCTAAAAAAACTACTGTAGTTCAGATGAAGAAAAATTCAATAACTTTAAAGCTAAATTATACTTTAAGGGATTTTCTGCTTACTGGCACTGCTGAGCTCAACATTCCTTCCAAAAATGTTTCTTTATTGTCTCAATCGAATTGTCTCATTAGTGTTGTTAATGCTTTTGGGTTATTCCTTGCAAACTAAACATAAAATTTAATAGAACACCATTTAAACCAACACAATTTTGCATAATTGCTGCTGCAAATAAAAAAAACATTAGCAAAAACTACTCCAAAACATAGAAAGCTACAAAAAGGGTTATAAAAATTCCACAAAACTTCTAATTAAATTGAGTTACACAAAAATTCAACATCTAAAGCATTTAGGGGATAAAAATGTTAAACTTACACATGAACACAAATAATTTTGAAGTACCATTATTGGCTTCACAAACCATGTAATTCTACAGACCAAGCAAAACAGAAAAAAATGAACAAATGTGCAACACAGAAATACTCTTGTATCTAGAGATTATGTTAAGTCACTACTATTAACAACAAAACTCATCATACAGGAAGTTGCGAAACAAAAATATAAATTTGACTCATCATGGAAATATTTTTGTAGTGTTTCTCGTATAAATAAGTTCACTCCCTAAGCGTGTACAAATTTGCAAACTATAGTTTGATGACTATCGTGGTTTCTATTTTATGGCAAGCAGAGACGTAGCTTTTAGAAATTTCGTACAGGAAATATTTAGTGATTACAAATAGAAAGTATTTCCTTTAAGAAAATTAATGCTATTTGATCAAAAACTTAAGAAATAAATATTTTAAACCAACTAAATACTATTTGGAAATTGCAAGACATTTTTTAGAGAAGCTTAATGCTCCTTTTGCTATTTCGAATTAATAGGAAATTTTATAAAGAAAATTATTGGTATTTGGAAATTAATGCTATTTTGAAAGTGAAAGCAATTTTCTTAAGCAATTTTATTCTTTTTAGAAATAGCAAGAAATATTATTAAGAAAATTAATGTGGGTTGGAAATAAATTTTCTTAAAAAAATTATTGCTGTTTGGAAAGTGAAACAAATTTTCATAAGAAATTTAATGCTATTTAGAAATAGCAAGGAATATTCTTACTTAAATTAATGCTATTTGGAAAGAGCAAGAAATTATCTATAGAAAACAATGAATTTGGAAATAACAAGAAACTTTCTACTGATCTATCAAATAAATTATAAAAATAATAACTTTGTTGCACAAAATGTTTAATCTCCTCCATACGTCCCTGCCTTCAAAACTTCTTTGGCTGCTGTTTAATATCCCTTTTTTAAGGAAAATCCTGAATAAAATGAAAAGAAAGAATTAAACTGAATGAATGTGCAACATGGCGTATAAGTTATTTTTCAGCATCATTGCTTCAATGAATGAATACACTGAATGCGTAAGAGTGAGTGTCTGTAGTAAATCTCGCATACGAGTACATGAATGTATGAGAGTGTGAGTAAATTTAAACATGAATATATTTGTGCATATGTTGATGTGTGTTTGTGCTAGTGTATGTGTATATAATTGCAAAAAAACAAATAATAATAATCTACAAGAAGTTCATATAAAAATTCTAGCATCATGTTTGTCTAGAAGGGGAGTTTGTATATTTTTATTTCATACATTCATTTGCAATCATGTAAATTTTTTAGACTCTTCGTGGCTACGATATGGCTGAGAGAATCTGTTTCAGTGTTTGTTTATGTAAATGTATATATGAAGGTTTGTGGTTGGGCGTTTTGTGTGTTATTGTGTTGTATGCAGCAACAATAAACATGTTTCAAAACATGTCAAATCAACGTTGATCCATTAATCATTTTCTACATGTTTAGGGTATTTGATTTCATTATATCTCAAATGATATAAAACACACACAGCTACATACACACATAAGTATACATTTTCATGATATTTAAAAACAGTATCTGTGTTTTCCTATTCATCCTGTTATTCTCTCCTATAAAGGATTTGTTTTATTATGTATCTTATTGCATTTATACTGTACAACATAATAGTGAGGAGGATATATTGGATTTGTGCTGATGTTTGTAATGCCCCAAAATATTAGTCTAACACCCACTGTTCGCTGGGATGTTTTAAATTTATTTTAATAAATAAAAAAGACCAAACGACCTTTAATTTTAAGTAATGTAGTTTTATTTTCAACGATATAAATGACAATGTTTTAATAATTCCCTACAAGAAACAATTGGACCACTAAACAATACAAATTGCATTATAAAAAAAAGGACAGTTAGTTTATGCTCATTGGAAATGAGTATAAAGAACTTAAACAAAAACATTACTAAATATATATATGTACATATTTGTTGTATTATAATTCAATATAATAAACATTACGCACATTTATACATACATACATACAATGCAAGAGACAAAATAACTACAGTGGAATAGGGAATGAGACAATTACAAAAAAACGGTAAACAAATATAGTGATGGTACAGTGAACCAGTGATGATAAGGTGATCTGATCCGACATTCTCCCCCCGTTGAAAGGACCAGCTTTCAAAAGTCCTCTGAGGAAGGAACAGGAGCCACCTTATGTATCGGCCTTTTATAGGTGCCAGTTTTGGATTTCAGCTCAACTACACGAACTTTTCCGTCGGAATCTGCTATTACTTGAGTCACTCGTGCAAGGAGCCATTGTTGTGGCGGAGTATTGTCTTCATGGATGATGACTAGTTGACCAACCTCGATGTTTTTCTGCGGCTTGAACCATTTTGATCGTTGTTGAAGTGATAACAGGTAATCACGGGACCACAGCTGCCAGAATTGTTGTTTTAAGAATGAAATTTGTTGCCATCTAGTCAAAACATGTAACTTTTTGCAATCAAAGGTTTCATCAGGAATGGCAATTAACGAGGAACCAATAAGTAAATGACCAGGCGTAAGGGCTTCGCCATCATTTGGATCATTTGACATTGGAGCAATTGGACGCGAATTTAAAATAGCTTCTATTTCGACAATAAGCGTTTGAAGTTCCTCATAAGTTAGACGTGCTTGGGCCACATTTTTTACTAGAATCGTTTTTGCTGATTTTACTGCCGCCTCCCATAAGCCACCAAAATGAGGTGCACGAGGCGGAATAAAACAAAATTCAAATCCATTTTGAGCGGAATACGTCTTGATTTTACCAGTAACTTCATCGGAGAACAACCTTTCTTTAACTTCTTTCAGCTTGTTGTGAGCCCCAGTAAAATTTGTTGCATTATCGCAGAAAATGCGTCGTGGAATGCCACGTCTGCCGACGAACCTCTTTAGGCAAAGCAGAAAATTATTCGTAGAGAGATCGGAAACGAGCTCTAAGTGTGTTGCCTTTGAACTAAAACACACAAATACTGCAATATAAGTTTTGTAGGGTACTTTTCCACGAATACGATATGATGTTAGAAAAGGACCACAAAAATCGACGCCAGTAACGAGAAACGGCCGTTGCGCTCTTAAGCGATCAACTGGCAAATTGCCCATAATTTGTCCCATCAGCTTAGGCTTGTAGTGGAAACAATGTACGCATTTTTGGACAACTTTACGAACTACCTCTCTAGCGTTAACTATCCATAGCTTTTGACGAAGAATGCCAAGCAATACCTTTGGACCAGCATGCAAATGAATACGATGCAAATGCTCAGTGTACAATTTAACAAATCGACTATCCTTTGGCATCAAAGCTGGAAATCGAGCGTCATACGGAATAGGTGCATTTGATAGTCGCCCACCAACTCGAATCAACTTTGTGCCTTTTTGATCCAATTTTATTTCTTGAATAAATGGAGCCAATTTTTGTAGCGATGGCGACACCATTTTGTTGTTGCTTAGCGCCTCGATTTCTGCTGCAAAAGTGCTACTTTGTACATGAGCGATAATTTTCCAAAAGGTAGTTTCCAACTCTTGAGCCTGGAGATGAATGATGTCGCTGGGCTTCTGAGGAGGATTTACTGGGGATCCGTTAAATATACGAAAAATATAAGTAAGAATTCTAATAATTGGGTAATATGAAGAATGCTCATCGACAATTTGATCAATTATGGATCTCGGCGAGTCCTTTATAGTACATGTAAACACAGTCGCTTTTCTTCGTTCTAAAATTTCGGTTGTATTATCTTCTTTACTTTGTGGCCATTGTGAAACGTCATCCAGTAAAAATTTAGGACCGTTGAACCAAATCGTTTCTGGCAATTCAGCTGCGCTACAACCACGGGATACGATATCTGCAGGATTACCTTTTGAGTGAACATGTCGCCATTGAATGCCTCTTGTCTCTTCTTGAAGTTCTGAAACACGGTTTCCCACAAAACAATTAAGTGTTGAAGAGTGCAATCTAAGCCATTGCAAAACGATTTTAGAATCTGTCCAAAAGAAAACAGATGAAACATATTTAGAAATTTTTGATTTAATTTTAGACCACGTTTTACTGAGCAACACCGCAGCGCACAATTCGAGCCGAGGTAACGATTGAGCCTTTATTGGAGCTACTTTCGATTTGGCAATGAGCAAAGTCGTTTTATAAGAGCCATTTTCTAAAATTCGATAGTAAACGCAGCAACCAAACGCTCGTTGCGACGCATCTGCAAAGCCATGTATTTCGCCAAGTGTGCTTGTCGAGGTTAAAACATATCGAGGCACTTTAATATGGTGGATGTTCGACAAATCCTCTTTGATTTGGAACCAAAGTTTCAACAGGTTTGAATTGAGGGGATCATCCCAACCGATATTTTGCACCCATATTTCTTGGAGCAGAATTTTACAACGAATCACAATTGGACTCAAAAGGCCAAGCAAATCAAAAATCTTTGCTACAATCGACAATATTGAACGTTTAGTGGGATTACTTACATCGGGCAAATCAAACCGAAACAAAAATGTATCCTGTCTAGGATTCCAGGACATACCAAGTGTTTTAGTGACATCGTCTTCACCATTCTTTATTGCGACTTCTTCATCTGGATTTAAAATGACATCTGGACAATTGCTGTTCCATTTGGCCAGCTGAAGACCATGATTTTCTAAAATTTTTACAATTTCAGTTTTCTTTGAAAGTAACAAGTCGATATCATCAGCGCCAGTGAGGACATCATCCACGTATAAATCCTCACGTAGAACTTGTGAGCCAATTGGATATGACAAAACGTTTTTGTCAGCGATATAGAACAAACTTCGAATTGCTAAGAAAGGAGCTGCTGAAAGCCCATATGTAACGGTGTTTAATTGAAACACGCTTAGTTTGTCTTCTTTATTAGCTCTCCATAGAACCAATTGGAATTTACGATCGCGTTCATCGACTAAAAACTGGCGGTACATTTTAGATATGTCTGCTGTGAGAGCAAATCTATTCAAACGAAACGAAAATAAAGTTGTAATCAAGTCTTGTTGTATAGTAGGGCCAACCATTAGTATTTCATTCAAGGAATGATTCGTCGAAGTACGAGCCGACGCATCGAAAACCACACGAAGTTTTGTTGTTGAGCTTTGAGGCTTCAGAACACAGTGGTGCGGTATAATGTAGTATGGGTGCGCTATAGGCCGATTGTAGGGTGACATATGACCAAGATCCATATACTCATCCATAAAGTCGACATACATAGACTTTAGACTAAGGTCACGTTCAAGTCTACGTTCAAGTGACAAAAATCTTCTACGAGAAATTTCAAAAGACTCACCCAAACAATCAGGATTCAGCTTAAAAGGCAATCTGACACAAATACGACCTTCATCTGTAGTACTAACATTTTCAACAAAATGGTTTTCGCAAGTTTGCTCTTCTTCAGTAAAAGTTTTGGAACCACTGACATATTCTTCGACTTCCCAAAACTTTCTTAAAGTGTTGTCTAAGGCTTCTGTTGAAGATTCAATTGCTAAGTTGCAGGTAAGAGCCGGCGACGTTGATTCAGCGTTGAATTTACCACCAACAATCCAGCCAAACACAGTATTGACAAGACAAGGTAGGCCATTTCCCAAGGAAATGCGTCCATCGAGCAACAAATTGAAAAATACCTCGGTACTAATGAGCAAATCAATTCTTTGAGGCTTGTAGAACAACGGGTCAGCTAATTGTATAGTTTCAGGAATACTCCAATCAGATGTTTCGATGTACTCGCCAGGCTGCTGGGCGGCAATCGATTTTGTGACTGAAAACGTTGAGGACCACTGGAATGACGTCACTCGAGATTTTATTGTAGCTGACACGGCAAATTTTATTTTTGTTCGAACTTCACCTATTCCAGAAACGTCTTGGCAATTAGGTCGAAATTGTAGCTTTAGTCGCTTTGCAACTTCTTCTGTAATAAAATTAATTTCAGAACAAGAATCAAGTAATACTCTTACCGGATGAAAGGAACCACAACTATCTTTGATCAGCACCACAGCAGTAGGAATAATAGCCCTTTTAAACGAACGAGCCACTAACGAAACAGGATTTGCTGAACTAGTTGAGGGCCCTTGATTAGGCCTAGCATTTGATGTAGATGGTCCTGGTTGATTAGGAACCTCAAAAATGTGTAAAATGGTATGATGAGCTGACTGGCAAACTCGGCAACGAGACTTGGAAAGACATTTTGAGACAAAATGACCCTTTCGTAGACAGTTAATGCATTGACCATTGCTTTTTACATGATGATAACGATCTGCAACTAAAAGCGCCAAAAATGAAGTACACGTAGCAATATAGTGGTCAGTGCTGTTGCAATAAGTGCAGGTTGCATTTGCTTTTGAATTTACAAACGTGTTTGCTGATCGGTTGATTGTCGATTTTGGCTTTGTACCACTTGATTTGTTTGCTGGCTCACTTTTCTTACCATGGCTTTCTAAAAATTGACAACGATGGCTCAATATGCTGTAGCAATTGTCCCAAGAGGGCAACGATTTGAAGTCTTGTTTTTCATCATAATTTTCTCTGGATCCTTCATCCAATTTTGAAAGTACAATATGGATAATAATTGCGTTCATGACATCTTTCTCAGAGCCAAGTGACAAAAGCGAACCACGAATTGCAGAAACGGTATCGATGATATTACGCAACGAGACACAATCACTTTTAGACATTTGAGAAACATTAAAAAGAGCAGTAATGTGTTCTAAAAAGATAAGTACCTTATTATCGTATCGTTCCTGAAGACGCTCTAGGGCCTTGGTATAATTTTCCTCCGTTACTTGAAAAGGTTCCACAACTGCTAGCGCTGGACCAGAGAGGCAATTCAACAAATAAGTGAATTTATCCACTGACGTAATCGACAAATTATCATGGACCATGTTGTTAAACGTAGTAATAAACCGTTTATAATCAGCATATTTTCCATCGAATCGAGGCAACTTTAAAGATGGCAACCGACCTTGACTAGAGCCACCAGTAACCGAAGTGTTCAAAAAACTTTGATTCAGTGCAGATGAGGACCGACTTTTATTAATAAGTGATAGCACCTTCGCCTTAGCTGTTATAAAAATTTCCTCTATAGCACCTCTGCCAGAATCGTTTGAATTGTATTTTTCAATTTGTGTTTGAATACTACAAATTTGCTTAAAGTATGACTCTAAAATTTCCAAACGACATTGCAAAATTGTTGAATCAACTTTATCGCCATCTTTTTCTGTCTTCGCTTGTAGGCTAGACATGTTTCGTTTCATTGTGGTCCTCTGTTGTTTTAATGACGCCATGTCAGCGGCGCCAATTTCAGAAACATCATCATTATTGTTCGCCATTTTTCTTTTCAAAAACTAAAATTTTTTAAAACCAAAAATTTATGGGACCACTTGATATGAAACACTTGTATATATGTAAATGCAAAGAGCCAACTTTTATATACACTGAGCACACTGTATTTTTATGATTTTCAAAGAAATGTAGTTGCAAAAAAATAAAAAACCAAAATGTATTTTCAGCACGGTTGCAAAATGATTAAGTTTGGTTTGTATTTTTAATGCACTTATGAACCACAAAAATATTATTTTTCAGCTAAATTATTTCTATGATGAACCACGAACAAATGTTGTAAATGTGGAATCAAATTTCCAAAAATTTAATTTTATTCCTAAAAATTCACGGCAGTGGTTAATGTCGGCCTTAAGAATTCCAAAAATGATGTTTTGTGCAGGAACTGTAGTAGCAGGGGTTATGTTGTGTTGAAAAACGATGAAACTCTGCAGCAGCACAAATTCAACAAACTATATTTTTTATTTTGTAGTGGCTCTACGGGCCATAAATTCTTAAAAAACCGATTTAAATTATTTAATTAATTTAATTTGCAATAACGCACAGGCCGTCCTGTCACGGTCGCCAAAATGTTCGCTGGGATGTTTTAAATTTATTTTAATAAATAAAAAAGACCAAACGACCTTTAATTTTAAGTAATGTAGTTTTATTTTCAACGATATAAATGACAATGTTTTAATAATTCCCTACAAGAAACAATTGGACCACTAAACAATACAAATTGCATTATAAAAAAAAGGACAGTTAGTTTATGCTCATTGGAAATGAGTATAAAGAACTTAAACAAAAACATTACTAAATATATATATGTACATATTTGTTGTATTATAATTCAATATAATAAACATTACGCACATTTATACATACATACATACAATGCAAGAGACAAAATAACTACAGTGGAATAGGGAATGAGACAATTACAAAAAAACGGTAAACAAATATAGTGATGGTACAGTGAACCAGTGATGATAAGGTGATCTGATCCGACACCCACCTTAAATTATACCAATCGACTGAGAATCATTTTTGGAGTCGATTGAACGATGTCTGTTTTTCTGTCCGTCTGTTTGCCTGACTGGCTCTGCATGTAAACCTTGTGCGTAGAGTACAGATCACAATATAAGGCCCACTTCCGATAATCACTTTAAAAAGAATAATTCTTTTAAAAAAATGTAGGAAACCAAATAATATTCAACACAAATGTGTGTTATATATACACAAATCATACGGCCCAATGACAAACAGTTCATAATAAGTCATAGCTACTATATAAGACCCACTTTCGTAATTCACTTTAACCTCAATAAATCTCTTAAAAATGTTGATATCCAAATAAAATTCAACTTCAAATAAGTTACAGATATACAAAAATCATGACACCTAACACTGTTTTTGCACATTCAAGTATGTATACTGGATGTAGCGTATTATATGGCCGGGTTTGTTTTTATTTTACAATTTAATTTTTACCGTTTATTTGTTTTTCATTGGGAAGTTTTTTCTAATTCTTTTGCGTTTTGTTTTTGGGAAATTTTAAAATATACTTTAAAGCTGTTTAAAGTTGAGGTAATATAATTAGTAGTATTTTGTTGAACTGTTAATAATTCAATTTTGATATTTTCTATTAGTTAGGCTTAAGTTCATTGAATTTAATTTTCATTAAATTATTTTTACTGAAGAAGGAATTGTTTAACAACTTGAAAAATTTTTATTTTTGATAATTTTTGACTAGGATTCGAACCTGGGTTGTTGGTTGAATTTACATATGTTTCGAGAAACACCACTTTCTCTCATCAGAATTCTTTACGTTCTGACCCCTGCACCACTACGGTGCCTGCTAGTCAACAGACAACATCAATCCTTTAACCAGTGACTGGTGGTTCGAAGTTTTCTGTAATTATCATTTTTTTATTAATTTCTATTTAAGTTGTTGTGTTGAGGTAATATATTAAACTAATGGATTGTTTATCATGAATTTTTGAGCATTTCCTTAAAAAAAACTGTATTTATTTTGTGTGTCTTTTCTAAACTAATGAGCTTCAAAATGATAAAGTATTTAAGTAATTAGTTTTTACATTGAGTACAAAATATTTTGTCTTGATCGACTACTTTCATATTATTTTAATTATTTATACATACATACATACATACATACATACAACATGTAATTTGCCACTTGTAATACACAGTTGCATATCAGTAACCCCTTTTGTTGATTGTATTTATATTATACAATTTCTTTTTTTGATTATTTTCACTATAAACACGTCACGTTACTTTAAGGTTTTATTTCTAAAATTTCATTTACCTTCAGTGATTTTTAATGTAAATTACACGTGTGACTGCATTAATTTTGAAGGTGTGATTCTTTAATATGTGAGCATTTGTTGAGAAATTCATTTATATGCATTTATATTGTTCAAAGAATTAATTTGTTAAATAAAATGGAGAAAAAAAAAATCAAATTTTGTGTAAAAAATCCAAGATTTTGCAATAAATTGACAAGGGGCATAAAAATATAAATCTATACGTCATCTTAACAAAAAAAAAAAAAATGAAGATTAGAAAATGTCTTTCTATAGAAAAATGTATGTAATAAATTTTTTATAGAAAATAGCAGCTATTTGGAAATAAAAAGATATTTTCTATAAAAAATAGCAGCTATTTGGAAATAGCAAGATATTTTCTATAAAAAGTAGCAGCTACTTGGGAATAGAAAGACTTTTTTTTTTATAGAAAACACAAGTAATTTGGTAATAGCAAGAAATATCTATAAAAAATAGCAGCTATTTAGAAATAGCAAGTTATTTTCTATAAAAGGTAGCAGCTACTTGGGAATAGCAAGAAAGTTTTTATAGAAAATACAAGTAATTTGGTAATAGCAAGAAATATCTATAACAAATAGCAGCTATTTGAAAATAGAAAGATATTTTCTATAAAAAGTAGCAGCTACTTGGGAATAGCAAGACTTTTTTTTTATAGAAAATACAAGTAATTTGGTAATAGCAAGAAATATCTATAAAAAATAGCAGCTATTTAGAAATAGCAAGATATTTTCTATAAAAAGCAGCAGCTACTTGGGAATAGCAAGAACTTTTTTGTAGAAAATAGCAACTATTATGTGATAGCAAGAAATATTCTATAGAAAATTGCAGCCTTTTTGGAATAGCAAAACATTTTCTGTAGAAAATAGAAAAAAATGCAGCTTTATGGAAGTAGCAAAAAACTTTATAAAGAAAATTTCTGTATAATTATCTTAAAGAATTTAATAAAGAAATGATGCCAGCAAAGAACAATAAGCCAATTAGTAATACTTTTAGTTGGGGTTCTTATTTGTATATTTATAAACAATTAACTAAATAAACATTTGGTTTATTTATATCTTTCTTTCTTGAAAGCAAGCCTCGGAGCTACGCACTGTTCTAACATTTTGGTACAAAAAAAAAAAATGAAAAAAATGAAAACTTTCTTACCACCAACGCAAAAAGCCCCAAAACGCTTAATAACACTACGAACAATTTACTCCATAACCAGGCTCTTGAAACTTAATATCATATTTAACCACACAATACAATTTATTTGTCCATAAAGAAACAAAATCTTTATTCTTTCTAACTAAATAAAGTTTGAAAATGCAAACAAATAATCAACTTTATACCAGGCAAAAGTTTTATAAGTGAGTTGTGTTTTTAGTTTGAATTTGTTCAAAAAAGCTTAAATATGCATGTGTATAAATTACAGGTAATCTAGATTAAATTTCATTTGTAAATTGAGCAGAAATCCAAAAATTACTTGCAAAAAGTAAACTAACAAGTTTGAGCAGTTAAATTGTAGTTAGTGCTAGAGGGTTGTTATAACATTCAGCATTATTTAAGAAAGCGAGCAATAGGTTTTGGAGATATTTAAGAAATCTTAACAAAGGTTTCCAAAAATATTGTAACTAAGGATTCATATAAACACATTTAAAATTATTATCGTCCCAGAATAATTGGAATTGTTTAGAAAAATTCTTATAATTCTTACAATTTTAAATCCCAAAATCGGGTTAAAGATAGATTAGGAATAAACCTACAGTAAATGCATAGACATTATTTTCAGTCATTTAGAAAACGTTGCTACCCTCGTACTTGGTCAATAAAGTTTGTGTGTGTGGAAAAGATCTAAGTAATTGAATTAAGTCGGGTAATTTATTTAAGAGAATGAAAGTAAATGTTATTCTTTGTATTAAATTTGTTAACTTTCTTCTGTATCACTTTTTATTTAGAATAATTTATTGATGGCAACAAAATACAAAAAGGTATTTTTTTTAGCTTAATGAAATATTGCAAACAACATGATATGTCTCATGACCATAATCAATGTCATGTCAATTAAATGTCAGCAATATACCCCTACTCAGTCATCCCTAAACAGCAGAGTTTACTGAAAAATTAAATATTTAACAAAAGCTTAAGCCTAAGTAAATCTTCTTAAAATCTTTTTTCTACAACTCGTTTTTTGTTGTTGTTTGTCTATTACATTCAGAAATGTATTTTTTGTCTCTTTTACTTAAGTTTATATACGAGTATGTACATATGTATGTAAAGTACTAGAGTAAGTGGGTCTGAATAGGAAAATAACCATTAATCAATCAATTTGTCAAAGATATCCAGCTTTTAACCACAATTAAAGGTATGGAAATACATACAAAAGAAACTTTTATTTCTTCTTAATTTTCTTGGGTTCTTTGACAGTATTAAAAAACATGTTTAAGCATGACATGCAAGGATTTTGAATGAAACATGTTTGTGTTTAGGTTGAGTAGACAAAGAGAAGACTGGTTTTATGTTATGGAAATTTATATTTAATAGATTTTATGTGACATTTTCTCAATTCAGTAATTTCCAAAGGTGTCAATATATACAGTAGCTCACAGCTTATTTTATGCAGTGTTCTCCATAAAAAGAAAACTAACAGGAAATTAAAAAAAAAGTAAATAAATGTTATAGTCTAACAAACAAAAATAATTTATTACAAAAATGTACGTTTTAATTTCGTGTCACAGCTTATTTTATGCAGGTACGTATGGTTTTCGAAAACCTTAATTTAAAACTGGCAATTATACGATCTAATAGTAGCTGTGGTAGCTTTTATGATCTACTACAGATTTAAGACGATTTGGCATAGATACACCCAGTTTTTGAGTAATACCCGGCGGCCACTCCTTCAGTAGCGCTTTTTATACCCTTCACCATCGTGAGAAGGGTATATATAAGTTTGTCATTCCGTGTGAAATTTCCACAATATAATTTTCCGACCCTATAAAGTATATATATTCTGGATCCTTATAGATAGCGAAGTCGATTAAGCCATGTCCGTCTGTCTGTCTGTCTGTCTGTCTGTCTGTCTGTCTGTCTGTCTGTCTGGATGTTGAAATCAGTTTTTTGAAGTCCCAAGATATGTTCGGGATCCAAACCTTCAATAATTCTGTCAGAAGTGCTTTCGAGAAGTTTGCTATTTAAAATCAGCAAAATCGTTTTAGGTCAACTAGAGTTATGAACCAATATTTGAGACCACCTCTATAAAGATTTGATATTTTTCGTCCATTTTATTGCAATATTTTAAAATATATTGCAGATAATACCATGAAATTTTGTATACGTTGTTTGTACTATAAAAGAGGAAAATAGTAAGAATCGGTCCATGATTTCTCATAGCCCCCATACAAATATATATATTCCCGAAATATGGCTTAATGATAAATAAATGCCTATAAAATTGGAATATCAAGACAAAATTCAGCAAAAATAAGTTTTATACAAAAAGAAATCACAAACCGAAATTTTTTTTAATTCGGTCCATATTTGACCATAGACCCCATATAAAGTCCACTTACAAAATTCACTTAAATACATATAAAACAGATATAAATAATGTTAAACGGCTAAAATTTGACATAAACACTCTTTATAGGCAAATAAATTATTGTACCAAATTTTATGGTGGTCGGCCCAGAAATGGTCATAGCCCCCATACAAAAATCTTCCCGAAATATTGCTCAATTATACATAAATGCCTATAAAATTGGAATATCAAGACAAAATTCAGCAAAACTAAGTTCTGTGCAAAAAGAAATCGCAAAACGAAATTTTTTTTAGTTCGGTCCATATTTGACCATAGACCCCATATAAAGTCCACTTACAAAATTCACTTAAATACATATAAAACAGATATAAATAATGTTAAACGGCTAAAATTTGCCATAAATACTCTTTATAGGCAAATAAATTGTTGTACTAAATTTTATGGTGGTCGGCCCACAACTGGTCATAGCTCCCATACAAGGACCACATCTGAAAAAGACATTTTTCCCTATATATATTGTATACATATCGTTACCGACTCAAAACTTTGTACAGATCATGTACATATATACAAAAATCATTCCACAAAATTTTGTGAATTTCGGTCTATTTTTAACCGTATGCCCCATATAAAGCCCTCTTCCGAAAATCACTTTAATACTCATAAATCGCTTATAAATAAGGGTACCAATCCAAAATTTTACACGGATCATTTACATACATGCCTAAATCAAACTGCTGGATTTTGAGAATATCGGTACATATTTGACTATATCCCCCACATAAGACCCACTACCGAAATCCACGTTAATACTAATATATATCTTAAATATACCGTTATTATGATGAAATTCGACGTGAAATATCCTCATATGCATGAAAATAACTGTTCCAAAATATAAGAAGATCGGCCCATAATTTGTCATACTTGCCATATAGAACCATTTCCAAAAAACAAATAAATTCGGGTCAAAAAATATTCTTTTCGGATTTAACCCATATTCGGTCCACATTTTATAATCATGATATATATCGTTGGAAAGGTATTTTTAATACCTTTTATTTAATGTATTACAAATTATCAGGCACCCAGTAGTTCCCGAGATATAGGCCTATATATTTTCAACTTTAAGGGCCCGCCCCCTCGAAAATAGGCGTGACCGCCAACAAATTTTTTTTGCTGGTATCTCCTCTAAAAGCCCTATTTGATTTTGTTTTTTAAGCAAAATCACTAAAACCGAATTGTACCCCTTTTTATACCCTTCACCATCGTGAGAAGGGTATATATAAGTTTGTCATTCCGTGTGAAATTTCCACAATATAATTTTCCGACCCTATAAAGTATATATATTCTGGATCCTTATAGATAGCGAAGTCGATTAAGCCATGTCCGTCTGTCTGTCTGTCTGTCTGTCTGTCTGTCTGTCTGGATGTTGAAATCAGTTTTTTGAAGTCCCAAGATATGTTCGGGATCCAAACCTTCAATAATTCTGTCAGAAGTGCTTTCGAGAAGTTTGCTATTTAAAATCCGCAAAATCGGTTTAGGTCAACCAGAGTTATGAACCAATATTTGAGACCACCTCTATAAAAATTTGATATTTTTCGTCCATTTTATTGCAATATTTTGAAATATATTGCAGATAATACCATGAAGTTTTGTATACGTTGTTTGTACTATAAAAGAAGAAAGTGTGCGGAAAATAGTAAGAATCGGTCCATGATTTCTCATAGCCCCCATACAAATATATATATTCCCGAAATATGGCTTAATGATAAATAAATGCCTATAAAATTGGAATATCAAGACAAAATTCAGCAAAAATAAGTTTTATACAAAAAGAAATCACAAACCGAAATTTTTTTTAATTCGGTCCATATTTGACCATAGACCCCATATAAAGTCCACTTACAAAATTCACTTAAATACATATAAAACAGATATAAATAATGTTAAACGGCTAAAATTTGACATAAACACTCTTTATAGGCAAATAAATTATTGTACCAAATTTTATGGTGGTCGGCCCAGAAATGGTCATAGCCCCCATACAAAAATCTTCCCGAAATATTGCTCAATTATACATAAATGCCTATAAAATTGCAATATCAAGACAAAATTCAGCAAAACTAAGTTCTGTGCAAAAAGAAATCGCAAAACGAAATTTTTTTTAGTTCGGTCCATATTTGACCATAGACCCCATATAAAGTCCACTTACAAAATTCACTTAAATACATATAAAACAGATATAAATAATGTTAAACGGCTAAAATTTGCCATAAATACTCTTTATAGGCAAATAAATTGTTGTACTAAATTTTATGGTGGTCGGCCCACAACTGGTCATAGCTCCCATACAAGGACCACATCTGAAAAAGACATTTTTCCCTATATATATTGTATACATATCGTTACCGACTCAAAACTTTGTACAGATCATGTACATATATACAAAAATCATTCCACAAAATTTTGTGAATTTCGGTCTATTTTTAACCGTATGCCCCATATAAAGCCCTCTTCCGAAAATCACTTTAATACTCATAAATCGCTTATAAATAAGGGTACCAATCCAAAATTTTACACGGATCATTTACATACATGCCTAAATCAAACTGCTGGATTTTGAGAATATCGGTACATATTTGACTATATCCCCCACATAAGACCCACTACCGAAATCCACGTTAATACTAATATATATCTTAAATATACCGTTATTATGATGAAATTCGACGTGAAATATCCTCATATGCATGAAAATAACTGTTCCAAAATATAAGAAGATCGGCCCATAATTTGTCATACTTGCCATATAGAACCATTTCCAAAAAACAAATAAATTCGGGTCAAAAAATATTCTTTTCGGATTTAACCCATATTCGGTCCACATTTTATAATCATGATATATATCGTTGGAAAGGTATTTTTAATACCTTTTATTTAATGTATTACAAATTATCAGGCACCCAGTAGTTCCCGAGATATAGGCCTATATATTTTCAACTTTAAGGGCCCGCCCCCTCGAAAATAGGCGTGACCGCCAACAAATTTTTTTTGCTGGTATCTCCTCTAAAAGCCCTATTTGATTTTGTTTTTTTTTTTTTTTTTAAGCAAAATCACTAAAACCGAATTGTACCCCTTTTTATACCCTTCACCATCGTGAGAAGGGTATATATAAGTTTGTCATTCCGTGTGAAATTTCCACAATATAATTTTCCGACCCTATAAAGTATATATATTCTGGATCCTTATAGATAGCGAAGTCGATTAAGCCATGTCCGTCTGTCTGTCTGTCTGTCTGTCTGTCTGTCTGGATGTTGAAATCAGTTTTTTGAAGTCCCAAGATATGTTCGGGATCCAAACCTTCAATAATTCTGTCAGAAGTGCTTTCGAGAAGTTTGCTATTTAAAATCCGCAAAATCGGTTTAGGTCAACCAGAGTTATGAACCAATATTTGAGACCACCTCTATAAAAATTTGATATTTTTCGTCCATTTTATTGCAATATTTTGAAATATATTGCAGATAATACCATGAAGTTTTGTATACGTTGTTTGTACTATAAAAGAAGAAAGTGTGCGGAAAATAGTAAGAATCGGTCCATGATTTCTCATAGCCCCCATACAAATATATATATTCCCGAAATATGGCTTAATGATAAATAAATGCCTATAAAATTGGAATATCAAGACAAAATTCAGCAAAAATAAGTTTTATACAAAAAGAAATCACAAACCGAAATTTTTTTTAATTCGGTCCATATTTGACCATAGACCCCATATAAAGTCCACTTACAAAATTCACTTAAATACATATAAAACAGATATAAATAATGTTAAACGGCTAAAATTTGACATAAACACTCTTTATAGGCAAATAAATTATTGTACCAAATTTTATGGTGGTCGGCCCAGAAATGGTCATAGCCCCCATACAAAAATCTTCCCGAAATATTGCTCAATTATACATAAATGCCTATAAAATTGGAATATCAAGACAAAATTCAGCAAAACTAAGTTCTGTGCAAAAAGAAATCGCAAAACGAAATTTTTTTTAGTTCGGTCCATATTTGACCATAGACCCCATATAAAGTCCACTTACAAAATTCACTTAAATACATATAAAACAGATATAAATAATGTTAAACGGCTAAAATTTGCCATAAATACTCTTTATAGGCAAATAAATTGTTGTACTAAATTTTATGGTGGTCGGCCCACAACTGGTCATAGCTCCCATACAAGGACCACATCTGAAAAAGACATTTTTCCCTATATATATTGTATACATATCGTTAACGACTCAAAACTTTGTACAGATCATGTACATATATACAAAAATCATTCCACAAAATTTTGTGAATTTCGGTCTATTTTTAACCGTATGCCCCATATAAAGCCCTCTTCCGAAAATCACTTTAATACTCATAAATCGCTTATAAATAAGGGTACCAATCCAAAATTTTACACGGATCATTTACATACATGCCTAAATCAAACTGCTGGATTTTGAGATTATCGGTACATATTTGACTATATCCCCCACATAAGACCCACTACCGAAATCCACGTTAATACTAATATATATCTTAAATATACCGTTATTATGATGAAATTCGACGTGAAATATCCTCATATGCATGAAAATAACTGTTCCAAAATATAAGAAGATCGGCCCATAATTTGTCATACCTGCCATATAGAACCATTTCCAAAAAACAAATAAATTCGGGTCAAAAAATATTCTTTTCGGATTTAACCCATATTCGGTCCACATTTTATAATCATGATATATATCGTTGGAAAGGTATTTTTAATACCTTTTATTTAATGTATTACAAATTATCAGACACCCAGTAGTTCCCGAGATATAGGCCTATATATTTTCAACTTTAAGGGCCCGCCCCCTCGAAAATAGGCGTGACCGCCAACAAATTTTTTTTTGCTGGTATCTCCTCTAAAAGCCCTATTTGATTTTGTTTTTTTTTTTTTTTTTTAAGCAAAATCACTAAAACCGAATTGTACCCCTTTTTTATACTCTGTTTGTTAAATTACACTGATGATTATTATGAACATCAGACTCTGTAAATAATGGTAAGAATTGGTAATTAAATCAATTAAAATGGTAAAAATTAGACAAAATTTCAAAATATTTAACATAAATTATGTTGGTCGTAAAATTGTCTTTCAAACAATATATCAAATACTAATAAAATTTGCACTAAGACTGACTAGATAACACAGAATTAGGATATTCTAGTCTAGTGTAGTTTCTGTATTTCTTATTACGCTTAGGTGAAGGGTATTTAAGATTCGGCAAAGCCGAATATAGCACTCTTACTTGTTTTAAATCGTTTTTATTAGAAATTTTGTGTTTCCACGTTTGCACAATACCCGATTTGGATTGTTATCGGATCTTAGACTCATATTATCTGCGCTTTCCAACAAGTTGTGCTTTAGAAAATTCTGAAGATACTTAAACTTGTGAATGATTGTTTAAACAAGTGTTAAATTCCTAGTACCAGCAGCTGATATGACACTGCCACCACCTAGTTTCACTATTGCCTGCAGTAGGTTTTCTTTGTTGAGCTCTGTGTTTGGTTGCAATCAGAACCGAATATGTTAAACTTAGATGACCGAATTTCAAAATGCACATTCCTTGCAAACATGTTTTTTGGCGAAATTTTGTT
Organism: Bellardia pandia; assembly: GCA_916048285.2. Lineage (NCBI taxonomy): Eukaryota > Metazoa > Arthropoda > Insecta > Diptera > Calliphoridae > Bellardia > Bellardia pandia. The sequence goes on along the minus strand of OU696532.1, from coordinate 18,302,348 downwards.
GGCGCAGGTCAAAACGAACAGGACAACTTCGCAGGTCAGTTGTGGAACTGATAGCCTTGGATTTGCCCCTATTTTTCTTAAAATGTACCGCTCGTTGAACATTTCTGTCTCTGTTATGAACCCGATTTTTATGGATGATGCGCTGAATGATTCTTGGAGTGTGGAAGCTTAATGCTAAAAATCTTGAAAATCGTTTAAAACGAATTCTGGTTGTTCCGTCGTTGTACGCGGTCTCATTTGTACTATTTCAAACTGACACTTGACCTTACAAAATCGTACTCACTATTCAACTGAAAATTTTCATAGAAGTAGAAAAAAATGAAAAATCAACAGTAGTTATCACTGATAACTTATCAGTACAGTAGAAATTGATTGCATGAAATAAGATGTGACGTGAAAATACTATTTTTATTTTTTAGTTTTAATATATTAAAATATACATTTTTGCAATAAATGTTTTTTGTGTGTTTGACTAAAACAATTTTTCTTTTAAATGACATTAATTCTTTTTTAAGTTTCTATTATTTTTCTTTTTATGGAACTTGGAAACATAAAAATTCACTGCCTAAAATAAGCTGTGAGCCACAGCATTGAATTGTAAAAAAAGGAAATAATTTAAGTTACACCTTCTTGTTATACCAGGAATATAAGTTTAGCTTGCCTTTAAGCATTGTTCATATAAAATCCGGCTGCACTGCAGAATTTTTGTGTTTAATTTCTCAATGATTTCTAAACTAAAACAACAAATCTTTTTGCGTTAGTTTCGTGAACTGTGGCAGAGTTCTTAGGAAGCTCCATGTTAAAGTGACAGGTATCCTTCATAGTTTTATGTTAGTCCTCCTCCCCCTAGATTAAGAACTTCTATTAATCAGATTATTAAACAGATATTACTAAACTACTTCCAAGTTATGTAGGTATTAAATAATATGTTAATCAGAAGTGTTTAAAATGCCAAGATTATTAGAATTTAGAAATATTTGTTACAAAACACATTAATTTATTAGTTAGATTGTTAATATTCTGGCACTTGACTACTTACGTAGTATAATTTTAAAACGGTAATGGAATTGTTGGCCAATATACAATTGCCATTAAACCACTAAAACTAGTTAGAATATGAGTTGCTATATAAAAATAATTTTGTCATTAGGAAATTAGTCATGTAATACCGTCTGTATGTAGTAGTCATGGAAAAGTATTTTAGTAACTGCAATTCATTACTAAATTTTTGCTTGGACACTAGCAAACTATGTGTATTAGGACAGCTAAAAAAGTTAAAAAAGTTTATTTAGCTTTCAGTACTAAAATAAATTTTTCTCAAAAATTTTCATATTTATTGTAAAAGTAAATTTTGTATTTATAAATAAACCAATGTCATGTGTTTGCTTTACCATGTTACTCTATTTAATTCTTAGACATTTTTATTGGTGTAATTTTTATTTAGTTGACACTTAGTAATATAATTTCAAAAGACTCTGTTGAAATCAAAATAATTTATACAGTAGCCCTCTGCATGCACACGACTAGAACAGAAGTCAACCCAACAAATTGTTTTGTAAATAATTTAGTATTATAACTTAATAAAAAAATAAATCCTTGAAAATTAGAAATATTTAGACATTTTTAAAAGACGCTTTTTTATTGCTGGAAATTACTTGAAAGGGATTAATTAGTAAGTAAGGACACCCCACTGGTTACTGGTTTATGTGTATTAAAAGCAAAAATGCTGAAAGGTGCAATAATTGAAAAATGTTTTATTCAAATCCAGAATTTCTGCATGTCTGCACTGAACTAGTGATTTTGCCTATTATTTACAGTCAGCACTGGCTAGGAGAAAGCATAAACAAATGGAAAACCCATTTTCAATCTCACAAACCATCTATGTTAAAGGTAAAGACCATACAAATCGATTACATCCTTAAAACATACGACATGTCATCTGAACCGAATGTGTTAAACTTAGCTTCATCGGGCGAAGATGCCTTGCATACTTGTGCTTTGGCGAAATTTCGCACAGTATGTTTTTCTGTAATCGATGACGTGATTAACGAAATAGATTCTCAATTTTGCCAAAAATAGTTTTAAAAATGTTATAAAACAAATTGATAAAATGTCTGTATGCATCCAACCTTACTTAAGCTTTCTAATACAATAAACAATTTTTTGATTTTCATACATATAAATTCGTTGTTTTATTTTGCCTAAAATATAAAGTTCTTATTAAAAACCCATTTCTTTATTTAGTTACAAACGGAATAACAAAGCAAGTCAGCTCCATTGTTGAGGGCTATAAATAGTGGCTTTTTTTTTCTTGGACCAGCACTCAGGGGATGACCCCTACTTATGCAATGCATTGTGTTGGAACTAGGAAAATAGGTTATGGGAGGGAGGATAGCTTATTATCCTTTTACGTTTTATTGGAAAGGATTTTCATTTACAGAAGCCGAAATTTTTAATTTGTTTACTTTCAAAATGTTTACTGGGTAATTGCAAAATTGTCTGTCTAAAATTTACACAGATTTCAAAAAGATTGTAATACAACAATAACATACATATTTTGTTTTCTGTATTTATTATATTGACAGGAAATTGACAAATGTATACGTGTGAATAAGTTCTTTATATACATATGTATGTATACGGATATATAGTGTTTTGTTAGGAAAATAAGTAAATGCGTGCGTATATTAATGTAGTCCTATTTACTTGTAAATACAAAGTAACGGATATTAGTTTTCTGGTTGTTTGTAAACATGGCCGAATGCCTGTCTGCATGTTTATTTTATTATTTGGCTTTCTTTTTGTTTTGAGAATATTATTGAAACATTTTTATTTAAGCAATTTAAGGTTTATTTACAATTCTCAAATATATATGTATGAGTGCTTGATAAGGGTTTAAAAATGTTTTATAGAATGTTAAAATATGTATATAAACAGTAGATATTCTATAATATTGTAAAATATTCAATTTTTTAGTTTGCAAAAATTTGCATGAAAAACAATTCTGTTTTAAGTACAGTGTAGTAAATTTTCCAACACTTCAATATAAAATCTAACCTCAACATATTTCCACGCAGAACAATGTTTAATAAAAATTAATGAAACTTTTTAAAAACCAAGCCAAACCAAACCAGTAACATTGTTCAATTCATTTAAAGTAACAACTTGCAACACCCACAGTTATAAATTTAAATGACCTCCCGAAACAATTGAAGCCGCTTTTGTATAGCAACAGCACGTAATAAAAAAAGGTAAAAATATATAAAGAAAACAAGCGCTAAAACTATGACCCAAATCCGTTTAAAATGGCAATTTTACAATTTTTTTGTTCTGCTATTATTTTGTAAAACATGTATGCATGCATTTCAAAACAATTGTTACTACCTGGACATGTTTTTGTGAAAACCACCAGCATCACTTGTACCTTTACAAAAACAACATTAACAACTACAACTACAACAATAACAACAGCATCAACAATAGTTAGTGAATGCAAAACTAAAAACTACCAAACAAACAACTAAGAGTCTCTAAAAATTGTAACCTTTTGTTCCTCAATAACTAAAACTACATTTAACAACAACTACAACAGTTGTTACTATACATTCGTCCTGTTTATTTGTTATTTTCATGTGTGTGTGTGTGTATATATTCTAACAATTTCCTATTATTTGTTTTGTCTGTTCTTTCACCATCTAACCCAATAGTTTCCTTAACACTGGCCCAACAATTGAAACCAAATCAAGAGGATCCCTGTAAAGTTAAAGGTCGTGTCGTTGGCGATGTTACATATTGTGACCGCTACTGGGAGTGTGTCAATAATCAACCGGAATTGTATGATTGTCCAAATGGTCTTGTCTTTGCCGGTAAACATCGCGGTGTAACGGAAGGCTGTGATTATCCATGGCGTGCCAACTATTGCGAGGATAAGCAATTAGCAAGTGAGTATTTAAAAATAACATTCTTTTTTTTTTGTTTTTCTTTTTTTTTTGCTTTATAAAAATGCAATAACATTTGTGTTAGGGGAACATTTAAAATATTTAGTACATAAATGTCGTGTGTTAGTAGATTTAAATTATATAGTTTCTAAAAAGTTTTTATTAAGACTGTAATAAAATTATTAGCTTCATTTGATTTGATTAGCTTTCATTTATTAACATGCCTCTATTCTTCAATAATATTGATCATTATATAGAATTTTAGTTTGCGATTTAAAAAAAAAATAACTTGGGCTTCTTTGTTTCGTTTTTCATCAATCGATTAGGCACTAAAGCTCTCCCCTTTCAGCTACGAATACATTTTCAGAAGCATAGCAGCAAAACATAAATAATCGTTCTTAGACTATTTATAGAATTACTTACAAAACTTAAGGTATTTTAAATAGAGATGCTAATACTTAGCAATATTTAACAATTATGATTTTGTGAAAGAAAGAATGAAATAATGTCTTACATAGAGGCAGTACAAAACAAGAGTCGTTCTGTCACAACGCAAATCACTCCGTTTAGGTTATTCATGAAATCATTTAAATGCGTAAACTTGATTTGTAGGACTTGACCTATGTATGTATGTGAAAATTCTCTTGTTCCGGCTTTTACAACAATCCCTTTAAAATGTATTCGTAATTTATATTGTATTAAAGCGTTGTTTACATAAAATCCGTCCATACTGCCGAAACTTAAAAAAAACTTAAACATATCCCTTCAAAGTCCATGTTAAATGTCGTGTATAACGATTAAGAGGGATGTATTTTTGCTCGCACGTAGCTATAACAATTTTTATATTCTCTCTTTTTGGTGAACTCCTAAAAGTATGTATCGAAAAACTTTAAAAACTTTCAATGTAATACTAGAAGAAATTTAATTACTGCACGAAATAGATGAAAATTTTCTATTTTGTAATGATTAAAAAAATAACTAAACTATTTGTTTTCACTTCTCGTTACGAATAGAATTTTATTTTCCGGTCTATATTAATTTTAATTTTTCTATATTTTTCTACATTTTACTAAGATTAACCATTCAATGCAGTAGGAACTTTGAGTGTAGAAAAAAACCATTTTTCAAATCCATAATAACAAAATTTCTAAGTTCAAATTTCAATTAGGCAATGATTTTCAACAAACAAAAATTTGCTAATAAATTGAATTTGCTTCCATACAGCTGCTAACAACATTTAACCTGCAAAATGTTGGACAACATGCAGTAAAGTAAGGGCAAAAGCAGTTTATTGTTTTCTGGTAGCACTTTAATATAGGTACATTACATGGCACATAATGTTTTTGTTGGGCATTTAAAAAAGGAACTCATTTTAACCTTAAAAATTTAATTTTTTACTTCATTAAAGAGCTTTTACTTCAACTATAACAGTATAGGTATATCAATCTAATCCAATAACATACTTAGTTACAAAATTCTTTGAACTATGAACTTTATTAAAAACATTTTTTCGAAAGTGTTTCAAATTTTAGACAAGCTCATGTTAATCATAAAAACCAATTAAGAGAAACATATTTTCATGCCCTTTAAAAGTAAAACTTTGTTAAAAGTACAACTGGGAAACAATAACATCTACAAATAAAAATGTTCCTCTTTGTTGTTAATTGTTGATCCTGTATAAGTGAATCCAAGAAACATAAGATTGATTCTGCAATACACAGCCATTAAATGGTCAATTCAATTCAATTCAATTCAGAGCCTTAAAAAAAAGCAAACAAAAAACCAAATAGTATCATTTGAATACAAAATCATGCTATACAGACATTTGTACAAATATGTTGCAGCTTTGATACAATTGTGGTATGGAAAATATCGTACAGATTAGAATGATTACTTGTAGAGTGTAAGGTAAGGTTGAGTCAAAAAACCCAATTGCTTTAATAGATTTAAGCTTCTTATTGGTATCAGCAACGTATGTGGGAGAGGAAAAACCCGAAACGAAATAGTAGGTCATGTTCAACACTAAAAAAGTATCTATGTCTTTGGCTGTGTATTTATAGAAGATTGTTTAGCATGATTTGGGTAGAGAATGGATGAACAAATATGTTTACAGAAAATTGGTTGTATTTTGCGTCATATTGTTGGCACTTCTGCTGCTGATGTTGTTATTGTTGGTATTGCTGTTCCAAATACCAAATGGTTAAAATAGCAAAAGCAAAACCTATTAAAAGTGACAATTTATGGGAAATAAACATACCAACAGCCGTAACAACAACAAATACAGCAACATCTACAGTATAGTAAACCAATGTTTAAATGCAAGAACATTCGAAACAACGCAGATGCAGTCAGACGAACAGAAATACAAACCGATCGAATTGTATTCAATAGTTTTCATTCAAAGATGTTTTCTCTAAAGGTTATCACATAACAAGGAGATTCTTAAATATCTTTTAAGAGTCTAACAATGTTTTTGTTAAAAAAAAATTTCATTTACTAAAACCTTCTTACATAATGTAAGTATGTATATTAAACAGTATTCTTTACATAAAATCCGATCGCAGAAATGTCACAAAAACGCGACTGAACACTTTTGAAACAGAAATGGATGCTATTTTTTTATACCCTAAACACCATAGTAGGGAGCGTATATTGGATTTGTATTAATTTTTGTAACGCCTATAAATATTGGTCCAAAGTATATAATCATAATCACTTCCTGAATCGATTTAACGATATCCGTCCGTCTGGCTGACTGTCTGGCTGTCCATGTAAAGTTTGTGCGCAAAGTCTAGGTTGCAATTTTGAAAAATTTCGATTAAATATAGTACATGATATTTTTTCGGCCCAAGCACGATAAGGATTGAATTCAATTGAAATCAGTACATTATTTCACCTATACCCCATACAAATGTTCTGCCGAAATAGAGATTTATGGGTCTTAAATTTCGTAACAAATAAGTTGAACATGAAGCCTAATCAGATTTACAAATTTTACTCAGGTTGGTTCATAATTCACCATAGATGGAGCTATAAGGCCCACTTCCGAAAATCACTTTAAAGAGCATAATTCTCTTAAATATGTTGGTATCCAAATAATATTCAAGATTAAATATTTTTAAACAATTTTATTTTTCGAGATTAAGGGCATCTTCAGAAGATGCTACACATTGTGTAGCGAAATATTGGAAAAAATAAAAAATAAAAATAAAAACTGACCTTAATCTCGAAAAATAAAGTTGTTTAATTAATAAAAAGGTCGAACAATCAGTTAAATAATCGATAAATATTTTTCTTATATAAACAAATTATTTCGTCAAATTTATGATTTATAATTAGTTAAAGCTCCCTGATAAGCCCCACTTTCGAAAATCACTTACACGACACTAAAGCTTTTTTGTATTCGAATAAAATTCAACACAAATAAATTGAAATTTATATATACAGAAATCATGATAAATAAAGTTATACCAGTCGGTTCATAATTAATCAAAGCTAGCATATAAGACCCCTTTGGAAAATTACATTACATTACATCGAGATAAAATTTTAAACAAGAACATATTTATACGAACAAACGACATGCCACAAAATTTTTGAATAATTTGCATTTATAATAGGTCACAGCATGGAAAATTTGACATACATAATCGTTTTTCAAGGTCTCTTGACCTAATTTCCTTGCTTTTTAAAATTGCTGCTTGAGTAGCTCCCAATGATTTTAAAATATTTTGTTGAGTTTGACAACAATCTTAATTGAGCAATTCTTCCAAATCTTGATCTTTAAACTTTTTTGGCTGGCCTAGGCGGTCTGTGTCTTCCATTTTAAAATCGCCAATTTTTAACGAGACAAACCATCTCTTCGGTGAGCAATCGGTTTACCTCAACGACACATTTTTTTTTTTTGATTTAAAGAAGTAAACTTCTTTGATGGCACAATATTTGTTAATTTCAAAGCAGAAACAAAACTTTGCTGTTTACACTATAATGTTTAATAACTAATGACCGAGAACCATTGATAAACTAAAATACTAACTATTGTTTAACTATTATTTGGTATTCTTATGGCAAACTAAGCATTGCGAATAAAGAATCATTAGTTAAGCCTTTGTCATTAGCTAACTAAGGACTGTGAATTTAGCCATAAGTGATTAAATAAAATATATGTTAACATGTTAAGTTACTAAAGACAGAAACCTCATTAAAAAGATACACCATCTGTTATGAATTCCGAATTTTTAAGTTAAGTACCCAATATATTTTATATCTTTTTAAATATTTTATTTTTAATAAGAAAGAGTTAAGGTAAAGTACAAAAAAAAATAAAGAATCCATAATTTCTGTTGAGGAATTTTATTGTTTAACTAACAAAACATTGAAATTAAAAAAAGAGCTTAAACAATTTACATGTCAAAGAAGCCCTATTGTAAGACCCACAGCTCCGCCCCTGAAATGTTTATGTAGTTTATCTTCCGGCAAGGCCTTTATAAAATATTATCTCAATCGGACCGAATTTATTTACAAAAAAATATCGATTCTGCCCCACTGTGAATTGGTCAAAGCTAGCCACAATTTGAGTTTTCCTATCAATTTTTGTATATTAGTACATATTTTGAGTCAGCTCTCCCAAAATGCGTTTCTGTTTTATAGTAACACAATTCTGATTTTCACAACGATTTGGATATTTAATTGCCCCATAGGTTTAAAAACCAGCATATACACTCATTCTTCTTAAGGTACATACACTGGTATTGTGTTTTATTGCGTGGTCATAGTTTATTTATATTTAAGCAACAAATTGCTAAAAACACTAATTTTATGCACACAAACTAGACCTAAACGTTTAAGAGTCACTGCATGCACCAAGTGCAAGCTAATGTCGAATATTACATATTGTCGAGTTGCATTAGCTATTGTTAGTAGTGGTGTTACTTTTCAAATTCGAAAGCACAAAAAAAGCACACACACACAAAATCTATTTACCTGAACACATCTTATGATGCAACCGATACATGCATTAATTGTTTACCCATGGTTTTCCACAAGTTCTGCTGCATGCTCTACGTTCGGTACTCGTTTGGTATACATTAAGCTGGCATTTAATCTCTACATACCCATATCTGTGTATGTACACATATGTTTAATAGGGTGGCCCTAGTTTGTTTTTTAGATTTTTTAAATAAATTCAAGATTTAAAATAAAACTTAGTTTCAGGTTGATGGAAACCAATTTTAGACTTTAAAAGAATCATCGAAAATCCAAAATGTGCAAATCAAAGTCCCACCCTAATGTATAAGCATCGTTTAGAGTGTGTTTATCAGTGTGCCTGTATAGATGCTATGGTTTGAAGTTGTAGTAGTGGTTTTTATTAATTCAAAAAGTTCTGTTTGGATTCATGATGAGCTTTTTTGTGTTCTTACCAGTTTCTGTTTTAATTTTTTGCATATTTTTTTTTCTCAACAGATGGTCCACTTTCCACTGAACATTGCGACTGGTTGTATGGTATATTTGGTCATGAAACATCATGCACACGTTATTGGACTTGTTGGAATGGCACAGCGACCGAGCAGCTATGCATTGGTGGTTTGCTCTACAATGAGAATGCCCACAGCTGTGATTGGCCTGAAAATGTCGATGGTTGTCAGAAACATCGTAAGTATTACACTTATTTTATCGTCTTCAGTCTACTGTGTTGTATGTTGTTTTGTTCTCTAACAGAGATTTTGATTTGCTTGATTTGATTTATTTAATTACATATTTCAATTGTAAATGAGTTAAATTGTTGATCATTGGTGATATTTTCACAGTTTGTATTGTTAATTGATTGTCATTTAAAATAAAGAGTTTTTGTTGAGATAATTATTGTGTAATAAGTAGATTATTTATTAAAGGTCAAATAACAAAATATTTAGTATTGACTTTAGATTAAATGTCAAAAGAACATGTAGAGAATCTACCTATAAATTGTAATTTTTGAGATTTTTTTTAAAGAGAAGTTTTGCGTTAATTTCTTTAGAAAGGGGATAGTTGAAGAAGTAAAGGTGGTGAAAGAAGAAGAAAGCTGTTTTTATATCACAACTCTGCATTTGCGCATTATGATTGTGTTTTTAGTGCAGCATTTCAGCGCCTCTGCTGACGAGTAGGTGCTTTATTTTTTTAAAGCTTGTTTTTATAGCCTTTATTTTAATTATTTTGCTGCGGTGGCGTTTCAATGCTATGCTACCGAAGGAGGGCGCTGTGATAAATATTAGTTATGATATATAGAAAAATAAAAATTATCAGAAACTGATGTTGTTTGAGTGGCAGCGGCTGGGAATCGAACCCGGGCTAGAGATACTAATTCATGCTTAATGATCAAATACGCTAACCAATTAAGCAACTGCACCCTCATATGTAATTGAACGTCGGCTAAATGGCCTTCACTTTTGTAGAGAATTTTCATAAATATACTGAATTGCGTTAATGCAGTGTTGAATTTCCTTCTTCAAAGTACGGATAGTTATGAAGTGGCGGTCACAGACCTATGACTTTAAATAATCCCATTAAAAGAAATCTAATGATGTGACACTACATACTAATTTAATTGGCAAAATCCGATCATCATAACGAAATTAAACTGTTTCATATAACATCGTCTATCTGAAATCACTTGTTATCCAGATCAATATTATGCAATTTAGCCAGAAAGAATAATAACACATCATGTAGCGAAATATAGTATATATTCTCATTTTTGAACCGAATTTTGAAAAAATATTATTTTAGTTTTGATGCGTCTATGTAATACAAGTTTATCTATTAAACAATAACCCCTTGGCCCACGATGTCGAACGATAACGTTCGCTTAGATAAGACTTAAGACAAAAACTTGATTGTGGAATAAACAAACTTGATTGAGTAAAAAATAGATACAGATAAAAAGTTTGTGTCTTAAGTCTTATCTAAGCGAACGTTATCGTTCAACATCGCGGGCCAGGGGGTAAGTATACGTTCGAACTCGATATTTATTGTGTTCATCCTAAAATTATGCAACTTTTTTGAATATAAAGTTACTACATACAATGTACATATCAAAAAAACCAAATCATACAAACGTACGAGTATGAATAATATTAAACCCGTAACATAAAGTATACGCTAATATTTATAAAAGCTGTTGCGATATTTTTAAAATATACTCGTATGTACATATGGATATGTAAATGGGACTACAATTATAATAGCTATCATCAAACCAAAAATTATAATATTTATATACACAGCACATTAAAACGTAATCATACCAGCCTTTTAAAACATTTATGGAGTTTTAAGTTTTAAAATCTTTTAATAAATTAACAAATTTTGTGTGGTGATTCTTATTAGAGAGTTCTTGATGCGTCAAATTTATTGCAATAAAAAGATAATAGAGAAACTACTTAAACTCTCATTTTATTAGATATGAAGTCCTTAATTATAAATCTGAGGAATATAAGACATATTTTTTGTTTAAACTTGCACATATAGAAAATAGAAAATATGTACAAAATACCAATCTGTTAAGTTCTTAAGGTGGAAAGGAAGAAAAAAATGCTATTACTATTTCATTCAAAACTCTTAGGGATAGTAGAAAGTAACGTAAAGTAAAGTGACTCAAATAAATCATCTGATCAAATTAAATCATCAAATAAATCATCTGTAGGCATAAAAATCGATCACTCAAAAAAAAATTTGACTTATTTTGAAAAATGTCAAATTTTGAGAACTGCGCCCCCGTAATTTTTTACGTTTGGTCTAATATATATGTGGTGAAAATTTGAGTCAAATTGGATAATTCTAAACCGCGGCGCACAGAGGTTAAAGTTCAAATTTTGGCAAATTTGCGTTTTTTAAGCAAACGTGTATAGCTTTGGTTATTATTTTCACAAATATTGTAATGAAACACAGACAATTAATACACTATTACCTAATATTCATTAATATTTTTTTTTTTTGCACAAAATCGTTAACCCATTTTAGCCTTGGGGTCATTAATGATCCATTTATTATAATACTCACTGTAAGTATATTTTGAGAATGTTTGTATAAGCAAATATATGAATGTAAATCGTTGCATTAATTAATGTAAAGCTTATGAATCAAATTTGATTGACAAATCCTTTAAAGTCGCGTCTTTGGGGTATTGCTGTATATAATGTTGAACAATTTTAAACAAAAAAATATATACATAGGTATTAAGAAGTATACATATATTACGATATTAAATATATGTTCAATACCTTGAACAAAGACTGTCTCTGAGCCTCATCTTTAGTAACTTTTTGATGGTAATCTTGCACTAGCTTTATTCCTCTTTCTGCACAGTCGTTGACAATTTTTATTTTTTCTACTATAAGCTCTCCGCTTCTGTTTTGGGGTCTTCTTTAAGGAAATTGGTACAAATGTTAAAGCGGCTGAATAATTTAATTGTATTTCCGGAACACAATTCTGTCTAAATACTTGCATCGTATCTGCAAATAAAACGTTTTACTTCTCCTTGTCTTAACTGTAGCTTTTTGGGAGGTGGATCAATTTCTTCCAATATGTCGTCGGAAATTTTATTTTTATTAATATTTTCAACAAGTTTAGCCTTAGTTTCCACAGATATTCTAGGATCAAATAAGGCGAATCCCACTTTTTCGCTTAAGTAGTATAAGTGATTTATAATTTTCGAAATAGCTTTTTCTGCAACATTTTCTTTTACTTGCCTGTATTCTTCCAATTTACGTATACACATTATGTCATTTATAGGAGCCAATTGAGATTTTGCTGCATCAAACCAAAATGTCATGTAACATTTTATAATAAAGCCTGCCAGCTCTATTAAGCCTTTAGTCTCACCTTCTAACCTTTAGACATTTCTTTAAATTGGTTTCTAAATAGTAAAATTTTAAGGCAGTATATACACTTTGACATCCACCTAGCTAAATGAAATGCTCCAGGTAATATAATGCTATACCGCGCGATGGAGTTCCTCCTAAAAATATAACAATTAACTTCAAAAATTCTTTGTAGTCATTTCTCGGATATTCTTTTATTACTTTTTTGTTTGCAAAAGCTATAATTTTGTCGCACTCATCACCTATTATTTTTTTAAATCGAGGATCCAGGCTCGTAGTTTTCTTGGCGAATTTCAAGCCAAACTTTTCTACATTTTTTAAATATAACTATGTCAGGCCCTTCGGTATGTATTCCGTTATTGGTCTCAGAAAATACTGCGGCCAATACTATTTCATATATATGATGTCGGCAACCTATACATAGTATATCATGTCCAATCCTTTTTTCCAAGAGAGCAGAGGCACCTTTAAACCTTCCGGTATTTGACGCTCTTGTGTCGAAAACGAATGCCTGTGTTCTGTCCAAAATATCAAACTCCTTCAAAGTACTATCATATACAGCAGAAGATATTTCAAGGCCTGTTCCGGATAGAATGTCAGGAATATTGAAAATTTGTTCAGTAGTAGGAGCCGCGGCTAATATGGCTAGACGATCCTCCGATTTTCCCGTAATATTATTCAAAAGTTTTGTGTCCCAGGGCTGGTCTAAACATTTAAATCTTTGAACAACGTTCTTGCTGATGTTTTTCCTCAAAATATCTTTTTGCTTGCGCACAGACGTACGGTTAATAACATAATTATTAGGATTTATTCCCAATGCTTCTAAAAATGCAACCAATATATGAACAGTATCTCTAATACTTAACTTTACCTATCAAATACTGCAGCAACCCTCGGTGTTAATATATCTTTACGAGCTATTTTTGGTTCAGCCGGTGACAAGTTCTCAATTTTCTCTTCACTATTATTCGATTCGCATTCCGAATCAGAGACGCAATGTAAAATATCACGGAGGAGTCTAAAATTATTTGCAACGTATTGCAGAGTATTTCACAGCGAACACGAGAATAACTTAAATTACCTGTTAAATCTCAGGAAGATTCCGTATGTTTTTTCTTTTTGGCTTCTTTAGCCTCGATTCTTTTTTTAATTCTCTCATTTTTCCTGCATAACTGTATATCTACTCCAAGCATGCATCCAGGCCGACCTTTTAACCTTTGGTTAATTAAAAACTGTTTGTCTTCTTCTACTTTTGTAAGACGGAGAGGTTTATAACAGGCTTATAAAGCAAATATCCATACAAAATTTGCTTTATAAGCCTGTTTTAGACCTTTAACAAGTTTTATGAATAAGGAAGTTAAAATATGCATACATATATTTCAATACGATTATTTTAATAAAGCACGTAGCAAAATATTATAATTAATATTATGTTGACAATTCATATAAAAATTTAAAATTTTTATGAAATGGATCATTAATGACCCCAAGGCTAAAATGGGTTAACGATTTTGTGCAAAAAAAAAAAATATTAATGAATATTAGGTAATTGTGTATTAATTGTCTGTGTTTCATTACAATATTTGTGAAAATAATAACCAAAGCTATACACGTTTGCTTAAAAAACGCAAATTTCCCAAAATTTGAACTTTAACCTCTGTGCGCCGCGGTTTAGAATTATCCAATTTGACTCAAATTTTCACCACATATATACTAGACCAAACGTAAAAAATTAGGGGGGCGCAGTTCTCAAAATTTGACATTTTTCAAAATAAGTGCCACCCTACAGTACATAGACCGAGTCAAACATTATATACCAAAATAAATTAGAATAAAACAAAGACTAGAGTGTCGAAGTTTTTAGTTAAAATAAATTTATATTATTGGTATTAAATCTAAACTTTTTGCTTATTTATAATAATAATCTTCAATACTCTTATATACGAACGAAATTTATTTACTCTAAGTCTTATATGGTGTTCACACATGCATTTTTAATTGACATTTTTTAATTAACGCCTAATTGAATTCAATTATCCATACAAAATTTCAATTAAGATAATTGCTTCATTAATGGTATTTTCTTTTCTGAAATAAAATGTTACACCGTTATTAAGTACATTTTTATAATGTTTACCCCACATTTTAAAGATGTCGCATTTTTAATGGTCAGAATAGAACATAAAATTACAACAGTGTAAAACTTTTTTTCATGTGCAGCTGTTTTTGTTTTTTTTTTTGTTAAAAAAGAAGAAGCAGATAGCTCCCTGGTAAGATCGCTTGAAATAAAATAATGAATATTTATCAAAAAGACCAATGACACCTTCCCGACTAATAAGCAAATTCTTCTTAAACTATAAAAATTATATATAAATATGTAGACATACATTACATATATAAGAAGTAGGAGATATTGTCCTATGAAATTTGACATACATCAACTTCAGAGTATTCATTAATTACGTTCTCTACAACGCCTTTCACTTTTCCATAATCATATAAAATATTTTATCATCATCAGATGATGAAGATGAATTCAACAGGTCATCCAAAATTTTTTTAGCACATAAAAAAGTAGTAATATTTTCCATTTTGTATATTTTTTTGTTTCTTAACACAAATACACATTCATAAACAAAACAAATGTCAGTTGCAGCGATGCAGACTTAGCCCTTTTCGGGCTTGATTTAGCCGCATTTTAGTCACTCAAAACGCAAAAAAAAAGAAAATTGGATGTGGTTTAATATGGATTTTTTTCCATTTAGCCCTTTTTTCAAAAATGTTTACGCGTTTTGAGTCTCAAAAGTTGGCCTCACCGGTCAGATGTTTTATCGTGCGATTCTCCCTCTCTAAAAATACAGAGTGTGAAAGGTGCAACATTTTTTTTAATTTATAGTGTTACATTTATAGAAAAGAACACACTACACTTTAGCAGTGTTGACACTTGTTCAGAATAGAACACGAAAAAATTAAAAAAGGTGCGAAATGGGAAAAACGTGTAACATTTTTGCCAGAAAAGAAAACGCCATAAGAGTTAATTGTTCTAATAATTGTTAAAATTGAAAATACAACCCTGTGAAAAGTATTAATTAAAATGGCAGTTGATTCGCTTTTAAATTAATAAAGAATATTTTTAGGCTGAAAATTATAATATTACAACCAAATACAGTGCACTCAGGAAAACGTCAACTAATTAAAACCGCGGGTGTTGACGTTTAGCAAATTAAAAAAAAATCTCTTATTTTTTTTCTGCTGTTTTTTTCTCTCCAACACATGGAAGAGAGCCTTCTCTCTATTTATTTCATAAAATTTTAGAGTAGGTAATGTAAAAAAATGGTTGACGTTTTGGGATGTTGACGTAAACGAGCGTCGACGTTTTTCCAAGTGCACTGTAATTGTATTCTTTTTTGTAAGCTGCTGTCAAACGCTAATTAAATTAGCAATATTGAGCATATGTGAACACTTTTTAAATAACCAATAATTGACTCAATTAAAAATACACCATACTACATTACGACTTGAATAAAATCAATCAATAAAAAACAATATTATTTCAATATTAATTTTACAAAACTTTTTGGCTATTTTACAATCCTATACATTTCTTTCAATTCAATTTAAATTCCTCTGCTATATAAAACTATCACAGTACTACGCTACGTATGATCATTGAATACATTAAATATTAATTATACGCCTGCTTGTTAGACTGTTAATAAAAACGTCTACAAAAACGTTAAGAAATTGAAAAAAATGCAAAAATTCTTGAGATATTTTTTTTTGTACAACAGCCGTCAATTTGTACCAACAATCGGAAATTTTATGTGCTTTTGTACTTAAATATTTCCATAATTTATGTAAATTTTAAATAAACACATTTTTTAATTTCTTGTATTTTTTGTCTCACTCTCTCTCTCTCTCTCGTTCGTTTATTTTCTTTTGTGCTATTACTGGCGACCGTGTTTGTTTATTCAACCGTCCATGAATAAAATGCCATTAACAACAAACAAAAAAACTAACAAACACATAACGGTGTAACCATGTCATCGTCATCATCACCATCATCGTCTTTATCATGGTGCAGCTCTTTGCAATGAGGATGCTAATGGTAATGTTCCTTTGGGTAAATCATGCAATCGTTATTGGCAGTGTCAGGGTGGTTATCCACGTTTGCAACGTTGCCCAGCCATGCTTGTCTTCGATAGGCATTCATTGCGTTGCGTTGTGCCACCAACAGAAGAATGTGATATACCAACAACACCGAATCCACTAGATGGCGATGGTGAAAATAACAATGTCAGCGGTGGTCATTTAGCGAAAGATGAACAGGAACGTAAGGTAAGTGCTGCTACACTGTTATATCTTCATGCAAATATGAGCCAGAGCAAGTAGTAACGCTCTACAATATTTCTGCATTTAATAACTATGGCAAATGAGTAAAGACAGCCAAAAAGAAGCGTAGTATTTATTGCGATAAATTTTTATGTAGAACTAGATACAAAAGTAGTCTGCAACAGTGTAACAAAGATTATATAAAACAGAAAACAAAACGTTCTTTATGAATTAGTTATTCTTAGTAATTTTTTTTTATACAAAAAACTTTCATGATTAAATTATGGGTGCACCGATAGACTAAGTGCTAGTGTGCCAGATTATCAGTCAGAGGGTTGTAGGTTCGATTCCCGCCAAAGACTCTGGGTGTTTTCTGCAGACAAGTGTAATTGGAAAATTATTTTATTGAAAATAATTTGTATATACATATGTACAATAAAAGCTTATACATATTTTAAAATGGCCTTATATATATTGAAAAGCTTTTTAAAAAAAATCGTTTCATAATAAGCTTTTTATGAGAAATGGTATATCTAAAAGCTTTTAATTAAACATTTTATATTAAAAAGCTTTTTATGAAATTACTTTAATTTTTAAAGCTTTTTATGCAAAAGCTATTATTAAAAAGTTTTGTTATAATTTTTAGAGAATACTATGGTTGAACTTTTTATATTTATTATTAGAGAACATTTTTCATTATTTTGGCTTGAGTTTTCATTTTTTAATTAATAACTCGAATAATACCATTGTAAAGTTATATTTTTCTAGACAAATGGCACACTGGAATGCATTTTCTACTCTGCCAAGGGCGTTATCAGCAATATTTATTGTCCAAGATCTACTTGTAAACATCATCTATTTAACTCACCATTTATTGAAAAATAGAATTCGGGAATTAAACAACAGAAATCATGATTTTATGCTTAGATATTCACCATTAATAAACCAATGTTGCAGAGTATCAAATGCAAATATATACAGCAAATTAAACACATTCAAATACAACAAACTATAATTTAACATTCCTGTCATCCTATTATCTTGTTACACTATAAATTTCTTTTATTCATTATATCGTCTCACCCACTGCCATATACGTCTACATTTTTCCGTATTTGTTTCTTGTTAAGTGTTTGATTTATGTTTTTCTGTTCTGGTAAAATTTCATTTTTATACCTCGCACTATTAATATTTGTTTCTATAGACATATTTAAACGTAACTCCCCTACACACACACACACACACCCAGTGCTACAATGTCTGCTTTCAATAACAAACAATTTAAGTAAGAGGGTAATAGGTTGTGGGCATTTCCCTTTAATGTCTGCTTAGAAAAGTATTTAAATAAAGGCAAAATTTTACATATTCCTAAAATTGTTCTGTGATTAATTGTTGTTGTTTTGTGCATTAATATGTTTTCTAAATGTTCTTGTTTTTTGTGTTTTGTTTTGTTTTTTGTTGTTGTTGTTGTTGTTGTATTATTGTTGCTATTTTGTTTAACAAATTTAAAGGCTTGTACATATGTCTGTCTGTCCGCCCAATTTGTTAGCAGAGGTTTCTTTTAGTACTTTCCATTAAATGGAAAAAATGTTGTGGCCGACTTTAAGGAAAATAAGTCGGAAATAAAGAGTTATTTATCTTTGTTGATTTGCATTGCTGTTAGCGTGTTTTATGAGGGCGTTTGCTGTTTGATTTTTTCCCTCTTTGTTTTAAGATTTTAAATATGCCATATCAATTTAATATCATTTAGAGTTTAATGATGTGCTGAAAGTATTTTAAGCATGCATTTAGTTTTACCAAAAGCTTGTTGATTTTAATGAACACTATTTAATCATTTAAGCGAAAGGTTTAAATATTATTTCCTTTAAAATACAGTCGCGACTTGGAAAAAGTTGCAATTTATCAACTTGTGGTAATAAAATCTGTGATCCTATCACCAGTTACGGAGAATATAAAGGCCGACAAAATCTTCATTATAAATGGCGCAACATGCAATGGCTTTTAATAAAACCTCCTACATAATACGTAGATTAATTTACGGTCCTACCAAGTATTCACCCTACATCCGACTCAATTGTGTTACTAGCATTAATGTTCTTAGAAACAGAGCAAATAGAAGTTACTGTACCCAGACGCTTCGCATGCTGTATGTATGTGCCTTCTGTTCTATTCATTGTATTAAAATAAATCTAAATATTAAAAAAAACTGCGGTTTACTTTAAAGTAAACCTAATAACTTACAATACAAAATAGAAAATATTAATTTTTGGCAAACAAACATTTATTACAAAAACAACTTGTATATATTAAATATTGCACAAATCTGTCTTTTGAAATATTTGCACAAAAATATCAAAGTTTATCGTTAGATTTGTTTAGGAATTAAAAAACATTAGTTTGCCTAAACGCTTTTTGCAAATTATCCAACACAAATTATTTTTTATAATAAATAATAAAGAAACTGTGAAGACCCATTGAGGACAATATTTTAGCAATGACAAAAGTAGTTATTTTAAGCGAGTTATATCTAAAGAGCTTAAAGTAAAATGAGTGGTAATAATAGTGCAAAAAAGACATTCTATTGTGCGATTTTAGTGTTTCGACTTGTAGTATAATTTGATTTATTATTTTGCGTAAGATCCTGTCATTATTTCCAGCCATAATGAGTAATAACTTAGCGGCACTTGAACGTCTAGTAAACATATAAAGGGTGATTTTTTAGCAAATTTATTTTTATCAAAACTGTTTTTGGCAGCTCAGCAGTTTACGTGTAACATGTTATTGTTAAAAATGTTTACTTTGGTTTATAATTTAACCATGAATCCTCCTACAAACAAACAACACTTAAAGGTTATTGCATTTTATTATAAAAAGGTGTTAAAATTGTGTTTGTTGCGAAGCGTATTCTGCAAATGCATTCCCGCCAGAGATGGAATAACCCACATATGTGAACAATAACTAAATTAACCTTTAATGGACAATCTTGAATTTGATTGGTTTTTAGTGTTTGTGTTAAGTTTTGGGTTTTGGTGTGTTCTGACATATATAGTAAAATTTCATGGCCAACATTTTTGTAGAACATTTCATCCCCGCCCTTCCCCTTTTTCGGGGTGTTTTTTACAATTTCTTAGAATAAAGCCAAAAATGCCGTTATGAGGGGGGAGTTAGAGGGTTAATATGTTCTAAAAAAATATTTGCCATACCATTATCTATAAAAATGCTAAACATACCCTACACCTCAGACGTAAAGAAAACATAGTTTTATATACCGATATGCTGCAAGAACAGGCCAGAGCTGGGAATTTTTAACCGCTTTTTTTAAATGAAATTCTGATGTGATCTATCAAAACGCCGACACACGTATATTTTGTTTTGGTCTTCTTAACAACAATCAATCGTCGGAACCCCGTAATTTTTACTGTGTTACATGCCACATGACATATAACACGCGTAACAATCTTGGCGAGTTCAGTGAACAGTTTATTTTAAGTTTGGCACCGCTCAATTGACCGCCTAGATCGTGCGGTTTAATGCCATTAGCCTATTTTTGTGGTGCTATGTTAAGGCTCATTTATAAAGGAATAAGCCCTCACCGAACTAAAAGCTAATACAGAAGAATTCATTTATGAGATACCGGCCGATATGTTGGTGAGAGTATGACAAAATTTTACCCAGCGTATGAACCATTTGAGATGTAGCCGCGGCCAATTTTTTTAAATGAGATGATCTTTAAACGTTGAATTATATAGATCGTTCTATCGACTCATATAATGATTTTGTACATTTCAATGTGTTTTTTTAAATACAATTTGAAAGAGCTTAAAAAATCACTCGTTATAAATTATTTTGTTAAATATTAAATATACCCAGCAAAAACTTTACTTACACATTAAGTTAAAAAGTAATAGGCCATTGTCAACCAGACTACTTACAAATCTACTAGAAAAACTACTTATTTTTGTTCTAGATGTCCCAAAAGTAATCCGTTATAATTATTAACTTATTTTTATACTATTTTTTTTATTTATTTTTATACTTTTATACGAATGCGAAAAAAGAGAAAACTAACTTCAAGTTCCAGATGTGAACTTTGTCCGAAGAACGATAGGAAGGCTTATTCGTTGTGTGCAAATTGTCAAAAATTTATTTGCAGACAATATAAAATTGCATATTTAATTATGTAGCAGTTATAATGGGAAGAACTAGTTATTTTTATTTGTTATTTTTATTACTCTACAGAGTAAATCGATTAGATTTAATGGATTAAGTTTTTTTACTGCAAAGTATTGTATTCTGAATACTTATTTATAAATAATACTTATTAAAATAAATAAATAAAAAAATTGTTAAAATACAAAGAAAATTACTATTCATTACAAAATCTTACACAGGGTGAATTTTTACCCGAAGGACTCTATTGTAACTTATTTTGAGGAACGTATGAGGGTTAAAAGTTTTACAAATATGTGTAATTGTAGACTTATTAGAACAGAATATTATAAAATAAGTAAACATACGTAATAAATATTAGGGAAACTTATTGCAAATGATATTATCAAAAATATACAATCATATACTAAGTGTTGTTTCACACATTTCAGTGTTAGCTGCCCAGTTTTTGTTCAATTCTGTTTAGAAAATTTAGAAAATTTACTAGTAACTTCAAGTATGGACCACTTTTATTCTGTTTTCCTTTCTCACCAAAAAATACTTGCCTAATTCTATGAAGTAAATTTTTTATATTTTTTGGATAAGATATATAGAATTAATTATTTGATATATAATCAGTAATACAAAAAGTGGCGAATAAAGCTACGAAATAATGAATTTTGGAAGCCATTAAAATTAGAGAATGTACATTTTTGATATATTTCTTCAGTCAGGCTCGAGTTCAATAAATTTAATTTTCATTAAATTATTATTTTTACTGAAGGTAGGAATTGCTTTTACAACATGAAATCTTATTAAAAATTTATTGATAATTTTACTTGGCTGGGGACTGAACCTGGGTTGAATTTACATGTTTCGAGAATCACCACATTCTCTCATCAGAATTCTTTGCGTTCTAAACTTCTGCACCACTGCGGTGCCTGCTAGCCAACAGACAAACATCAAACTTTTAACCAGTGCAATTAAGAATGTACGTAAAGTTTTTGCTGGCTAAATGTTTAAAAAATATTTTGATTTTCTTTATTATTTTATTTTTATGTTCAACTTACCCTCCCCACTGTATGTCTCCTCAAGTGTTCGAAAGTAATAAGCTAGTTTGCTTCATGTTTAGATGTGGCTACAGGTTGTTATGCGACAATCATGTCTAGTTGTAGGGAATATCATTTATTTAATATCCCATCACTGGAGTTTGTTATTGATCGAAACTGTAATACCGCTATAAGTCACCATTGTTTTCAAAAAAACATTCGATCATACCACAGCTTTTTCCAATGTATCTGGTGTCAACTATGTCGTTTTTTTCATTGAAAATCTCGAGCTGTTTAACCTTTGTCCAGCGGAAGAATTTTACAACGTTAAAAGGCGGTATGGGTACAATTGTACCCATATATACTTAACACGATATGTATGGCTTTTCCTATTAATATAATTAAATTATTCTGTTTTCATTTAATAAACAAATGATAGAACAGGCCCGTGGCTAAAAAAAACTTATTTTACGTACACATGTATACATTTTTTGCAATTCCAATCAGATATGTTTGACGTTTGGTCAGTACATACTATGTAAACAAAACTCTTATTTTGTTTGCATTGTTGTTGTTGCACCAATGCTATCACCGTATACATATAAATACACTTGAATAGTACTTTGTTGTGATAACATACATACAGGGGAATCCCCGTAAAGTAAAAACAAGTAGTAGAAAAATTGAATACCAAAAAATCGAACTCGAGACCGCTTCAAGATGATGCTAAGATTTTCCCGATTCGACAACGAAAATACACGTGCAGCGCGAATACAAGAAGATAAAGCTGCACCAATTCGGGATATCTGGACAATGATGAACAAAAATTTAGAAAATGCGTACAAACCATATGAGTGTATCACAGTAGACGAACAATTATTTCCTTTTAGAGGCCATAGCAAATTTACTCAGTATATACCTTCTAAGCCGGCTAAGAATGGCATAAAAATATTCTGGGGTTGTGATTCATCCATTACATGGTCAAATTTATACCGGAAAGCCGAAAGACGGTCCAATACAAACAAATATTGGTGAACGAATTGTGGTGGACTTAGCTCAACTGTATAGGGGCTCCGGTAGGAATGTGGTTGCAGATAATTTTTTCACATCCTTACAATTGGGCAAGGTCTTAAGTTCTTAAAACATGAGTTTAATATGCAGCCAACAAAGGAAAGGCCTATCAACTTTTGCTTATAACAGTGATGCCAGGATCTGTTCATACATGCCAAAAAAGAAGAAATCGGTGATACTACTATCAACTATGCACATGACAGGAAAAGTAGAAAACACGGATGCTGCTAAGCCAGAAATTATAAAATATTATAATAAAACAAAGGGTGGAGTAGATGTCATGGACAAAATGTTGGGCGAATACACCGTAAAACGACGAACATTATTTTATAGCATGGTTGACGTTGCGGCTTTTGCCTCCTATATATTATATAGAAGCCACCACCCAAACAGTATATCAAAAGATCAACGACGAAAGTTCTTGAAAGATCTTTCAAAACACCTATGTATGCAATCAGTCAAAGACCGTAGTGGCAACAAACTTATAACAGGTAAATATTTTATTCGAAGTGCTATAGAAATGGTACTTGGACGACCTATAGTGGCAGCACAAAGTCCAGAAATTGGTTCCAAAGTACCCTTTGGTAGACGGGGAGCATCAACGGTGGTTGGAAGATGTTATGTTTGTCAATGTGAGACACGCAAACAACGTAGACTAAAAAGGCGTGTGCAATCTGCTTGAAACCTATGTGCGATGAACACTCTATTCAAAGTACCACATGTTTTTTATGCAAGGAAACACCATAAAAATATATTGTTATTTCCTAAATAAAAATAACTCTGCTTTATTTTCTTGTTTTTTCCTTACGACTTATATGAAGGTACAATTGTACCCCTTCAGCCTTTTAGGGATATCAAGTCAAAAAAGACTTATTTCGGTATGATATAATCAAAATCTTTTTTTTTTAATTTCAAATATGTAATCCGCAATAAAAGTTTAGAGATGTCAGAAAATTTTAAATATCTAGTATTAACAAAAAAAAAGTTATTGCAATTTAAAAACGAAAAAGGTACAATTGTACCTCTTCCGCCGGACAAAGGTTAAAATATATTGTTGAAGAAACAAATAACCGAACAGAGCTTGTTGAAAATCATAAAATCTTTTCGCTTTCAAAGTCATTTTCGGCTGATTTTAGCATTCAGTATTTTCTTTTAGTCAATTTTATTAAACAAATTTATATACAGATTTAGATATCTAAAAAATAATCTGCATTTTAAGAAAATTTTACATTTGGAAATACATTTGCCATATTTTATTAAACTGAAATAAAACTAACGATCTTTGGGTCTGTTTTATTGTTAATTAAAAAATTGCATTCGGAATACAATATTTTCTAATAAAAATAAAAAAAACAATAGAACAATTGAAATGAAACTGTTGACGATTTTTTGAACTAAAACATATCAAACCGATTTTTTTTATAAAATTTTTTTTTTTCGAATTTTTCGAATAACCAGATAACAGATAACCGATTTTCTAAAAAGTAAGTTTAACAATTTTAAATTAAAATTCTGAAAGTGAAGTTAATAACTATTCGCAAATAACAAAAATGAATGCCAGAATACTAAGCAATTGCTTGTTTTTTTTTTTAACTGTAACAAAGTCATGGAAAAAGTTTGGTATTGTGAAAATTTCCAATAACAAGAAATTTTTAACTTTTAATCACATTTAAATAGAAAAACTAAAAAAAAAAACTAAATTTGTTTTGCAACTAAACGTAACAGCATTATTAAAATAGTTGTAGTGTTTTTAATTTTCTGGAAAGAAAAACGTCGTTTTTGCAAAAGTTTCAAATGCAAATGATAAAAAACAAACGCTTAAAGATACGCAGCTAGATAAAGTGATGGAAGAGTACAAAGAAAGGATTGATAACACAAAGTTGTATAAATCATTATAGTTGCTATAAAGATTTTGTTTTATTATTTTCTTTTTAAACTAAAGGAAATATATAACAGTAAAAAGCTAAATAAATATAAACTAAGAAATAAAATTAACAACAAATGCTGAGATTTTAAAGGTGGAATTAAAAAAAAATCTTACAAACTATAGTATTATATACAGTAGAAAATTTAGCAAGAAGGTGACTAGAAAATGCTGTTTTTGGTTAAACCATATTAAGTAGAAATACTGCAGCAGAAAACTTCCAGGTGATGTATTGTATATTTTGTTATTAGTGCTACTTTCCGCTACCTTAGCAACTGTTTACTATTTGTGACTTGGCAGTATTATTCAAAATAAACTATGTATATAGACTTTAAAAGCACCACATCACCCTAAGGTGACAATAAGAGTGCATATAAATAATGATAAACGCTTTAACCTGACGCTGAGACATGCAAATAAAACTATCACACACAAATACTGCAAAACACAGTGACACGAAAACAGCAGCATTTAAAATCAGTCACTAGCAGCAACAATGTCTATCGTGACATAAAATGATGAAAACTTCAAGAATCTAGAAAGAAGCAACATAACTAACGCCAGAAAAAAAAGAAAAACATACTCCAGTGCAAAACTTCAGCAACAATAGGTAAAAGCCCCTCAGACTAAAGCTTGTGTATGTATGTACTTGTACATCATCATGGCAATATGAACATACGACAAGTATTGCCACAAACTGTTGAAAGTCAAGAATAGTGGCTTTGTTATATAAATGTTTGCATAGAGATATGAAACTTTACTGCCGGCATACAAAGATATGTAGCCGATGGTACGAGTGTTTTTCAGTTACTAAGGAAAGGTGAAAGTGTATTTATTTAGTACAAGCTTGTGGCTTAAGGATGTCATTATTTAAAATCCTATTAGTTGTAGAACAATCAAAAGATGTACGTACCTAAATACATGTGGGATGAGTTACATATAACCGCATACTTGAGTATTTGTGTTCTTACAACACTAATCCGATCTATGCTTTTATTGTAATTCGTTAATTGGTTCGCTAAGAAAATGACTAAGAATAAAAAAGACAGACAGAACAGATTGAGAGTTAGCGTTAAACGGTTGAGTTGAAAAGTGATGTCGAGAAAATATAAAAGCAAAGTGCACATTAGTTCTTTAAAAACATTTACATAAGTAAAAGAAAAGCTTTTGTAATTTTACTTTAAGTTATCATATGAATTAATAAACTGAATTACTATTTTAGAAAAAAAGAGAACATTAATTCATATGCGTGTAAATTGGCTAAATAAAAAGGTAAGAACCCTACAAAATTGGGGGCTCAACCGGGATTTCTTTCCAAAAAAATTTAAGCCAAAGTGAGTGACAATTAACAAAATGTAAAATCTTAATCAAAAGAAACATTAAAGTTTGTGTACATAAACGTTTGTAGTGCTATGAAAATAAAAATTGAATTTTGTTCGTAAAAACAAATACAATAAATTTTGCCGTTACATATGAACTACAATTGAGTGGCCTTGAAAATCAAGACGTTAGCTGTGTCAAAAAAAAAAAAAAACAACAATATAAGCAACTGAAAAGAATTTATGTGTACCAAAAGTTTAACGCAAAAAAAAAAAACAGTTACTTTACAAAATACAATATGCATTAACATTTGTATTTTTGTTTTAAAAAGATGAAAAAAACTGTGCCAATGAAAGAAAAAGAAAAGAAGAAAAGAGAGAATTAATAATTGCCGTGAATTTAAGAAGAATTTAAGAGAAGTAAATAGAGCGATCCATGCCGAGGACGCTTGAGGGATGAAGAAATTGAGTTTAAGAGTGCAAGTTGTCTATGTGTACATTCGAGTGAGGATTGCCGATTAATAGCAGAGAGCTGGAGACGTTAATTGCAGTCAAACATCATTATTATCAACAGAGAGAGAGAAGCTGCAACGCCTTGTAGAGTAAAGATAAGTGGTTGTAGTTTGTTGGTATTATTGTATGTAACATTGAGTTATAAAAAGATAGAAGGCTTTTTAATAGAGAGAAAAAATTTTGTGTAAAGTGGAAAATATTTAAGAGTAAATATTATAATCGAAGAGAACATTGGAATGTTAAAGTTTGATTTGAGTTGATTTGTTGTTTTATAATATTTTCAATATTTTTGTTTTCCATTCAGACATTAAGGTGGGGCAAAAAACTTTGGGTGAAATTGATATTTTGTTTTGATTTAAATTAAAGTTGATTAGAAGTTTTTATACAATATAATATTCTTTTGTATGTTTTTGCCTTACTTTTAAAGGGAGAATTTAATTGAAATTATTATTCTCTTAAATTTGAAAAAATATTTTAAAATATTTTACATTATTTTAAATTTAAATTATTGTGAATTTGTAAAACTTTTGTGCACTATCATGGAGTTAAGGGAAATTTTAGCTATGACAGTAGAAGACTTAAGAACAAACGCTGAGGACGCTGGACTGTCGTCTACTGGGTCTAAAACGGACTTACAAGAACGTCTCATTCGACATTTTTGCAATACTGACGCTACTGACGCTGGCTCTAATTTCGATGATGCAAATTCAGATTTGGTACGCAATATGGCAGGACGTTCTAGTTTTACCCTAAAAGATATAGAAAATTCGCTAACACGGTTTTCAGGGGAAGGTGCTCCTGATGTTGAATCGTGGATTCAGGAATTCGAAGACTGTTCGCACGTGGTGCAATGGAATGAGTTGCAATGTTACATATATGCTAAACAATTGTTGACGGGTGCAGCACGAATTTTTGTAAGAAGCCAAGCAGGCGTAAGAGATTGGGGCGCTCTTAAGAGAGTTTTAAAAGGAGAGTTCGGTACCAAGTTGTCATCCATTTCAGTCCATAAAATGTTGAAGAGTCGTAGAAAGAAGGCAGATGAGTCTTATAAACAATATTTATACACTCTAATGGAAATTGGCAGTTCCATACATTTGGATGAAATTAGTATTGTCGAATATTTCATTGAGGGCATAACCGATTCCAGAATAAATAAGTCCATTTTATACCAAGCGCGAAATATTTCAGAGCTGAAAGAAAAAATAATTGTGTACGAAAAAATTGGTGCACCTGCGAAATCGTTAAATTTCAAAGGCAGCAAAGAAGTGGTCTCAGATGTAAAGACCGAAGACACTGTAAAATGTTTTAAGTGTGGGGAAAAGGGCCACATTTCGAAAAATTGTCGTTCAGTAGACATAAAATGTTTCAAGTGTAAGGGATTTGGCCACAAGTCATTTGAGTGCGGTACAAAAAAGAAAGTCGAAAACCCTAAAGATGAGAATATTAAGGAAGAGAAAAAAGTTGTTCACACACTGACAGACGATGTATCTGCAGCTCCGAGACGAATCTTTAAAGATATTGAGGTGTTAGGAAGAACTGTCTTTGCTTTAGTCGATACTGGAAGCGATATAAGTTTACTCCGTTATGATACTCTTTTATTGTTAGGCGATACAACTTTAGAATCTGGAACAAAAGTTCTCTCGGGTATTGGTGGCAAAACAATAACGACAATTGGTTGTCTTAAATGCCTAGTGAAAGTAGATAACCTTGAACTAGATATTGTTTTTTATGTTGCAAAAGAGGGTGATATTTTGTATTCAGCTATTATTGGAAATGACGTTTTAAATCAAGCTGATTTAATAATCGATGTGAGAGGTGCGACATTTAGAAGAAATTTTAAGCCCGTTAATATGTTTGAGATAAAGTTCGACAACATAGATAATTCTATAGAGGAGACGTTAGTAACTTTCGATGAACGTTTGCCCATGTTGGACGTCAATCCAATTGCAGCAGTGCAAGATGAATTTCACGAAATAATTCACTCTATGTCTATAGATGAACAACTTTGCGATATTGTAGAACTGGATCATTTAAGTAAAGAGATGCGTGCCAAGATTGAGAATGCAATTAATTCATACAGGCCAATCAAACCAGCAGAGTTTCCTATAAAAATGAAAATTGTACTGAAAGATGATATTCCAGTTGCCAGCCGCCCTAGAAGAACATCGTTCGTTGACCAGCAGAAAATTGACAAACAGGTCAGAGAATGGCTAGATGAGGGCATAGTGAAACCAAGCGTGTCTGAATATTCCTCACCAGTCGTGTTAGTTTCTAAAAAAGATGGTACATACAGACTATGCTGCGATTATCGGCGTCTTAATGAAAAAATTGTCCGCGATAACTTTCCAATGGCCCTTGTTGATGACGTCGTTCAGAGATTACAGGAGGGTAGAGTGTATACCACAATTGATTTGAGGAATGGTTTCTTCCATGTACCCATAGAGCAAGAATCACAAAAGTATACGGCCTTCGTTACACATAATGGTCAATATGAGTTTAGTTTTGTGCCATTTGGTATCTCTAATTCCCCAGCCGTATTTTGCCGTTATATTTCTGCAGTTCTCCAAGAGTTGGTTAGAGACGGTACTGTGATAATTTATATGGACGATATCGTTATTCCATCAAAAGACGAGGAGGAGGGTCTTAAAAAATTGTATAAGTTTTTAGAAGTCGCGTCGTCAAATGGCCTTGAGATAAAATGGAGCAAGTGCCAATTTTTGAGAAAAACAATTAAATTCTTGGGATATAGAATAGAGAATTCATCAATATATCCAACCGATGAGAAAATTTCTGCGATTAGAAACTTCCCCATTCCAACTAATGTGAAAGCATTGCAAAGATTTTTGGGACTTACGTCATTCTTTCGACGCTTTATACGAGAGTACGCATTGATCGCTAAACCATTGTCGGATCTACTTCGTAAAAATGCTAAATTCAAGATGGGCGATAACGAACTACTTGCAGTTCAACAATTGAAAAGTGCACTTACGAGCGAGTCGGTTCTAAGACTTTATAATCCTAAAGCCGAAACAGAAATTCACACAGATGCTAGTATGCATGGTTACGGAGCAGTACTTTTTCAGAGAGATTCAGAGGACATGCAGCTACACCCTGTTGAGTACATGAGCCGAAAGACGACACCAGCGGAGGAAAAGTACCATTCGTATGAGTTGGAGGTGCTAGCTATCGTAGAAGCGCTGAAAAAATGGAGAACGTACGTCATGGGTCTGAAATTTAAAATCGTAACTGATTGTAACGCGTTCGCAATGACCATGCGCAAAGAAGATGTTCCTGTTCGAGTTTCGCGTTGGGCACTTTTTCTTCAAGATTTTAATTACGTCATAGAGCACCGATCGGGTACGAAAATGAGACATGTAGACGCTCTCAGCCGTGTAGCGTGTCTGATGATACAAGATAGTCTACAACATCGCATAAAAGAAGCTCAAAAAAGTGACGATCGTATCAATGCTATTCGCAAGGTTTTGGAGATGAGCGAATATGAAGATTATTTCATCAAATATGATATAGTTCATAAAGATGCAACTAAGGAACTGATAGCAATACCAGAGAACATGGAGAAAGAAATAATTGAAATGGCACATCGTCAAGGACACTTCGCAACAAAAAAGACGAAAGATTTGGTCGAAAAGCAATTTTTTATTCCAAAATTGGACGCTAAAGTAGATGCTGTTGTAAAAAGTTGCGTTGAGTGTATCATAACTGACTCAAAGGCGGGAAAGAAAGAAGGATTGCTTAACCCGATAGGCAAATCAGATAGGCCACTTCTAACGTACCATTTGGACCATGTCGGTCCAATGGATAATACAAAAAAGTTATACAATCACATTCTGGTGATTGTCGATGCATTTTCGAAATTCGTTTGGCTTCATCCTACGAAGAGTACAGGCAGCAAAGAAGTAGTGGATAAATTACAAAAACAAGCGGCTATTTTCGGAAATCCAGTTCGTGTTATCACCGACAGAGGTACAGCATTTACCTCGAACGAATTCGAAGAATACTGTAAAAGGGAAGATATTCAACACTTGTTAATCGCTACCGGAGTGCCAAGAGGAAACGGTCAAGTCGAGAGAGTACATCGTGTGGTCGTGCCTATGTTAGCCAAAATGTGCGCCGAGCAGCCGAACAACTGGTACCGATACGTGGATCGAGTTCAACAAATCCTGAATAACACCCCATCAAGAAGCACGCAGAATACCCCGTTTAAAATTTTAACAGGCATCGATATGAGAACAAAAGAAGATTTCGAGTTACAGAAAATGCTTGAGAAACTAGCAATTGAAGAGTTGCAAAATGAACGTGACCAAGTTCGTGAGGATGCCAAAGAAAATATTTTGAAAATACAAATGGAAAACAAGAAAACTTATGACAAAAACAGAATTGCCGCCAAGCAATATGAGTTGGGTGATTTAGTCGCAATACAACGTACTCAGTACGGTACAGGCTTGAAACTACGACCAAAGTTTTTGGGTCCATACAAAGTAGTCAGAAAATTGAACCATGAAAGATATGAGGTGGAAAAAGTTGGCGAATGTGAGGGTGCTAGAAGATGTCCAACCGTTGCTGAATTTATGAAGCCTTGGAATCCGACTTCGGGGTCGAAGTCAGCGTCAGGATAGCCGAATGTGGGATGAGTTACATATAACCGCATACTTGAGTATTTGTGTTCTTACAACACTAATCCGATCTATGCTTTTATTGTAATTCGTTAATTGGTTCGCTAAGAAAATGACTAAGAATAAAAAAGACAGACAGAACAGATTGAGAGTTAGCGTTAAACGGTTGAGTTGAAAAGTGATGTCGAGAAAATATAAAAGCAAAGTGCACATTAGTTCTTTAAAAACATTTACATAAGTAAAAGAAAAGCTTTTGTAATTTTACTTTAAGTTATCATATGAATTAATAAACTGAATTACTATTTTAGAAAAAAAGAGAACATTAATTCATATGCGTGTAAATTGGCTAAATAAAAAGGTAAGAACCCTACATACATACACACATAAACGTACTTGTACAATGCTGTACAAAGTGAAATATGTTTGGTATAGGGTGTACCAAAAGGAGTTTAGAAAATAAGAATATTTTAAGAACAATTATTATTTTTATTTGAACTGTTAATTTTAAATCATTGATATTTCTTTTATTTCGGCTCAGTAAAAATAATTTAATGAAAAATTAAATTTAATGAACTCGAGCCGAAATAAAGGAAATATCAATGATTTAAAATTAACAGTTCAAATAAAAATAATAATTATTCTCAACATAAGCTAATAGCGTGTTCAGATATGAACCTTAATTGTGATAATCGCAATTAACGCCATTATTAAGCTCAATATTCCATATAAAATCTGAATTAATTATTGCGCAATAAGTACGAAATTGTTATAATATTGAGTAAGATTTCGAATGCAACACTGTTCACAACTGTGTTTAGTGAATAAAATTGTATAAAATGGCAAATGTCATTGAAAAGTCAATGTGAAGGTAAGTTTGTTTTTATAGAAACACAACAACCATTTAGAGTATTTCTTGTATTGTTTTCCAACTGTCAAATGATTATTGTGTAAGCTGAAAATTGCGTATGCCTGAACACTTAAAATAATATTGTCAATTAAGCGAATATTGACTCAATTAAGTTTCATATCTTAACACAGTATAAGGCACAAGCTAATGTTTGTAGTTGTACTTTAAGTGGTACACATAAAAATGTCAACGAAAGTAGACAACAAACATAATAAAAATGTATTTAGGGTTTCGAGACAAAGTCTTGGCATGAATACGAAAAAAGCTGAAGGAAAAAAAGAGGCAACATGTAAAATAAAATGATAATTACAGCAAATTTCGAACCACCGGTAATACTGGTTAAAGGATTGATGTTTGACTGTAGGCTAGCGGGCACCGTAGAGGTGCAGAGGGTGAGAACTTAAAGAATTCTGATGAGAAAAAGTGGGTGTTTCTCGAAACATATGTAAATTCAACCAACAACCCAGGTTCGAATCCTAAGCCAAGAAAAATTATCAATAAGTTTTAATAATAATTTTCAGGTAACAATTCCTACCTTCAGTAAAAATAATTTAATGAAAAATTAAATTTAATGAACTCGAGCCGGAATAAAAGAATTATCAAGAATATTTTAGTTTGTACTTGATGGTTTCATGAATGTCATCAGATTATTAAATTGTATAACCATAATATTTGATAGTTCTCTTCATTCTACAATGTTTGTTTGACTGTGATTTGTGTTTTTCGGTCATCTCAGTTGTCAATTGCCTTGTGGCTTGCATTCAATGTAAGCGCAAATATTCTTTAATATCACTAAAAAAAATTGCTTTGAATAATACTTCCAAATAAACACCTCTTACGAAAGAACCCTCATGAAACTCTAAACGAACTATAAGAAGTTTATCTTACTTCGGTTGCCTTATTTGTGAGAAATAGTTGAGTAAAACACACTGCTGTATATGTACATAGTTATATGGCAGTGTTTGTGGCATTTTAAAATTGAAGAATGGCTGCTGCCGGTACATGGCTGAGTAATAAGGAACAAGGTTGGATGGTAAAAACTGAAATCTTAAGCTTCTGAAGACATAATGATGCTGATAAAGATGTCAATGTTGTTGCACTCTAGAGACTGTTGTTTTTATTGTTGGCATAGTGACACTGGCAGTAGCAGTATTTGGCTTTAATGAGTAAAAGTTGTATGTTGAAGTCAAGGCAACTGAACTGATAATGCAAAAGACCAGAATAATGATGAAAACTGTTGGGTGGGTATATTGCTGCTGATTACTTTAAATTTCTATTCTAGCCCAAGTAACTAACCAACCAATCAGCCATAATAATGACATTATAAACATCAATTCTCTATTGTAATCTTAACAAAATATAAAGAACATTTTCTAACATTTTCCGGTACCTACTCCAAAAAGTAGTTGTAATATTGTTGTAAGCATGTTAATATAACAACAATAACAACAACAACAACCAGCATCAGCAACAGACACATTTTAATAACGATTAATGTTGTCTGCAGTAGACTTTTTATACTGTTTATACAAGCAACAACCTGGCATGTATTTGCCAGAGACAAAAAACCCCAGAAACTGTTGCTTTTAAGCCAAAAAAAGAAGAAAAATAGAAAATAGAAAATACTATTTAATGTCACTTTATACCAACACAATCTAAAAAGTCATCAACAACTAGTATGCTGCTCAATGCACTTGCTCTAATCTAAAGAATACACAATGCTGCAGCAACATCCTAAAAAAAAAGTACATCAACCATTTCACTCAGCATGTAGTCATCAATAACTGACTTAACCTCTCAAGATACTTTTAGCATTAGCAAATCAATTGCATGTGAAATACTTCAAACAATTGATGTTGCCTTTGCCTTTGTCGTTGCTCTTGCTCCAACTCTTGCTGCTTGCCCCAAATACCAAACACCGGAGTTGTAAATAAATTCATAGTTTACAGCAGCATGTGGCCTGTGCTGTTGGTAAGTTGGTTTAGAACCGTAATGCCAATAACACTAGCCCCGATAACAGCAGCTTCAGAGGCACCTACATACGTACATGCCAAATAACAAATGAGTTTTGTTATTCAATATGTTGAAAATATTGTAGTAATTGCGTTTTACTTAATAATTTACTAGTTTTCTTTACTGATTGCAAGTATGTGTACTGTGCCGTTTGCTGAGATGTTGCCTGTTGATATTTGCCACTTCAAATGTCTACTTTAATACTATTGTAGCAAAAAATTATAAAGTTGTTGCATTTAGACAGCTGGAACAAAATACAGTTATACAGGACATGTTTAACAGCTCAATCAATGTTGAAATTAAATTTTTCTAATAAACGCCTGTTTAGAAAAGTGCTGGAGGAAGGGTTAAGGGAAATTCCTGTCACTAATTGTTTACTACATATAATTGCAAGTAAATTTCAACATATGTTTAATGCTTTTTCTGTCAAAATAAGGCCAATATTTTTAAACACACATTAAAATAATTGCTAACAAATTGGAAACTAATAATTTTATACAATTAGTCCCCGTTTACACAGGGAAACATTTGGAAGGGAAACATTTTGTTTGGAGAGAGGGACGGTTGGGGAAGAGAATATGAAATATGTTTTCCGTTCTCGGAGACACGCTTTGTGCTTTCATTCTTATTGTAGTACAGTACAGTAGAAATTAAAAAAAAAACACTGCAATTAGATAAATGTCAAAAAAAGAAATATAAACTGGAATGTTTCCGACAACAATGTTTCCCTGTATGACTGCGAAGGATAATACAAAAGAGAATTCCAGATGTTTCCCCTTCCAAATGTTTCCCTGTGTAAACGGGGACTAATTGTATAAAATTATTAGTTTCCAATTTGTTAGCTAATACCGTAGACAGACGACAGAGTTGATGTGCATTAACAGTCTTAATTCAAATTAACTCGTGAATTATCCCATCTTAATGCGCATTAAGTTAGACGTAAATGCACAAAATCAAACTGAATTTATACTACAATTAGCTATTTCAATATGGCAACATCGTCGAAAATCAATAATATGTTATCAAATTGTTTACTATTCTAAAAAAAGAAGAAGACAATTGTAAAATTAAAATAATAAAAATAGATTTCCACAAATGCCTTTCTCTTACTTCAGAGTGTCCCACTGCGGTCCCCACATGTAGCAACACGTTCTGGTTGACGGTTGCTAGTGCATGAACAATTTTTGCATTATGAAACAGTTTCAGCAAAAGTAATTTCAGCTTTTTTTCAAAGAAACACTTTTTTTCAGCAAATGCCAAATAAATTTTTTCATAATTAAAAAGTTGTTTACAAACAAACAGCTGTTTAAATGCTGTTTTAAATGCAGAAACTGTCGTCTGTCAGGGTAAAATCTTAATTCAAATTAGTGAGATTTTAATGCAAATTAACTCTGTCGTCTGTCTACGGTATAAAGCCTTCATCAGCATTCTTTGTGTCTAATAGTGTTTCATTTTCAAACTTTGTATATTTAACTTTTTTTATTAATTTAATGAGAATTATTCCTCTTGCGAGTATTAATTGTAAAATTTTTTATAAAAATTTTTAATCGAAGTTTACTTCAAGTTAAATATACAATTTATTTGAAAATAAACTGTATATACTACTATTGATTTTTTATATTTCTGTTATATGTTTTACATTAGCTTTCCGTTGGAAAGCATAAATGCAAAATCATACAAAAATATACAAAGAAACACTAACAAAATGTAATGCATTTTCTGGCCTGCTAATACAATTTATTTTCAAATAAATTTTATATTTAACTTGAAGTGAACTTCGATTAAAAATTTTTATAAAAAATTTTACAATTAATACTCGCAAGAGGAATAATTCTCATTGTTCATGTCTGAAGGATGGTATTGGTTTTCCCGTCTCTGTCCTGTTGGGAGATGATGTTACCATCATCAAGATAAAGAAACGACAAAACAATAAGCGCTGCTATTATATATATTTAGCTTAAGTTAGTCTTTCGTTAAATTTCATTTTAACATTAGTATGTTAGTTTTTTCAAGCCATTGTGTTAATTATTCGTTGTCTAGATCTCAAGGAATTTAGTAATTTTATAGTCATTTTTTTGAGTTTATATCGAGCCCGTCATTCCTGAATTTATAAATAAAACTATAAATTTTCTACAACTATATTATTGAAAAAAGGAAAGTCTTTCATTTTCAATAAAAGCTGAATCTGCCTAGTTTAAAAATAATCCTTTTTTTATTAACGCAAATCAAGTTGTGAAACTTGGCTAGCAAATTTGCAGGTCCCACAAAACCATTTAGACACACACTTGGTGAGTTCTCACTCATTTAAAAATTATTAGAGAAAATTTTTTCATTTGGCTTGAGTTCATTTTTTTAATTAATAACTCGAAGAATACCAAAAAGTTTTACAAAAATTTAAAAACAATCAATCAAAAGTACCACATACCTCTGTCTACTGTTGTACGTATAACGTATTTTATTTTAATCATACATAGTTACTTTATTTCGTTTAAAACCCACAGTTGTGAATGGAGTTAAACAAGATATAGCTTGCTATACGAGTATGCGCAACAGATTTTCCTATATGCTTGAATGAAAATAATGGAAAGTTTTTCGTCTCCTGTATTTTTTTTATGATTTCCATCCAAAGTATCTGCTCCTAAAATACTCCATGGAATCATAATAATGTTAATGCAGCATACAGATAATATTGTAGCCGAATTTAGATTTTTTAGTTCTACTGACTATATCTCCTAACCACGTAGTTTTCTTAAAATCTTAATATCTCGAAAACTAGAGCTGATACAAAAAAATAGGCATTGAAGACTAATACTAGATGCAAATAAACTGAATAAGAAATCTAAGGCACCAAACTGATTTTCGTTTTGTTGGGATGTGCAATATAGGGTGTTGGCTTTATTTTGACGCTCACAGTAAAAATAGGAATAGCTTTGTTAAAAGACAATCGGTTGGCAAGTAATTTGCAGTTGTAGTATAAAGGACACACCTTTCGTCACCTCTTTAATAATTTCTGCGGATATTTGTATGAAATAATGCTGAAACAAGCGGTTGCTGCCTGACGTCACACAGTGGCTGAAAATCGTTTTTCATTGGCCAAAATTCTGTAACTTTTGAACCGATCAAAATATTGAAGTAATTTTTTTTTAATTGATAGATATTTAGTTCAGCTTGGCTCAGTTTTAATTACATTAAAATTGATTGATGACTTTTTAAGGACTTCTAGGTCAAAGTTGAACTTTTGATATTTTTTAACTTTTGGAGTGAAATATGGGTTTATTTTTTTTATTTACATATTAAAAAATTTAATATTTGGAACTTAATAATAATTATAATTATTTTTTGTGATAATGGAATTTTTTTAATGTTAAACTCAAAAAAAATTTTACACTCAAAAAAATGTTTACACTAAAAAAAATAGTAAAATTCACTGGAGATTTTGCTGTTACTACAGAAAAATTTATTCTTTTTTGCTGTCAGATTTGATAATTTTAAAAAACGTTTTAAAAATAAAAAATGCAATAGATTTTATTAGCATTTGTAACAATAGTAGGTTCTATTTATTATTATTTTTAACCGACTTCAAAAAGGAGGAGGTTATCAATTCGAATGGTATGTTGCTTTTTTATGTTTGTTCCACGATAACCATTTCTGAACCAATTTTAAAAATTCTTTTTTTGTTTGAAAGGGTTTGCTTGCAGGTGGGTCCCATTTAATTTTTATGAAGATCGGACGGACATACGGTTTTTTATTTACCGTTATCTATATTTTTTCTGTGCTTCTCTTATAAATTGTTGAATAACTTCGTGATTTATGAATCAATTTTAAAAATAATTTTTTTATTTGGAAGATATGGCTTGCAGAAAAATATATTTAAGGTAAAAAAAAATGAAAATTTCAGAAATTGATTGAGATATTTCGGGGATATATAGCATAAACCGATTTTTAAGAATATATCGAATATGGGTGTCAAAATTTAGCTCTGTTAATGGGAAAACATTATAGATTTAGCATAAACCGATTTTTTTAGAAGATTAACAAGATTAACAAGATTTTCAAAATTCTTTCTTTCAATCAAAAAAGTACAACAACATTAGTTATATTAAACATTTTTGAAAATTAATCCAACATTTTATTTGGCCGAAATTTTGAAGTCGGTTTTTTTTTAAAGAATTATTTACTAATACTATGTTTTTCGTACTTAAATAACAATGAAGGCAATTATAATTATTATTCATTTGAAACAAATATTGATTGCAAATACATATTCTATATTTTGTTCTGCACTATTTCTGTTCTTTAGTAGTTTTTTGGCTTCTTCATCTAAATCCCGATGTTCCACTTTCCATTGATTTCGAATATTGGATATGAACGGATCTGATGTTGCCAATAATATATTAAATAGATCTTCATTTGTGGAATTTCGTGAAATTTTTCTAGTATTGTGCTCTCTATAAAATCTGTAATCCTTGTTCCTTTTTTCCTGAGCCTCCTCTGATAGATCTCCAAGTGGCACCAAATGATATTTAATGATATCTTCTCCATGATAAAGGATTTTGTGAATTGTTGCAGACATATTTCTCCATGGGTAGTTGGTTGTATATATTTTTGCAGTTTCCTTAGCATAATCTCCAAATTGTCTAGCGTCAATTTCTTCATTGCACGCAAGTACTTCTAGGATTATTTTAAATCTGAAAATAAGGTTTAAATCCACTCCTGTTATTTCGGATGCTGTTTCTGGATCTAAAAAGAATCTTCGTGCGGTATTGTCATCATTTGTATTGCCTGACCCTTGTTTTGGCTGATCTATAATTAATCCAAATTTGCGATATTCATCTTGAACATGTTTCTTTTTTGAACTTCTTAACTCTTTGTTGGTTCCATTGTTTCTTATGGATCCTGAAGACCCGAAATCCAAATCATAACTGATTTTTAGTATATGTTCCATAATTCGATATTTGATCCACAGTAAAAAGTCATGAAAAAATATGTGATGCTCTTGGTAGTCACAGCTAAATTTAAGTGCGGCCGAAAGGGTTAATATCAGGTAAAACTAATTAGTATCTGGCCAATATTGGTTTTTTTTTCTTTAGTGGTTTAATGTCGCGATTATTATTATAAAATTGTTTATGACTTTGGTTGACCCTAACAGTTGATAACAGGTATATAAGAAAGAGATCATATGTTTACTGTAGAACCTATTGTGATATTTTTATGACTTATTTTTTTGCTAATCAAAACAAAGCCATAAAACCCTTTCGCAGGTATTATATTTAATTATTTTAGTTTTACGTAGTCTAAAGTAAAAAAACATAAACCTTTAGGCGAAAAAGTGAAAATTTAATACACCATTGTATACGAGTAACTATAGGGCTGTTTAAATGATCGTAATTTGAATTTTTTTTAGAGTAATTTCATTAAAATTAAAAAAGTGTTTTACCGGCGGGTCGTGGCGGGTGCAAAAGTATATATAGGGTTAAAGAAGACACTTTCACCTTTCTTCGGGTGGTATACGTTTCTTGTTCCCTTTTGTTCCCTAGAAGTTCTATACCACTAAAGTTTAAATTTCAGAAAAATATAGTACTTTCATAAATATTTCAGAACGCCCCTAATATTAAAGCTAGAGCGGTAACCACTTACAACAACTAAAGACTATAATCCTACCAGCATTACAAAAAAGACCGCAGGCCATTATCGATGATAGCTTGCGAGTAGTAACCATTTATTTTTGACAAAAAACAAATAAAAAACACCTTTTTCTGAAATTAAAAAAACAGTTGAGTTTGACAGCATGCCACGCCCACAATTATTAATAGTTTAACCTAATTTTTTGGCTACCTTAATATGGATATGTTAGCTCCAAAAAGGTGTAAAAATTTTAAAAATCGGTGACAAAAAAAAATTCGACTTTTGGCCAATGAAAAACGATTTTCAGCCACTGTGCGTCGCCACTTTTTAGTAAAGTTTTAGATAGACTCAGCTTCCTCTTAAAGCTGTAATGGATTGGTAGTAGAAAAACAAGCCCTATTGAATTATTTTCAAAGTGAAGTTAAATGGGAGTGGTACTGTAGTCCTTGGCAATAAAGTTTTTTAGGGATTTGGAATAAGTATGCAGTGCAGGTGGATTGAAGTGTTGAGCAACAGTTAATGTGTTCCATAAAGAAAGAGGTAATTTGTTTTAGCTTTTTTTAATAATATTAATAAATGAGTATAAATATGTGGTTAAAAATTATTCAGTCACTTTGTTTGTTACA
Organism: Bellardia pandia; assembly: GCA_916048285.2. NCBI lineage: Eukaryota > Metazoa > Arthropoda > Insecta > Diptera > Calliphoridae > Bellardia > Bellardia pandia. The sequence goes on along the minus strand of OU696532.1, from coordinate 18,261,390 downwards.
TAAATATTTCAACATTTATATGACCGTAATGTTTACCTAAGCATATACGAATTTAACGTTTAAAATAAAGTTTGCTTGAGCGACCCTAAATTGAGATTGCCAGAGGATCCCGATTAACCATTTCCCTCATGTTCTATAGCATGACCTTAATCTCCAATAAGTTAAGCCTATAACTAAATAATTTTCCACATGTGGCAATTGTCAATAAAATAAGAAGCAATGACATTTTTTTGTGGAAATATATTCTAAGTAAATGATTTTTCATCAAATGTCACCTATTTTTGATTTTGTAAACTAACACTTTTCTAAATTCTTTAAGCAATAAATGTACCTACATATGTCACTTAAAAATCTATAAATATTATTGGCGAAATTAAACCATGACATTAATGTAACATGATTTAAACGTCTAGTCATTGATTTAATAAATAAAAAAGGAATAAAATAGAATTTGTGCAGAAAAGAATACAGTTACGGACTTAAGTATAGGCACAAGCGTAATTTTAAAAGAAATTGTTTGGCATAGTCCTTTTTCGATTAATATTTGCTTCATGCAAAAGTTTAGAAAATTGTAAAATTCTTTTTAAAATGTATCCTAAACAAACTGAGCTAGTATTTATTGAGGGGATAATGGACAAGACAGTTTATCTTAACATTTTTAAGGAAAATGTCAAAAAGAGTGCAGAAAAGCTAAACTTACCTGCGTCGTTTACATTCCAGCAAGACAACACACAGCCCATAACGTAAAAATGTGGCTCATATGTTGCCACGCCCCCCACAGTCTCCAGACTGAACACCATTGAGAATTTATGGGAGAAATTGAAGCGAAGTATCCGAAAACGCGCAATTTTAAATAGAACTGAGCTGAAACCACTTTTAGTGGAAGAATGTCATAACATAGGCGAAAATATAACTAAAAAGTGAGTCCACTTCATGCCAAAAAGATTTAAGGCCGTTATGAAGCAAAAGGGACTGCCAACTAAATATTAGATAAATGTTCTAAGTAGTTTTTATTTATGTTGAGATAATTGTGTCTATACTTTTCTTCCAGTAAAAGAATGCGTTTTTTAATGTTTTTTTTTTGAAAATAATTTTTTTTGCAAGAAAAATATAATTCATTTCAGTAGTTATTATTTCAATGTATAAGTTTTATAGCTGCAATTAATTCATAAAATAAAAATTTCGTGTTTCCTTATATAAATAAATTAGCAGTTTCTTTTAAAATTGCGCTTGTGCCTATACTTAAGTCCGTAACTGTATGTACATATTTTGTTTTAAAAAGAATTGGTTTTATTTTTATTTTACATATTTTACTGTATATTTGTTTTTTTGCTCAAATTTATTTTTTCTCCACTTCTTTTATAATAATTGTTTGCATAGAACAGATAACGATTTATATGTGTTTTCAACGAATGTTTGAAGAAATGTGCATAGAAATGGTAAAGAAAAGTTGAAATAGATTGAAAATTTGTGTATAAATATATATTTATATATAAGTTTATATGTATATATACATATGTATAGGTATATATGTATATGTATGATGACAAAAAATATATGTATAAATAAATATCTTTTCGTAGTACTACATAAATAAATAATAGCAAAAGGAAAACGTGTCAAAGTAGAAATAAAGTATTTCCTACAACATTTTCACAACCGATTGAGACAATTTAAAACTTCAAGCCAAGAATAATAATAACAACTATGGAAAAAAAGTTAGAGGAAAGAATAATCTTGTATATGAATATAAAAATTCATATAGAATTTACAGGACTATAAGCAATGTAACAGAGGTGTTGGAAAATCTAGAATTCCCTGTATAAAATTTATAAGTTGGTAATTCAAACATAAACAATTCTCTAAAATGCACTTCTTTACAATTGAGTTTGGAAAATATATCATAGTTACTTAAATTATTGAAATAAAATCCGTTCACACAATTTTTTTTTAATAAATATGGCTTATTTGTATGTGTAAAGATAAATTTGACTTTACAGTGGCTCACAGCTTATTTTATGAATTGTATATTATTGTTTTCAAAGCACCATAAAAAGAAAACTAACAGGAATTAAAAAAGGGCGGTTTGGAAACTTCTTAGCCTACTAGCACAGAAAGGGAAAAGTTAGTTTTTCAAAAAAATTTCTACTTTTCAATATAATCTCAAGAAACTTAAATACACTTAGTCCAACAGTTATCTAACAATTCTATCCCTTGATTAAGAAGTTTTCCTCAACCACTATTTTGAAGGCTTGCCAGCTAGGATTTTTAGATTTAGGAACAAGTGAAAGTCACTGGGAGCTAAATCAGGAGAATAAGGTTGTTGGTCAAGCAACTCGTACTTTAATTCGTTCGTTTTAGCCATTGCTAAAATACTCTTGAGCGCTGGCGCGTTGTCTTGATGAAAAATTTCGATTTTCTCGAATTTTTACATTTAATTGATCCAAAATATTGCAATAGTGCTCTGAATTTATTGTTTCTCCCTTTTGCAGATAGTCAATCAATAAAATACCTTTGAAATATATTTGATTTTTCTTAAAAGCTTCCAAATAAGCTTGAGAAAATTTCTCTCTTATGCGTTTTTGGTCGACTGTTAAAAAATGCGGCACCCATTTTGCAGAAAGTTTTTTCATCTGTAATTCTTCATGCAAAATTAAATGGACTTGATCATTTCAGATGCAAATGATATTTGCTATTTCAGGCACTTTTATTCGTCGATCATTTAATGTAAGATGTAAGTTTCCAAAACAATTAACTTTTTTTTTGCGTTTTTTCACTTCACAGCTTATTTTGTGCTATCACGTATGGCTTTCGACAACTGTTGTAAGTTTTTTTTGTTCTGTATTTGTTCTGTATTTGGTTTTCGCCAAACAAACAACATGTCATCTGAACCGAATATGTTAAACTTAGAGTCATCGGCAAAGATGACCGAATTTTAAAATGCAGTTTCCTTGCGAACATGTTCTTTGACAAAATTTTGCCTGCACAGTCGATTCTCTACTAATGGATACTGGATTCTCTACTGATATGTCAACAAGTAAAATATTACAAATTTCATGTTATTCCATGGCCCCGTTGGAAACGTAATTCTTATTGAAAAAGCCATTATTAATATTTAGTTCTCTAACTCGCGTTTATTTTAAATTGCTAAAGTTTTTTTTTATTGTCAAGAACTACAGTACCACTCTGCTTTAACTTTCCTTTAACAATAGTCCAATATTGTTCCATTGTGCGAGGGTGGGAACAATCAGAAGGGCTTCATATAGTTTTCTGTTAAGTTGATTTGATTCCTTGCAAGTTTTGAAAAATTAAAGAAATCTAAATCGGGCAAATATATTTTTACATAAATATTCAAAATCATGGTTAAAGAAGGGACAAAAACTCCAAATTGCTTGTCAAAGCATGATCTTCACCACACCACTCTTTTTAGCATTTCTGTCGGTATCTCGAGAATTATGTGAATAATGTTGACTTCCAAATTTTGGAAGTCGACAAAGGGTGGAAGTAATTTATTTGGTTGTTTGGTACTGGCAATAGTGTGCCTGAAAGTTTGATGATTTTAACACATTACTAATTCAGATTTTTGTAATACAGCTGAATAATTTATAGACACTTTTGCCATAAAAATACTTATATATTGCTACTAGTGTGACCGAATTTAATGTAACTATGCAGTAAAAGAGAAAAATTATTACTTTACTTTCTTTCATATCATGGGAAAAATGGGCGTGATCGGACCAGTGGGAGTGTCAGCTCCCATACAAAGTAAATATTTAATCTATATATATAAAAATTAATGTTTGTATGTACATATGAACTTTATGGACTCCTAAACTATGCATCTGATCATGTGATTATCTTCGGCAAAGTTGTTGTGTATGACACCGGGAAGGTTTCTGAGTTGGTACGACCACGCCTACTCTAATGCCCACTTCTTTTAATTGATTAATTTCTTCTGCATGGGTTTTGACAGATTTACTTCATACAAATTGTATACACATCTTACTGAAGGCAAGGTAAAAATGTATGTTCTTTATAGAATCGTGAATTATGCATTTGATCATGTAATGATCTTCGGCAAAATTGTTGTGTATGAGTCCGGGAAGGTTTCTCAGTTGCTACGACCACGCCTACTCTAACGCCCACTTTTTTAAATTGATTAATTTCTTCTGCATGGGTTTTTACAGATTTACTTCAAACAATTTGTATACACATCTTACTGAAGGCGAGTTAAAAAGAAGAATTTTATGTGCCAAAGCTTCTTATTTCTTTCGACTACTCCTACTTTTTTAAATTGTATAATTGATTCTACTCGGATTTTGACATATTTACTTCAAATCGAATACACATGTTACTCTAGGTGAGGTAAAAATTAACATTCATACTCCACGCTCCATCTCTTGCACGACAACGCCTGCCGGGAAGGTCAGACCGCTGGACCGATCTTACTAAAAATTTGATAAAACATAACTAAGACTCCGGCATGACTAAAAATACTTCTTTCGAACGCCTACTTTTTTCTAAATGAGAAAAATCAATAAAATTACTCAACATGAATTGAATATTTGTGTAATGTCTTTCTTTCAAATTTATATTAATTGGTAGCGTAGCAACGCCGCAGGGTACATCTAGTATTTATCATAATAGCAATGTTCGGCCTGAGCTTAGTGTCCCAAACTACGAATCGTGTGCATATTTGGTAAACTATATATTAGAAAACTTCAAAATTCACGAACCATCAATCTATACCCGTTTTTCATTAACTTATAAAGTCTAAAAATTATAAGAACTTAAATATAATTGCATTTAAATGCACTAAAATATCAACCTTCTCTGTAATATTTATGGAATATTGGTTTGTTGTATTATTTTAATATATAGATACATAAATATATATGAACACACTATTTTCTCATAGATTGACTTAACTTTACCATGCCAACAGAAAAACAAAACTTTTATAAAATAGATGAAGGGAAATATTCATATCACGCTAGAAATCTTGACTATTGTATAGAGAACACCAGCGCACACAAATTTCCACAAACAAACATGTAGACAAACATGTCAGCATGTTCTTTGGAAAAAAGCGGCATTAAAGCATGAAACATAAAGAGGACTGACTGACTGACTCTCTACTAGTTGTAGCTGTTTGTTAAATATTTCTGAAATCTGTAAAATGTGAAGAAAACAATACTTACATACACACACACACACCCCCACACATACACACGGACAAAATTATATTGAATAAAGGGAATCGATGCCTGCAGGGCTTTAGAAATGTTTAATACTTTGAATACTATACAGTTCCAAGCAAATATTCATTGCAGAGTATAAAACAAGTAAAGGACAACTAACAGCTATGTGTAGATATAATCAGTGTAATATTTTTGCATTTCTCACAAGCTTGTTGTTGTGGCGGTTGTAACTGTTGTATAAGGAGAACATCATTGACAATCTATCGCCAAACGACGTTAAAGTTCGAAGAGTAGATAGATGCACATGTCAGGATATTGAAAGTATAGTTATAACAGCGTATCCCTTGCCCTTAGATGGAAAAAAGCCTTTGGCTAAAGGAAAATTGAAGCAGGAAACTTTATCAATTTTTCCTTTTGAAGTTGAACAAGAAAATTCAATGAATGTTTTTAAGTTTAATGTTGTGTAGATTGTATATCAGATGAAAGGTTGACTTATATAATCAAGATATGACTAAAAGTGAATCTAGTAGTCTGGAATGTAAAATCATTTAATAATAATTTAATAATTTAAAATCAAACTAACATCTATTTATATTATAGAAAAATTGGGCAATGTTGAGTAACGTTCATTTCAATGGAATCCTGGTTATGCATTGATATATATTTATAGTTTCAACCAAAGATGTAAAGCAAAAAAACTCTCTTCAGAAGACAGACAATTCTCTCGAATGCAGGTTCCAAATTTCAAATCAATCCAATTTCTTTTAGACTCCTTAAACTCTTACAACCCATTAAAATTTGCATTTGTCTCCTATGAGCAACTCTACTTGATGTTATAATCATGTCCGTATAACGTTGTCAGATATTTGTTTGCACAACAATGTCTGCCATTAAATATAATTTTCAAATAAAACAACCGCCAACTATGAGCATCAATACTGAAAAGTTAACTTGGGCTGTACTTTCAATATATGTATTCAGTTTATTAATATTAAAAAACAAGTTAGATTGCTATATTCAGCAGTGCCGAATGTTATATACCCTCCACCTAAATATATAATGAGAAATACAAAAACCACACTAGTTATAAGACAAGAATAGCACAGGTTAAAAAACAGAGTATAAAAAGAGTATAAGTTGATCTCAATAACTTTATTTACAAGAGTTTTGTGGGTGGTGAACCAATTATGGACTGATAGCTTTTAAATCCAGGGGCCAAATAAGCGCATTCGTGATCGAATGAGCTATCGTATCGAAAAATGATTTCGATATCGAAATTATGATAAAATGTACTAAATTTCTTGCTCGATATCGTATGCCATAATCTCAAATAAGAAAATTACGATCAATTTTACTCGATATCGAATGCAGTAATTTGGCCCCATTATCCACTAATGTAATTACTTGTTATACTCGAAAGTGGACTTAATCTAGTAGTATAATTGTAATATAACCGATATTAATATGATTTCTGGATTAATATTTCTGGTCTTTATAAAAGTTGGTCCGATATCAATATTTGTTAAACAGTTTTGTGGATTAAATTGTTTTTCAAAAATGGTTCTTATATGGCAGCTATGACAATTTATGGGCCGAACATCTTAAATTTTGGAACAGAAATTTTGGAGAGAGAGGTTAAGAGACATATTAGTATTAAAGTGAATTTCGGAAGCGGGTCTTATATGGGGACATGATGGAATATGGATCGATATGCTGCAAATTTGAGGTTGTATGGAAATTAATCTTGCTAATACGATCGAGATGATATTTTAGATGGACGTAGGCAAGAAATACCAAGTTTAAGTTTTTAAGGTGCAGCCCATAAACCCTCCTTTGACATGTAACATATTTAGGAAGTGTTTATTTATCTTTTATGAATTTTGAGGTTTAGGCAATTAAATATGTTAATTTGAAAATCTTGACGCCCAGAGCCTTAAGCGGGAATCAAACCCGCAATCCTCAGACTAATAGGTCATCATACTATCATCTAGTGTATTGGGGTACCCTATATCATCAGACACAAATTATCGTCTTATGTTCCAAAAATAAATGATCTGTAATTTGAAACTTGAAAAAAAGAATCAATCGTTGCATTTTTGAGCAAAAAGTGCCTTTGATTCCCTAACAATAAATGGGTGGTACTATTGATTCCACACGGAAAGAAAAACCAAGCGGAAGAAATATCGATCAATATTTCAAATGTAATTATTTATTCCTGCAGCATGCAGCAATACTGTCTGTGTAGAGATGATACAGCAAAAACGAAAAATACCGCAGCAACGGAATGAATAATTTCAAATTATGCTTCCGCAAAAAAAAAAAAAAATATCCGCATTCGCGGAACGTAATGAATAATTCTATTCAATTGCAAATTTATATTTCGCTGTATGGTGTGTTTAGAGCAGGAGTGCCCAAGCCCTATACCCTTGGTGCTCTTTTGTATTTGTAAAAACTCTTAGCTGTGTCAGCACTAGCAATACGAAATACACAAACAACTTTGCCTTATTTGTTTTTTTATTGTCGTACTTCACTCTATACACGCAAGCGCAAAGCAACAACACTTTCGTATGCTCTACTGGTAAACATTGGTGACTGCGATCGTCAATGTAGATTTTGTTTTTGTTCAACGTGTGATACCGTTTAAAAAAGTGTGTTGTTTCTTTGTATGTATTGGCTTTTACAACAAAAAATACTGAATAAAAATTAGATTTTATTTAAATGTATTGGTGTTTGCTCTTACATAAGCAACTTTTGGGCACTCCTGCTTTAGAGGGACCATTATGTGTTGCCTCTATGAAGTTCCGAATTTAAACTATTTGTTTGTGAAAATTTAAAATTTAGGCCAAAAATTTAAAAATTTTAAAGCTAAAATTATAAACAAAAAGCAGTTTAAAAAACCTGTATTGTATTCCTTATTTAGCCTTAAAGTACTTTACTAGCCCAGACACAAATGTACACCTAATGCAAAAAATCGCAAAAAAATAGAATTTTTTATATTTTCCTCAAATTTTTCGGGAATTGTTTCATTTTCTTTGTACTTTTGCTAAATTTGTTTATTATATATTATTTAAAAATTATTGGAATATTATTATCAATCGAGTAATTATTGAAAATATTGTTTGAATATTTTGTGATTCTGAAAAAAATTGTAAAGGAGAAAACTACAATTTAATAAACTATTTTTAAACTTTCTTTTAATATTAAATAATTGCTGGTCTATTTGTTTTTCCAATAAGAGGTTATGGGCGAATCTAAGGAAATACATGGAATTCCTCAGTTTAACGGCCAAGGATTTGACGACTGGCAATTTAGAGTAAAAATTCACCTAGACTCATTGGATCTTTTGGAAGTTCTAACCGGCTATCCACCAGATGATGCTGTTCAAAAAAGGGAATTTTTAAAGAAAGACAAGAAAGCCATGGACAGAATTGTAAGTTTTTTGCACGCAGATTGCATAAGTTTTGTTCGAGAAATGAAGTCAGCCAAGGAAATGTGGGACAATCTGCAATCAACTTTCGCGAAGAAGTCCACCGTAAATCAGTTGCTAATTCGTAAAAAGCTTGCGAAGATGAGGATGAATGAGGGTGATTCTATCGTAAATTATATTATATCTTTTGAAAATTTAATTAGGCAACTAAAAATGTCTGGAGCTAATATGGATGAAAGTGACGTGTTGACACAACTTTTCCTAACACTTCCTGAAAAATTCGATCCACTGGTGACTGCATTGCAAAATGTAGATGGAGACAAATTAACGTATAATATGGCGAAAGAGAGGTTGATTTCCGAAGAAGCCAAGTTTTCAGACCGGTGTGAGGAAGATGTCCAAGATAAAACTGCATTTGCAACAAAGAAGAATTTCAAAAAGAAGCAGTTCAATGGAAAATGTTTCAAGTGTGATAAATATGGTCACAAATCCAAAGACTGTTGGCAAAGAGATGCAAGATCAGTATCGAAAAACAATAAAGCGGTATCCTTCATGGCGTACAAAAGTGAGATAGGCAAATCCAAAAATAATAAAATTGTGTTCAAACTTGATTCAGGTGCCAGTGATCATATAGCTAATGATAAGTCAATTTTCTCAGAACTTAAATCATTGGACAATCCGGTTGAAATCTTTGTAGCTAAGGATAGTGAGTCAATTATAGCAAAGCATATTGGAATAATAAAAGGTGTTACACAAGAAGGAGTAGAAGTTATCATGCACGATGTTCTGCTTGCTCCTACATTACGAGATAATTTATTATCGGTGCGAAAATTAACTAAATCTGGTTTAAAAGTTAATTTTGAAGGAGACTATGCTGTGATTATGAAAAACAAAGAGAAAATTGGTTCAGCTCAGCTCTGTGGTAATCTGTATGAAATGTCTATAAATTTTTTAAATAAAAATGCTATGTCATGTTTTAAAAGTGATGCTGTAACTTGGCATAGAAGACTTGGACACGCTAGTATCTCAGGTATGGATAACATAATAAAACAAAAACTCATTAAAGATGATGTTAAGCCAAAAGAGATTGGTTTTTGTGATGTATGTACCGAAGCTAAGCAATGTAGAGACCCTTTTGTTGGAACCAGGCCAAGAGCAACACGTTTACTCCAAAGAATACATTCAGATGTGTGTGGTCCTATAACGCCAACTGCTTGGGACGGGTCCAAATACTTCGTATCATTTATAGATGATTATTCTCATTTTGCGATGTTATATTGCATAAAGAAAAAGACTGAAGTTTTTGAAAGGTTCAAGGAGTATGAAGCTTTAGTAAGCGCTATGTTTCCAAATGAGAGGATTTCAACTTTAACCACAGATCAAGGTACTGAATATTTGTCAAAGGAGCAACAAGCTTGGTATAAAAACAAAGGCATCCAAATTCAAACTACCATTGCGTATACTCCCCAGCAGAACGGGGTATCTGAAAGGTTTAATAGAACTGCAACTGAAAAATTAAAAGCCATGATGTTACAGTCTGGAGTTCCAAAATATTTGTGGAATGAAGCTGCATATAACGCCGTTTATATAATTAATAGAATTCCTACGAGAGCTATTGACGGTTCCAAAACGCCTGCTCAATTATGGTTTGGTATAATGCCTAAATTAGATAAACTCAAAGTTTTCGGATGTAAAGCGTTTGCATGGATCCCTAATCCAAAGCGAAAGAAATTGGATTCAAAAAGTATAAAAACGGTAATGGTTGGATACAGCCCCAATGGATATCGACTGTGGGAAATCGAAACTAAAAAAATTATTCTGGCGAGAGATGTAAAATTTGATGAAGATTGTTTCCCTTACAAAAATATGGACGAGCAAGTTTTAAAGCCAACAATAATTGTAAGAAGTCACGAGCCAGAGGGGGAAGATGGTAATGCTGTAACTTCTGAAATTGTTGAAAAAAACACAACACCGAAAGATGATCAAGATGTAATTTCTGAAATTAATGATAGCTGTGCAAGACCACCCGAAGATGTATCCATATGTGAATTACTTACTAGTGAAGAAGAAGATGAAACGGAAAATGAAAATTTAAGGAAAAGTTCAAGAATAAGTCGTTTACCTAGTAAATTTTTTGATTACATTACTGGCCACCAAGCTGACGTCCGACACAAAAATATTCCCGAAACATATGCTGAGATATTTAACAGAGATGGTTCCGATAAATGGCAAGCAGCAGTTAATGATGAATTGAATTCAATGACGAAAAATCATGTTTGGGACATAGTTAAACCTCCAGAAGCAAAATTATTAAAGTCAAAGTGGGTTTTTAAAATTAAGGAAGATAGCGAAGGAAATCCAACAAAGTTCAAGGCCCGGTTAGTTGTTAAGGGGTTTCTTCAAAAATATGGTATCGACTATTCAGAAATTTATGCTCCAGTAGCTAAGTTGACAACAATTAGAATTGTTCTTGCGGTTGGTGTATACAGAGGTTACCATTTTCATCAACTTGATGTAAAAACGGCATTTTTACATGGCGACTTGAAAGAGACAATATATATGACAATTCCTGAAGGTGTAAAAGTTGATAAAAATTTATCCTGCAAGTTAATAAAATCACTATATGGGCTTAAACAAGCACCGAAATGCTGGAACGAAAAGTTCAACAATTTTTTACTTTCCCTTGGGTTCATAAGGTCTAAACATGATTATTGCCTTTATGTTAGGAAGAATGATCGTGAATCGAATATTTTAATCCTTATTTTATATGTGGATGATTTATTGATTGCGGGTAATAATCTAAAAAGCATCAATAAACTTAAAGAAGATCTCTTCAAGCAGTTTGAAATGACGGATTGTGGATCACTTAAGTTTTTCCTAGGTATGAATTTGAATTTTGAAAGTGGAAATCTGCAAATATCCCAACAACCAAGTATAGCAAAAATATTAAAGAAATTCGGAATGGAAGAATGTAATGTGGTTAAGTCCCCAATGGAAAAAGGTTTACAGTTAAAAAATAATGATTTGAAATCAAGTACTGCTCATCCATATCGAGAATTATTAGGGAGTTTAATGTATTTAATGCTTTGTTCAAGACCTGATATATGTTTTCAAGTTGGATACTTAAGTCGTTTCCAACAGGATCCATCTGAAACACACTGGCAACATCTAAAGCGCGTTGTAAGATATTTAAAAGGAACAATGGAAGCAAAACTACATTTTAAGAAGTCCTCAAACCAGCCAATTATGGGGTTTGCTGATGCAGATTGGGCATCAGATAAAGTTGACCGGAAATCTGTTAGCGGATATATATTCCAAGTTTATGGTTGCACTGTATCATGGTGTAGTAAGAAACAGCAAACAGTGGCCACATCTTCTTCAGAAGCCGAATACGTAGCTTTGAGCCTTGCAGCAACTGAAGCAATTTGGATTTATGGTGTTATGAAAGATTTGAGAGAAGTTGAAAAATATACTATAAAAATATTTGAAGACAATAGAGGCTGTATTGGGATGGCTAATAACCTTGAGAGCAAAAGGGCAAAACATATAGATATTAAACATCATTTCGTGAGAGAAAATATTATAAATGGCAATATAACTCTTGAGCATGTTAGTACTGAGTTCCAGTTAGCAGATTTGTTTACGAAATCATTAGATGCCAATCGATTTGCAAAATTACGAAAAGATATTGGATTATTCGATTGAGAGGGGATATTGGAATATTATTATCAATCGAGTAATTATTGAAAATATTGTTTGAATATTTTGTGATTCTGAAAAAAATTGTAAAGGAGAAAACTACAATTTAATAAACTATTTTTAAACTTTCTTTTAATATTAAATAATTGCTGGTCTATTTGTTTTTCCAATAAGAAAAATATATCAACGGAAATTCCTTGGCTAAGTCAATGTATAATTGTAAATCACTCGGATCAGGGTAGTTATGCTGAGTAAAACTTAAAATTAACAATAGATTAAGATTAAGTTAAAAAAAACATCTCTACTCTTGACTTAAGAACATTTTTAAAAAGCAACCTTAAGGAATATTTTTGAATTCTTTAAAAACTTTCATATATATACTTTAGGGCGGGCCAAATTTTTTGTCGATTAGAGCCGCCCCCTAGGATGATTCTATGGACAATTCTAAGCAACTTTGGTGAAGGAACCATGGGTCTATCTCGATTTTCGAGTCTCCCACTTTTCAAAAAATGATTTTTTTCCCTATAACATCATTTTGATTCGAAATTCGATTTTTTATTCATCGTTATATTATCTTTTTTATGTGTATATGGGGAGTTTTTGGGGTCGAGAAATTCATTTTTGATCTTTATTTTTACCTATGAACACCACCAGAGGGCGTTTCATGCATATTTGTAATATTTTTCATCTATTTTCCGAGAAAAAATGTTCGGTAAAATTGATATTTATTTTAAACAGAAATTCAACCTAAAAAATAAGAACATGTGTAAAAAAAAATTAATTTAGTGGAAGAAAAGCGGAATAAGTTATTTTTGAAAGTCTTTCTTGCTTTCAAGTCATTCATTTTTTGAAAAGTGGGAGACTCGAAAATCGAGATAGACCCATGGTTCCTTCACCAAAGTTGCTTAGAATTGTCCATAGAATCATCCTAGGGGGCGGCTCTAATCGATTTTTTCGGCTCCATATAAATTGGCCCGGCCTAATATACTTATATTAGATTTGAATAATTAAAATGTTAATGAAATGAGAAATATAACGTTTTTCTACATCCATTAAATCCAAGAATTGCAACATATTGTTGAATATGTTTTCTTTCCTCTATGGCCTTCGTCGGTGGAATCTGTTCATATCATTTATATAAATTAAATTTTATCGTAGCAATAGTTTCCATGATATACATATATTTGCTACTATTTAAATTTAATTTAGTCTGGCTTGAGTGAAACTTTGTACAAACAACTATAGTCTTTTAGTACTACATTATTTATTATTTAATACTTTTATTTTTGTTTCTTAACATAGTTTAAGATAAACTTAATATTTATATTTCTGGTGGGTTGCTGCATATTGTTTAATATTTCAAATTATGTGCAAATATTTTGTTTAATGCAAAATATTAAATAACAAAATAAAAATAGTGACAAAAACACTTGCAACTTGCAGCTAAGAAACGTCTTCTTTTCATGCCAAAACATTTCTCGCGCAAAAAAATCCCATTTTTTCAATCATCTATTGAAAATCAAATCCGTTGCCGTATAGTGAATTAAGCAGTCATTCTACGCAATAGATGAGAGATTGAAAGACATTGTAAAGGTATGGTGGCAAACGAAAAAAAAAAAACTAAATCAATATGCTACAATGAATACGAGTGTTTTTCAGTAAGTTTGTTTTGTTGCTTCAGTAAAAATTTCGATTTTCAATGCACCTGTGTATAACACAGAACCAGGTGTCGACAACATCAGTTAAACGTAAATTCTTACATTTGTTCAATAACAACATCATTGCAGTGGCGTTGACGTTGTCGATACTGTGTTCGACGTTCTTGTTGCAACATTCAAGAGAAAATACAAAAGTTGCAAACAAAAAAAAAAAAAAAAAACTGAATCTAGAACAACAGCAGCGACAGGTACAACTAAATGAAGCAGCTTTGAATTGCATACAAAACTTCCACTCACACACAACGATATCAAGCGGAAAATTTTCTCAAAAGAGAAAAATTTCAATTTCCGCATCAAAGCAACGATAACAGCGATATTTTTTATTTCTTTCCATACCTATACATTTTAATTTTATATTTTATTCTTTATATTTCTTTTATTTTTTCTCTATTGTGGGTGTTTTTTTTTTTACATAGATCTGGCTGTTGTTCACAGAATGAGTAAAGGTTGCTTAAAAGTAAATTACTTGAAATATTTTGAGTTCCTTTGGCAGTCTGCCTTAATGTTTGAGAGTGATGAACGAACGGATGGTTGTTGCTGAAAACGTTTTAATGGTTCTTGAAGAAATTAATTAAGTTTATAGGGATTCGTTTTAAGAATTTGTTGATTTGAGACTCTTTGTGCAGATACTATATTTAGTACAAGAGATATTAATAAAAAAATTCTATGAAAATTATGAAATATTGACCCAAATTGTTAACTAAAACATTATTCACATAAAATAAGATTGGATAAATATTAAACAAATAAGTTATGTACATTACTGGAAAGGGGACATGATTTCCTGTCCACTATAAATCTATTCTGACATAGTCCAGTAGAAAATTATTTAATTCATTAAAATAAAATTTAAGATATAAAAAATTGCTTATATTGTAGTTATTGGGAATGTGACTTAAAAATGCGAGATTTTTTCCAATTGTTTAAATTTTATTTAAAGCATTTGTACAATATAAATTTAATCAAAGTATTGGCTTTGTTAGTTGTTATCTCTTCACATCTTTCTGGCAATATATTGATACCGAGCCAAAAGTACTGCTTTTCTTTTGAAGCCAAGTACGAATCAAGATTATTTCTGTTCTGTTCTGAATTATACTATGTTTCCACGGTACATGCTTCGTTCTCTATTCATGCTTCACACCCCAATCATGTGCGAAACAACTTGCTTCACCATACAAAAAATTAAGAGCGAATCAAGTAGATTCGTATTGAATCTACTTGCGAAGCACGAAAAATTGCACTCTCTCTCTAATTTTTATCGCAAGTTTATCTGCACTAGCTGTAAAAATTTAATATTATTGTAAACAAAGCAAATTATTTTCTTGTTGCTGGAAGTAAAGAAAGTAAATATGTACGTACGAATATATGTTTTTTTTTCAAATAAGCTAACTAATTTCCACTCAGTTTTTTTGTCCATTAAAAAAATTATTTTCCACAAATTGTAAATTCTGTTTTTTTATTCTGTTTGTTTATTAAAAACAACTGTCAAATCGAATCAAGTTTATAAGTCATGTAAATAGCATGATTCATAAACATGATTCAGAAGGCGAAGCAGGTGATTCAAGTCGTCGTGGAAACATAGTATTAGTTTTTACTTTCTGTTCTGTTCTGAATCAGCTGTTTGAGTTTTGTTAATAGAAAACATGTACTAATCGTTAGTTCTTCTGTTCTTTTACGTTCTGTTTCGGACGAACCTGTTAAAAAACAAAAAACTGCTAAGTAATTGTAAGTGCCAGCACAAAACAGCTGACATCCACACAACAAAAAAATTTGTGGTTTCTTTGAATTTAATTTAGTTTTTGTGTAAAAGTTATAAAAACATAAAAAATAAATTTCGCCACTCTCGCATGAAGAAATAAATCTTTTTCATCAAGTTTTTTTTTTTTTGAATTTTTTTAAAAACCTTTTGATGATATCCTCGTTAATTGGTCGGGCATAACATCTTCTTTTACGGAACACTCCTTTTGACTTCTTCTCTTTTTTTTTTTTGTATATTTTGCATAAAGTTAAAAAATTCACCATTTCCATTTCCGAATCTGATGTGTAACCACTACTAATACTCATGTTTTAGCTTTTATTTACTACTAAATGTTAAAATTTCTTTCTTGAAACATGTAAATTCAACCCAGGTTCGATCCCCAGCTCAGCCAAGAAAAATTATCAATAAATTTTAATAGAGATTTCATGTTGTGAAAACAATTCCTAACATCAGTAAAAATAATAATTTAATGAAAATTAAATTTAATGAACTCGAGCCTAACTAAAAATTATCAAAACTATTTATTTAAATTTTCAACTACTTGACATATTTACTCTATAGAAAACTATAACAAACCGAAAGAACAAAACATCTTTAAATAAATAAAGTGGTGTTTCATGACACTTTCTGTTATCTTGAACTGTTAGTGATATTATAAATATAATAATGAAACTTTCAATACAAAAATCGAATGATAGTAATCTCATTGCATAATTTTCTAATTCATAATTTTCTAATTCACTGAAAACATAAAAATAAGATACAAATAAAAAACACATATTTATGCAGACCTTTTTTTCTCTTATTTTTTAAGCTGGTTCACATTCGTAACCGAAAGTTACAGTAAATTTGTTGTTTTTGCTGTGTTTTTATTCTAATTAACACCAATTAAGTTTGTTTAAAGGAAAAAAAAAACACAAACAAATTACAAAAAATAAAACAGAAAAAAACACTATGGGCTCGGGCTGGGCTGGTATGGTCAGGGCTGGTCTTCTAAAATATAAAACCCTAATTAAATGGCACACAAACAAAATTGTAACATAATGGCTACAAAATAGAAAAAAAACATACAACAAATTATTTTTAAAAATATGTACAATTTTTAAAAATTTGCATTGACTGTATAAAAAGACAAAAAGAAAAAAAAGTTAAAAAAGAAAAGAAATCTTAATGAGTGGGAGAGAAGAAACGTAACAGCAACAAAACAATTTCCGTTTCCGCTTAAAGGCGGAAAGGCATAAATTTTTTGTTTACTTGTATTTATTTGCCTTTGTAGTGGTGTATATGTATGTGTTTGTGTGTATTGGTATAAGTAGTGAGTTTTTTCTTTAGTATTTTTATGGTTAATTGCCGTAAACATGAATTTGTTTGTGTCATGCTCATTTTGCTGCTGTTTCTTTTTTTTGTAACATAAAATTGAGGTAAAATAGTCGGGGGGCTTTTTTGTTTTTTTTAATTTTAAATTCAGTTTTTAATGAAATTTTTTCTTTACACTACACTTAGCATAATGATTAGTTTCTTTATAAATTTCTAGTTTAGAATTTTTGAGTTTAGAAGTAAAAATTTTGTTCCAAAACTCCAGCTGAATTGTATAATTTTCGACCTAATTGTATAAACTAATGACTACCTTGTCAAATGAGTCACTAAATGTAAAATAAATGGTAATAAACATATATTAACTAAAATACTGTAAAAAAGAAAACCACTATTAAGACTCATAATATGACTGACGACTCTTATTAATGCAGTGTATTGTGTTGAAACTGGAGGATAGAAGAAGTAATATTTGTGGAGCTGGTATTCAACATGTGGACAGTGGATTTATAAAATTAAATTTTCCTGTGGTATTTTGCGGATTCTACTTTGCAATTGACTATGAAAGGAGGTGTTCTTGTTTCAGAATGTGTATTATTTAAAAATCTGATATTTTACCAAATATTTAGCTTTTATTTTTCAACATTTGTACAATATAAATTTATTTATCCAATTTCGGATATCTGTTTCTATCCGAAATTGCTCGAACAGGTCTGGACTATAAGGCGGGTGAGGCAAACATTTGCAAAAATTTTTTTAAAAGAGTTTTTAACATGTATTGCAACATGTGACAGATATTATTATCATGATATAATAATACGCCTGGCATATTATGGGCGCGTTTCAGTCAATGCTCGCTTCAAACGAATCAGTAAAATTCGGCACAGGTTCACTGTGTTTGTCTGGCCAGATTTTATAACATATGGGACACTAGCCTTACACACAAAAAAAAGTTGTGCCAGTCACCCCCTTGGATTAAAGATAATTCCAGAAATATTTTTTTTTGCCACGCCTACAAATACCGCCCTTTTAGTATTTTTTTTTTCACTGTGTCGCTATTTTTAGTCCGATCATAACTTTTTGTATACCGGTGTTCATGGCCTTAATCATTTTTTACTACCATGTCAAATTCTAGTCATGACTTTAAAAACTCGCTTCGTACACAGACTCATGCCAAAAATAGTTCAAAATTAAATAAAATAGTGCAAACACATTTTAAGGATAAACATTTTTTATTTTATAATTTTTTAAACATAACATTTAAAATGGAAAAAGAGATCATTTTTTGTACTATACATTATGTTTCTATTTATATACATATATATGTAAATAACGATTAACAAAAATATAACAAATTTATTCATTAATTTAAAAAAAGTAACTTACATATTTATGTAGTTTCCATGTATTTTCAATACTTTTAAGAATACATATCGCTTATTTATCTAAACATAGTCATATCTCAAAAACCAAAGTTTTAATTGTTCAAATTTTTAAAACTTTAAACGCATTTTGCCAAGTTAATTTTTTTTACAGAAAATTAACTTTTCCATTTCTTTTTTATCATTTCAATAGTAGGCTCAAAATTTGTACCACCATTTTTTTCAACGCCTTCTTTTGTAAAAAGATTCGATGCAACCGTGTTGGTTGACAAGTTATTTCTGGTATCAGTTTTTATTAAGTAAAATAAAAGTTTGATTATATTCGACATTTTCTTTATAGAATCTCATGACCTCGAGCTTGAGTATTTATTAATTTGAGTTTTATTAAGTTTAAATTACTAAAAATCCTTTCAACAGAAGCATTTGAGATTGGTAAAATCAATAAAAATTTTATTATAATTTTTAAATTTGGAAAAAGAATATCGCCAGCGCAGTTTTTTAGTTGAACATTTTTCAACACCTAATTCATTGTAAAGACTTAGATTGTGATCTAAAAGTGCACATTCACGCTATTCATTGTCTAATTTTTGGTAATCCAGCTTAAGAAATAGAAATCGAGTTTTAAAAATTACCAAGGATATTAATTTTAATCACTGTGCAAATTTTAGGTCACTATATCAACAAAACTATAAAGATCATCATTAAACTTGAATCTTTTTTTAATTTGTGTAATTCCTTCAATATAGAAGTTTCTAAAATCGTTATACATTACAGTTTGTTGTGAAGAAGAACAGTGTGAAATATTATTTTGTGCAGCTATACCAATATAAATTTCATTTTGCTGTGTAAACAGCTGATTGTTTGTATGATCAATAAAAAACATATCATCGTTATTTAAATAATCTGCTTTTAAATATACAACTAATATATTTTCACAGCAGCGCTGTAAAATGAAAAATAAAAAACAGTACTGCCAATTCAAAAAAATTACTCAGTGTTGTTAAATAGTGCAAAATTACACAAAAAATTTATAGTGCAAACACAGTGCAAGAAATTTTAAATAGTGCAAATTTTGCACTATAGTGCAGAATGTGGCAACGCTGTTTCGTACCCACAATAATGCAAAATATTTTTTTTTAGTTTTTAAAAGTCATGTCTAGAATTTGACATGGTAGTAAAAAATGATTAAGGACAGAAATTTAGCTCTTAAATTTTAATAACGTTTTTTGATATATTGCATGCAAAATGTCTGTAAACACAATGGGGCAGAATCGAATTTTTTTTTTGAAATTCTCAAAACCAATGGTCTGTCTGATGGAAATACAAATTTTTAAGATAGCTAGTAGCCAAACAGTACTATTCGTGTTTTTAATTTTGATGGATGGACTCCATAAACCCTCCAGGACAGGACTTTGTGGGCTTAAAATAGGACAATTTGTTTAAATGCAATTTGTGTGCAATTTGTTTTGGTTTTTCTACAATTCCAAAATTTTTTATATTTTCTGAAAGTTCACGGCTAGGTGTTTAAAAATCAAGCTTGCAGGTAATATGTATTTATCATTCAAAAATTTGCCCAAACCAGGTTTGATTTTCTTTATATATTGGTCAGAATTTTTCATCGATTTTTCTCAAATTTATTTTTCAGGTCCAAAATTAAACTATTTAAATTTTAAATTTAAAAGTTGAAAAAATAATCGATATTTTAAAATAGTAACAATTTGTGATTCAAAATTATTCAATTGTTTGCAACCGGTTTTTATGTGCACAATGCTTTAGCACGTTAATATTACGTATAGGGTGTTGTGCAGTCTTATTAAGCTCTCTAGCTTATTTAATATATATGTTAAAGTAGTTGTAATTTTTTCTTTATGCGGATTTTGTTTTTCTAATTTTGATTTTTTTTTGTTTTTGGTTTTTCTCTTTGCAGTTGGCCAATGAAGGTGTACCACCATTACCATTACAAGGTAAAAACTTCCAAAGAGCCAGAAACTAAAATTTAACATAAACAGCAGCAACAAACAATTCTCTACTAAAGGCTAAACCAGGAGGAAATGGTCTTGGCACACACAACAAAAAAAGACAACAACATTTAACAACAAATTTCTACAAAAAATAAAAATTCAGCATAATAATTTAAAAAAAAATGATGACGAGGACGATGATGCCATAAAAAAAACTCCGCCAAACCATCGATGTTAGCAACTGAATACAGGGGACAAAACAAAGTAAACTAAAATGCTATAGAAAAGGGCAAGGAGTAGCAACGACATCATTTCCCACCAACATCATCATCATCATCACCCAACATTAAAGATAGACATCAAATCACAATGTCATTTGCATAAATCACATTTACTTACAATTTCTTTAGATTCTTTTTTACATTTCAAAAATGATCCCAAACCCTAAGCAATAATAGCACGGTTAAAGAAAAAGTGATGGTGATGACGATGGTGATGGTGATGAATGGAGTAGAAAAAAAATACTGATTTTATTTTTAGTTTTTTTTTGTCTTGTGCTCTGTCCTCTAACGATGGACATTATGCCGCAATTAGTTTTGACCGCTTCAGCGACTAAAAACATACAACGAAAACAACAATTGCTGAGTGAAGAAAAAAAGAACCGAAAGAAAAATGTTAATGACAAAAAACAGATTTTAAAATTTTGTTGCTTTTGGAGCAGCCCAATATCGTCAACCTTATACTCGTAATCTAAACATCACTTAAAGGTGATAAAAGGGAAAAATTGTCCTGAACATTATCGTCAGCATCTCTATTATACTCATCATCATTTTAACCGGAAAATATTGTGGCATTTAAACATCTGTTTTGTTGAATGACAGTCAACAACAGTGTTTGTAAATGACTATAACAGCAATATCAGCAAATTTACAGCAGCAACACTTTTCCTTTCTGCTGGTAAACTTTGCTGCTGAAAATCCTTTTACACCAGCTTCTGGGAAACAAAATTATCTTTACATTTTTTTCTAAGAATTTTTTTTCCACCAAAAGCAAAATTTTAAGCACGAAAACTTTTGTCTTTGTTGTTAATTTTTTATGTGTTAAATTTTCAGCGCTGTGTTTTTTATTATCAGTTTTCCTACAACTTTGCAAACATTTTTGCAATTTTTAAATTGTTGTTTTTCTAGTGCCTGCCGCCCCGTTTGTTGCAAAAATATTTTTTAAATGCTTTCTCTGTATTTTCTTTGATTTTTCCTTTATTTTTTTTTTTGGATATAAAAGAAACTTATAATTTTTTCGAAAGTCTGTTATAAAATCTTCTTAAAAACGAAAAAGTAGAAAAAAAAATTCTCAAAAACAATGCAAAAATATAAATCTTTAGGAAGTTACGTAAAAGCATGTCTTATCATGCTTCTGCTACAGAAAATTTCATAAATAATTTTATAAAACTATATTTAGTTTTTAAGTGTAATAAAAAACAACAACAAAATATAATATTAAAACTTGCAAATTTGTAACGCAAAAAGTATAAAGAAAAAGTTCACAAAATATTCTTGTAAATTAAGTAATAAACAATTTTGTTGTAAACTTGAAATAAAATAAAAAAACAAATTTTTTTTAATTGTGGAAGTTTTTTTTTGAGAGTAAGTATTTTAAGGTATTTAAAAAGTATTAATACTTGTAAACAAATAAAATGAAAAATATCAATAACAAAATTTACTTTTTTTAGGAAGCTTGAGCTAAATTCATATTAAAAAACTATTTATTTCTTACTGCCGTCCCTAAATACCGACGGAAAGCGTTTGCTTGGAGCATACCGAAACAACGCGGCGACAACGCTTTGCTATTGGAAAATCCAATTTTGACAAGGCGTTTCACAGTGAAGTTAGCTGCAAAAGAAAACAAAACAAAAAAAAAAAGATAAATAAAACAACAATGTCCAGCAGTTACAATAAACAGGGTCGTTTTATTTATTTGTTTGA
This sequence comes from Bellardia pandia, assembly GCA_916048285.2. Taxonomy (NCBI): domain Eukaryota; kingdom Metazoa; phylum Arthropoda; class Insecta; order Diptera; family Calliphoridae; genus Bellardia; species Bellardia pandia. The sequence goes on along the minus strand of OU696532.1, from coordinate 18,238,947 downwards.
TAACCCTGTTTTTATCGTTTTGACATAACGTTGCCGCTTTTGTTTAGGGATGGAATATCAGCGCTAATGCTCAGCGTAAAAATACGTTCCGTCTTCTGTCGGTATTTAAGTATGGCTGTCAATGTAACCAGTAACGCCGATCGCTTTATTTATTCCTTTTTAAAATACAACTGTGCAATTTAATTTTTCGTATAAACTACAGTTTAATTGTATTTTTTTTTTTGTTTGCTTTCAAAGCTCCATAAATATAAAACAAGTAAGAAAGTATAGTCGGTCAAGCCCGACCATATAATCCCATACACCCAGTATATGTATAAAACTGTTTTTCAAAAACGAGCGCTATATGGGAGATAAAACCTGGTATGGACCGATTATCTAAAAATTTAGTGCCATGCCATCCGAGAATTTAAATATTAAGTGTGTTAAACTTTATCTCGATAGAAATACGTTTAAATGATTTATGGAGGTTAAAGTGAATTACGGAGAGGGTCTTATATGGGAGTTTCGACTAATTATGGACCATTATTATATTAGGTGTCATTATTTCTGTACATATGAAACTTATTTGTGTTGAATCTTATTTGAATACATTTTTAAGAAATTTATGGTGGTTAAAGTGATTTTCGGAACTTGGTCTTATATGGGAACTACGACTAATTATAGACCGATCATAATAAAATTCTACCGTGTTATTCGTATATATACGAAACATATTTATGTTCAATATTATTTCGATACCAACAGTTTTAAAAGAGTTATGCGCTTTAAAGTGATTTTCGGATGTGGGCCTTATATGGAAGCTACGACTTATTATGGACCGATGTAGACAAAATTGGTAGATTTAATTTAGCTTCGTTTATTACTCATTTGTGGTGAAGTTTGTTTGCATACGTTCATAATTCAAACATTTATGATCGTTAAACTCCTATTTCGGGAATACATTGTATGGGGGCCAAGTGAAATAATGGACCGATTTCCACCAGTTTCAATCTCATCTGTCCTTGGGCTGAAAAATATCACGTACCAAATTTTATTGAAATATCTCCAAAATTGCGACCTGCACTCTGTGCACAAGCTTTACATGGACGGCCAGCCAGACAGACGGACGGACATCGATAAATCGACTCAGGAAGTGATTCAGAGTCGATCGGTATACTTTCAGGTGGGTGTTGGACCAAACCTTAAACCCGATGTTGGGCAGTACAAACATCAGCACACATCCAATATACCCTCCCCACTATGGTGGTGTAGGGTATAACAAATTGGTTTATAAATAATAACAATTTATATAAAAAGTTGTAAATTGTTGACCTTTAGTTTTGTTGTTTGTAAATTTTTTTTACAAACAATAACAATTTTTTTCAAAAAAAGTTACTTATGTTGAATATAAATATGTTTGAGAACAAACATTTTAAATTAATTAAAAGTTTATATTAATAAATAAATAAACATAAAAAACATGTATATTGAATTGTTAGATTGACAAAAATAATACGTCATTTCGTCTTTAATTTCTCTATTAATATAAAAGAAACAGAATATCGTTAGAGCTTCTTAAAAATATTAAGGTATTTATAGTAAAGCGAAATTAAACTTTTTTTTTTTCAACTAGTGCTTATTTCGTGAATGGTAACACTTATGTCTGATTTGGCAGATAATTAGTTTTATCCTTCCGCTGAACGAATATGGTTGTGTATATGCTTGTCTTCGCTTTGGTAAGTGGGCCTGCGATCGACTTACAGAAGATGACGATTTTGCCAAAAAAAAATCATCTTTTCAGATGAAGATCATTTTGATCTGGGCGAGTATATAAACAAGCAAAATTGTCGCATTTGGGGCACAGAAAACCCGCACGCATACATTGCAAAACCGATGCACCCAAAACGAGTCACTGTTTGGTGCGGATTTTGGTCCAGAGCCAGAGAAAATGAGGAAGGAGTGGCCGTTACAGTCAATGGCGATCGTTATCGGGCCATATTGAATGAATTTGTGTTCACAGAAATTGAAGAGGAGGATCTTAGAAACATTTAGTTTCAACAAGACGGCGCTACGTGCCACACAGCCGAAGCTACACTCGATGTTTTGCGCCCTGTTTTTGAAGATCGCACTATCAGCCGCAGAGCTAGCCACTTCGGAGCTGCGATTTGACACTGTTGGACTATTATTTGTGGGGTGCCATCAAAGATAACTGTTACGCCGACAAGCCAGAGACAATTGACGCTTTAAAGGACAATATTCGTGAAGCCATTGGTGAAATACAGCTGCACATAATCAATCGTGTAGGCCAGCCGAGGCAGCCATTTGAATGAAACTATTTTCCATTATTAACCGGACGGATTGCACTTTCAAATAAAAAAAGAAATTTGAGAATATATTCAGTAGTTTTTTTTATAGCATTTTCAAAAAACAAAAGTTATTTTGCGGACCCTTTAGTAACTGATTGTGAATCACAACAATTTGCTGGGCTTGCAATCCCATCCTTGGGATTTTAGAACACTTATACCAAATTTGAAACTTAAAAATAGTTAAAATTTAGCACAGCCTTAATAAAGCCATATTAAAATATGTTTGAGATGTTGGTTTTTAATATATTTTAAAGCTATAAAGTTATTGTTAAAATTGTTTTCAATATTGCGAATAAAATTTCAGTTTTCCAATATAAGTTTTATAGGCCTATTGAAAACATTTTAGGATATAATGAAATCCTTGATTTTATACAAACTACTTACTCATCGGATAAAACAGTGGCAATTGCCACATTTATTTCCAAAATATTTCTTTATTATTTAACTTTATTAAAAATGATATCATAAGTCTAGGACTATTGCTTCCCTTTTGGCGCATTCGCTGTGTGAAAACAAATCACTTAATAGAAAATAGATTATTAGAAAATAATCCTCAGCAGGAGTAAAAATCTTACTAAATTATTTACAATTTTTGTAGAAATTTATATTGCAGCTCTTTCAAATTCTGCTAGGCAAATTTCTAAAACAGCTAATACTAATACTAATAAAAAAAAAAATAAATAAATAAAAAAAATATAAAATATAAAACACTGACTCATCTCAGTTTTAATTAATTATTGTCCGGAATTTATCATTTATATTCATTATATTTTATATACATAGTATGTCTTGAAAGTGTGTGTGGGCGTTTGTGGCAACATTTTTCCAAATGAAATAAAAATAATTAAGAAAAATTACAAAAAAAAAGAAAATATGCTACTTGTATATAATAAATGCTTGTTAATACACAGAAGACATTTAAAGAAACCAACAGATAAATAAATATGAATTGTAGTTTGTGTGCTTGTATAGATGAGTGGGAATTGAAATGAAGAAAAACTACAATGACAATGGAAAAGAAAACTACGTGACTAAACACTAATAAATGCACAGCAAATCATTGAATGCAAAGTGAAATTAAGCATTAAAATACAACAATAATGTATGCACTGTGAAATATATTTCAAATAGAGGCTGTTTATTTAGATGTATAGAAGCTCAAGTTGGCAACACTTTTTTAACTGGCGGCCATTTTGTCAGCTGTCAAATATTTATGTTTAGTTTGATTGGTTCTGTACGAAATAGCCATCGCGCACTACGACCATTTTACGGTCAACCTAATCGTTCATCAGTGCAATTCATTCGATTAACTATTGAACGTTTGCTCACCACGCATTCTCTAAATGCCCCGATCAATAATTCGAGAAAAACGTCCTGACTTACAACACAAAACAATAATTTTTCATCAAGACAACGCATCAGGGCACAAGAGTGTTTTAACAATGGCTAAAATCTATGAATAAAAGTAAGAGTTGCTTGACCACCCCTCTTATTCTCCTGATTTAGCTCCCAGTGACTTTTACCTGTTCCCAAATATAAAAAAAAATCCTAGCTGGCAAGCGTTTTAACTCAAATGAAGAAGCAATTACAGTTGTAAACCAATATTTTGAAGGCCTTGAGAAAAACTTTTTAATCAAGGGATAGAATTGTTAAGCTAGATTTACACGATTGAAATTTTCTTCAAAATTGCTCTTCAAAATGCTTCAAACTCGTGTAAACAGCAAAAATTCTTCAAAATTTATTTATTTAATAACTATTAATTTGTTCAAAATTTGTTTATTTAATAACTATTAATAACTATTAAATAAATAAATTTTGAAGAATTTTTGCTGTTTAGACGAGTTTAAAGCATCTTGAAGAGCAATTTTGAAGAAAATTTCAATCGTGTAAATCTAGCTTTAGATAAGTGTTGGACTAATGGCCGAATTCACAGTCTTTAGTTAGCTAATGACAAAGGCTTAACTAATGATTCTTTATTCGCAATGCTTAGTTTGCCATAAGAATAAACAGTAATAGTTAAACAATAACTAGTATTTTAGTTTACCAATAGTTAACTAATGACCGAGAATTCGTTTTTGAAAAACTAACTATTCTTTTTCTGTGCTAGGACAGTCCTAGGACATCGTAATGTTAAAAGGATTAGTTTTTTACATACAAATGGAATATGTTTAAAGTACCCCTGGTCCAGTACATGCACGTATGTACTACTAGCGTTTTTTCCAGGGATATTACAGCAGTTTTGGTTATGTTAGTATGTACATATAAATATTTATGAAATATTTTTTTCTCCATTACTCATCTATGTACATGGCCTTGTACTCGTACGAGTATGTATTAGATACAACGTTAAGCTAGTTTTTCTTTACCATAATTATCGACTAGAAAGTCAGCATGAAAAATATTTATCAATATTAATTCAGACTGCAAGAGACATTGCTCTACACAAAATTTCTTGACGTTTTTTTTGCCATTCTTTTGTCAGAAAACAATGAAAATAGTGACACAGCAATTAGGGATTTTTGTTGGCACTTAATGATGCTGCTGTAGTTATTTTACTGTTGACGATGATGAGGCTGTTGCTGACGCCAATGCTGACAACGAGAATAATTAAGTTGAAGGCAATGAACAAAACGCAATGATGTGAAACCAAGTCATTGTGTTAATTTGTATTAATTGGCAACTAATTGTTGTAGATTTTCCCTTTTTTTTCTCTAATTTTTTTTTCATCATTTATTTAGTCCTTTTTCCACTAAATGTTTATTATGTGTTTGTCTGTTTGTGTGTTTGAGGTTGTTAAAGAGAAGGAAATATAATTCTCAATGGCATTTGTATGTTTTACGACCTTTTGTTTAATTGTTAAATGCCACGCAATATGATTGTTGATCGTCATTGTTTTTTTTTTGTGTGTGTTGTTGTTAGTTGCATTTGGCCAACCGCCTCCAGAAACCAATAATGTTTATTTTATAGTCTGGGTAGTAAATGAAGCTTAAATAATTCTATTTTGTGTATTGAGTTTGGATACTAAACAAATTTATATTTATTTATAGACTGATGGTCAATTGGTATGGAAAAATACTCGTATTATAATTTGTACTTTTAGTAGGAAACATTGAAATAATGGGGAATTTGGTTGGTTATTTTTAACTAAAGAAGATAACAATTTGTTTAAGCTTACATTAGAGGTCAATAATTTGCAGAGCTTTACCTACCGTGGGATGTATTTTTACGTGATGACGTTTTACTATTCTCTAAGCGTTGACACTGGAATTATTTTATATGCATACTTAAAATTAATTGTGGCTCGTTTATATTGATTTTATGGTGGTTCTGTTTAAAGAATTATTAAAATTTAAAAAAAATGTGGAGACAATACTTCCTATTAAATAAATGTAAGGCCACTTTAGATTCGTTGTAACCCTAAAATACTTTCAGCTTGCACGTCATTCAATATCCAACTGAGTCTGTTGCCTCACATTTATTTCGTTTGCTAGTTGATGGGTTTGTTGTTTGATTGCTCGGTCTATTAGGTGTTTATTACATTACACAATGCCCTATCCTCACAGACAACCTTCCTCCCGCCCCCCCCTACAACCACATTCAATTACAAGTAGCTGTCCATGTGCTGGTTTGCTTTTATTTCATTATTTTTAATTTCTATGGACGGCATTACACCCTGTTGTTTTCTATTTAATATAAAAAATATTTTAGTACATTTCACTCCCATTGTGTGTGTGTGTCCTTTCTTCTCTTAGTAACGACATATTTTAATTTTTCCTTGTCACAACGCAAAGGACTAAAGGTTTGAATAAAACGTATTTGCGTCCTCAGTTTATGATGAGAGACAAGTAATAATTTACAATTAGTCATTAGTTTTTATTACTCTAAAATGTTGGTGCTCTTGTTATTTGCTGTTTTTTGATATTTATTTGCGGTTCACTTGTCGTTTCGGATCATGAGGTTTTGTTCTAATTGTGGTTGTTGTATTTTGTAACAAAATATTGGTATCTGTGGTTTTGTTGTATTCATTTTTGAGGCATTGTTTTGGATAGAACTGACCAAACTGTTATTTGTACTTGCATGTGTTTTGTGGTGTATTAGGGTGCTTCAACTAAATATTGCAGCGCCTTTCATTTTTGTGTTTACTGTTAAATAAAATTGAATGAATGCATTTCTATAATCACTGTAAATACAATGCTGAATTTTGAAAATTTTCTATAAGGAAGAAGAGAGAGAATGTAATATTTGAATCCACATCTACAGATGCGTTGGTGTAATAAAATTATTATGGCAAAGAAATTCACCAATTATTGCAGATAATGAAATTATATTTTATCCATCTACAGATAGTTAAATTTGGATACATCGCGTCGAAATATTCATAAATAAAAACAAGTTATTTTTAAATAGTACACAATTAGTAAACCTTCCTTATAACTATATATTATTATTAGGCAACACAAACAATGCAAATCATTAATAAATCTTTCGAACATGTCAGGACACTTTATGATATAATTTATGGGATAATTTAATGATACATACATATATTATTAGAAATATTGTTTCGGTGTGAGCCTTTTTATGATGAATTGACAAAAAATACCAAAAATAGTGCCACAGCTATGAGACCAAACAAATGTAAAAATATCTCAATGGATCACATTATACAGATGTGCCTTTTAAGCCTAAACCTTAAACGTAGGGTGAACTTGGCTCATCAATACAGTAGTATGTCCCAGCAAGAACATACTAAAGTATTTCTTGCAAAGAGCATACTTGTATGAACTTGCCAGAAACATGTTGAACAATTAACGTCTTTTATCTTTTGACGCATTCTAACATTTGCTGTCAGCTTTATTTTGTTTGAAAGTTCCTACTATGATATGTGTCCAATTGTATGCGAAACATTTTCAAATAAATCTCTTATTACATTTAAGGCTGATTCTCCACTTCCTTCCTTCTCATTTAAGCCAGTTACTTGCATTCAGCGTTGGTGTTTGCTTGCCTCACTTCTTCTTGTACCCACAGGATGTGGTATAAGTGCAACCTGCAACAAAACTTAAAGGCTTAACGCCTTAACATTATCATTTTGTGGTTAATGTAAAACATTAACATCTTATTGTAGGTAGTATTTACATTAACCGCACAGTGTTAAAATGATTACGTGTTAATAGATCATCAAGTTACCATGTCGTCTGGTGAAACGTAAAACGTTTGTATGTAGTAATTTGTAACGCTTACAAAGCTTTTACAGAGTTATAAAATTACATTATTATTTATGGCAGGAATTGACAAGGTTTTAATAAATATTTAAATATGTTGCAGGTTTCTTAAGTAAAATGAGAGATGAAAGAATATTATATATTTGAAAGAATTATCTATAGTATATATATATAAAACATTTAGTTCCCTAAATGTTTCGCGAACTTAAATAAAATTTGTTGCTAGTTTATTTCTAATAACTAAAATATGATGAAAACTCTAAAAAATTTACCCGCTATAATTTAAATTAACATTTCTTTACTTATATACATACGAGGATGTATGTTACATGCTTACAAAACAGAAAATTATCTCTTCGCCATCGTGACAAAACACACATTTTTCTTCGCAGCCTACAAGAATTGTAATGGCTGGGCGCTGGGCTGGTGTTACAGAGAGTCAGGCGGTAGATTCATGTCATTGACTAACTACGAGTATTGTTAAACCGATGGTTGGTCATTTATTTAATTTATTAATTTCACTTCATTGAATGCAACAAAAATTATACATTGTGTTTTCTTTCGTATAAAATAAAATGAATAAAATAAAAGAAATGGCATACAAATGGACAATTAAGAATTCTTTTTGCAGTGAGTGAGATCGAGCGAGCGAGTGGACAACATTTACAAACCTCTCACATACATACGTATATACATTAAACGCACTCTTGATATACAATCCTGTCACTGTGCATAGTGAATAAATGGTTTTTTGTCCTGTAGTTTTAAAAGTAACAATTGTTCACTTTTCATCCGTTATAAATGACCAGATCCCAGATGTATATAAACATAGATTTGGGATCAAGTGGACAAAGGTGTGAACATAAAACACTACCCAGCGGAAAAAAGATGCTGCCAAAAGAGGCCTTCTAGAAGGCCTTCTTTGGCAGTCACATGTACTTCCAGCCGCATTGTCAAATCGTTTAATTTTTACATTGCGTGTCATTGTTAGACAAGGCCTTGCATACTCGCTACTGGTTACATGCCGGTTGAAAGACCTACATGAGAAGGGAAATTGGAAGGCGTAATTAAAAGTCTGCTAAATTAATAATTATATTGAGGTAAGTTAAAGAAGGCGTTTTAAATAAAAGAAATATACTAAATTAACTTAAATTAATATAAACAAAATGGCATGTATATAAAGTACTGCTTCACGCGTACTTTACACCACAAACTTTCATAATAGACTAAATTTACAGACGCTCTCTTTATTAATTTTTAACACATTTTTATCACACGTAAAATAAATTCAGCAAAATACGCCCTGGCCACCGATGTCGAACGATAACGTTCGCTTAGATAAGACTTAACACATAAACATTTTATCGTATCTATTTTTTACTCAATCAAGTTTGTTTATTCCACAATCAAGTTTGTGTCTTAAGTCTTATCTAAGCGAACGTTATCATTCGACATCGTGGGCCAGGGGGATGATGTTTGTTGTTGTAATCACGGTATACAGGAATAATTGCAAAACCTTTTGTGTTTGCTATTGTAATCATGATTTGTTTACATCCTTTTAAAATTTTTGATATTTCTTTAGTCAGGCTCGAGTTCGTTAAATTTAATTTTCATTAAATTATTATTTTTACTGAAGGTAAGAGTTGTTTTTACAACATGAAATCTTATTAAAAATTTATTGATAATTTTTCTTGGCTGAGCTGGGGATAGAACCTGGGTTGAATTTACATGTTTCAAGAATCACCACATTCTCTCATCAGAATTATTTGCGTTCTAACCTCTGCACCACTGCGGTGCCTGCTAGCCAACAGTCAAACATCAATCTTTTAACCAGTATTGCCGGTGGTTCGAAATTTGCTGTAATTATCATTTTTCAATTTATGTTGCTTCCTTTCCTTCAAATTTTTTTCCGTATTCTTTTAAAAGACGATTTTGAATGTGTATGAAACGCCTTCTATAAGACCTTCTGAGAGTAGGTATACTGGAATGAGTATCGAAGCTTTTGGAATGTGTAAAGAGGTCTTTAAGGCCGGCAAATGGAAGCACTGTAAATTTTTCCTGCTCTTTAGGGTCATTCTGTCAGATCAAATCCAAAGTAGTATTCTACTTCGACAGAGTAAGTCCAGAGATCCTCTGGAAAGAATGTAGTAAGGCTATCTGCACAGATAACTTTTTTGGGGTTTTCATGAAGACATGCTGGGCATAAATTAGAGACAACAAAGTATATGCACGATCAGAAAGCATTAAGCCTTTTAATCCATCCTGAGCTATTTGTGGTAGAACTATTCTCGGATGGCGTCTCGAGCTTCGATCGAAAGGATGCTCTCATCGTATAGACATATGTACTCAGGTATGTGATGGAAAACGATAACGAGTGAGTTTTAGAAGTTAATTTTTTCGTAATATTTCTGTATTAAAACAATTTTATCCCACAAAATATAAAGATAATTTGCTAATAAAGACAATCCTAAAACAAAAATTTTAAAAATTTAGTTAGAAATACTTTAAAATGGACTTCAAAAACTCACTCGTTATCGTTATCGTTTTCCATCACATACCTGACTGCCTCGGGGAACTGATTTTTTTTAATATAATTAACAGACACAAACTGCGAAGCTTTTAGCTTATCTGCAGAAAAAACCCAGAGTCTTTGGCGAGAATCGAACTCGCAACCCTCTGACTGGTAGTCTGGCACACTATTGCCTAGTCTATCGGGACAGGAGAAAAATCGGTCTGTATGTTTGTCACTCACTTTTCATTTTCTCAGGTTTCAATAATGGTAGCACTCGATTCAATTTAATAAAGCTCGTTACTGACAGTATAGCAACCGTTGTCAAGTACTTGACTTCCAGCTCGGTAAGGTGTTTAAACATCAGCATTGATGTTTGAAGGCTTAGTTGCATTAAAGTCATCTACAACTTCTGTTAAAATGCAAAGTTGTTGCCTCCCTAGTATCTGCAATCTTAATTGAGAAATTAATTGATAAATTAAATTGTAATAGTCTGCTTTCTGTTGGCTGATGTATGTCAGGCACTCAGAGACTGTAGAATCGTTAGGTCTATACATGTTTCAATCTCATAGTAATAACTTCACGCCAGGTTGTGTAGTTAATCAGACTATGAGCCTAATGATCCTCATCGCTGACAACAAGGGACGACGTAACTTTTCGAAAATATCCTTTAATGTGTAATTCCGGTACAATTACAGTCCAAGCAAAGGTTCAACATTCATTGCATTGACAAGTTGTTTCTGGCAATTCCTACAGAACTATTGTCTGATTTTATTTTAACTTGGGACTAGATAAATGCGGACCAGCAATGCCGGAAAATGCAGCTCTGGTATCAAAAAAAAATGTAAGATTGATGTTACTGCATCGACAGCCCTTGGCCGGTCATTTCGTAGCTGTGGAAAGCAAATCACTCACATTTTTCTAAGCGGAACTAGTTCCAAGCACTGCAACGTATACATATACAAACACACACACACATTTGAAATATTATAACCAGGACTAAAATACATCAAAAATAAAAAGTAATAAAACGAATATCAAAAAAAAAAAAAAAAAACGCTTTGGAAAAGTGTACAGAACATTTAAAAAACCAAATATTATAAATGTGCATTTCCAACAGAGGAACAATATTGAATGGTGGTTTGGTCATAAAGTTTCCTATGAACAAACGAACCAAACCAGCGAACGAATGAATGACTGCGAATGAGTAGCGAGTGAGGGAATAAATGAATGGAAAACCCAGAAGGTAAATGTAGAGAATGTAGATAACGACATCTTGCGGTCGAATGCACTCACAAACACACACACACACACACAAAAACATGTTTTTAAAGGCTGCTGATGCTCAATGCCGATGATGACTGGATGACTGGGTAGGATGTTGATAAAATATGGTAGTTTTAATTTATTTGTATAAATGTGTTTTACTTTTTTGTATTTTTTATAAAAATTAAAATAGCGATAGTAATGGACGATGTAGTGTCGTTCTTGTAGTTTGTAAAGAGATTCTATCAAGTGTACATGTATATTTTAGAGTGTAGCACAGTGGTAAAATGAGTTTACGAATGCGATTTTTTAATTTTTTTTTTAATATTTGAATAATGCGAGAGGTGTATCTTTAATTACAAGAGTTTATCAAGAATTGTTTATATAAATACAAACATACATATTTTTTCATAGCAATCAGCTACGGTTATACATTATTAGATTGTAAAAATTTGGGAAACATTTCTGAAACATAGTTTAGGAGAATCATCAAGGACTATTTACTATACTAGGGTGGATTCACTAATTAGGTCTGCTTTTTGTTTATACTATAGGATGTTTTCTGAATGTATATAATTTTAAAATTAAATAGAACAAAGATAATTTTTTTAAATTGACATAAAATTTACTTTATTCGAAAGATAAACTTCTGGCATTATAATTTAAATATGACTTCTGGCACTAAACATAAATGACTTGACAACCGGTAAACAACTTACAGTTCTATACATCTAAAGAAAAACACCCTATATAAATTAACTAAGTTGAAGTATTGCATGACGAGAATAATTTAAAAGTATTGTTAGTAGAAGCTAGGAAGTAGTAGGAAATAAAAGCTCCTACAATTCACAAACTTCTGGCATTAAGCCACCTTAGGGAAGATTTCCGGAAGTCTACAACCAGTTGTTTGCACCCTTCAGCATATAATCGTCTATTCAGCCAACTAATGCTAGTGCGTTGAAGCCTTGGATAATGACCGATGATATTTACAAATTATAGACATTATCGCAGACAGACATTTCTGACCTCTATTGCCTCACAATATAGAACATAGCCTTGCAAGTTCATCCGCTTATTACCCTATATTTTAGCACAAATCTATTTAAATCTATTCATTCTCTAGTGCCACCACCATTATAAATTCAGATGCCTTGAAAATCGCCAAGTTCTTAACTTGTAATACATTGTTTGCGTCAGGAAGTTTATAGTCTACTCTATGAAGACTCCAGCTCGATTACACAAATTGAGTATCGTGACTATTTTGGATTTGAGTCTTCTTTTTAATTTTCCTTGTCTTTTTTTAGTTCCATTCATTTGATGAAGAGAGGACTAAATCTGTCTTATCCGAGTTTACTCTCAGTTCTTTACTACAAAGCTTGATTTCGCTTGTATTAGGAAGGAACTTTATTCTAATCACTGTAGTTCATCTGCATAAGTTGAAGTTTTTTTTAAGTTTTTCATGCCTTTTAATAAATAATTAGCTAACCAAAAAAATATCCAAGAACTTATGCGCTTATTTGAGCTCCATTACTTCGATAAAGAAGACTAAATCTGACTATAACTTGCTATCTGAACAAGCAACTATTTTCCGACCTCTTGTCACAAACCTTTACAGGTAAACGTTGACTTCCTCTAGCAAAAATAGCAGTGATAAAACTCCTACTTATGATAAGCATCTGGTCACTTCTCCAGACTCGAATTTTTTATTTGTTAAAGGTTACATAGTATATTATACATTTGAATATGCTGTTTACTAGTTTCCATTAAATAATACAATGCGTTTTGTTGTTGTTCTCTTGTTATTTCCTTTTAGAATTTTTAATTTAGTTAAATTATTACAAATGCGAAAACAAAGAATATGAGGCAACTAATTGGAAACGCACAAGAAGCCTCTTCTAACTAAAGCCAAAAGAAAACGATATCTAGACTTTGACAGATCTGATAGGAATTGGACGGCCTTCGACCAATGCGAATAATTTTTGTTTCGTTGTTCCAAAGCAGATCTTTAGTTAAAGGAGACTTCTTGCGAGTTGTCCTTTCATGAAGCCCATCTTCCACTAAACGTAATGGTTTTACAGTCAAAAAATTTGGGGAGAGAGTCAATATTTTACTTACACTATGCGACTCAAATAGACAAAAATGGAAATGGAGTAGAATGGAAAAACTTTGATAAACTTAATTTTCCTTGACCAACTGAAAGCAACTCAAATGTGCGGGAAAAAATTAATCAAGCTTTATTTGAAATTAATGAGCATGATGTAACTATACAGGGTGAATACGATTTCATTTTGAATGATGGTCGATCGGGCAGCTCTTTTATTTTACATCTGGTCCCACTGTTGAGAGTTTTCTGTTGAATATGGAGACATTAAAAATACGCTGAATATGTTATTACAATTTAAATTGATTTTTATGTTTTCTGCTTTTTTTTCTTCTCTGTTTCAGTTGGTGCTATGTATGTATTGTTGGCAATGTACTCGTTTTGTTGTATGTATAAATGTTATTGTTGTCGTTTTTATCCTGCTACATGCCAGAGAGTAAGATGGAGTGTTTTATTAAAAAATATATGACCAAAGGTTAAAAGCCAAAATTGATTGGGTCATTGAAGTAAATTGAAAAGTAAAATACAGATAAATATTGTAAAATTATTTTGAAGTATTTTGATGGAGTTTGTTTAAAAAGGCGATATACATATGTATGTATATTTATAATTTCTTAATACACATAAATACATTGAGGAAAATTTGGAATACTTGGAAAAGTGTTGCAAATATATTTTCATGTAAGTTTATTTAATTTCGCCCTGAAAATATCTAAACGAAAACACGAAAATGTTTAAACTTTTTGTTATTTGCTAGTACAATTAAACATCTTACAAATTGCAATGCAATCTATATTAACTAAACAAAAATAGTTGATCATTAAATTGTGATCATTCAATATAATTTCAAGTGCCTAATGAATGTCAAACATCGCGGTAAATGTTGTTGGTACTTTTATGTATCTACATTTGTTTTATTTTTGTAATCTTGAATTTGTTTTGATAAATTTATTATGAAATGTTTACAAACTACAAGTAGGTACAAAATATGAAGTGTACACAAACATTTACTCTCTTACCCCATTGATTGCTGAGAGCAATTTTAACTGATAAGAGCTGTTGATAACAAACGATGGCATGAAATTGTTATTAAATGACTTTGATTTGTACTCGTATTTTGTGTGCTCAAATCAGGGGTGGAAAGTTTATACATTTGTACTTATGTTATTACTATATTAAGTTGCTAAATAGAGTAGTAATGGTTGCAAAACCGATTACGAAATTAAATACTTTCTTTAGTCTAGTCATTTTATTAAAGGTATTTTGAAATTCTTCGTTTCCAAATAATTAGCATTTTAATAATTATTTATATGTACTTTTAAATACTTTGACACATCTTCCTGCTTTGGAGTAGATCTAACGCTCGTTTCTTTGTAATAAATTCTTTGTTTTTCTGGAGGTATGATTTTCGAAAATACGACTGGAAATGCGTTTAGGGTCAATAGATCACACTATCAATAGTTTTTAACAACTTAATTTTGTACTATGACCGATATTATCACCGATATTTACGAAATCAATTGGTCTGATTATGTGATTTAACACGACTGGATTAATGATTGTGTAGTTCCAATGATAATCCTATAGTAGTTTTTATAACTCATGCAGACATTAAATATTTATTTTGCAATTTTTTAGAAATATAATATGAAACAGATATCAATTTCTGTAGCTATCATAGGGATTGTTCACATATCTTAGACGATGTTTACGTACTTTTTAATTTGTTAATATAATCATTTAATAATCACAACAAAAGAATATTGATGATGCATGCAGTTTAGCAGAATATGCGAGTTCAAAAGTTTTCAGCTGATCCAAAATATATGCAGTAGGGAGCACAAGTGAGTACTTATCAGTAGCTTGTGCCCTTGTTATTGCATAAATATAAAACTAATAAAGAAATTAAATGAGAATTATTCCTCTTGCGAGTATTAATCGTAAATTTTTTATACAAATTTTTAATCGAAGTTCACTTCAAGTTAAATATACAATTTATTTTCAAATAAATTGTATACACTACTATTTATTTTTGTATATTTCTGTTATATGTTAATTTTATGCAATAAATAGTGTACAAACCATAAACATGTACTTATTTGTGCTCCTCACTGTATGTATAGTTAAATAGCTAATAGCTTATTTTATAACATTTTTTAATGCATAAAAAAGCTGTGAGCAAGTTGTTTGCAAGATTTAAGTTTTACATTATTGAAATTTTTTATATAGAAATAAACAATTGCCATCCCTGGCTCAAAAGTTTGCTTTGTATTTTGTTTTTTTTTAAGTATTAAAATCAATACAACACGCTCTTAATTTGCGAGAGAACATGCATTGGTCATATAGAGAAAGTGTACAGAAAGCATGAATGATAATCGGATGGTTTAATTTAATTTGAGGCAAAGCTGCCAGATCATTGAAGAAACAAACACAATTATAACTAAAAAATCACAGTAGTTTTGGAAAAGTTAAAAAAACATACTTTAGGTGCAAAAAATGACTACTTGGGCTCACCATAAAAAGATTAGTAATTGGAACATACATCAATCAATATATTGGATATAGCCCTGGTTCATGAAAATCGGTCATCAAATGCCTAAAATATAACTACGACTACCTCGGTTTATTATGAAAGATTACAATGAAATTTTGAAAACTACAATGCTGCCGTATGCAGAAGAAAATATGCCACTCAAATGCATCTTCCAGCAGGATAATGACCCAAAGCATACGGCACAGTACACAAAGAAGTGGTTCCAGGACAACAAAATCAATGTTTTATAATGGCCAGCACAGTCCCCTGATTTAAACCCAATAGAAAATTTGTGGAAAGAAGTAACAGGGCAAACAGGGGAAAGTTTCCATCAAATTTCGACGAGCTTTGGAATCTTATAAATGATGTGTGGAATGCAATACCGCTACATGCTCGCCAAAATTTAGTCCACTCAATGCCTAGAAGATGTACTACTGTTCTGGATAACAAATGATCCGCAACAAAGTTCTAAGGCTTTATGCAACAATATGCAGTATAAATATCTATTTAGTTTTACTTAAGTTAGTTATAGTTTTAAAATTTCATGAAGTGTTCCTATTTTTTTCACACAAAACCACAAAAAAAAAACAAACAAAATATATTATGGGAATAGAAAAAATTTTGCTATTAATCTTTTTTCTACCGTTTAAGAAAAAATAAATCGTTTAAACAAGAAATAATTTTCGATTTTTTATCCGGTTGTAAATAAATTGCAAGTTTGAGTGGGCACTGTCCCTCTGAATTTTCACATGACTGTAGGTTTACACGATGATTTTTAAGACGTCTATATTTATTCAGGCATGTCAATTTTTTCGTAATATTTCTGTATTGAAAAACTTTTATCACATAAAATATAAAGACTACTAAAGAGAATCTTAAAACAAAAATTTTAAAAATTAGATTATAAATACATTAAAATGTATTTCCAAAACTGATCCGTTTTCGATTTCGATTTCCATCACATGCCTGATTAATTCTTTTTCGAAGTTGCTACGAAAATTTGTTTTTATCATGTCATTTTTTTACAAATTAAAATTTTTCATTATAGTCAGAGTATAATAAATCGTAAGAGAAATCGTGTCTATTTTTCTACCCCGCTTGCTTCTATACACCGCTCGCTATCAAACTAAAAGTAACGTCGAAAATTAGAGGTCATAAATTCATCGTGTAAACCTACCCTATGATTATTGTTTCATGGAAATCAAAAAAGTACCAACAAAGTTTCCAATTGCGTTTAAACGTTCGAATTTCAAAAAAAATATCAAACATTTGCACATAACTGTATTATTTTAGAAGAATAAAGGTTAAATATTTATGACGTTCTACACCTTGTACCACAGATTATAAATTCAGTATAATTGTATATATTTCACACTGCAAAATTAATGCTCCTCTGTCTATAAAATATATTCCTAAAAAATTTCCCCACAAATCCATAATAATCTGGCAGCCTCTTTCACCATAAGTCTTATTTACAAGTGTTGGAAAAAACAAGTGCCCAGAAAAATATCAAATAAAGTCTAATCTAAAAATTTAATAAAAACAAACAAATATTATATATACACACAAACAACTGAAATGCATCACTTTACTAAAAGCGATAATAAACAATTGCATTATTGTTTTGTATTATTTTTTCGGTATTTTCTTGTTATAACTATTAATAATCTGCCTCTAACGTGCTCAGAACTCAATCAGTTTTTGTTTTGCTCTTTACGTATCAGCACATGCTAAAAACTCAGAAAAACAGAAAATCAAGTGAAATTTATTATTAAATTCTTTCAAAAAAGTGTTTATTAAAAAAAAACATAAAACTACAAACACGTCAGAAAAATTTGCCACATTTATAATTAAAAAATTAAATAAAACCGTTTGATTGAAAATTCACTAAAAAGGTTTCATTCCATTCAAACACAATTTCAACCAGGTAAACATGGAAATGTTGAAAACAAAAAAGAAATTAAAAAAACACCGGCCAGTTTTTTAGTTCATTGACTGTTATTTGTTTTGTAATTCTGGCTCTTTGCGGCTAGCTGTTGTTGTCCAAATAAGCATAATTTGTTATGACAAGTGTACGAATGGGTGTTTTATTCTTATACTCTTTACAATTCATATTTCTTTATACTCTTTACCATTTTACTACTTATAGTTGTTTATATTTAAAGAGATAATGTACTGTTTTAAAGAGAAATTTAAAGTTGTAGTGTAAAAATTGCTATATTTTTGTACATCAGTGTTTTGTTTGGTTTAGTTAATATAAAATTAGTGATATTAATTTATCTAGATACTGAAGGTACTTAAAATACGTTGGTACTTTGAATTTACATTGATATCAGTGTAAATAAACAAGTTAGAGGTGATATATAATGCATGCATGTTTATGCATTAGGGTGGCTCTTATTTCTATATAAAAATCTACGATAACTTTATTTAAAAAAATATTTCTGAAAAATTTAATCATATTACTAATCGCTGATTGTCTGGTTTGAAGGACAAATAAATACCGTGTTTCTGATCTGTTACTTCATTCGTTTACTCTAAGAAATGTATAAGTCTTGTATTTTTTCAACAGGTTTAAAGTAAATATACCGAATACTGAATAATTTTTTGTTCTTATTTCATACCTCAGCTACAACAAACACAAGTACCTTGTTTAAAATCATAATAATATATATATATGTACATTAGGACGGGCCAAATTTTTTGTCGATTAGAGCCGCCCCCTAGGATGATTCTATGGACAATTCTAAGCAACTTTGGTGAAGGAACCATGGGTCTATCTCGATTTTCGAGTCACCCACTTTTCAAAAAATGAATGACTTGAAAGCAAGAAAGACTTTCAAAAATAACTTATTCCGCTTTTCTTCCACTAAATTAATTTTTTTTACACATGTTCTTATTTTTTAGGTTGAATTTCTGTTGAAAAAAATTAAATAAATATAAATTTTACCGAACATTTTTTCTCGGAAAATAGACGAAAAATATTACAAATATGCATGAAACGCCCTCTGGTGGTGTTCATAGGTAAACATAAAGATCAAAAATGAATTTCTCGACCCCAAAAACCTCCCATATACACATAAAAAAGATAATATAACGATGAATAAAAAATCGAATTTCGAATCAAAATGATGTTATAGGGAAAAAAATAATTTTTTGAAAAGTGGGAGACTTGAAAATCGAGATAGACCCATGGTTCGTTCACCAAAGTTGTTTAGAATTGTCCATAGAATCATCCTAGGGGGCGGCTTTAATCGATTTTTTCGGCTCCATACAAATTGGCCCGGCCTAATATACATATATGAGTATAACAAGCCCGCCTTTTGTTGACCAATACAAGAATGGTATTTATTTAAAATGCTTATAACTCGAAAGCTAAACAGTTTTTAAGAAATAGGCGTTATATGGGAGATATAATATATTGTGGACCGATCATCCAAAAGTTTAGTGTCATGATGTCTGTGAATATAAATATTATATGTGTAAAACTTTATCTCGATATATATACTTTTAAAATATTTATGCAGCTTAAATGGAATTACTGAGAGGGTCTTATATGGGAGTTTCGAATATTTATGGACCGACCATTAAAAAATTAGGTGTCACTAATTCTGTACTTAAAACTTATTTGTGTCAAATTTTATTTGGTTACCAACATTTTTTAGAGAGTTATGCTCTTTAAAGTGATTTTCGGAAGTGGGCCTTATATGTACAATATATCTACAAAATTTGTAGATCTGATTTGGCTTCATTTATAACTCATTTGTGGTGAAATTTGTTTGGATACATGCATAATTCAAACATTTATGATCGGTAAACCCTAATTTCGGGAGAACATTTGTATGAGGGCCAGGTGATATAATGGACCGATTTCCGCCAGTCTCAATCCCATCCGTCGTTGGACCAAAAAATATCACGTACCAAATTTTATCGAAATATCTTCAAAATTGCGACCTGTACTCTGCGCACAAGCTTTACATGGACAGCCAGCCAGACGGGCGGACATCGTTAAATCGATTCAGAAAGTGCTTCTCAGTAAATCGGTATACTTTAAGGTGGGTGTTGGATCAATATTTCTGGGCGTTACAAGCATCAGCACAAATCCAATATACCCTCCCCACTATGGTGGTGTAGGGTATAAATATGAAATCTAATTTAGTGATTTAATGTCATATTTTACGGTTAAAGATTGCAGAACAAAATCTGCAATTGATAGAACCAAATGTCCTTAAATTAAAGCATTTTAAATTTTGTTTTTAAATGTAATTTTTTATTTTTAAACATCTAAATTCCTAAAATGGGAAAAATGTTTTCCAAAACTTGAGTTTTTTTTACAAAAGTGCTCACAGTGACGTTATTTACCTTGTGGTAGTAAAACAACTTGTATGTATTTAAGTAACATACATATCGATGGTCTCATGTAGAAAGGCCCTAACTCGCATATTTGAAACTTTACAGGAGAAGGTAAAAACATAATAGAAACTGTAATATTCAACATGTAACTTTATTTGTACAACTGCCTTTAAAAGCGTTATTTTTTACACTATTGGAATCGCAAAATAAAACTAATTTCCAAAAAATAACGAGTTAGGGCCTTTCTACATGATACCAACGATATATAGTATAGTATATTTATATGTCTATATAAATATGAAGCTTTTTTAAGGATCTTTGCTTTGGGGTTTTAAAGTTTTTTACACAAACAAAAATGCTTTTTTATTAAAATTAGTCTAGATTTGGATAGGACTGTGTATTGTACACACTTACGCATTTAGTTTTCTTTTCGGTTCATGTAAAAATTGTATATATTCCCTAAGAAAATTTGTTTCTATGAAATAACATATATAGGGACTTTTCGGAAAAAGACGTAAAAAATGCGGGCCTTTTTACATGTTCCAACTTTGAGTACGTGTAACTTTTTGTAGTGATAAGATCTTAATAAAAATAGATCTTCTGAAGGACTTTTTACCTATATCCCTTTCACACCTGACGCAAAACTACCAGAAATTTTTTTTTATAATTTTTGGAATATGTGGTCTCTACAGCATATGAAATATAAACAAAGATTAGGTTTTATCATTTTTATATCCTTCAAGGATTATCAGACAAAATTGATGCATCTCGGTCGATTTTCGTTAATATTTTTAACTAAAACACATTTTTATTGCATGCAACGATTTCAATTAGTTTGAATTATTAAAATTAATCATTCTTTTAGATAATATATGTGCACTTTATTATTTGTAAACGATTAATACTTTCGTAATTAAAGACACTTACTTCCACGACTCATTTTGCTAAAACTGAAATGTGACTGAAGAATTTCACAATAATTCAAGTAACGATAAATCAAACAGAAGATAAATGTGACAAGCAGGCTATTTCAAATTGGGTTAATACTATCTTCAGATATGCAACCTTATTGAGTCAATATTCGGTTAATTGACAATATTATTTTAAGTGTTCAGGCATACGCAATTTTCAGCTTACTCAATAATCATTTGACAGCTGTAAACAAACTTACCTTCACATTGATATTTTAATGATTTCTTTTGTTTTCTTTCAATTAGCAATCATTATATGAATTATTTTCTTTGATAACATACACAATTGTAATTAAAATAATTAACTCTTATAAAAAAGGCTGACCTAAATATTTAAATATTTAGTTGCATTTTGTACCAATTTAAAAATTAAGTATTATTGTATAAACTAAATCCTTTAACTTTATAACCAACATAAATTTCTATTTTATAATTACAGAAATTAAACACAATTTCTACCCTCTAAAAAAAGAATAATCAGCAGCACTTGAAGCAGCCAAAAAGTATCAGCAGCAACATCAAAATCATCATTAGTGACAAGTGACTAAATAAAAATAAGATAAAACTAAATAAAGAGCAGCAAGAACTAAAAAGATGCCGTCATCCTCTACTACAGTATTACCAACATTTGAAGAAATTTTACAAACTGCCAAAGAGACATTTCGTCAAAATTTTGGCCATGAGCCAGAATTGGCCTGTTGTGCACCGGGACGTGTTAATTTGATTGGTGAACATGTTGATTACAATGATGGTTATGTTTTGCCAATGGTTAGTATAATATTCTTTAGCATTTTTTTATAGTTCTCATTAAAATTTCAAATTCACAAACTAATTAGAGAAGCATTAATATAAAGATTTCAATAACAAACAAAGTCATAGAAATAAGAAAAAAAAAAAACGAAATGAACAATTTCTTTAACCATTTATATTATACATATTATTTCCTTTTTTTGTTTTTGGTTTTTGTGAAAGGCTTTGCCCATGGTTACGTTATTTGTGGGAGGCAAAAGTGGTGGCAGTAAAGTCGATGTAATTACCTGCTGTCCTGGAGCCGATGAACCCAGGCGTAGTAAATTTTCTTTGGCAAATTTACAACCTGGTGATAAACCAAAGTGAGTTTTCGTTTTATATTTTTGTTTTAGAAATTTCAATTGTTTAAGAGGAATAGAATTTTAGGGAATTAAAATAAACTGAAATTATTTTAATATAGAGGAAATTAGGTTGGTAAATATTATATTAATAAAAAAAATTAATTCCGGCTCTTAAAAGCGCCGAATGTACTTTTAAAAGTCTATTGGCCTTATTCATAAAACTTATAACAGGTTTCTAAGAGGTTTACAAAGCAAATTTCCATACAAAATTTGCTTTATAAACTTGTTTTAAGTTTTTGATGAATAAGGGTGTATGTGTTTAACATTCTTCATTTACTTGAATTGAGCTAGACATTGTCATGAATATCAAGCCGATCAGCTTTGAAGAAAAAGGCAAGAGTCCCATATAGTTACGGTGACCATCCGTCCTGTATTTTACAGGACAGTCCTGTTTTTTAACATGCTGTCCCTTGAGATTTTTTTGTAAATACAGGACAGTACAATGTCCCTTATTTCCTAATTTGATATGCAAATGTCCTCTTTTTAGCATATACATTGCACGAACATTAATACAAAATTATCATAAAAATCCAACTGTATACTTTCCCTACATTTCCAAAAGTTAAAATAGCATTCATTTTAATAGAGATATGGCTCCAACAAAAATAAAATGTAATTTCAATGATGACTTAAAAAGCGAGTTTCCATTTATTAAAACAACAAGTAGCAACAACAAGAGGTGAGATGTGAAAAATATTTGGCACATTTTTATATAGCAAATAGTGGACGTACTGATATTAAACAGCATGCGCACACACATAAGCATAATATAGCAGATTTAGCCAAATCATCAAGTAAAGTTTTAACGAATTTTTTAAGAATTAATACATTCAATGATAAAGAAAAGGACCTGGCTATTGTAAAAGGTACTTGGACATATCACAGTGTTCAGCACAATTTTTCATTTAGGTCTAACGATTGCACATCAAAACTAATCAAATCGTGTTTCAGTGAAAAATATTCTTGTGCTAAAAATGTTAAAATTTGTCCAATATTAATTCGATACTTTCTGCCGAATAAAGGAATTCAGATTACGATTTTGGATGTTAAAGACCATATTGGAGAAACTTCAGATATTATTGCAAAATATGTGCAAGAGACTCTTGAAAAAGATGAAATAATTAGTAAAATGATAGCGTTTTGTGGAGACAGCACAAATTGTTATTTTGGTGGTGCAGCGAGAAAAGGTCAGAAACTGATAGGTGTAAATTGCGCTGCGCATATTTTGAACAACTGCATACAAACTGCAGCAGAATGCTTACCTATTGATATTGAAGTTATTATTGTCAAAATTTATTCTTTTTTATATATTTATACAGTTAGAATTGAAAATTTCAAAGAAATATGTGAAGATATTGAAATAGAATATAAAAAGTTACTAGGACATAGCAAAATTCGATGGTTAACTTTAATGCCTGCTTTGGAAAGAATCATAAAACTATTTGAAGCTTTAAAATTATATTT
This sequence comes from Bellardia pandia, assembly GCA_916048285.2. NCBI lineage: Eukaryota > Metazoa > Arthropoda > Insecta > Diptera > Calliphoridae > Bellardia > Bellardia pandia. Next base: position 18,215,032 of record OU696532.1, on the reverse strand, counting down.
TATGTCTCAACCAAAATGTCCGACAATATTAAGACATTTTTTATGAATTATGGTTATCTTTTGCATATAGCCAAGCTTCAACATTTCATAAAGCTATTCTTAAAGTAGAATCACAAAATATTTCAATGCCTGAGGCTTCAATTATTTTAAAAGATTTAAAATTTAAATTGGTCGAACGGAAAAAGGAACTGTTTTTACCCCTTACCGTCAAAAATATTATTCTCGAATTACAAAAAAGTAATGATTTTGATGAAACAATAACTAACGAACATAAAACAAATTTTTACCAAATATGCATTGATTACCTAAATCAGTGGGATAAAGCTTTTAGAGATGTAGAAATTTTAGACTGGATATTGTCCAAATTTATTTTTTTAAATTATAATATTATAAAAACTTTTTATTTAACTTTTTATTCTAATCAAGAAGACTTGTTTTTGTTGTTACTTAATTTTATAATAATAATAATAAATATATTATATGATTATTTTTTCTGTTTTTCTTTTCATTTTTAACATAATTTTGTATTTGTCCTGTATTTTCCTTTCCCAAAAATGGTCACCGTACATATAGTATCAATATTATCTTTTATGTATATTATAGATTCATAAGAATTTTAGTAATAAACATGCGCACAATCGGTTAATAAGTGGTTAAGACAAAGGTCTTAAACTCTAATCAAATATAGTACACAAATAGTAAATTAGGTTTCCTTCAAAAACATTTTTAAAACATTTAACAACAAATAAGAAATTTATGGAAGACTTTTTATTATGAGTTTTTTTTTTTTTTTTGGAAAAAAAAGTTTTTTGAACGGAATAAAAATTTTATTTAGAAATATTTTGCAATAAAATTTTGTATTTATACTGATATTTTCGTGCAAAATACTAATAGAAAAACAAGTAAGAGTTTATATTCGGCTGTGCCGAATCTTATATACCCACCACCAAATCACCTATTATGGAGATTTATAAAAGATTTATGCGCATTTAAGTGATTTAGGGAAGTAGACTTTATATGGGGGCTATGGTCAAATTAGGACCAATCATCATGAAATTTAGTACCACGATTTAAATGTATATTTTGATTACACTTGTCGAATTTCAACTTAAAAAAGATTTATGTTCATTTAAGTGATTTTCGGAAGTGGTCTTTGTATGGGGCTATGTAAAAATTATGGACCGCATGTAACTTATTATTGCAGTATTTCGTTTAGATAAGGCTTTTCTTTTATGTACCATAAAACCGGGAGGATACTTGTAACAAAAAATATCGAGGTTGCCTGAAACTTTGATCTTTAACTCGGATCCTACTAAACCGATTTTGCCCATTAGCAATACCAAACATTTTGGTGGATCAAAGAATGTTTGGCAAAAATTTCATTGTTACATGTCTTTTTTTCAAAGCTCTATCGTGATTTTAACAGACGGACATGGCTAAATCGTCTTAGAATCTTATAAGCACCCAGAGTATATAGACTTTTTGGCTCTACTACCATTATTTTGGTGGTTTACAAACGGAATGACAAACGTAATATACCGCCATCTTTTTGGTGGTGGGCATCATAAAGTAAATTTGTTATAAGACAATTCCAAAAAAAGTTTTAAAAATTCCAAAAATTTAATATTATAGATTGTTGGCCATATTGTCCATATCAATTAAAGAACATTTGCTCTAAAATTTAATTTCACATAAAAAATAGTTATATATTGAAGAACTCGGGTGTCCTCCCTAACAAAGTTTTTTAATTTTTTTCATAGCATATTTCACTTAAAATTAGCTTTCCAAAAAATATGTATAAATATGTTAAAAGTTTTCTTGGAAATTTTTTGAATAATGTAAAGGAATGCCCAAAAAACGTTTGGCTCTGTGATGATTTTTAAACAATTCTTTAGGTTTACTAGGTTTATAACTACATAATTAATAATAAAAAAAACATATAAAAAATAGTTATATTTTTCAATACTGCAATAATATAATTTAGTTTTTAAACAAGTTTTACAATGAAAAAATCTCTTAAAAATAAAAATGTTAAAACTTTGCATTAAAAAAGTGTTAATAATTTACGAAATAGTATTAACAAACAAATTGGGAAATATATTGATCCGATATTAGCGAAAAGCCAGACAAAAGTTATTAATTATTAGACAAAATTATATTTGGCTTTTGGCAATATTTTATTTAATAACTCAAAGAATACAATTGTAAAGTAATAGCGCAATTCACAATCTTGTGCAAGTGGTATTGCATCATTGCATTTGCAAAAACGTTTAACATTTGTTTGCTCTTGCTATGTATTTTGTTAGAGTAAAGCAAAAATATGCTAAACCTTTTTGCAAATGCAATAATGCAATACCATTTGTACAAAATTGTGAATTGCGCTAATATTTTTAAACAATTAGCACATTAGAATGCATTTTCTGCCCTTCCAAGGATGTCATCAGCAATGTTAGTTGTCCAAGCTCTACTTGTAAATATCATCTATTTAACTCACCATTATTGAGAAATATATTTCGGGAATTAATCATATTTCTTTTTTACTTGTTATTAATTAGAATTAGAAATTTACATACGTTTACAATATGTTGCTAAAAGTTAAAAATTTAATTTTCATATTTGAATATCGCGTTAGGTTAGGATAGGTAGGAAGGCTGGTGTGAGTCATCTCACACCCTCACCCAGAGACCAATATGGTCCAATGCGATGCCTTAGATTCTTTACCAAATGTCTGACTTTTCTATATATGTCTGACTGGTCTATAAATGTGTGACTTATCTCCATATGTCTGACTGGTCTACCCAGAGTCTTTGGCGGGAATCGAATCCTCAATCCTTTGACTGATAGTCCGGCACTCTATCGCCTAGTCTATCGGGGCACCGAATATCGCGTTAACTGCAGCTAAGATAAAGTGTTTTTTAGTACTTGACCAGTAGAATTCATAAATAGTATAATCTTTACCATTGGATCACAAACAAAGAATTGGAATCGTTTACAATTTCTCAAATACCCGAGTTACCCTCTGGCACCACATCTGGTGGGTTTACAAAGTCCAAATTCAAAACTTAAACTCAACAATACTTGCTCTCTGAACGTGTGCAATTTGATTGTAATCCCTCTTAGCGTTTAAATTTATTTCCCTTTTTTTGCAAACTCTTCTATTGTGCATAGTTATTAAGTCCACTTCCGAAAATCTTTAAATACGTGTAAATTTGTTATAAGAATCGTTGTCTAGTTTAAATTCGGGACAAATAATTCTGATATACATACAAGTTGACATACAAAATTTTATGACAATCGGCCCATAATTAATCATAGCTCCTATATAGGGACATAAATATCTTACAAAACATTGTTACAGAGATGAAATCCTCACATAAAATATATACAATTTTATAGGAATTATTCCCACACTTTTTTCATTGTCTAGCAGCAAAAGGTTTACTAAAATATTTTACTTCGGAACAGGCCCCACTGCTCAATGCTTTACACAATATTTTAAATCATGTTCAAAATTAGCATGTCTTTAATACTTAGAGAGCCAGACTAACATTGTCTTTGTAAATAAACTAGAGCTTAAACAATGTGTCTACATGATTTCTGTTTGCCTATTGGGTTTTATATCTTAAAATGTTTAAAACTATTTGCTGGGTTCAGTTTTAATCAAAGATAAGCTCTCAGACTTAAGGACACCTCTTCAACGAATTTGTTGAACAAACACAAAAAAAAATCAGCTTCATTATCCTAAATACTGTCCCACAAAACGTTCCTCAAATTACGTTTCAAATTTCAGCTTTAACAGGATAAATTATGCATGCACAGAATAAACTTAATCAATGACTGTGATGGAAGACAAACTGCACAAAAAAGGAGAAAATTCCACGCGAATTTTACATTTATTCCCTTATCTACTTTAAGCATTTTTCATTTTCTTTTGCTTTTTTCTTTTTGTAACTTGTGTATGGACTATTTAAAAGTTTTACATTACTTAGGAATTGCTCTAAGCGTTCATCACCTGTCTTACTTTGCCATGGAAAACCTAACAAGAGAAGCGGAAGCAACCAAATTGCTAAAACCAAAAAGACATGCAAAATAAAGAATAGTTTTTTTTTTCAAGTTTTGCCCCAACATCTTTGAGCAGAAGTAATATTTTGCAATTGTGCTTGTTAAAAAAAAACTGCTTGTCCAGTTGTCATGCTGCTGTAAGTCCTGGCATTGTTTGTACACGTGCTAGTGTATGCGTCTACAAGCCGGTGCTCCTGTGTTGTATTTCACTGCACTTCCTTGTTAATATCAATGTTCTTACAATTTTACCATTTGTTTTTGGAACTTACTTAACATTTGTGGCTTTTCTTAGTAAATAGACGACTTGCTCTTTTTTTGGTTTAGTTGGGTCTTGCAATGTTGGTTGCCTTCAACTGACATTTGCACTTAATGCCAACGTTTGGACAAATATTTTTAAAACACATACTTTCATACACATGTAAATATTAAGTCTCATGCAGCGTTGTACGGAGTTGTTTGCCAGGTTCCTAAATGTTGACTTCCCCAAAATTTTCTTGGTTGAATTGTTTGGACAAGTGATTGTTTTTGAAGGAACAAAAGAAAAAAAAAAACATCATAGCGTTTTTATTGCAGACTTAAAGTTGTCTAGAAATGAAAGCAAGAGACTATACAGAGAGAAATAATGTTCGCCATGGAACAATTATTGACGATATATGCCGGAATCTAAATGCAAAATGACTTAACAAAACTAGTTGTTCACTCTTGGCCAGTCTTTACGCATTTATAATTGTTTTGATAGAAATTACAATTTTATTTTTTTTATTGAAAACTGTTTATCTATAGTTCAAACTATGCTGCAGATAGCACTTATTGAATATAAACCTTGAAATGTATTTGTGCCATTATTTATTATGAATGATACCTATAATAAAATACAAGTTTCATTATGAATAACTTTTCGAACTGAAATACCAAATAGAACAAATGATAAATAAATTGGCAGCAATTAATACAAAGCAAATTTATTTGTTTAACTACTAGTATGAAGTGTTATCAATCAAAGACATTTTCAAAAACCTTTTTGTTTTGTCTTATCTCTATATTGTTTGCATTTATTTACTTTTGTTCTTTAAAACAAAAAAGAAAAAGTTTTGTTGATTTCGTTAAGTGTATTTATCATTCATAGTTGTGCAAACAAATATGAAGAACTATGATTTATCAGGTAACTATTGTTTGGTTTTGTAACAAACCAAACCGCACCAAACAAACAACTGACCCCAAAGGTCCGAAGAGTAATCAGATAAAAATACAGTTCTACTACAATTCTCCAATATACTCACACCATATAGGTACATAACTATTTATTTCAACATGCTGGACAGAGTGGACACATATTATGGGGACACATTTTATAGAAAATTGCTGTAGAAGTTTCCATTTCACACATTTGTAGAACAAAATTAGGATCATTAATTTTTAATATTACGAGTAAATTATATTGAATACTCCATCACAAGCAAGATAATAAAAATTTTGCTAAAAGAAACCAAGAACCTTTAAAAAAAATATTACCGTTAATAAAGCAAAATCCGGGATTCTCTGGCAATGAACACGCAAAACAATGTACGTACCGGTAAAAGAAGTGTCGTGCAATATTCAAATTGGAGTAAAAGGAATGTACACACACAAAGCTTTAACAAAATTCAACAATCTACTTGTTATAAAAACATAAGTAACAATGAACCCCAAACAGCAGCCGATCAAAATATACAGTGGGGATAAAAACTAATTCTAATAAAGAAAATTAGAAAAAGTTTTTCTGTCAGTTACTTTATGTTTAATAATTATAATGATTTTTGAATCAAAACTGTGAACTATTAATTCAAGTTCTAAGAAAAAAAAAAAAAAAAACAAGTACTAAAGTATAGTCGATCAAGCCCGAGCATATAATACCCTACACCCAAAGAATTTTCAAAACGAAATTCTTTTATGATTTTGGAAGTGTGCTTTGTGTCACCAACCAGCTGAAAAGAAACTTCATCCACATGATAGACTCCTCTTATCTACTAAATCGGAAAGATGAGTTTGCAAAATAAGCAGATAGTCCTCTTTCCTCATTATTCCTACGATTTTTTGCAGTGGTACGAAGTGCTACCAGATAAAGCCACCCCACATCATGACATTTCTCCCACTGTTCTTCATGGTTTCCTTTACATGGTTTCTATTAAAATCTCTAGACTTTTCGGTGAAAGCAATTGGATAGAAAACGTTTAAATTTGGATTCATCTGACCAGGATATACGTTTGCAGTCATATACTGTCCAATTTCTGTGCTCTCGTGCCTTTTATTTTTTTAATTTTTTTTTTACTGCTGAGATGTCCATCGACTAATGGGTTTACCTATTGCTATATAAACATATTTTAGTGTTAAGCACTTGCCCTTTTCAATGGTGTCATCATGAGACGCGCGTCTGCATTTGTGGTTTGGGAACAATAGAATGAATGAATGCTATTAAGTCATAAACAAAGGAAACACATACAAATCCAATGGTAAACTTAATTGTATATTTGCCGAAAATTATTATTCTTCATTTTGATTTGTAAATTATTTTGTTTAGCATTAAACCAAAATAAATGACATTAGCTTTTTATTTGTACAATAAAAAGTTCATTAGTAAATGTTTATATAAAATAGAAACAGAAACGTTTGCTTACTCTAATTAAACTTCATTACTATTCAATAAAGCTTTGGTCCAATTTATACAAAAGCTGCAATGTTCTGGTATCGAAGAAGTCAAGCTGACGATCATCAAGCTTATATTTGTATTCAAAATCGCGCTTTTCTGAATAGAAGGTATATATCCGGCGACTGGGACTGTTTAAATTTAAAATTATCCTAATCTTTAGTTTATTAGCCGAATCAAAGGATTGTACTAGATATAAAATCTAATAGTAAAGATCTACAAAACCCAGTTATAGTTATATTTATATTATCTCTTATAGTTTACGAAATGTTTGAATTTTAAAATTGAAATATAATTTGTTGAAATGAGTAGTCGAGGCCAAGTTTTCAATGCAATTATTTTTAAAGAGTAAATATTAAAGATTGTTCTGTTGGCCAATAATAAAATATCCGTCATCTAGTTTTATTTTAAGTGTTTTATTTAATATTAAAAAAAGGTCTAAATGAATCACTAGTCCTTTAATGGCAAAATTGGATGTTAGCTGTGATTTCGGAGAACGGAAAAGCACATGGTTAAGCACAACTATTTGAGTGTGTGAAAAATTGCATGCCCCTCTGTAAGACTACACACAGAAGCAGCAAACACAAACCCACACATACACACAAACAAACAAAAGTTTTGTTTTGTAAGGAACAAACCAACAAACAAACATTTATCCTACAAAGTGTCGAGGAACAAAGTTTACAGGTAAACTTTGATTGTTTTCTACTTTTGTTATTTTCTTCTTTTGGATTCGAACTGTTATACAGCTGGAAACCCGAAAAAAGTTACCACCAAATGACTGAAAGAATGATAGGGAAACAAATATAAAATTGCTGTTGTTGTACGTTTTATTGTATAGTTAGTTGCTAGTTTAAACTTTAAAGTGGGTATTTAATAAACTTTTTCTTTTACATTTTGTTAGAGAAATGTTGGTTCGTTTCGTTCATATTTGCTGAACGATAGTAGGTTGTAGGCATTTATTTAAATAAAAATATTTTACTAACTACTGCTAAAAATACAACTTTGTATAATTGTTCATGTTCTGTTTTTTTTTTCGTTCTTTATTTTTAATTCCTGTGTTAATTTTCCAGATGGTCAAACTATATAAAAGGTGTAATTCATAGTTTCATGGAAACCGTTGGTGGAGCTAGTGGTAATATATTCATGGGTTTTAATGCGGTCATTGTGAGTAATGTGCCAGTTGGGGCTGGTTTATCGTCCAGCGCTGCCATTGAAGTGGCCACATTGACATTTCTAGAACATTTTACCGGTCACAAGGTGGAAAGGTATGTAGCAAGTTATTTCCTGGCAATACAACAATACTATGCAATGCGAATAATGTTTATTTTTCCACCAGCCGCAAATGAAAATACAAAATACTTTTTCTTTTATTTTACAAGTATTTTCTCGTAATTCTTGTATGTTTATTAAAATGGCCAGTTTTTATGTTTATTTGTTGTAGTTTTATTTTTAATTTCTTGTTTATTATTTGATATTTTCGTTTTATTCTAGTGATGCGAAGCGTGCCCTAATTTGCCAGGCAGCTGAGCATAAATTTGTTGGTATGCCCTGCGGCATCATGGATCAAATGATTTCAGTGGCTGGACAAAACGATCATGCCTTAATAATAGATTGTCGGTAAGTTTTAAATGCTTGACAGTATATTTAATGTGCTGTTGAGCAAAGTTTTATTGTTTTTAGTGGTATAAGGATGCCCTTAAATGTGGTTATGGATTAAAAAGTTATTAAAAGTTTTTGGAAAAAAGAAATAAATTAAATAATGTTTTTTTTTTTGTGTTACTAATTCTAACACTATGACTGCGGCCATAGTAATTCTAGATCAATTATCGGCAAAAATAAAACAATAGTTACATTAGTAAAAGAATTGTAACGATAACCATTTCCAATTTCTTCGCTTTTGATAAGTGTACCAGCGTTGTCAACTTGGTGCGTTTCGCACCATTTTTGGTGCTTTTTTAATTTTTTTGTGCGAAAAATTCCTTGGTTAATGCTCGGTGCGCTTTTTTTTAATTTCGGTGCGTTTTTTATTTCTTTCAAAAAATGTGAGGAAATCTTTTTTTTTCATTATCATTAAATTTACGAGTTTACGATGAAAACGGACCCATTAAATGTATTTGAAAGGAGTATGCATGATAAATGAATATATATTAACAAATTTGTCACATGAAGGTGAAGATGGTGAAAATCTTTGTTTGAAAATTAAATTAACATTTTAAATATGAAAATAAAAATTCATGTATAGCTTGATGGTTTAACACGTTGACCACCCGTGCTACACACATATAATTTATTTATATTTATTTATAAATAATTTTTGACCTGTTAATGCAAGCGAAAAATTTCCTTCAGCAGCACCTTTGAAAAAATACATTATTTTAACTATGTAATTTTTTTTAACATTTCCTTCATACAAGTCGAAATTTTCACATGAATTTTGGTGTCAAACCGTCAAACTGTCAACAAAAATTTTTGTTTTGGTAATGAAATTTTTTTTATATGGTGGCAGTCAACGTAGAGAAACAACATAGTCCCAGCCATAACTAATTTTATTTAAAAAAATTCAAAGAGAAGTACTTGAAATAGAAAACAGAAATAAGGTAAAAAAGTACCAAATATGTACTGAAATTAGTTATTTTTTTTCCAATTAGTACTTCAGCTCCAGACAGCATATTGTGAGTTTAATTTTGAGTGGAGCCTGCTATGGCGCATGTTTTCAATACTTCTTTTTTTTTTCAGAAATTTATTAATCATTGTTGTGGCTTCTTGATTCGTTCGTCCTCTTGTGGCTATGAGTGTCAACCACTGTACAGAGTTTTAAAATTATTTTTTTCTTTTTAAATAAAAATTTGCAATAGAAGATCTCTCAACGAAATTTAATATGGTCAGAACTGTAATTCGTACTAGAAGCGAGACTTAAAGTAAATAAAATCCAAAAATTAAACTATTATAAGAATTTCATTAAATTTTATTCTGAAAGTACTTACAAGCCCTTGGGCATGTTGACAATATGATCATCCCGCATCTTGTGATATAGCAATGAGCTTGCAAGGATCTTTAAATTGTACACAGTTTATTTGTTTTTACTCATTTAAACTTGCAGCTCGCTAGAGTCTTTATCTAGAGCCACGGTTACTAGTTACAAGCCGTGAACTTGTCCCTAACTAGTAATTGGTGAGGTCCTTTTTGGAAACCCATGGAGGCTGTGGGGTACACCCAAGATACTCGGGAAGAAGATAGGTAGTTAAATTTCTGGTATTTGTGCTACTGACAAATTTCTCTTGGTGCCGTTGCCGAAACAACATAGCCATTGAAAGTAGTGGTAACTGGCTTGATGCTCAAAAAGACCGTATTGGAGGTAACAGAAACTGCTGCATGAGTGGTCAATGGCCGGTACACAGACCCGCCGTGAACAGCAGTGTTCGGACGAAGTAAACTGGGTTAGTGGCAAATGTGGTTGTGGAACTAGGGTGGACTGTGTTTGTTTAAATAATTGCCTTGACTAAACTATTGATGATTGAGAGTACTCTAACAAGGTGTTTGTACAATGATCTGTTTGGGTGTCTTGCCGTTAGTCAAACCGGTGTGAAAAACATCATCTGGTCAAGTCGTCAGGGGCGCATGAGAGCACTTAATAATATTTACAAAAAATATGTTTACATATGTGGCTTATATTTTTTGGTTTCAGAGATACTTGAGTTGAAAAGTTTTTAAGTGATAGGTGGATGAATTTAAATTTCATGGTAGAAGATGGACGGATGGAATTCAAATTTATACATGAAGTAATGATTTATTATAATGGTTGGTCATAACCTTTTAAATCGCGTGATTTTGAAAAAGTGTTTAATAATAATTTGCAACCTTTTCTCAAAAATAAATTACACGCGGCGACAGTCCAAAAATCCTGGGACCCGATATTATTTTTCTTGTACGGCTTGTCGAGTAAAACAAGATTCCAATAGTGAAATATGCCGGATACATCCAAAATCCGGTTTTACGGTTAAAAAACCGGTTTATGTACCATTGCGCAATTATAAACCTGTAATATTGTTGAGAATGACCCGATTTTCAATTTCTTACTAGATTTGGAAAGAAGAAAATTTGAGAAATTTTGGTGTTATTGTCGAGAAAGTTGTGTTATAGCAAATTGTGTTATTGCTCGACAATAACATACAAATTTGTCAAATTTTCTTAGATAATATATATATATCATTCGAAAGATCTCAGTTTCTTTCCAAATCTAGTAAGGAATTAAAAATCGGGTCATTCTCAACAAAATTACAGGTTTATAAGTGCGCAATGGTACATAAACCGGTTTTTTAACCGTAAAACCGGATTTTGGAGGTGTCCGGCATATTTCACTTTTGGAATATTGTTTTACTCGACAAGCCGTACAAGAAAAAGAATATCGGGTCCCAGGTATTTATATTTCATTCAATTTTGTATCACTGTGTTATCATTTTAAAAATTGTTGCAAATATAAATTATATAAAATAGACAATAAGACTTAAAGTAAAATTTACTAGCAATCAACATATCCTGCATTGGGAAAAACAGCTTGAGGCAAACTTGTTTAATTTTTTGCAAAAAAAAGGAGATTTTAACCATTTTTTCCCGACAAAAATTCAACTACATTATCACTTTTTTGTTTTATATTGTATGTTTAAGATTTTAAGTTAAACACAATTCCCTTCAAAAACGCTCTAAGACAATTCCAAAACAATTTTAAACCAGAACTGAAACAATTTACTATTACAATGTCTTGCATTTTCAAAAAATATTGCTAAATAGTAATAATGAAAAAGTAATCTAGAATTTCGCCTGAGATTTTTAGAGGCATTTCTTATTGATATAATTTTAGTATATTTAAAAAAATTAAGAAATGGAAGATAGCCCCAGAATACAAAAAGTAAAATTTTGAAACTATTTTTTGAGTCCACTATTTTTATTCATTGATCTTAAAATTCAAAATCATCCCAATGACAAAAAGCATATATACTCCAAAATGAATAGAAAATACGCCCCAAATATTCGGGTTTTCATAGTTTGTGAATTTTTTTGTCATTAATTTTTCATCTTTTTTATTGAGGCCTTTTTCTTTGGGAGCCACAATGCGCAGCGTCTGATTTGTTATCAAAAACACTAACATTCTAACAAACTTTTCTAAAAATATTCAAGCTAATAAAAATTACGTACATATAGTGATAATAATATTTTGCCAAATATAATGAATTATAAACATAAAACTTTCTTTATGTATCATAATGAAAAAGCTTATGAGTGTCAGTTGACACAACACAAATGCAAATTTACTTGCAAACCATTGCATATTTTGTTTCTAACACTGTCATTACTGCCACATTGAAAAGTAGAAAAGTTCAGCCCCTAAAATACGCTAACAAGAACTTTAAAATATTACAGAGCTGTTGCTGCCACAGCAGCCAAATAGTAAAAGAAAAAAAAAAACAACAGATGCACAATTGAAAAGCACAAACAAAGCTCCTCCAAATGTCAACACACAAATATAAATAACAATAGAAATTTGTATGGTAAAATTCTATACAAGAATAAAAACCAAAATGTGCCTTTGTTAGCAGTTTTTGAAAATTCCATTTTTTTTTTTATAAAACAAATACTCGTAATGTTCTTTGCGCGACAGTTGCTAAACAATACAAAACAAACAATATAACGCAAAGTAGAAATCTGTATGGTTGTTGACAGTTTTGAATGTAGCAACTATGCTTGCTCATTGCACTAAAATTGCAAGCAACACAACAACAACAGCAGCACTAGTAACAATTTTGCAATGTTAGAAAAATTCACAAAACCAAAGAAGTTTTGGTTCCAGTACCCCAAGTATGCAGCACTTTTTCTTTTTGGTGTTTGCCAACTCCCTTCCCGAAAAAATATAAATATTTTTGCATATTTTTTGTGCAAAAAAAAAAAGAAAAACAAGAAAATTTTCCTATGACTATATATTGTGTAACAAATTTGTGTATAAAATATGTAAAATATTTTATTTCATTTTGTTAGCTTTTTTATATTGTTGACATTTTTCTGTATGCCTCAGTTAAGATGCTGTTTTGGTGTGGCTTTGTTACTGTTTGTTATTTTTTTTTTTGTATTTTTTTTTTGGTAAGGATATCTATGATACATTTCATCTTTATAACTTCTTGTTGCTGTGAGACTGAGACTATTACTAGTTTATGTTGCTCATATCATAACATAAGCTTAAAAGTATTATAATCATAAATACTGCCAGACACTGAAGTTTGGATATGATGAATTCGAGAACACTTTTTTCATTACATCAATTTATTTACAAATGAAGTGCTTTTTTTAGTATTCACGTTTGAGAGTGGTTTTTTAATATTTTGAAATATCCGGAGCTGTAAAGGTGGATTCAGCCTTTTGTTCCAAATAAACATTTTTTCTGGAGAAAACAGAGACGATTCACCCGTTTCCAACAATTTTTCTGGAAAATCAAAATCTATTTACAAGTGATTTATTTTGCTTTGGTTTTTAATTGTCAAAAACAAATACATCTAATCCTAATTCTAAAAAGATTTTGAATCGTGCTAAATGGAATAAATTCATGTAAAAAAATTTAAATTTGTTTATTTTTAAAGCGTGTAAAAACACGTTTTTTATTAAATTATATTAAAATATTAAAATAAACAATTTACATAATTTTTATTGAATAAATCAAATGAATAATTTAATTTCACAAACACCACAGAGAGAAATGTAAGCTATTGGCAACTAAGTTCATTTTTGACAAAAAAAAAAAAAATAAAGCAATTCTTATTGATACAATATTTTCCTTGAAATGTCTTCGGTGTTCACACAGCACAATTCTTATTGCTCAAATCGCTCTTATTTTAATTTGATAGTATACGAACGAATAAGAGAGTAAAACGAATTTAAAGTACAATCAAGTCTGAACTCGTCTTATCTTCCACTCACGCCGATGTTTATAAGATAATCAGCTTAGCTGCAATTATTTATTGCTTCATGTAAATACATTGCGACTTATGGTAATACTTATTGCTGGTCAGATGTGCTGACATTGACACGGAAGACAAACATGGTCCAGGCCATACCAAAAAGTTTAAATAGCAAGAATTGAAGGCATTACTTCTTGAAAATTGTTATCCAACTAAACAAGAGCTTGCAAAATATTAAGAGGTGCTCAAGTAGCAATTCAAAATGTTTGCAAGCAGCACGATTCATACAAAAGCAATGAATTTTGGTACCATATGAATTGAAGCCAAGATACCTTGACAGACGGTTTTGCATGTTTGAGCAGCAAATCGTTTTTATACCAAATCTTTATTTGCGATGAAAGTGAATCCAATACGATTAACCGAAGCTGATAACAAAGCCAAATATCCATGACACTAAGGTAATGTTCTGTATTATTATTATGAGTTGCTGAAATTATTTATATTGTACAAAGCTGAAGATTTTTAACAAAATCCGCATTTTTAATCCAATATGTCGAGCTGATTTCTTTCATAACAATTCATTGCAGCTTTTGAATAATAACAAACTTTGCTGAAGAGACTCCAGACGTTACAGAAAGTCATAGTTAAAGAGGTGGCTAAAATTTTACACCCGAACCGAAAAATACTGGTCCTTTTTTACATATGTCTAAATATTCTAAATAATGAGTTTTTAACCAGAAGTTTTAAGCAGAATGGTGTGCTTTTCACTACGAATTGTATATTTAATTGCACGACAAGTTTGAATTTTTTATATATTAATTATATTTACATTGTACAGACCACCTTCGAATATAGTGCCACAGATTAATATGTTGTCAGAACATATAGAACAGCACTGGGATATAGCAAGTGTTGCATTCTGGCTCTTAACAAAATCTTTTGTAGCATTATAAGATATAACACCGCTTAAGTGCTAATTTCAAAGTAAAATTTTCAAAAATTGTCATAAATTTCTGCAGCCATACTGGGAATTTTTGAAAAATCAAACAAATTTTGTGATTAATTTATTTAAATTAATGTAGCTTAAAGCCCGAAATTAAGTATAAAACTAATTGTTTTAGAAATTAGCTGCCTCTCCAATTCATCATAGTCATATACGCCTGTAAAAACTCAAGAAAAAAACTCACTGCAAGAAAAATGCTTATACCACCTTCTCTTTAAACAAAATAAAGTTACTGGTACTTGCATTCTTTCTTACTTTATCTTACAAAAAACAAAAAGAAGTTACCAGAAAATCTACATATGAGCACAAATTAAAGAAAAAAAAAACAAAAAGAAAAGACGTTATTTTGTTTGAATTTCCATAAATTTCAAATTAGATTTGTAATATTATATTCAAATGGATTTAATGGTAGATTGCATTCTGTGGTAAAGTCAGATGAACAAAATATTACTAAAAAAAATATCAAAAAGATACACAGACATACGTTTTATATATGACGTGTACGTGTACGTGTAATTGTAAATGTAAGTGTAAAAAATAATAAATAAAATTTTGCATATCTCAAAGTTTTATTCCTTTACAATACCACAATGTGTGTTTATCTTAAAAATTAGTTTTTTCCAGTAGATCATTTGGTTGGTTGGTTGTTATTTATTTTACAAATTAAATTATTCTGTATTTATTCGTATGTGTGATTTGACTTTCTTATCTAAATATGCATTTGAAAACTAACTAAAATAAATAGTGAAAATTATAAATTTATTTAAAGTTTTTCTTGATTTGTTTTTCTAAATGTTCTCTAAATGTACACAGATTTTTGATAATTTTTCCAATTAAGATTGCGGTTAGAGATTTTGTTTGGCACAAGAAATTATTATTTGTTATTTTGATTTTAAATTCATTAAGGAATATAAATTTAATTTTTTTTTGTTATTAATTATATTGATGATATTTGACAGAGTATGAGTAAATTAAATATTTAAGCCTTTCTTTCCCAAAGGAATTATTACTTTTAAGGTAATATTATATGAATGAGAATTATTCCTCTTGCGAGTATTAATTGTAAAAATATTTATAAAATTTTTTTATTCGAAGGTTTACTTCTAGTTAAACATAAAAATTTTAGGTGTGTTCACATTATGTGAATTTGTCATGTGGACTGTCACTTTTTCGCATGTCAAATTTGTACATATAGTCTGAACACCTACAAACAATATCATGTGTTATTTCTCTGTGTGCAATACACATGACATTTTTTATTTAGAACGAGTTCTATTTTCAAGTGACAAACCATCTGACATCAGCTGTTTTTTATAACAAAAATTTTGTGGCGGCAAAAATTAATTAAAATTTTAATAAATATAATTTATAAATAGTAAAACAAAAATACAAAAAAAAAACTATACAAATTTATTATTGAAAATGAAGGGAAAAATTAAAAAGGAGTTAACAAAAGTAAGTACATATGTATTTTTTTATTGCAATTTTTATAGTTATTTTTATGTTGTTAAAGTATGACTGGTGCAAAGAAGTGGTTCTACAGTTGATCGAAATGTGGCAAGAGAAGGAATACTTGTATAACCCGCGGAATAAGTTTTACCATATCAGCTGTTTTAAGATTTTTTTTTTTGATAGGTTATGTCAAATGTAATTGACATACCAACGTTTGAACATGTAAATTATAAACCGTATGTGAAACTCAATTTTTGACATACACATGAAAACACATGTGGATAGAAAAGTGACATTCCACATGACAAACACACACAATGTGAACACAGCTTTATTTGAAATTTATTTTTGTATACCTTTGTTATATGTTCTACATAGCTTTCCGTTGGAAAACATAAATGTAAAATCATACAGAAATATACAAAGAGACATTAGCAAAATGGCCTGCTAAAGCTTTCGTCAGCATTCTTTGTGTCTAATATTTTTTATTTTCAAATTCTTTATGTTTAACTCTTTCATTTACTGAATGAGAATTATTCCTCTTCGAATAAAAAAATTTTATAAAAATTTTTACAATTAATATAGAATTCGATATTTTATTGTATCGAAGAATGTGTATTTCCTTAAAAGTTTCACCAGATGTTTTTTGGCTGTCACTGACCGATTATTGGTCAAATAAATAGTCAGTGTAGCGTAACATTGTTTATTAACGTGTATTTCGCATGTGTTTACTACATAAATGTCAAAACAGAACTGATATTAGGGACCAATCGCAAAATTTATAGCATTTTCTGATAGGAGGATTACTTTTGCGCCACCTTGTACGTTATGTCATGTAAAAAATTTTCATAATTTTGTAGACTTAATGCATCTTTCACTTAATGTTACTTGGGTGCCCCGATAAGCTATCAGTCAGAGGGTTGCGGGTTCGATTGCCGCCAAAGAGTCTGGATGTTTTTTGCAGATAAGCCAAAATGCTTCGCAGTTTGTGTTTGGTAATTATATTAAAAAAATTAAGAAAAATTTTCCCATATATTTTAATCGTTACCAAATAAATGTTACCTACGGACGGACGTATGAATAGTTTCTAACTCTGGTGTGGATTGAATTTTGGCTTAAAGAAAGTGACCAATATTGGCTGGCTACTTCAGACGGTAGCAGGTTATTTAACTTTGTCCTATTTCAATCACCGACTTCACATAGTTCAGATTTTTTGGATAACATTATTTAGAACTAAAGAAACACACAACTGTATAGAAGGAGGTAAATATGTAAAACCTAAGAACTGTTAATTTAATGTATTTGATAAACTGTTTAACTTAACATACATTGAATAGGAGATTATTTTGAGCCTTAAAATGAGCTCTGTCAAAACGCAAGTTTAATTAAATGTAAAATTTATCTAAATTAAAAAACTAAAAAAATTAATTAAAATGAATTATAAAATGTACTTAAAACTAAAATAAATTTTTAAGAAAAGAGAAATGGATTAAATTAAAAATCAAATATTAAAATGTAGAATGAAAAAAAAACCAACAAAAAACTAAATTGTTAAAAGAAATTCAAAATTGTAACACTCGTAATTTTCAAACTAGTTTATGATCATAAGCTACTTTCATAAACCATACATCAGCATTTTTGACAGTTAAGTGGTTTATCTTTGACAAGTCATAAAACAGCTGACTTTAATATTAAAAATTTAATAAAAATATGGACGTTGTTATGAAAAAAAAAATTTAAATTTGTGTTTTTCATCCAGAAGGAATAAAATTTAATTAGTTTCTTTTTTTAAAGAAAACTTTTTTTATTTTTGAGCAAATGTCAAATGTGTCCAGCGTTGCCAGAAAAATGTTGAAAAAACAGAGTTGCATTAGCAGAAACTGGTTGTTTGTAACTAGTTTATCGCAAAAGCTAGTTACAAAACCTCCGTCTATACAACTAAAGGAAAAGGTAACAAAATACACAAAGCCCATACAATTTTTATTTGAAAAGAAATAATAAATTCCCATTCTCTTTATTTATTTCGTTTCTCATATATGAGTGATTATAATTATAATTTTCTCAAACTACATACCCTGCAGTTTTTGAGAAAAAAAGGGAAAATTATTTATTATTTCTGTATAATCCCTAACACACAGAATCATTCAAACCCTTAAATTTCTATAATCTAAATTACAACTACCACAATATTTAAGGAATTACACCAAACCTTTTGCCAGCAACAATACAATTTTATAATTTTCATCATTAACCATAATTCAACTTCTAACTATGCCACATATAGTTGCAGGAAATTTAGACGGTATAACTATATAATGGTGGGAAGCCACTAAATTGAATGTATAAAAAGAACAAATAAAATATAAAACTTTGTACAATTATCTCAACATTTTGTAATAAAAACTGTAGTTTTAACCAAAAACTCTAGCAACCTAACAGTAGGACAGACAAGTGACAAAGAATGAATGAAAGAATTAAATAAAAAAAAAAAACTAGAACAAATTATTTTGAACGATGAACACAGGTGAAATGAAATTAAACAATAGAGAGAAGTTTAAGTCATTTGGCCAAATAAAGAGTACAAAATGAAATATGAAAAAAAGACAAAAAAAAAAAACAAAAGTAAAACATATTAACAAATTATGGTATTTTCTAGAGAATATTAACTTTGGCAAATACATTTATTTTATGCAGAACAAATACACTCTTAAACAAACATTCTCTACACTATAGAATTTCATAAGTTTTTTTCTTTATGGTAGTTTTTTATATTTTTATTTTTAAATGAAAGAATAAACTCTGAAACTCTGAAGCAAGACAATACAACTGAAATTCTATTGTTTTTAAAAAAGTAGATTTGTATTCCCTTTTGGGGCAAACATAAAGAAAGAAATATATTTTAAACCAATATACAATGATTGTGTAAAAGTATAGAATATTTTTTCATGTTATAAATTACATTACAATTCCTATTTCCGGTTTAAACGAGCTACATCCTATGGCTAATAGAAAAATATATACAATATCAGCAGCAACAACTACTTTACATGCATACATATGTATGTTTGCATGTATGTATAACTAAAAGACAAATACATTTTTAGAAAATATGTCTGCCATATATGCGAATTTGTTTTTTCAAAATTTATTACATATTGGCCTTTATACATGAAATGACTACGTTTGTGCCCTGGAGGAATTTTATAATGCTTCGAATACGGCTGTATATTTGTTAGTCATTATATTCAATTTACATATTTCCTTTAAAACATAATGTTTATACAAATTTGTATAATTTGACAGTGGGGATCAAAGCAGACTCTACGAAATACTTAATACAGTGATCGACAGACGGTTGTACGCAATTAAAAAAATGTATATCATGTATGGAGTAAAAACGCAATGTAATAAATTATATCAACAAATTCTGAAAGTATATTTAAAAGACATGTTGCGTACAAACCATTCTCTACCAACCTACATACCTACATTTATAACCTGGCTGCTTTTTTAAAAAAAGGCCTAATGCAAAGATCAATAAAAATGCAGCATTAAATCAGGAAGCAATGCGTTGTCATTGTGAAACATTTTAAAAATAATTAAAAAAAAAAACAGAAAATATAATGTCGGAATATTTACATATTTAACTTACTGGTTAGCGCATTTGATCATTAAGAATGAGTTGATATATGCCCCGAGTTCGATTCCCAGCTACTGTCACTCAAACAACATCAGTTTCTGATAATTAATAGTTTTCTGTCTAACATAACTAATATTTGTCACAGCGCCCTCCTTCGGTGGTATAGCATTTAAATCAAGCTTTAAAATGATGCGCCTATTAAAAACAAACATAACCATCGTTTTCAACTCTGAAATTTCAAAACGCCCTAAAATGGAGAAAAAACGCGCCATTAAAAAAATGCACCAAGTTTAAAATTTCTTTTTATTTAAATGTTTTTGAATTAATTTTACATAAAAAGTATAAAATTTTTGTATAATAAATATAACAATGTAGCAGCACTGTTGCCATATTTGACGATTTATCGTCATTTTGACGATTTTTGGTGTCAAAAATGACCCTTTGACGATTTGACGATCTTTGCCCCTATTTTGACGATTTTTCAGTATAAATGATTTGCAACACTTTTTTCTCATATAAAATTTATAATTTGGTTTCGGAAAAAGAAAAGAGTTTATTGGAATTTTAGAAACACATTTCGGAAATTAAAAGGAAAGATTCAAATCTCTTGTTTCCCATCCTATACAAAAAATTTTATTTTTACCTCATTCTTCGGCAAATGTCGAACGAGTATTTAGTCAGGTAAATTTAAACAAAACAAAAATTAGGAATAGGTTAGGAACGTCTTCTTTGAAAGGGATTTTATTCACTAACGATTTTTTAAAACTAAATAAATATTGTTGTTTTAATATGAATGTTGTACCAGAGCTTATTAAAAAGTTTAATAGAGAAATGTACCTACAAAATTAAATGTATGTACTAAACTTTACAATTTCCAATTATATTTTAGAAATTTCTAACAATATTATAAAATTTTCAAATTGTATTTCAGAAATTTTCAAATGCATTTGAGAAATTTTTAATTGTATTTCAGAATCCAAACATATTTCTAACTTAACTTTTATGAAATACGATAAGAATATTTTGAAATACAACTAGAAACTACAGAAATGCAATTGAAATTTTATTAAATATAAAATTAAATAGACAATTCTGAAATATAATTGAAAAATTCTAAAACGCATAGTGTTGTAAAAAGGTGATATTTTGTATTTAAAAGTAGAATTTTTTATGTTTTACATTGTTACTATGAAGAAATTGTTTTGTTTATTTTATATTAAAAATTATACAAAATTTTTCAGAAACATTGATAAAAATTTCTTAAAAAATTAATTTTAAAAACTATATTTTGAGAAGTAATTTATTACTTATATTTGTGTTCCTTTTACATTATTTTTTTATTTAACTAATTTTTTAAACTTCAACATATTTAATTTTTTTGGTTTTTTTTCTACTTTTTGTTATGTATTAAAAAAAATAATTTGAAAAAATAAACAATATATTGAATTGATTAAAAGTTTTGTTTTATATGACGATTTTTTGACGATTTTGAAAAATGCATTTTGACGATTTGGCGATTTTTTATTCAAGATTTGACGATTTGAACCCTTATTTATCTGGCAACTATGTGTAGCAGTCTGCTAAAGCTCAGTGTTTTTAGAAAAAAAAAAATTAAACTTAACAGAAAAAAAACAAGTAAAAAAGTATAGTCGGTCCAGCTCGACCATAAATACCCTACACACAGTATAAATATGTATAAAAAGTTTTTCAGAAATGGGCGCAATAACCTATTATGGACCGATCATCCTAAAATTTAGTGTCCTGATTTCTGTGAATATAAATATTATGTATGCTATATTTTATCTCGATGTAAATACTTTTAAAAGATTTCTGGAGGTTAAAGTAAATTACGGTCTCTTATATGGGAGTTTTGACTAATTACGGACCGACCATTATAAAATTAGGTGTCATCATTTCTGTGTAAGCGTGATTGGTTCATTTTTTTTTTTCGAAAGTTAGGCATACTATCATAAAAAATAAAAAAACATTTTGGTCAATTGGTGATGATATGGGCATCAGTGACATGTGTTTTTAACTGGACGTTGCAACATATCACACACCCACTAAAACAATTTCCTGAATTTTACGAAATTCAGCTGTTAATTTTCCACCCAGATCTTGCCAGGCTTCTCAACAATTGCACTTGGATTTTCCGAAGTGATATTGCAGAGAAATTGATTTCATTTTAACAACTGCCAAAGCTACTACTGAAATATTATTCAAACATGACTGTGTTGGAAGACAATGTTCTTGTTATAAGAAAAACCCATAGGGTTGTACTGCGCTAAGAAGTTGATAATTTCTCCATGCAAGCTAAACCTAGAGATGATTAACAGCGACAGAAATGTGTTGTACGAACTCAGAAATATAGCGCAAAATTTAATACGTTGAAGACCCACTATGGGAGTCGTATATAGTCTGTTAAAAGTATGCTTTGAAATTATCATTAAAAGTACTATTCTTACGCATGCCACTCAATTATGGTGGTCACTGTACTCTCAGTCTCGCTCCCTAAATACATACAGAAATTCGTATGAAAAATATTTTCTATTTTAATATTGTTTTTGAATCCTTTATTTCAAACTTTGTCCTTTTTCTTTCATTGTTTATGTATAGTACGTGTAAATTGTAGTGTGTATAGGTATAAACGTATGTAGGTGTGTGAGTGTGTGTGAATATGCAAATGTGTGTGTCTATTATTTGTCTCTCTTGTTAGAAATGTGTATATTTTGTATGTACATATGAGTATGCTATTTAAATTTTTTGTTTTTCTTGTTCTCATTGCAGCTCTTTGGAAACATTCCAAATTCCATTTGTTGCCGGTGAAAAGGATATCGTGGTTTTAATTTGCAATTCAGATGTGCGGCATGAGTTGTCCGACAGCGAGTATCCAACAAGGCGCAAACAATGCTTGGAGGCACTCAAGTTAATGGGACTGAAGAGCTATAGAGATGCAACAGAAGGCAACTTGTCAGGTAATTAATGCTTATGTTATTATTATACCCATGTGTAAATATGTACGTAACTGCATACGAACTGTTACGTACACAATTGCTCTACGTTCTCCAGTCTTTTGTTATGGTTTGTCTTTAGACCATCATTGTCGTCTAACACACAAAAGGGTCATTCGTACCTAGGTTTAATATATTTTACTTTTCTACACTAAGGTATACTTTGATATACCTACTACTGGGTATTCCTTAACTTGCCTGCGATCAAACTGGCGATAGCAAACATAATAACAACAATGATTATTTATCACTGTATGTAAAATGTTGCAAGTTACTGTTGCCTGTGTTTTAACATTGATGCGTTTGCCGTACATTAAGTTTCATTAAGATTTCTATTATTTCTATGGCTGACATGTTTTGTTACAGCTAGTACAGTAGTAGGCCAACTACCTACCACATTCATTTCATTGATTTTTATCTGAATTTAAGTAGTTTCTTTTTACATTAAGCTTGTAAATTTTAGTTGTTGCTACAGCAGTTCCTGTATAAGCAATTCTGCAAATGTTTACATTTGTTTAATCATTACGGTCAAGTAGCTTTGTTTGACTTTAGATCAGCATATGGCAACTTTTGAATATAAGTTCACTAAGATAAATCGTTTAAGAAAAGATAAGAAAATTTAATTTTGCCTCAATTTGTACAATGCCAAGCAGAAAAAACTAGTTGACAGCTGTCAGTTTAAGGTTAATAAAAATTGGAGCATTGTAGCTCAAAACTACACGTTTTCATTGCTGAACATTGTTTTGTTAATAATGAAAGTTTGGCGGTCATAGTTAAAAAATTTGATATAAAATATGGTTGGAATATTGATTCAATTTTCTCAACTCAGAGCTTAGCTTGAAACGATACATATTGTTCGTCCAAAAACGAACCATTTAAGTAATTTGAAATAATAATAGTGAAAGAGTGTGTACAAATGTGAATGAAAATCCAAGAATAACAATTTGAATTCTTCGACAAAATTACAAATTTCAACAGCTCCCTACAACTACCATCAGATATATGTATGTGTCCATGCTTACAAAGTTTAATTGGCACAACAACTGAAGCTAAAGGTGGATTCACCCATTGGTTCTTAACAAAAATTTTGTTCGAACAACTTTTTTTTATATGAAGTTTGAGTCTCTCTTTTTGAGAGGCAGAAAATATTTTTTCCGAACTTGAATTGGTTTAATTTTATATTTTTCTGGACAAAATGAATTGAGTTGCCAATAGGTGGCATTTTTTCATACAAATAATAATTCCTTATGTATATCCATGGCCATCAGCAAAGGAAACTTTCTTTTTTCATTCATTTTGAATTTATATCTGTGATTTTGAATACACAGTACTTTAAAATAATTTCTTATTTGTATTTTGACACTTAAAACCCAAAGCAAAATAAATCAATGGCCGCACTTGTAAAACTAATAGATTTTGTTTACATATGGCAGCTTTGATTTTTCAGTAAAATCGTTCGAAATGGGTGAATCGTGCTGCAAAAAACTCTCAGTAAAAAAATTTTTCTCCGGAAAAAATTTTTGTTAAGAACAAATGGGTGAATCCACCTTAACTGACCATGCATTTTAAACATCAACACAATTGAGTGCAGGTTTCTCGAGCTAAATCATCTTAAGTTATAAAGCAGATTTCACCTTAATGGTTTTATTAATCGTCGAAATTCTCCATTTGGGATTAAAGAACCACATGCGTTTGTCGAACAACAAACGCATCCACAACGTTTCACTTTGCGCTTTGTTATGTATACTGGTGTGTAGGTCTTATGGAAGCATACTTCTTCAAAACTTAGTATGGTCAATCAGTGGATGTTGCTATTGCTCAAGCGCATATGCTTCATTTTGAGGATATTGATATGGTCGACACTGTGATGCAGTTTTTGTTTAAGGTGTCGGTTCAGGATCTTTCTTAGTATGCTTCCTTTAAAATCTATAACGTAGGAGCTGCCTTGTGTCTTCAGTAGACGATTGGGTTTTATTTTGTATGTTTACCAAGATCTGTAAATTGAAATACAATCCAAAGAGATAAAGGCTTCGACTCTCGTTCGACTTACTACTAGTTCGGTTATTGTATTAATATGAAGTAAGAATATTTTATGTGTGTGGAGATACATTCGAATTTAACTAGCACAGGAAAAAAACAATATTAACAATATTACTTGAATTTTTGGAAAAAGTAACTTTTAGGATGAAATTCTCTAGAAGAATTTGGACAAGTATGAAACTGCTCACGTATCCCAATATATAGAGAGGCCAGTGGAAAGAGTCGTAAATGAAACTACATTAGTCGAATTTTTTTAAAAATTTTGGAGTTGTAATAAAATGACAAAAATGTATTTTCAAATAACTAATAACAAACATTTTCGTATAGACTTTCTAATTTTCTAATATAGTATTATTTATTTTAAAATAATTAAGCTTTTCTTTTAATAATATCTGGTGTTGAATTTTTTTTAAAGCTCACAGTTTATCAAATTTTCAACAGCTCTCTAGCAACACTATAATAATTGACAATCCATACACTAATATCTAATGACCTTATTCATAAAAAAATAAAGTAGCCTTCAAATGTACTTTAAGAAAATTTTGTCTAAAAGCACACTTCAAACCTACTTTATTTTTTTATGAATACGGCAGTAACTCTATTGTAATAAAATGGTTCAAAATTAAATGTATTGTGCGGTCAAGCATAAATACGAGTACACACCAACTGCACGCAGAGAAAAAATATAGTTGTGTATGTTTACCACAACTATTTCAACATTAAATTTTTTCTTTAAATTGTATGGTCACTGTAATTGTTTATATGATTTCTGCAATCATAATATGGTTACGTTTACCACTCACATGATTATAGCAATCATATATATGATTATAACAATTATGTTTATGGTAATCAGTTTTATGATGAAAAATTATACCATATTATGTTGTTCTATATCATAATAAAAAAGCAATCAAATATGATAAATGGACTCATCATAAACATGATTGCATATATGATGTTGCTATAATCGTATATATGAGTGTAATAATCATCTGAATCGTAACTTAACTATACTATGGTTACCGAAATTATAAAAATAATTACAGTGATCATAATATTGTTGAACAACTTGTAAAAATATTCACATTGTTGTGGTAAAAATGTACAATTATATTTTTTTCTGTGTGTGTAAATCCCTCAAATGTAGGATATCAAGGACTTTTAAATTCACGTAGAATTAGTCGTTGTGTCAATTAAACTTTGTAAGCATGGACACATGGTAGTTGTAGACAGCTGTTGAGATTTGTAATTTTGTCCTACAATGAACAGTTTTGATTCAAAAAAAATGTATTTCCAAAATAATTTATCAGAATAATTTTTTTTACAAAAAGAAATATTATTATGACTTTATAAAGCATTTTTTAAACCTTTTAATGAAATATAATTATAATTTCATTATTAGCTAGAAAACATAAATTTTGTTAATTTTAAATTAAAAGCAAAATGAAATTTGCCTGCAGTTAGTATTAGTACAATTATTTGAACGATCTGATAAGAAAAAAGGTTTACCTTTAAATTTATTTTAAATATTAATCATGGCCTTTAGGAACCATCAACAATGGCCATTTGTAATTCCTTTTTTTACCAAAAGAAAAAACATTAACATCAACATGATTTTTTACTTCAACTTGCTTTTAACACTTCAAAACTTAATTTCCGGCTAAAATAAGGCGCCAAAGCGGAAAAGACGTACACCAACACAAAAGGCTAAAAAGGCATGACAACTGATTTTTAAAATAAGTAAAATATTTACAAGTTTTAACTTGTTTTTGTACTTAACTTTTTTTGAAGTTATTAATATGCGGGGGATATAAATCAACAACAAATCAGCTTACAAGCCTGAGGACATTTAAAAAAAAAAAATGCAAACTCTTATAAAGCGTTTTTTACAGGGAGGAAAGAAAATATAAGTAACGATACAGGCTAGGGTAACCAAAATATTAGATTTTTCTTGTGTTCAAATAAAAGGAATATCATAGTATTTTCAAGAGTTTCTTACTATATTTGACATTGTTGTCATAACATTAGCATTTTGTTTGTAATCACTTTCAATGCCTTCTTTAAGCTATCAATATATTTCGCCACCATATGTGGACTCTATAATTTCCAAACTCGTTCGCTATTTGATAACTAAATATCAAATATTTCTTTTTAAATTTACTACAGTCGTATCTGATTAGAGAGCATTTATGTATAAGTATGAGCAACTATAAAAGCACTCATTTATGGAGATTGAGAAACATTCAGCCATGTCACAGGATTTAAGTCGGTATTTTGCTCCTATGTATAAAGTACAAGGAACATTTTTTTCGGAATTAACCTAGAAACACTTAAGATTACAATTTCACATATAAAAAGAAACGATTAATTAAGAATAATTTGTTTTACTGAATTTTGAAATTCTTCCAAAAATTATTCGTAAGAAATTGTTCAATTATTTGAATGATCTTTTTTCAAATGGATACCCTAGTACAGACTTCTGAAATGGTTGCAAATTTTTTGTAAGTTTTGTTGTTTGTTTTTTTGTACTTGTTGTTAAAAAAAAACAAGAATCATAAACATCTGACGTTTAACAGTCAACATTCTCAAGGTATCATTAAAAATTAAAATGATATTAGCGTGAAAATTTAAATAAAATAAAATAATGAAAAACATTTCATCATATAGGGTATTTTTTTAAGATGTATAGAAGTGGGTAACACTTTTTTAACTGTCGGTCATTTTGTCAGCTGTCAAGTGATTTATGTTTGAGGTCTTTAGTCTATGCCGTTAAGCGCGAAACGATTGACCGGGTTATTGTATGTTTAGTTTTCCAAATGTTGAAACAAGTCATCGAAAATTGTATTCATATGCCAGAAGTCATATTTAAATTATAATGACAGAAAATAATTTTTCGAGAACAGTAAATTTCATGACAACATCTAAAAACAACACCCTATATTTGTAGACTTACAAAGTACAGCAGCAGACAGAGCGCGCCTGCATATCACAATCATGACATGTCACAGTTAAGTAAAAATGTGTATAAAACAGGCTACAACTGGCTATAACAGGCTCAAGTTTATGACAAAATATTTTGTGTTTTTTTCTTTATTAAAATAAATTATTTCTTATAATCATTGAGGCGTCTAAGTAACAGCCGTAGTTAATAGTAGCTGTGGAAAAAATATGTTGTAATGCTTTTAATGTATAAATTTACATTTTTTATTAATTTTATTTGACAATTTAAATTTATTGTCAAATAAAGCTTGAAAAAGCAACAAAAATTAAAATGGTAGAATTAAAACAGTGATATCAAATTCCTTTTTATATTTTTGACAACTAGAAAGGTACTAAATAAAGAATTGTTTACATTAAATACCGCCACAATAGAGAATCTTTTTTAAATTTAGTGGCAATACTGATTAGTTACTTAAATTTAACTATTAGATACATAACTTAAAAATGCGGTGTTTTTCAAATTTTTAACTTTTATTTATATATAAATTTATTCAAGGTATTTGTCAGTATTACTTATAAGCTTCTCCCATCTTTCTGACGTAAGAGAGAGCGCTTTTTGCATCGACCGAAACAAATAGTAGTCGGACGGGGCAAGGGGCAAGGTCTGGACTATGAGTCGGCTGACACTTCAAACTAAATAGTGTTGAAAAGAGAAGTTAGAGTTTCCTCTTAAAAGTTTGAATAATTGTAAGATATTGATGTTTTTTTTTTTAATTAAGGCATAGTAGGCATGCGCACGTGACACTGTGCGCTCATTCTTATCTCTAATATTTGTAAAATACTATAAATGCGTTAACAAAAAGTTTTCCAACACAGAGATGTGTGAAAGACAAGGGTTTATTTTCTTATCTTTACAATGCACTCAAGTGTGGAAAAATATTGACATGCATAAATTTAGTTTTACAATGTGAACATTAAAGAATTTACATTTTAGAATTTAAAATATATGTTTTACAGATATGTAACTTATAATAACTCGTATTTTCATATTTGAACATATGTTCGTGAGAGAGCGCTTTTTGCATCGACTGAAACAAATAGTAGGACGGGGCAAGGTCTGGACCAGAGAACAGAAAGAGACCATTCACATTTGCTAACCATTCGCAAATTCATTGCTTTTACTCGACAATAATAAAAATGTGCATTGCTGTTTGTCTACTCATTCCTTATTACTGTTTGCTATTTTACATTCTCTTTTTGTTATGCTGTTATACATCAAGCAACGAAATAATTCAATGCCACATGAAAAAACTAAAAACATTCACACCATTCGTCCAGTATTCGTTGCTTTTAGTGAATGAAAACATAAACAAAAAGCAAAAACAATACAAAACCTAATGAGAAAATAAATATTTTTTGGTTGTTGCTTTATGTGGGATTTGTTGACAGTAAACTAGTAAAGTTTGATATTTGTTGTTAGTATGTACAACTTATACAATCAGCATTCATACCAATCGTTAACCATTCGTACCAGTCGTTAAGTATTCGTTGCTTTTGGGAGCATACATTTACATTTGTACAAGACATGCAATGCAAGCATCATTTTTCGTTACACTCCGTTTTGTGAATAATGACATGTATTGCTTTACGGAATTGATTTATGTTGTCAACATGAGGTTCGTTTTTTGTGATTGTATTCAAAATCTAAAATTAACCAATCAATCCGTTCTCTGGTCTGGACTATAAGGCGGCTGACACTTTAATCTAAATAGTGTTAATACTACCTTATTGCCATGGAAATTTGGCTATTACGTTTCGGGTTATCGTAGTGAATACATTTTCATCGTAATTAAAGACTCGGTGTAAACAAGATTTCCTTTTATAGCGTTTAAGCAGATTGACTTGACAAATAATCTTTACGCATATGCCACTTTGTAGGCACAAAATACGATGTTTTCAAAGCACAAACTTTGTCATTTACACTATAATGTTCAATAACTAAGTGAATAGAAATGACAGATATGTACCCTTCAAAATGAAATATAAATTACTTAATCCAAAAACCGCGTTCGAAAGATAAGCCATCTGATATGAATTCTGAATTTTGAAGTTATACACCTAAAATAATAGATGTTATTGTATGCGCACGACACTGGTATACATATATTGGAAAATGAAATGAAGATAAACGTTGAAAATGATAAAATGTTTTTTCATGTTATACAAACTAGTGCTGCAGGAGATAGTTATGCAGTAACAATTGTGCTCATGCATCTGGAAAAGCAAAATTGATGTTGGAAATGCTTGTTTCCAACAAAGTGTACCCTGTAAATTATCGTTATTCAAATAAAGTACAGATATTTCTTATTGGTAGAAACATTTTTGAACCAACACAATCTAACGAAAAACAATTTATATTCAAGTAAAAACTACAAAATATGGACAAAGTCGCACGTTGGTCAGGCCTCCTAATATCACCGTGCTTGAAACTTAAAAATGTAATTTCTTATAAAATGAATTTTTCAATTTAACGACAAGACCTTACAACATATTATTCATTATACCCTGATTTGCCTGTAATTATATTTCAATTGTTAAAGGTTTCTGTTCCTTAAATCTGTATTTAAACAACTTCGTATGTATTTGTAATTTATTAAAGGCATCTTAAACTATGTCTGTCTCCAGTTTTATTTATTTCTTTTTTTTTTTTTTTTTTTTTTGCAAAAAATCGTGTCATTCACAATTATTTAAATTATAAACAGAATTAATTTTCCTTTCAAGTAAATAAAAAAGACAGGAAGCTGTTAACGAAGAAGTAAAAATCGAATAAATATTATGAATAGTTTTTTATAAAATTTTATTATTCGAAGGTTTACTTCTAGTTAAATATAAAAATTTATTTGAAATTTATTTTTGTATACCTCTCTTTTCCGAGTAAAAAAATTCCATTCAAAAAACTTCTTCAGCTTCTGCTGCTAGCTTTAAAAAAACATTTTAAATTTAACAAATCGTTCGAACGAATTTTGCAAAAATCATCATATAATATCAACTGTATTAAATTATATATAAAGGGTGTCCCAACTAGAACGCAATTTTTAAATTTTAAATAAAACACAGATATTAAAAAAAAAAAATCGTGAAACTTTATTATATCGTAAAGTAGACAGAATGAGGTTATGTAAATAACACGATATCGTGCAGATGGTCTTCGGGGCTTTGCTGGCACACACGCGATCTTTTAATAAAATTCTCAATGACCTTTTTGCATAAATGCTGCGTTATTTCATTTATGCAGCGTCTTTTAAGGCTTCAGTCGTCTTATTCGCGTAAACCATCGACCTTAAAAAACCCCAAAGAAAAAAATCTAAAGGTGTTAAATCGCACGATCTAGGCAGCCAACTCTGGTCTCCAAAACGCGAAATAACACGACCGGGAAAAGACGGATGCATTTTCTCTGGCTGTATGACATGTGGCGCCGTCTTGTTGAAACCACATGCCGTCCATATTCATTTCTTCCATTCTAGGCAAGAAAAGACTGGTTATCATTTCACGATACCGAACACCATTGGCACCATTGCGTTCTAGTTGCAACACCCTTTATATACGACTATATATGTATATAAGAAATCTAGAATTACATCAACTGGTAGAACTACAGGACATTCTATGCAGTTGTTGTCTGATTGCTTAATATTTTTTATACACAAAATGTAATTGATACTGTGCGTTATAATAATAATTTTTTCCCATACAAATTGAATTTGTAAACAAATCCGAATAATGAAAAGAATTACAAAAATATGGAGTATTTTTTCTCCTGCAAATCATTTCATACAAATTTGTTTTACCATGCAATCGCATTCATTAAAACAAATCAGGCATCAAAGACCAACAAAGTACTTTGTTTGTTAAAAAAATATTTCTATTTCTATATTTTTTTTTTTTAAATAAATAGTTTGAATTTCATTGATGGAAATATAAAACATGATTTTAATGACGACAACGATGTTGATAGTGATGATTGTGTGTATAAGAAATGTATAAAAGTGACTTGTGGGAGTTCTCTTGTTATTTAGATTTTCTTCTTAGTTTTATTATCATCAGATTTTTTAAATTATCATTAGTGCTGCGAACGCAGTTGAGTAATACGAGTCAATATTTGTAAAGAAAAAAATGTTATAAAATTTATTTAAATAAATTCGAAATCATGCATGACTTTGCTGGCATGATTTACATAATTTCTTTAAAATATTTACTTGTAAAAAAGGTATAAACTAGAAAAATTGTAGAAATTAGTCGTCGGTATTTCGTTTAAACATTTTTGATGGGCCTTTGAAATACGTTTTATATGTTAACAAAATTTAAAAACAGCCTTTTCCAAATTTCAAAAAGCTCACCAAAGATTTGCACTATATTAAACATTTGAGAATAAAGGTATTTGTTGAAACATTGAAGCATCGACATCCTGTTAAAATCAAGACATTGAAAATTTAAAGCCAAGATTTTAAAATTTATTTTATTATGAATTCCACATATTTTTTGTTTTTTGTGCAGTGTTTTAGATCTTTATAAATGGTGTAAAAAGTTGTAATCCCAACTTTGAGTTTGCTGTAGATTAATTGATTAGCGCGTTGGTCATTATGGTTCGATTCCCAGCCACTGCCACTCAAGAAACAACATCAGTTTCTGATAATTATTAGTTTTTCTATCTTATCATAACTAATATTTATCACAGCGCCTCTCTTCGGTGGTATAGCATTTAAATGCCGCCGAAGTAAAATAATGGAACAAGTCGGTTTTAGTGACTTTGCTCAAAAAAAAAAGAAAAAAAAAAAAATTCTATCAAATAGAGCTTTTAGAGGAGATACCAGGAAAAGAATTTGTTGGCGGTCACGCCTATTTTCGAGGGGGCGAGTTCTTAAAGTTGAAAATATATAGGCCTATATCTCGGGAACTACTCGGTTTATGATAATTTGGAATACATTAAATGAAAGGTATTAAAGATACCTTTCTAACCTTTCTAATATATCATGATTATAAAATATGGATCGAATATGGGTTAAATCCGAAAAGAATATTTTTTGACCCGAATTTTTTTTTAATATTTAAAAAAATTAAAAAAAATGTCTATTATTATTTTATTTTAGTTTATTAATAGCCAAGACATTAAGCTTTAATTTAAGGTATCATATGTCTCTGTAGGTACTATAATCATAGAATTATATGATCTGAAAAATTAAAAAAACACATTTTTTTTCAAAATTTTGTATGCAGGATAGAATTTTTTCTTCTATGGTATACAGAATACCGGCTTCGCATTTAAAAATTCCCTGTATTGCCGGCCTATGGCCAGGCGGAAGGATTTTCTCCTCTATGGTATACAGAACACCGGAACAGAAATGTCATAATCTTTCTTTAATATCTTCAGATTTATATTACCTACATGGTCATGTTATACCTTAAATTAAAGCTTAATTTCTGGACTTGAAAATATTGTTATTTATCTGCTTATTCATATAGACTTTTTTCCCGGACTTGTTAGATTTAAAAAAAATTCGGATCAAAAAATAATTTTGCAAAATTTATCAATAGGTGGTCCATAGAAATAGGTCATGTTATATATCGTTGGAAAGGTCTTTCAAATACCTATCATTTGCTATATATATTGTGTAATAATACATTGTAGTTTTCAAGATATAGCTGAATATATTACAAACTTTGGAGCCCCGCCCACTTGAAAATAGGCGTGACCGGCCCAATTTTCTTTTATTTTTATTTTAATTAGAATTTAAAGTTCTATTATTGATAAAATTTTGATAGTGAAAATTTTGATAATGATTTGAAAACCGACTTAAGCCAAAATAATTGAATAATGGCTATAAATCAGGCTTTGATCAATGCGCCTACTCACCACCAAAGGCTCTGGAATACTGTACTATTAATAAACATAACGCGTAATTACAGTGTTGTCATATGAAAAGCTTTTCTCTACTTTCACCAACTATTCTTCTCCTACCTATCCCTTTCCAAAGAAGGTAACACAATTAATTAATATGTAGACATAGGCCTGAGTGTTACTTCTCTTAAAAGAAAAAGAACAACAATAACATACATTGCAGCAATAAAATCAGCAACAAATTTGTAATAATAAAAATTGTAAAAAACGTAAACACTTGTTTAAGCACAAATTGTTTGTCGTTGTTTGCTCTTACAAAGACTTTTGCAAGAGTAAACATTTGTTGTGTCTTGTTCTAAATAAACGAACATCTTCTACGTGTTTTTCGGCATATATTTGCCAAGTGAGACCGTACACATTGTAAACGAATGTACATTTCGTTCTAATTCATAACCTGTGAAAGAAATATGATTAATTCCCGAAATTTTTTTTTCAATAATGTTGAGTTAAATAGATGATGCTTACAAGTAGATCTTGGACAATATTCATGTGCTGATGACGCCCTTGGCAGAAATTGCAATTTTCTAGAATTAGCTACTTAACAATAGAATTCTTTGAATTATTACATTAAAATGAGCTTGAAGTTCATTTTATAATAAAATTTCTCTAATAATTTTCTGTCAAACTTTTTCAAGTTTTTTTGTGTATACTTTATATTATAAAGTTAATATCAATTATACGTTTACATGGCCAAATGTTTATTTACAAAAATATTGCATAATTTCAGAATGAAATCAAAATTCTAAATTATGAGAGCAACAAAGCTTATATAAGCACTGGAAAAGATTTAGAACTACTGAACTTGAACACCTTTGTAAAATCTGTAGATGAAAAGTTAATTCAAATTGCTAATTTTACGATGAAACGTTTAAAACAGCTCTAACTTCAAAAAGAAAATGGAAAGAAATTCGTGATATGGTTGTTAATAATAAAACATGTTGTAGCTGCTAATTGTATTGATGTCAACCAATTAAATACTGCATTTGCTAATATGCAAATGACTAATTTAATATTAGCAAATATTGATAATTACATCGTGTTTTTTTATATGCGTAGAACTTTGAAATGCAATAAAGTAAATATCCTCCTGGCCCACGATGTCGAACGCTAACGTTCGCTTATGTAAGACTTAACACACAAACTTGATTGTGGAATAAATAAACTTGATTGAGTAAAAAAAATAGATACGATAAAAAGTTTGTGTCTTAAGTCTTATCTAAGCGAACGTTATCGTTCGACATCGTGGGCCAGGGGGTATGATTTTATTAAATTGATAAATTGACCTGAAATTGACTTTATTCAAAAGATAATCTTTTGTCATTATAATTTAAATATGACTTCTGGCATATGAGCGCCAAAATTGGCTCGTTCGTAGTCTAATTTGGAGGTACAATTTTCGATGACTTTTTCCAACATTTGTGGCCATATATCGGCAATAACGCGGCGAACATTGTCCTCCAAGTGTGTCCATTGGTTCGATCTTGTCAGCGTAGACTAGCGGCTTCAAACACAAATCACTTGACAGCTGATCAAATGGCCGCGAGTTAAAAAATTGTTGCCAACTTAAAATTCTAAACATGTAAAAAAATAACTTATATTACAATTCATCATGTTTAAAGTTCGCAAACTTGAATTCGAGGATTTCTTCAACGTTGCTGATATTAAATTCGCTAGACTTTCCATGAGAAATACCTTGGCTCCTATGTAGACTCAGACTGAGGAGAAGACAAATAATATGCAAGTCACAAAATTGTCATAAAATGAAATTGCAACTGATAATCCGAGATTGCCTTTTAGGCAACTACGTAGATGACATTATATTACTGAAATGGAAACAGCACTCGAACTCTATTAAATGTTCTGGGTAAACTTCTAAGATACGCTAACGTTTTACTATTGACTCACAAAAATTGCAGTAAATTTACTTTCAAGTTAGTCCCAATAGAAAAGCAGTTTTTTAATACTCAAATCAAGACAGATTTTTAAATTATCGTC
Source organism: Bellardia pandia (assembly GCA_916048285.2). Classification (NCBI taxonomy): domain Eukaryota; kingdom Metazoa; phylum Arthropoda; class Insecta; order Diptera; family Calliphoridae; genus Bellardia; species Bellardia pandia. Next base: position 18,179,300 of record OU696532.1, on the reverse strand, counting down.
CATGATTTGTCACATTTAAGCAGGAAGCAAAAAACTCAAACGTTCAAGTTTATACAAAAAAATGTAAGAAAAAGGCAAACATTTAAGTAGACTTTGCCAAACACTAATAACAAATCAACATTTTTTTGATAAGTATTTTAGCTGATTCTCTTTGTTTATATGATTTTTTTTCTTGGTAAGCTGTTATGGTCAATAGTTTAAACCCACAAAAAGATAATTTTGTCATGAGTTGATTGTCACTACAAAACTGAAAGGAGTTGAAAATAAAAGATGCTTGCTGGCAATTATTTACAGTAGGACGGGGTTTCAAATAGCCTTGAAATAAATATGAAACTCTATTTAAAGAGAAAAATTCTTAGGAGTTTAATATAAATTGTATGTGTAACTACCTCCATAACAAGCCAAAATTTACAGTCCCTACGAGTTCTTTATAACAGAGTTTGACTGTAACTATCTGCATGTGTTTAGGGAAATGTGTATTAAGACTACTTAAAAAATTTCATACTCAACGTTGTGAATTATCGTGCTTATTTTTTCTTTTTTGCTGTGAGTTGTTTGCGACATTACTTAGCTGGTACACCACCAGCATCATCATTATCATCCTTTGACACTCCTTCAACTCCTGACAGTGTGTTGCGACCAGCATTACTCGAACTTGTCAAAGTTACCTATAAAGCATAGTATCCGGTAAATTCATCATCTGCGGATATTGCAGTAAGACGATGTTGTAAAACGAGAACTCGAGAAATAAATAATAAACTTGCAAAGTATTCGTCCAGCAACGACCACAAGATAAAAACTGAAAATCATTGTCATTTACACATGACTGTGCGTTGCAGTCTTTGCTAAAGCTTCTAATGGTAATTTTGTAAATTGTATGACTGAATAGTTGATTACTTTGAAACAAATTTTTGGAATATTTAAGTTTCAGTTTTATAAGACGATTTTATAAATTACATTGCATAAAGTTTAAACATTGCATAAACTGATAAAATCTTAGTTTTTTTTTAATCAAACCAAATGAAATATCTAACAAAACTTTATAAAAAATATCCAGCTATAATCATAAGTAAGCAAAAAATGGAATTCTAGAAAAGTAAAGAAATAAAAAGAAATCCATTATCAAGTGATTATCTGGCCACAAAACCAAAATGAATAAAAAAGAAAAGAAGTAAACGTAAACCAAATGAAAATATCCAAAACAGACAGTGGAGGGCATAAGTGTAGCAAAATTTAACTTAAGTTGTGAACACTTAGTTGGGGAAAATTAATGCTTACTATTACAGTTTAGTTGACTTCGCCTTAGAAATGTAATTTAAAAATAAGTATGATGTGTGCAAATACTAGAAATTTAAAAAAAAAACTGAATTTAAATTATTGTTCACATAAAATCCGACAGTACAACTGTTTTAATATTTTTGTAATAGAAAAGCGATTGAATTTGTTGCTTTTAACAATAGGCCAGCAGTATTAAATTGGCCAAAGCTGGAAACAATTAGGAGGCTCTTATAATTTCTATTACCTGATTTCTGGAACACCTCAATGTGGGGTGATCTCTCTACTCTACTTTGGCTGATTGCTGTAATGGGGATTGATCTGCTCGTTAATTGAATGTATACAGCCATAATACGTCCAATACTGACAGCAGCTTGGAATACTATTCTGCATCTAACACCAATAGACATACACTAAATGGCCATTTCCACAAGTAGTGCGGTGAAACTATCAGCCTCTGATTGCTGGAGATCTAGAACATGCAAAGACTTTTCATTACACCAAAAGTCTGACTACTCAACAGCCTTCATAGACTTTGATAAGAGGTTCAAGATCACTATTCCATCCAGACGTGAGTCACATGATTGATGGATACGACATAAAAGTATAAACTGATGGTTCAAAGATGGAGTGTGGCGTTGGTTCCGGCGTCTTCTGCGATGAACTCAGTTTAAAACTCTCGATACGCCTCCCAGACAAATTTAGTGTATTTTAGGCTGAGATACTGGTGATTAGGGAAGCATGTAGAATTTTATGTAAAGAAATATTCGCAGCAGCACATGTAATTTTGCAACTTTTTCAATAATCACTGCCGCAGTTGCCAGGACCGGGAGAAAGAAGAAACAGTGTTTCATCTTCTTTGTGAATGTGTGCCTAGACTCAACTTTTAAAACCATCATATACTAAACAACCTTGCAGAGACATCAAGTAGATGGTGCGACTTCAGTGGATACCTGAACGCAACAGGCTGGATATATGCAGTGCCCATTATATACCAGTATCTGGATAAAATCTAGTCCTATCATTTACTCAACGAGTGGTGCGGTCGTTTTCAAAACGGAATCAAAAGATGTCATTTGAACGCTTGCAGGCAGCAGGCAACCACGTAAACCAACCTGATTCCTGCTATACCAAACCATTACAACCTTATTTTACTTGCAACTAAACATAATAGAACGAATCCTTACTGTTACTGAAGGCTTGTTAGATCCGCTGCTATATTCACATATTACCGGAAAGTTTGTTCCCAAAATAACCAAAACTCTTGACTTGTTACATCCTCATCTGTACTGCTTATATAAAATATGAAAAGTTAATAGAAAGCCCAAAGAATAACACACACACACCCGGACTTTTACTAAATGCAATTTAACCAAGTATAAAAATTGCAAAATAACAAAAAAATAACACTAAAACGGAAAATCATTTCTAAATTTTTCTAGCGTCTATAGTTACTGTAACAATAAACACTAAAGAGTCTGTTGACACACAATAAAAGCCATCGAATTTCTTTTATATTTTTAATTTTTTGTTTGCCATGATTCTAAAAAAAAACTCAAAAAAAAAAAAAAATACTTAAGAGCTGGCTTCCCCCAAGAGTATATCTATGTTGCAGTGGCAAGTTAAAGAAAATATAAAATAAAAAAAAAAAACTGATAAAAATAATATAGAAAATTAAATGAAAAAGTCTATCAGAAAAGAAATCTTGATCTCCTTTCGTTTAGTTTTTTTCTTGCTGGTTTTGTTACAAAATGCATTCAAAGCCAAAAATAATATCGTGTGTAAATTGTAATGGTAAAGCGGAGCAGGAATATAAGTTTAAAAGTGTTCATAAGGTTGAAGGGTTAAGGGCCTTGAGGGCATGATTGTGTTATACTTTTCTTTAAACAAATTTAAGTGAAAATGGGTAAAGGCGTCTTTTCAAAATAAATTAATACGAGTTATATAAAAGATTTATTAAAATTGTTGAAGTTTTTAGATCTCAAGGCTTGGATTTATTAAATCATCAAATGTAAAGAACTAAATTGGTTTCAAAAGTGATTATTTTATTCGAGAACATACAAACATATAAGTAGTAATTTCATTTCAAAATATATATGTACGTTGAATAATGCATATGTAAAGCATAATAATCCGCCATAATTGATGTTGTAATACTTTATTTTACAAAAAAAAAAAAAAAAAAAAATATTTAATAATAATAAAGAACATCCTAGGAATAATCGAAGAGTAATCTGTGAAGTGAATCCCCTTTATAATTAGCACCATGACATCATCTGATTAAAGGCATCCCACCAAAATAAATATAGTTTATAAAAAGTCTTCAGCACAACTCGACTTGCAGGGTACTCAATGAAGACAAACTCAGCAATAGAATTTATTTCAAAACTGGGTCTCTTTAATTTAGCATTTTTCTTGCTGTAACAATGAAACCCTACAAAGAAAATTTTACAAATGACTAGGAGTCCTAGACTATGCCGAAAACATCTGCTTCCTGTCACATATGTTCAGAAACGTCGATTACTAAAGTCTGCATAGCGGAGTCTAAATTGAAGATTAATTTGGGAAAAACTAAGTTTATCTGCTTAAAACAATTATCCTTAAAAATAAACGAAACTGCTCTTGAAGATGTTGACTGCCAAAATAACTGCTCACCTTTTGAGGCTAAAAACGAATCAAAACAATTTCGAGCACTCTGCTCTGAAGTGGAGTCTATCCCAAAGCGAGCGTTTTGTATTGACTAAAACAAATAGTAGTCGTAGGTGGCAAAATCTTAATTATAAGGCTGTTAGACAAATTTTCCCAGTCACTTCTTTCTAATTAATTTGAAGCAGGTATTGCAACATGTTGCCGAATGTTGTCATGATGGAATATTACTCTTTCATGTCTGAACGTTATTTGGCCAATGCTCACTTCAAACCAATTAGTTGCATTCCGTATAGGTTCCCTGGTATGGCCAAATTTCAGCAGCTCATAATAAATAGATCCCTTTTGAACCCACCAAATACAGAGCCATGGATATTTGACTTTCGTGCCGATTGGCCTGCTTGGCAGGGCTTCACATAAGATCTCTTACGCTTCGAGTTAACGTAATAAATTTTTTCATTACAAGAAATAATTCGGTGCAAAACTGATTTCATTTTATAGCTTTTAAGCAGCATTTCCAACTAGCCATATTGGGTCGAATTATTCATGCCGTTCCGCGATTGCGGAAAGAAATTATTTGTGCGGAAGCATAATTTAAAATTAATTATTCCATTGCTGCGGTATTTTTCCTTTTTGCGATATAATCTTTACACAGCCAGTTGTGCGGCATTCCGCAGGAATGAATATTTATATTTTACATATCGATCGATATTTCTTTTCATTTCCGTGCGGAATCAATAATACCACCCATTATCTTTCAAAATCTCTCGGCTTTAATTCCATTAAATTTTTGGTATTTAAGTATCAAAATCACCACTTCTGAACACACTATTTCTCGCACATTGTAACCAATGGAACACATGCAGTATAAGCTTATCTAAGCAATCGGTGTGCTTCAGCGAAACTTTTTTTAAGCAAGTAAATCTATGTAGAGACGTTTGTCAGAACTTACAATGTTGTCAAATCTGGGAATGTGTTGGTAATGTAATGACAATGAAAAATTGTTAGCAAAATGTAAATTGTCAGTTCAGACGATTGTAAGAAATCCTTACAATTTTATTGGCAGACAATTGCCATGCAATAAATTTATCTGTTAAAAGAAATTATCCGACCATATTATCGTCAGACTGTTATATCACAAAAATTGCCAGATTCACAGTCAAACTTTGCCAGAACTGAGTACAGAATAATTTGAAAATTTTTATATATTACCAGATGCATAAACTTGGCAATAAAAAGACATTTAAAAGTGTTTGACAATAATCTGACTGTGGCAACGTAATGTGTTAACACGATTATTAGATGTCTGACAATATTTTTGCCTTACAATGCACTGACAATGGTTTGTCTGACAAAGTAGGAAGAGAAATATTTTAAATTCACTCGGTTGTTAGACATATTCTGAACAATTTTCTGACAATTTTGTAAGATCTGACAACCGTAAATAGCTGTAAATGGCTTAAAGCAAAACTTTTGCATATGACGCTTTTTTTGGCACAAAATTTGATATTGTCGAAAGAGATGGTTGTTTACACTATAATGTTCATTAACTAAATAAGAATAAATAACAGATACGTTCCCCTAAAAATGGCATACATGTTACTAAAGATAAAAACCTTGTCCAAAAGATAATACATTCATTATGAAACCCGCACTTTTAAAGACTACATCCAATATAAAGAAGAAAATAAAATGAATTTCTTGTTATTTTTCCGAGTTTTTGTTTTGATGGATCACATTAACTGTTGCACAACATTTCGATTCACATGTTCAACTTACGCTTTCCAAATCAAGAATACACTTTCGAAGGTATCATTGTCATCCATATTTAAAAATTAAGTTTGCGCAAAGTCACAGATATTAGTAGTAAAATAATTAGTCAACTGCAAAGTTGTAGTCAAATCATTGCCTTTTTAATAAATTTATACATTTTCTTATACTTATATTTTGGATTATATTTGGTCTGAACAATGCTTTATTGATTATTTACTATTTGATATAAATCGAGGCCCTGTTATTACAATGATTTCCCCTTAGCTCCTGCTTTACAATATTCTCCGTGTACACTTGGCTTATTATAAAAAAATAGTTTTTTTTTCCGTAACAAACAAAAACTAACAGAAAAATGAAAAATATATTTAAAAAATATAATAAAAGAATGTGATCTGAACAAAAAGTCCTAAAAACAGTTGTACAAAGAATCAAAGAAATGCAGCAGTACTCGTATGTACAGCAGTATTCTTTACAACATGCCAGTAAATTGAAAGCACACCACTCATATAAGGAAACATTTTTATTTATTTTCCCCCCAAAAAAAAAGAGCAACAAAATTTCAAAGATAAAGTGCTTTATTAACTGGCTTATAGTTCCCCACATATTTGCTTACAATGAAATGTTTCTATTTATAAATCTTGCTCTTCTTGCCTGCTATTTATTTTGTTTGGAAAATGTCTTTATAATTGAAATGATATTGGCGTTGGTGTTGGTGTTGTGCTATTGTAGACCTGTTTCGAATGGAAAATATTTAATTTATTATCTGTCTTTTAAATTGGCCAAATGCCAAAACAATTATTGCAAATTTTAAATACTAAATACTAGAAAATAAAACAAAATTTCTATGCATTTGACTAAATAGTTATTTGTCTGGTTGAAATGGTATTATACGCTGTATAAAAATATAAGTTATAAAAAAAAAAACAAGAAGGAAGAGACCAACAATTTATAAAGCTATTGAGTAAAATATTTTGAATTTCCGGTAATTGTAGCAATTTTCGGAAATGTTGTGTTTTATGCTTGTGACAGCCGGAAAAAGTTTTGGAAATATATTTAGCACACACCAAAAAAAAAGTGCAGTTTTGGGGGAGTAAGGCCAGCATAAGCTTAAAAGGATTAAACAAAATTAAAAAAAGTATCCGTAAATGTATACAAAACTTGCAATTTAATAATATATGGAAATTATTTATTTGCAAGAACACATTATTTCTTCAAGCACTATGTTCTTCAACTTTAATTTGTTTTTAATATTTGTGTGCATTTTTAAAAGTTAAAAAAAAAAAATATTTTCTTTTTCCAAACGTCATTTACTTCACGCTTTACAGCGGAAATCATTATGTGTGAATTACACATACAATTTTATGACGAGTACGTTTAGAGGCAACGATTTAAGGTAGCAAGTCTAGCAAATTCATGTACTTGCACCTTTACTAAAACAGCGCTAACAAAAAACCATATAATCTTGCAACAATTACTGCAAACATACATTTGAACTTTCAGACCTTCGCGTATAGTAGTAATTAAGTAATAAAACGAGGGTGGTTTCAATGCAAGTTTTAACAAATTAAATTAAGCAATGGAGATTTTTTTATGCGATGATTTTAATAATCAAATATTTAAAAAAAAATTCTCTAAACTTTTAAATTTAGCGAAATGGTGATGTCTTTTAGTCAGCCTAATTTAAAGTAATCGTAGTTCTATTTGAGCTTAGTAATTTGAAGCAATCGTGGTTTCGTTTGCGCTCTCTACTTTAAAGCAATCGTGGTTTCTATAGAGCTGTCTTTTTTTAATCAATCGTGGAACTTTTAGTTCTCTCCAATTTCAAAGAATCGCGGCTGGCGTAGGACACTCTCAGTTAAAGCAGTCGTGCTTTCTTTAGCGGTGTCTAATTTAGAGCAATCGTTTTTCTTTTGGGGTTTGCAATTTAATTTTTGGCTCTCTAATTTAAAGCAATTATGGTTTCTTTTTCCTGTTGCTTTTGGGTTCGTTAATTTAAAGTAATCGTAGTTTCTTTTGGTCTTCCTTTTTGGCTTCCTAATTTAAAGTAATTCTGATTCTTTTTGGTTCTCTAATTTAAAGTAATTGTGATTTCTTTTGGGCTTTCTAAGTTGAAGAAATCGTGGTTAATTTTGGCTTCATAATATAAAACAATCGTGATTTATTTTAGTTGTCTAATTTGAAGCAATCATGGTTCTCTTCGGGATGTATAATTTAAAGTAATCGCGGTTCCTTTTGGCTGTCGAAATTGAAACAATCGTGTTTTCTTTTGGTTCTCTAATTTGAAGCAATCGTGGTTTCTTTTGGACTGTGTATTTTGAAGCAATCGTGATCCTTTTGGTTGTCTACTTTAAAGCAATCGTGGTTCTTTAAGGCACTCTAATTTGAAGCAATCATGGTTCTCTTCGGGATGTATAATTTAAAGCAATCGCTGTTCCTTTTGGCTGTCGAAATTGAAACAATCGTGGTTCCTTTTGGTTCTCTAATTTGAAGGTTCTTTTTGGGCTGCCTATTTTGAAGCAATCGTGATACTTTTGGTTATCTACTTGAAAGCAGTCATGGTTCTTTTAAGGAACTCTTATTTGAAACAATCATGGTTCTCTTCGGGGTGTATAATTTAAAGCAATCGCGGTTCCTTTTGGATGTCGAAATTGAAACAATCGTGGTTCCTTTTGGCTGGCAAATTTGAAGAAATCGTGTTTAAATTTGGCTTCATAATTTAAGACAATCGTGGTTCTTATTGGTTCTCTAATTTGAAGCAATCGTGGTTCTTTTTGGGCTGTCTATTTTAAAGCAATGGTTATTCACTTTAAAGCAATCGTAATCCTTTTGGTTGTCTAATTTAAAGCAATCATGGTTCTTTTAAGGCACTCTAATTTGAAGCAATCATGGTTCTCTTCGGGATGTATAATTTAAAGCAATCGCGATTCCTTTTGGCTGTCGAAATTAAAACAATCGTGGTTCTTTTTGGCTGGCAAATTTGAAGAAATCGTGATTAAATTTGGCTTCATAATTTAAGACAATCGTGGTTCTTATTAGTTCTCTAATTTGAAGCAATCGTGGTTTTTTTTGGGCTATCTATTTTGAAGCAATCTTTATGCACTTTAAAGCAATCGTAATCCTTTTGGTTGTCTAATTTAAAGCAATCATGGTTCTTTTAAGGCACTCTAATTTGAAGCAATCATGGTTCTCTTCGGGATGTATAATTTAAAGCAATCGCGGTTCCTTTTGGGTGTAGAAATTGAAAAATCGTGGTTGCTTTTGGCTGGCAAATTTGAAGAAATCGTGGTTAAATTTGGCTTCATAATTTAAAACAATCGTGGTTCTTATTAGTTCTCTAATTTGAAGCAATCGTGGTTCTTTTTGGGCTGTCTATTTTAAAGCAATGGTTATTCACTTTAAAGCAATCGTAATCCTTTTGGCTGTTTAAATTAAAGCAATCGTGGTTCTTTTTGAACTAGCTAATAGTGTTTCTTTTAGGCTTCCTAATTTGAAAAAACCGCAGTTCTTTTTGGGCTTCCCAATTTAAAGCAACTATGTTCCTTTTAGGCTTACTAATTTTAAGTCCGCAAGGTTCTTTTTAGACTTCCAAATTCTAAGACCGATTACTTCAAATAAGGTTCTTTGTGCTTTGTAATTGAAAGCAATCTGAGTTGTTTTTTAGGATTCATAATTTCAAGGTTCATTTTATTCTCAAGACCTTACAATCATCGAGGTTCTTTTAATTGCCAAAACTTTAGAGCAATCTAGGTATAGACACTGTTTTATAGCTAATTATATTTTCTACGGCAATTATGAAACTATCTTCCTACTACATATTGTCGTTACACTCGAAAAATATTGTATGGTAACTTTTATTTTCTCTGCTGAACATATGTAGAACTAATTTCAGCTCCATGTATCATAAAATTTACCAAATCTATATAATGATTTGTTGAGTTTTGTAAACATAATTTAGAATAATAAAATAAAATTACAAAGTTTATATTTTTAAGCATCTAGAATAAAATTGTTAGCAACCGTTTTTCACAGAGTGTATCTGTGGAACCTTCACGTAAATATTAGCTTTTAACAACTTGCAATTTCTTTGCCATTTCACTCACTTTTATTCTAAATTATAATTATTGCGTAACTTGAAGCTATAAAACCCAAATAAGTAACTACAACACAATACAAAACATAAGGAAAATAGAAAATAACAGAAACGAAAAAAGCTCTTTATTATTTCTTTTGCTGGAAAAGCGAAAAACTGCTCGTCTCTTGTAATTATTCCATATCACTAGTGTGGCAGGCAGCAGGAAATTTTGCCACACAGGTGCTCATTAAAAAATAAACTTTGAAAAAGGTATCGCAGAAAAACGTATAGACACACACATACATCTTTATTACTGATTTTAACTACGGCATGCAGTATGGAAATAATCTGCACATATACAGTCATTCATTCGTTTATACTTCAGGTCTGTAAATATGTTTTTTCAAAACATTAAAGAAAACACCAACCAACCAACTGAATTTTTTAGTTACTTGAATTTACTTGTTGTATATAATTTTACCCATTTCTAACAATTTGTTGTATTTTTTCTATTTTAATTAAATTACAGCCTTACAACGTAATGTCAAATGTGAGGAGGTTTTGTTAAAACGGGCACGTCATGTTATTACGGAAATTAAGCGAACACTAGAGGCTGGTGATGCATTGAAAAATCATGATTTTAAAAAGGTAAAAAACATATTTTTATATTTTTTATATGGCAAAAAAAAAAAAAATGTAAGCAAAAGTAAATATTTAATTTGCAAAGTGACTAAGTGTGTATGACATTAAAAATTTGGTACAAAAAATGGGGATTTTTATAATTTTCATTTTTAAATGAGATTTTATTTACAGGATTTATTTCTAATAAAAGAAGGTAACAACCTCAATGGATGAATTCGACATAAAATTTAATTAAAAGTAAATAGTTATTACTCTGTTTTTAAAGGCAATTAAAATAAGCTGCATATCGTTTTAAGCAAAGGGCCATAGTAATTAAGGTTTCATTTTTAATTTGATGAATTAGGTCATATTGTGGCACATATATAAGATGAAATATATTTAAATTAGAGTTAAGGAAAATAATTTGAATATTTTGTAAAGCACAAGAAAGTAGACTTAAATTATAAATAAACATGGTGGCTTATGTGCTCTCTAGTTTAAAGGTAGTCTTGTTTAAAGCAATCGTTTCCCTCTGGTTTAGGAAAATTTTGCATTATTTTATATTTTACTCATGATCTCATTTGGGTCTTCTAAATTAAAGCAATCACGATTGGGGCATTCTAATTTAATGCAACTGTGGTTTCTTTTCAGATCTCTAATTGAAAGTAATCGTGGTAGTTTTTGGGCAATTTAATGCAATTGTGGTTTCTTTTAGATTTTATAATTTAAAACCATGGTAGTTACTTGGACTCTAAATTAAAAATAATAATGGTTCTTTTTTCACTCTTTAATTTAAAGCAATCGTGGTTCTTTGGACTCTCTAATTAAAATCAATCATTGTTTTTTTGGCGTTTTTTAATTTAAAGTAGTTATAATTTATTTTCGTTTATCTATTTGAAAGCAATCGATGTTCTTTTTCGGCTCTTCAACTTAAAGCAATAGTAATTCATATGGCCACTTTTAATTAAATAAATTTTGGTTTCTTTTACGTTCTCGAATTTTAAGAAGTCGTGTTCCTTCCCAGTAAAAAATGTGCTCCAAAACGAGCAGGTTTTATGTATGAATTCATACCACAAATCGCTTCAAACCTGCTGATGGGAGGCATGATTTTTGTATGCGGTGTTCCCGGTTTAGAGGACTACTTTCTGCTGCCAACAAACGCTTCTTTTAACGGAATCAAACATGCAAATAAAGCACTTTCCTAAAGTGTTTTACGTCACTTCGCGCACACCAATCAAGGAACAAATTCTATCTGAATGTTTTTGCTTAAGAGAAATTCATAGTAACTGAGAAGCGCGATATTCGTTTTGTAATTGACTTTCGTCGTCATACGTAAATCTGTAGGCTGTAATTTCATTTTTGTTTTTTCGCTTTAAAACCTTCTTCGTTGTCAGCACTAAAAAAGCATCTTTTTGTATATTTTATTCGTAAGCATTTACTGCTTCAAAAGAGGTCTCTTATTGAAGCGCTCGATTATGTGTTTTTTCTCTTAAGTGTTTCAAAAAACACGAATTTTTTTTACTGGGTTTTGGTTTCTATAAATAAAAACAATCACTCTTTATTGTATAATTAAAAACAATCCTGAAAATTGCTATCAATTAGAGGGTCCAAAAAGAAAGCCATCTAATTGACTATTTTAATTAAAACAATCGTGCTTTCTTTTGGTTTCTCTAATTTAGAGCACATGTGTTTTTTTTTTTGAGCTCTTTAATGTAGAGCAGTGATGGAAAATTCAATACTATTGTGCTATTTTCAGTGCTTTTTCACAACAAAAATACCACAGTACATCATATTTAGTACTCTTTGTTTGTTTTGCTTTGTTCCATGTTTAGAAATCCAGCGTTACTATTTTTATAATCATTGACAACATTGGCTTCAAAACAAGACCATAAGGAATGCACAAATTCGTTATTCATGTTATTTATTTGATGTACAAAAGATGCATAAATAATTAAAGGTGTTTGTGGTACTATTTTGATAAATTTTTTAAATTTCGTACATTTTTGTAATTCTCATTTCTTGTTTGAGATTTTTTGTGTATCATATGAGTTTGAAAACTTCAAACATATTGGTTAAAGATCTATTAATTCTATAGCATGAACACTAACAAAATGCAGGCATGCTCATATGTTTATTATCTTAACCCACAACAAATAAAAATGTTTGAGACATACATATATTTTTAGATAAAAATTAATTAATTTTTAGTTTGTTGTTATAATAGTTTTTTTTTTTGTTAAACTGAATTAATTTTATTTTTAAATTATTTTTAAATGGATTTGTAATTTTATTTTTGAGTAAAAATATGTTTCCTAAAAAGTACCAAAATGTTGAAAAAAGTACTTTTTTTATGTATAAGTGTTGATCGACCTTTTTTTGTTTGCTATTAATAGTTTATATAGTTTCCTATATGCAGGCTTTCAAGGTCATTAATTTAATGTAAATAAAAGATTATTTATTTCATTTTCTATTAAATCCGACGTTTCGTTGGTATTCTTTCCAACTTCTTCAGGGATTTGAGTTTTTTATTAAAATCTGGTAACATTGTAAAAATACAAAAGAAACATTTAGTCAATAATAACAATAATTACAAGCTTAATTTTTGACAAATTAACTTACAATAATCTTTTTTGTCAGTTTACATCAATTTATGATTTATACACAGTATTTTTTTGTATATGTGGACAACACAACACAAAACTTAAATTATTTAAAAAATGAATGTAAATTAAAATATACATATATCACAGAAAATTTGTCGTTTTTTCTTGGTCACAGTTGTTATTAGTACTAAAGTATTGCAATGGTGTAGTTTGCATTTGTATTGTCTTTGTCTTCTTTTGTGTTTATTGCAATTGTCGATTTTTGTTGTATTCTCAAGCTCTCCAACGTGTATCTCTTATTTTCCCTTTTCTCTTTATCTAAAATTTTCACTTTTTCAAAGTTTGGTTTGTGTCCGTTTTCAATGCAGTGTTGTGCAAGTGCAGTTGATTGTTTTCCTCTTTTTATGTCAGCTTTATGTTCGTCTAATCTCACGCCTAAATTTCTCTTCGTTGTACCAATGTAGATTTTTCCACACTCCTCATTATCATCGCCATCACATTCAATTTGGTAAACAACATCACTTTGATCCCTCCACTCAATCCTTGTTTTTGTTTGTGTAAATAAATTATGTATTGTATTGTTTGATTTATGTGCGAATATTATTTGTTCGTCGTTTATTATCTCTCTTAGTTTTTTGTTCTCAGTTAGTCTTGGAATAAACGGTAGGCTATAGTATTTGGTGTTGCCAGATGTGTCCATTTTGTTTCCTTCCCCTGAAGAAATATTATTTTTAACTTTGGTCATTAATGAATTAATCAACCCATTTGGAAAATTGTTTTTCATTAAGATATCCTTTATTCTTGTCATATTCTTATATTTAAATTTTACGTCGCTTATTTTTATAACTTTGTCAATTAGATTCATTGCCGTATTTATCTTCTGTTTCATGGGTTGTGTTGAGTGAAAATTCATCAAGCGTCCAGAAGCAATTGGTTTCATATACCAATCTGTTATTATTTTGTTATTTTGTCGGAATATCTTCATATCTAGATATGGTATAGCATTGTTCCTCTCCCTCTCTAGAGTAAATTTCAATTTGTTATGATATGCGTTAAATGTTTTCAATATTATGTCTTCGTCTTTACTTTTTTTTGTTGACGGTCAGTATCATTTCAATTTTTCATTTTTCCATCACTGATGTAGAGTATGTTGAATTGGAGGTTTGGAGGTTTATTAGAGGTTTAGAATTCAAAGCAATCGTGGTTTATTTTGGGCTCTATAATGTAAAGTAATCGTGGCTGCTTTTGTAGACCCCAATTCAAAGCAATAGTGATGCCTTTTTTGGGCTCGAGTTTTAAGAAATTGTGGTCCTTTTGTGGTCTTTAATTTAGTATTTAATTTCTTTTGTCTCGCTAATTAAAGCATTCATAGTTCATTTTGGCTTTTCTAATTACAAATTATATTTAAAGAGCTATGCTTTAAATAAAAAAATGTTTTATTTAAAAACAACAAATCTTAAAAAAGTATTAGGGAAATCAAATGAGAAGTCTTGAATTTCAAAATAAAAATCAGTCTCCAATGTATAGCAAAAGCCAACTCATTATATAGTCAATGATTTGATTCCTCACCAAATGTTCATGTATAAAAAGTTCTCCTGTCCATTGCCCATTGGGCGCTGCACATGTATTCCGATTAGAAAGTATCCAGTTGTACACAATTTCATCTTCACTAGTTAGGCAATGTAGGAATTCTATGTCAAGGCTAGGTCGTCTATCTGACATTACCTTGGTCTGGGTGCCTGTGCATAGGTATCACTACGGCAATGAACGGGCAGACGAACTAGACAGAACGGGATCTGCCGTAGATATCTCCAATGTGGTCTCAGTTGCAATTCCACTGGGGACAATTAAAGGTATCATCCTCAGGCATTTTTTTACAAAGGCTGAGTATAGATGGCGTAATTTAGACACATGTAGGATAGCCAAGTTGATGTAGCCATTTTTCAACGAGAGACGTACTATGCAACTGATAACCCGGAATAGGAAGGATATATCAAGATTGCTGGCAGTATTAACGGGACACTGGACATTAGGCAAGCACGCAAATCGCCTGGGACTCCTTTTTAACGACCATTGTCGTAGTTGTAAGGATAGAGAAATAGAGGAAACGATTTTTCACCTTTTCTGCGAATGCCCTGCTCTGTGTGTCAAGAGACATAAATTCATGGGAAACTATACATTGAACAACCTTGGTGAGGTAGCTGGGTCAAAACTCAATGACCTACTGAGATATCTCACAGCTACTGGTTGGGTCAGCAAGACACGACTTTTTTGTGAACACATATTAACTAGAGTATGTTGTATACGACATTAAATCTGACGAGTAGTGTGGTCTTTTAAAACGGGGTCCCTTCGACTCTACTTAAGTGTTCGCACGTAGTGAACTACCAACCAACCATCCAGTTGTAGGAATAGCTGGAGATAAGAGTTGTTACAAATTTTCTATTTGCTCTTATCACCGCAAAATCATCAAGCGTTCTATTGTAATTGTATTTAAAGTTTGATAATTGAGCCAGGTCAAAGGGTACGAATGTTCTCCTCTCCACAGATCCATCAGAAGCTATTTCATTTAGCTCTTATCTCCACGGTTTTATTAGCAATTATTGTTTTGTTAAAGTCATAATGCTTTCTTATTCAAGGTACGAATATATGCGATGATTTGTTTTCCGTCAACGTGTAACAGTGGCCTTTTTGTTAGTTAGAAATCATTTCATTAAACACACTGCCTCTGCGCATGCCATCCAATGAAGTAGAGTTCATTTATATAATAGACTGTTAATCGAATTTAATGATTGGTGTTTGCAACATCCTAGTTATTCTGCAAAAATTGCTGGTGATTCAATTCAAGCTAATATGCTCTAAAGCCCACAAAGCAGCACTCCAAATTTTGTGGAGCCCTTTAGTTTGAAGCAATCATAAACGCAAATAAAAAATATTATTTTACGTAATCAATTCTATCAATAATTTTCAACAACATTTCAACAATATTTTTCGTCAGGTGTGAAAATGTATACCTTTTGTTTACTCCCCAGTTAAACGCAATTTTGACTCAGTTTACATTTTATAACACTTATTCATAAATTTCCAATCATTTGAATACTTTATCACTCACAAGTATGTATAAATTAGATTAAGAGTCCTTTTTTGTACAAAAACATCCTTTAACAATGACTCTTTTTATTTTATACTGCACTCATCAGCATTTAAAATATATATATATGTATAAACGCTTAAAGCTCTATGGCTTAACGTTAGTGTTATCGACAACAAATAAGCACCACTTGATATATGTTCAGCAAAAAGATAAATAAATATAAGAGTGTGTGTATGCAAAAATATCATTAGCCTGTAATTATATTATACGCTCTAGATATAATGAGGGCATCATAATCAACATCAACGTCCTCAACATCATCATCGGCACTTGTATGTTAATCCCGAAAAATGTGCAATAAAAAAAAGTATTAACGCAATTGCTGGCAGATTACTATAATCAGTAGACAACGATTACGACAACAACAACTAACTAGCAATATCAGAATGTTGCTTATATTGCTGCTGCTGCAATTGTATTTGTTACCAAAATATGATGGCATGATATTTTACGTCCATTTTGTATGTTAGTAACTTAAATGTATGAATGTCTGAATACTCTTTTCATTATTATGGCTGATAGTTTTTATTTTCTACACCAACATGGATTGCAATTTAAATTTGTTGTTGTGTGTGTGTTATTTCTCTACAGTCAGTAATGGCAATAATGCAACGACCATAGTCGCGTTGCAATAGCAAGGACATCAATATTATCATCTACTGCAACAATAACAGCAGCAGTAGCGGCATTTACAGCAATAACATTATGAATCAAGTGAACTATTATCAAGAACTGAACAGCCATCATTAGCGTAGTTTTTTTTTATTTTCTTGCAGCTCTCGATTGTTTTGTTGGTTTGAGCTCTATGCGTTCAGTTAACATAATTTGGGTAATTCGCTTAATATGCAGCATATAGTTCTTTTTATTGCATTTATGGCACTATGGGTAATAATAGATTTTAAAGATTTATTTAGAAATTTAATACAAAAAAACTAGAAAAGATTTACCCCCTGGCCCACGATGTCGAACGATAGCGTTCGCTTAGATAAGACTTAAGACACAAACTTTTTATCGTAACTATTTTTTACTCAATCAAGCTTGTTTATTTCACAATCAAGTTTGTGTCTTAAGTCTTATCTAAGCGAACGTTATCGTTCGACATCGTTGGCCAGGGGGTTAACGAGAAATATCATATTTCTGCTCAATTGTTATAACATATCGACATAGATTAATCTCGCAAGAAATATTTCAAATAAATCCGTTTACCATGCCATAGTGTTGTAGCGCGAATGGTAGCAAAATTTTATAAAATGCAAATGAAAATAAAGAAAAAAAAATCTGAAAATTACAGGGAAATCATTGAATTTGTTTAACAGCTTAAAAATTTCGTAGAAGGAGTTAGGGCAAAAATTTTCAGCACAAAAAAAAAAAAAAGAAAATCAAATGCAAATGCAAAATAGTGTCGAAAAGAAAACAAAATATATGCAACCAATTTATGCACAATTTTTATATTTTTATTTTCTTCCCTTTCAAATCCAACTAACAAAGCAGACACAAACAACATTTATTTTTACTACAAACGAACATTTTCAAAGGAAAAATGCCTTGTGCTACAGCAACAGCACATATGAGTTTGAATGTTTTTGGATTCACATTACCATGTGTTAATGATGACAGAGGTGATGATGATGATGACGATGATATTTGTAGAGCAAGGCTTTTGTTGAGTGTTTTTTTCTCTCGATTTTTATGCTGCTATAGATTATTTAATAACAAAAAAAGGAGACATTTAACAGGGCATACATATCATATTTATGCAGAGCAAATATTATAAAAACTAAAGGGGACAGTGGTTAGAAAGTGTTGTCTTTATTAGTTTAGTACCTGTACCTGTCACATTACATAAGCTGTCTTAAGTGAGCCTCAGCTGGATAGTTATAAAACTTAAAATTTGGTTTTAGTTAGGTCTTAAAATCCATCGAATATAGCCAATGATTAATTTTCTTGAAATGTTGCCAATGTTTTAGTCTTTATTTTTAAATCCATAGCTTCGACAGATATTATTGTACCGAAGACCCAGTTAATGTACATGAGCTGTAATGCGAGTTTATTATAAAACTGAAATTCCGAATATTTAGACAATATTCTTCTCCTCCTTATACTCATCTGTAAAGCTGCAACAAAATTCTATAAATCTATATCATGCAACATTCAGGCACTGGACATGACGCCCAACAAGGCAGTGTCCAGTTAACTCGAACATTTATTTTGTCACAAGGAGTCATAATGGGATAAGTAGTGAGCAAATAAAAATCACTGTAAATGCTCAATCTAATACCTCTTATTTCAAGATTCCATGTCCCGGAATATTTATCAAAGAAATTAACTGTCAGACTTTTCATTCGCAGAGGCCGTGTCCAGTTATAGCAACAACACAGGCTCAAGTAAATGCTGCCAAGTGTGGTAAACTTAGCCTGGAACCATACTCGTAACTCCCAACCTACCCTAACATATCCTTGTATGTATCAGGACGTACATGAGCATCAGACTTAGGTCAGATTGTTCGTCTATCAAAAATATTATCTACGATCTCCTAATCATGGAATTTAAACATGTAGTATGGCCTTCTTTTGATGTGATCACACAGCCAGTATATTGTGTAAATATCCCCGGATATTCTGTAAACATTTCTTCTCTTAGAAATCTACGCTAAATTGTGAGTTCACAAATAAGTATTTTCAGAGCAATGCAAATGTCGAAATTGTCTGCAGATAATCTTGGCCATATCCAACTTCTTCAAGAGGAAATACATGTTAAGGAATGCAATCTTTTCGAATCAGCCAATTTATTTTATGAATTCAATATTTTTTAGAGCAGCGAAAATGTCGGATTGTCTATAGATAATATTGGCCATCTTCACGAGCTTTATGAGAAAATTTCACACATGTTAAGGACTGCGATTTTTTAACTCATGCCAATTCTTTTTAAATACATAATTGGGTTGGAGTCTTCGAGTATACATAGACATATTACATACAATTACAATTACCCAGTGCTAATTTTTAACAACAGTTGTTTGGGTAAAACTGAAATGCAGTTGAAGCAATAGTATTACTGGTTCTGCATAGCGAATGGCATCTACAACAATTTCATAGCCCAAACTTCATGGCTATAATTCATGTATTCGACTTTTCTGCGAATCAGTTACATTTTAAAGATATACTCTGCCATATGAAAATGGCGATGTTAAAACATAATGTTAACATGACATTCCTGCCAGTCCTAGTCCTCCTGATCTAGGAGCTTTATTCGATATTCGCTTATGTATTTAAGTGGAGCTGGCATCATTTATATAACAAGATTTAATGGAGAATTAAAGTATTGCAGTTTACAGCCATCCTTGCACGTTTCTTCCTCTCCGTTTTTCTACCATTTAGAGTTCTAAAATTTAGAGTGCTTACAAGAAACTGCTTAAAATACGATATTGAACCGCATTTAACGAAATTTTCTAGCACTTGCAAACCAACGAAACTCTAGTATTCCTAACTATTTGTAGTGATGAGTTTAAATTTATGCAGAATTTGTTCTAATAGTTTCTAACGAAACAAAATTTTTATTTTTAAAAATGTAAAAACTAAATAACACACTGTGCAATATCCAAAATAAAGAGTATAGGTGTTGATATGCCTTTAGTCGGCTTCCAATATCAGTGGAAAATATGTGAAATGAAAAGAGAAGCGTTCAACAGAACAAAACTGTCGTTAGTTTTGGCGGCAATAAATGGATTTTTCATTTGCCATAGAGTAGCAGCAACCGTACAGCGTTAAATTCAACTGCAATCAGAAAATTTGATTTATGCATTTTAGGGTTCCATATATAAACACTCGCACCACTTTTTTGTTAATACACACACAAAGCTCCTTTATTTACACACATACACATCTCTGCTTTCCCACACTATCAAACATTTACTGATGGTGCTGGTGCTGGTGTAGGTTATGGTGGTGGTGGCGCTGTTGGTATCATTTGTGCCACACCAACCAAATACTCTCAAACACTTTTAGGGATATAGAGAGCTTCAAGTTACATATATGCAATTCGCTAACGTTTGCAGTTTTTACAGTTTTTGTTTTCATTGTTGCTGTTGTCGTTGCTGTTCGCAATTCGTTTGTAGACAAAATACTTTTTAAATAAAAACTATCTTTTATGTAGGCTTTTTATTTCTAGATTTTGCTTTAACGTTTCTCTCCTTTTGTTGTTGTTGCTGTTGCTATTGTGGTTGTTTGTGTTGTATTCTGTTGAATTTGTGAGTTAAATGCCAGATGGCTCGTTTCTTTTTCATTTGTTATTCATTCATTCATATATACATACATTCCGTCATTGAAAGCCATTGATTCAAAGTACCGAAAAATTAAGCTAATGATTGCATGTGTTCTTTCTTGTTGTAGTTGTTGCATGTTTCTGTAGTGCATGATGCAACAATGTGTAGAATATTGTTAGAGTAGGGATATTCAAGAAAAGAAACTAAAGGTATGGAGTCTCTAGATTCTATAACTATGGGAGTGTAAGGTAATCCTAGTACTACTAATCTTTTAAGATGTTTATATTCTAAAACTTAAACAAGCATGAGACTACTGCTTGGTTAGTTGAGTTAAGTGGTTTGCTGATTATGTTGTCATTAGGGCTTGAGCAGCATTAAAAATTGTTTAAACAAATGTACGATCTCCTTGATAAACCGCTCAGCTACCACCATGTTCATTTAGCTGCTAGCTAGCACTTCCTTCTAACGACGATACCTAGATTCCACAAGTTTTGAACATATTTACCACATATCGTTTTTGTTGTACGGCTATATCTCGTTGATTTCTTTTTAAGCACTCCCCAAAGGTGTTCAAATCAAGACTGAACTACATTCGATGTGTGCTAAGGATCATTGTCCCGCATGAATTTTCACATGACCTGCGTTTATTCCCTGCCATAGGGAGCATTTGATTTTGCAATATTTTTGCATAATCCACAGCGAATATTTTTCTATGCATCGAATAAATTGGACCAACACTAGAGGCAAACAAGTAAGAGAGTATAGCCGGTGAAGCCAATTTTTTAACTTGGGGCCATCTGACCAAAGTGCATTTCTACAGTGTTCCCAGCGTACGATGAAAAAGCTTTCTGCAAGATGGGTGCCGCATTTGTTAACAGTCGACCAAAAACGCAAAGGAATGAAAATTTCTCAAGCTTGTTTGAATTGTTTTAAAAAAAATAAAATGGATTTTAAGCGTCGCTTCATAACAGTGGATGAGACATGGATCCAGAGACAGGAGTACAATCCAATCAATGGATTGAAGCTGGAGGAAGTGCCCCAAAGAAGGCAAACACAATTCAACCGTTATGGCACCGTTTTTTTTTTTTCCTTAAAAGGTATTTTGCTGATTGACTATCTGCAAAAGGGTAAAACCATAA
The DNA here is from genome assembly GCA_916048285.2 of Bellardia pandia. Classification (NCBI taxonomy): domain Eukaryota; kingdom Metazoa; phylum Arthropoda; class Insecta; order Diptera; family Calliphoridae; genus Bellardia; species Bellardia pandia. The sequence goes on along the minus strand of OU696532.1, from coordinate 18,157,756 downwards.
ATTTAGAGTAATATTGCAACATTTTGGATGAATTAAATGTAAAAATTCGACCAAAACGTTCTGTCTTACAACACAAACAAATTATTATTCATCAAGACAACGTATTAGTGCTAAAATCTACGAATTAAAGAACGAGTTGCTTAACCACCCACCTTATTCTCCTAATTTTGCTCCCAGTGACTTTTACCTGTTCCCAAATTAAAAAAAAAAATCCTAGCTAAGTGCCCCGATAGACTAGGCGATAGAGTGCAGGAATATCACTCAAAGGGTTGCGGGTTCGATTCCCGCCAAAGACTCTGGGTATTTTCTGCAGATAAGCCAAAAGCTTCGCAGTTTGTGTTTGTTAATTATTAAAAAAAAGCGTTTTACCTCAACTGAAGATGCTATTGTAATTGCATAGTAAATAGCAAACCACTATTTTGAAGGCGTTGAGAAAAACTATTTTAATCAAGGGATAGAATTGCTAGATAAAAATTGCTAATTGTATTGAAGTTTCAGGAGATTATATTGAAAAATGAAAATGTTTTTGACTAACTATTCTCTATTTTGTGCTAGGCTAAGTAGGTTCCGAGCCACCCTCGTAGATATTTCCTAAGAAAACGCAACCTTTTTTTTAACATTCTGATTGCTCAATAAAGCTTCCAGAAGCCTATTTGTAACTGTAACCCCTCAGATGACCCAAGTGTATTGCTTTTGCTTATTATATTAAACACCGATCAAACCTGGTTTCCTTGCTGTGAATTGCTTGAAAATCCTTTGATTTGAAAGAATCCATCAGTAGTGCAATTTTACGCGTTGTTTTTCCTTATTTCCGAAGCTTTAAAATAACTTTTCGTTTGTTTAATAAAGTACAGTGATAATGATAATGATAACATGGAATTTCTTCCAGTTCAAGTCTTGCTAGTCCAAAAACTATATCATCTTAAAGCGCAACTTGTTTCATTTATTTAACAATGATTAATGGGGAATTGGAGTATTGATAAAACTTTTCTGGACTAATGGCAATTGAAAACATAAGCGAATATAGAAAAATGGTGTAGCTATTGGTTCTATTATGTTACTGTTGAAATAAAATTAAATGGGAAACTAAAAACATATGTAGTTCTTACTTATGTAATGTAACATTCATTGATTCATTGAAAGCTTGTCAGTAGATGCACCATGAAATCTTTAGTAGGTTACCAAATTAATCGTTTTCAAGTAACATTGAAAATGCAGAAGCCTATCATATTATACAGCCATGTCACAGAATTCAATTCCGTTCGAAAGTGGAATTTATTCCGTATTTTGCTTTTATAGAAAAAGTAAAACGAATAATTTTTTCGAAACGAAACCTAGAAATACTTAAAATTACAATTCCACATAGCAAATTAAAAGTGGTTTCATTTCGAAAACATTTTTTGTTTTGCTTTTTCTATAGAAGCAAAAAAACGGAATTAATTCCACTTTCGAACGGAATTGAATTCTGTTACATGGCTGATATTTTCCAACACTGTATATGATTACCACAAGCATATACATGATTACAGCATCATATATATGATTGCTTTAATCATTTGAATCTTAACTGTAATATATTATGTTTGCCGCAACCATATAAATAATTACGGAAACCATAATGTTGTTAACTAACCGGTAATCATATTCAACTGATTGTTGTGATCATGTGCAACCATATTTTTTGTTCTGTAATAATAATCTTTATTTTTTGAACGTTTTCTTTTTAACTGGTTTTTATTATTATGCGACCGCCTTAATAACTAATCACCCCTACCGTTCATGTGTAAGAAAATATGCATACAATTTAGAAAATGTTTGCTGCGCATTCAAAATATTTCTAAGTAATTTTTTGTTTCTTTACTCTATAGAAAAGAGGGTTTTCATCAAATCATAGTTGTGCAAATTGCATTGAAAAATATATAAAACGGATGGGTGAAGTAAAACTAAAATCGGTAAAACAAGTCGGCTCTAGAAAACTTAATTGACTTGCATTGATTAAAAAGTTTTTTCCTTAAAAAAACGCTATGAAGAACATTTGAGAAGACTTTTTATATGAGCATTTCAACAGCTAGCTTTTTATTTGGAGGTATTTATATTTTCTAAAAACTAGTTGTTAATTATATTATATTTCATACTAGTAATAAAATCGTATGGTAGTTGTCTGTAACAAAGTCTAGTTATCTTAAATGTGAAATAATCAAACTAACACTAATTTAAGATGAGGCATACTAACGAAGCCATATTATTTATTTAGTGTTTAATAATTAATTCAGTAGAAGTCGATTTTTTATAATTACTACAATCAATGAAGATGAGTTCATTTGGCCGAAATACTAAAAGTTGTAGAGAGTGTTGGTATGTTAAACAAAATTTCTTTATTTAAACAATATTTAATTTCTGAAAACCTCAAAAAGCAAATAGTAGAAATGAAACAATTCTAAGACAGTATTAACAAAACAATATTAAAATATATATAAATGAATAAAAACCGCATGTGTAAATAAATAAAAAGAAACACATTACTTGGCTTATTTTCTGTCATCTGAAAAGAAAATGCTGACAAATTAAGCAAATTTATTTATATTAAAAATAAGCTAATATAAATATTCTAAGCAATTTTGAAATTGGATTTTAAATTTTCAAAAACTGTTTAAATGAAATTTTAAAAAGTTTGAATTTGTTCGCTCTATTCTGATCTTATGCTTCGAAATTGCAAAATAAGGGCCGTCCTGTATACACTTGTTAGACCATAAAATTATTGCGTGCAGTAAAACATATACACATACATATGTATATAAATAAGTAACACAAAAACAAATACAACAAACATAAGCTAACACATTCATTGGAACGTCAACAAGTATAGTGGGAGTTTGTATTTATTTTTCTAATATAATTTGTTAGTTGTGGTTAGCTGCCCTAATAGTCTAGGGAATATTTGGCCTTTCGGTGGCCTCATTCCTCTGTTCCCGTTACCCAGTATTTTTTTGCACTAGTTAAGATTTATATGTTTTCTAATATTAAAGCCACATGCCGAGTTAAGCAAACGTTTTTAAATGGCAAACCACAATGTTTATAATTTAATAAATTTCTATGCTTTTATTATTTTCAACGCAGTCAGATCAAGCACATAAAAATGTGGCAGCAAGTAAATAGACAAAAAGGAAGAAAATTAAAAAGTACCAGCGAATAGTAGTAGCTCTGGTTGCTTACTGTTTTTAGTTTGTACTTCAAATAAAAAGTATTTAATTTAACAGGAAATTGTATTTGAAATCTCGTAGGATCCAAATCAAGCAGTATGTTTAAATATGTTCTTTTTTTTTATGTGCACTTTATACTCTATAGTGTTTATTGTGCTAATAACGACAAAAGACGTGCTTACTCAACTTTTCATGTACATTGTAAGTTAAAGCTTGTTTTCACTCAATTTAAAGCAACAAATGGCAGACATTTGACTTGGACTTAATGAATGTGACAAAATACTATATATCTCTGATATTTTTCTTTGCAGAAAGAAAATAAGTATTAAAAATAAGTTACTGCTTTTGGATAGAATAAGTGTCTGGACAATAGACAAAAATAACATCTGGATAACTTTAATCTGTCCCTAGACAGAAAAATGTCAGGACGACATTAATCTGTCTATATCCAGAAAAATGTCTGGATGAAATTAATCTGTCTCTAGACTGAAAAATGTTTGACGACATTAGTCTGTCTCTAAAACAGAATAAATGTCTAGACGACATTAATCTGTCTCTAGACTAAAAAATGTCTGACGCCATTAGTCTGTCTTTAAAACAGAATAAATGTCTGGACGACTTTAAATAGTATCTATACAGACCAAATATCTCACAGAAATTAATCTGTCTAAAATGCCTCATTAACATTTCTCTGACTGTGTCTAGAGGCATAGAGCTCAGCGACATTTATGTCTGTCTAGAGACAAAAACATTTTTCACGCACATTTATGCCAAAAAATGTCAGGACGACGTTAATCTCTTTCTAGACAGACTAAATTACTGAACCGAATTAAGCTGTCAGTAGTCCGTCTGGATGACATTTATCTGTCTCTAAAACAGAATAAATGTCTGGATGACATTAATCTGTCTCTAGGCAGAATAAATATATTATAGACGACATTAAACAGTATCTAGACGGACCAAATATCTCACAGAAATTAATCCGTCTAAAATGCCTCATTAACGTTTCTCTGACTATGTCTAGAGACACAGATCTCATCGACATTTATATCTGTCTAGATATAAATCTTCATTTTCAGTGCACAATTGTGCTACAAAAACAATAAACAAAACTCACACCGACGCTTGTTCTCTTCTATTTCAGTTTGATTTCAGTCGTTAATTGAGTGTTAACGAGTGCACATGAGTGGATACTTACTGCTTTTTTCAGCTTTATTGTTTTTTCAGCTTTGATTTTATTTCAAACTAAACCAGTAAACAAAATAGTATAATGGAACACAGAAATTTTTTTTGTCATTAAAAATGCTTTTGGTAAATTAATTAAGTTCTTCAAATTTAAAACATACATATTTTGTTAATAAGAAATTGTTACAAAATCTTAAATTTGGAAAACTTAATTTATAATGTCTAAATACACTTAATTTTTTAAGTTTTAATTGTAAATTAAACTCGACCAATCAAATATGTGTGAAAAAAAATTGCCTAATTCTGTAAAAACTGAGGCATAGTTTTTTTTTATTTAATTTTATTTCATGCCTAAAACTTTTTTTAAAAATCTTTTTTCATTTTGCTTTTAAAAGTAAAATTCATTACATTTGCAATTCTTAGTTTTGTGTTTGCTGGGCAATATTCTCTTATCCAATACAGACGCATTTCATTTATTGAGAGTTTTGGTTACCTCTAGTCTAGAGACAGAAACACTTTTCACCCACATTTATGCCTATCTACAGACAGATGATTATCCTGTCTAGAGAGAGCACTTCTCTGTGTAGAGATAGAACATTTCTCTGTCTAGAGACAGGACATTTCTCTGTTTGCAGACAGAAAATTTCTCTGTTTGAAGACAGAACATATCTCTGTCTAAGACAGGACATTTCTCTGTGTAGAGATAGAACATTTCTCTGTTTGCAGACAGAACATTTCTCTGTTTGCAGACAGAACATTTCTCTGTTTGCAGACAGAACATTTCTCTGTCTAAGATAAGACATATTTCTATTTGGAGACAGAACATTTCTATGTCTAGAGACAGAACATTTCTCTGTATAGAGGCAACACATTTCACTGACTGACTAGGAAGAAAATTTTTCTGCCTACTTAGATAAAATGTCTAACCGACTGTATCTGAACAGACTTTAACATCTATAGCATGTATCCTGTTCGGCTTGACTTCTACACTCATCAGCTTGTTTCTTTACCATCATAGTGTTATTGTTTGTATTTGCTCCCACAATTCTATTGTTTGACCAGTACTTGGAGACTAAAGTCTTGATATTAGTATGTAAAAAAAATAAATATTTTCTTTCTATTTTAATGTTACTATGCACACATACTCCTACTCGCAATTTAATAGTTTGGTTTTTTCTTTTCTTTTTTTTTTCTGTTATTTTGTCATACAGATGGGTGAACTAATGACAAAGTCACATGTGTCACTACGTGATGATTTTCAAGTATCATGCATAGAACTGGATGTTCTTGTCGATGCGGCCATTAATTGTTCTGGTGTTTTGGGATCACGTATGACTGGCGGTGGCTTTGGTGGCTGCACTGTAACACTCTTGCAACGCAATGCTGTCGATAATGTTGTTGCCACAATGCGTGCGAATTTCATCAAGAAATTCAATAAAACTGCTGCTGATGGTATTGAATTTTATATTTGCACACCAAGTCAAGGAGCTAGAAAAATACAATTGTAAACCACAGTACCGCCTGTGAAGTGGCACGACCAGAAGTGGACATAAACAAGATTGTTATGAAAAGAAAAGAAATGAAATGGTAGTGGAAAGATAAAGTAAAAGGAAGTTGGATTTTTCTTAAAAAAATAATAATATTGTAATAAATTTATTAGTTTGTATTTAAGCTAAGTAAAGTTAACATTACTGTGTGCAATTATTTTAGTATTTAAATTAAAAATTGTCATTTAAAATAATAAAGCATTTAAAAATTGTAGCTATATTTTTATGCTGTTTTAATATGCTATTTTCATTAATAATATATAATAATAATATTCCTTGCGTATGATTATTTTGAAATTAAAAATTGCTCATGTTCAACACAGAAAAATTTACAATTATAAAAACATCTAGGCGTATAATTATTTTACATTCAATATTACACACACGTAAACGTATAAATTTAACCAGGTGATAAAAGAATATTTACATCAAACGATTTTTTGAGATTAAAGGTATACAAAATTATTTGTATAATCTTACATCTACAGTGGGGAGCACAAATGAGTTATTGATTGTGCCTTGTGCTCTTTTTATTGCATAAAGATAAAACTAATAATTAAAATTTGTTTTTGTTTTTCATTTTTTTAAGATTTAATGCTAAACAAAATAATGTACAATACAAAATTGGAAATAATAATTTTCGGCAAAATTTTGCACAAGTGTGTCTTTTGAAATATTTGCACAAAAATATCAAAGTATATCGTTATATTTGTATGTGTTTACTTTGTTTATGACTTAAAAAAATATTAATTAGTTGCATATTACAACACAAATCAAATTGGAATACAAATTTTAATAAATAATAAAGAAACTGTCAAGAGCCATTGTGAACAATATTCTAGCAATGTCAAAAGGTAGCCATATTACATCAGCAATAGCTAAACAGCTTAAAGTAGGTCAATAAGTGGTAATAAGGGTTCAAAAATCTACGCCGAGGAATCTAAGTTAAACATATTCGGTTCAGATGGCATGTCGTATGTTTGGTGAAAAAAAACACAGCACTCGACCAAGAAACACTAAAGGAAACAGTGAAGCATGGACAAGTTTAAGTACCTTCAGATTCTTAAGTACAACATGTTGAAAGGCAAAGATCGAATTTTCGATTTTACCAGGATAACGATCCAAATCTGGTATCGTGCAAACTTGGCTAACATATAACTGTCCACATTTGATGAAAAAGCCCCCACAGTCGCCAGACCTTCATTCAATATATAAAGAAAAATAACAGTTTTAACAAAAACTATTAAAAAAAGCGCTACTGACTAAGTGGTCGTATATTTCAACGAGTTTTACCCAGAAACTGGTCGTATATAAAGGCTATCACATCAAATATTAAATCGTGTGACTGTTAGATTTAGTTTAAAATTTACAAAACCAATACGTGCCTGCATAAAATAAGCTGGGACGGGCAACAAAAAGCATTTTTTTATATACATTAAAATGCACATTTTTGCGAAAAATTATTTTTGGTTGTATGTCACAAAAATTAAACTGTCTTAAATGCCTCATTTACATTTCTCTGATTGTGTCTAGAGACACAGATAATATCTCAACGACAATCTAGAGACAGAAAAATTTTTCTGCGACATTTGAATCATTCAGTGGATAAAGGGAATGAGTCCAAAAATTTTAAATGGAGAAAACGACAGAACAGTTGACGTTGACTTAAAAAGTAGTTGTTACAACAAAACTCAAAACTAAAATTGCAAAATTAATTATTAGGGCTTCTTTTACAATTTGTAAATATATAATGTAAGTATGTAAGTGTATGTGTTAACAAAACCTGTTAATATGATACAAATACGTTTTTATTGGTAAGAGTTTCAGTGGAAAAAGGGAATAATGGCCAGTTTTTAACTTCATATTTAAATACGAAATTAGTTAATTTTTACTTAAACTTAAGTTGTATTTAAATACGGTTTCATTTTTTCAGTCTCAAATTAAGTTTGGTATTTAATTATGATAAAAGTATGGTAGCACTATTAAATATCAAAAAAATATAAACAACTTCTTCATTTAACAGCTGATTTCATATTTAGTGTTACAAATTGTTGTAAACTAAATGGACAAAAGCTGCATCATTCATATCCTCTTCATCTAAATTCATTGTTTTAATTGATATTAGTTGATATTGATATTAATAAGCACAATGTTTTTATTCGCGGCGAGTTTATTTATTGAATATTTTTTATCAAATAATAAAAAAAAACTTCAATGCGCAATTTTCATAATTTGCAGAACTGTCAAAATCATATGGTAGTATGAAAAACTTAAGTTGTATGTAAATGGACGTAGTCAGTGATTTAAGTTCTATTTAAATATGATCTATAAAAATGAATTTGGTATTTAAACACACTTTAATTTTTGAGTTAAAAAATTTTTTGTTGTTAAAATCGATAGCGTAAAAATGCAAATTAATTACGTTTTGACCTTGAACATTCGTTCGGAAATAAAAAGAATAAATATTAACTAAATGAGAATTTTTCCTCTTGCGAGTATTACTGTAAAAACTTTTTATAAAAATTTTTTTATTCGAAAATTTACTTCTAGTTAAATATAAAATGAATTTGAAATTTATTTTTGTATACCTCTGTTATATTCCACATTAGCCTTCCGTTGGAAAGCATAAATGTAAAATCATAGAGAGATATACAAAGATATATACAAAGATATATCTCTCTATGATTTTACATTTATGCTTTCCAACGGAAGGCTAATGTGGAATATAACAGAGGTATACGAAAATAAATTTCAAATTCATTTTATATTTAACTAGAAGTAAATCTTCGAATAAAAAAATTTTTATAAAAAGAATAAATATTAGTATATTTTGGAAAGCGTACATTTTTTATAATTTTGCAAAAAAAGGCTGCAGATAATTTGTTTTTTAGTTCAGTGCATTCGCACAGTTTTATTTTCAATGAACTTAAAAAAATAACATAAAAAATTTCTTCTTTTTAAAAGAAAAAATAACTAAACTAATTTCACAAAATATTATGTCTTCTTCAGAATAATCTTTCTTATGTTTATATTTTCAAAACTAAAATTTTCATCGAAATTTGTTGTATATTGTATTACCCATGGTTTCGATCTCTCTAGTTTGATCTACCTTATTTGGAGCCAGTTTACCGGTTTTCCCACGGTATTAGTTTTGCGATTGCAAACGTTATTTTCCAAAGAGTTTGTAGAGAAAAATTGGGTCATTTTAACCACTCGAACCTGTTCCTTTCTTTTGCATGTTGTGATTATATTTATCCAATCTTTTGGCGTATAAATGTGCTGATTTTTTTTTTGCGTTAGACTCAATAATGGCGAAATCGGCGTCATTTTGTAAGACCGCTTATTAAAAATTTAATTTCAATCGACTTAGCTTTTATATCAGTACTTTTAACTTATTTGAGTAAACTTAAGACAGTTTTGATATTTTTGAATCAGATCACTAAACAATCCGATCGTACGTAAGTACAACATAAATTTAAAGAACACAAAAAAGCAAAAGTTAACAACTGATTAATGCAATATAAATCCACTGAAAATAAAAATTTTGTGTTTCGTACAAAAAAATGTTTTGTCTTTAAAAGGGGGTTTCCGTTGAAATTTGAAAACAAAATTTTTACCATAAATTGTTTATCATAAAAAGAAGTGTGTCCACGGTAAATCTCAAAAACGCCTAAAATGGACTCATTCTCGTTATCCACTGAACGACTCAGTTATGCCTGTTCTCTGTCTGTCTGTCTAACATTTTTTCTTATAAATTACACCAATGTTTTTTTTCTTTAGTTCCTTTTGGCTTTCTTTTGATGAGGCTTTGAAATCAAATATATACACTGCACAAAACTGAGGACCACTGTAGTTTTTCATTTTGAATATGACTGTAGGTGAATAAGTAATTATACTTTGCGCCCCAAAGTATTCAATATTTTACACATAATTGTTCATATATATTTTGTTATTGATTAATTTGTACCCTAGATACAGAATTACAATAAGCAAACAGTGATGGATAGAATGCGCATTATCAAAGACATTTTGTAATGCATTGGACTTGCACCCTACACTCAGCACAGATGATAGGAGAACAAATTTTCACTTTTTTATACATAACTTAATTTAATAAAATAATAATTAATAAAAAATATATTCTGTTGTGGCCATTAGAAAATTTTTTTCGTGTAACGTTCTATTTTTACATGTTTATTTTGTAAATTTACGTAATTCTATAAATTATAGATATGAACTAAAATGAAATACTCAAACAATAGCCAACATTATTTTTCAACATACTTTTTATTAATCAGATTAAAAATATATTTTATTTAACATTTTATTTACCAAAACTACACACACTAAAATTACAGCTAAATAAAAAAAAAAGAAAAACACAAAATACTGATTTATGAACAACACATGCTAAAAATAAATAAAAATACAGCAACGAAATAAAAAATCATCTTTGATTACATTAAGGATTAAAACTGGACAATCAAACAGAAACTGAAAGAGAGAGAAAAAAATAATTTATATAAAAAAAACTACGTAAAAATTCTAACAAAGCATAAAATTGACAGCGACCATCAAATGTATGTATGTAACTGCTGCTGTAGCTAAACATACGAGCAAGAATATTTGTTTTTCTAAAAACTGCAATAACAAAAAAATTTCACAAAAATTTATCACCACAATCAACTGTCTCCACTCTGAACTTTAGTGAGACAGTCAGTCATTCAGTCACAAATATAGAGTGGGAGCATGAAAAATAAGACAACATTTAGACAGAAACCATGAAATATTGTACGTTTCATGTAAACAATAAAACAACATCAGCGAGTAATGACAGCAGCAACAGCAACAACACAGAAACATGTAAAAATGAAAGAGTGTTTAATATCAACAGGAAACTAAAATGACTACAACAACAGCAGCCAGAGTTGGGAAATAAAACGAACACATACTGTCCAAAACACAGAGCTGACAATAATAACAGCAAGAAAAATAATGAAAAAGAATTTTATGTGATTTTTTATCCCCCCATGAACAAGAGAGATATGCTGAATCAGTATTTCTAAAAAGGGTGTGGCAGTGATCCAATTTCATAACATAACAATTGAGAATTGCAAACATATTTTTGGCAAACAATTCGTTCGGTTTAGGATATCTTTGAGCTGATGCGCTCCTGCTTTTCACACCAGTTGTTGTAGTTGTACTATTGTAATGTTGTTCGTGTATGTTTTTGTGTATTTAGCTGTAAAACATAAGACTGTGATGATAAATTTTGTGATTATGATGAGTTATTAACTCAACCAAAAAGTACTACTACTACTACTACTACTCCTATCTGTAAACAACTATAACAACTACTCACATACAAAATATGTACAACAAGTTCAAATGTAACTACGGTTTAGAAATAGAAATGTATGTATGCTCCATACACGTGTATAGAGATTAATACCTAAACATATGTGCATACATACATTCATATACTAAAACAGACAAACATAATGACAGACATAAATATTTAGATATACTAGTACATATTTATGTTTTGAGGAAAATGTTGATTCTCTTTAGAGTTATTATGGGTTTTTGTTAGAATATAGAATAGTTTTCGCAAATTCATATAATGTGAGTAACGTGTACTTTTGTGTTTTATTTCTTGCTATTGCACCATCACATAGTCTTTGGTAGACAATTCTGGTACAGCAAACCCTCGGTTTACGGTGTTTTGATTTATGTCGCCTAGGCAATTCAAAAAACAAAAACTAAGCAGTCCCCATTTTAAATATGGTGAATTTCACGTCAAGTGACCCAATTTTAAAAATCGATGTCTTCCGATTTGGATGAAATTTGCACCAAGGTTAGTACTATTCGATAGTAGGCCAGAGACAATTTTTACCATATGAACTATCTTCATTTTTTTATCCTATTTATTACTTATAATACTAAACAGGAATAATAATAACAAATAATTTAATAAAACTAATATATAAATGAAATGGACAAAAGGTGAAAAGTTACACTCATTTTTAAAAAAACCCTGTATGACCAAAATGGACCAAAATATCCAACTTTGACCCCCTCTAACGCCGGCAGTTTTCGACTGATAGAGCTGAAAATTTGTGCCTGGCCTACAATCCAATAGTACTAACCTTGGTGAAAATTTCATCCAAATCGGAAGACATCGATTTTTAAAATTGGGTCACTTAACGTGAAATTCACCATATATGAATTTGATGTATTTGTTTCGCACATATTGTGTTCTTTTCATCTGTGTTAAAGCTGTACTAATTTTATTGACTCCATCCTTAGCATAATTACATGCTGAATTTCAAGAAATTATGTGATCGAGAAATTTGGTTGGCAATAAGTTCATTGTTTCGGTGGCTTTGTGATATTTTCATTACAATTCATATTATATCCATATCATATCATACATTCTCTGATATATGCCCAAACAATGCATCAAACTTAGCGCAAAGAGAACTCAACGAAATTGAAACTTGGTTAAACAAATGGAATATAAAAGTTAACTCCGAAAAATCCTTACATATAACTTTCTCCTTACGACGAGGAAATTGCAATAATGTATACATGAATGGCATTCAAATTCCACAAAGTGATTGCGTCAAATACTTAGGAATACACATGGATAGAAATATAAAAAACAACGACTAAGTATTAAAACAAAACGACTTTATTGGCTTTTGGGTCACAAATCACAACTACGGTTAGAAAACAAAATATTAATTTATAAATCAATTCTAAAACCTGTTTGGACGTACGGAATACAACTATGGGGAACAGCCAGCAATTCCAACATTGAAATCTTGCAAAGATATCAGTTCAAAACTCTAAGGTCTATTGTAACAGCTCCATGGTTTGTAACCAATAAATCGATTCACGATGATCTTCATATCCCAACAGTTAAAGATGAAATCAGAAGATTCAGCGAGAACTATCTTGAAAGATTAAGTAATCATACTAACCCAATAGCTATTTCTCTACTTGATGACTCAGAAGAAGTAAGAAGACTTAAAAAATACCACATTCTGGATCTGCCTTTTCGATTCTAAATCAAAAATTTCTACTACAATGTACATATGTAATAAATTTGTAAATACTGTTTAAACTGTCTAAATTTTATATTATCCTAAGAATTATATTATGCTGTTGTTCTTAGTGGAGTTCAACACTAAATGTTATATGTTTGTTATACAATTTACTTATTATCCTTAAATGGATAGATTGTAAATAAATGAATTATAAAAAAAAAAAAAAAAAAATATCATACATACTTGTTTGTGTATGTATATAGATATTTAAAGAAATAATTTATAAATTTTTAATTTAATTTATAAATAAATTTAATCTTAATTAATTCATTTGGAATACTATCTCATTCAAATGGCTTGGAGTTAATCGGTATTGTCCCAATGTTCTCTTCACGATTGACAACAAATTCTCAGCCGCATTGGGGTCATGACTATTTCTAAATAAAATTTGCTCACTGAGCCATTAATGATGTTTGAAGTGCGCTTTGCGTCACCACCCAGCTGAAAAGTAAATTCATCCACATAATCGGCAAGATGAGTTTGCAAAGTGGTTAACGGTGCTACCATGCTAAGCAAACCCATATCATAACGTTCCCCCAACCATGCTTCATTGTTTCCTTATCCTGGTGTCTTGAATGCTCTGTGCTGTTTGGCGCTACCGATATTGTTTAGCTTCGGATTGAAAACGTTTAAAATTGAATTTTTGTGACCAGATTACACGTTTCCAGTCAACTACTGCTCAATTCTTGTGCTTTCTGGTAAATTTTAACCGTGTATTAAATTTATTTCACTGCTGTAACCAATAGCGGAACGAGTTCATCTTGTTAATTATCGACTAACGGGTTTGTCTTCTTGCTATAGAAGAATCTTATTGCGTTAAACACTTGTCTCTTTTAACTGTTGTTATTAGAAGACGTGCATTTTTGCTACCAGTGATTTGTATGTTAACAATAAAACGGCTTTTTGGATTCTTATGACCTCTAATTTATTTAATGTAGCTGTTTAGCTATTGCACGCGTAGAATAGCCACTTTTGGTTATTTCTAGAATATTGTCTTCAAAGGCTCTTAACAGTTTGTTCATTATTTATTATAATTTGTATTATAATTTGATTTGTGTTGGATAATTTCCAAATAATGTTTATAATAATGTTTTTTTTTTAAGTCATAAACAACCTAACAAACCAATTATTAAGCAAAATGTAACTATATTGTATAATAAGCTTATCATTAGAGATTTTCTACAACTATTTGTAAGTCTGCTTATAAAAAGTACAAAAAAGTAAAAATTTTTAAATATTGTTTTAAAAATGCTTTACATGACAATACTTTTTACAATAATACTTGCTATACAATTGTTTAGATAATAGTTTAACAAGTAGGTATGATTGCAAATGACTTATCCTCCCAATAGTTGTGTAAGTGTTGCTGAGAATGAAGTACCGTTATTTGGTATGTGCCTCAATTTTGAAAACAATTCTTCCGTAAGCTTATTTTATAATTAGACTTTAAAGCTTACTGTATATTATACATATAAATAACATTATCGCAAGGGTTCAGTTTTCATTATTAAACTATTTTTAACAAGCCTTTTATAATAGTAATCACAACACTTTTCTAAGCTTAACGCTTATGTTAGTAAGCTTGCTATAAGTTATTTCTAAATCGTTTTGGTTTGTTGGGAAAGCAAATAAACACATACTAATCTAATGGAAAACTTTGAAAATGAATTCAAAAGACACACTGGTGCAAAATTAAGTACATGCTAGTTTTGTTTGTTTATTATTTTCCATTATGAATTGTAAATTATTTTGTTTTATTTTTATGCAATAAAAAGTACACAAGGCTCAAACATGTTCTCATTTGTGCTTCCCACTGTATGCTGCATTATTCATAAAAAAGCCGTTGTTGAATTTTTGTTAAAACTTTGTCGTAACTACCCAGCAAGCCATATGAGTCCGAAATCAGTCTTTTGTGACACCTTTTTCAGAGCGTTAACGCTCTTTATGAGCCCAAAAAACAATCATAATTGCTCCGAAAACCTTCAGAAAAGAGGATCATTACATTCGAAAATGGTCCATCAGAAAGAGCTCTTAGATAATGTCAGAAAAGAGTCTTTTATCATGCTTGTGTGGTGCAGCTATTTTTTTTTGTTCAAAGCACAAATAACAGGACAACAACGCTTTGGTACACACATAATTAAGTGGAATTTCAGAGTCATACTGCGTGCCGACTCAGGACAGTAACAAGCAAATTTTTCTTTCGCTCCGAAAATGCTCTTTTGTAGGACTCTTTTCTGACTCCTTTTTTCGGAGCGCTCCTAGAATGGTATGCTGGGTAATGCCTGAGCGTTTTATTGCAACACCATTCTGCTTGTCACTAGGAATTGGAAACTTTAATTGCACAATAGTTTTGAAAACTAGCATACATGCATATTATTCTATTCTAATTCCTTACACTGGTGTTGTATTTTTTCCAGGTCATTGTAGGAGAGACCTGGATTTTCATTTATTGTTAGTTCCTGGTTTGTTTTAATAAAAATGCGGCTTTCCTTTTGCTAATGATCAGTGCGTAAGTTTTTTGGATTTTTTGAAAGCTTTAGCTTTTCTGCATTCAGTGAATCCTACAGCGTCGGATTTTCTAGCACAGTCCTCCACCAAATAATAACTGCAGTTATTGAAAACTGTAATGTTTCACCAGGCTTTTGAAAAAGCGCCTTAGACCGGAGGAAAGAGATTATGTTTTGAAAACTCAGCATCAAAATTACTTTTCAAGTTATCTTAGCTTTTATTTCAAAGCATCAATAGTTGTTGCACTTTAAATTCAAGATCTGTTTTCCCACAACTTTTTCAAAACCACAATAGTAATAAAAAAAGCAAGTGTCATCCTTTTTCATGTTTAATGTTCAGTTAGTAAAAATTAACTGTTGACAAAACTATAACACGATATAAACAATTGCAACATACAAGCAGCTGTCCACTCAACAGCAATATTTTAAAACAACATCTTCTCTATAGTGGTAGCAAAGAAAATCAATGTTTGTCCTTTTCTGTTGCAAACACACACAACAACACAAATCCTCTAACAACACAAAGTCTTGTTGGTAAAAAGTGGGTGGAGAAAAGTTATTGTTACATTGGCAACAACTGTTCTTTCTGTAGCTTCTGTTGTTGATATATCTGTGTTTACTGTTGCTGTTGGTTGTACTTGCTGTTTACGAAATCAACAACATCAAATCTTAACCAATTCTTGATATGTGGTTTGTATTGTTGCGGCTGGTTTTTTTTTTTTTTTGGTCAACATGTCTCACCACAGAACAAAAAAAAAAAAAAAAAAAAAAAAAAAAAAAATAAGAAGAAATAAAACAGCCACAGCAAACAAAAGCAAGTTTTAAAAGAAATATTTTACTGTAACAACATATTGTTGTTGATAATTTTATGGTTTGTTTTTTTTTTCTTTTTTTTCTTTTTTTTCTTTTTATTTCAACAAGAATTCCTGCCTCTGCTGTCTGTAGCTGAAGACTGTAACAGGCAGCAACTGAATAGAAAAGAATACAATACGAATAAGAGTTCAAGGGAAACGAGTGCCACAGCCAGCGTTGCCATATATTTTTTTAAGAAAACTTTTTATTTCTCAAAAAAAAATTTTTTTTTAGAAAAAAAAATTTCAAAGCCAATTTTATTGAAAACAAAACAACTTTTATTTTTAAATATTTACTTGAGTACTCCTAACTGTCCAACGCCATATATATCGTCCCCTCAACATAACAATAGCGTATGTGCTTATATGCTATTATTTTTTTTATTGCATATTTAAAATCTCCATCATTGATTTTATGTCTGGTCAAAATTTCGTTAAATTCTACTTCCAAAAAGTGCGTCAAAATATCGTTGGAAAAAATAGTGTATAATTTCTTGTTCAAAATTTTCCTTCAATAAATGTGTAAGCTCGTATGCGCTATTTTACTTGAAATGTCACTCCAAGGTTGTTCAAAGAATAATAGTGTATACGCATTATACTCCATTTTAGCCTGTAGAAAAAAAATACTATTTATGAAAACTTTAACTCATAAAATAGCTTATAATAATAAACACTATTGTTTGAGAAATAGTTTCATTCCGACCATTTCTATCTCCAAAAGTTGTGCAAAAAGAATGTAATTCCTCGTGGCTCGCAGTCATTTTGTATTTAACTTATGCTTGGTTTTCACTATGCCAGTTTTGTTGTCAAATTGTCCAAATTGTTGGTAATTTCATAACAATTTAGACAATTTGACAACAAAATTGACATAGTGAAAACCAAGCATTACAAGGTGGAAAGAAGCGAAATTGTTTAGATGAGCCAGATTTAGCAGAGGAAGAAAAAGAAGACGAATGAATTTCTAGTTATTAGTGATTTACGCAATGTATGTATACCTTAATTTGTCCTAATTTTTTGTTTATAATAACACAAATTGGAAAGTAATGAATATGTGCCACTATATTAACAAAACTATGAATTAATCACTGTTTTATAATGTTACAAATTGATATTTTTGAGATCAAATATTTTAATAAAAATACCGTAAAATTATTGAACAAAACAGCGTATACCACACAAAATAAAATAGTGTATCATACGAATTCCGTAAAAAATAAACTAGCCTATATAGAGGACTTGCGCTTTGAGTGAGAGAATTGTGGTGTTAAAGGATGCGTAGAAAAAAAAAATTGGCCAATATGAAGAATTTTTATTTACCGCAATATTGAGACATCCGATTTGACAAAAACCTTAAACTCTCCTTTCTCAAGACCCCAAAAAAATTATACGCTATTGTTATATTGAGAGGACGACATGTACTCGTATGTACAAAATAAACAGTTTATTTGTGTTGTAAACTGTTAACCTTTTAGTAATATTTATATGACATTTATTGAACTTAAGACGGAGTAATACTAAATTAAACATTGTTGCAGTAAACAAGGATTAAAAAGGTATAATATCGTTAAATTACTAACGCAGTGCAGCATAGTAGAAAAACATTGTTTTGTTAATGGTGAAAATAATTTGTTTTATAAACTAAATTAAACTTATAAATAAATTATAAATTTGCAAAAAACTTTTTTTTTTAGAATAAAACTTGAAAACTTTTTCGCATCTCTTGCAAAAACTTGCAAAAAAAGGGAAAACTTGACAAATGGCAACGCTGGACACAGCAGAAAACCAGTAAAGAGAATCAAAACAGAAAAAGGACCTCAAAATTTTAAGAGTTTTATTTTGTTTTTTTGTTGCTGTTGTTTGTATGGTTGTCAACAATTTGTTTTCAGCACATACGACCGCAAGTTTTATTGAATACAAGTAAAACTTATTAAGAAGTATGTTGTTTTTATTTTCTTTAATTCCATCTCTTTGTGGACATTAAAAGCTCTGTAAGGCGGTAGAAAAGGCCCTTAGGGATTAGGTTATTTTAAATACAGGATGGGCCAAAAGAAACCAAGCGGTGTGAAAGTTTAATGCTCTTGAAAACAGACCTGGTATGTGGTTTCATCAGGACGGAGCCACTGCCCATACTACCCGAGACACAATGGCACTTTTAAGTCAAATTTTCCAGAAATTCAGAAATTATCTGGCTAGCGCGATCGCCAGATTTGACATCACCCGACTATTTTCTTTGGGGTTATTTGAAGGAGCGAGTGTATGTGAACAAGCCAGAGACAATTCTTGAACTCAAGGCAAACATTGTTGCAGAAATTCGAACACTACAGCCACAAGTTTTGAAAGATGTTATGGAAAACGCTCTAAAAAGACCCCATCAGTGCGAAGCTGAAAAGAAAGGAAAAATAAAAAAAATAATAAACGAAAAAGTTATTAAACTTTTACACCCCTTGGTTTCTTTTGGCCCACCCTGTACAATGACACTGTCTTGCAAAACAGCTGATGACAGCTCTTAAGTTTGTGAATTTGTAGGCCAAATTGTGTAATAGTATTAGCAGCTGGCTTTCGAAAATGCTGGTAGATTTTTAACATTAACTTGTTTTATAATTTTAAAGGCAAAATGGAAAAAGTTGGTATCAATTTCAATAAACTATTAGACAAACTTTGTTTATATTATCAGTGGATTGAAATATTAACTAGTGTTGCAGCTCATTGATTTAAAATTCCCTGGTCGATTAGTCCGATGCATAGTTCACGTACCATACAATTATTTTAATAAATGTTTGATAACTATCATAATCACCATCAGAATTTTAGTCAATATGTGTTTGTTGATCAGACAATTTTGTGTCTATAGTCTCCTACGGACGATGCAGGAGAACATACTCAGTTGTCAGTTGGTTTTATCATTTAAGCTTCTACAAATGTTGTTGTAAGGGAGTCGTTGAGTGTCTTTACCAGTGACCAGTTATGACCACAATGATATTCTTTATGTGGAAACTCAGCAGATTTTTAACAAGACCTGCCCTAAGCATATTCGTTTTAGGACATATTTTTCTAGTACGCAAGTAAGTGGTCTGTCTCCCTTTTCCACATTTTCTTGGCAATGAAATACATTTGATTTTAAATTATTTGTGCTTACATAACAACTTAACTCATTAAAATCCCAGGTTACGCAGGCATTCTAAATTGCCTCATCTGTAAAGTTTCCATTGATGTCTTAATATCCTGGCATTCAAGAAAGTGTAACTGATGACTATCGTGCTATCTCCTTCATGAATAAACGATGTGATAAAAACATTCTTTATGAATTTATTTCCCTCTTTGAAATAATTAAATAGAATCATAAACCTGCCCAACAACCAGTGTAACTGAAGTCGTTACGTTGGTGCTTATTAGCTTGAATTTTACTGGTAAGAATTGATAAAACAATCGACATATTCATATGATATCGATACATTTGTAAATATTTAAATGACATTCACGGGAAAGGTGGACGACTTCATAAACGTTGAATAAATATTTGAATGGATGAATAGAGATGAAAGAGTCTCTTAATTTATTCGAACTTGCTTTGATGTTTGCTCTTCTCCAACGGCAACCACTAGATGGAGCAGTTTTAACTGTTTCGCGGACGCTGACGTATTTAGACGTCACAACAAAGTTTTCTAGTGGGACATGACGAATATTCACGTCACAAAATGTTTGGCTCATAGAAGTTTTAGTGAACATTTTCAATAAAAGCCTTATTTACACATATCATGTCTACGTCCATGGATCATACTATCATATTCGTGTAAACTTTGCTTTAGACAAAATACAAAATATTGTCAATTCGGGGTTTCACATTTTTTCAAAAATTGTTTACATTTTGTAAACTGTTAAATTATTTAATATTTCTCCTAAAGAAATCAGTAAGAAAGTATAGTCGGTCAAGCACGGCCATAAAATACCATACACCCAGTATATCAACAAAACAATTTTTCAGAAATTGGCGTTATTTTAATGACCGATCATCCAAAAATTTAGTGCCATGACTTCCGTGAATATAAATGTTATGTATGCTAAACTTTATCATAATTTATGATCGTTAAAATCCTATTTCGGGAGGATATTTGTATGGGGGCCAAGTTAAATAATTGGACAGATTTCTACCAGTTTCAATCCCATCCATCCTTGGGCTAAAAAAATATCACGTACCAAATTCTATTTAAATATCTTCAAAATTGCGACCTGTACTCTACGCACAAGCTTTGCATGGACAGCCAGTCAGGCGGACGGACGGACATCGTTATATCGATCGTGATTCTGAAATCATCGGTATAATTTAAGGTGAGTGTTGGATCAATATTTATGAGTGTCATATATATTGTGGTGTAGGGAATAAATATGGTTTGTGAACTATTACTTAACTCAAATTGCATTTCATTGTACAGGTAAACCTCCTACAACGCGGTGAATAGGTTCCTGAAAAACTCCGCGTTATAGGAAATCGCGTTGTAGGAGACTCTAACTCCATGCAAAAATCATAGTTTGGTTCCAAAGTAAAAAAAAATTCAATAAAATATTGGAATTTGTATAGTAAAAATTTGTGCTTAATATAATTGTGTGTATTTAATTGTTGAATTATTTACTAACACTCCATTTTTTTAAACAAAAACAAAATAAAATTTCAATTCTACGTAAAATATTCAAGTTGGAAGATTTAATAAATTAAAGCCAAAATAGAACGATAACTTTCTATTCCTCCTCATCACTTAGTACTAGTTCAAAATCTGAGCTTGATCCACTATCAGATTCGGGCATCCTTGCGACGATTATTGGTTTGAAAAAATCGTGCATTGAAGTTTGTTTGCTCTTATTTTGCAAATCTTTATAAATTTCTTGATAGGGAGCTAAATTATTATGAAGATTTCATTCTTCCAACTGCTTTGCGATATTTAAAACTTTCTCCATATTTTTAGTGAAAATTTTTATTTTCAACATCGGAAAGATCGTCAGAGGTATCTCCAACTGATTCTTCATTTGTCATTGCCACTAAATCTGCTTCGTTTATTTCGTCGTCCGCAATTAATCCTTGAATATCAGCCATTGTTATTTCATGAAATCCATCACCTTCTACTGCATGCGCCAATCTCACTATGTTCCTATATTCATCTTCTATTGGTGTATAAACAGTGCCCTAAACGTCTATTTCCGGTATTAGTGCTTTCCAGCAAGCTTTTAGTGTTGAAGGACGAATTTCTTTAAGTGATGCATGAACAATTTCAACGGAATTTAAAATTGTAAATTGTTTCCGGACTTCTTTAACCGAAATACTATTTGCTGACTCCATCTTCTCTACTATTACCTCAAAGGATTTTAATGCTGCTATTATGCCCTGATCCAAAGGCTGTAATAGGGATGTGGTGTTGGGCGGTAAAAATTCGATTTGAACATTAGGATGACTTAAATCTGTCGTAAATGGCTCATTATCTAAAAGTAGTGCAACTTTAAATGGGTGGCAATGCTATAAAAAATATAGGTATCAAAGTATGGACAAAATGCAAAGAACTTTATTTGGGCAAGAAAACCTTTTTCAAATTAAAATAATAAATATTTGAAAAAATTTTCGTAAAAATCGCGTTGTAAGAAAATGTCCGCATTTGGATCTCAGGTAGAGATCCAAATTACTACCCGGAAAACCCTGAAACTTCCAGCTCAAGTGACTCCTGTCATGATCTCCACCATTATCGTATTATATTTGAACTTGCTTTGGTGAATGCCAACCACTAAAACAAAATTGCTTAATGAGAAATAATATTATCAATAACTGCAAGAATATTTCGTATAATCCAAACACAACAGTTTCCTATCTGTATCATTATCAGCTATTCCTGAATCTGAAAATTTCTCCTTATAAAAATGAAACCGTATATTTGTTAAGCACACATTAAAAATCAGCCATTGCATGTAAGCCCTCATATCGTTAACATGTAAACTTATCCCCTTTTTAGAGCAAACTTTTATTGATATTGACATCTGTTTAAAATTTTAGAAACTACTCTTTATAATATCTGAAAA
This sequence comes from Bellardia pandia, assembly GCA_916048285.2. Lineage (NCBI taxonomy): Eukaryota > Metazoa > Arthropoda > Insecta > Diptera > Calliphoridae > Bellardia > Bellardia pandia. The sequence continues at coordinate 18,135,297 of OU696532.1, read as the reverse complement.
TGCTTTTAAATATCGGTTTAAACAAAAAATTCTAGATTCTTATAAAATGCATACATAACCTTGAAGGTTGCACATAACTGCCTCATAGGAATTTCTTGTTGGTCAGTTGGTTTTTGTAATTCCCTGCCAGAAAAAAAATTGTGCAGCAAAACAAAATTCTTTAATTAAAACTGTTGTAACAAAGTTTTGTTTGTTGTGCTTAAAAATTTTGTTGTGTTCTTACTTTGTTGCTCCTAAAAGCGAGTTGTGGTATTTTTGGTATTTAAAATGTAAAACAATCATTACAAACTAAATAATATTTAAATTATAAATAAAACAAAAACTAGTTAGAGTGCAATATTCGGCTGTGCCGAATCTTAAATACCCTCCACCTAAACGTATTAAGAAATACAAAAACTACACTGGTTTTAGGACTAGAATATCTTATTCTATGTTTTCTATTCAGTCTCGTTTATAATTGATGTAATTACCAATTCTTACTATAATTTACAGAGTTTGTCTGATATTCATAATAATCTTGAGTGTAATTTAAAAGAACATTTTGCCATATTCATGATAAGAAAGAGAGTATAAAAAAGGGTAAGATTATAAGGCGAGGTTTCTTTTAGTTGAATTTGATTTCAATAACATTATTTACAAGAGATTTATGGGTGGCTTAGTAGAAGTGGACCAATTATAGGCTGATAGCTTCTAAATCCAGTATCCACTAATATTTTTTTTTTTTTTGAGCTTTTATTTATTTATTGAATCTGCATATCTTGAAATAACAATAAGTTTTCAAATCTTAATACTAAAAAGCAAATAATAATCCCAGCCAGTGCTAGACAAAAATTTTTATGATACTAAAAAAATTTCACTTCAACTGATCCAGTCATCTGTTTTGCGCTTGAGTTAAAGCAAGGGTATCCCTCCTTCTCAACCGATTGTGGCCACTAAAGTTAAGGATGTCTCGTGCAAGTGGGTTTGGATGGTGTTCAAGTTTACTGACGTACTTTGACGCATATTTTGTAAATTCGACTTTTACTAATGGCACGCCTAGATCTTTGTGGATTAGAGAATTTTTAACATAATTGAATTCCATAACACCAGATTGGCTTTAGAATTGCATTGTACAACAAAAGTTTGCAATCCAACTTTAATGTAGAATTTCTGCCGATTAGCCAATTAAGTTGCACTGCTTTTAATCTCACCTGAGTAAGTTTTGCGTCGATTTGAGACTTCCAAGTTAAACGACGATCGAGGTGGATTCCGAGGTATTTGACTTTATTGTGTTGCGGGATAATTTGATTATTTATTCTGATGAACGAGCAGGTATCTTTTCGCAATGTGAAAGTTATATGAATACATATCTGTTCGTTAACCCTGATTTTCCAAAGCTCAAGCCAAGTCTCTAATTTATAAACATATTCCTGCAAATTCTGTGATGCTATTTGATGGTTCTTATCCACTAATATGATTTCTAAGTATTGGTTTGAATTTCATCTCAATAACCTTTTTTACAAGAGTTGTATGATTGGTTGTTATGCTCGGAAGTGGACTTAATTCAAGAGCTATTATTCACTGACAGCTACAAAATCCAGTAGAAATTAGAGAATTTTTCTTAACGCCTTAAGGTTTGCAAGCTACTAACAACTTCAAATAATATACTTGCAGTGGCCGCTTTCTCATATAAAACACGTACAAGTACCCGGGTGCTTTGATGCGCATTAAAGGGTGTTAAAAGTAAATTGGTCTCTCACGCAAATTACAAAAAAAGTCAAGGCGTACGGCTGCAAAAAAAACTAAATTATTTGAAAGTTAGTAGTTCTCAAAAAGTTTCAGGTATACAAGTTATCAATTTCAATGAAAAAACTTTGACTGAAAACGCCAAAGGTACCCAGGTACCTTGGTGCACACATAAGGGTTAAATTGTTTTTCGGAAATGGTTCTTATATGACAGCTATGACAAATCATGGACCGAACTTCATAAATATTGGAACAGTGAATTTTATGCATATGAGGATATCTCATGTCAAATTTCAACGTAATAATGATATATTTAAGATACATATTTGTATTAAAGTGAATTTCGGAAGTGGACCTTATGTGGGGGATATAGTCAAATATGGGCCGATATTCTCAAAATCCAGCAGTTTGATTTCCGCATATATGTAAATGATCCGTGCAAAATCTTGGTACCATTATTTATAAGAGATTTATGAGTATTGAAGCGATTTATGAAGTGAAATATGGATCGAAATTCACAAAATTTTGGGGAATGATTTTTGTGCATATTTATATGATATATATATAGTTTAGAGTCGGTAACGGTATTTATAAGATATATATAAAAATCAATGACTTTCTCGAATGTGGACCTTATATCGAAGCTATGACCAATTATGGACCGACCATCATAAAATTTAGTAACATAATTTATATATCTATAGGAATTATTTGTGTCGCTTTTAACCTGGTTACTATATTTGTACCAGATTTATACGTATGTAAGTGAATTTCAGATGTGGACTTTATATGGGGACTATGGTGAAACATGGACCGAACTAAACAAAACTTCGTTTTGCAATTTCTTTTTATATAATACTTGTTTTTGCCGAATTTTGTAGTGATATTCCAATTTTACAGGCATTTATTTATCATGAAGCCATATTTCGGGAAGATATTGGTATGGGGGCAGTCATTTTACTCACACTTTCTTCTTTTATGCTAAAAGTAACATGTGCAAAATTTCATGGCAATAACTCCAAAATATTTGAAAAAATGTTAAGCAAAATGTTTAAAATATCAGAGTTTTATGGAGTTTATCTCACATTTTGGTACATAGCTCTGGTTCTACTATACCGATTTTGCTGATTTTCAATACCAAACTGTTTAGGAGAATTATAAACGGGGTTTTGTAAACTCTGTTGATTTTGGTTGTGTCGTTTAGACGTGAGAGTGTTTTACACAGACAGACAGACGGACATAACTCAATCGACTTAGAATTTCAAAAAAAAATATATACTTTGTTGGGTCTCAGATGAATATTTCTCAGTGTTACACACGGAATGACAAACTTATATATACACTCATTCACCACTTATGGTGATGGAGGGTATAAAAATGTCAACAGAAATGGGCTGCAGAATAGCGGCCAAGTGAGATATTTATATTGTATACAGCATCATTTACATATCAAAACAATTATGATGATGCCGAGCAAGTCGCTGATGACAATGAAGATGACACTTTTACTGCTGATGACTACGAGTGGTATGTCTGAGTGTAAAAATATATAATGATGAGGAGAGAGTGTGTTGTGCGATGTTGTTTAATAAAATCAAAGTTAAAAGTCATAAAAATAAATGTGCATTATTTCATTTAACTCATGCCACAAGTCCAGAACGATGTGCTAGCATTTGTGTTAGAAACCATTAAACAAAACAGTTTGTAAATATTGTTTTTATTTTTAATTTAAATGTGCACTACAATGCATATTGTGTTGTATACTCGTATATGTACGTAGCTTAATGGAAAAAAATATAAAACATGAGCACAATATTCTGGTCTCACAGAAGGCTTCAGACTTGTGCTTCCAATCATATAATACCCATTAAATAGTTCTATAAAAAGTCTGCTTGATTACCTATCAAGAACCACGACTCTGGTCCTTTCCCATTCCAAAGAGGGGCAGTGATTTGTCTACACACTGACAGTCCACTCATCGACTACACGCATTTCGCATCACGCCACATATTGCTCTAAAGAAGAAAGATATTATTGAACATTTGTCAGACTCGTATTTCCACAGCTGTTTTCGTCCCGGCTCGATAAGATAAAATCCAAACAAATTTAGAGCAAGTGTAGTAATCAGTGGTCTTTTTGACATCATCCTTTGAAACTAAGAAACTTGATTGAGGCTAGACTATCCACATGAGTATCAATGGTCGAGGACTCGATATTAAATTCCCATATTATCGATCATCAGTCCGCCTGACTCTTATAGTCTTAGGGCAGACGGAGCCAATGCATCTCTGATGAAAAGATAAAGGTTCATTAATTATGTTCAGCATCGTTTCATGAAGAGAGGTGTTTCCTACCATACAAGTGTGTAATATTCAAGGATAAGTCATATTCAAGACCGCAATACAATTGTAAAACCCAAAAAAAGTCGGCCTTCTTCCATATAATCATGAAGCTCAATCTTCGTTGGATTAATGTCCAAAACATTTTACTTAGCACATGATAGAAATACGTCCAATGATGACACCAAGATTTTATATATCGTTGGGAGAAATATGTCTTTTATAAGGATTATGACGTAAATGTCTCTTGTACTAAAAGAGACATCTGACATTTATTCTCACTTAGTTATTGAACATTATAGTGCAAACAACAAAGTTTTTATGTTTCAAAAATCTCATATATTGTGCCAAGAAAATCAAAGATGCGTGAATTTTTAATTTACTTCTTTAATTTGAACAAAGGTGCCGCTGATGCAAACCGATTGATCACCGAAGCTTATGGTGAAAGTGTTTTAACATGCGAGAGATGGTTTGCTTTGTTCAGAAGTAATATTTTTGACACGAAAGACAAAGATCGCCCAGCAAAATAAGTTTGAAAACCAAGAATTGGAGGTATTACGCAATGGAAATTGTTGTAATTGTAAAAGTTAACAAGAGTTTGCAAAATTATTAAGAGCTATTTAAGCAGCAATTTCCAAACATTTACGAGCACCAGGATTCAAACCAGGGATATTGGAGTTGAAGCCGACAGACCTTGAAAGACGATTTAGCGTGTCCGTATCGCTGCTTGGACACTATAAGGAAAGAAATCGTTTTTGCGACGAATCATTACTAGCGATGAAAAATGGATATATTACAATAACCCGAAATGTAAGAGGTCGTACGTGAAGCCCGGCTAACTAGTCGGATCGGCACAAGGATCCGATCTATTATGAGCTACTGAAATCTGCCAAGAGCATCACAGAGCGATGACAACTGATTCGCTTGAAGCGAGCATTGGCCGGAAATAGCCCAGCAAACCATGAAAACCTGTAAAAATCTGAATAGAAAGAAGTAGTTGGGAAATTTCGCCTCATCTGTCTAATAGTCCAGACCATGGCCTGTCCGACTCTCTCACTACAGAACAAGGTATCTACAACTGCCTTGATCCGGTCTTGGCCTCCAAGTATGAACAGCTCTTATGGCGTTGATCCATATGTTGCCAACAGACCAAAAGTCTACCTACATATCGTCACCTAAAATGGCCAAAGACGTAACCCTCATTATCATAATTTTACAGGAGAAGCAAAAAATGTTATAAAATGAAAAGTGTTTAATTGAAAATCGCGATATGTACATATCGTCACCTGAAGTTTGTCGTCTATCTGAAGACAAGATGGGAAGAAATCGCGATTTTCAATTAAACAATCAGTTTTCATTTTATAACGTTTTTTGCTTCTCTCTGGGAATTTTAGGTGACGATACCTATGTATATATACACACTGATTTTGTTAAGCTTTAATCTGTTTAAATGAAATAAATTTTTACAATATGAATTTTTTTAGTTTGTCTAATTACTTCTCCAAAGTCAGGCTTCTTTTTACGGAATGTCAAGATATTAGACTTAGCAGCAAGCTGGAGACCTGCACCTCTATATGAAAATTAATACTTATTTGTCTCGAAATAGGCTGAAAAGGTTTTTCTATTTTGTGTTCCGCTAATGTTGCTTTATGAATAATTCTGTCTGGCTCCTTGTTCTTTTTACAGTCAGGAGACATCTAGGTTGCACACATACAATTACTTTTAAAAGAAGTGCTGGCTGGCATTGTTTTTTGTCTTTCGCTTTGTATTATTTATTTATTTAACCGTTAAAGGTACTTGAAGTAATTTGCCAACAAATTGTTTGCATATCTAACGTACTCTCCTCTAATATTCTGTCTTTCTTTCTTTCTTTGTCATTTTGTAAACTCAAACTCTTGCAGTTTTTCTAGGATGTAAAATAAAGGATGGATTTGTTTGTTATTGTCCTGTTTACTGTGCATTTTCTGAATGTTTTACATTGCAGCAAAGTAAACAAATATAAATTCTATTGTTACAAAGCGCAGCAAGCTAGCAGGCAGTAGCAATTTAGAGTGTGTATAGCAGCATTATGATTTGCCATTATAAACATAATCTAGGACAGAGAAATTTAAATTGGCGAAAAACACCTTAATGTTTTCACAGAAAATAAACATTAAGAAAGTTTGTTTGTTCATAAATGTGTGTGTGTAAGTATGTATGGATGTGTATATTGGCGCTTATTTTATTTTCTTGCATTTGCATGAAATACTATTATGACACAAATTTCTCGTAGTTTTCATTTTCTAATTTTATGTTGTGTTTTTTAGTTTTTTTCTTTGTTAATTTTTTTTAGTTAGTTTTCATTCTTCCTCAATTTCAGAGTCTAAGGAATTTATGGCTTATCATTATTATTATTATTTTGGATTAAAGCCAACGCTAAAGCAAAATAGGAAGTAGAATATCCATTTGGCGTTAGGTTTTTTTTTTTATTTCAAGACTGGCATATAAAAAGTTGCCCAAATGGGAATTTGCTATATTAAGCTGAGTAACATACACACACACACACATATACTCACACACACACACACATACTGTTCCAAACACACACACAAAATTAAAAATGAAATAGATTTAAAATGCTGAAACTTTGCACAAACTTGCCATTAAAATTTGTTTTTTATTGCCACGAAATGGAGTTTCGTTTTTATTATTTTCTCTAGAATTTATAATAGAAAATGAAATTAAAAATTGTGCTAGAGCAGCGCCATCAACTACTGCTATAAAATGAATTAAAGATACAAAACGAAAAAGTTATGTCAGTAGCGGTAAAACTATTTTTATGAAAATAATTAAATAGAAGAAAATATAATTTATGCAATAAAGTAGTTGATTTTAGTTGGCCTTTAAGTTGAGATAAATGGAGGTATAATGTTTCGATAACTAGTTTAGGTTAAATATTAGCAAATAAAGGAAAATAACTGAGTTATTTTCAAAACAATTAGAAAGTAAGAAAACATTACAGCTTCTATTTGTGATTATGTTGAAGCCGGCCTTTTCAATCTTTGTTGACGTTGAGTTAGGTCAGTGCTATTAAATAAACAAATTCTTTAGCCCTGGGAATAGGAAATTACCACACAAAATGTGTTATTAAATGATCAGACAAGATAGATTTTACGAATCTCAAAAGATATTCCATATTCCGTCAGTGTTTTGACAACTGTTCTACTATAAGCTTTTCTAATCTGAAGGTTCTGCATTGAGGGTCAGGCTGTGGTACTTCTCGTAGGTTAATCCATTAATACATTGGACGAACTGAATTAAGCTGGAGGTCCACAACTCGCGTTTTAAGCGTCAACGCGTCCTACGCTTTTGAGTGTGTAACTTAAAACATACAACTACATTGATTCTTCTTTTTTGACAGTTGCTTAGAACGCGTGAAACACGTAGACGCTTGATGTGGACCTCCAGCTTTAGAGTTAAATAGGCAGTTGAAAATGCAGGAGTTTTATGACTACATGCTAGATATAGGTTTGGGACGACAAGGTTTACTTGGCTCTAGTAGGCATTGTGTCTGTTGTTTCATTCCTACCTCTGTTGTGCCAGAACTACTCTTGTTCTCCGCAGTGCATTTGTCTCTGTGTCTGTCACAGGCGGTGGCCATATCTATGAATCGCTTTCAAAGCTGATGCATACACATTTTTTTCTAATGGGTCCTGCAGGTACCATTGCATGTTTTCTTTCTTTGTATTGCAACTAGTATGACTCATTCGATGATATTTTAGGATAAACTGTTTCATCAACATAATATTGTGTTTCATAGTTAGAGAATCACTTTCTTCATGTAGGTGGTGTTTTAAGGTTGCTGCCATATACTCGGTTGCATTTCTTAAGACAGAATTCTTGAATCTTTTCTCACTGGTGTTTCACTCAGCGAAGATGACCACACTGGACAGGCGTAATTTCCCATTGATAGTCCATTTTCTGTCATGGACTATCTACAACTACAACTCTTTGGGATCTTAACGATATCCTTATACCAAATTCCTTGATGTTGACGCTCTCCTCTTTTATAGTAGACGCTTATTAATAGGTATTAATAATTTGATGTAGTTTATTGAATTGCTGGGCCTTGAACAGTCATATTCAAAGGATCTTATGGTCATGATACGGTTCATACTTCCATGATCCGATTGCGCTAAACCGAAATCCATCTTAAATGTAATTTTCCTGGCTACTATATCAACTGGGATCTAGTTTCGTATCGTAAAGAGCAACATTTTCCGATTTTTATTCCGATGTCCTGTTATATTGATATTGATATTCTCTCAAAGATAGTTTAAGTTTACATCAATAAAACATATTCACAAATTTACTTATAAATAGTTAACATTTCAAGATTTGATTCCTCATTTCATGCCTATGAATAATTTTATTTTCATGGCCATTGATGCCGGAGTATTCAATTTGCAATTAGTTCAACCTCGTTTAATCAGGCAGTGCTAAAATAGAATTATTGCATTCCCTCGAAAACAATATAAATCATTTTGTCCACTGTCGATGCTTCATTAATTTAGCATTCTTCGTTCTTGTTAACACCGTATCTTGATGAATTTCTGAAATTGCTATAGCTACATCGTCTATATATAAATTGTCTAGCATCCAGTCTATTGCCAAATTTCACATAAGTAGAGAAAGTTCCTTTTGACAAGTTTTTAAAGGTCGTTCCCACTCTAGAACTTATGATGATGTAATTTAGTATGATAGACAGTCGATATAACATTTTCATTTTAGAAAGGATGATGCTGCAGTTTTTTTTATAATAGACTTTACAATCGATTTATCGAGGCGCAGCTCATGAAGGTTGAATCTGCTTTATATATTCTACGCTGTTTACATCCAAACTCAAGCAATTGTTTTAATATATTCTACTGACTCAATCTGATATTGCTATTTTCTGTCTTCAATGATATTGGTATGTGATCTTTTCCAAAGTTTCAACAAGAAATACGATCAACTTATTGGTCTAAATTCTTTGCATTTTGCTGTAAACACTCCGTAAACACACGCAGACTTGGTCTGTCTAAGACTTATTCTATAGATCAGCTGGTATTATACCGGAGAATTGTAAATGTCGAAACTATTTATGTCTCAATTTACTCTCAATAATTACACTGTGCAACACTCGAAAAGCACTTCTGAAATGACCTAGTGTGCGTTAAAGGTGTTGGTGAGCATGTCACGAATCCGGGCTTTTACATGCAATTTTTTTAAAAATGCTTACTTAATCTATTACGTTTAAAATACAAATCATCAGTTTCTCGCTTTAGTGACCAGCAGTAATTAGCTACCATCCTGATTTGACTTTTTCCTTCAAATTTCTTCTCAATTGTTAATAACTCCTGATGGAAACGTTCGACTTGTTCGTCACTAAATTGGCCTAGATTTTAAACGTAATAGATTAAGTAAACATTTTTATATATTTATTGTTTTTAAACTAAATTCGGAAAAAAATCTCGTTAAACGTTTAAAAAAAATTACAAATTTTCCATATAATTGAAAATATGTAATATTTAACAATAATAATTATTTTGCGTTCCAAAACTGTTTGAATAAATAAAAAAGTTATAAATGTTTAAAAGTAGCAGCCTTAAAAAAAATTCTTTGGTGCATAACTCGGGAATTTGGAGGTATATTGAAACTTTTAAAACCGGTTTTGAAAATACACTCATCTAAACCTATAACATACACTAGGTCACTTTGAAATGGCTTGCAAAAAAGGAAATTTTGTAGCACCGTGCTATCGATGTAGTTGTTAAAATGTACAGAGCTCAGTAATCACACGATACTTGAGAAACTGTAGTTTCATGAATTTCAGGACATTGAAGTGTCATATTTAAAAAATTTTATGGTCATGATACGACTCATACTTCCATGATCCGATTGCGTAATAGATTCTATTATTGTGTAAATAATTTTTTTCTGAATTTCAAATTTAATGTAACACTTGTTACAATATTCAAATGCTAACAATTTGTGTTAACATCAGGGTAGGGAAAATTTGTGCTAACGAATTAAATTACCTATTTTTTCATTCATTATACATAAATATTAGTGCACATACATTACAACACAATGAAACTGAAACAAAAATTGTGTCAGATTATCTTTAAATTTTTTATGTATAATAATAAAATTTGAGAATAATTCGTAAGTAAGTTCGTAATCGAATTCTATTTAGTATTCTTTATATATAAATTTCTCTCGCGAATTTTATTTTTTAAATTCACGAATTAAAAAGAAAAATTCAAATTAAAATCGTAAATAAAACTCGCTTAAAATAAATTCGTTTACATACTCTAGAACATCCTATTTAAATAATGCAAATTTTATTTGTTGAAAAAAAAATCAAAATTTTAATTGAAAAATTTTGGTTTTGGTTTGCTTTGGTTATATCACAGCCATTTTAGTGTTTTTTGAGACATATTCTTTAAAATGAGAACGAGTATAATAATAACATCCAAATTCAAATATTAAATTCTTAACCGCATTGTAGTGTGTCATACAATAAACTTACACTAACGCCCCATGGCCATAATAAATCATTAGAATTATCTTGGTTTCTTTTTTTTATTTAAATCATACAAAATGCATAAAAAGACATCGTAATTTCTGTATACAAAGTTTACTTTTTTTTAAATATTTACATAAACTTACTATATTTTGGATTAACTAATGAATAAATAATGTATAAAACAAATAAATATGTGCATTTAAAATATGCTGATAAAAATCTGTTTTAATAGCCTTAAATAAATAAATTATTCATCTATTACATACTTTATTTGTCAACATATTTATTTATTTAGCATTTATTTGTATCATACCTAAGTACGAGTATGTATATGTGTTTTGTAATAACATCTTTTTATTTCACTTTGATGTACTCGGCTATAATGAAACTGATGATGATGGTGTTTTCAATCAGCTGCCATTACTGCTGCTACTATTATGATGAATATCATTATCGACGTTGTCATCTTTTTCGCCCCTCTGTTTTGCAAGTAAATTATATGACTTTTTATGTGTAGGTACATAAGCTATGATTGTTGCGAAAATTAGTTACACTGTTACATTTGTAACGTAATAAATCTGATTACCCGTAAGTTTAGATTTGTTACCGGAACAGCGAAAGGCTATTCCAAGGATACTTTAGTTTAGTCTCTTAGATTTCTGTCCCTAAGACAACATCATGTTATAATGACAGATATCATTTATCTGCTAAAAATCAATTGCAGTTCCACATTAATTTCTGAGCTTTAAGGCAAGTCTTTACATTTTATTTTTAAGAGCATAAAAGTTCTCAGTTGATAGTATTCCCGGGATTCGTTATGTATGCAAATAATTCTCTCACTCGCTTTCATTTTGGTCTTAAACATGTGGCAAGATACTGATTTTTAATTAAATAATCTTATATTTTTGCATAATATTATAACGTTCATAAATGTATGTACATACTCTAATTAACACACATACAAACTGTTTTGCAAATATGATTATAGATTAACATTATACATAGCACACATCTGTATATATTGTAAATTAGGGTAGACCGCAAAAACTAACATTTTGTTGGCAGTTCAAGCAAAAGCGAACTACCTTATACACATAATTCCTTTTACAGGGTTTTGCCATTCGTTCTCAAAATAGGAAACACTTCAACAGCAGAACAAGAGACAAATCTTGGAAAAAATTTAAGTTTATCGGAAACATTTTAAAACTTTCGTACAAAATATGGTCAGGATATTAATGCAAATTCGTCAACTTTGTAGAGGATGATTGAAAAATTCAGACAGATCGCAGAAACTCTTCGCAGCGTTTATCAATTGACACAATAACGGAAATCGAAGATCATGTAAAAACAGCTCCGTTAAAGAACTATCGTTTATCCCAAACAAAAAGATACCAACGAATTATGGACCTAAGTGAGCTGTACAATTTTGCCTGCCTGCTGACCATTCCAAACTGAACGCATTAAACGACATCATCCAATCACGCTCATGTTGATGAAATACGAGTTGCTTAATTTCCATTGAAAGAAATGTTCATTATTATTTGCACTTTTGTCTCATATTTTGTGTATATAAAAGAATTAAATGTTCTTTCTTCTTACAAATCTAAACCAACCTAATATTTAAATATGTACATGCGAATGTGTATGATAATCATTATAATTTGATATGCCTGTATGAGTAAATAAATGCGATTAAGTATGTATTTATGTATGTATGAATTTGTTTTAGGTTTTTGTTTTATAAATCTTAGTAAGTGTCATGTAGTAAACACTGTGTGGTTTTTAATTCTTTTAAGGGCATATAGCTATATGTACATACACATGTATATGGCTGACTGCATGGCTTTGAATAACAAGCGTCGTTAACCATATCATTTTGGTGTATAATTAGAAAGAAATAACAAAAATAAACCATAATGAGTATGTGTACTGAGTTTTTGACTTTTAATTTTTGCATACAAATTAATAAGGGTGGCTCATTCATGCTTAATAGACTGTTGCAGAATAAATGAAAATTATATGTAACTATGAATTGTAGCGTTTACAAAGAAATAGGCTGATATGGCATAATGTCGCTGGATTTTGGGAACGTGCAATCATTTGTGATTCTATAAACTAGCTATTTAATGGGACCTTTCGGTTGAAACATTCCGAAGCATCCAGATATCTTGAGGACATAAATAAATACATCTACCGGCAGACTGACTGATTCAACTTGTTTAACCTAGTACGATAGGTATTGAGTAAATTTCAAGTGGGCTCAAAATCTAATCCTACAATGATGGTCTATAATACCCTCATGCTGAAATTGGTCTTCTAACTGCCTGCGAAAACGCTCAAACAATACATTAATATTCTAAAGGCAAAGTATGCTATTTCAAGTCAAAGAAGGTGTATTATTCACAGAATAAAAAGGAGATAGGCAGAAATTGCCTACTTTACCAACTCATGAGAGTAGTGCGTAATAGAAGATGAATAACCTGTGGGGCATGTAATATTTAAATGAGAACAAGTTAAAATTTGGAAAAGAGTCAAGGTTTTTGAAGCTTATGAAGAGTAAATGTAAGCTTTTATATACATAAGTATTTAGTATGGGTGAAAATCCTAGAACTTGAAAATTAATATTTTCAAAAAATTAAATAATTTAATAAATTTGTTTGACCTCATTAACATAACAAACTAAATAAATTATAATATGGTGAATTTCCCATGATCAAAAATATAAAATTTGAATTAATATAAAATTTTAACGGTTAAAGATATCATAAAAATCGATATACATAAATAACTCAGTGATACAAATTTTTTTTGAAAAATCTACAAAATTTGTGTTTGCTCCACAATAACACCAAAATTTCTCAAGTTTTTTTTAGATAAATTATATATCATTCGAAAGATCTCAGTTTCTTCTTTTCAAATCTAGTAAAAAATTTAAAATTGAGTCATTATCAACAAAATTACAGGCTTATAAGTGCGCAAAGGTACAAAAACCGGCTTTTTAATCGTAAAACCGGATTTTGGAGGTGTCCGCAATATTTCACTATTGGACTCTTGTTTTACTCGACAAGCCCTACAAGAAAAATAATATCGGGGTCCCAGTTTTTTTGGATTGTCGCACCGTGTATTGTGCTTAAATCTACAATGACATTATAATTGCTACTATTTTTTATTTCCAAATATGTTAATTCCTAAAACGGGAAAAATGTGTTACAGAATCTGAGTTTTTTTATAAAAGTTCCCACTGTGACAGTATTTACTTTGTGATAGTAAAATAATGTTGTATGTTTTTAAGTAAACTATACAATTATACAACAGCCGGTTCTACGCACCGAAACAAATACGGAGCTTTTTTGAGTATTAGTGGTTTACGTTTTTAGAATTTTTTAATCAAACCTAAATTTTTTTTATCAAAATTTGATTTCTTTAGATAAGGCTGGGAAGGGATGTATGTTTAAATAAGCCAAATTATATTTTACTCACTAATACATTAAGTACTCTCTCCGGATCACATAAAAAATAAAAGAAAAAATATAGGGCCTTCAAAAAAAATTGTAAACAACACGAGCCTTTTTACATTTTCCAACTTTGGATGCGTATAAGTTTTTATAGGGACGAGATATGTAACTGCTAGCTGCTAGAAATAACTGCTAGCTAAACAAAACTTAAGGTGTTTATGACACTTGCTATTTTTTTATTGGATTTTTTTAGGATTGATTGAATGAAACAACAAATGCGAGAAAAAACAAGAAATACAATAAAATAAAATGTAAACAAAACAAACAATATTGCCCACGTTTTGTTCCCATAAAAACCCGTCAAAAAAAGCTAAAAATCGCAAACAAAATTTAAAACCGCTACTTTCGATCAAAAACTAAACAAATTGGCAACACTCGAAATGTCAATTTTAAGTTAAAAATGTTTGTATTATTTGGACAGTCTTGGATTATTTATCGATAACACACGTATATTTGTTTGCATTTCAAGATTTTTTATGATATACTCATACTCTTTACACTTAGTCAGTTTTCCTATACAAATATATTTGTACTGTTGTCCAATATTGAAAAAATACCAAAAATAGCAGTAACAAGTGTCATAAACCTAAATAACTTTTGAACTAAAAGAGATAACCTATACTTATGTAGGACTATTTATATTTAAAATTTCAGTTCATTCCGAACATAAATTAATTTTTGGCTATTTATTTTTAAATGTGTGACCCAATGTTGAAAAACTGCAAATCATCTTGAAACTGTACCTTATAGCTCCTGAGATACCGAATTATTTCCATAAAAAACTGTTCTAAACCACTGTGCGACACAGAAATTGAGTATTGTATTCCGCAAGACAAAAAGCCAAGGAATAGCGATAAGTAAAAAGAGCGAAGAACGATGCACAACTGTCGCACGCCAGCTATACCAGGTGAAAAGAAGCGAGGAGGAGAGCATTTTCTAAAAACAAGAAAGATAATGTAAAAGTGTTTAATAGAGATATACAACACTGTTGGAAAACAAAGACCTTATTGTAAAACCCGTTAGAATAATCTAAATCTGAAATTAATTGATGATTTAGTTAAAGGCGTTAAAGGTTGAAGATGATACAGTTGAAAAAATTTACATTCAACATGGACTTTCCATGCCCAAAATCAGGATGAAGAGATAGACACCTTATTTCTCAAAAATAAAGCATGATTTAAATTTCCTCTCACTTGTGCTGCAAGGAGTTGTCAAACGAGGTTTGTAAAAGTGAAGCAGTACACAAAAGAACAGCACGTTTTTTATAGCTAAACAATATTTCCAAAATAATACAGTTTGAAAATTTCGTCTAAAATATGAACTCAATATTCTATTTAGTTAACTGAAGTCAACTGTAATAAAACTAAAAACTTGGTGATGTGAAATACACTGATCGTGCAGAAACAAGCCGTTCAAATATCAACAGTCATATGTTTTGATACATCGAACTGTTCGGACGTGTTACTTTTAGTGCGGCTGAATTTTCGGTGAAAAAATCGTAATAGGTGAAAAAGTATAAAAAGTTAAAGTAAATAAAAAAGTGGAAAAAACTCGTAATAGGTGAAAAACTTTACAAAGTCAAATAATTGCACTAGGTGCAATAAAAAATTAATAAATTGTAATAATTTATTTTTAATTATTTGAAAACTATAAAATTAAATACAGTTAGACAGTGAATGAGTAACAATTCTAACAGTGCGAGTGGGCCTCAGAGCCGAAATGCTTATTTCGTGTTGAGCTCGGCAAGTGTTAGTAATGAGAACATTAAAAATCCCGAATTTAATAAGAACTACTTAACTGTGAAACCAAAAATAAGCACAAATCTGAATTTAAGTGCAAGTGCACCAAACTTGAATAAATGTGTTGAACAGGGCACAAACTTAGCCCAAAGCATATTTAATTTAAATAGAAAAATCACTGAAGGACCGTCTTCTTCACGGTCCTCGTTATCAAATATTGGAGAGACGTCAACAGCTGCAAAAGGCACATTAAGTCCTACAAATAAGGCCGCTCCTATAGTTGCTGTTGAAGAAAAACAAAAAACACAGGTAGGAATGGACCGTTATATAACAGTATCGAAGAGAGGCAGAAGCCCAAAATCTGCCGAAATTACACCAGCCGCAAAATTATCAAAGAATGCTGAAGAGCCACGCTCGCAAAATCGTTTTGCCATCCTCCAAGAGAAAAATGAAGTCCCTAACGCTGTGATTAAGCCAGTAAAACCACCTCCAATATATTTAAGAGAAAAAAATTCAAACGAACTTATAAAAATATTAGTTTCATTAATTGGTGAAAATTCTTTTTATGTGACTCCAATTAAGCGTGGCAATATTAATGAAACAAAGATTCAGGTTAATAATGAAAACGACTATCGGAGAATAGTTTCGGAATTTGAAAAACGCAAAAAGAATTTTTACACGTATCAACTTAAAAGCGCAAAAGGTCTACAAGTCGTAATTAAGGGAATTGATTCTTTTGTTGATCCTGAGGAGATCAAGAGCAGTTTGGCCGACAAAGGCTTTAAAATCAAGGCAGTATCAAATATAAGAAACAGAGATAGGATCCCTCAACCATTATTTAGAGTGGAGTTAGAACCTGGTGATGTTAAGCTGAAGAAAAATGAAACACATCCTATATATGACTTGAAATTCATAATGCACCGAAGAGTTACAGTGGAAGAACCTCATAAGCGATCTGGCCCAGTACAGTGTTCGAACTGCCAAGAATATAGTCATACAAAATCTTATTGTAAGTTGCCTACTGTTTGTGTTGTTTGTGGGGATCTTCATGACACCTCAAAGTGCGATAAACCTAAGGATGATTCCAGGGTAAAAAGATGCAGCAATTGCGGTGGAAACCACACTGCCAACTACAGGGGTTGCCCTGTTTTCGAGGTCGTTAAACGCTCCTTGATCAACAAACCCGCTTCTACCCCTACCCAGACGACAAAAGTACCTATTACAATTATTCCCCTCGTAGTACAAGCATCCACTAGCCAATTTTCATATGCCAACGTGCTCAGATCTAACCAACCAACACTGCAAAATGAATTACCAATAAATGATACAAACAGCCACAATTTTAGCCGTCTTGAAGGTATAATGGAGAATCTGGCGCAATCCATGAACCATTTAATGACAAGCATGACAAGTATGATGCAGGAGATGCAAAAAATGCAGTCCACGCTACTGCAGGCCATACTTAATAGACCATGAACTGTCTCAAAATATGTTTCTGGAACGCAAACGGCATACGCCAACACAAAAATGAACTTGAATATTTTCTTTTTAATAAGAAAATTGATGTAATGCTGATTTCCGAGACTCATATGACGTCGAGAAGCATTTTTAAAATAAGTGGTTATACATTCTACGACACCAAGGACCCCAGAGATAGATCATGTGGTGGCTCGGCAATATTGGTCAAATCGCGAATCAAACACCATTCATTGGGTGGTCTTTCAGAGTGCTATCTTCAAGCAACAAACATCTGTATTGAAAACTTTTGTCAAAACCTCGTGATTTCGTCAGTTTACTGTCCGCCCAGATTTTCAATAACAAAAGATCAGTATAGAGATTTTTACAAATCACTAGGTAGCCGTTTCATAGCGGCTGGCGACTACAATGCTAAGCATACATTCTGGGGCTCACGACTCGTTAGCCCTAAAGGTCGTATCTTGTACGACTCCCTGTCTGAAATGGGACTGAATGTGATTTCAACTGGTCAACCAACTTATTGGCCAACTGACCAGCAAAAAATTCCTGACGTTATCGATTTCGGCGTGGCGAAAGGGGTATCCCCGGAACTCATTGAAGTCGAGGCTTTACTGGATCTTTCTTCAGATCACTCACCCACTGTAATCACCATCAGAAGTCCTCAGCAAATCGTAACTGATGCCTTACTTCTTGTCAAACGTCTGAATTGGTTAAAATACAAAAAATACATCAGCACTCACTGCACAGAGAAACTCCCGTTAAAAACTGCTGAAGACATCGATGCCTGTATAAAAAGTCTTAATGAACATGTCGAGAAAGCCGCAGAACATGCTTCTTCCACTTACCGCCCGAATAGGTACAACAGAGTTTTTTCGGCAGATGTTGAGCAACTATTGTCTGAAAAAAGGAGAGTCCGAAGAGAGTGGCAACAACACAGATCGCCCCAACTTAAAACTAGGTTGAGAGAATGTACCAAAAATCTTAGGACCTTGCTAGAAGCGCAAAAACAGAGTCTCTCAAACAACATCTGGAAGGTCTAGACGCAACTTCCCAGTCAAATTATTCATTATGGCGTGCAGTCCGAAATCTAAGAAAACCCGTAATCGCAAAACCTCCACTGCGTACTTTGAACGGATCTTGGGCACGAAATAACGAAGAAAAAGGCAACCTTTTCGTAAGTCATTTAAAAAATGTATTCACTCCCAATACGGATACTGACATTAGCGAACTACCGCCTGTTGTTGCCAGACCACCTGTACAAATAAGATTTCAATATCTGGAGGTTGTTGAGGCTATTGATAATTTAAATGTTAAAAAAGCACCTGGGTTTGATAAAATCAGCAATAAAATGATTTTTGAGCTGCCTCGCATTGCAAAAAGATTAATCCTCTTTCTTTTTAATGCCATCTTACGGCTTGAGTACTACCCTCCGGTTTGGAAAATTGCACTAGTAAAGATGATTCCTAAGCCGGGAAAAGATCCTTGCAAAGTTGAGTCGTATAGGCCAATAAGTCTATTACCAACTATGTCCAAATTATTCGAGAAATTGCTTATAACCAAGCTGACTCCGATTTTGAATGAAAACAACTGCATTCCCAATCACCAGTTTGGCTTCAGACGTCAACACAGTACAATAGAACAAACACATAGATTCGTACAAGTCATAAGAAAAACCTTTGAGGAAAAGAGATACTGTTCGGCACTCTTTATTGACGTCTCTCAAGCTTTCGACAAAGTATGGCATGAAGGCCTGATATCTAAATTAAAGCAGAACTTGCCGGTGAATCTTCAACACCTACTATGGAAATACTTAATCGACCGTCAGTTTATGATTAAAGAAGGTGATTATTTAAGCCGTCCTCAACCTATAGGTGCTGGCGTCCCTCAAGGTAGTATCTTAGGACCAATTCTATACTTGCTGTACACAGCAGACATGCCAACAAACAATGAAATTCACACGTCAACATTTGCTGATGATACGGCATTTTTCAGTACTCACAAAGATCCAAAAGATGCCTCGATTCAATTACAGCACCACGTAACGCAGGTGCAGAAATGGGCAAGACAATGGGGAATAAAAATAAATGAACAGAAATGCACCCACGTAACATTTACTCTACGTAGGGAATCATGTCCCCCTATTCGTATTAATGACCATATAGTGCCTCAAAACTCACACGTGAAATATCTTGGTATTCATCTGGACCGTCGCCTCACATGGAAACCACATATAGATGCTAAGCTGACTCAAATGAAACTGAAAGCAGCCCAAACTCATTGGCTCATCGGCAGAAACTCCGTCCTTCGGCTCGATTGTAAGCTTCTACTCTACAACTCAATCTTAAAGCCAATTTGGTGCTATGGTATCCAGTTATGGGGCACTGCCTCCAACTCCAATATTGAGAAAATTCAACGCCGTCAAAACAAAATTCTACGAATGATAACTACCGCTCCTTGGTATATTAAAAACAACAACATACACAACGATCTTGATGTTCCACTTGTCAAATGGGAAATAACTAAACACGTGGCCCTTTATTTGGGTAAGCTGGAAACTCATCCAAATCCCCTCGCTCGAGACATCTTACAACATCCCGGTCATAGCCGTTTGAGAAGGAGGGACACCACCGCTCTCAGATGAATAAATACAAGTTGCTCATTATATCCTATCGAATTTGAAAACTAGATTTTGTCTAGCATTGGCTGGACTTATCTTAATTAACTTTAGTTTTAAGATTTGAATACCTATTGTTAGTTCATTTAAAATGAAGATACAATAAAAAAGAATATGCAAAAAAAAAAAAAAAAAAAAAAAAAAAAAAAAAATATCAACAGTGAAAAGCAGGGCATGAGAGTCTAGGTGAAATTCCAAAAACATCAATTCGTCGACAATTATATGCTTTTGTAGTTTTATTAACTTAAGTACTGAAGTCTAATCTTAAGGCATAGCAAAGAAAGAGCGATGCAAATAAGATGATGAATTCACATTAGAGCACACAGTAGAACATATTTTCACACGTGATTATCGAAGCGAAAAAAAATAATGCCAAAAGTGTCACTCATCATTGGACCTTTCTACTTCTTCAAATACAACAAGTCTTCCATTAGAATTAATTAGAAATTTTTAGCTATACAAATTATTTACAATTCCACTTTATTTCTATTATTATATTAAGCAATATGTTAAAAGGTTTGGCAAGGAAATCAAGGAATGCAAGCTCTTGTTAAGATTTTCATTAGTAAAGAAATTTTAAACCTATTGGCTCATAATCATAGTCATAGAAAAAGCATACTTTAAGCAAAAGCATGCTTTTGTTTTAAATTCAGAACAAAATTTATATGTTTTTGTTGTTTAAAAGTCTACTTTTAGTTAAAGTATGCTTTTTCTATGACTATGATTATGGGCTAATGTGTTTATAACAAAACAAAGGAATGTTGACTACAGTAAAGAAATTAATAATGATTAAATTTAAACACTCATTAACCTTTTTGTGTTTTAATTTTTGTTAAAAAAAGAGAGTCCACTCCATTAACTGCCATTAGGTATTTTGTTTTAGTAAATATTTTATAAAGTATATGCCGGACATTTAAGTTTAAAGGAATTCCTAGCTGAACAATTAAATTGTCCTACTTATGTATTATGTATGTATATTGAAAGGAAAAAATAAATCTCTAGCTAGTGCTATGTTTTTGAAGCACAGTGGGCTATTTAGGGAACAATTTTAAGAAGGATTGGTAGGTTTTGGTTTGTAGCTTAACTAGGCGTTTGTTTTTTAACTTTAAATTAAGTTAAATTTGTAAACTAATTTACACAGACATGATTTCTTGTTTAGCCTATATTAATTTCACTTAACTCCTTAATAATTTAGTTTCTATTCAACATTTTCTACCACTGTTAATTTAACTATTTAACACATACAGATTTACCTGCTACAATTACCTTTCATATGACTTCCCATTTTGATATACAGATTCTTTGCTGCTCCTTTTTGGTTTTGGTTTTGTTAAACTGAAACCAAACATTAAAATACCCATTTCTATGTAATCGTCATTTCTTTTATTTACCCTTATTTAGAGTTTTTTTTTTTTGCTGCTCAGTATTTTCGTTTCCTTTTAATTCGCCCTGGTCTCTAATTACTTTTTACTACATTTTTTGCACCTTTTTTTTTAAATAAAACAAAAGAAAATTACTGTATGTAAAATGTTACTATTTCTGCAGATACTTGAATTTATTTATTCTTTTGTAATTTACACCTAACTCTCAATATTACTGTCATAGTCATGAATATCCATCCGTGTTCAAAAAGAATACAAGAAATTGGTTGTATGTTGAAAGATTTAAAAGTAGAGGCCTTATTGAAACAAGTAAAAGTTTAAAGGCCGAATATTGTATACTCACCACCTATGTATACCCTATTGATATATATTATAATGTGATCGATGCATACTTGAAACAAATTGTTGTTACATTTTGTATCGATAACGTTGTTTATATAAGTTATTTTATTTTTCGGATCCCTTATCTTTTACATTTAGGATTTTTTCCCAGGAATTCAATTGTAATGACTTCCCGTTTACCGGGATTTTTTTGCGGGATCCCGGGAAATACAAAAACTGGCAACTCACTTCTTATACTTAAAAAAGGAGTTAAAATTTGTTGAAGGAAGCGGTCAAAGAACTCAAAATATTGAATACTTGTTTAATGCACTTTTAACTATTCGTCCAACTTCGGTAGAAAGTGAACGAAAAGTTATTTCCTAAGCCGTTAAAATTTTAGTTTAGTTGTTTAAAATATATTATATATTTTATGCACTAAATTTTAAATTTTTTAATCTCATATCTTGAGTACCTGAATTTGTTTTGTTTTTATTATTTTTTTATGAATTAAATTGTTATGTTTATGTTTCTTTTTTATCTAGTATCTAGAGCATAATAATAAGAAATTTACATTTAAAAGAGTAATGTAATAATTCAAGTTCTTCTTTCAATTAAAACTAATTTTTGTAGTATTTAAGTATTTTTACCTTGTTTTTCCCCTCACGTTTTTTAATAAAAGATTTTTCATAAATAAAGACAAATTTACGTTTTATTTTTTCTATGGAAAGGGATCCCGGGATCCTGGGAAATTAAAAAAAGATTTCCGCTTTCCCGGGAAGCGAAAAACTGCGGGAAAAAACTCGAATTACATGTTATGTGACTATCGTTATAAAATATTTTACTGTGATTTCTATATCTGTTAGTGAATTTCTTCTTAATAACGAAATATTTTAGATTTGTTCTGGAAAATTGAATTCATATGCGCTAACTTTTACTTTTTTACCTGATCTGTGTAAAATTTCGGTTTGCTATCAATATTTATAAGATATTTAATAAGTTTTTTGCAAGTGGTTGCCAGCTATGATCAATTATGGACCGATCACCATAAAATTCGTTACGGTGATTTATATAACTATATGTATATACAGCCAAGGCAGAAATTATATGGTACATGTGTTTTTTTTTCTAAAAATCTCTTGGGTTTTAAAGCTAATGTAAAAGTTTATATATTTTTTATATTTAGTAGAGAGAAACAAAAAATTAAATTCAAAGATTTTCAGGGTTTGTTTATTTTTATTAAATACTTTTTACTGTTAATTCAAATTCTTATAGGAAATATTTATATGGACTAGCAGGCACCGTAGTGGTGCAAAGGGTCAGAACGCAAAAAGAATTCTGATGAGAGAAAGTGGTGTTTCTCGACACATATGTAAATTCAACCAACAACCCAATCAAGAAAAATTATCAAAAATAAAAATTTTTGAAGTTGTAAAACAATTTCTTCTTCAGTAAAAATAATTTAATGAATATTAAATTTTAATGAACTCAAGCCTAACTAAAAGAAATATCAAAATTAAATATTAACAGTTCAACTAAATACTAATTATTCAATAAGAAAAAACTTCGAAAACTAAAACTAATTACATAAATATATTCAACTAAAATATAAATTTTAATAGTGTGAATGTCCTCCTCGATTTTTAGTTACTTAATTTAACCGAAGTGGCATAGAGTTTATTAATTTTTGTAACACATCTTGAGGAATTTCTTTCCATTTTTTTTAGTAAGGCTTCTTTGACCTCTTTTAAGGACTTATAAGTCATTCCATTTTTAAATATTTCGGCACTTAAAATTCCCCAGAGGCTTTCAACTGGATTTAGATCAGGGCTAAGAGGTGGCCAGTCCAAACAGCTATATTCTTTTCTTAAAAAAATGCTTTAGTTCTTTTGGCTTTATGTATAGGGGCGTTGTCCTGCTGAAAAGTAAAATTAATGTATGTGGCTTATTTGTCTCAAATTTCATCGTGACAATGATTTATATAAAAGATTTTTGAGATTTCAGGCAAATTCTCATCAGCCCAAGACAGCATTACATCATTTAGAGCATCCCCTTATTGCTGCTTATTTAAAATACCATAACGTCTTAAAATTGGGCTAACATGATTCCAGAAGAAACATCGCCATATCACTATCCGCGAAACATAGCGAGGGCTAAGTTCTTGATAAATATAACTTCTAAAATACTTTCGACCGTTCAAAGCTCCTACTTTCACTGATTAGCCTTCCAATTTTAATGAGATCATGCAAATTCTACATGATACATATTTTCTCTGAACTTTAGTTAGAAGACGGTTTTTGAGTGCTGCTCTTGCACAATAAATGAAATAGTTCGCTTAGATAACGTCTCAAATTTCTTATAAGATGTCACTGTATGGTTTGTTTTTCGCTCTATTATGCGTTCGGTATGTTCTGATGGGCCTTTTGCGATGGGGTATGTTAGCTTCACTGTCATATATGCTGTAGGACAATAAAAATAATTTTATTGGAACAATTGTTACAATTATTGTATTGAGCTATTCTTCTATTTGTTTATAAGACTTGTCAGCTATTTAAAGCTGAAAAATGGAATTATGCTGGGCAGGAATGCAGCTTTTTTTTAAAAATAAAGACATTTTATTTATTATACACATATTAAATTAAAAATAATATTTACCGAAAATCAACGAAATTTTTATCAAAGTAACACTTAACTAGAAATATGTCTTACGTTTCCAATTAGCTGTCTCGTTTTCTTTGATGTCATCTTAGTAATAATTTAACTAAATTGAAAAGGTAATAAAAAATGCACAATAACAAAATGCATTTGCATTCTTTAAAAAACTAGTAATTAATATAATTCATAAATATCAGCAAGCAGTAATAAAAAAAAGATAATTTCCAATTAGTTGTCAACAGTTCAAATAACTCGTTAAACTGGGTAGAAGTATCGTTAACATTCTTGTTTCTCATGTATAAGTAGAACTATTAAATGAAATTCTCTATTTACTTGTAAAGAGCAAACAGTAAACAAGGAAGAACTTTGCCAATGGACTTTTTATTAGAAAAATTTTTAAAAAAGAAAGAAAATACTCTCCCCTGTTGATGCTGTTAAAGCAAAGGATATTATATGAACACCTTTGTATACTTTATACATATATATTTTTTTGTTTTTAATTTAGAATGATGAGCATAGATTTAGTTTTTAATATTTTCTCATTTAATTGGAAATAATGGAAAATATATTAAAGCAGATGACGTTAATGCGAAGTTAAATGGTTACTTCTTTATTATAACATTCGGTATAAGTTTTGGATATGAATAAAAGAAACTATGTTTGAGACACAAATTATTAATGGTTGATATCCTTGAGTTCAACATCAAATAGCAAATATTGGGAAATATATCAGTTTGAAGAACAAACCCTAAAGACCACTAATTAAGCTATTTTTGTACTGTGCATAAAATTTGTTATATTTGTTTTAAGCTTCCCTGTAGCCCTTTTGATAAAGTCATCAGCTAACAATGATAATACGAAAGTAATAATTTCAAAACAAAGTAACCTCCATAATCATTTATTATTGATAACTCAGTTACAGTAACAACCATTAATGTCATTCAATATCTATCTATCTTTGCAATAATTTTTATTATAAATGTCGCCGCCCCTGCCATCACTGACATCTTCATTATCGTTATTACTCGCATCAAAGTTATAATCATGCTCGTTATATTGACTTTATGGTAGTTTAATAGGAGAACAAAAAATTAAGCGATGTACATCGTCTGATATAAAACAAAAGGCAACAAGAATTTAAGAGCTGCCATAAGTATTACTGCTACTAAAAAGCAAAATTAAGTATTGTATGCAAAGTGCATATGCCTGATTTATATATGTATAGGTACTGATGATTAAGGTGGCCAGATGATCAAACTTATTCCTTCCAAATGAAAGTTTTTAAATGTATTAACACTCCACTGTCATTGTTTTATTTGGCATATAAATCAAGGTTTGCTAATGATTAGAAACAGTTACAAGGTAATGGTAACATTAACGGTAATCGTATTCTAGCGGTAACGTTATATTTTAAAAATATTCAGCGTTAACGGTATTTGTTTTTTTTATGCGGTTAATGATAATTGAATGAGTTTAGGCTGTAATTTTGACTTGCCCTAAATTGTAACTAAGTCCCAATTTACACGAAGCAATTTTTATTGAGAGGATTGATACAATTTTTTCTTTCAAATTTCTTTTGTGTTCACACAGCACAATATAATTGCTTAAATTACTTGTATTTTTATTTGAGAGTATACACACATTTGTATTACGAATAAGAGAGTAACACGAAT
Source organism: Bellardia pandia (assembly GCA_916048285.2). Lineage (NCBI taxonomy): Eukaryota > Metazoa > Arthropoda > Insecta > Diptera > Calliphoridae > Bellardia > Bellardia pandia. The sequence continues at coordinate 18,109,251 of OU696532.1, read as the reverse complement.
TGCTAGTACAGTCAAGTGTGTACTCGTCTTATCTTCCCCTATAATGTCTAAAAGGTAATCAGTTTAGCTGAAAGAATTGCTTCGTGTAAATTGTGCCTAAGTTTAGTTTCTGGTTAGTACAGAGAACAATTTAATTAAATTGTTTTATTTTTGTGCACAAATACGTTTGTTAAAAATTTTCGTAATTTCCAAATCCTAATCTCAATTATTGCCTTCGCTATGAGTAGTAGCTGTACGTCTATCTTTTTCATTCCTTTATAATGCAAATGTGCAAAATTGAGTACATGCAACTCTTTTTGTACTCTTGTTTCTTATTATTTTGCATTGTAAATTATTTAGTTTAGCATTAAATCCTAAATAAATGACAAAAAATAAACATTTTTAATTTTTCTTTAGTACTTTTAGTTTTATGCAAAAAATTTAGTGTCATGACTTCCGTGAATATAAATATTATATATGTTAGACTTTATCTCGATAAGTGAATGATGGAGAGGGGGGTTATGTGGTACTTTTGACAAATTTGGACCGACCATTATAAAATTAGCTATCATCATTTCTGTACATTTGAAGCTTAGTTTTGTTAAATTTCATTTGTATAACAACATTTTTAAGAAATTTATGGTCGTTAAAGTGATTTTCGGATGTGGGCCTTATATGGGAGCTAGGACTTGTGGATGTGATTTAGCTTCATTTATTATTCATTTTTAGTGAAATTTGTTTGGATACTTGCATAATTCAAACATTCATGATCGTTAAACTCGTATTTCGGGAGGACATTTGTATGGGGGCCAGGTGAAATAATGAACCGATTTCCACCAGTTTCAATCCCATCCTTCCCTGGGCCGAGAAAATATTACGTAGCAAATTTTATTGAAATATCTTCAAAATTGTGACCTGTACTCTGCTCACAAGTTTGACATGAAAAACCAGTCAGCCAGACGGACGGACGGACGGACGGACATCGTTAAATTGATACTGAGTCGATCGGTATACTTTAATGACCAATATTTATGGTCGTTGCAAACGTCAGCGCAAATCCAATATACCCTCCCCACTTTTGTGGTGTAGGGTATAATTACAGCTAGCTGGTCCCTCTAAACATTTGCAACTTTCCTTTTGTATGAGCGCCTTGTAAAAGTGCATAAAATTATTATTGAGAAAAACAATATAATGATCCATAAAAGCAGATTTATTAACGACATCATACGAGTAACATACAAAAAAAAAAAGAAGAAACATGCAGAAGTTCAAGTTGCACCAACACCCACTTCAGTAAATGAATTGAAGGCTGCAAATTCTTTTAAATTCACACTCAAACATTTACGCTCTTTGATTAAATATTGATGAGGCTGCTGTTGACGACGAAGATGATGATGATGATGATCATGATGATTATATTCATTAAATTATAATACACTTTTTAAATTAGTTCTCATATGTTGCTTGGATATATGAAATAAACTCATTGAATCAAGACAGTTTCAATGATATACCAATGTGTAATGACTTTTCTGTTTTCCAGCAAAAGGTTCAAACTTTGTTTGCAGATAAAAAAAATCAAATAAGCCGATTTAGGTTGAAGAATTCTGATGACATAGTCAAAGAGCCTTAAGTTATAGAAACACAAAAAGGAAATGCAGAACATGGATTTATTTACAAAAATTCTGTATAACTTTACTTTACTTAAAACAATTATCTTATAGTCATTAACAAACATCAGCAGATTTGTTAAAGGACTTAAAAATTTAATTTTTTTATTTTTAAATACACATTTATTGTACACATTTTAACTTACTGTAGTCTATAAACCCATGCTTACAGTTGAGGCATTCTACATGCAATTGCTTGGTTAATTAGTTTTAAATTTCATTTGTGTTTTTTTATTTTTTTTTTTTTGTAATTGTTCAGTCGTTTGTTATTCAAGTTCATTATTTTTATTTTCTTTTTTATAATGGAGTATTTGCAAATAGTTTTACTTTGTGTTTCTTTTCTAATTACTTTTTATTCTCCCGAAAGTTTTCCACTTAGGATTGTTTTTAAAATTTTACCCTTTGTTTTTCTTGTTTTATTGTATTGTTTTTCTTTATGTTGCTCATACAAATACATATTTGTTTAATAACAAAAACAAAACATATAAAAAAAGTTAGAGGAAAAAACAACAATTCTAATTTGTATTTTTCAGCCTTTAGCAAATATTTGTTCTTCACGCTTTTTATAACATGTTTACATAGATGTTCAATTATGTTCATTGTCTTAATTCTTATAGTAGGGGTATTCATTTGAAGAGATGTAAGAGTTTTTAGGGCAGAAAGTTTATGGAATTTAGCAGCATAAATCATTTCTTTGCTCAACAAAGTGAATTATTTTCTTATTCGCCAACATTTTAGCTCAGTTTATGAAGAACTGTGTTGAATCGAAGTAGTGGGTTTGCAAAAAACCTATGATTGATATATCAATTGTAATTTTTTAAAGATTTATGATTACAACCAACTTGTGATTTTTTAAGGACTTAAGACTGAAGCTAACTTGAGACTTTAATAACTCTATGTTTAAAGGTAACATCTGGCTGTTAAATAAAATATTTTTGATGGTAGAATATAGCATTATAAAGACCCATGCTTGAAACTAAATAATAGCTTTATAAAGATCAATGATTGAAGCTATTTGTGACTTAATAAAGATCCACGATTGAAGCTTGAACTTTTGGCTCCATAAGGACTTATGATTGAAGCTTACTATCGATCAATGACTAAAGCAAACTTTTGACTTTGTAAAGGCCTATGATTGAAACCTACTTTAAAACTTATAAAACTTGTGACTTAATAAATAGATATGATTGAAGTTGACTCGTGACCTTATAAAGAGCTATGATTGTAACTAATTTAAGTCTTTATAGAGGCTTATGATTGAAGCTAACTTATCACTTTATTAAGACTTATGCTTAAGCCAACCAGTGACTTTACAAATGCCAATAATTGACTTATCCAGTCCATATAAAGCCCTACGATTGAAACTAATTTTTGACTTAAGAATAACTTGTTCTTCAAACTAACCTGTGACTGCAAAAGTCTATGCTTGAAGGTAAGCTGTCATTTTATAAAGTCGTAAAATTTAAGCTAATTTCAGACTTTATAAAGATCTATTATCATAAACAAATTGATACTTTGATAAGCGCTATGATAGAAGCTAACCAGTGACTTTGTATAGGCCTATGAAAATAACTTGTGTCTGTATAAAGACTTAGTCACAGCTCACGTGTGACTTCAAAAACCACTATGTTTAAAGACAACTATGACTGACTTTATAAAGACCTAGAATTGAAGTTAGCTTGTGACCTTATAAAGCAGCTAACTTATGGTGGCTTAATAAAAACTGATGATTGATGGAAAGTTGAAAAAGTTTATTGTGAGTTTATAAATACCTATGATTGAAGGCAAATTGTGACTTTATAAAGACCTGTGTTCGATACTAGCTCGAGACTTAATAGAGAGCTATGATTGAAACTGGCTTATGACTTTATAAGTATCTACAACTGAAGACAACTTAAGAGCTAGTGAAGGTTAAACAGGCAGCCTGCTTGGAATTGACATTAATACTCATGGCTTCTCCAAGATTCCCGTTATGATACCTAAAAAGAAGTGGATCAGGAAAACAATTACTCATAACTCACCAATTTTAAGTCTGTTAACTTTAACCAAACCCCACTGTTGAATGTATGTCAGCATCTAGCCTTCTAACGCCTATTCCCGATAAATCCCCGTATCTGGTTTCTCAGATGCCGTAAAGTTCCGTACTCGGACTCATACAGAACTCATTATATTCTCCTAGCATGAACACCAATCTGGCAGTGACCTTTGATTACACTGTCCAACACCATTTTTGGAACAGAATAGCGACCCTATAATTCTGAAAGGGTATGTTGAGTAGATCATTTTTGTAGAACAAACTTATGGTCCAGCACGTCTGAGTTTTTTTTTACAGTGGGTCAAAGTTTTCATTTTTTGGTCGAAGGGAGCATTATACTATATGAATAAAATGTTGTAAGTTAATGTCTGAGAGAATTCTTATGGTCAGAGTTGTATTGTGGAATTGTATGAGGATTATTTTTGTGGAAGATCTTAACCCTCTAACTGGTCTCTTTATGGGTCAATTTGACCCTTTTTTCGATAAAATCAAAAAATATCCTTTAAAAAAGGACATTTAAGGATTAAAATATTCTACGAAAATGTTTGGCGGAAAATTTCAGTGGGGGTCGCCAAAGACACCATTGTTGTAAATAAAGCCCTTTACGATTAATTGGCAAAATTACACGCCAACACATACAAAGCAGGTGAAAACATCGTCAAGTTCGGCCTGGCCAAACACTGAGTTCTCGCGTCTAGTCAGCTGTGACTTACAAATCAGCTGTGACTTTCAAATCGGGTGTGATAAAATTAAGCATAATTGAGCTACTAAGCAGTACATATCGGGTGTGATTTTTACTAAAATTAATATAAAACAAGTAAGAGTGCTATATTCGGCTGTGCCGAATCTTAAATACCCTTCACCTAAGCGTAATAAGAAATACAGAAACTACACTAGACTAGAATATCCTAATTCTGTGTTTTCTATTCAGTCTTAGTGCAAATTTTATTAGTATTTGATATATTGTTTGAAAGACAATTTTACGACCAACATAATTTATGTTAAATATTTTGAAATGTTGTCTAATTTTTACCATTTTTAATTGATTTAATTACCAATTCTTAACATAATTTACAGAGTCTGTCTGATGTTCATAATAATCTTGAGTGTAACTTAATAAACAGAGTATAAAAAAGGGGTACAATTCGGTTTTAGTGATTTTGCTCAAAAAAAAAAAAAAAACAAAATGAAATAGGGCTTTTAGAGGAGATACCAGCAAAAAAAAAATTTGTTGCCGGTCACGCCTATTTTCGAGGGGGCGGGCCCTTAAAGTTGAAAATACATAGGCCTATATCTCAGGAACTACTGGGTGTCTGATAATTTGTAATACATTAAATAAAAGGTATTAAAAATACCTTTCCAACGATATATATCATGATTATAAAATATGGACCGAATATGGGTTAAATCCGAAAAAAATATTTTTTGACCCGAATTTATTTGTTTTTTGGAAATGGTTCTATATGGCAGGTATGACAAATTATGGGCCGATCTTCTTAAATTTTGGAACAGTTATTTTCATGCATATGAGGATATTTCACGTAGAATTTCAACATAATAACGGTATATTTAAGATATATATTAGTATTAACGTGGATTTCGAGAGTGGACCTTATGTGGGGGATATAGTCAAATATGGACCGATATTCTCAAAATCCAGCAGTTAGATTTAGGCATATATGTAAATGATCAGTGTAAAATTTTGGATTGGTACCCTTATTTATAAGCGATTTATGGGTATTAAAGTGATTTTCGGAAGAGGGCTTTATATGGGGCATACGGTTAAAAATAGACCGAAATTCACAAAATTTTGTGGGATGATTTTTGTATATATTAAAATGATCTGTGCAAAGTTTTGAGTCGGTACCGATATTTATACAATATATATAGGGAAAAATCTCTTTTTCAGATGTGGTCCTTGTATGGGAGCTATAACCAGTTCTGGGCCGACCACCATAAAATTTAGTACAGCAATTTATTTGCCTATAAAGAGTATTTATGTAAAATTTTAGCCGTTTAACATTATTTATATCTGTTTTATGCGTATTTAAGTGAATTTCGGAAGTGGACTTTATATGGGGTCTATGGTCAAATATGGACCGAACTAAAAAAAATTTCGTTTTGCGATTTCTTTTTGCACAAAACTTAGTTTTGCTGAATTTTGTCTTGATATTCCAATTTTATAGGCATTTATGTATAATTGAGCAATATTTCGGGAAGATTTTTGTATGGGGGCTATGACCATTTCTGGGCCGATCACCATAAAATTTGGTACAATAATTTATTTGCCTATAAAGAGTATTTATGTCAAATTTTAGCCTTTTAACATTATTTATATCTGTTTTATGCGTATTTAAGTGAATTTTGTAAGTGGACTTTATATGGGGTCTATGGTCAAACATGGACCGAATTAAAAAAAATTTCGTTTTGAGATTTCTTTTTGTATAAAACTTATTTTTGCTGAATTTTGTCTTGATATTCCAATTTTATAGGCATTTATTTATCATTAAGCCATATTTCGGGAATATATATATTTGTATGGGGGCTATAAGAAATCATGGACCGATTCTTACTATTTTCCGCACACTTTCTTCTTTTATAGTACAAACAACGTATACAAAATTTCATGGTATTATCTGCAATAGTTTTCAAAATATTGCAATAAAATGGATGAAAAATATGAAATTTTTATGGAGGTGGTCTCACATATAGGTTCATAACTCTGGTTAACCTAAACCGATTTTACTGATTTTAAATAGCAAACTTCTCGAAAGCACTTCTGACAGAATTATTGAAGGTTTGGATCCCGAGTATATCTGGGGACTTCAAAAAACTGATTTCAACAGACAGACAGACAGACAGACAGACAGACAGACAGACAGACGGACATGGCTTAATCGACTTCGCTATCTATAAGGATCCAGAATATATATACTTTATAGGGTCGGAAAATTTTTTTGTGGAAATTACACACGGAATGACAAACTTATATATACCCTTCTCACGATGGTGAAGGGTATAAAAAGAACAATTAAAGCTTAAATAAGCATGGCGGATTCTGTTTGCAAATTAAGAGATTGGTTTTGTTTTATTTGTGGACATTTTACGCACCATCAAAGCAGAAGAAAGATATTCCCTACAATTGAAGAACCATATTTTCTTTTCTTTGAAATACGATTTTTATGTGAAGCTTGGATACCAAAAACTGTATGTACTACTTGCGAAAGTGGTCTTTTGACCTGGTACAAAGGCGGTACTAAGGCGCTGCCATTTTCATTTTTCATTTAATGTAAATTACCTTTTCTAGGAATGCTCGTTATTACACGATGAAGAATTTTATGGTCATCTGTCGGATATGCAAAAGACAGCATTTGACTTTATGCAGCTAGTTATATCAGAATTCCTTGGAAACTCAAAAGCACAAAACTATGCAGAAAATATTGAAAGCATGCTAATCGGTTTTAACAATATTGGCGTTAAGATGTCACTAAAGCTGCATTTTCTGCACTCTCATCTCAATTTTTTTAAAGAAAACCTTGGAGCGGTTTCAGATGAACACGGTGAAAGGTTTCATCAGGATATAAAGGTATTGGAAGAAAGATTCAAAGGGAAATCCCAAAGTGTAATGCTTGCTGAATACGTATGGGGCTTGTACAGAAACCTTGACCCATCGGAACATTCACGTCAAGCTAAATACAGGAAAGCATATTAAGTTTAATCTTTAATCCATTGCCATACTAGTGCTATTTCCCATTTTCCTTTTACTCGAACATTTTAAAAAAATAAATATGTACATACTTAGGTACATAAACCACTATTAAAACAAAATTATAATTTTTTTATAGAAGTTGGCGTGTAATTTTGCCAATTAATCGTAAAGAGCTTTATTTACAACAATGGTGTCTTTGGCGACCCCCACTGAAATTTTCCGCCAAACATTTTCGTAGAATATTTTAATCCTTAAATGTCCTTTTTTAAAGGATATTTTTTGATTTTATCGAAAAAAGGGTCAAATTGACCCATAAAGAGACCAGTTAGAGGGTTAAGATCTTCCACAAAAATAATCCTCATACAATTCCACAATACAACTCTGACCATAAGAATTCTCTCAGACATTAACTTACAACATTTTATTCATATAGTATAATGCTCCCTTCGACCAAAAAATGAAAACTTTGACCCACTGTAAAAAAAAACTCAGACGTGCTGGACCATAAGTTTGTTCTACAAAAATGATCTACTCAACATACCCTTTCAGAATTATGGGGTCGCTATTCTGTTCCATTCAAAAACTCTTAATTTGTTGGACAGTGTTATTGTTATCACATGCCATAGTCGATCACATGGAAGGTTTATCAGTATTACAGGCCTGATAATATAATAATAAGTGCACTAAATAATCCACTTAGCGACCATTTAGTCTCAAGCGACCATCTAGTGTGTGTCCAGTTGTGAGATTCATCTGGGCTATTTAGATGTCTCAGTATCTTAAAAAGTTCAACTGAAGAGTACAAATTATAAGTCGTATAGACACCGTAGAAAGGTATACTTGGCTATCAGTAAATCGTAGTATTTGCACTAAATATATGTATTAGGGCGGGTCGATTTAATAATCGCCCATGGCTCAGTGAAAATCGTATTCTAGGGATCAAAATTAGAAACTTTGCCGAAGGATATTTAAAAATAAATAAAAAAAATAAAAAATAATAAAATAAAGTGCCAAAATGGTGATTTTTTTAAATGTTTGTACGGGACAAAAGTCAACAGCTGGGGGGTAGTAGAATTCGTTTTAGAGGTATGGTTCCTTCGGCAAAGTCTATTCTTATAGAATACGATTTTCACTGAGCCATGGGCGATTTTTTTGCCTCCCCACAAATCGACCCGGCCTAATATATATATGTACTATATACGCCTGAAGAATACTGATCTGGTGCATACGTACACCAGAAAGGCTAACAAGCCACCAGTTGTTTGCCACACAGACTTCATACGCAACAATCTTGTCTATAAAATACCCTTTCAGGTATTGTCAGAAGTTTGTCTATGAAAGCTATAATGGACTGCTCGATGCCCAGTCCCAATATATATATATATAGGGTGATTCATTATAATTTCAAATTAAACATTTCAAATAAAACTGAATGTCCGAATATTTATATTGCTCGTAAGAATAATCTTTGGTATTTACTCTTCAAAAAGAATGTCATGCAAATGTTGGCCACGTCTATCCTTTTGAATTGTATTTCAATATGAATTTAAATTTCAATGAATACCCCTAATAACGCCTACAAACATACTTATAAATACATATTAACCAACATTTTCCAACTACATATACTGAAGGTTACTTAAGTACTCAACATGCTTGGATGTCTAACACTTTTACCAATAACATCTCCATTAGAAAAACTAAGAAGGGAGTAATAGAAAACGAATACAGAGTAAAGGCAGTTCACAATAAACTGTTAATTAGCTTTTAATACCACATCAAATTGTGGGCTTCTTCTATTGTCTTCTTTCTGCGAATTACTAATATCGATGCAAAAAGTTATTGCCGTTGGTATATTTTCTTACGTTTTTAGAAACTTTAAAGCAATGAACATGTTAACTGATGAATATTTTACTTGCTACACAGAAAACAGCAACAATAGCTGATGATGCACAGCTGTAAGTCAGTAGGTTGGTATTTGAGAGTGGCAAAATCTGTATGTATTAGACAGTAGTAATTCCTGGTTAGAGAAGGCAATGGTTTTTGCTGAATGACGAGTAGAGGTACAAGTTTCTACAAGTTCGTATGTTTGAATTGTTTTTTAATTTGTTGTACATATATGAAGAGGTTTAAATGTATGCGCAGGAGTGCTGACATGTGTGTTTATTTAAATTGTTAGGTTTTCACTTGTGTATGTTTAAAAGTTTAGTTTAACTTGAGTTTATTTATTTTACCTAAACAAAGCTTATTTTTATTAAGTTTACTTTTGAATAAATAATTTTCTATGCAATTTTATTTTACTTGACTTTAGATTTTCTTTCTATATGAAATAATTTAAAGTAAGGAACAGTAAAAGTTAATAACTCAGCTTTTTAATTGATATGTAGGTGGCAGGTTAGTTGTCAGAATATTATTATTATTAACGAAAAGTTTTAATATGTTAATATAAATAACATTATATTAGAAAATTAGGTTGCATTTTTGTATAGCTTTTTAAATAGAAATGAATGTTTACTGGTCAAAATGCAGAAAACTCCTGTTATTCGAAAAATAGTGTAAATGCTTTAAATTTTTAAAATAATTCAAAATAATTCCAAGTTTTTCTTTAAAAAAAATTAAGTTGTGAAGTTATGTAGTGAAAAATTTAGAATGGGAAGACAAACAACAGTTGAAACTCGGAAAATCATAACAAAATTAAGGTATTGTAACACATGGCAAATATTTGCTCAAAACAGCGTAATCATTTGTTTTAGCATAAATTTGTTTGACGTTGTTTACTCTTACAAGAGTTTTACAAGATCAAACAGCATCAAATAAAATGAGACTAAATATGTTGTGTGTCCTGTTTTAAAAAACGAAGTGTTTTTTAATAAATAAACGAGTTCAAAAATATTTTTTTTAGTGGTTACGTCTTTTTCAGCAAATATTTGCCAAGTATGACCGTACTTTTACATAGAAGAGGTAAAATCCTGCGTAGAAAGGGTAAAATCGTTGGAAGGCATTATTGTACAATAAAAAAATTGTATAATAATTATTGCCTGGTGCAAAACGACCAAAGCAGAGCAAACCCAACACTAGTGCGGTAAATGCTGAAAATGTTACGAAAACTTCTGGGAAGCCTGCAAGCACAAGTACGATTAGATATTTGCATCAAAATGTCCTACTAGGTAGTGTGCCTTTATATCAACGAACAACCAAACCAAACGTTTGAATTATGCAAAAAAATATATAAACGCGCCACAAATGTGTTGGAATAATATTCTTTTAACCGATTAAAGTAAGTTTAAAATATTTGGATCAAAAAATGCCGAACTGAGAACGAAATCTTTAGTAATAAATATGTTGACAAGACGGGAAAACATCGCGGCGGCTCAGTAATAGGCTGAGGTTGTATGACGGTATCAGGGGTCAGTAATCTTACATTTATAGAATCGACAATGAATAAGGAATATTATCCCGACAATTTAAAAATCAATGTAGCCCCTACTGTAGAAATATTAGAACTAGCGGAGAATTGAATTTTCTAACATTAGGAAGATCCTCTAATATTGTGAAGGAGTGGTTGCTCAATCATTGTCCAAAAACTTTAAATCATCTTCCGCAGTCCCGAGACCAAAATTTAGTTGAGCTTCTGTGGAAAAGTCTGGACAAAAAAATTAGGTAAAGAAATATATATAGAGGACGAATAGAACAAAATTTCGACAGATTTCATTAAAAATTCGTTGAATCTATGTCTAAAAGAAGGTCAGCTGGACTAAAAACAAATTGTTAAATACAGTGTTTTACATAATTTGAATATATCTGTTTGCTTTATTTTGCCGTAAAAAATCTAGTAGAGACGCAAGTACTGCAGCAAAAATGGAATGAGAAAAGAAACATGTTTCCAATGCAAAACTTGTGTAGATAAGCCAGCACTATGTCCCGATGGGTGCTTCGAAAATTACCACATAAAAAATGTTTAAACTAATTTATTAATGAATAATTAAACTAATTTTTTTTAAATATTTTGTTTCCCTCTAATATTAATGACGACGGGATGTCCCGCAATGATATTCTCAAATATAAATAAACACTTGAAAATAAAAAGCGGGAATTCTCGTCCTAAGGGAATTTTTTGAGCAATATTAAGTGTTTACTTTATATTTACGCTCACAGTATGTAAATAAATGTTTTAACGTTGAAGTTCTTTGTGAAAATTAGGACTGTAAAAGTTTCGCGATATGTTTTAAATACTAATACTAAAAATTATGGGTTCAAAATGTCCTAAAAACTAAAATCCACTGCATATTGAATAGAAATATAGCTAAGAAAACAAACAAGCATTGGAGAAATAAGGTTAATGCTTAACATTTCATGGGTTTTGTACGAAATACTAAGATATATTGAAAGTATGCTACAAAAACAAATCTCCTCCTCTCTCCCTAGTGCCTCACAGTTATCCGCTCTTAAGCGGCATGCACTACACAGTGCTTTATTTTCATCTTCATTCCTATCATTAAATATGAGTGTCATTTGTACCTTAGAACATTGCGGAACTATCTGTTTTTCAGTTTTTCTGTTTTACTATAATATTCAGCATAGTTCACATAAGTTCGTTGAGCTATTTCTAATATTTAAATGCAGCAACAAAAAATATTAAATTAAAGATGGCACACCACTAGAGTTTGAAAAAAATGGAAACAATTGTCTCAGCCGCAGAAGAACTTTTAATCTTATAAGATCAAGAACAAATCAAACATATTTCGAATACTTTGTTCTGAAATAAAGCGTATACCGATAGAAAGAAATGGAATTCAAAGGGATAAGATCCGGGCTATAAAGCAGATGATGCAACAGGTTTTCCCAAATGTGGCCGAATGTTGTCATGATAGAATATTATGCTTTCATGTCTGGCCATATATTCTGACCGTTTTTCGACCAATGCTCGCCTCAAACGTATCAGCTATATTTGATGCAGGTTTCCTGTGATGTTCTGGGAAAATATCAGCAGCTCAGTATTTTGGTCCCAACAAATACTACGCATTACTTTAGCGCATTGGAAATTAAGCTTTAGTGTCGTTTCGGTTGGTTGGTCGGGCTTCACATACGATCTCTTACGACTCGGGTTATAATAATAGATCTATTCTTCATCGAAAGTAATAACCGGCTGCTTTCCTTTTATTGCGTTAAAGCAGCATTTCAGACACATAAAATCGTCTTTCAAAGTCTCTTAGCTTCAATTCATATGGTACCTAATTTCCCTGCTTCTGGGTAAATCTGGCTGCTCTCAAACGTTTTGAAATTGCTGCTGGAGTAGATTCCGATGATTTTGCAAGCTTGTATAATAATCTTCATGGATTAATGTTTCCAATTCTTGGTCTTCAATTTTTTTTTGGCTGTGTTAAACTCGTGAGTTGTGAATTAATCAAATTGACATAAATTGGCTTCTGTCAGCCGAATAACCAGTCACATACCTAGTTCTGTCTCAGTATTTGTCATTGTTTACTTTCTTCTACAGACGTTTGCTTATAAACGTTTATCTTATAAAAAGGTATCGTAAATATAACTCAGCTTTAGCTTTTTATTTTTTTTTAACATACTTTTCTCAGTTGTAGGATGGTAAATGTGATGAGCAAAAAAAAAAACAACATGAAAAATCGGAAAATATTGCAGAAATAATTTTCCTGTTGTAAATATTTTCTAGTATATCATTTGCTGTTGTTGCACATATGTTTTTTTAACATTGTTATATTTTTAACATTGTTGCTATAGTTATTGCTATAGTGCAATACACAATTTAAAAAAATTATTTTCTTTTAAATAATATTAAAGACATTAACGATTTATTTCTTTTGGTTTTCACGCAATTTATATAATTATGATCTTACTCAAACATCTGTCTGAATATCAAGTTTGTTGCCTGTGTTCATTAATTATATATGCCAAACATGATTGCAAAACTCAGTGGATATGTTTTATAAAAAAATGTTTTTATTGGAAGTATCAAAAGAAATTAACTACAAAAATTATGAGTATATGCACAAAATAGAGAATTATAGTTAACAAAATACTTATACATATATTTACATAAATTTAGGTTTAGAAATTTTTTTTTTTTAAACAAATTACATGAAAAAATATCTTACGAAATAAGTATGCTTAACATAATGCGCTAATGATGGTTTTTACCTTAAAATAAATCAGATCAAATTAATAACCTTTAGCATACGCAGAGGATGAAGCTGAAGCACTGGCAAAAGCACCAGATTTTCCGTAGCCGCCACTGCCATGACCACCGGGCCCTCCACCGCTACATTTGATGCAGCCACTTTCAGATCCACCACCTCCGGGAGAACCTCCACCAAACCCTGCTGGACCACCAAATCCGAAGGAACCACTACCAGCTCCAGCAAAGCTAGATGCACTAGCCCCGCTAAAAGCTCCAGCTCCACCAAAACCAGGTATGAATGAACTAAGGAAATCTTTATCGGCAGAACCCGAATTCCCGAAACCACCATGACCTCCGGCGCCGCCAGAGCTACCAAATCCTCCTGTCTCTCTACTACTTCCAGAGCCACCTAATTTTCCGGGACCGCCACCGTAACCACCACCCGAACTTTTTCCACCTTCTCCTCCAGCAGCACCGCCAGCACCAGAACCACCATAACCTCCAGATCCCCCATGGCCTCCAGGACCACCAGCAGTTCCAGGACCACCAAAACCTCCTGTACCACCCTGACCTCCGGCATTGCCTGAACCACCATAACCGTTACCAGCTCCTCCGCCAGCTCCAGCTCCAGCTCCAGCACCGCCACCACCAACTCCAGAACCACCATATCCACCTGAACCCGCATGACCACCGAGTCCTCCAGCCCCACCTCCGGCTCCACCACCAGCACCACCTCCGGCACCACCACCATTACCGCCATAGCCTACTGGTCCTCCTGAATTTTCAGGGCCACCATATCCACCGGTACCACCATATCCACCTGTGCCTCCATGACCACCGGAACTACCGGGTCTACCGGAATTTCCTGGACTACCACTGCTGCCTCCGTAACCTCCACCGACACCACCTCCTCCACCACCACCTCCACCTCCGCCTCCACCTCCGGCTGCACCAACTCCCCCATATCCTTTACGTCCGCCAGGACTTTCAGAGCCCTCGTGATAACCTCCTGTACCGCCATAGCCGCCAGAACCAGTACCACCTCCAGCGCCACCACCTGCTCCAGAACCGCCATCTCCACCTCCTCCATACCCTCCAGGAGCGCCAGGACTTCCTGGACCTCGTGGATAACCACCAGCGCCTCCTTTGCCGCCATGAGCGCCAAAACCAGCACCACCTCCAGCGTCACCTCCTGCACCAGCACCGCCACCACCACCTCCATATCCTCCAGGGCCGCCAGGACTGCCAGAGCCTTCGAGATAACCTCCCTTACCGCCATAACCTCCAGAACCAGGACCGCCAGGACTTCCTGGACCCCCTGGATATCCGCCAGTACCTCCTTTGCCGCCATAGCCGCCAGAACCAGCACCACCTCCAGCGCCACCTCCTGCACCAGCACCGCCACCACCACCTCCTCCATAGCCATCAGCACCGCTAGGACCTCCAAGACCATTACCTGATGATGGTCGTGGTGGGGGTACATATGTCAAATCAGGTTGAGGAACAGGTTTATTTGGGCTTGAATTATCTGCTGGTTGCCAAGGAGCTGAATCACCACCGGCCGGTTTTTTACCAGAACCGCCAATAACACCGCCACCACCAGGCTTGCGGCCACCTAAAAATGGATTTCCAGGTTTACCATAACCGCCGCCTCCAAAGCCACCACCACCACCTCCTCCACCACCGCCACCGAAACCACCACCACCTCCGCCTCCGCCTAAAAACAATCCACCTCCTCCACCACCTGCACTTGCTGCGACACCATGCAACTTTCCCACTCCATCCAAAATCCCACCCAAAACGCCATTTATGCCATGTTTAAGATTATTTAAATTCACTTCCTTGTGTATCGAAACCACAGCTCCATCATGGCCACCACCAGGCAAAAAAGGATTGCCTCCGCCACCACCAGCGCCACCAGCACCCCCGCTCCAACCACCTGCAGCACTAGAAGCAAAACTGCTAGCACTTGCCGACGCAGAACTGCCAGCTAATCCTCCACCTCCACCACCTCCATAGCCACCATAACCACCAGCCAGTACTGCAAAATTTAATTAAAATCCATTATAAAATTGACGCCACTGTTTAACAAGAATTTTGTGCATCAATCACTTCGTATAATGAACACTTACCACCACCCAACTGATTGCTGCTAATCACTAGTAAAACTGTGGCTGCTTTCAGAAAATTCCTTTGGTTCCTCCAGTTAATGGAGGACATTGTGCTGCTAAACCGTCTATTACTACAGCTACTTCTCGTTCGTGTCATGTTAAAAATACAATTGATTTTAACAAACCATTTACAATTTGCATTTATACTAGTCGTTAAGAGTTGAGTTTTAGTTTGAAACTTTTTTTCCAATACCTCTGTATTTTTTTTTTCTTTTAGACTCTCATCAAGAATTCTAATATTTAATAGAATATATTGAAAAATCTAGCCATCCCTTTTTGTTGCATTTCGAGTGTGCCCATTTAATGCAGTGTCGTGTTTTTTTATTTCATTAAATATCTGTTTTTTCTACATTGTGATAATTTCAGTTACAACACCTTCGTTGTTGGCATTTTTTTTTGTTCAATGTTTTTTCTACTACAAAAAATTTTTTGCATAGAAAGATGGGAAAATACGTTATTAAAAATAACAAAAATTTTTGTTCACTGCGATTTGTAATCGAACACGATTCTCATTGTTAGGGACAGCATCTACAAAAAAGTTCAGCAATCAGTGAAATAAAAAAACAGAAATAACATCATACAGTAATGAACTCATGAACAAAATTGAACTCATAGTATTAAATTACTAAATAATACTTAGTAATAATTAAAAATCACCTCAACACTGAGAATAATGCATATTAACAAGTTAAATTAATATGACCATATGTCATGTCTGGAGTCAATCATTCATTAATTTTCTATTTTTTGTTGTTCACACATCACAGTCGCAAGTAGAAGTGTCACATGTGACATGTGTCATTGTTTGGTGTTAGTAAAGTCAATTAGTTATTGATGTTGGAAATCATGAGATATTATATTTATTGAAACTTCAATTAAAAGGGAAGATTATCTCGATATTCAACAACGATTTATAACAATGTAGTCCCTAGTGTGAAGATATTACAACTAGCGCAGAACTGGATTTTACAACAGAACAATGATCATAAAGACACCTCCAAAATTGTAAAAGAGTGGTTGCTCAATTATTGTCCAAAAACTTTACAGCTCCTATGGGAATGTCTGGACAAAAAAATAGGCAAAGAAATATATATATATATTGATGCTCACAGCAAGTTACTGTACTATAGAGTTGGGAACATATTGATTTAGCAGAAAACCTTGTCAAATATTTCAATAATTTTCTTTGTTGAATGTAAAATGTTCATAAAACACTATGAACAGCCAACTAAACATCTTATAAATCCTAAAAAGCATTTTTCAAGGATACAACTCTGTTGTATCCTTTTATATTTTATGTTATTTTTCGAAAAACATTGTCATGTCATATTCACATAATTATATTAAATGACACAAGACACTATGAATATTAACATGGACGCATTATCCCTATACTTAATAACATTAAATTTGTGTACGAAATTCTGTCGAAATTTTAGTGTGCACACTAAACGATGGCTTGTCAAAGCGTGTGTTATAGGAGAAGGAATGCTAATGAATCATAAATGTGTCTTTGGATATTTTCTATCAATATGTTTAGCACTTGACCATAACATTCCACCAATAAATTTATGACAGGCTCTTCATGAGTATAAATATATATACATATAATATATATATTCTTAAATTAACGAGTCTACATTCTGAGAATATCCATTTATTTTTTTACTTGCCCTAGAGGATAAATGAACTGTTTAATAATTCAACTTTTTTTCTCAGTGTATAAATTATTCAACACACAAATCAGCTGTAGATTTATTAAATATAACTTAACCTTTATTATATTTTACGATTTTGATTTCATTTAACAATCTATGAATCTACCTACTTATTAACCATCTACATTAACATTTTATATTTCTTTATACTCATGTCTCCATTCATTCTTATTGATATTCGCAATTTGTATTACGTATGTACATTAGGGTGGTCCCGTTTGTATGGAGAAAAAATAAGGTATCGATGTTCCCGAGTAATATGAAAATTTGATTCATTTTAAAACTACGTTTCTCAATTTTTTTGTCCTTGGGTTAATATTTGGTGAGCTGGATCAAAGGATAAAAATGTCCTTTTTAGAGATTTTTTTGATTTTTTTCACATTTCTTCCAAAGGAACTATATGTAAATTTGGCATCATATGAAAGGTCTTTGAGAGGCGCATGCAATGGTTTATCAAAAATTAAAAAACAATTTTTTTTAAATTCAAAAATTTTGAAAATTTCAGACAAAATTTTAGTGTTTTTTTTATTTTTTTCATAGAATTTACTTAAATAAATTGTTGAAATTTCTTGATTATAAACATCATGCAATTCAACCCAAATGGTTTTTCCCGTTTTTTTGTAATTCAACCTATTTCAATTTTTATTAATTTTTTTTAAAACCTAAATTCGTCCCTATCTGACATTCACTGTTAACTCAATTCGTTAATGTAATGGGTATTAAAATAACGTAAATTTTATAAGCTAAAAAACGGGAAAACTATTTGGGGTAAATTGCACGATATTAAATATAATATATATATTTTATAATCAAGAAATTTGAACTATTTATTTAAGTAAATTCTATGAAAAAAAAAAAATTTGTCTGAAATTTTCAAAATTTTTGAATTGAAAAAAATAGTTTTTTAATTTTTGATAACCCATTGAATGCGCCTCTCAAAGACCTTTCATATGATACTAAAATTACATATAGTTCCCTTGGGGGAAATGTGAAAAAATCAAAAAACCTCTAAAAAGGACCTTTTTATCCTTTGATCCAGCTCACCAAATATTGCCCCAGGACTAAAAAATTGAGAAACGTAGTCTTAAAATGAATCAAATTTTCATATTAGTCGGGAACATCCGCAATTTTATTTTGGGACCACCCTAATGTGCATATATATGTACATACATATTTTGTTAACAATTAAAGAAACATTATTTTGAAACGTAATCAAATTTGCAATAGATGAAATTTAAATTTAACGATAAATTCTGTGTAGAAATGTTAGACGTATAAATTTTAAAGTTGCATCACGGTATTTAATGCAATAAAAAGTTGTTATTTATTTGGTATGTTTGTTTTGCTTTCTCAGTGCAGGGGTGTTAAATTAATGAATGCATCAGTTTATTTGGGGGATATTTAAATTGCTAGGGAAATCCAATTAAAAATGTAGGGAAATTTGTGTCTTTTCTTTTTTGAATTAATTAAACAAATCCGGTTTATTAAAAAAAAAACTATTTACACCACATGGAAGAGATGTACAAAAAATATACCGGTTGTGCCGGCAAATATTTTACAAAAGAAGTGTCAAAAGGAACTCAGGAAGAGCTTTAATATACTTTATATGGCAATTTGTTTCTGTGTTTTTCAGTGTTTTTTAGGGTATAGTGCAATAACTCCTAAATGAAGTAAATCCCAATGGAAAAAGTAAATAAATCCCAAAAATTTTTCCATACAAATTGGGATTTATACTACATTTACACCTACGCAAAATCTAGTAGATTTTAATTAAAATCTTAAAGAAATTTTTTTGGCGTTTACACTACTACTTTTTGACATATTGTTGGAGTTAATCATAATAAAAACAGCTGATTGAAAAAGAAAATAAATTATATTGTAAACTTTTAGTAACAAAAATGTAGAGACAAAAACAAATTTTATTATATTTTACATCCAGATCTGAAAAAAAAACAATCGGAATTAACAACAGCATTTGTTAAACATAAAGTTTCACAAACTTCTGCAAATGTACTACATGCAATTATTATATAGGAGGTTGGAATGGACACACTTAAGTATGGGAAATATATGGCTATTCCTTCTACATCATCGAAGCTCTCCAATGTGGTCTTCCCAAAGAGCCTCTTCGTTTGTATTCCACTGCTTCTTCTTTTTGTAGGTACTTCTTTTGTAAATTAAGCTCGCTTGTAGCATTACAGTTTATATTAAATAATAACAATTTACATACCCCTTATTTATTACTGGTTTATCCAATTCCACAAATGTTTATTTATTTAGTATACGGTGTAGTTTGCAGCAAATTTATTTTATATCCCGCTCTTTATTATTTTTTTAAATTTATTTTTGTGCAACTGTCAAAATTTTCTTGTTCAGTGCTGTATTTTTTAGTACTTTAGTATGAAATTCAGAGTTGTATTGCAAGATTTTGTGAGATTTTGCCAAAATCTCGTGACGAACTAGATTTTGTTTTGTATGGGAAATCTAGTAGAAATTAACAAGATTTCGCTCAAAATCCCTTAAGTACTAGATTTTGCGTAGGTGTAAATGTAGTATTATTTCCAATGCATTGGGAGTTATTTCATAATTTTTGTTGGGAGTTATTTCATTATGAAATAATGTTGGGAGTTATTTCATTTGGGAGTTATCATTGGCACTTATTTCATCGCAGTTGGAACTTATTTCATTTTAATTGCAAACACTATTTTATCGTTTTCAGTTATTTCATTTCTCTTAAAATTGCATTTCAGTAAATTTTGATGGTTTTGTAACGGTTATTAAGGATTTTCTCCTCCATGGTATATAGAATACCGGCTTCGCATTGCAGAAATGTTTTGTATTGCGGAGGGATTTTCTCCTCCATGCTATACAGAATACTGCCTCTGCATTGTACAAAATTCTTGTATTGCAATAAGTCCCAACAATTATATTGCTTAGATAAGATGTTTTTTGTTTTATGTTAAAGAAATTAAAGTTTGCAACACTTTTTTAACTGGCGGCTGTAAAGTGATTTATGTTTGAAGTCGCTAGTCTACGCCGTTAAGCCCAAAACGCATGACCACTTGGAGGACAAGATTCGGCAAGTTTTTGCTACTATACAGCAATAATCATCGAAAATTGGACCTCCAAATCAGACTACGTCCGATACAGTCAAGTGCCAGAAGTCATATTATAATTATAATTCCAGAATATTATCTTTCGAATAAAATAGATATAATGTCAATTTAAAAAAATCATCTTTGTTTTATTTCCTTTCAAAGTTTTATACATCTAAAAAAAAAAGACACAGAAGCATGATTTTCAAAATAAATTTGCGCAATGTGGAAGCGTTGTTCAGGCTTCCACGTTTATGTTGAAATGCCAAATAAAACTAAACATAAATCACTTGACAGCTAACAAAATGGCCGCCAACTTAAAGTTCTAAAACATAAAACCAAAAAAAACCTTATATAGCAATATTTTTAATTAAATTTTGATACTCCATATTTGACCATATTACAATTAAACTTTAACAGTCTAATTCATAAAAACTTATCAAGGGTTTATAACATGCTTATAAAGCAAACTTCCATACAAAATTTGTAATGAAAGTAAAGTTACTTTTAAAAACATTTGTTTTTAATCAAAGACACCCACTTCCATTGCCATTGCAACATCACTGTCTTCATGTCAATAAATGTCATTGTGTTTTTTTTCATTCTTCAGTTTGTTTTTAATTATATTCATATTGACATGTAAATAATGTGTTTAATACTTTTTTTGTTGGGTTTTTCTATTCTATAGCAAAAACCACACCACAACTTGTTTAATGACGAAAAGGATTTAAACAAGTTTTCGTATAATGTCTTTATTTGATATAATAAAAACAAAATAAAAACTTACTTTAATTGATTTTTATAATTAATTAGAAATAAAATTACCACTACGTGCATAAAATGAACAGACTATAAATATACATACATACATAAATTGTGGTAAATAAACAAAAAAAAAATAAATATTATTAATAAAATAGTCATCTTTATGGCAATGATTGAAGAGGTACAGCTACGTGCAACTAATTAAGGACACGATACTAACATGTGAGTTTGAAGCAAGTAATATGAAAAGTTTTATATACATATTTTCCTCAATTTTTTACAGCGGCCCAACACCACGTTTCATGGTTCAAAGTGGCTGGGTTGGCCTTTATGCAGTCCTGATCTCATTGATTGAGAACTTATGGCAAGTTGCAAAAACCAAAATTAGCCCTGTAAAAATAGCAATTTTATTCCAAGTAGTTGATGTAAAAATTTGGTATATTTAATGCCTTAGCCGATGTCAAGCTGTTATTGATAACAAGGGATTTGCCATGATTTTTTTTAAATAAATATTTTTTTTATAAAATTTGTGGTATTTGAAAATATGACTCACAGATTCATAAATAATAATTAATTTGACACCATATGCCGTTATTTTCTAAGAGTTAGAGTTAAATTAACTAAACTATGACCAAATTTTGAAAATATCATAAAACCTTTCGTATTCATTGCTTCAAGCCTTAAGTATCCTGTCCTTAATTAGTTGCATGTAGCTGTATTTGGCAAATCTTTACTCGCTAATGCAATGTAGATAAATTGTATTCGTCAAGAAGTGAACTGAATTATAAATGACAACCGTTGAGAAATTGTGTATAATAACTATTATTAAAATGAAATAAATTATTAGTGACACTAACCAGTAACAAATTTAACTTTTTTTTATTTAAGTTTATTATTTTGTGCACTTTGAAAAATGCGCTTGTTTGAAGTGTAAAAGAATATGCTCCATTAAGATAAGTTTAAATACTTCAAGAAGCAGACAAACCTAACGGACACTGATCGCATACAAATCGTTTTATCTTTTAATAAAAAACAAGAAAGAAAGTATAGTCGGTCAAGCCCGACCATATAATACCCTACACCCAGTATATGTATAATGGGATATATAACCTATTGTGGACCGATAATCCAACAATTTAGTGCCATGATGTTTATGAATATAAGTATTATGTATGTTAAACTTTATCTCGATATAAATACTTTTAAAATATTTATGGAGCTTAAATTGATTTACGGAGAGTGTCTTATATGGGAGTTTCCACTAATTATGGACCGATCATTATAAAATTAGGTTTCGTCATTTCTGTAAATAGGAAACTTATTTTTTTGAATTTTATTTGAATAACACTATTTGTAAGAGGTTTATGGATTTTAAAGTGATTTTCAGAAGTTGGCCTAATATGGGAGCTACGGCTAATTATGGACCGATCTGCACAAAATTTGTAGATCTGATTTGGCTTCATTTATTACTCATTTGTGATGAAATTTGTTTGGATACATGCAGAATTCAAACATTTATGATCGGTAAACCCCAATTTCGGGGGGACATTGGTATGGGGGCCAGGTGAAATAAAGGACCGATTTCCACAAGTTTCAATCGCATCCATCCTTGAGCCGAAAAAATATTACGTAACAAATTTTATCGCAATATCTTCAAAATTGCGACCTGTACTCTGAGCACAAGCTTAACATGGACAGTCAGCCAGACGGACGGACATCGACTCAGGAAGCGATTCTAAGTCGATCGGTATACTTTAAGGTGGGTGTTGGACCAATATTTCCGGGCGTTACAAACATCAGCACAAATCCAATCCCACTATGGTGGTGTAGGGTATAAAAAAACGTTTGAAGACTTTTAAATCCTGAATCAAAATTCAATCCCTTGCTCAATATTTCGATATAACTGCATTACTTGTTTCAAATAGCTAACATTTATTATTGTTATCACTTCGATTTAATATTTGTTTGACAATAGACCCATTTTACTGGGCAGGGTATAATTAGGGTGGTTCATATATTTTTCTATTACGTCGCACTGATTTTTTTTCTATATCAACCCATTGCTGCTTTTACTTTTAATAAAACTGATTTGTTTAGCATTGCATATTAAATAAATTTCACTTTGTACTTACTGCAACAAGTTTATGTAAAATTTTTGCACACTGACCTGAAATTAAAAAAAAAGAAAAATCCTTATTAGTTTATAAAGCAATAATTTGAAATTTTCTACAATTATAGGTACATAATAAAAGCAACTTATTTATGCATAAAACTCAAAAATAATTAAGTAATTCCTCAACTCATCATCAAACATAAAACATTGTTTTAATATTTATGCAATAAAAAAACTTTGGCTTACTTTTGGGCAAAAAATTTATACTAATTTCTAACCCCCTTATTCATAAAAACTTACAACAGGTTTATAACAGGTTTATAAAGCAAATTTTGTATGAAAATAAACCTGTTGTAAGTTTTATGAATAAGGCCATAAATGTTTAGGAAAATCTAAAATAAATTAAATTTTATAAAAATTCGAGTCTTTGTTTTGGTGGATCGCACTAACTGTTGAAGTATTTTCTATTATTACTACAGTACTATTCAGCTTTAACTATCCTTTGACAATAGCCTAATATTGTTCAATAGACCGAATATGGGAACAATTTAAAAATTTTTTTCTATTACGATTTTTTCCTATCGTTTATTTAATACAGAAAGAGGATATTTACACTATAATAAACACTAGTTAACAATAATAATTTTTTAATATATACAACGTCCCATGTTCGGGCTCTCTAGTTTTATTTATATAGTAATTGATTTTAGCAAATTTTAAATGTGGTTCTTACTACAATTGAAAAGTATATAATGATATATGGTTTTTTGCAATGAAAAATTGTTTTTTTTTTTTAAACATCGTATCTATATTAAATATGTTATAAAAGTCTAGTGTCAAAGGATAAAAAGAGTTCTATTACGATATATTCGACACCAATTCATTGCAGAATTTAAATAATTCCGTCCAAAGCTTCACTGAAGAATGGTGCCATCAAATAACAGGCAGAAAACGTTTCTGCAGATATTGTTTTCTAGAAATAATCGCCGTTTCGTTTCAACATAAAATCTTGGTTCGGGTAACTTTTTGCAATCCATTTTATAACTATACAGTGGGGAGCACAAATGAATACATGTTGTACTTGTTATTGCATCAAAATAAAACTAATAAAGAGAAAAAAAATTATAAAAGTATCAAATCCTTAGACAAAAACAAATCAAACTAAAGTAACACTTATATATTCAATTTTGCACCATAAAAAACTTTCCAACAATTTTTCAATTAACTAATTGTAAAAACTCTCCCATTCGAGATAAAGCCGTTTCCAAATCTTGTCCAAATTGGTTGGTGTTAAATGGTATTGTCCCAACTGTCTGTCCGTAATTGGCCACAAATTCTCAATCGGATTGAGAACTTTTTGCTGGCCACTGCATCTAAATAACACGTTGCTCACTAAACCGGTTCTTTCACAATTTTTGCTTTGGGTCACCAGCTGAAAAATAACTTCATACGCATTATATAAGCTCTTATCGACAATATCGGAAAGATTGTGCCACCATATCACGGTATCACCATTCGCACCATGCTTCAATGTTTCTTTAAAATGTTGTCTTTTGAATATTTGGGTTGTTCGGCTACAGCAATATTGTTTACCGTCCAAACAAAGTTGAATTTGTTTGACAAGTCATTTACTGTCAAATTTCTGAGCTGCGTGACAAACTTTAACCGTGCCTTAAGGTTGTTTTTTTAACGATAATGCAGGTTTACATGTTTTAATGCTGAGATGTAAGGGCTCATTTTGCTCTCCATCGACGAACGGATATATCTATTACTACAAAAACATCTCTTGGTATTAAACACTTGCCTCTTTTCATTTGTGGTATCATGAGACCTGTGTCAGCATTCGTTTATAGCCTTTTGCGACCCCTGATTTGCGGTTTGGATACAATAGAACATTTGGAACTTATATGACCACTGATTAACTATTAATCAAAACCATTAAACTATTTTACTATTACTCGCTTAGAATAGCTACTTTTTGCTATCGCTAGAATAATGTCCTGTCTCTTCACAGTTCTTTATTATACATTCTAATTTTTATTACAATTTGATTTGTGTTGGATAATTTGCAAAAAGTGTTTTCCACATCAAATAAATATCAAACAAAATCTTTCTTTTCTTAAAGTCCTAAACAAAGCAATTACATATAAATCTAATGGTAAACTTTGGTATTTTCAAAAGTCAAACTTGTGCAAAATTCAGTATATGCAAGGATTTTTTCTTTTTGTATTAATTGTTTATTTCCAGAAAATTTTTATTTTCCATTTGGTATCTATTATAAATTATGTTGTTTAGCATTAAACATTTTCTTTATTAGTTTTAATTTTTGCAATAAAAAAAGTTCACAAACATGTACTTATTTGTGCTCCCCCTGTATATACCCCTCTAAATAAACCCAGCTTCTTTCTGCCAATTGAAGGTTAATTTTTCTATTGTAAAAGGAAGGTGACAGCATAATCTTGTAAAAATTGTTAGTGTTTTTAAATAAGTATACAGCGCAAATAGACTGATGTGTTGTACAGCAGTAGATGCGATCCATTAAAACTAAAACACAGACTTATATAAGAAGAAATAAATTTTAGTATTTTCTTTTAGTCTTTGTGAAATTATTAAAAGTGTAGATCAGTTTGTGTTATAAAATTATTCAATCAATTCTTTGGTTACATTAATATTTAAATATTAATGCAAACAAATTTTATGTTTCTACTTTATTCAAGAGCATTTCCGTAATTTAAAATACAATTTAACAGATCAAAGACAAAGTCTGCATTAAAGTAATAGCTAAACATATTTAGATTCATTAATGTAGACAAAAAATCATCAAGTACCAGAGACAAATTTATTAACTAATTTTCGGTTTTAGTTCATTTGTACTCGAGATTTTACTGTATAAAAGTCTAAGCAAGTTTCCATTATGGGTAGATTTATTAAATGACCGCTACACAGTCATAGAGAAAGATCTATGAACCATAAGAAATACATTTTAGTGGCCTCAAGTTGGCCTACAGTTGACTTCAACAAAGTCAATAAAGGAGCAGTTATTGCCATTATAGGAAATTTATTGAATTTCAAATATTTGACCTTCGACCCTGACAACGAAAACGTTACTACTTCGGGATATTGTTAAAAATTAAGTCTTCTTAGAATAAAGTTATTTTATAAACAAACTGAAATTCGGTTGTTTGCTGTTTTAAGTTTATTTTCCTAGAAGTTTTTTAAAAAAAATTACCCAAAATCTTTGTTATTGAAATAATTGAACCACATATTAAAAAATTAAATTTATTAATAAAATAAAAAACACAGATGGGATTTATATGAATAATTCCACCAGCTGTCATAATTAATACGTTTTAATACTGTCGGTTAAATGAGCAATTAAATTTTAATTAATTCTAATTATTCCGGTTTAAAAATGATCAATTTACATACAAATGAATACATACAGGCAAACATATAATTTTAAGTATGTTTCAACGTCACTGTTGTTGCCAGTTTATTGAAATCAGTTGTTTTTATTTCGTCTTTTTATTGTTATTGTTATTATTAAATTCTCTTTATGTAAATTGAAACCACAATAAAAAGTATTAAATAATTTTTTGTTTTTATTTTGTTATTATTAATTATGAAAACAAATACTACAGAGAGAATGGGAGAGAATCAAAAGCAAACGGAAATACTTGAATTTGAAATATACATAGATGCAATTGACTATTTGTAAATTTGAGTATATTGAAAGAAAAATTCATGTTTTGTTGAAAAAACTTTAAAACACTCAGGTATATGATGTTTTGCAATAAATTTACAATTTATTAACATGAAAAAAAAAAGTTAGTTAGATAATTTGAAACAAATAAAATAATATTAAAATATAGGGTGTTTTTTTATGAATAGAACTTTAAGTTGGCAACGCTTTTTTTACTGGCGGCCATTTTGTCAGCTGTCAAGTGATTTATGTTGAAAGTCGCTAGTCTACGCCGTTAAGACCGAAACAATTGACCACTTGGAGGGCAACATTCACCGCGTTATTTCTGATGTTAGAAAAAGTCATCGAATATTGGAACTCCAGATCAGACTACGTCCGAGCCAGTTATATGCCAGAAGTCATATTTAAATTATCCATTTTTTATACCTTTCAACTTCATGAGAAGGGTATATATAAGTTTGTCATTCCGTTTGTAATTTCCACAATATAATTTTCTGACCCTATAAAGTATATATATTCTGGATCCTTATAGATAGCGGAGTCGATTAAGCCATGTCCGTCTGTCTGTCTGGATGTTGAAATCAATTTTCTGAAGTCCCCAGATATCTTCGGGATCCAAATCTTCAATAATTCTGTCGGACATGCTGTAGAGAAATTTGCTATTTAAAATCAGCAAAATCCGTCCATAAATAACGGAGATATGAGCAAAAATCTGAGACAACCTCTGATAATTTCATCAAAAAAACTAAGTGTATTAATATTGTTACGAATAATATCATCAACAGATGGCGTTGATCAAACAAAGTGTATTAATATTGTTACGAACAACTTCATCAACAGATGGCGTGTTTAACATCAAAGTGTTCGAAAACTTTAAGGGTGTTCTTAAACCGTAATATAAGTGTGTAAAAAGACAGTGTGTTAATTTTTAATTGTGTTTGTGTACATTTAAATAAATAAAGACTCGTTACATTTTCTTCAAACTACTTGACGCTTTTATTTTGCAATTAAAAAGAATCCGGTTTATTTAAAGGAAATAAACCACCGTTTTAAAAGTTAAAAACGTAACAATATAATAAAGGGTGTCCCAACTAGAACGAAATGGTGTGAATGGTGTTCGGTATCGTGAAATGATAACCAGTTTTTTCTTGCCTAGAATTGAAGAAATGAAAGTGGAGGGCATGCGGTTTCAACAACACGGCGCCACATGTCATACAGCCAGAGAAAATGCATCAGTCATTTCCCGGTCGTGTTATTTCGCGTTTTGGAGACCAGAATTGGCTGCCTAGATCGTGCGATTTAACACCTTTAGATTTTTTTCTTTGGGGTTTTTTTAAGTCGATGGTTTACGCGAATAAGCCGACGACGACTCAAGCCTTAAAAGAGGAAATTGGACGCGGCATTAATGAAATACCGCAGCACTTATGCAAAAAGGTCATTGAAAATTTTATTAAAAGATCGCGTGTGCGCCAGCAAAGCCACGGCGGTCATCTGCACGATGTCGTGTTCTATACATAACCTCATTCTGTCTACTTTACGATATAATAAAGTTTCACGATTTTTTTTTAAATATCTGTGTTTTATTTAAAATTTAAAAATTGCGTTCTAGTTGGGACACCCTTCATATACTATATATGTATGCCGAATATATCACTCTTACTTATTTAAGTTCATTACATCTAAAAAATACAGAACCATGATTTTCAAAATAAATTCATGTTGAAATGCCAAACTGCCAGGCTGCCATTTAAAAAAGTGTTGCCAACTTAAAATTTTTTACATTTAAAAAAAAACCCCTATAAAAACATTTCAGGCTTTTGTCAATACATATTTTGTTAAAAAAACCGCAAACAAAACTTATACAATCAATGATTGAATAATGAATAATTTGTAATATAATTAGAATTATTTTATTATCTTACTAAATTTCAGTAGTTTGTAGGAGTGTTAATATTTTCAACTGCATCTTATGAATCCAAATTAAAGTTTAATTATTTTTTTTTTTGTACAATTACAGGCACGCTAGTTATTTATTGTTGCCCTTTCCCTCCATCACAGCAATATATTGTTTAAATTCACGATTTTGTTGATTTGTTATTAGTTTTTAGGAATTTAAGCAATTTGTTAAAACACGTTTATTGTTCACATGAAATTAGGTCGCTTAGTTGCTAAAAAAAAAATCTATTGAATACTTTTAAATCACAAATTGGTACACATTTAAATTGAAAAAAAAACTAAAGGAAAAAACTAAAACTTATTTCCTGTTATAAAAATCCTTGTATTTCTTTTGAATTCCGATTCAGCGCGCAGCACAGTGGGGAAATTTTGAGATAAAAAGAGAAATAAATCTGTAGTTTTTAAACGGTAAATCTAATTGCAGTAGTAAAGTATAGTAGGGAGGAACTTTCTTCTGGAATGGTATTTAGAATTATGCCAATCCCCAAATTTATGGTATTTTAAATACGGAGAATTTTGCGAAAATACAAAATGATGTGATGCTGAGGAGAATTTGCCTGTTGTAAAGTGATTCCAACAAGACAATATTTCAAAGCACGCCGCGAAGCTTTTTTTGTTTGCGAACAATTCCCTCAATGTTTTCGAATAGCCATCATCTAGTACAGACCTAAATCCTATCGAAAGTTTGTGGGATGACGTAAAAAGTCTTAAAATATAACTAATATGAATACTCTCTTCGAGAAATTGAAGGTGGCATCGTAGTCTATACCTACTCAGCGACGTCGACGTCTCATATCATCAATGCGCAATCGATGTGAGGCTTTAATGAAGCAAAAAGGTTTTGAAACCAAATATTGGTTGCATTTTAACAGAAGTGTAATCGTTTCCAATTAGGTGTCGCAGTCAAATTTCAGAAAATTGTTTAAAATTTGGAATAATTTCTCAAGTTAGATACTTCTACTGAAATTAATGGAAAAATATTTTAAACTAAAATGTGTTGGTCAGTAATTATATGGGTTGCAAGGCGTTTCCAATCAGTTGTCTGATTTCATAGTTGAATTAAGAGTTTAAGATGTGGCAAGCCCTATTGTCTGTTTAAAATTATATTTATTAATTTTTATACTTTTAAGGTAAGGCTTGATATATAAGTTAATTTTATTATTTCTTAAAATAAATAACAATTAGTAACAACACATACAAACATACAACGGAAAATAACAAAAAAAAAATCCCCCAAAAATGCTTGTTAAAATAATATAACAAAAACGTATGCACATAAACATTTCTTCATTTATATTAATAATTCCAAGACAAACCAAAAAACAAGCCATAAACATTTTAGTATAATTAAAATAATTATGTTAAACATACGTTTAAACACTATAAATACATGACATGACATTTCAGACAAGTTAGTATCTGTCGCTAAGTTTAACTAAAAATGCAAACACTATATTGAACAATACCCTACACTTAAAATATAAGTTATTACATTTAAAGTTTCTTTTGCATTTTCTAGTTTTGTCAATATGTATTCTATTAAGTCTTTAAAATATTGGCACTTCTCTAAACACTACTTTATATTATGCTAGATCTAAAAATAACTTCAACCTATAATAATATAAAATATTCATATTATAAAGTATTAAAAATTTACTTAGTTTTGTCTATATATATTTTAAATTGAGAATAAAACCAGACAGAACTAGAAAATGTTGTAAAACCTCAAAATATGTTATTGTACATCATAAAAAGATCTTAAACATAACTTTTGATTTTTTATGTTGTTTAAAGAACGAACTTGTTCATAAATCCAAGTACTTATTTTGCGTTATTAAAAATAATTCATTAAAAATTTCAGTTTTTTTACGTTCATAATTGAACACTTTATTTATACGACTCTGATTTGATTTTGTTTTTGCATGTCTGGAAGATAACACAGTGAGACAAAATTGAATGAAATAGAAAAACCTGGTACCGTATATTATTATTCTTGTAGGGCTTGTACTGGATTAGAAAAGAAGAAACTGAGATCTTTCGAATGAATATAATGCATCTAAGAAAACTTGAGAAATATGGGTGTTATTGTCGAGCAAACCTAAATTTTGTAGATTTTTTAAAAAATTTAAACTTTGGTGACTTTTTTATACATTTTATTAAGAAACCATAATACTATAGAATTTATTCAAAAAGTACGTTTATTTACGATTACAACGTAAGAAATTGAAAATCAAATCATTATCAACAAAATTACAGGCTTATAAGTGCGCAAAGGTACAAATGCCGGGTTTTTAACCGGATTTTGGAGGTGTCCGGCATATTTCACTATTGGAATCTTGTTTTACTCGACAAGCCCTACAAGAAAAATAATATCCGGTCCCAGGATTTTGGATTGTCGCACAGTGTAATAATGCTAAATTGTCCTGGCATCTCGTTCCGACAGCAGACAAGGTCGTGATTTTTTTTTATAGTTTGTAGGCTAATGTTTTTTTATTTTTTGACTTGTAGCACTGGAGCCAAATTACCGCTTTCGTGATTGAATGATCGAAAAATGATTTCAAATAAGAAAATTACGATCAATTTTACTCGATATCGAATGCGGTAATTTGGCCCCTGTTCGATGACAGACTCCCAACTGTTTAACAAATGAAATAAAACGAAACAGAAAATGTCTATGCATTGACGGAGAGTATGGGCCATTAGTAACCCAAGAGCTGTTTGTGATTACCCCGACGTGAACCTAAGGAGACTTATGAAAATATAAATAAGGCTGGAAGAACTCCTGCATTAAGGGTAAAGTAAAGTGTAAAGGAAAAAAGCGAGACTCTGGTGGAAAGACCAAGTGAAAAAATGCTTTAAGAATCCAACTAGACATGAAATATTACTCAACTATAACCAGGCCAGAATCATTGGCTAGCAATGTTTGGTTTATTTTGCAGCACTGTGTAATTTGTTATATTTTATTTGCTCTAGTGTGTTTGTATATTTTAGAATTTTTAAGAATTGTAAAAACACAAAGACTGAATTAATTAAATTAACATATTGTTTTATTAGTAGCAGCAAAGTACGTCTGGAGATTGTAAAATAATATATTTGAAGCATCAATACAAATTAGTTAGATTGAGTATATTGTTAAACAAAAAAAAGAGTGTCAAATTAATTGATTTTATGATTAATGGCAATCACTGCACAAAAAGAAAATAGAAAACTAATTGTAATACATGCATTTTGTTTGTAATAAGCAGGTTTATTTTGAAGTTATAATAAT
Source organism: Bellardia pandia (assembly GCA_916048285.2). Taxonomy (NCBI): domain Eukaryota; kingdom Metazoa; phylum Arthropoda; class Insecta; order Diptera; family Calliphoridae; genus Bellardia; species Bellardia pandia. The sequence goes on along the minus strand of OU696532.1, from coordinate 18,076,921 downwards.
AAAACTGATTTTTTCACATTAAAAAACATCTCAATATTAGGTGGGTCATAGACCTTATTCTGCAACAAAACGTAATAAAATATTTTGCATTTCTAACCAACTAATTATCATCAAAATTTATACAAAACAAAAATAAAGGAACACAAAAAATATGTTTAAGTCACGTTTCAATTAGCAGCGAAAAAAACCCGAATATTAAAAAATACTGCAATAAATACTGCGATACTTAAAAATCAATATTAATTGAACACATTGTCACAAAATATGACCAAAAATTTAATTTAAATTCTAAGCAATCAAAAATTTCGCTTTAAATTGTGGTTGCTTATATTGAAAGTGTTTTCCCCAAAAAAAAAAAAAAAATAAAACAGTCATAGAAATTTTGATTGTTTTTAAGAAAGCAAAACCAAATATTGAATTTAATAACGATATCGAGTTGAGTTTACGTGATTTCAATTATAATTATAAGCATGACTAATTGTAAATGTTTGTGTTAATGATGGTTATAATAATGTTATTTTTCTGTTGCTGTAAACTGCCGTGTCATGACGTCTGAGCTTTTAAACAAATGATGTTCGCGTAGACAAACAATTATTAATCATAATTTTTACCTAAACTGTACTTGTTTTATATATAGTTTTTTTTATTATGTAACAGACACACGCACGCTTTGTTGGTTGGTTTTTATACGGCTCGTTTATTTATTCACGTTTTTTTTTATTAAAAAACATTCAACAGAGATTCTTAAACTATTCATTAAACGTTTGCCATTTAACAAGTTTGACTAGTAATATGTATAGACATAGATATTTTACTCATCATCTTGTCAACTGCTTGAATTTATTTTGCAGTATTACAGCCATACCTAAATACCGACGGAAAATGGAACGTTTTTTACGCTAAGCATTAGCGCTGATACCACATCCCTAAACAAAAGCGGCAACGTTATGTCAAAACAATAAAAACAGGGTTATCAAACAAATAAATAAAAATACCCTGTTTACTGTAACTGCTGGGCATTGTTGTTTTTTTTTTTTCTTTTTTTTGTTTTGTTGTCTTTTGCAACAAACTTTACTGTGAAACGCCTTGTCAAAATCGGATTTTCCAATAGCAAAGCGTTGCCGCCGCGTTGTTTCGGTATGCTCCATGCAAAATGTATGAGCATGAGAAATTTTGACATTTAAAAAACGCTTTCCGTCGGTATTTAGGTATGGCTGTTACTCGTCCTTAACTTTTCTTTGACAAAAGCCAGTATTGTCCAATTGATCTGATCTTTGTGCTCTAAATTCACTGCAGTTGGAATAATGACAGGGAGCTAAATTAAACCAAAACTTACAAAACAGTGGTGACGTCTAATATGTTGAATAATTTGTTATATCACATCTGGTTTTTGAGGTTATGTGAAGTCAACACACGTTATTCACGAGAGAGTGATGGAAAATTGGACCTTCCAAATAAATCACATACAGCGTAATGGCAGCTAATATTTGAATGAAATGTCAAAGATTATTCTTTCGTACAATAATGAAAATTCGGAGATTTCTATTTTAAGTGTTTTGTTTAAAATAAAAAACTTTAAATGAATCAACCTGTACACGCGATTCCCGCTAAAGACTCTGGGTGTTTTCTGCAGATAAGCCAAAAAGCTTCGCAGTTTATGTTTGTTAATTATATTAAAAAAAAAAAAATTGAGAAGGAAGGAAGGAAACAGTGGAACGATGTACTTTAGAAAGACGAAAAACTAAATGATAGCATTTAATCTGATGGTCAAAGGCCGTCCAATTCTAATTATATCTGGCAAATTAGATACTTACAATGTTTTCTTTAAATTTTATTCAATATAAAGAAAACATTAAATTTTGTGCATGGAAATCTTTAAATTTTACAAGCCCGGCAATGTTATTTTATTTATTGAAATAACAAGTAATATATCTCAAATAAAAGAGGCGTTTTTTTGATATTAGAATGCAAGACTGACATCTTACTGCACATGTAGGTGTTTCCCTATTATCCAATTTTACAAGCGCCTAAAGCAAAACATCTCATTTAATGGAGGAGTGACAAATGGAAGTCAATTGCAGTTAATTACACCGTTTAATCTTATAATCTTTCCAGGGTCTATAAAATAAAATATGAAGTAATAAAAAGCTTTAAGGTTAGATGTATACCATAATTATTAATAATAATTTATTATTGAAGCAAGGTTTGTTTCAAACAACAATTTATTGCAAATTTTTATATAGAATTTATGACCGTTAATACTTCATTAGGATTAAGTACAAAAAAAGTAAATAAAAATACAAAATAACCAGTTTAAAAAAATCTAAGTAGAATCTTAATAAAACACAAAACTCACACACTTTGAATATAAAACAAAATATGATTTTTATAAACAAATAGACATAGCCGACTTCAAAACAGAAGCTACACCGACTTGTAATTTAAAAAGGAACCATAAAATATTTAAAGGTTTTTTATATTTAGATTAGTTTTTATTAAGGAACATAACCAAAGATTTCATAATTGACGAAGGAAAACTTGAACTAATGACACTCTTTATTAAGGAAAGGCTAAAGAATTGCCTGCCATGTTATCAAGAAAAGTTAAATCAAGCAAGAAATTGTTTTTTAGGAAAGAATGGCCAAACTTTAAAACTAAATTGCCTGAAATTTAATATTTCTCATTCCTCATAATTAAAATATTGGCTGACAACGACTACACCATCCAAACCAAAAGCAGTTTATTATATAAAAAAAAAAATAAAAAACAATGTAATCTCGCCGAACAACAAAATAAAGTGCTAAATATTTAAAACGTTCTGAGGAGAATAACTCAAGAATGCAAATGATGTGTGCCAAGAATACGAGAAATCGTTAGCACACATCGAAAAAGAAGAGTAGTTAATTATTTATTTTTCGCAATATTTACTTAACAAAAAATTCATACGTGAAATCTGGAAATTAGAGATAAAAGCAAAAAAAAAAAAAATAATTAAATAAATGTTGTTTCTCAGTAATCTATTTGCAGAAATCTATAAAAAGAAGTGTTTCTGATCAACGGATTCACATACGAATTTTGAACATGAGAGGTGTGACTGTTTTGGGATTAATAACAATTTGCGTTGCCTTAACAAACGGTAAGCAGATGGATACTTAATTAAAGACGATTTTATATTAATATATGTTTGTTATATTTATAATTAAGCCTATGGCGTTAGTTTGGGTGGAAGTTTAGGCTCTGGCCATGGCTCCACTGGAGCTGGTTATGGCGGCCATAAGCAGAGTGGTTTTGGAGGCGCTAGTGCTTCATCATCCGCTTCGGCTGGTAGCTTTGGAGGTGCTAATCATGGTTCTGCTGGCAGTTACGGCGGTAACAGCGCTTTTGGTGGTGGTTTTGGAAATTCTGCCTCTTTATCATCTTCATTTTCTACTGGTGGTGCTATTGACGGAGGCCACAAACATGGTTATGGCGGCCATAAGCAGGCTGGTCTAAGCGGTGGTTTTGGAGGCGCTAATCATGGTGCTGCTGGCAGTTACGGCGGTCACAGCGCTTTTGGTGGTGGTTTTGGAAATTCTGCCTCTTTGTCATCTTCACTTTCTGCTGGTGGTGCTATTGACGGAGCCCACAAACATGGTCACAAAGGTCACGCTAATGGTGCATTCGGATCTGCTGGTCTAGGACTAGGCCTTGGTTTAGGTCATGGTAATGGCAATGCTTTTGGTCATCATGGTGGAGCTTTTGGCTCTGCTGGACTTGGTCTCGGTAATGGAAACGGCAAAGGAAATGCTAACGGATACCATAAAGGAGGTTCTGGATCAGCTGGTATTGGAGGCTTATCATTTGCTGGCAGAGGAGGTGTCGGTATTGGTGGAGGTCACAAAGATGTTCATGGCGGTCATAAGCACGATCACGGTCATGGTCATGGTCATGGTGCTGGGGGTTCAGCTGGAGGAAACTTTGGAGTCGGTCATAGAGGTGCTGGGGGCTCATCATCTGCTGGCGCTTTTGCCGGAGCAAGTGGTAGTGCAGCAGCTGGAGGTGGTCATAAGGGCGGTTATGGCGCTGGTCATTCTGCTAGTATCGGAGGCAGCATTGGAGCCGGTATTGGTAGCGGTCACGCACTTAGTTATGGTGGAAGTTCTTCCGCAAGCTCAGGTTCAGCCAATTCTGATGCAGGCAGTAGTGTGGCAGCTGGAATCGGTGGTTCTCTCACATCAAGCAAATATTCTGGCACTCAAACTGGGGCTTCACCAACAACTGGTACTAAGGTTTGTTACTAATTACTTTAAAATGTTCCACTTCTTAGAGTTGTTACTAAGTTTAAGTAAATTTCTTTACAGGTAACTGGTTCTTCCAGTTCATCAGGATCATTGAGCTCAGGTAGTGCTGGAGCCTCAGAAAGCGCTGGTGCAAACGCCGGACTTGGAGTTGGTGGTGGTCTTTCAGAGTCACAGGGTTCGTCTTTCAATGGATCATTTGGTTCTTTGAGCTCAGGTAGTGCTGGTGTTTCAGCTGATGCTGGTGCTAAAGCAGGTCTTGGAGTTGATATTGGTGGTGGTCTATCCGGATCAACGGGATCATCTTCTAGTGGATCATTTGGTTCATCTGGATCTTCGAGCATAGGCAGTGCTAATGCTGGTGCTTCGGCAGGTGCTGGTGCTAACGCCGGTCTTGGAGTTGGTATTAGCGCTGGACTTTCAGGATCAAAAGGATCATCGTCTAGTGGTTCATATGGTTCTTCCGGTTCCTCTGGATCTTCGAGCTCTGGTAGTGAAAATGCTGGTGTTAATGCCGGTCTAGAAATTGGTATTGGTGGTGGAGTTTCTGGTTCCCAAGGATCATCTTCTAGTGGATCAGTTGATTCCTCTGGATCGTTGTACTCTGGTAGTGAAAATGCTGGTGTTAATGCCGGTCTAGAAATTGGTATTGGTGGTGGACTTTCTGGTTCCAAAGGATCTTCATCTATGGGATCATTCGGTTCTTCGGGTTCTTCTGGCAGTGCAAATACTGGTGCCGGTGCTAACACCGGTCTTGGAGTTGGTATTAGCGCTGGACTTTCAGGATCAAAAGGATCATCCTTTAGTGGTTCCTCTGGATCTTCGAGCTCTGGTAGTGCAAATACTGGTGCTAATGCTGGTGCTAACACCGATCTTGGAGTTAGTACTGGAGGTGGGATTTCTGGATCATTTGGTTCTTCCGGTTCATCTAGATCTTTGGGCTCAGAAAGCGCTAGTGCTGGTGCAAATGCAGGTTCTAGCATAGGTACAAAGGGCTCATATGACTCTGCCGGTTCCATTAATGCAGGTGGAAGTTTAAATACTGGTGCTTCAGTTGGTGTTGGTGCTGGTATTGGATTAGGAATTGATGCAGGTCATGGCGGTCAACTTTCCGGCAGTTCTGCTGGATCATCTGCAACATCTGGTTCTTCGGACGCTTCGAAAGGCGGCTATGAAGCTGCTGGATCTCTAGGTGGTTCCGGATCTGCTTCAGGATCTTCAGGTATCTTAGGCCATTTAGGTGGCTTAATCGGAGGTATTCATAGTACTGTTCACAGTGCTACCGGTGGTTTAGGAGTCGCACATGGTCATGCCGCTGGTGGTCTTGGCTCTACAGGCGGTTTCGGCTCCAGTGGTGCCAGCTCACAAGCATCTGCATCTGCTTACTCTGGTAGCAGTAGCGCTGTTGGAAGTGCTGGAGGCTATGGCGATTCATTGGGAGGGCATTCCGCCGGCCATGGTGGTGCAAACGCTGGTGCTAGTTCATCCAGCTCCTCAAGTTCATATGGAGGACTTTCTGGAGGTTTTGGTCTTGGTTACGGCCGTTAAGCAAACTCAACTCATGTTCTTTTAGTATCCTAATATATAAAATCTGTATGTTTAAAGTATTTTATTAACGAAATATATATTTTCTAAATAACGCTTTTTGTTTACTGATATTATTCAAGAGTTGCAGCAATAATAAAAATTGCCCAAGTATTAGTAGGCATAATTTTGAACACACATGCAATTAAGCTCTTGCTGCAAAAGCCATAACACAAAAACTATAATGGTCAAGGTGGAAACATAAAATATATAAATGGCACTCCTACATACAATCAAAATAACATAAAACGATAGCCTGGCGTTATACACACATTTACAGCAAATGTTCGTAAAGGATACAAAATAAACATCCGCTTCCGACTTATACAATATTTGCAAAAAAAAAAAAAAAAAAAATAGGATATAATGTTAGTAATAAAAAGTGTAGACTCGTATATGACAGCAAGTACTTTAACTTTTGTTATTAAATTGAGTCGTTCTTTAAAGTATTATTATGTTCATATAGTAATTTATATATTCGACTTGTTTTCATACCTATTCTTTTTCATATTCAAGATGGGCAGTTCAAATACTTGGTATTGGTGGTGGTCTATCAGTATCAAAGAGATCATCATTTATTGGATCGTTCGGTTCGCCTGGTTCATCTGGATCTGTAAGCTAAGACTGTGCAAATGCTTAAACTGGTTTAAAATCTTTTCTATCTGGTTTAAAGGGATTATCGTCTAATCGTTAATATGGTTTTTCCAGTTATTCTGGATCTTTAAGTTCTGTTAGTGCAAAAGCAGGTGCTGCCAGGAGTTAGTGCTAGGAGTTAGTCTTGAAGCTTATCTTTCTGGTTCATATGGATCATCCTTTAGTTTATCATTTAATTCTTTTGGTTTATCTGGGTCTTTGTGCTCAGGCGTCTTCAAGGGATTATTCTTCCAGTTCTTTTCGATCTTTGATTTTAGGAAGTGAAATTATGTTCCTACAGCACGTACTAAGTTGTCCCTTAATTTTTTACTATATTGATATATTAGACTTATTTTTACCTCTCAACTTAAATTATTTATATTTCAAACTTTGTGAGTGTTTTGTTGTTATTTTCTTTTTGTTGGCTAGTAAATGTTTATTTGTTTAATATTTTATTCAATATTTCATTAGTTGTAGTTAACAAACTTGTTGAATATTGAATTTAATATACAATTTTTTCCTTTTATTATTACAAGGCTTGTGAATCCATTGATTTCAATTTTTAATTGTAACATGAATACTTTTTGGTTTTTTCTCTACCAGCAACTCTTCTTTGTTCGAGTTTTCATTATATGTATATTGTATTTTAACGTGTTGTTGGTATATTTTTTTTTTATAAATTGTTTATAAAATTGTAAATCTGGGCTGGTATATTTTGTACTATAGAATTTTTATGAAGTCATTTAAACATTTTAAACATCATTTAAAATTTGTCTGACTACATGCATATCTATATTTTAAAGCCTTTACACTTTACATCCATTTTTAAATTGTATAGACCTTGATATACTTTTGTACTAAAAAAAAAAACAAATTCCATGCATTGTTCATATAAAATCCGGTCGCAGAAATATTTTAATATTTATGTAACAAAAATGGCGATTGAATATTTTTGATTGTTGATTTTGATTACTGATTATTAATATTTAAGAAACCCCGGTTATCCATCTCTGCAATGTAAACGTTTGTTTCTGTATATTTAATAGTTGATGTTGCCGTCGTTGCTGTATTTATGAACCATTTAGAATATTGTTCTTGTTGTTACTATTGTTAGATGATTGTGTAAACGACACTTTTTATATCAACAACTACATACAACAATATTAACAATAATATAAGAGAGTTCAAAAACCAGCCAACCAGCAACCGCTAGTTGTTCGAGGTGGTTTCATTTATTAAATAAATTGTTCCTGTTATTGGTTTTAAAATTAATTTTGCGTTTAATTTAAAATAAGAAGAAAAAATATTGATGTGATTTAATATAAATTGTACAATTTTAAGTAACTATTGGAGGGGCTTCATGATATTGATAGTTAGTTGTTGATAGTTTTAAAATTATAAATTATTTTTTTAATTTAAAAAGATATAGGTCGTTAGTTGCCAAAATTTTGTGGAAAATAAAAATTTGCCAGGGAAAAATAATAAGAATGATATTTCCAATTTTATATTTAAGACGTTATTGAATTTTATTTTAACAGGAAAATAATAGAATCAAAAGATAAAACCATTTTCTGTATTCCTTTAAGTTTTCGATTGCCGTTAGTTCAGAAAAGTTTTAATAATGTGCCTTGCAAAGATTTGTATTTATATTAAATATTCGACAACAGAGGAGAATTATGTATCTTAAAACGCCCTATGAGACTCAATAGAATCGCCCCTGAAATACCTGTGGGGTCCGTTACATAGCATCAAACTGAAGTAGCCCTCTGTTAAGAGTGTATCAAATTTCCGGCAATCAAATCAGCCAGAAATGCCATATTTATTTCCAAAATACACTGCTTTGTATAGATATAAATATATCAAACTCTTTTAAATTTTGTAAGTTTAAGAAAAAGTAAAACAGTTTAGCCTACATGTATGCCAAAGAAACAGAAAAAAAACAAATATTATTTAACAAAAAAAAATATCTGTTTGTAACTTTGCAACAAATAGATGTTTGCTATTGCAAGTGTAATTATAGTAATGCAACACAGTGTATTTTGATTCCGCCCGATTGTACAGCATTGAATTTTCTTATTCAATGCAAGATTGAATATAAGCTTATATCTGGGCATATATTTTTCTCAAAAAGAAGTCCAACAGTATTAAATCACATGATCTAAGGGACCAACTCCGATTACCGAAACGAGAAAGTGCACGATCAAGTAATATCACATTAAGTCAATGCATTATTTCATAGTCTGTGTGATATTAAGCACCATCTTATTTAAACCACATGTTGTCCACATTAATATTATACAACTTAGAGAAAAACAAGTAAGAATACTAAATTCGGCTATGCCGAATCTTATATACACTTCATTCACCTTTGTTGTGGATGCATAATTATATTATGCATAATTATGTCGATAAACACGCCATCTGTTGATGAAATTATTCGTAACAATATTAATACACTTAGATTTTTGGTGAAATTTTCAGAGGTTGTCTCGGATTCCGTTATTTATGGACGGATGTTGCTGATTTTAAATAGCAAACTTCTTGAAAGCATGTCTGACAGAATAATTGAAGTTTTGGATCACGAAGATATATGGGGAATTCAGAAAATTGATTTCAGACAGACAGACAGACAAGGCTTAGTAGACTCCGCTATCTATAAGGATCCAGAATATATATGAGGAGGTGAGAAGCAAAACTCGTTTGTTCCATGTTTACAAAATTTTGGTAAAGAGCTAAAAACTTGCTACAGCTTAGTAAATGAGCCAAATAAGTTGAAAGCTACTAATTCTTAAATATTAGGATATTTTTTATTAAAACCTTAAAATTTACAAAATCAATACTCCTTAACTGAAGAAAAATTAAGTTTTGAAGTTTAGAACGAACAAGTTTTGCTACGAATTTTCGAAACAAATGAGTTTATAGGGTCGGAAAATTATATTGTGGAAATTACAAACGGAATGAAAAACTTATATATACCCTTCTCATGAAGGTTAAGAGTATAATAACTGTGTTATCATGCCCCTAAAACCGTCATGGCTTGATCGGTCTAGCTTTCGAAGTTGGGCATCAACCAAACGTTAAAAAGTTGTGGAAACATTGTTCTTTAAACCTTAAATGCAGCAACTTTGACGGTCACATAGTCATCAATGTGAAAATATCTGAATTCACTTGTTGATGTTCTAAAATCTATTCTATGGTTATTAAGCTTCAGTTCTTAGAAGTCTGGAGCAGCTGATCTTCAGTTTTCATACGCTATGGATTGCTTTGCTTTCAAATTGACATTTTAATGAACTGCTTTCGGACGACCAGTTTTTTATATCACCAATTGATTCAATCTGCCTAAATTTTTCAATTACACTCGTCGCAGTAATACGGACGTAGCGAATTTTTAAACTGTAGCCTTTCAGAATATTGGAAACATTCTTTAATAAGGACAAGTTTTTTTCTTGTGTAATGCTTAATTTTTTACTAACTCTAAATTGTCAGTCCAAATATTCTTGTACTTTCATTAACTTTCTCATAAACTGCTTCGGTATTGACATTCCAATGGGTTGCTTTTGGGCGAGCAGTGTGTTTAGCATCACCAATTGATGCTAAATTTCCTGAATTTGCTCAATTACTCTTTTCACAAGAACTTAAATCCTTATTCCGTTTTGATTTTGTATGAAATTAACGAAATTTGGACGCCAAACTGTGTTTGTCTCAGGAAAAACTCCAAAGACTGTCAGTACTAAAACACTTCCTACTTAAGTTTTTTGTGCAAATGCAAAAGAATGTCAGGGAATGTCATTGCAAATGAAATTATTTGGAACGACAATTTTGAACTGAATTGTTTTCCAATATATTTGAATTGGACAATTAGTTTCCACATTAGTTTATTGCGCTTGTCGCAAATATGCCACTTCATGGGCTAATAGATTTTGAAAATTATTGCTGCAACAATTCACAGTAAACTCTAAGCAACTGCAGTGTATAAATCAAATCTTCTATCTAAGTCTGGCTTCTAAAACCTCGATATCGAAAAAATACCCTTAAAACATTCCATCAAGTTTTATATTTATTTATTTAGTTATTTGTTTTTTCTTATTTAACAAAAAAGTTCTTATTATGTTGATGATTTTAGTTTGTTTTTTTTAACTACATGAAATAAAACCATTAAAACAATGCGCAAAAGTGTCAACTGAACAATAAACAATGTGTTACCTGTACACAAAAACTTTGATGGCGAACAGAAAAATAGCAGTAGTGAATGAATAACAGCAGAAGAATAGAAAAAATCAAACATTAAATGAGGTTACAACCATTTATCAATTTTAAAGACATGGCAGGCGTTTACAGTAAAGCACATGCACACAGAGATACATAAATGTACACAAACACATACGCACTTTGTTTATAAAGGGTTATTTATTTAATACCTTTTTTTAGTTTTAAATAAAACACTTCAAATAGAACTAGATTTGGGAATATTATTTCTGAAGAACAATATTTGAATTTACTTTTAAAAAATAGTTTCCTATTTTAATTTTCTTATTTGAGATTATGGCATTCGATATCGTGCAAGAAATTTAGTACATTTTATCATAATTTCGATATCGAAATAATTTTTCGATACGATAGCTCATTCGATCACGAATGCGGTAATTTGGCCCCTGGTCTATTCGGAGGATCCAATTTAACTCGCAAATAGCGTTGTTGCGGCTCACACTGTGTCCACTGCGGCAATAAATCAATTTGGACCTGCTCTCCGATTTTGATGATTTTTGCACAGATGGTTACAAACTAGCTAGAGGTCATATGGGGAAAATTTCATGCAAATATCTCCATTGGTTTTCTGTCCCGAGCAGCGCAAAGTTAAAGTATTTGAACAAGTCTCAAATGTGATAGTTTTCTATGTCATATTCAAAAGCTTGTTACTTATAAACTATACACCGAATGTACCTTATAAGTATTTTTTCACTTAAAATAGACATTAGGCATTATGTAAATTAAAGAAAAAAATGTTAAAAATTGAAAAAAAAAATTTCCTTTGACAATATATTTTGAGCCAAAAAAATAAACATTTATGATTTTCCGTTAGACTTTTATAGCCTGTTCAACGATCTGGAACGATAACGTTCGCTTAGATAAGACTTGAGACACAAACTTGATTGTTGAATAAACAAACTTGATTGAGTAAAAAATAGATACGATAAAAAGTTTGTGTCTTAAGTCTTATCTAAGCGAACGTTATCGTTCGAGATCGCTGAACAGGCTATTAGTTGTTTGCGAAGCAGTGCGACACATGGAGTCCTATACCAAATTAAAGCTGAGAGTCTCAGCTAACAGACTCAAAAAAACTAACCTGCGCATATTTGCGCGCCGCCGAAAAAACAATGAAAACCCAAAAAATTACAGTAAAGAATATGCGTTATGCGTTATTTTACACGTGCAAAAAACAACTGCGCATTCTTTCTTTCTTTGCTACTCATACACGTAGCCGGTACGAAACTTAAAAAATTAGATTATCACGAAGATGTGAAAAAGTTGTTAATAAATGAAATAGAGTAAAACTGACAAAATGTTTGTATTGGTGTTGTATGGGGGGTGGGTGTTACTGTGGGCGGATTTTGTTCATATTTTCAAAACAACATTTAATAGATGTTATATGCATTCTTGCGAAAAATAAACATTCTAGTTACAAATTTATAGAAGATATGGCATTTTTGAAATATCATTTGTATGGGAGGTGGGCGTAAAAATGGGCGGATTAAGTTCATATTTTCAGGAACTCATTCTACAATTAGGTTAGGTTAGAAGGCCGGTGTGAGGTTGTCCCCACACCATCACCCAGAGACCAATACGGTCCATTGTGATATTCTACAATTATAATATTACCCCCTGGCCCACGATGTCGAACGATAACGTTCCCTAAGATAAGACTTAAGACACAAACTTTTTATCGTATCTATTTTTTTTACTCAATCAAGTTTGTTTATTCCACAATCAAGTTTTTGTCTTAAGTCTTATCTAAGCGAACGTTATCGTTCGACATCGTGGGCCAGGGTGTTAATGTTTATATGATATACAGGGTGGGCCAACTGAAATGCTTATAACTTTTGTATTTTTAATTTAATACTCAATTGAACATCTCCAGAACATCGCTACGACGTATTCTAAAAGTTGATCTGAAGATGTTTCCATATAAAATTCAGTCAAACTTGGCCCACCCTGTATTTAAAATCATGAAAGTTATGCCACATTTTCTATTTAAGTTGTATGGGAGGTGGACGTAAAAGTGGGCGTATTTTTGTAAAAAAAAATTTTAATTCTTAAAAAATTTAAAATAAATGTGTGCAAAATTTCATGAAGCTCCGCAACCTCCTTGATTTATGGTCATTAAATACACTACACGGCCACAGTGTGCGGCGTAAGCCTTTCCATGATTAAATTTCAAACAGTATTAAATAAAAAGAAGATAATGGATTAAACAAATTACAAGAAAATATCCAAATGGATCACCCTATATTACTTATACATGCACACGTACATTTACTAATGTACATTGTATGTATACAATATTTCGTTGGGAAAATGTCCTGTAAATATAAAATCTGCAACACGTAGCCTAATATTTTACTAAACAATAAAATATGGCGTCTGATTTTACAATAAACAACATTGTGAAAAAAAAAATGAAATAAAAAGAGAGGAATGTAGGATGGCAGGCAGGCTATAGGATAGAGATAGAGACTTGGTATGAAATAAAACTTTAAAAATCTATTCATTGTGACTGTTATTTGTATTTGTTCGTATGGTGCATTAAAAACTAGTCAAAGTGTCATGCAAGTATGTGTTTGAATAATTTTTGTGCTTTTTTAGCTTTAATACCCTACAGCTGTTTGTGAAGCAACTTTTTGACACTCTTAGAAAGCGATATACAAATGACAATCTTGTTGTAGAAATAGGTTATTTACTAAAGATATTGTGTAATATATAATCGGATTAATTTCCATTTTAATGGACTCAATGCGGTAAAGATACTATTTCAAGACCAGGCAGGAGGGAGATTAATTCCTGATATCTGAAATAGATAATTCAGTTTATATTTGTCAAACACTCGTTATTATGCTTTTAACAATTTAAAGAGCAGACAGATTTATCGGTATTTGGCAAATTTTCTAATTCAAAACAATTAAGGAAAAATAGTCGGAAAGTAGAAGTAGGCGCTATATGAAAGATATGACTTCTTATGAACTAATCATTACATTTGGGGTGAAAACAAAAACAAATGTAACAAATTTTCTGGAAAAGTTAAATCGACTTAGTGATTTAAGATGGGTGTTGCACTAATATTTTTTTGTCTACAAATATCAGGACAAGCGCAATATGTTCTACCCACTATTGTGGTAGAGGGTATAAATAGTAAAGTTCAGTTAATGTCATTCTGATAGTTAAAAACAGAAACAGTTGGCAAGTTTGCACTGCCCAGCCTTGAGGTTAATGGATAAATTTGATATTGATACTGAGATGAGAAAAACTGAATTGAAACTGTATGTAGCAACAATGATATGAAATAATTTCAAATGAAGATTCCACTAAACACACATAATGTTTGCAGATGATGTGATGTAGAAGAGAAGAACACCTTTCATATCATCTGTCAAACAGCCTTTTGAAGATATAGTTCTAAAGATTACACGTTTAATACAGTCAAACAGTATTACTACCAAGCAGTATTCGTTGTTGATAGACATGAGGACTAACCCAGCATACCATTCTAGGAGCGCAGGAGTCAGAAAAGAGTCCAACAAAAGAGCATTTTCGGAGCGAAAGGAAAATTTGCTTGTTACTGTCCTGAGTCACAGTATGACTAAGAAATTCCACTTAATTATGTGTGTACCAAAGCGTTGTTGTCTTTGTTATTTGTGCTTTGAACAAAAAAAGCATAGCTGTACCACACAAGAATGATAAAAACAAGATTACGCAGAGCCCAAGAAAAACCTCATAAAAGACTCTTTTCTGACATTATCTAAGAGCTCTTTCTGACGGACCATTTTCGAATGTAATGACCCTCTTTTCTGAAGGTTTTCGAAGCTATTATGATTGTTTTTTGGGCTCATAAAGAGCGTTAACGCTCCGAAAAAGGTGTCAGAAAAGACTCTTGTCGGACTCATATGGCTTGCTGGGAAGTTTATTACAGCCTATTGCCAATGCACTGACAAAACAAAAGCGCAACATGACAATATGAAAATATGAATTTTTCTAACATATTACGCTTTAAATGAGTCTCTGATAACCAGTATCTAAGTGATGGTTTAAATAATTTCTGATACTAAATTTACCTGCAAACACACTAGTGATATTGGAAAGCTATTTAACTAGGCGAATATTTAAACTTAAAGAAGCAGACTTATTAGGTTACATTTATTAAATAATGAAGACACAATAAAAAATATAGAATTTAAGTCCCCATTTTATACAAAACATATTTTGAAAGATACACCTATACAAGAATCTAGAATGATACCCTGATAGGAATGGACTATTTCGCAGAACGTTTACCCTTTGAAATATTATGCTTGTAATATTATTGTTTTGGTTAGTTAGATTCATTTTCAACTAAAAAAAAAGATTTTTTAGAGCTTTCGGAATTGATGTAAAACAAGACACATTAAATTAAGAGAAATGTATAAAATCTTTATTTGAATCCATAGAACGATCTATTTAGTTCAATGTTTAAAGATGTTTTAGATGTAAATATTGACTGAGGCTACACCTCAAATAGTTTATACGGAGCTAGCGTTTCAATCTCCTCTTCATACGCATATCACACGATCTTGGTGACCAATCGACCGGCTCAAATTATGTGCTCACCGAAGTGTCCTCTCAATAAATCCATTGATTGATGTGATTGATACTTCAGTTGTTGCACAAGCTGTATTTTGTACGCTTTCAATTTAGGATCTAGATGTGAAATGCGCCAATTCGTTCCATACGTCAGTCCAAGTTGCTGCAAACGGCGCCGAATCGACTCTTCACGGTCTTACACTCTCAGCTACGGCCGCATATATTTTCTTCACAGCATGCTGAATGTGGTATATTCGGTCGAATATTATCTAATAATCAATGCTGGGTCTCAAAAAGGGTGATGGTGTTGCGATTAGTACGTTGACCATAAGTTGAGCGAAGTGCACGAAACACATTCCTCACAGAACGTGAATATTCGTAATAAAGTTGAATGATTTGTAAACATTGTTCAGGTGTAAGTCTTTTCATTATGAAATGCTAAGCAATAGTAAACAAAAATAACATGACTCCATGACACGACTCACACGTGATTTGTCAAAAAAAAGGATATTGAAAAAATTATCTCTACTTGAATCACACTAGTATTTTATTTAGTGTGATTCAAGTTTTTCGGCAAATATTTCCCAAGTGTGACCGTAACTTAAGTATTGGTCTTTAAATGTTCAGAATCTACTCATTGTCTCTTGATTTGAGTTTCCTCATAGAATATCGGTCGTTGTACCAATTATAGAATTCTGCCAGTCGCTGACGATTTATTTATTGAAAGTGTTCGTCACTACAGTTTACCTAAATATTTATAAAGGTTTTGCCTGGTCGCATTAGACGACCCATGATAACTTTTATTTGATTTACTTATTTTTTGTTTATATTTATGTACTACACCAAAAATATATTAAAAAAATAAAAAATGAAAATAAAACAAGGATATACACAATACGTGAATAACAAACAAATAAAAACAGTTTAAATGTGTTTGTTTATACGAGTACATTTTTTTTACTTTTGTGTTTTTTTTTGTAAATATCCATACATATACTTTTTGATTGCAACTCATGAATATAAATTGTGAACAAAGCAAATCAAATGTTTAGTCTTTTTAAGCCATTTCCAGGGGCATATGTGTTTTATGTAGAGTGTTGCCAATATTAAATTAATTTAAATTGAGTGCTGTCAACGTTATTAGTGAGGAAACTTAACATGATGTCATAATCATGAGAGATAGTAATATCTTGTCAGGTTATTATTATCTCGCAGTAGATTAAGTATGAATAACTAATAACAGATTGCTTATTTTGGGAGACTATCTAGTTCCCATGAATACTTAAGGCTTAAAAAAAAACTCCCCAATTTTCTTAATATATCATTGGCAACCTTATTGTAAACACATTTAAAAGATACACGTACAACATTGTCAAGCACAACATAAATAACGTACTTGTCCACCAGCAGCAGCAACAACCAACAACAACAAAAACTATATAAACGTGCAACATTATGGTAATGAAAAAAAATACTAAATAAAAATAACTGCAGCAACTTGTTTCAAAAGCAAAAGACAGTAATGCCCACAAAATGGTTTGTTATCCTTGCACATACACACACCAGCAAATACATACAACTATATATAAAATATATTTAACATTTTCCTATATGCCTCATAAAACAAATACCAAACTAAAGACCATGTCAGGAAAAAATAAAGTTATTTTCTTTTCTCTTACTTAATAATTTTGTTTATAGTTTTCACTTTATTGTTGTCTTAAAATCTGTACCTATTTTTTCTGTTTTTAGTTTTAAAGAAATGTTTGCTTATTTTTGATTAAATTTTTATAAATACTTCTGTATAAGTTTTGTAAGACATTTTAAAATAAATATGAGTATGTTAAAGTTTAGACATTGTGTGTTTAGAATTTAAATATTGTACTTTAGTGCTACAATTATACCCTACAAGCGAACATTTGGAATCATAGAGTTTCTTTTTCGCATGATGAAGCCGTTGTTAATATCTACTTTAGGGATGGACAAAAGCATCGATGTTTTAAAAACACTCGATGTATTGTGTCGAAATATGGATATAATCCGATGTTTTTTTTGCTCCTAAACAATCGGAAAACATCGATGTTTTCTTTCGATGCATCGAAATGACAAATTGTATACAGAACGTGTTGTATTGGTATATAAATGTGTATACATGTCTAACATTTTAGACCCTCGATTCAAAAAAATGCACTTTAATGATGCAATAGCCGTTGCCAATGCTGTATCAAAGATCAAGGAATTAATGAAAAATACTCTTTTGCAAAATGAAGATATTGAATCTGACTTAGATAAATCCGATAAAAGTGAGGATACTTTTTCATAATGGACTAGCCATATATAAACTGGTTCATAGAAATTGGCAAAGCAACAAGACTGAAGATATATTGTCTGATGAACTTTCAGTTTAGTTGAGGACTCCTGTTGGAAGACTAAACGAAAGTCCGTTGGATATTTAGAAAGATTATAAATCACAGTTTCTCAAGCTTTACAAGATCGCGTTTAATTACATAACAATGGTGGGAACATCGGTTCCGGTGGAAACATCGGACTCAACAAAGAAACAGATTGAGTGGTGAAAGACTTGGTAAACTTGTATTTCTAAACAGCATTGAAAAAAAGTATTGGGAGATGTAAAATAAATTTAAGATTTTTCGAAAATATAATAATCATAAATAATTTCAAAAAAAAAAAAACAATCGATGTATAAAAATATCGATGCAACATCGATGTATGTTTTTTTTTTTTTTTTTTTTATTTATTTTACTATCACAAAATCAAATTGGTTTCTTATTTCTAAACAATTTTGAGTAACTATCATTAAGATATTACAACAAATAAATTCAAGATTTATATAATTAAAATAGCTTTTTACATAAATATTCCACTGTATAGGAAAAAGATAGTGGGAAAAAACCTATATAAAATATCACAGAAGTATAGTTTTGAAAAGTTTTTATTTTTTAAATCACAAACTAATTGAATCTATACCAGTATGAATAGATTCAATTAGTCAGTGTTTCGCAAACTTCTCAAATGTGCAAAATTTGATCTACTGCATTTATTGTTAAATGTCAGTGTCATATCATTTATAAATGTTTCAATAGTTCTTTGGCGAGACATTCTATGTAGTTCCAATGTGGGAAATCGTTTTGGTAAATTATATATGATCTTCAAATTTTTATTTTGAATTACTTGAACTCGTTTTCTGTGAGTCTTCGCACAATTTCTCCAAACAATACAACCATATGTCAGTATAGGTCGAATACATAAGTTATATAAAAGAAGTTTGTTTTTGATACTTAATTTCGATTTTCTGTTAAGCAGAGGGTACAGAGCTCGACCACAACGGACCGCTCTTAAACAGACATTTTGCAAGTGTTCTCTGAAGGTCAATTTATAATCGAGTGTTATGCCTAAATATTTTATTGACTTTGAAAAAGCAATTTGAGTTCCCTGGGCAAAAAGTCCAAGAGAGGGAATTCTTTTAGGAGATTTGTTAAATGGAAATAGTATCGCCTGAGATTTTTCTTCATTAATTTTTATTTTCCACTTGACGAAATAATTAGTTGCGGAAACAGAAGCCTTTTGCAAACGCTTAACAATAGCGTTAGAAACTTTCCCATTAGCGATGAAAGCGCTATCGTCGGCATAAAATGCTACATCAATACCCGAGTGTATCCTGAAGTCTGATATATATAAATTATATAGCAGTGGAGATAAAACGGAGCCCTGCGGGACTCCTGCAGAAATGCTCTTTTCCGATGAACATGCCCCTGCCACTTCAACTAAAAAAGACCTGTCAGTAAGAAAACTACTGATTAACTTTATTAGGTATAATGGGAATTTGAATTTATTGAGCTTGTATAATAGCCCATTATGCCAAATAGAATCAAAAGCTTTTTCAATATCTAGGAAAAGCACTCCCGTTGAATAACGTCTGTTTTTATTTTCTCTTACTATATTTACCACACGTTTCAACTGATGAGTGGTAGAATGTTGGGGCCTAAACCCATACTGACAGTTATGAAGAAGATTATTATCATCAACAAAATGTCTGATCCTAGTTAGTATGATCTTTTCAAAAATTTTATCCAGAGAACTCAATAAGCTAATTGGTCTATAACTGGTTGTCAATTTAGGATCTTTACCACACTTTTCAATAGGAATAACTTTTGCTTTTTTAAATTCTGTTGGGAAATAGCTATTTTTAATGCAAAAATTATAAAATTTAACTAAAAAAGAGTAAGCTGAACTTGGAAGTTTCTTAATTACTATGTTTGTAATTTGATCTAAACCAGGGGCCTTTGAGTTTTTGAGACTATTAATTATAAATTTAACCTCGTCTACATTGGTTAAAGTACCAATATCGTTATTGGGCGAATTGTTATTTTTTATTGAAGAAGCCAATAAGTTAACTTTTGAATCTATAGAACTACTGAAGTTAGTTGTAGTTGTATGCGCCTTAGCAAACTCATTGGCAATAGCATTGGCCATGTCAACTTTATTCGTAATAATCTGGTTGTTAACGACTAATTCCCTTATCGTTCTAGTCTTGCCTCTTATACGCTTAGCAATTTTCCAGAAATTCTTACCCCCATCTGGCAATTTTTCCAAAAAAGTTCCCCATTGCTCGTTTCTGGCTTTATTTATATCGTATTCAATCAATTTATTAAGTTCCCTAACTATTGCTCCAAATGTTGTTTTTCTAGCGACGTCATTACACCGCTGAAACTTCCTCCTAAACTTATTTCTCACAGATATCATACGTTTACATTGATTGGTTATTTTGACACCTCCATTCTCAAGAATACGGAAGGGAATTTCAGAGCTACAAGCCACCGAAATCAGATCAGTAAACTCTTTAATTGATTGGTTTACATTAAGAGAAGTCAACTGACTATTTAGAATTGTTGACGAGTTAATTTTGGAATCAATTATGTGCTTAAATTGTTCCCAATTAGCCTTAGAGTAGTCTGGGAAGAGTTTTACATTCTTACGGACAGGTTCGTTTATGTAGAATGTAATTGGTACGTGGTCAGAGTATAATTTACTTGGATGGGTTTCTAAGCCCGAAAACGATAGTGTAGAGTTGGAAAGCAAAATGTCAATAGTCGACTTGTTTCTAAGTACTATATTCTGCGGAAAGCGAGTAGGTCTTGGAGGAAAATAAATATAATAGTTCGAAAAATTTTGATGATCGTAAAGGAGTCTTCCAGCTCTGTTAGATGTACGACAATTCCAACTAATATGATGAGCATTAAAGTCTCCAAGAATGAAATAGTCACAATTTGCAGACGTTAAAAGGTTTAGATCAGACACAAAATCATTATTATAATGTGGAGAGTAGGCAGATATAAACATTACTTTTCTGTTGCAAATGTCCATAGAAATGCAAATGTTCTCAATTGTTTTTGTATTAAATTGTACTTCATACTTATGTTCTAATGTTGATCTTATGGCTATAGCTACCCCACCACCAAAAGAGTCTCTATCATTTCTGTAGACAATATAACCAGATAACTTAAAATTATGATTAGCTTTTAAAAAAGTTTCATTAAGTAGCAATATATCAATATTATTTTCTCTTAAAAATAAATAAAGTTGAACTGATTGAGAGATATTTGTAATGCCTTGACAATTCCAATGCATTACATGAAGGCTGTCACTATTGGTGTTAGATTGCATGTTTAAGCATTTGCATTATAACATTGAGCTGTTCAATTTTTGATGAACACTTCTGTAGGTCAGACACAGCCCTAGTAAATATGTTGAACAATTCATCTATGCTAAATAGACCATCACCTGAGTTGGGTAGTTGAGGAGGTGACCTTACAGCATCAGCATAACTTCTAGTATCATTTTCGATTGGATTATTAACTGTTTGGGTGGTAATATTAGGATGATGCTCCAAAGACTCATGGAAAGGATTGTTTCGTATAGGCTGATTTCTCTTGTTAATATTCTCACGCATGTTGAGGTATTCCTTACGGCTAGGACACCGAGGGTCATCTGCTCTGTGGTTAGTGTGCTTCAGATTTTTCTTTGTGCAATTAAAACATTTGTATGCTGCGGCGTTTCCCACAGGAATTTTGTTAATTTGGCAAACTGACAAGTCGTGATCACCACCACAAGCAATGCATACATTACGTCGATAACAATTCTTGGATCCGTGGCCATACATAGTGCATTTGGTACATTGAGTTGGTCCTTTACGGCTTTTAAGGGGATTTCTCCAGTAAATCACAATACTGCAAAGTCGTTTTATCTTCATAATTTGTGTTTTAGAAATATGTGTCCTGTCAAACTCCAACATATATAAAGCATCGTCAGCAGATGTGCGAACAGTTTTTATTTCTTTCACACTGTTTGCGGTAACATTATATTCAATTTTAAGTTCATCCTCTATTTCTTTAGGGTCAGTTTGGGGAAGCCCATAAAGGAATAGCTTAAACAATTTTGTATCTCTACTTTCATGAGTGTAAAATTTAAGATTTGCCTCGGTTAGTCTTTTCTTAGCTAGATCATAATTAGTCATAGATGATGAGATTATTTTAGTACCTACTGACATTCTTTTGAATTCGTAGTCTTTTCCAATTAATTTAAACACTGAAGTAAAACCATGAACAATATCCACGACAATTGGGGGAATTACAACTTTGTAATCCTTAATATCTTCTTGGTCACCTTCGCTGAAAGTGTCTTCTTCTAGAGATTGCAAATCCTTAAATCGATTTTCATTTGTGCTAAATTTCATTTTTGGGACACTTCCCCAACACTTCTTTCTTTTTAAAGCATTCATAAATAACTTGTTATTACTGTTTTTGTTTTCTTTATTTCTTTGTTTTTATTTTTGATCTTAGAGTTTAATAGTAAATATTTTACTACGTTTATATGATGTTGTTGTTTTAACTAACTGTACTCGTATATATTTTGTTTTTAGTAGGCAAAAACAAAAAACAAACAGATTAAAACGTCTGATCGCGATCAATGACAGCATAAGACTCGATGTATGTTTATGATGCATCGCATCGAAAAAATATCGATTTTTTTTACAGTGTCCATCCCTAATCTACTTTTCCAAACAGTGTAACAAACTTTATTAATGAGTAATCTTAATGTACAACTGGGTGCTTGATTCATCATCGCTCAGAACTAACAACAATTGTAAATAAAAAAGAATATGAAACTGATGTCCACCATGATTACACATGCAGATGTCGATTATTTTTTTTAATAATATTTTGGCATATACGAGGGCGTTTCGGAAACTTCTTAACCTAGAAAGCTCCGCATAAACAAAAAAAATTTAAGTGTTTCGAAAACTTCCATCTGTGCTATGAACACATGTTAAATTTCTTTTTGATCCGGCAACTCCTTCATATAGAAACAGGTGTTCAAAAAAGACGCATCCGAGATTTTTTTATAATGAAAAAATTAGAAATTCGTGGTGTCATTAATTGTTTAAATAAAAAAGGTTTATAGAGACAAGAAATTCATAATAATATGCTGAATGTGCTCCTTCAAATGTATTAGTAAAAATTGGGTTGCTGAATTTAAACGTGGCCGTACAAGCATTGAGGACGAACCACGTGGTGAATGTCCAAAAACAGCAACAACAACAGAAATTGTAGCCAAAATGCATGATATGGTATTAAATGATCGACGAATAAAAGCGGGTGAAATAGCTAATAATTTAATTTTGCCTAAGAACTACAGATGAAAATGCTTTCTGCAAGATGGATGCCGCATTTATGAAAATTAAAATTTCTCAAGCTTGTAGGAAAATAAGAAAAATAAAATGAATATTAAGAGTCGTTTCATAACTCTTGATGAGACATGGATCCATCACTATACTCCAGACACAAAAGAACAATCCAGGCAATGGACTGAAACTGGAGGAAGTGCCCCCAAGAGGGCAAGGTAAGATTATGGCAACGGGTTTGTTGGGACTTCAAAGACATTTTATTGATTGACTATCTGCAAAAGGGTAAAACAATAAATTTAGAATACCATTGTAACATTTTGGATCAATTAAATCTAATTCTAATTCGTCAAAAACATCCTAGCTTACAACACAAAAAAGTTATTTTTCATCAAGACAACGCACCAGCGCAATGGCTAAAATCAACGAATTAAAGTACGAGTTGCTTGACCATCTTATTTTAATGATTTAGCTCCCAGTGACTTTTACCTGTTCCCAAATCTGAAAAAAAAATCCTAGCAGGCAAGCGTTTTACCTCAAATGAAGATGCAATTACAGTGGTAAACCACTATTTTGAAGGCCCTGAGGAAAACTATTTTAATCAAGGGATATAATTGTTAGATAAGCATTGGGGTAAGTGTATTGAAATTTCAGGAGATTATAACTATTGAAAAATAAAAATGTTTTTGTAAATCTAACTATTCTCTTTGTGTGCTGGGCTTAGAAGTTTCCAAACCACACTCTTATACACACATACATATGTATAATAATCACGTCAAGGATTTGGAGTTTTATGGCCGTAATTGTTTAGATGGTCTAAGTATCTGTAATGCGTTTTAGTCCAGTGGTATTGGGACGTTCAATTAACAGCTGAATTTGATAAAATTATGTGATTGAACAATTTGCTTTGCAATAAAGTGACATGTGGCACCTTTATGTTAAAACCACATGTCAGTGATATTCATATCATAAATAGTAGACATCTCTCGTTGTGTTAATCAAAATTAGACTACTAGATCGTGTGATTTAACACTATACACTTTATTTTTATGGAGTTATTTGCAGTTGAAAATCTAGGCCAACAAGCCAACAACAACTACTGCATTTAAGGCAGGAAGAAATTCTCAGCCACATTTATGCAAAATGGAAAATCACGAGAAAAAGGAGTGCTTAAGAGCCAGCATAGCTTTAGATTTAAGGACAACCTTTATCCTGCAGAAGTCTATCAACCATTTGGAACAGTCGCATAATGTTCTATAACTATTTTTTCTTTTTTTGTTAACTTGTTATTGTTGCTTAAAACAACAAACATTACAATTCTCTTGTCCAGCATACATATTTTAACAAATTGCACATGACATGGTAAACATGCTATAAAATAAATATTTTGTTTATATACATATGTAAGTATATTTTAACAACATATAAACATGTCTGTTGTTTTATAAATTTTATTTTCAATTTATTATTTTTATTGCATTTTTTACAAGGGGTATTCAATATGAACAGTACAACTCAGAGAACAAAAATTAAGGTAGAAATAAGATTCACGTGAGGTTGTCCCCACATCATCACCCAGTGACCAATACGGTCCATTGTTATGCCATATATTAATAACTTTCCAGAAGTTTGCATTTAATCTCACTTATTTAAAACACATTCTCCTTGTTAACAATACCCCTAACATTTATATTCATCTGCTCAAAATTCCATAGTTATTTTGAGCTCTACAAAAAAGTTTCAAATTTTTACTAAAAACCATTTTATTGTCTTATTGTTTTATTATTTTCTTTTTTTTTTTGGAAATTTTTAGAGGAAAAACTTTTTAACTTTTTCCCAACTTATAAATGTCCATTGCATTGGGTTTTATCTAAAAACCACATGAAATTTCTTGAGCACAACAAATAACACCAGCAAGAAATATACAAAGTTTTGTTGGCCAAGTTTTTTTTTTCTTCGTTTGCTTCTTGAGTAAGAGACAGAGCGTGTGTGATGTAGAGTTTATATTGTATTTTTTATTAGTTTTGGTTTTTCAGTAAATAATTTATTAGTTAAATAAATAACATGACATTTTACTCAGGAGAATTTGTGTTCTTTAATTGGCAACCCTCACGTAAAGTTTTTAGAATCAAGAAAGTTTATGTTGTGTGTGTCTTACAGTACCATGATTTGTTGAATAAAATTTTTAGAAGTAAACAAAGAACCAAATCATTGTTTACTTCTAAAAAATATAGAAAATTTCTAGAAGCTAGTTACAATATTCAATATAATGAAAAGTGTTTAATTTCTATTAAAATACATATTATTTTAATAGAAATTATTTATAGAATAAACTGATATTTTTATTGCTTTGTTGCTTAACGCAACACTAAAGTACTGCAGAAAACTTTTAAATTCCATTATAACTATTAAACATTTGTATTGCTTAAATTTAACTGTCTGTCATAAAAAACTACTAAATTCTCTCAAATTGTATGCAATGAGAATGTAAATAATAAATACAATCTGCATAATTTAAATGAAACAAATAAATTTTTGCGACTTCATATCACAAATTTATGTGTAAGCATTAGGGCGCTCCAAAAAAAAACGATTTATGCAGATTTGTGGTTAATTAATACAGAAAGATAAGGTAAAATTGTTTTCCCTTTGCCAGTTTTATAAATATATGAATTTAATTTCCACTTTCTATGTTGCTTATTTTAGTAAAATCTATCAAAATTAATAGAAAATACTCGTATCAATATTCCTCAAACTTTTCTCGTTGTCTAAGAAACATATGATACGTTAGGAAACACAAAGGCCTTGGAGACTCTTCTACTGCCTCTTGAAGTTAAATTTTAAGACAACAGAAAGACACGGAAAACTTGCGTCAAATAACTGGTGGGCATGTGGAAAGACGCCTATGAACACACATATGCCTAAATCATTTCCCCTCACAGATTTATGATTTTCACATACTTTATAAGTTGTCTACTGTTATTGTTTCCATTTTTATGCAGAGGCAAATCTCTAGATCCTGCTGGTATCATAGCGGCTGATTTACATCATTCAGTCAGTCTTCATTAAGCTCTTGGATTGAGTGTTATTTTATTCCAGAATAATAGACTAGATGCAATTTATTCCCAATAGTGCTTAGACATACATATCATACGAGACTAAACGATTATTAGTCAATCCTCTTTAATTTTGAAAACTCTGAAGAGAGTGATTAATTTTTATCAGACCTAAACTAATATCCGCCATTTAACACGGCTCTATGCATTTCAAATCCATCAGAATGGAACATCACACTCTTGTCAGTTACATTGAGAAAACTCTCGAGCATAGGGAATATGCATTAGTGATTTTAGTGACAATCACAAACAGAGCCCTTAATATTGTCACCCCAGCTTGGATTACATTTCCTCTATAAGGATAAGGTATTGATCAGTCCACTATTGATGCTTGTAGAGAAACTGACCCACAAGCCCACTTCTGAGGGAACTCGTTTCAGTTTCTAGAAAATATCTGGACACTATTGAGCATAGCATTAGTTTGTCACTACGGATACTCCTGGTAACCAGGAATTAGAATATTTAAACAAAAATGCCTAAGACTGAGCGGCCTAAGTAATCGCTTAACCCAATTAAAAGAGTCTTTAATGTTCTCACTTCAGGTCACTCAGTCATTATTGATTTTATACAGAAACCCTCTACTTTTAGGATCCACAAGGCAGCATTTGTCGAGGAACTTGATTATATGCCCACTAAGACTTTACTCAAATGATATTTACGTGTCAGTTTCTGGAAAATATCTAAAAACTATTTACTATAAAATTAGATCACTTCGGGGGGCAAATCACCGCACTCGATTCGAGTGGAAAAAATTTTCGATTGCCGCAATTTATTTCTTTTCAAAAGTGAAGTAACACTCAGGCAATTAATATACCTATATATATATATACTTGCGTTACTTTCTTTGGAAAGCGGATAGTTGGAGAAGTAAAGGTGGTGAAAGAAGAAAGCTTTTTATATCACAACTCTGCAATTG
Source organism: Bellardia pandia (assembly GCA_916048285.2). NCBI lineage: Eukaryota > Metazoa > Arthropoda > Insecta > Diptera > Calliphoridae > Bellardia > Bellardia pandia. Next base: position 18,049,864 of record OU696532.1, on the reverse strand, counting down.
CGGATTATGTTTGTTTTTAGTGCATAGAATTTTAGTGCGTAGAATTATATCTAGAAATACTAAATGACTTATTGACATGAATGGATTAAACACGTCCTAGTGCATGATGCTCTTATTTTGAGGACGAAAACCGAATTACAAATTCAATTTGTGCGATATGTGCAATTTTATAATGAGATTGACTGAATGATTGCTGTACAGCTTTCATTGTGAAACTTATGGATCCATATTGTGCGATTGAGATTAACTATGTAAGACTCTTTTTACTAACTTCAATCTGCAACACTCATAATCATTGCTGTTTGTTCTTGCACAATGAAATTAACCGATTGATTAATGTACAACTGCCATTGTGAAAACGATGAATCCATAAAGACTCCATTATTGTACGCTTTAGACCAACTGTGCAACGGCAAGGTCTTTTCGGCGGAAATATGACTGCCTCTTAAAAATATTCTTTTGGTTCGACTGCGGTATGTGAAGCTAGTAATCACAGGTCATTGACGTTCGTTGTACTCGTTAGAAATTGATATATATATATATATATGTAATTGGTATAAAACCCTTTGTATGTGTTGCCATGCCAGACTAGGACGCGACACCTAGTCTGACACCGCAAAGCCCTGAATGATCAGAAATAGGTAATGGTGACTTTTATTTGATGAATTGAAGAATCTTTCAGCTACGAATTTTAGAATGTTATACTATGTTTCCACGACGACTTGAATCACCTGCTTCGCCTTCTGAATCATGTTTATGAATCATGCTGTTTACATGACTAATAAACTTGATTCGATTTGACAGTTGTCTTTAATAAGCAAACAGAATAAAACAAACAGAATTTACAATTTGTGGAAAATATTTTTTTTAATGGACAACCAAAAGTGATTGGAAATTAGTTAGCTTATTTGAAAAAACATACATTTGTACGTATTCACTTTCTTTACTTCCAGCAACAAGAAAATAATTTGCTTTGTTTACAATAATATTAAATTTTTACAGCTAGTGCAGATAAACTTGCGATAAAAATTAGGGAAGAGTGCAATTTTTCGTGCTTCGCAAGTAGATTCAATATGAATCTACTTGATTCGCTCTCAAAATTTTGTATGGTGAAGCAAGTTGTTTCGCACATGATTGGGGTGTGAAGCATGAATAGAGAGCGAAGCATGTACCGTGGAAACATAATATTAAGCTAGATTTACACGATTGAAATTTTCTTCAAAATTGCTCTTCAAAATGCTTCAAAATTTCTTTATTTAATAACTATTAATAACTATTAAATAAATAAATTTTTAAGAGTTTTTGCTGTTTACACGAGTTTGAAGCATTTTGAAGAGCAATTTTGAAGAAAATTTCAATCGTGTAAATCTAGCTTTAGACTCCTTAATACGTGAACAGAATGATTTGGTTGACTTGATGACTCGAATTGTTCGGAAGTGAGAATTGCTTTAATGTTCGTGAACTTTATTATCCGGGTATTAGAACACTGCAAATGGTAGATCTATATGTGACGCTGTCTACATGTTACTGTCTGTTTAGCAAAAAAAAAAATACCCTCATTATCTAATATATCCTATGGAAATATTAAAAAGTAATACGGCATTCGGGTAGCTAATTTCAATAATTAATTTGTGGCTTTTTACACTACTCTTAGGATCATATATGAATACGTTCGAAATAGTACCAGTTTTAAGTAAGTTTCTATCCCTAATAACAAATAATAATCTTTAAATTTTCAGAACAAAATTTTTCAATTATCAAACTCTCCTTTGAAAAAAATTTCAAACTGCTACAGAAGGTTAAACTATGTATCTGGGGACCCAAGAAAAATACTGTGATTGCCATACGGACCACCGACAAATGAAACTGTTATAAAAGAAATTATATTTATGCGAGTTTCATACCGCATACCAAAGTTGTTTTCCTACTACACCTTTGCACCAGCCTAATGTGCATGTATGCATTTGATTATGAATGTGTTAGAGATTTTTGTAAAAACACTATAATTTTAGAACATAGAAATGTTGCAAATATGTATAATAATTTTACTTGATATGTTTGAAGTCATGTGTAATATGATGGGTGTTGGCCACTATTTGTATGACAGACAATTTTAATAAATTCACAAAACTAAGTATATCAGAATTCAAGTCTATATAAATAAATATGAAATGTTTAAGTATTAAATGCAACTGTATACGTATCGGTATATGTGACTGTATAACATATACAGTGAACTTTAATAAATATAAACATGCAACCCAATAGTTCTTTAGGCGACAATGTTGCTCTTTTTCTCAATACATTAAACTCATATACTGAGACCTTACTTAAATAGCCCTCCAGGACAGATTGAATTACTATGCCTATGTTATCTAAAATAAGAGCTAGTGTTAAATCCATGGATAGCGGCATGTACAACTTGCAATCGCTTTTTTTGTCCAGTGACTAGAATAGTTTTTCGAACGACGGGGTTACTATTTACGAGTAAAAACTGTCAAATGTGTGATATGCGAGGATTTGTGTATATGAACAAATATAAGATTACCAACAATGAACTAAATAAATGGAAAAATATTAATGAAAATTTAACAAATACAGAATTCTTCACATAAAATCCGGCCACCCCGCAAAGGCTTTTTTAAAATGTTATTATAAAACGATAAAAGCAAACCTAAATCATTGATCATAAAGAAAGAAATATAAAGCAAATATTGTATTTAAAGAACCGACCGCTTGATTGATGTTCTACTTTCAACCATGGAACCATAATTCCATTATAGTGCGCTATAAACCATCTGATGAATAATCACAAATCACTCTTCGGTATGCTCGATAAAAAAAATTAAATCTCCATTATAATGACTTCTGTAAGAGTTATCATGATAAAGTAAAGGTGTAGATGGCTCTGAATGATCAGAAATTTCTAATACATGGCCATTACATACCTCATTTTATAACTCTATCCTATCAAAATATATAAAAGTACAGAAGAAAATAATGGTCACCGAACAAGGTTGTACTTACAAAGATAATACTGTAATGTATAATTGCAGATCAATACACAAACTGAAACTGCTTGTCAATTTTGTTACATTGTATTTCTAATATAGTTTATTTTATTCTTGCATACGTAGTAATGGGTAATTTTTCATTCATTCGTATTTACTTGCATTCGTATTAAAAGTAGTTAGTCGTAACCGATTCCAAAGTTTTCATCCATGAATCCAGCCGTACCTGTAGCTTAATTGGTTAGCGCATTTGATCAATAAGCATGAGTTGGTTTTTGTAGTCCGGGTTCGATTCCCAGCCTCTGACACTCAAACAACATCAGTTTCTGATAATTATTAGTTTTTTTTTATCTATCATAACTAATATTTATCACAGCGCCCTTCTTCGGTGGTATAGCATTCAAACGCCACCGCAGTAAAATAATTAAATTAGTGCGCCTACTCACCACCAGAGGCGCTGCAACGCTGCACTAAAACAAACATAATGCGCAATTGCAGAGTTGTGATATAAAAAGTTTTCTTCTTTTACCACCTTTACTTCTTCAACTATCCCCTTTCCAAAGAAAGTAAGGCAATTATATAGCTATTAATTGCCCGAGTGTTACTTCTCTTTAAAAAACAAAAATATATATATAAATTATAAAAATAAAGTCTAACAATATATCAGGTAGAGATATTCGTATACTGCTAGCTAAGCTGCAATTGACTCTGATAGATGTATACACTAAACCAAGCTTGATCCAGGAATACTGTGCATCCTTAAATAGAATGACGAAATATTCGACAGTCGTATTCATAGAGATTAACTGAAGAAAGCCTTCATGCTACCTGAAGGAGACATACACTTCCTACGCGGAATCCATACATGTAACCAGCGAATTAGTGATTTTTACTACGACCTTACTCAGAAGAGATCGGAACATGAACCCACTTGCATAATCACAAGGTTGATATGGTCTATGTTAAATCAGAAGCATACATTGTATCTGCTCAAACTACAAAGCTTTCAACTATGTAACTCTTGTTTTGAATATAAATTTGGTTGGCGTAGAATTAATTCCTTAAATTGCCAGGTTATCTCACGATCGATTCAGGTAAGTCCCAAGTCGACCTATTTCTTGATATAGGAAGCTTAAATCATGTATAGAACAGTTAGACGACGCTAAGCGTTAACCAATGCAAATCTCTCCAATGCAGGGAAAAAAGGACAGCCTGATTGCCCTTAAGCGATAATGCCTATGACGCGCGAGTTTTTCCTCCACCCAGAGCTGAATTACGACTGAACTATGTAACTTGCAAGAATTCTTGAATAAAGTTGTTACAATGATAAAGTTTAGGAAACAATGTCTGACCTTCTCTGTCACTGTTCAGCATTGGACAATATACGTATTAGGTTTCTGGAACACCATTCATATGACAGTCTCTCTGACCTATCTGAACATCAAGTTGGAGCTCTTCAAGACCTTTATTGGAAATAGTAACTGGCTGAAGCAACTAGTAATATAAATCTCTTTGTGTTGGACTCTAATTCTGCAGTTAAGTTCTGACTTGAAGAAATCTTCTCATTTTTTACTAAAATACATCTGACACTTTCACTAATCGCTATATCTTAACTTCTCTTTCTAACTTTATCTGTATCTTTCACCTCCATCCTTTCACATCTATCTCTCGCATTATTGCTTATATTTTCAATCGACACAAAAGAGCCAACTAAATGAACCCAAGTGATCAGACAAACTCAACTAGCCGACTTCAATAGCTCCCGAATCTCCCTTGTGGTTGTTAGAAATCGTAAAACGAGTAATACATTTGGTTAAAAATCAATGATTAGTTCTGGTTTGAAGATCATCCCGTGCAGAAACGCTTGTTCCCTCTTATTATACATTCCATTCTTCACTAAAGTTTTGACCCGATTTAGCTCCCTTTCCTTATTTAAAATCTACAATGGATTAGTATTAAAGAAATCAGGTCGACGAAACAATAAAAGTATAATTGTTGTCATCTTTGACCAATTGAACAATGTTGGGCTATTGTCAAAGGAAAGCTAAAGTGAAGTGGTACTGTAGACAATCTTAATTTGGAATAAGCACAGATAAATCAATACAAAAACACGGTTCTTTGTAAAAGGGAATGAATTTCAGAATTTCATATTAATTAATGAGTATTAATTCGTGGTTGAAACATATTCAATTCAGGGCTGCCAGATGAATTTCGGAAAAAATCGTCAAACCCCCGATAAAAAAGAAAAAAATCGTCATTTTGAATTTTAAAAATCGTCAAAAAAATCGGGAAAATAAAAAGTCAGTATTTCTAGTATCAATTTAAAAATTTTTATTTAAACGAAAACATAAAAATTCAAGTTTATATAGTCTCTTGTACAATACATATCAAAATACATAAATTTTAACTTTTTAAATAAGAAATCTCAAAAAATAACACAACTTGTATAATATTTTTATATTTCTTAGTCCACTTTCACACTCTACAATTGTGAATCGTCAAGGCAAGTATTTTTGGATGAGAATAAATAAATATCTGAATTTAGCATATTTTATTAATTCAGAGTAAATTACAAATATAGAATCCAATTCATCCATCATATACATTTACTTATTTTCAAAAAATTCCGAATTTTTGTTATTTAAATTTATTTGGCTGAATATTCTTTCGACGTTTTGTTGAAATAGGAGAAGTTTTTGTAGAATTTCCCTGTTGAAATTCAGAAATTGTTTCCTCTAAAAATTTTAGTTGATGGAATTCAGCATTTAAAATTGCTTTTTGTGTTTACAGATAAATAAATAATTTCTGCTATCCTAACTCAATATTATTTGGAATTATTATACTTACACTTAATAATTGTTCATAATTAAGAAATCATTACTATCATTTAATTTTGATTTTGAAATACTCGTATGTCATATTCTTCTTAATATTTATGATATTAATTGAGAAAAATAGTTGTTATCTCCAAAAAACAAAGAAATGATAGAAAATTTTAATAATTCAGAAAATCGTCATTTTCAATGAAAAAATCGTCAAATCGTCACTTTGCTATTTTTGTAACAAAAAATCGTCAAAATGACGATAAATCGTCAAATCTGGCAGCTATGATTCAATTGCATGTTTTGTTATACAACTAATAAAACATTTATGTGACCGGTTTTGATGTGAACAATGCTTTATACAGTCATATGCAAACGTTCATATGCATTTATTTTTGTTTTTTGGTAGACGTATGCAATTTAATGTTAAATTTTAAACAAATCTAAAATTAAAGTAAAGGTTTTTTTAATAATTAGAAGCTATTTCTCTGCTATTTTTAGATCACTCTATATACAGACAATGCATATCTAGATTAAAAACAAAATTATATTTGCAACAAATACAAAGAATAAACGAAAATCTGTACAATAGGGATGCTTGCAAAATAAATAATAAATGATTAAATTATGCAATTCAAATGAAACAGGAAACAGAATTTCGGACTTTTGTCCTCAGAGATATCTTTTGTTTAATATTAGCTTCCTATACCAAACTAAAATTTCACTTTTTTTCTTTCTGATTATACCACTGTGCGCCAAATAGAAATCATGTGATTTTCAAATGCAAATGCAATTTAATCGTATGACAAAATTATATGCAATATACATACAGTATTTGTATATAAAATATTCTTATGTATCTATGGCAACGTGTATGTAAACGCATCCTTGTATACATTTGTATGTACTTGTATTTATTATATCCAGACTTTGGTTGCAGATACACACATTTATATTAAAACCACAGAGCACCCACACATTTTTATATGTTTGCTTGAGTGATAAAAGAAATCTACATTAGAGCGCGATTTAGTGACTGTTTTTGTTTCCATTTTCATATTAAATTAAACAAATTATCATATGGAATTTGTGCTACAGAAAATAAATTATAAAAATTTAAGGTAACAACATTCTAGAAATATTTTAAAATATTGGAAATATTATATTTAAATAACTAAAACAGGTCTAAAAAGATGCCACCAATACCGAGTGATCTTAGTGGATCTCTTATCTTATTCTTATCATACATAATACAAAATTTGCACACATGTCAAAGAAATTCACGATCTTTGCAATCCAGTTTAGTGTTTTTATTTAAACTTGAATAAAACTTCAGAAATTTAATGAACATACCGAAAACTAGTCTTACAACCTACTTAGTTACTGTTAATTTGGTTTTACGTAGTTATGTTTGGTTGCACTACAAATACTTAAATAATGTTGTTACTCGTATAAATTTAACTAATACGCAGCTACATCTTTAAGAATCTTTGTATATCTTTTAACAGTAAAATGTACTAAACACAAAGTACAAGTAAATTTTCTATGATGTATATCCAAGTTGAAATTACGAGATATTTGCATATCTTGCTAATATTTTGTTAACTAAAAGTTGTCGTTTGTGTATGCAAATGTTTACTAACTGCCAAATAATGCAACTAAGACTGTCTTTACTTTCTCCTACATTCTCTCCCTCTTGTTACAAAAACTGAACTAATGTACAGATTCATGCATACATAAGTATAAATGGAGCTGCAGTAAATGAATTATAACAAGTTCCTACTTTCGGTATGTTGTGGTATGAGTTTAATGTAAATTGGTTGATATGAAAATGCAAAGTTTATTTTGTTATTTACTGGAGCACAAAAGTATACAAATGTGAAGGAGTAAAAGTGATTTATGTACTTTTCAAATACCCGAAAAAATAAGGGTAATGATGTTATTAAGTTGCATTTGACGGTATTTCAAGAAATTTCGTTGGGGTTAAAAACTATATGAACTTGAAATGCGTTAAAATTTATGTAATTGGAATCTGATAGTTTGAAACTAACTAAAACTAAGACTAAGACTAAGACTAAGACTAAGACTAAGACTAAGACTAAGACTAAGACTAAGACTAAGACTAAGACTAAGACTAAGACTAAGACTAAGACTAAGACTAAGACTAAGACTAAGACTAAGACTAAGACTAAGACTAAGACTAAGACTAAGACTAAGACTAAGACTAAGACTAAGACTAAGACTAAGACTAAGACTAAGACTAAGACTAAGACTAAGACTAAGACTAAGACTAAGACTAAGACTAAGAATAAGAATAAGAATAAGAATAAGAATAAGAATAAGAATAAGAATAAGAATAAGAATAAGAATAAGAATAAGAATAAGAATAAGAATAAGAATAAGAATAAGAATAAGAATAAGAATAAGAATAAGAATAAGAATAAGAATAAGAATAAGAATAAGAATAAGAATAAGAATAAGAATAAGAATAAGAATAAGAATAAGAATAAGAATAAGAATAAGAATAAGAATAAGAATAAGAATAAGAATAAGACTAAGACTAAGACTAAGACTAAGACTAAGACTAAGAGTAAGACTAAGAGTAAGACTAAGACTAAGACCAAGACTAAGACTAAGACTAAGACTAGACTAAGACTAAGACTAAGACTAAGACTAAGACTAAGACTAAGACTAAGACTAAGACTAAGACTAAGACTAAGACTAAGACTAAGACTAAGACTAAGACTAAGACTAAGACTAAGACTAAGACTAAGACTAAGACTAAGACTAAGACTAAGACTAAGAGTAAGACTAAGAGTAAGACTAAGACTAAGACTAAGACTAAGACTAAGACTAAGACTAAGACTAAGACTAAGACTAAGACTAAGACTAAGACTAAGACTAAGACTAAGACTAAGACTAAGACTAAGACTAAGACTAAGACTAAGACTAAGACTAAGACTAAGACTAAGACTAAGACTAAGACTAAGACTAAGACTAAGACTAAGACTAAGACTAAGACTAAGACTAAGACTAAGACTAAGACTAAGACTAAGACTAAGACTAAGACTAAGACTAAGACTAAGACTAAGACTAAGACTAAGACTAAGACTAAGACTAAGACTAAGACTAAGACCAAGACTAAGACTAAGACTAAGACTAAGACTAAGACTAAGACTAAGACTAAGACTAAGACTAAGACTAAGACTAAGACTAAGACTAAGACTAAGACCAAGACTAAGACTAAGACTAAGACTAGACTAAGACTAAGACTAAGACTAAGACTAAGACTAAGACTAAGACTAAGACTAAGACTAAGACTAGACTAAGACTAAGACTAAGACTAAGACTAAGACTAAGACTAAGAGTAAGACTAAGAGTAAGACTAAGAGTAAGAGTAAGAGTAAGAGTAAGAGTAAGAGTAAGAGTAAGAGTAAGAGTAAGAGTAAGAGTAAGAGTAAGAGTAAGAGTAAGAGTAAGAGTAAGAGTAAGAGTAAGAGTAAGAGTAAGAGTAAGAGTAAGAGTAAGAGTAAGAGTAAGAGTAAGAGTAAGAGTAAGAGTAAGAGTAAGAGTAAGAGTAAGACTAACACTAGCTACAAAGATACCTAAAATAACTGCTGGCTAAAGTAAAATATACTGCCAAATTACACTGACTACATCATAGATTATTTGGGGACCATAAAGTGGCGATTGACTTTATGCTAAACAAACTTATATTTCCCCTTTGTGAATGTTTGTACACTCATCTGAATTGTTTTCATTATACAAGGTGGTGCAAAAGTAATCCTCCTATCAGAAAATGCTATAAATTTTGCGAGGCCCCTAATGTCAATTCTGTTTTGACATTCGTGTAGTAAACACATGCGAAATACACATTAATAAACAATGTTACGCTACACTGTTCCAGAACGCGGAATATTGCTGACAGAACTGACATTAGGGGCCTCGCAAAATTTATAGCATTTTCTGATAGGATGATTACTTTTGCGCCACCTTATACAATCCTCGAATAGTCTGACACTCACTGTGTTGCTGCTATAATCTTTGTTGTTGCCAACGTCATTTACCATTACGCATAGCATACTTTTTGACGTTTTACTCTTCTGCTAGTTTTCTTTTCAATGCCTTCATTGGCGTGACTTGGTGTTTTGGGATTTTCTAGTGTATTCAGAATCAAGTGCATTAGTTTAGTATTCAAACACCTAAAAGCATGTGTTGGTATTTGCTGTATTCATGTATGTTTAATATGTATTTGAATATGTGCAAATGTGAAAGGTTTTTATTTTATGTTTTTTATTTGTAATTTTTTACATTTTATTGTGAAAATAAAATTCTCTGCATGTTTATAAAAAAGTAAAGAAGCAACTGTCGAGGAATAATACTTTATGTTGTCTGTAGCAACGTATTATTTTTAACGTTATTTGTTTTACACCTTCCAAAGATAGATACATATATGAAAGTATTATGATGGTGCATTAAAATAAATAAAGAAAAACTTCAATAGAATGACATGAGTAAGTCCCCAAAATTGACAAACAATTTTAATGAAATAGAAAACACAGTTACTTTTTAAATTACATATTATTTTCGGTATTGAATCATATAGAAAAGCAAATATTTTCCACGGTTATGTTGTCATATTTGCAATCTTTAGTTGAAATTTGCCATGACCATTTTGAATAGTTTTGGATGAGTTGAGATCTAAACTGTTTTTTTTTTTTTTTTTAGAAATATTTTACAAAAATGGCAGAAGATTCTATTCTACGGTGCATTTTGTGATACCCTGTATGTACATAGATTTACATTATTATTTTAAATGACAGAGTGTGAGTGAAATGTTCGCAAAAAACATGTTGCATACTTTATAGCGAATGAAAACAAATAATAATAATAATACTTTGTCTGCATTTTTTCTGGCAGATAAAACACAAATGTTTCTTTAAATTATTTAAATATTTTATACAGTACTTTCTATTTTGTTTAGATTCTACCATACAGTGATGCCAACTTTTGAGACTCAAAACGCGTAAACATTTTTCAAAAAAGGGCTAAATGGAAAAAATCCATATAAAACCACGTCAAATTTTCTTTTTTTCGGGATTTTTCGCATTTTGAGTGACTAAAATCGGGCTAAATCTAGACCGAAAATCGCTAAGTTGGCATCGCTGCTACCATACAGTTTAGCATATAGTTATGTATTCTGCGAATAGCCCTATTTTCCTTTATATATTACATACTCTCTTTATTATAATTTACTCTCAATAATTTCTTTTTAATTACTTTTACTTAAATTCATCATACATTTCTTCAAAGTAATAATTATCAATAATTTCTTTTTTACTAAAACAAGTTGTTACCGTTAAATCATACGATTATCACTATTCTAAATTCTACTTCTATTTTATGTTCAATTATTGTTTAAGTTATTTAGTCTTAAGAAATTTGTTGAAAGAAACAGTTGAAAAAAGTTCAGTAAAATAAAAAAAATAATAATTTAAAAATTGAAACTGTTTTTATTTATTAGAATTAAAACTTTATGTTGTTAAAACATTATTATATGACAGTAGAAAAGGATAAATATCAACAGGAGCTAGTTCATGATATTTATCGTTCAAAAATGACCAACAAGAACCCGAAAAGGTTTTACAGCCATTGATTAATTATGTCCACAAGAAACAAATGTGAATAGATGTGATTAATTTGCATTTAAATGATTACTTCCTATTGTCCATTACGATATTACCAAGCATCTATAGCAAGACAATATAAAATATCATATATTCTAAACCCTAAGTTGTATCCCTAATTGTTGCCAGTACTTAACCCTACAACTTTATTTAGAGTTTCTTTTCTTCAACTCATTCCCATTTTAACATAAGCTACAACCATAAATATAACATAGGGATTATAGCCCTTTAGTTCTATTTCTATTCACATGCTATATGACCACTAAAGAAGGAATATTGTAAGAAAAATGAACATATTTTATTTGGCATATATACTATAAAACGAAATATGTACTCAAAAAGTATAAAAGAAAAGTACTATTTGGATTTTGTCTTAATCTTTCTAGCATCTTAACAATGGGTCCTCTTAAGGCAGCAGACACAGCAGCCTCTTTTTAGCAGCTTGTTTGCATTACAGTCAAAATTTCAAAGTCTTTCTCACTGGTTAAATATATGTAAACTTGTGATTTTGTGTATGTGTCCTACTTGGTCATTGTATTTTTGTGTGTATAGTAAAATGTAATAGTTGGACAAATGTGGGTCCACATCATGATTTATGGTAAATGTGCAATTATCCTTAACATGAACATTAATCATGTTTTTTGGTTATACATACTCGTAGACCCTTTGCATACACATACAGCCATATAACTGAAAAGGATTGTACTTGGTATATCCTTATTTACAACAGTCTTATTGTACGAGAAAATCTTCGATTGAGTTTGTTTGGAAAAAATATGTATATATTGCTTTTATATAAATTTCGTTCATAGATTCGTCTGGGTAGAAGGATACTTTATTGAATATGTTCTTCTCAAAGATAAACATTCATCCATTCATTCATTCATGTATGTTTGTGTAAGTAAAGTACATGAATTTGTAAGTGGTAAACGGACATGTAGTTACAGTATCCTATAGAAATAAATTTGTATTTAGTTTTTTGTGTATACGAGGTTGGTTTACGAGTTTAGTTTTAATTTGGACTTAAATACAATTTGGTGACAATGAAGTCAGTTATTTTAGCAAAGAGTTTAACTAGAGTAATATTATGCAGTATTTTATTCGTAATTCTGTGCCGAACTAGTTTTTCCATTAATGATCACTTTGCATAAATGTGACTGAATTTTATAGCAGCTGCATTGAATATCCTCAATCAATTCTTGAATGTATGTAACCTTTGAGATCAAATACCATAAAAAGAAATCGAATAATATTCAATGACGTGCTTTGGGAAACCAATTGTGAACATGAAAACTAGATAGTTCAAGAACAGGAAATGTTTGCCGATAACATTCACAGTTTGCCCAGCTCTATTTTCGAATTATGGCCACATGATGCCTCTAGCTCCAAATATTCAGCAAATAGTGCAAAGTTGTGGATGTATTTGCTTTTCAACAATCTTAACAACCGCCAAATTCAGCAATTTGTGGTATTAACAAAGTCATCAAAGTTAAATAGTGTTTCACTGCTTGAGATAATTTTGCACAAAAAAGTTTTTCTTTTACTGTGCATGATCCTTAGGCTTGATGGTTTTTTTTAATATTTAGCATCAACTATTTGGTGTTCAATTGAACTTTGAAATACATTTCTTCACTGGGTATACGCTGTAAAGAGCTTCTTGGAATTTGCAACTTTTATTCACTTCGCAGAATTAATGTTCCTGAACAATTACTAACACTCTAACGCAATGTTAGCATCACTAATTTAACCAATTTCAGTCACTTTTCAAGATCTTTTTTTATTGTTGAAAACATTTAGTCAATATTCTGTCTATCATGATGTTCCTGGACTTTCATCAACACTTTCACTCACTGAATGGATATCAGAATTTCATCGGCTTACTATTGGACGACAAGTCTTACCAAATGAATTCAATATTTCGACCAAATTTCAAAATCCACCCTTATAATACACTCATAAATAATTTGCAAACAATATGTAAGGGTATATGCAATATTAAACCGGTGAACAGTAAAAAAGACGCATAGTCTCCAAAGAAGGTTGAAAACTATTAATTGCTATGCAGTCCCGTTGAGACATGTATACTAAAGAAAAAGTCTCTAATCCGAAATGTTGGAAGGCCAATTTCTTAAGAAGTATGTATTATGCGTCAGAAAGTACATGAAGAATATATCCCAATTATGAAATCGCACATCATTCGAGAAGGAATATTTCGGACCAAATAAAAATATCAAAGGTATTGATCGATTTAAGAAGTAGCAAAAGAAGGAATTACGAGAATATAACCACACCAGTGCCTTGGAGAAGAGAGGTTGATGTAAGAGGACACGAGTGTCTTGTATATCTTTAGGTTCCATTCCTTTTAAAATGAAAATATCTTGATAGCGAGGGCTTGCATTACGATTAATTTTTTTTTTTATTTTAGGCTGTCTTTTTGGTTTATCTTCAAGAAGGCCTCTACTTCATTTTCAAAACGATGTTACATACAGTTCAGTCTCACTTCTTTTTAAAGGGTTTTCTAATTCTGTCTTAGCATCTATCATCTTTTTTAAATTTCGATCAAATCGTTAAAAAAAACAAAAGAAACAGCCATGTCACAGAGCTTAATTCCGTTCGAAAGTGGAATTATTTCCGTATTTGACTTCTCTAGAAAAAGTAAAACGAAAAATTTTTTCGGAATGAAAGTACTTTTAATTATAAGTTATTTAATTATTAACTTAATTTAAAGTGATTTCATTCCGAAAATATGTTTCTTTATACTTTTTCTAGAGAGAGAAGTCAAATACGGAAATAATTCCACTTTCGAACGGAATTAAACTCTGTGACATGGCTGAAAATCTCTCTTATCTGTCACACTTCTAAAATAAATTAAAATACTTTTACCTCGAGCTTTCATTAAGTCCGGCTTAAATCTCTCAAAATTTATATTATAAGCGTACTTTCTTGGAGGATTTCAAAGTAGGACTCAACTTTCTCTAAGTTGCGATACAATTTTCAGCTTCTCTTATTTTTAAAGAGGTTTACACTTCTGTCTTAACAGCAATATTCTTTTCTAAAATCCAATCAAATACTTAAAAAAGACAAACAATCATGAATAAAAATTCCGCGGTAGTTTTTTCCCTTTTCCCATTTTTCCTATTCAAATTCAATGTTTAAAAAATAAAAAGGAAAAAAACTCCCGCCAAAATTTTTATTGATGATTGGGCTGATAGTTAGTTGTGTTTCAATTGTTACAAGAAGCGGTACTATATTGTTTCCATAATTATAATTCATTATATATCTCAGTGAAAAATTTAGCTTCTTTTGTAAGAACTCAATAGCTTTTCGTGCAATTAAAAAAATTGAGCAAAACTTCATGATCTTCAAATATACGAATCTTTGATTGCAAGCGCTAAACCAAAGCTCTGATTAAAACAAAGCAAAACACACATAAAGTCTGCGTCTAAATAGGTATCCAACACATAAAACGCATGATTTTTGAAAGGGAAAGTCTGAGCGCTATGTTGTCTTCCATAGCGTTTACTTTCGCCTTTACCTCAGTTATCATATCTTAATTTTTAATCGCTAACATAAAATCTGGAAACACATTGAAGCTTTATTAAAAAAAACTGGTGACAACATTTTTGTTTTTTTAACATAGATATCGTGTCAAAAAATAAATCATTCGGAATAAATCATGAAAATGAATAACCAAATCGTAGTGAACAATGCTTTTAGTCTATAATACAAATTAAAAGGCATTTGTAATTTCTTATATTTTAACCGACCTACCCTCGTACATTTCATGATTTATTTTATACATCGATAACAAAACGCGTACATCATTTTGCCCAATGCAAATTGATTACATGACCAACATTATTTTTATGTTTTACTGTTTTGTTGAACAAGTACTAAGGGACATCTCTACAGCAGATCATTGTATAAGATTGTAATAAAATTAATAAATATGTAAACGTTTACAAAGTGTGCCTAAAGGATAAAGAGCAGACTATTTGCAATTAATATTTGTCGAATGTATTATTTATATTACAAAGATATACAAAAGAAGTTTGAGCTGAATAGAAAGTATCTAAAATAAATTAACAAATGTTAAGGGACCAACAGAATGAGACTAATTAAGCTGATAATATTCTTATATGAGATGACAAAACAAAAATGTAGATTTTCTTAAGTGGTTAAAATTTTAGTATTTTAATTTGTATTAAAACAAGTAAGAGTTTACATTCGGTTATGCCGAATTTTGTATACCCTTCACATTATTTGTGTTTAGTGCTCATACCTGATACAATTATACAAGCTTAGGCTCCTTAAAATATCTCTGGCCTTCGGAGAGATGATTTCCGATATTCGAACATACGATCAACTGAATATTGTAGAAATAAGTCATGGTGAAAACATGAAAATGAAACCAACATTTTTTAAATTTTTAAAATGAATTTTATTCGTATTTATAAAAAAGATGAACATATTTTTAAACCTACATAAATAATTCTTAATAAATTCTTTCAGTACAATTACGAGTTGAAAAACTCAATCACATTCATACAAAACTGAAATATTCACACTAGTAAGAGAAATCCCTACCGTATGACTTCTTAGTGCGATCTCAAACGATAACGCTTGACAACACGGTAACGGTAACCATCTTGACCAAAATTTTCAGAGGGCGGCAAGTAGGATTGTTGAGGTTGAGCAGGAGGCAAGTAGGTTTCTTGGGGTTGAGTTGGAGGCAAATAGGTTTCTTGGGGTTGAGGAGCAGGGGGCAAGTAAGTTTGTTGAGGTTGAGAAGGAGGCAAGTAGGTTTGTTGGGGTTGAGGAGCAGGGGGCAAGTAAGTTTGTTGAGGTTGAGCAGGAGGCAAGTAGGTTTGTTGGGGTTGAGGAGCAGGGGGCAAGTAAGTTTGTTGAGGTTGAGCAGGAGGCAAGTAGGTTTGTTGGGGTTGAGGAGCAGGGGGCAAGTAAGTTTGTTGAGGTTGAGCAGGAGGCAAGTAGGTTTGTTGGGGTTGAGGAGCAGGGGGCAAGTAAGTTTGTTGAGGCTGAGCAGGAGGCAAGTAGGTTTGTTGGGGTTGAGAGGGAGGCAAGTAGGTTTCTTGTGGTGCTGGTGGCTGGTAGTGGTAGCCTTCATCTTGGGGCGCCGGCTGATTATAATGATAACTATCTTCATGTGTGGGATAGTTGTACGCACCACCAAAGTGAGACACATCAGCAGCAGCTAAACCCAAAAGGGCAAATACAACAGCAACTGAATACTTCTATAAATAAATAAATAATTTTGAAATAAATAGTTAATAAATATGTAAATTTATTTAACTTTAAACTTTAGCACTGACCATATTTGTTTTGATTGTGTTCATCTCAATACGAAATATAAAATTGATTTGCTATACTTTTGGCAGCATCATTGCGCTTTTATATGAATGTTGAAGATTTTAAGCGCCGCTTTTAGATTTTAATTATTGGTTGTTTATTTCGTTTCGTTTTAATTGGACTGACATTGAAAACCCCTCTTAAGACAAAAATATAAAAAATGTTACAAATGCAGACAAAAAATGTTTGTTTAACATCGATGAAAAGACAAAAACAACAATCCATAGAAAAAGCATAATTTTTCAGCTTATTTTTTTGTGTTGGTTTTTTTATATTAATTTGTTATTTATTTTTTGTATCTCAAATAAGCCTTTTAATTTATTTCCATAATCGCTTGAGTAGTATTATTATTAATATTTGTGATATTCTTTACACTGTTCGAAATTTATGGGTTAAATAAATCGGCTTAAGTTTGTTTTAGTGACTTTTTTCAAATTACTACCAAAATTGTATCACAAATAGAATTTTAAATTCTGATTTTAAAAAAAAAGTGGGCGGGGCTCCAAAGTTTGTAATATATTTAGCTATATCCCAGTAGACACCCAGTAGTTCCCGAGATATAGGCCTATATATTTTCAACTTTAAGGGCCCGCCCCCTCGAAAATAGGCGTGTCCGCCAACAAAATTTTTTTTTCCTGGCATCTGCTCTAAAAGCCCTATATGATGATTTTTTTTTTAGCAAAGTCACTAAAACCGGCTTGTTCCAATAAATCTTGTTAGAGAAGAACTTTAAGACTGTAATTCCTGAATTTAAACGCAAGTTAGACGTCAATGACAGTCAGAATTGTCAGGATTTTTTAAAACTAAAGCTATTTTAAAAACGGACTGCAGTTTGTGAAGGCTGTGAAAGAAAGTGCAATAACATACACGAAAAATACAATTTAAATTGTCGGAAAAGTTCTCTCTATTCAGAATATATCTTTACTGCGTGTTCGTGTTAGTAGCATTTTGAATAAAAGAAGTAGTCATCTCGGCATAAAAGGACATGAAGTATATTTTCTGACTATAAGCCACACATATCAATCCACTGTGGTCACGAAACGAAAGTTTTGCCTATCATGGAACACAAATAATAAACCAGTGGGGATTTAATGAAAGGAGTCATCCTATGATGACCGAGGCATGTCAAAATTAATGTGTAGAACATAAAGATAAATACGAGAGACAAAACTATTAAAACTAAGTAAAGGTGCTTTAGAATGTCTAGGTTTGCAGCACGATTGCAAATATGTAGAATCGATTATGAATTATGCCAGTAAGATCCAACCTGAGATATCCAGATTATTTTTATAACAGACTCACTGCTGTAGAGAGTAGGTTGCTGGAAAAATACTTTCATTTGATAATACTATCGCTGGGTTGCCAATATTTGGCAGGGTAATACTCCGGTCGTTCTGGAACGTAGATTTAAATCTTATGGAAACAATACAATGATAGAAGACAGTCTGGTCTTCGATAACTTTGACATATGTGTAACAAGAAATAAATTTCTTATCTTATAAATAGCTAAAAATTTACAGAGAAGAAGAAACAATATTTCCTGATTTCTAGATTCCAGAAAGCCAGTCAATAATTGTTAAAAGAAAGTCCAATCCATGCGTAATCATTAACACTGACATTAGTTTTCTATTTTTCTATTAATTACCTTTCTTTAGACTTAATTTGTTTATGGTCCGATTACAATGAGAAAATTTGAAGCGAAGCATTCAAGCAATATCCCAATAAAAGAATGCTAATGCGAAGCTAATTCTTCTCTTGAAATTAGTTCGGATATGATTTAATTCAAAGTCTTTTCAGTTATCTCCTCCTTCAACTGATTGACTAAGGAGCATAAGATTCGTGTGTTTAAATATCAAGTTTTGTCACAAATATTTCTGTGGGTGTCTTCTTTTATGTTTACAATATTTTAGTCTGAAAAACACTAGCGCCATCTAACAGATATTCTTTGCAATATAATTAGTTGGGGATTAGTTCAAGATAATAGATAGCAGATAGAAGATCCTTACATGTTCATAAGTCCTTGATCTCTAGCATCTAGAAGCTGACAGTCCATGAGAGACATAGTCAGAAGTTTGATTCAAAAGCATACATTGCATACTGCAGATCCTTACATCCTTGACATCTAGCAACCATAAGCAGCCTCTTTGCAGGTCAGGATATAGCTGGTATAGGATATATTAAAGATATATTGGAGTTAAGTATAATGTGTGATTAGAACCAATTCTGTTTTGGTCCTCTAGAGCCCGCTTTATTGCGATAGATAGAAAACCCATCTCTCTAAGGCCCTAAACCTCATGCACAGCAGTCTCCATTGAGCGACCACAAAGCCCTTTTAAGGAAAGATGAAAAGCTTATCGAAGCGAAGCACTCTCCTAGCTTGTTTTTCCGCATTATTTTAACCCTTGGCAATTTAGTTAAAAGAGGTGAATCTTAAATAATCTATGGAGGCAAAGTGCAAAGTCTCTGCAGCATCCAAGTCTTAAGGTCACGGTGATTTGTATGGAGAAAAACTGCTCTGCTCGGACATATTAAACATATCGCTTTTGCATAACTTTTAGGAATGCATTTAATTCTTTGTTTTATAATTTTTCTGATTAAAACATAATAATTTTACCACACAATTTATTTAAGTGTAATCACCTCTATGGCAAAAATACAAACAATATAAGAGGCAATTAACAATGAACCCAATTTTTTTCTAAACATCATTAATCATCTACATGTATCAATCTTATCTATTTACATGCTTCTAATAATGTTTTTTTTATACAACATTTTATACTACAATCCACGATACAATATAACATAATCATGATATGAACATTACATTAATTAATAAAATTCAAATGTAACTCTTGTAAATCTTTGACCACTTTGAATTTCAAACAACTCAAGTTCGTGTGTCAGTTAGTAAGTCTTTGCTGTGGGATTATGGTTGGTGAAATATTTCATTAAGTAGATAAAATAAAATAGAAAAACAATAAATATTAACTGAATTTAATATCATGTTACTGTAGCATTATGATAACAATAATACTGATTGGCGACCATTGTGTCTCGTCTTGTCCAGTAAATTTGTTGTTGTATTAAACTTTAAGCCTGCATTAGACTGGTTGTGTTTTACAAGGGGGGCGGAACGAATGTTAATCTATACATATTCATATTGTCAAAAATATATTTAACAAGGGGTTTATAGTTATGGTTCTTATAATCAATTAGTTTTATTGTTTTAAAATGGTCTTAATATTTAGAGATTAGATTTAATTTCTGCACTATAAAAATTATTTATTTTTGGGTATTAATTTTGTTGTTACTATGTTTCGTTTTCTTAGTTAGTTATTCTCATTATTGCAGTTGAAAAATATTAAGTTAAGCAGATAAGAGCGCTGTTAAAAGGTCATTGGAATTAAATTATTTGAAGTCATCTTTAATAAGGAAATCCCCAAATTTATTCTAAGTTAAAGAAATAAATTTTAATAATATGACAGCTAAGGTAATGCTTATAATCCTTATATGACAGCTGGTGCAAATTAATTGTTTGGCAATAGAAAACTTTTATTACTACAACAGAACCGTACAAAGGCGACTTTCTGGCTAACCTGGTCATTCTACCTCCCCAAGCACCTGTTACAATAACATTTCGTGGTACAGAAGGCATAAGTGTAGAGCCAACGGGCCGTGATGAAACATCCAGAACTTTAAAAAGTGTTTGATAGATCATTCTGTGAAAAGGTCACTCTAAACTAGGGAATAAGAGAACCGGAAGAACAATTACAATCGTGCGAAACGTCCGTCCAAAGCCTTATAGCCTAAAGCCTTATAGATGGTTTGATAGGACATTCTGCAAAGGAAGCTACTGGGAATATTCTGGAGAGTTCTCAGAGACAGCCTTTTTAGTGCCATGATTCGTAAGCAAGCTCTTATGAATGACATGTGGAATGTAGCAAGAATAGAATTGGTCTCTTGGGAACGATATACTACACTGCTATAGTTCCGGATGAACCAATTACCGCTTCGCACCAAAGCGGCAACATTTCTACGATAAGGTTAAAGGGTGCTCCAATATCCCGTGACGAAACGTTCAAGTCAAAAGATTGTTTGATAGATCCTTAAGCGAAATGATCCGACTTCGGAAAAAACGTCGTTCGATGAGACTATCAGTTCAATTGCCACTCAAAGTGGGATATAGTGAAAAAAACTGAAGTCCATTCTCACTGCGATGACAACGCAGCTGCCTTAATAAGAACTGGAGAGTATCTAGTGGCTCTTCAATCGCTGATCACATTATATTTACGAGGATATAAAACAGAAAGTATCTAATGATTGCTTATTCTCTATACAGAGATTAGTGACAGTAATTATATTATCGATCGTGGTGTTTTTGTTTTTGCAAATGTATTTGACACAGATATTTTGGAAATATGCATACCTAGAATATTGAGATAGTATGTGATCGCTTGGAGTGTGGTCAAATGCTCAATGAAGGTAAGAGACTTGTTGTGTATTCTTTATTTTATTTCAAGTGTTTTACTCTACTACTCAATTACAACTGTTTTTCATATGTATAATAAAATGTAAGCTTAACCTAAGACAAAGTAAATCCAAAAAATTAGTACATATAATAAATCTTATAAGAGTGAAAAAATAACGGTTTATAACAAAATAGCGTACCGACTACAATTATTGGCACTACAAAATATTGCCCTAATTATTGGCACCTCCTACTTGCATAGCATTTAGGAGACATCGTTAAAGTCCCGTTGGTTCTAAATTAATTTTATCTCACTCTATGATCTCTTTCCATCATTTTTTCTGAACTGATGCAAAACATTAAAACGCTCAGTTGCTTGTAATCTTCCTAATAAGAAGGGTGTTTTGAAAGAGGGATTGTGCGCTGTTTTTAGTGTGGGTTTCAATAGCGAGCAGAAGTTTGGTAAATACTATTATTTTTTTATTTATAGATTTTTTAATTAAGCCTTTTGATTCATTGACATACTAAAACATTAAATAATCTAGTGTTACCTTAATAAACACAATATTTCCAAAGTATTGTAATAAAACATCAGTGCCAACAACAGGTTCCAAAAAACTATAATTTCTATTATTGGCAGGTGGTGCCAATAATTGAATTTGTAATTACTACAATAATTGGCACTGCCACTAATTGTACCTTTTTTTAGTGCCAATAACTGAATTTTGTGTATTTTCAGAATTTTTGAAATACCTAAAAAACAATTCATATGAAGAAAGTCTTCTGAAAACTTTGTCCGAAATTAGGGATGGCAAAATTTCAAAAAAGCTGCATCAAAAACTTATGGGATACCACGGTAAATGCTACAATTTCGCTTAGGCCCTAAATTTTCTAAAATTCGACCAGGTCCACCAACCATTTTAACAGAAGCAGAAGAAGAAGCCATTGTCGATAGGGTGAAAGTTTCTCAGCGGAAAGGTTTTCCCAAAAGAAAGGAAGACGTACTCCATGCCGTTAAAGACTTTCTCGATGTAAATGCGCGGCAACACCCTTTTGGAGAAGAAAATTTGCCGCGTAAAGGATGGTTTACTTCATTTTCAAAGTGCATCTAACATTAACCTTTAGAGCCACCGATGCCGTCTCATCCGCCAGCGACAATGTAGCTGCTTCTGACATTTTTGGCTGGTTTGACAAGATAAAAAACTACTGGGTTGAAAACAACTACTTTGCTATACTATCCGACCCTACCAGAAATTTTAATGGAGATGAAACCAAGTTCATGCTATGTCCTAAGGCTAAGAGTGTACTAGCAGCAAAGGGAGCTAAAAATATATACGATGTAGACAGAGGTTTAGCAGTATTCATGACACCACCGATGATCATTTATCCTTACAAAAGAATGAGGGATGAAATTCGAAAAACTATCCCGAAAATTGGGGTTATGGAATAAGCGATAACGGTTGGATGACCAAGCAAAAATTAAACCAAATATAAACCTGTTAAATATATTCTATTTTTTATATAGCTAATATGAATTAATGCGTAAATAAAATTAGTTTAGCTTATTTCTCTTGTTCAACAGAGAAAGAATTATCACAATCCTCTACCTAGCTAACTAGTTAAGTTTTAAAAGTTTTTTGAGTTACCATGGTGCCAATAATTCAACTTTTAGGGGTGTTAATAATTATGGTAATGTGCCAATAATTATAGTTTTTAAAGGGCCAATAATTGTAGTCAAGTGCCAATGACTATATAATTTAATGTGCCAATAGTTGTACTTGAGTGCCAATAACTATATTTTTTTAAAGGTTATTTTTATTTTAATTACTAAAAATCGCACAGAGTTTATATTATTATATCAAAAACTGTATCTAATAGAAAACATATCAAAGAATTAAACAAAAATAACACAAGATAGGCTCTTATAAAACCAGACGGTATATCCCATGCAACAAGTCGAAAATTCCTTATGGGTGCCAATAATTGTGGTCGGTACGCTACTTGTGAACTTAAAATTACAGGGTATTTGTGAAAAGTGTACAAAATATAAATCGTTGACTTTTATATAATATTACAAGACTGTATAAATCCGACTTTTGTTGAAAAGACGACAATTTCGACTCTTGAATATTGAAGACGAGTCAGGAGCTTTTAGAAGGTAAAAGGGGTTCTCTGCCTTCGTCCTCATCCTGACCGTAGAGTACACACTCACTTAGTGTAAAAGTTAAATAAAAGTAAATACGATTTTAATCTGGAAGACGTCGATTTCGAATTTTGTATAGGAGCTTCTAGTCGGTGAAAGGACTTCTGTGTCTTTGTCCTCATCTATCAGAAATAAGAACTGTGGCACTCTACACTCCCTTTCTGCACATTTTGATAAATTCATTGGGGTGGACATTCGTTTGATGAGCTTTTAATTCATTCACCGAATTGGTCTGCCATCGAAGCGTCTGTGTGCGCATAACATGGTCCTGACTACGTATAATATCTTGATACTTTGTGGGTATAAAACAGGAACCAGATTAGGAAACTAAATCAATTTATAATTTGCCTTTATAATCTTACATACATATCGTCACCTAAAATGCCCAAAGACGTAACCCTCATTATCATAATTTTACAGGAGAAGCAAAAAACGTTATAAAATGTTTAATTGAAAATCGCGATATGTGCGTCTATCATAATACAAGATGTGAAGAAATCGCGATTTTCAATTAAACAGTTTTCATTTTATAACGTTTTTTGCTTCTCCTGTAAAATTATGATAACGAGGGTTACGTCTTTGGGCATTTTAGGTGACGATACACATCTACAGAAATATTTGTTATGCCCAAAAATTAACAAATCAACTCAGAATAACTTTTTGAGTCCCTTCATCTATTTATCCATATAAATATGAGATTATAATTATAATTCTTCTTGAAAATTACATTTTAATGAATCAAGTATGAACCATATAGTAAACTTAAATCATAAATAATGATATCATAGTAGAATTTATGATATTGTAGTTTGACTTCCACTGCTGAGTAGAATTACTGAATATATATCAACTGGATATCAGTTTGAAATACAAAATTATCATATAGTGACTCGTAATGATCATGTTATGATAATAACTTTTATTTGATGAGTATAATATGATAACTCTATGTGAAATCTACTGAAAAAAATCAACTTTTTAAAACCACCGCTTTCATATTATTGAAATGATATTTATAATTAATTCCTTCCATTCAAAACACCCTAGAAGGATCATCATAAATACAGCATCCAATTTTATAAGACGAGTACTTCAAATAAGCGACACGGTATTCCATAAAAATAATAAGGCAAAAATAATGGATATTTTAAAAATGAATGACTTCCCGATAAAGACAATTAAGGTTCTAATAAAACGTTCAACATCAAAACGACAGGAGACAAGAGAACCAAAACGATATAAAAGCATAACTTATATTTCTGGACTTTCTGAAAGATGGAAGAACACCGATATTTATAATGCCGAAGAGTTTGAATTATCATTTAGGTCAGACAATACTGTGAATCGGCTGTTTAGCAAAACAAAATCTAAACTAAAAAAAGAAGAAAAATCAAATGTTGTGTATCAAATTCCGTGCAATGGTGACGGGACCAATATATGTGAGAAAGTATATGTTGGGACAACAAAAACAAAACTGAAAACTAGACTATCATCTCACAAAGCTGACCAGAGGACAACTGAAAAACCAATTGACAAAAAAACTGCATTAGCAGCCCATTGTGCACTAACAAACCACAAACCAAAATTTGAAGAGGTAAAAATATTACAAGAAAAGAAAAATTACTCAAGGAGATATACATTAGAGATGCTACATATAATAAATGTAAGACCGGAGCTTCGTCTCAACTACAGACAAGACACAGAAAATTGTGCACACATATAGCTATAGACAATTAATTAAAAAACACAGACGATCGACAAATTAGTTTAGTAACAAAAATCCAAGCAGAGGGACAATAAGTGTAAAATAAGGAAAAATTTGTGTGTTATTTATTATTTTTAAATGTAATTATAATCAATATGTATATTATGTTCGTTTTTTGTTTAATAATAATAAGAAAAATTGTTCTATGTATTTATTTAGACCCCCGAAGATGATTAGCGACGCTAATTGAAATATTGGGAACAATAATAAAAATATTTAAAATAAAAATCAAAAGTTTTTATTTTTTATTTATTCAACGGCCTGTAGCCGAACAAAAACAAAAA
The DNA here is from genome assembly GCA_916048285.2 of Bellardia pandia. Lineage (NCBI taxonomy): Eukaryota > Metazoa > Arthropoda > Insecta > Diptera > Calliphoridae > Bellardia > Bellardia pandia. The sequence continues at coordinate 18,024,254 of OU696532.1, read as the reverse complement.
ATAATTAATTCCTTCCTTAATAAAAAGTTCATAAATTTTGATCCTAACACTAATAAACCTAAAAAAAAAAACTTAATGATCGAATTAAATTTTGTACGTGAGTTTTCTAATATAAAGTTTCCAATTTGTTGACGCAGCTGCATACTAATTTGAGCAAATTGTTCTATAATTATGCTATAAAAATTTGTATATAATATAGCTATTATTGTAGGTGCATTCTCATAAATATTTAACAGGCTCTTAACAATGGTTTGTAACACTCAACAAATATAAATTCGAATAAGAAATAAATGGCAACTAAAACAATTAAAAGCAAATAAAAATTTCAACTTTTATTGTAGCATTATGGTTATTATTTTCTAACTCATAAATAATACAATAGATTGAATGAAGCACTTTGTGTTTAAAAATCATATCAAGAGATTTTTGATCTTCGTATAGGCAGTGACCTTGACCTATATATTAATATTTACAAGAAAAGTAAACCCCATAGACTTGCTTCGATATTTCGGTTCTGTAAAATAAATATATTGTGTAAATTAAATTCTTTTAAGTGAATCATACAAACATTTTGTCCAACACTGTACAAAACTTTTTTTTGTGGAAACGAGTTATATGTCAAATCAATTATACGCGTAATATTTGATAAAAATACATAAGATAACATTTAGATTATAATACGAGTTCCTACTACAGTTCAGTAAGAGCATTTAAACTTTGGTTATAAAAAATATTGATAAACATCTTGTTCATAAGAAATACGGTGGCCGTTTTTTAATTAAAAATATAAATAAAAACGACGCCACCGCTGTAGCCTGCAGATGACTTAAAATGCATAAATTAAAATGTTTAATATATAGCTTTTTTTATGTATACTCAGTCATATTTATATACATATGTCTAGTCAGAGTTTAGTGATGCATCCTCATCACCTTTTCGTTTATGGTTTTAATTAATGATTTGTTATTTAAATTAAATTTAAATTTTATGCCTAATATTAAATTAACGTCTAATATTTATGTTTATTAATAATCTACATTATTGCAAATGTATGTAGAAATGTTTTTTTTATGAGTTTATTGACATTACTGATTTTCTTAAAATAGAAATATACGACAAATTTTGTAAAGTCTTCAAACAGCTTGATTGATCTTCACCATTTAGTCAACATCACCATCATCAGCACTAGACAACGGCTTCTAAATATTTGTGGTAAGTCAAGTTGTTAAATTAGTTTTTTTAAACTGACGATTTATTACCCCACACTAAAAGCTTATGGGTATGTTAATTTGATTATGTATTGCATAAACCATCTATAAATGCATCATTTAAGTCAATGAGTTTTTTAATTTTGCAGGTGGGGTATTTTAATTAAGCAATGTCATAATCTTTATGTTATGACAGACTAAAATATGTTATGATGTTTACGAGCACAGTATCATAAAAACCGTATTCATAGACATTAAACACACCAACAATTTGAGAAAGTTTTCAGCACTGAATTACTCCTAATTGTGGCGTTTTATTGTTGGGTTTCGAATTTGAACTGTAAAGTATTTGAAACACATGCTTCAAATAGGTTTTGCTACTGAACTTTCTGACACTGCTCGTGAGCGTTCTTCGTTATGACGCCCACTGTCATTAAGTACACAAGTTGAAATTAGTTATTATATTCAGAAAACAACTTAATACATCGCAAATATATATCGCAAACTCCAAAACAAATTTAATTTCCTAAGCTTGTTTGCAATTTTTGTAAATAAAGCATTGTTCACATAAAATTCGGTGGCATAAATGTGTTAATATTTGTGTAACAATAAACCATTGAATACTTTTGAAACAAAACCCCTTTAAATTGACTTGACCAGTAGCCCGATCTTACTCAAGTGGCCGAAGATTGGGACGTTTGCGGGTTTAAAAATCTCCATCTAAAAGTAGTCTCCTTGGGGTACTTACACTGACGTTGTATTTGTTTGTATCGTCAATTGATTATGCTCCCGAAATTTGCTTTATTAAACTTAGTATTTTCTTTGTGAGATCCTTTAATAATACACTTTTGCTTTCATTTTATTCACGATCTGTGTTTAAGCTTATATAGGTTACACTACTTTTTAAAATTTTTAAACACGATATAATCGAATTAGCACTCAACCAATTTCTGATCGTGTCTCTTCCAAACAGTTCATTACGCGTTGTTCAATCCAAAGATCGCCAAGTTAGAAGCCTTGTCTTTAACAAAAAATGTTATAACAAGTCTTTACTGAGTAAGCAGCATTTTGGTATTTCCGCTTTAATTCATGTGGAACCCAAATTCACCTGCTTAACGATTTTTAAAGCAACAACAATCTTTGCAAAGTAATGCCGCCAATCGTTGTCAAACTTTTTTGAAAATTGAAAATCGCTAATTTTTACACCAAGAAACGATGTTGTTTTAAATTTTTTTGAGTATTCTTCGAAATTTTAGTTCTCTGAATTACAAAAAAAAAAAAAAAAAAAATTGTTATTTGAAAACTTAAACTCGAATCCGCTTACGCTTAAGTAAAATTGTATCCCCATAAAACGAGCAGTTTCAGAAATATAAATTCTGACCCTTTAAACACAAAATAATACACATAACAAAACAATCAATATATTATAAAAAAAAAAATTGGCTGTAGTGTCTATAATATTCGGCACAGCTGTATATAGCACTCTGGCTTGTTATTTGTTTAAAGTTTTATTTTATTTACTCATTACTATTGTTAAAATTAATCCGATTGTTTATTGTATTTATTTGTTTTTTATTTTTTTTCTATTATTTATCAACAAACTTTTGAATGATTTAGTTGAAATTAACTTTTGTGTGTTATACGAGTGTGTGGACCTAGGTCAAGATTATTATTGTTATATTATTGTATTTTAATAAGTGTACTAGGTGCATGATGGGAAATGATTAAATAGAAAAGAGCATATTAAAACCAAAAACTGTTAATGAGGGCTTATGGATTCAATAAAGCTATTTAATTTATATGATTATTTTATTGGTTGTAGGTTTTGATAATAGTTCCCTCTATTTTCAAATGGCCTTAATTTAGAGATTTCATTTTGAACAAGATCAAACACTGCACGCGTCTTTAACTAACAGCAACTGTTAAGACTTGAACTATAGCCTAAAGCTGTTAATTATACCCTACACCACCATTGTGGGGAGGGTATATTGAATTTGTGCATATGTTTGTAACGCCCAGAAACATAAAATATACCGAACGACTCAGAATCACTTTCTGAGTCGATTTAACGATGTCCGTCCGTCCGTCTGGCTGGCTGGCTGTCCATGTAAATCTTGTGCGCAGAGTACAGGTCGCAATTTTGAAAATATTACTTTGATATTTGGTAAGTGATATTTTTTCGGCCCACGGATGAATGGCATTGAAACTGATGGAAATCGGTATTTTATTTCACCTGGCCCTCATACAAATGTCTTCCCGAAATTGGGGTTTACCGATCATAAATCATTGAATTATGCAAGTATGCAAACAGATTTCACCACAAATGAGTAATAAATAAAGATAAAGCACATCTACAAATTTCGTGAAGATCGGTCCATAGCTCCCATATAAGGACCACTTCCGAAAATCACTTCAAGGAGCATAACTCTTTTAAAAATGTAGGTATCCAAATAATATTGAACACAAATATGTTTTGTGTATATATATATAATATGCTAGAATTTTATGACGATCGGTCCATAATTAGTCGTAGCTCCCATATAAGGCCCACTTCCCGAAATCTATTTAAATTGTAGTTATCCGAATAAAATTAAAAAAAAATGAGTTTCTTATGTACAAATAGGATGACACCTAATTTTATAATAGTCTGTTCATAAAAAACTTACGCAATTGGTACTTTTGGGTAAAAATTGCCAAATGCAACAAAATCAATTTACGCATGTGATACGAGCTTAGTAACAATTTTGTGTGCCTTTACAATATCATGCCTAGCAACAAAACAAAAAAAAAAAAAAATAAATAAAAGCGCAGCTATTTGATAATACACACAAATGTTTTTTTTTTTTGCTATTTTTGGTTTTTATAACTGCAACAAAACCAAAAACCGATTTCAAAATCTCGAGTGATACGGTTTGCTAAAAAGTCGGACAGAAACGAAAGAAGAGTTCGTGACAAATAACGAAAAATATTTAATCCTGGTGAATTGTGACGGTGGATGAGCAGCTCGTCACGTATCGTGGACGGTGCCCATTCAAGCAATACATACTATCAAAACCAAGAAAATATGGTATAAAAATTTGGACGTTGTGTGATGTAGAAGCAAATTACGCATGGTCCTTACAGGTCTACACTGGAAAAGAGAGAAACTGTAAGCCAGAGAAAGATCAAGGACGATGCGTTGTCTTGGACCTAATTAAAGATTTGAGAGGATATAATGTAACTTGTGACAATTTTTTCACTTCCCATGAACTGGGTATTGAGTTGATAAAACGAAGTATTACAATGGTTGGTACCGTCCGAAAAAATAAAACTTTTTTGCCAGAAAAAATTTTGCAACTAAAAAACAAACCTGAAAGCTATGTTCACTTCCTCTTCGACAATGAGAACAAAACAACTTTAGTGCGATATGTACCTAAAAAAATCGATTAGTATTGTTGCTGAGGAAAAAATAAGAGCAAGCTCTAAAAAGCCAGAAATAATTCATTTTTATAATGAAACGAAATCAGGAGTCATTATATAAACTTATAAGAACTTACACATGTAAAAGAAGAACTAATCGATAGCCTCAAGCAGTGTTTTTCAATATGTTGGATATATCCGCTTATAATGCTAATATAGTTTTTCTAAAAAATAATCCAAACTGGAATGAAAATAAGAAAGAGCGACGCATATTCTTGGAATGCTTAGATATAAAGCTTATAAGCGGAGAAATATCTCATAGACCAAACATGCCACAAAGTAGTCCTGCTAGAGCAGTTGTGAGAAGCCTTCAAAAGGATTCTGCTGAAGTTCCGGAAGCAAAAAATTTAAAAAGGGGACGTTGTTAATTTTGTCCAAGTCGTTCTAACATCACCAAATATGCAAACAAATGTTTGCATTTATTTGCAAAAAGCATTCTGAGACCAATATTGTATGTAATGAATGTAAAAAAAATAAAAAAAAAATTATTAAATATTTGAATGTTTTGTATTGAGCAAATTTGACCCACTAATGTCATATGCGTTTTATTTCTGAAGTACAGGATAAGGGTTAAACGTAAAGTTTAACCATTATAAAGTTTAATACACTTAGGGCCATTATTACAACTTGCCTTTAATGTTCTTAATAATAAAAGGTAACTTTAATTAAAGTGAGGAATAAAGTGACCTTTAAAATTTTTCGTTATTACAACTTCCTTGTAAAATAAAATAATTTTTTTCTAAAATATGGCAATACCAGTTAAAAACCGATTACTTTTGACAAATTACTGACAAGAAACAGTAAATTTTTTGTGTTTGTGAAAATATTTGTTTGTGAAAAAAATATAAATCAAACGTCTGCTTTCCATTTTTGTTTATCAAATTATTTATTCGCAAAACAAAATTAAAATTAATTTATTTTTCATAAAGTTGTCAATTTTTCAGAACATATGGCAACTTCAAATACGTAAACCTTACTATAAAATTAAAGGCAAGATGATCTTCCCTTTAGCTTATCGGTCGGTTTAGATTAAAGTAAACTTATAATAACCAAATACTTCTTATCTGTCCGATAACATCATACCTTTAACTATTGCCAAGTTGTAATAATGGGCCTTAATATTTATATTCATGGAAGTCATGGCACTAAATTTTTGGATGATCGGTCCATATAACGGCCATTTCTGAAAAATTGTTTTGTTGATATACTGGGTGTAGGGTATTATATGGTCGGGCTTGACTGACTATACTTTCTTACTTGTGTTATTTAGTAGTAAATAGATTTTAATGAAATTTTAAAATACTGAGTGATTTAATAAATTTTTTTTTAACATCGTGTTTATGATTTTTTTTAATTAAAAGATTGTTAAAATTTTTAAAAATTAATTCAAGTTTTAGTTGTGAGGTCGCCTCTATTAGCCACCAGTGACCAATCATGATCAGTTATTAACCTGTAAATAACACAAACAATAAATAATAAACAATGGCATCTTCTATGTAAATTATTAAAAAGTAAGTTATTGAGTAATTTAAAATCATTAACAAGAATTTGTTAGATGTTATTATAATCTCTCTATGACGCCGATTAATTATTTAAAACTGTTTTTGAATAAATTCAATGAGTATAACTTTGGTCTCATAAACCCTGCAATAATAAGACTCTAAATTACAGAACTTTATAACGAACCATTAATTAATGTAACAACAGAAATTTAATAAATTTTACCGTCTCTCTTCAAAATTCGAATGACAAAAATAATCTTTACATATTATTATAAATTTATGTGACAAATATAACTACAAACAAAAGTTACCTTAGAAAAACCTCAAACGCAAATGCTGAGTTACATAAGTAACAAAAACAAAATACTATTGAAATTCCAGTAAATGATAAATGATGCTAAAGATAACTAAATACATACATACATATATAAATAAATAAATAAATATATTTAGTACTTAATACACAAAATTCACAGAATATTGTAAAAAAAAACAGGTGTATTATTCAAGTATAAGACTTTTTCACTTCTGTTTGTATAATATTTAATAAGAATTGTAAATGTTCTTAAAATCTCTTTGTGGGACTTACACACAGGGCAAATGTATCATTGGCAGGAGCTCGTCCTTATAAAAAAATAAGTTCTGAAAAATCATTAATTATAAAAGCAAGAAAACTTTTTGGTTTTTAACATGGAGGCAAAGCAGAGTAGGCAAAAGGAAGAAGCCTTGTAACAAACTATGTAATGACTGACACATTAATTGTGGTGATGGTTGTTTCAAGGAAGAAGCCTTGAAACAAACTCTGTAATGACTGACACAGAAATTGTGGTTATGGTTGCGTCTGTGTTTGTTTAAGCATTAATATGCTGCCCACCGTTTACTTCCGTTTTCCGTTAAGAGCAAAAGTAAACAATTAGAAAGCTTTCTTTTGTTTTCCTTTTTAATAAAAAAAAGGCCAGTTGTTGTTAAGTTTATTATTAGCCGTATTAATAAAGCTTAGACATCATCAACACTCTTCAAAGCCCTCTTGTATACCCCCGTCAATCGTCACCTAGCCAGTCATCATTATAATTTATGTATTAAAAACTATGGCGCAAAAGTTTGTCTTATTATTTTGTTCGTTACACCAAAAATATGTAGAAATATTTGCTGGATACTCAGGTGTTTCCTGGTTCTTTGTTATTTCATTCTTTTCCTGTTACTATGTGTAGCATGTTTTCCTAAGACCACGTAGTACAGTGATCGACATTCGTTTGTACGCGCATAAAATATTTTTACATTATTGCACTAATTTGTTGATTATTACTTTTTGTTTATATATGTAATTATGTAAACTTAATATAAAAATGCCATCAATAAGCTAAAATTAGAAGAATTTGAACCGAAAAATAGCAGGTGGATGTTTTAATATGAAATTACTTAAAATTAATTAGTTTATATTAATGAGGATTATAATTGTTTAGAGAGGTTTTCCAAAACTAACAGCACGTTATAAATATCGAATTTGTCACAAACTCACTGTTAAGGAAAAATAAGGTTTCCGTATTTAAAGGTATTGTATGTAGCCTTTATATTGACATCAATAATATTGAAAAAATAAATTTTTAGCCATAATATTGTAAGGTTCATAAAGTATGTTAGATATCTGCATTATTGCAGATATTACGAAAGAATTTTGTGATAAAAGAGAAACTTTTTTTGCCATTATTGATCCTAATAAAATGTTGATGCTGAAAATATGGTCAATCAAAATATTTTCGCAGATAGATTTCAAATTATTTTAAGAGATTTTAATAACATACCTTAAGGAAATTCAGATAAACAATAAAATTTGTGCAGCCTTAAGGGCTAATAAATAAAATAATAGGCGGATTTGTTATTTTTTCTATGGTCGGTTTATATTTCATAATGATATTTCATCGAAATCGTTTCCTGATAAGAAAATATAAATGACAGTTTTTAATGTTTATACAACATAGAAATATTGTTTAAAAATGCAGCTCTCATATATTTGCATTCAAATATTCCAAAATTTTAGTAAATTCTTCAGTAAATATAAATTACGGAGGACATACAAAGTATTAATTACATATTATTTAAGTAAATATAGACATATTGAATGAGGACTTTAATTGATTGGGAAAAGCGTCCGAAAATTTGATAAAAGAGAACTCTTTTAATTATAAAATTAAAATTTCACATTTGATGGTTTAATACCGCAATTGAAGTGTATAAAGACTTCTCTATCTTACCAAAATGTCAGTTATTACCCTTAAATTAATAATACAGCGAAATATATTACAATATTGTTTCATAATCAACTAATTAATTAGAATGTAATTAAATCGCTTTGCAAAAGATTATTTTCCAAAAATGATTAAAGTTTCTTTAAAATTAACAGAAACCATGTAGCGCACAAACGAGTGTCTATTACTGTAGTTAATGGTGGTTCGAAAAAAAAAGTTGTGTCAGTCACCCCCTAGAATGGAAGATAATGTAAAAACAATTCCAGAAATATTTTTTTTATTTTTTTGCCACGCCTACAAAAACCATCCTTTTAGTATTTTGTTCACTGTGTCGCTATTTTTACCCCGATCATAACACGTGACGTGGCCCTGACACGTCAAATTCTAGTCATGACTTTTAAAAACTCGGTTCGTACCCGCAATAATGCTAAATATTTTTGTACGAATTTGTAAAAGTAATGACTAGAATTTGACATGGAAGTAAAAAATGATTAAGGGCAGAACTGTAGGCCTTACAGAGCCATGAACACCAGTATACAAAATGTTATGATCGGACTAAAAATAGCGACACAGTGAACAAAATACGAAATAGAAAAATTATATCTGGAATTGTGTTTGTTTTCGTTATGGTAAGTTTTTAAAATAAATATTTGTGGTTGTTTGGTAATTTAAAATTCTAAAGTTGAATTTATGTTGGTGAAGTGTAGAAGAGGCAATTATCTGAATAACACCCTACATATTCAGTAAATTATAAATATTTAGAGCATTTAGATTCCTTATATACTTATTTTTAAACGTAGATATTTAGTATATATAGATATTTAGAACATATATTCAATAAGGTCTATCTGCACAATCACAATTGTTCGGGAGATCAAATATAATCATTATGTTTTCTATAAAATACAAATAATACATTTACTAAATATCACAAGGACAATCCAAACTTAAAAAACCTTTTATTATTGAAGTTATGGTAGACTAAGAATACTAAATATGAAGAATACTTCCACTAAATATCATAAGCAATAACCAATCCTAAAACACCCAGTATTCCAAAAGTTATGGTAGATAGCTGCCACGATAGACTAATTGATAGAGTGCTGAAATATTAATCTGAAGCTTCCGAGACCTCTTGATATCTGACACTTTTCGGTATCGTTATATTCAGCTTGGACTTGTTTAAAAAAAACAGGCTGTCCCATTGATATCTAACAATTTGGGTCCTGCAGCTTCGGTACCATTTTAGTAAAGTTACATCCTTCCAGCGTTAACAGAAAACATTAATTTTTCTGAAATAAATATCCACCCAAGGTTTCGAAAACTGTTATAGACCGTTTCCTCCAGCACAATATGACAACTTTAACAGAAGTCTTTCAATATTCTATTAAGAAAATCGAATATTCACATCCAGCATTCACAGACTAAATTTAAGCTCGTCTAAACACCCATAGATTTCTAGGCTGCTTGTGTGTCAAATTTAGTATATTTGTTTTTGCAACACAGTGGAATTTTCACTATTGTTACATGGTGTACTATTACATCAGATATTTGCAAAAATTTCCCTTTCAACAGTTATTTACATATATTAAAAACTTTTCTTTCTGTTCCCTCGTTATTTGTAAAATTTGTTTTGTAATTTGTTTATTTGCTGTACTCTGCATTCGTGTGTAACAAAAATAATTATCAATATTAAAGTATGACTCATTTGGGTATAATTTGTAAATAGAAAATATATTATAATACTTATAGTAGCTAATTGTGTACACGTTTACGAAATTAATAAATTAGCATTTGGCAAACACAAATGCCAACACTTGAATAAAACTTGAAAAGGTCTAAAAGCAACAGAAATACAATAACATTCGTTTTCAAAGCATATTTACAGGCTTAAAACAAATAAATTAAATGATTTATTTAGTAAGAGCAGCGTTGCCATTTTGACGCTTTTCGGGTATTTTTGGTGCTTTTTTGCTTTTTTGCTTTCCAAACACCCGAAATTTTATTAAATACCCGTTTTTAAAAAGCAGGTATTTATAGCGCTTTTTACAATTTCTCACAGTGCTTTTTAGTGCCTTTTAAGTAATAAAAATTGTTGATACTGAAACATTTTAATAGTATTATTTAAACACGTCTAATACTTTTTTAACCAACTGCGTATTATTTACATTTCTGTTTTAAGTAGTATTCACAAACGTTTCTAGAATTATTTCAGGCATCTATTTTTTTCATCCGTTCAAAAACTTTTATTATTAATTTGTTAAACAGTAATTTTACTTTTATTCGCACGCATAATAAAATTAAAAATTGTTCGTAAAAGTAAGTTCGTCGTGCATTTTTTGATAAAGTTTATCAACTTCAGATGGGAAAACAAAAATATAGGAAAGCCTGATAGTATCATTCTATTCAAAAGGTGGCTTAGACTAGCATTTGTTGTAATTGTGAAATTAAAGGTCAAATAGTGATATACATAGTCATGAAAAAGCAATAGATCCGTATAAAAGTTTTACATTGAAACCTATGCTGTTTTTTGACCAACCAGAGCCAAAACAAAGTCAAAAAGCTGAAGGTTCTCTTTGCTTGTAGGCAGCAGTGCATACATCTTTTTCAAGTATTGCCCATTATTCTGATATTTGCATAGACATTTTTTTCGGATGCCAAGGCCGCACAATTTAAGTTGCACAAAACAAAGTGCTCAAATATAACAACAAATATGTATGATATTTTAGGCGATATTAAAGGCGTTCCATTCAGTCTGATATTAGACGAAGGGAGAGATATTTCAGTTGATAAGCTACTTGGCGTTGGCATTTGTTATATTGGTTTGGAACGTATTTTAAATAGTTTTGACTTTAAACACTTAGCTGCCATTGGAACAGATAATCCTGCAGTGATGAGTGAAACACACAACGGTTTGTGCCGAAAAATTAAAGAAATGTGATATTAGTTACATGTGTTTGCCACTCCATTCAACTGGCCATTGTTAATATATCGTTATTTTTTATGTGCACTTATGTATTTATATATGTTTTATGTATCTTTATGTTTTATGTAATTTGTTAAAATACGTTTGTTTTTCTATTTATCTTATTTTAATAAAAATCAATCTATCTCAAACAAAAAAATAAAAACTTATTTGTTATCTTTTCGTTATAAAAGCTTCAATAATAAGGAATATTAATCTTGGTGCTTTTTTACCCGAAATTTTAATTAATTTATTTAACTTTTTTTTACCCTATTTTTATGTTCTCACAGTGCTTTAAGAGTAGGCATCACTGAGTAAGAGTATTGTTAGTTAGTAAGTTAAATTAATACTTAAACAATTAAATATTTCATTAATCCAGTTGTAAATCACATTAATTGTATTTAGGTGGTCTGATTATATTAATATTGTTTTAAATTTTGAAAAGTTTTACGAAATTGCTATATAAGGATAATATTTGTCGTTGTTCAAAACATTTCTATTCATATTAAATTTGTACAGTTTTTTTTCATATAGCTGAGATTTATTTAGATTTATTTCTCATCTTAAGTCGACAATTGCATTTTTATGTATTTGACTGAGACTGAAATGTGAATGTGTTGGCTGCCTTATCAAATCAGCCAAGTATGAATAAATATGTTACAATATTGTGCGGAAACAGTGCATTAAACAAATAATATCTTTCGATACAATAAATAGATTTCAATCGCTAATGCCTTAAAATATTTTTACACAGAAGACAGCTGATGAATTACCTTTTTTAAGATTTCATGGCTGTCAAGTTAATGTGAAGCAACCGCAAAGTACTGAAATGACATCATTAGCTGCAGCATGGACGTGTTTTAAGGAAGCCTTGTTTTCTGACACCCAGGAGTTGTAGGCAATGAAAAGGGATATGAAAACAACATATACTTCCAGAATATTAAGAACATTTAAGATGATATGATTGGAATACGATGACATTGATGCTGACTTTAACTCAGTGAAAAAAACGTACGACAAAACAAACGCCATAAAATCGGCGCCAATTAAAAAATGTGAATTTCACATTTTATAGTTTAACCACAACTGGAGGGCATAGAGAAATCTTTGAAATCATAGTCCATAAAGTGTCTATAATATATAGGCAGAATTATAATATCACTTACTGTGGATAATTTTGGGATTGGTATTAAATTGAAAACCATTCAAATTTGCATTCTATTGGAAAGAGTTAAGTTTGACAATTATAATTAAAAATAATATCAGACAGATGACTAGAAGATATCGATTATTTTTAATCATATTTCGGCAACACAAAAATTAAATCAGTGGCCAATTAAAATCTAACATTCGTAAAATTATACGATCGACAACGTCTTCTTGAAATCACGTGTCATTGAGATCAATATCATCAATAATATGTCAAAATTTAGTTGTGAACATCTACCTGGTCCATTCAGATGTTTCATTGTATGAAGCAATAAGCATAAAGTTGCCAAAGGAAGATTAAGGCTTAGAAAAATCTTGAAAATGTAGATACAGTTTTGTACGTAATACACGTTCTTCAGTCAGGGCTCATCCATTTGTGGTCGACTGGACAGTGGATCGCACAACACACTACAGGGAAAATTCGTTCTTTAGCCGTACTGTCCGTATGTGGAACAAACTCCCAGCAGAAGTATTCCTGCCACTTTAAATATAGGAAAATTCAAGTCAAATCTTTATAAACACTACTCCCTCTGTCCTCTTTCCCATAACCTATTTTTCTAGTTTCAACAAAAAATGCATTGCATAAGTAGGTCATCCCCTGGTCCAAGAAAAAAAAAAAAAAAAAAAAGAGAATGTCTGATAGCTGGTTCAAAGTAGTCACATTATGGAATTCACATACCGGTTAAAGGGTGCCCAGGTAGACTAGGAGATAATGTGTTGTCTTTCAGTCACAGCAGGTTTCAGGCTCAATTCCAGCCAAAGACTCTGGATATTTTCCGCAGACAAACCAAAAGGCTCGCAGTTTGTGCTTGTTTAATAAAAAAAATAACGTAACAGTTACCTCACTAACTAGTTAACTGGTTAATTGACTAGCAACATAACTAGTTAAATTAACAAGTTTGTGTCCCAAAAGGAAGCTAATTAATTTCAAATATTTGTTCTAATAGATCTCCAAGTACTTAATCCAACCAGTTATCAGCTACAAGGAAACATTCTAATAGAATGATCTTAGCTGTTGACTTTGTTGACTAATTCTTTGGGAACTCACGTATTAATAACAAGGTGACAATCCAATAACCGGTTTCTGGTAAACAAATCATACCCCAAGTGATGGTTAAAAAGGAAAAGTCAAATAACCGGTACCAAATAGTCCACGAATAATAGTTTCAAATAAATAACAATTATTATTATTATAATAATTTAATAATATTCCGGGGAATTTCAGCAACTAGTTCTAGAATTCAGCATGAACTTTATTTCCAACGGGTGCATATTGGAATAACATTTTACTTGTTGACATTTGTTACAATAAGAGCAATTTCGTTCTAATATTTGATGTGATAATATAGTGGATCTGGATCTGTTTCGTAATATTTATGATATTTTCAGTCAACATAATCGTAGACCGCTAGAGACACTAAGATGACAATTGCCTTAGCGCTAGATTACTTGGTATGTATAAAGTAACTTGCATTTGCACTACAAATAATAAATATGACTTGTAAAATTATCCAAAAATATACAAATTAAAGTCCGCCAAGTGAATTGCAAAATTGCTAGAGTTTGTCAGTTTGGGGGGGGCCTGGCTATGATGGGAATGGAAAATGTTGCTCAACTAAGTCTTTTAAACTGCTGGCTCCTATATATTTAAATGCTTATCTCTTTGAGTGTTTGTTATGAAATTTCACTCTATTGCCAAGTTAATATGTAAATTGTAGAAAGAAAAGTTTTTAAATTGTACACAAAACCACATATGATGATTTCCTTTAGACTATATACATAGTTTGTTTTTCATTTCTTAGCTTCGTCTTACACAATCTTTCACCCCTACTGTCCCAGAAAAACACAAAATCTCAGACATTTTCAAGACTTATAAATAAAGCATTGCCAGAAAAATCCGTGAATAAATGTGAGTGTATATTTTGTATGTTAAGTGGAAAACTCTGTAAGACTGTATGACATGAATTTTCTAGTTGGAGGAAGAAGGATGAAATAAAAATTCATTTCAAAGTTAACAGAAAATAAATTTCATAAGGAAAGCATGAATTGATATTCTAGAGAAAAGTAATATAAAGCCAACCAACCACATATACACTTCAGCCATTAATGTATCGCCGCCTGACTTATCTTACATCTGCTTTGGTAGATGGTGGGGAGCATAGAAAACTGCAGATAAACAAACAACAACAACTGTTTTGTAATTTCAATTTAAGATAATTTTATATGATGATTTCTGTAGCAATGAAACTGTCAACAAAAATAGTATTTTTTTCATAGTTTTTTATTTTATAGTGGTATAAATAATGATTGACTGTAAACGTACCACCAGCCAGCATGTGTAGCTTAGAATATTAAACATATTAATATGGATTTGAAATAAAAAAAGAGGATATCCTTAAGCAGTTTGAATAGTGATAAACAACAGTATCAAGATGGTTTTAAATCTGTGATTAATGTGAGACGATGAACTAAAAAAAATTGCCTATTGGACCAGGCGAGGCAACAATTCTTACTTTGTACTACTGCCGAATAATTAATCTCGGCGAATTGTAGTTCCCTAGCTAATCTTAGTCACGCCCTAGATGACTAGAGTATTCTTGAGTTTCTGAGTAGTTTTATTCAGAAAATAGATTTCAAAGGAAACAGACCTCCGAAGAACCTTGGCAGACTTATTCCGATTAAAAATAAAAACAGCATCACAAATATGATATATTGTGGATGCATTTGACAATCATGTGTGGGTCCAAGAGAATCCCAAATACGCTTTTTTGAAATTCTTCATATATTTAGGGAAAGCCAATTAGACTGAATTGTCAGTTACAGAAAAAAATGCTAAAATATCCATATAAAATGTAATGACCTTTAAATCACCTGTGGAATTATCACAATTTCCAGCTGGCTTAGAAATGATTCAAAAATTCATCATACTTTTGGAAGTGAAAATGTTTCAAAATGAATGGCCATTTTTCTTTAAATGCTGCTGGTCCTTTTCTGGTATATAGAAATTTTTGTTTTATAATCGTATACAGTGAATGACACAACATCAAAGTCATATTTTTTGATGTGTTGTTGATAGAACTTAAAACAACAATAACAACACAGAAATGAAATACATGTATGTATGTGTGTAAATATGAAGCAACCATTTATACCTACATATATTATACTATGGACATTCAAAAAGTCATTTAAAAATCTTAGAAAAAATAAAATTTTTATAAAAAGAATCGTGTCAAAATTTTTCTATCCAACTGAGTTATTAGACGTTTTAGAGCTAGTTACCTAACTAGATAGTTGCTTGACTAGCTACTTAACTTGTTATCTTAACATAGGCAGAATCAAATAGTCAGTTCAAATAGTCTGTTCTTAGGAGTTGTCTCATTCTCAGGAAACAAAGGAATTACTTACAAAGATGCAGTCCCATAACCGCTTTTTTAAAGTTAAATAACCGGTACCAAATTGTCTATTAATAATATTATCAGTCAAAATTAATAATATCCCAGGAAAACTGTATTATTTATAGAACTAATTTTTCAATGCATATAATGGGTGCATAACTTAATAAGGCGGAATTGTCTTTAACTTTTAGTTTTTATTTTAAAACATCTTTAAAATATAAATTTATATAAAGCATTGGCTTTTGTTAACTATGACATTTTTTCATCTTTCTAGCAACATATTGTTACGTTTTTACCTTTTAAGAAAAGAGTCCAACAAAAGAGCATTTTCGGAGCGAATTTGCTTGTTACTCTGCTGAGTCGGCACGCAGTATGACTCAAAAAATCCACTTAATTATGTGTGTACCAAAGCGTTGTTGTCCTGTTATTTGTGCTTTGAACAAAAAAAACATATGTAGCTGTACCACACAAGAATGATAAAAACAAGATTACACAGAGCCAAAAAAACCCTCATAAAAGACTTTTTTCTGAAATTATCTAAGAGCTCTTTCAGAGCCCAAAAAACCCTCATAAAAGACTCTTTTCTGACATTATCTGAGAGATCTTTCTGAGCCCAAAAAACCCTCATTAAAGACTCTTTTGTGACATTATCTAAGAGCCCTTTCTGACGGACCATTTTCGAATGTAATGACCGTCTTTTCCGAAGGTTTTCGGAGCAATTATGATTGTTTTTTGGGCTCATAAAGAGCGTTAACGCTCCGAAAAAGGTGTCAGAAAAGATTATTTTCGGACTCATATGGCTTGCTGGGTGTCTTTTACTACAATTTTACGGTTTAAGAACACACTTAAATTACAGTTTGAGAACAGTTTGATGTTCACACAAAGATGACTCACAACGTACTAAACTAATTTGACTGGCCCTGTTAGTATATTTATACACTAATCATAATTTCTGGATGGTTCGGAGCTAAGATACTAGAATGTTCATGTCTAGAATGTTCGTGTCTAGAATATTCAGCCAATGCCGTTAAATCTTAAACGGGAAAATCGCAGAATTATAAATTGTCTGATGGGTGTTTGTCAGAATATTATTTAATGTGAGGTAAATATGTCTAAATCAACCATAAGAAAACTGCTAAAAAAAAACCTCGCAGACTGTTACTTGTCAAAAGCTGTTGTCTGTGCCAGGGCTATTACTCCGGGACAAAACTGCTAGACTGCAATTTGCTAAAATAAACTTACAAACTAACCGCAAACAGATAAGCCGATAATCTTTGTTAATAGTTGCACTATTAATTTGTTTAAACTGGAAAAACTTACTTAAAGAAACGGTATTCCCCAAATATTGATATGTAAGATATGTATGATATATTCTCCAGATCAGAACCCCATTGAGAATATTTAGGGAATATTAGGCCGTCGAATTTTTAAAGTATAGTTCAAATAGAATATGAGAATGGGTTTCTAAAAACTACCAAATTACTTTTCATACTGCCTGCATGTATGCGTATGCAAATCAAAATCAACATGTACATTTCTGTAAGAGTATTTCTGTTGTAAAAAAGAGGAAATGCGTGACATTTAGAAAATCTATGCTTTTTATTTTTTTATGGTTTTAGACCCCTTGGTTAAAATATATTGCTGTACTGGGCATAAATGTCTGTAGTTTTAGCGTTATTTTTTTTACACATTTTTAGGAAATACATACAAATGCTGCCTGTGTGAGTTTATTCGCGATAAACTCTTTCTAGCTCAAAGGTTTTTCATGGACTTTTTTTCTTGTTTTTTTACTGTATATAACATTGAATTTTGTTGACAGATTGATTGCATGCTGATGACAAGTCATACATAAATGTTGTTTGCCCACAAACTCTATACAAATATTATTAAAAAATTGTTGTTTGCTATTATTTTTAGAATGTATAATAATAAACAATAGCAAACAAAAAATAAGAAATAATGTTTAAGCAAAATTGTTAGAATCTATTAAATATTTTTCATTAAATTTTAGCCTTTGTATATAAATTTGAGTTTTTTATTAATAATATTATATTTTCGATTTCGTTTAATAACCACATATACTATAAAGTGTTACATGAGAGTGCATGTTAGAAAAATAAACAATAGCTTTGAATTTTTAAAATAACACTCAAAATTTATATGAAGCCTAGTTATAAAAAAAAATAAAAAAATATATCTTTATGTAGATTTTTCATTTATATATTTTTCAGGTATTCATCGTAAATCTTTTATTTTTACAGTATTTTTCTTTTTTTCATGGAAAACAAATAAATATATGAATTGCGTTGCAACTAAAATTGAAATACATATGAAGATTTCAGTTAAAGTAAATTTTGTTTATTACCCACCATCTCACATTGGAAAAAAGGAAAATAAATCTGTAATTTCTAAACGGTAACTCCAATTGCAAAATCAGTTAACTATAAGTTGTTCAATTTAAGCTAATTAATTTGATATGTATAAAAGACAAGGAAAACTTATTATATATCAATGAATAGGAAACAGTGTCTATATTTTTAAGATACATGGAAGACTTTTTTGGCAAGGCAAAAATGTGTTATTTTGAGTTTATTGTGTAAAAATTTAAATATGTTGAAATACAATTTTTATTAATAAATATTTTTGAATAAAATGGTGCATTTCTTTTGACATTTTCATGCAAAATCGATTCGCAAAAAAAGCCACCAGGATCGTTAAATTTGAAAAAAATGCAATGGTTACAAATCGCGCCTTTTGTCACTTCTACAACTATGACTTCGGATATTTACATATATAAAATAATGAGCACAAGGTGACAGATTCGATTAGTCAAATATCTTGAAATTTCGGATAAAGTAGCTTAATTTTGCAAAAAAAAACTTGACAAACTAAAAATACATACATATTTTTTATTTATTTAATTCATTCAGTTATGAAATTCTAGCCAAAAGGCCACACTCGGGTCCAATCATACATAAAATTATTTTAGAATAGTAACAACAGCCTGTTAATCGATATCAAATCGATAATGCTTTTGTCCACTTTCTAAGCAAAAAAACTGCTTTCGGTCTAATTAACTCCAAAAAAATAAAATAACGAAGACAGGAATATCAAGTTAAAAGACAACGTAAAGGTCTACCATCAAAATTCAATTGATATTCTTTCTAAGTAGAATAAATTATTTAAAATTTCAGTAGCTTAATCGAGTGATTAATTTTCGTTTGCTTTGTAATTCGGTCACAATCGCGGAGCACATCAATCAAATACAAAACTTAATACCTATAATTTGGATTTATAACCATTCAAATACAATGCAATAAAATTAAATTTTTTAAAGTTTAAAAACAACTTAATAAAAGCTTCCTCGAAAAAACTTTTGTTCCTAATGGGATTTACAAAATAAAAGAAAACGAAAATATTTAATATCACTTACCTTTAATTTGTACATAAAATAACCATGCTTCGAATATACTCCTTCACTGTACTACACATTTTATTGTTAACACCAATTTTTATCATTCTTTATTAACACTATATGTATGTATGTACTATGTACATATGTATGTAGGTATTTCCTTCTTCACATATATATGTATTTTAATGATTTACATTTTTGGCATAATTTTATGATTATTGCTCTTTAAATGCATTATTACTCTTATTATTAGCGTTTAAATGTTAAACTTTAACATAAGCACTTTTACTTTTAATAATGACAATAACAACAACAATATTATAGGACTTTTGCTTTTTATTCTCACACTTGCACTCACTACTTTATGCTCTCATTTTTTCGCTGCCTAAACGAACCACTAAACAAGAAAAGAAATGCCGACAGAAAAAATGCAATAATTTCTTGGTAAAGTTTAGACACTTTTTGCACTTTTTTATTTAACAATTTTTACAGATTTTTTTACACAAAACTATTAAGCAACATTTGATTTATAATGCAATGCAATAATATTTTGCTATTCGCAACTAATTAATGCGCTAGATTAGTTGAAAGACGACAACTAATCATTAAACAACCGACCGCTTAAAAAATTCCGTGAAAACTAAAGAAGAAGACGATTAACTAAAGGAATAGTAATTGATGCTGTTGTTGTTGTTGTTTTACTTTGATTTTGACTTTATTGTTATTAGCATACGTATTGAAAGTAATAATGAAGGCAGGGTTGGTGACATTATTAAGTGAAATGTTCGTTATTTGTGAATAATAATTGAATGGGTTAATGATAGGACTAAAGAGTGTGCTATGGACTTCGTTATTTAAAACGTTTTATATTACAATAAGAAGAAAGAATAACAACTTCATGTTGGCAAAAAACCACTTAAAATTGAAAAATCATATTTAATAATAGGAAAATTCCAATACAATTTAGTATGTATTTAGAAAAAATGTATAACAATTAAAATCCCAAATTGAGATATGAATCGTAAAATCCAATATTAAGATATAAATCGAAATTAATATTGATTAATCATAAATTTCTTTTAGATCTAAAAAGAAACTTGAATTCTTAAATTACAACCATTATCAATTATTTGCCATGATTACTGCTTATGAGATTTATTAAAAACATGAACATTTTGCTTTAGATTTTCTTCAAAATTAATTACTAATTATTTTTATATTAAAAAATGTTATGCGTTTTGTTGTTGTTAATTTCTTAACCTTTTCAATTTAGTTAAATTATTACAGAGATGAAATCAAAAAAACGAGACAACTATTATTAAACAAATATTTTGAGCTAAGTCTTATTTTGATAAAAACTTTAGTGACTTTTTGTAAATTTATTTTAAAATTCAATGTAAATTAATTTAATATCATTATTTTTATGATTGATAATGGTAACAGGCAAAAGCTGTACTCCTGCCTAGTGTAGCTCTATTTTGATCCTCATAAAGCCGGAAGTCTATAAAAAAATATAGGAACAGCCCACATGTTAAAAAAAATGTTTTTAATGCTTTACAGCATATTAGTAGCTACTATATATCTAACGTTGACCTACGCACTTTATAGAGGATGGGATTCATGGAAGCGCTGAGCGCAAGAAGTCTATTGTAACTAAAGTTCCAAAAGGATTTGCTAGAGCTCATTGAAATAGGCCAGCAAATCAATAAAAATATGTGCTTTGTAGCAATGAAATAAAAAATCGAATTTGACCTAATGTTCGCATGTTTTTTAGAAGAAATTTAACACTCTCTTTGTTTCATGGAATGTGAATGTCGATTATGGTACGAGGATGTTTTAACTGGAATGGTGTTTGACCAATATACAGAAGTGATTGTATTCTAAATACGGAGTATAATCTTGAACTACGAAATGATGTTATGCCGTGGACTGTGAAGAATTTGCCTGTTATATGAGAATTCCAACAAGAGAAATTGTTTCCACACAATTCCATTAATATTCTAGAAGGGACATCATCTAGTGCAGACCTACACCCCATCGAACATCTTAAAAATATAATCAATATAGATCCTCGCTTCCTCGAGGAAGTGTATCTATATCTGCTGGCGTTGTGTGGGACTCTATACGTATTAAGCGATGTCGACTTCTCATATCTTAATACGCAATCGTTTTGCAACAAAATCTTGTTTAAAATTTTAACAGAAGTTTAATTGTTTATATAAGGTGTCGCAGACAAATTAAAAAAAAAAACAGATTTAAATTTTTAAAATTTTACTAAGGTTAAATAATTTCAAAATGTATTTTTATTTCTTTGTTAACTTTTTCTTTTACTAAAAAAAAAATAAATTGAATATATTTAAAAAATTTTGGGCATTACTTTTATTGGTAACAAAGCATATCCAATTAGTTGTCAACAGCTGTAAATTCAATTTATTAATAAAATTCTAGAAATACATGTAAATTAAAAAAGATAATAGAAAATAAATTTAACATATGTAGTACGAAAGAAATTACAACATTACAACATTACTGTAATTGCAAATCACATATAGAAAATCAACTCGAAAACTGTACGTAACAATTTGCAATAATTTTCTAGTAGGTATATATTCAATTTTACTGTATTCTATAATTTATAGTTCATTTTGTTTTATTAATGAAATAATTTAAATAGGTATATAGTATATAAATATATATGCATATTAATTATATAAATATAAAATCAAACATATGTATGTATATTTTGTATAAAATAATATTATATAATTTCTTTTTCTGAATTGGTTAAAATACAAAAAATACATCAGCACTCACTGCACAGAGAAACTCCCGTTAAAAACTGCTGAAGACATCGATGCCTGTATAAAAAGTCTTAATGAACATGTAGAGAAAGCCGCAGAACATGCTTCTTCCACTTACCGCCCGAATAGGTACAACAGAGTTTTTTCTGCAGATGTTGAGCAACTATTGTCTGAAAAAAGGAGAGTCCGAAGAGAGTGGCAACAACACAGATCGCCCCAACTTAAAACTAGGTTGAGAGAATGTACCAAAAATCTTAGGATCTTGCTAGAAGCGCAAAAAGCAGAGTCTCTCAAACTACATCTGGAAGGTCTAGACGCAACTTCCCAGTCAAATTATTCATTATGGCGTGCAGTCCGAAATCTAAGAAAACCCGTAATCGCAAAACCTCCACTGCGTACTTTGAACGGATCTTGGGCACGAAATAACGAAGAAAAAGGCAACCTTTTCGTAAGTCATTTAAAAAATGTATTCACTCCCAATACGGATACTGACATTAGCGAACTACCGCCTGTTGTTGCCAGACCACCTGTACAAATAAGATTTCAATATCTGGAGGTTGTTGAGGCTATTGATAATTTAAATGTTAAAAAAGCACCTGGGTTTGATAAAATCAGCAATAAAATGATTTTTGAGCTGCCTCGCATTGCAAAAAGATTAATCCTCTTTCTTTTTAATGCCATCTTACGGCTTGAGTACTACCCTCCGGTTTGGAAAATTGCACTAGTAAAGATGATTCCTAAGCCGGGAAAAGATCCTTGCAAAGTTGAGTCGTATAGGCCAATAAGTCTATTACCAACTATGTCCAAATTATTCGAGAAATTGCTAATAACCAAGCTGACTCCGATTTTGAATGAAAACAACTGCATTCCCAATCACCAGTTTGGCTTCAGACGTCAACACAGTACAATAGAACAAACACATAGATTGGTACAAGTCATAAGAAAAACCTTTGAGGAAAAGAGATACTGTTCGGCACTCTTTATTGACGTCTCTCAAGCTTTCGACAAAGTATGGCATGAAGGCCTGATATCTAAATTAAAGCAGAACTTGCCGGTGAATCTTCAACACCTACTATGGAAATACTTAATCGACCGTCAGTTTATGATTAAAGAAGGTGATTATTTAAGCCGTCCTCAACCTATAGGTGCTGGCGTCCCTCAAGGTAGTATCTTAGGACCAATTCTATACTTGCTGTACACAGCAGACATGCCAACAAACAATGAAATTCACACGTCAACATTTGCTGATGATACGGCATTTTTCAGTACTCACAAAGATCCAAAAGATGCCTCGATTAAATTACAGCACCACGTAACGCAAGTGGAGAAATGGGCAAGACAATGGGGAATAAAAATAAATGAACAGAAATGCACCCACGTAACATTTACTCTACGTAGGGAATCATGTCCCCCTATTCGTATTAATGACCATATAGTGCCTCAAAACTCACACGTGAAATATCTTGGTATTCATCTGGACCGTCGCCTCACATGGAAACCACATATAGATGCTAAGCTGACTCAAATGAAACTGAAAGCAGCCCAAATTCATTGGCTCATCGGCAGAAACTCCGTCCTTCGGCTCGATTGTAAGCTTCTACTCTACAACTCAATCTTAAAGCCAATTTGGTGCTATGGTATCCAGTTATGGGGCACTGCCTCCAACTCCAATATTGAGAAAATTCAACGCCGTCAAAACAAAATTCTACGAATGATAACTACCGCTCCTTGGTATATTAAAAACAACAACATACACAACGATCTTGATGTTCCACTTGTCAAATGGGAAATAACTAAACACGTGACCCTTTATTTGGGTAAGCTGGAAACTCATCCAAATCCCCTCGCTCGAGACATCTTACAACATCCCGGTCATAGCCGTTTGAGAAGGAGAGACACCACCGCTCTCAGATGAATAAATACAAGTTGCTCATTATATCCTATCGAATTTGAAAACTAGATTTTGCCTAGCATTGGCTGGACTTATCTTAATTAACTTTAGTTTTAAGATTTGAATACCTATTGTTAGTTCATTTAAAATGAAGATACAATAAAAAAGAATATGCAAAAAAAAAAAAAAAAAAAAAAAAAAAAAAAAAAAAAAAAATAATTTCTTTATTAATAATAATCCATAATTCAAAATAAAAAGTTTATTTCAAGTTCAGTAATTATTCTATCGTTATGTACTTAAATGCAGCAATGCCCTTTCCAAATTCGAACTAGAGGTGTAACCATCTCTGAGTTCACTTGCATTTTAAATAGAGTCCTAAACACAATAACAACAAACACAGCATTTATTGCTCTTCCTTGAGTTATTTATCTTCTTCATCAGTTTTCTATTACATTTTCAAGTGGCCGGCCGTGTAGAGATTAGCACAGGGTTTAGTGATTAGTTGTCGTGTTAAAACTAAACTAGCGCGTTAATTAGTAGCGAATCCTGAAATATTTTTGCATTAAATTATAAATCAAATGTTGCTTAATAGTTTTATGTAAAAAAATCTGTAATAAGTGTTAAATATATAAGTGAAAAAAGTGTTACAAAGTTGGCAAAAAATGTAATGTAATTGTTAGGCCAGTCGGCATTTCTTTTATGTTTGTTTGATGGTTCGTTTAGGCAGCAAAATACGAAATATGAGAGCAAGTTTAAAGACTGCAAGTGGGAGAATATAAAAAGGGGAGTGAGTGCATTAATATAATGCTGTTATATTATTAAAAGTACATACATATATCAAATAAAAAAAATTTGTGTTTACTAGTAAGAGAAAATAAAGTGGGAGTGCTTTAGTATGTTTTGTTATTTTTGTTATTAATTAAAGTGAAAGTGTTTAAGTGCAGTGCTAATAAGAGTAAATGAAACAAAAACAAAAAAATAATTACGATGAAATAGAAATATGTAACTGTAAATCGTTAAAATATAAAAAAGAAATATTTTCAGGATAAAATAATTATCTTTTGTATCTGTAAAGCTGTAATTGAAGAATCGTTGTTTTTAACAACAACTTAAAGGTGAGTGATCTGAACTATATTTTATTATTGTTTATCATTTTTGTGATCTGCCTTTAAAAACAAACTTTTTTCAGCTTTAATTCAATTAAGTTGCTCCCTTATGAAAAGCTTTTATGAGTGTTATATGAAATGATTTTAAATTTGTGGAACTTATTTGTTGAGATTTTTCTCTCCACTTAACTCATAGCTTTTAAATCGTTTTTATGAAACGTAATATTTAATAAGCTTTCTATAAATTTTTAATTAAGATCATTTGAACAAATACTAATAGACTTTTATTATATTAAAGTACATACAATAAAATTTTTAATGAAATGTCATATTTATATATTGAATGGTAAGACAAAGGTACTTTAAAAACAAATCTAGAAATATATTATATTTAAAAATAAATAATTAAGGTTGGCAACCTATTTGAAATGGTTTGAAGGTAACGGAAATGTTAATTTGAGTTTTTTCTGTATTGGTTATTTTGATCTGACATATCAAAAGGCTATGCAAACTTGAAAATTTATGGAGGATCTGTGCTTTGAGGTTTTCGAATTTTTTACTTTAACCCAAATTATTTTTTCAAAATTGACTAAGTTCGGATAGGGCTGGGGTAGTATAGGTCCACTTAAATGAGTCAAATTTTATTTTACACGCTTATTCATTAAGTTTTATTTTCTGATCATATAAAAATTATACGTATGTATGTATATATGTACCTAGTCGCAATTGTTTCCTATAAATGAAAAAATATAGGGAATTTTTCGGGAAAAAATTTAAACATTTTAATGCGTGTTCGTTTTTATATGTAAGAGATAACTGCTTGCAAGTCTTTTTAATTTTATTTACAATTTTATCTAAAATTTAGTTGATATTTTAGAAAAATCAAGCAAAATAAAAAAATAAAAAAAAATAAACCTATATTGAACTTAAAGAGACAACAGATAACAGCGTACTTTTAGTGGATTTTTGACCACCATCGAGTTGTAAATTTCGTCACATCTGTGTTAGCTCCCGAGATACCAAGTTATTTCAAAAAAAAAAAAAAAAAAAAAAAAAAAAAAAAACACGTTTCTAAAACACTGTCCGTTTAGATAAAATCACATTTAATTTTTATTAAACTTCAATTTGGATGCCAGTGGATGACTTTTTTGGGTCGGCTTTAGATTTAAACCTTATCAAGCGGAGCTATGGAGCTACGTTGAACAGGAGTAAAGCTTTTGCCTGTTCCCATTATCAATCTTAAAAATAAAAATAAATAAATAATGAAATTTTTATCAATTAACACTTAATTTAAAATATTCATAAATATTGGAACAGTGAATTTTATGCATATGGGGATATCTTACGTCGTATATTAACGCAATAACGATATATTTAAGATACATATTAATATTAAAGTAAATTTCAGATGTGGACTTTATATGGGGACTACGGTCAAACATGGACCGAACTAAACAAAACAACGTTCTGTGATTTCTTTTTATATAGTATGTACTTTTTTTTTTTTTTGCCGAATTTTGTATTAATATTCCAATTTTACAAGCATTTATTTATCATAAAGCCATATTTCGGGAAGATATTTGTATGAGCGCTATGAGAAACCATGGACCGATTTTTACTATTTTCCTCACTCTTTTTCCTTTTATCATAAAAATTAAGTGCCCAGCATTTCATGGCAATAACTGCAATATATTTCAAAAAATTTGAAGAAAAATATTTAAAAAATCAGATTTTTTGGTCCATAACTCTGGTTCTACTATACCGATTTTGCTGATTTTCAATACCAAACTGCTTAGGAAAATTATAAACGGGATTTTTTAAATTTTACACAGACAGACAGACAGACGGACATAGCTCAATCTACTTAGAATTTCATAAGGATCAAGAATACATACTTTGATGGGTTTCAGATGAATATTTTTTAGTGTTACACACGGAATGACAAACTTATAAGTATACACCCTCATTCACCACTTATGGTGGTGGAGGGTATAAAACAAACCAAAGTGTTGCCACCAGGGTTTTCATAAAATGCTTCTGAAGTGTAACCAAATTTTATGTGAACAGTTCTTTATTATTAAATTTATCCGCTGTACGTTTGTGGTATAAGATCTGAGTCATAATAATAATACTGTTTATTTTCCATTAAATATTTGTGAAAATATCCTATACATACTTGGAACAGCAAAGATAATCAAACCAACCCAAACCTAAAAAGAAACTGCACTGTTAATTCCACACATTATCAAATGCATTCACACATTTACAAAAGCGAAAATATGGGCGACAATATAAACAAAGCCAGGCAGGCAATCATAGATGCACACGCTCTTGCGAACATTACATTCATACGTGTAGACAAAAATACAATTGTTTACAATTGTACTCGAAGAAGATGACTTTGAAACGGATGTTCTTACTGTCACTTTATTACACCATTTCCGGTCTAGAAAATGTTGAAATGCTTGTGCTATTGTATCTGTTGTCTTTTGAATGCTGCTGCTACTGTTTTTTGTCTGCCTTCATTTTTCTTACATTTATTTCCGTTATTTGTTTTCTTATATTTTGTATGTTGTTGATGTTTTTTCTTTTTTTAGTTTTCATTTCAGTTTTCTGGTTTTGTCTTGCGAATTCTTTGCCACTTTTTCCTTCTTTTCATGGCATAACAACTACAGTCAACATCAACAAATTTTTATAAGTTTTAACATGAGATCTTGGGATTTCATTGTTTTTATTTCATTCATTGTGGAGTTGTGCATCATTGTTGTTGTCTTTTGGAAATGTTTGTAAGTTTTCGCAAAGAGTTCGTTCTCCCTTTCCGTACGATAAAAATTAAAAATAAACTATTTAATTTTATATTTTTTGCTCTGCATGTTACGAGATATTAATTTAAAACAATTTCAATTTCTGTTTTACACTCTAAAAACTTTTATCGTTTCTTTAGTACGAGTGTGTGAAATTTTTGGCGAATGAAGTTTGAAAGTCATTATTATAGTTTTAAAATTACTTATTTACATAGTTATTTCAATTGTGTTGTTAAGTATGTATGACAAAAAAATATGGATAAATCATAAAGAAGCTTAAAGCTAAAGTGTTATAAAGTCGATTTAAAAATCTGCCGGTTTAACATTATACACGGGTTTGTCGAACTGATATTAGTACTTTAGTATAATTGCAATTACTTTTTTATAAGAACCTATCAACTTTTTTAACTTGAAGGTTCATTTTAACTTTCTACATTTATATTTCAACAAATTTCAGTCTTAAAACGTACATAGAGCAAAGAAAAATCAGTCCAGCCAAAGTCACTTCCATTCCAATGCCACCAACAGCAACTGCAACATGAATAACATACAATCGTATAAACAACCACAGAAATGGTATGTTAAGGAAACAAATAAATTTTATATTTTATACGCGTTTGTTATAAAAACTGTAATGTGAACACATAGTTATAAAGAAGGTACAAAATGGCAATTTTTAAGCGGATACGCTGGAGTAAAAAAATAACTGCCAATTCAGAAGTTCTCAAAAGTTTCTTAAGTAAACCTACCAAACAAAAACTTACAGTACAAAGAAATGAGTTCAAATATTTTCTTTATTTAAAATACTCGTTCATTGATATTTTAACACATTATCTTAACCAGGTGATGTCATTGCAATCAAGTACTTACCACCAATGCTTACATATACGCTCATTTAAGTAAATTAAAACTATTAATGGCCAGTTTTTAACTTGATATTTAAATACGAAATAAGTTAATTTTTCCTTGAACTGAAGTTGTATTTAAATACGGTTTCATTTTTCAGTCTCAAATTAAGTTTGGTATTTAATTATGATAAAAGTATGGTAGCACTAGTAAATGTCAGAAAAATATAAACAACTTCTTCATTTAACAGCTGATTTCATATTTAGTGTTACAAATTGTTGTAAACTAAATGGACAAAAGCTGCATCATTCATATCCTCACAATGTTTTTATTCACGGCGAGTTTATTTATTGAATATTTTTATCAAATAATAAAATAACTTCAATGCGCAATTTTCATAATTTGCAGAACTGTCAAAATCATATGGTAGTATGAAAAACTTAAGTTGTATTTAAATGTAGGTCCATTTACATACATTTAAGTTCTATTTAAATATGATCTATAAATATGAATTTGGTATTTCAACAGAACTTAAGTTTAAACACACTTTAATTTTTAAGTTAAAAATTGGCCATAAATATCATACAAATTCTCTTTTAAAAATTATTTTATTTTCTAAAATATTAATGCCCAATAAAACTGCGTATTTAAGAGTAGTTTTCGTTAATTTTCATAAAATCTTAAGTTGCCTTTAAATACAGATTCAGTTTTTCAGTCATACTTAATTGTTGTTATGATTTTGTGGTAAAAATATGGTAGCACTTTGAAATGTCAAAAAAATTAACGATATATTTCAGAAAACAGGTAATTTTTGAATAAAATTTGCCAACAATATTGTGTTTCGGTTTTTGTGTTTACTTGTTGTATTGCTTTGTGTGTTTTATATATTAAATTTGGTGGCATAAATATGGATAAAAGAAGTCCCAACTTTACCTTCTTGTTGGACGCTGTTAAGAAATACAGCAGCGTGATTGAAAAAAAAAAACAAAAACAAATGTCAAAACCATATGTTCAATGTTTACAACTTAAGTTGCACTTAAATGAACATCGTTGGCCATTTAAGTTGCATTTACCCCCTGTTTCACGATGTCGAAAGATAACGTTCGCT
This sequence comes from Bellardia pandia, assembly GCA_916048285.2. NCBI lineage: Eukaryota > Metazoa > Arthropoda > Insecta > Diptera > Calliphoridae > Bellardia > Bellardia pandia. Next base: position 17,994,296 of record OU696532.1, on the reverse strand, counting down.
TAGATAAGACTTAAGACACAAACTTGATTGTGGAATAAACAAATTTGATTGAGTAAAAAATAGATACGATAAAAAGTTTGTGTCTTAAGTCTTATCTAAGCGAACGTTATCTTTCGACATCGTGAAATCAAATCAGTGAAAAACAAAATTTTGTACTTAATAGCACTTTAAAAATAAATGGCACTTCAATACGCACTGTTTTATTGGGCCTAAGAAAATAATATTTTGATTTAAATCGATTTAAATTAGATTTTAATTATCAAATATTGAAGAATTTAGTTATAATTTAATTTTAAATTAATCAATTTGAATTAGATTTAAATTGTCAAGAATTTATTCATTGAAATATTAAATGAATTTAGTTATGAATTAATTCTGAATTTCGTAAACAAGTTTTTATATCTCAGATTATGTGTCAGACATTACTAAAATGATACTAAGTAATGCAGCTAGGATGCAAACAATTTAACTCAATATTCGCAAGGAACTTAACAAAAAACATTCATTAACAAGTAATGTCTTCATGTGTTAATGTGCTGACTCTTCACTACTTACACAATAGCAGTATTTCTCATTATTATAACACAGTGAACAAATTGAAATCATTGGAAGTACTAAAGTCATTATTTAATAACATATAAGTAACGTAAAATCAGTAGACATTGAAACAGCAAATTTTAAACACATACTTGTATCATCAACAAAACTGAATCAGAATGTTATTAAAAGCAATCTAGAACAACCGGGAATAAAAATATTGACTGTATACTTTAAAAAATAGGAATATTATCGTGGGATTTTTGGCTTTTATTTTGGAAGATTTACCATACCAGCTCACTTTTTGAGGCTAAAAAGGAATTAATCGAATTTCCGATAACCTGTTCTGAAAATAAAGGTATCGCAGAGAGAGCGTTCTGCATCGATCGAAGTAAATAGTAGTCTGACTACAAAGGTGAAGCCAAACTTCACAACCTCTGTTGTCTTAATATTATTAAGGCTTTCTTGCCTGGTCGCTTATTCTGGTTGTTTTTTGCCCAATACTCGTTTCAAATGAATAATTCCGTTAAGATTTCAGCAGCTCATAATAGATAGGACCCTTTTGGGCATAACAAATACATCTACAAATACACAGCCATGGAAGTTTGAATTTAGTGTAGATTCGTGTGGCCCACCAAGGCTTCACATACGATCTCTTATGCTTCGGGTTATCGCAATGGATCTGCATTTCATCGCAAATAATGATTAGGTGCAAAAAATATTTCCTCTTATAACGTTTAAGCGGCATTTCGGACATGCAAAATAGTCTAATTTAATCTTCATGGAGTAATGCTTCCAATTCTTGATCTTTGCCCGGGGCGAACTTTGTCTTCTGTGTCTAAATTACCACCTCTGAATCGCACAAACCATCTAACGCCATACACCTAATAATTTGAGATGATCCGTTTTAATAAAAAGCGGTCATGAATTCTTTATTATTGATGATGAAACCAACATTTTATGCTGTAGTGAATCATTTGGTTGCTGGCCCAAAATATTAATATTTAAAATAGAATTGTTTGGTAAAAATACAAAAATATAGCGAGTACTTTGCAGTTATGGTCTACAGAACATCCCTTTTGGTACCTGACTTTGGATATTTATAAAAAAAAAACGTGGTTCCAGACCAATACCACCATGTAATGCAACCCCATATAAATCATCGTGCTTCATTGTTTCGTTAAACTTAGCAATATTCCTTTCCTTAGTAATGTTGTTTACCGTCTGACTAGAGCATACATTTCATATCTTAAAATTTTTTGTTAATTTTATTCTATATTTTTTGTTAATAGTGCATGTTTTCATTATTTTACTTATGAGAAGCAATCAATCGCAAAGGGCTGGTCTTGCTGTCCATTGACAGACTATTGCTATAGAAGCATCTTTTGGTATTAACCACTTGACACTTTGAATTTGTGTTAGCATGAGATGTGTGTCACATACGTTGATAGCTTTTGCGACCTCTGATTTGTGGTTTGGTTACAATAAAATGCGTTTTTGGACTCTTGTGACCAACGATTTACTTACTTTAAGCCGTTTAGCTATTCTTATTATTATATTGTCATCAATGACTTTTAAGGATTTCTTCATTATTTATTATAATTTGTATTATAATTTTATTTGTATTAGATAATTTGCAAAAAATGCTTACCACAGATAATTAAATTAATCTAAAGATAATGTTTTTTAAGCATATAAGCAAAGTAATTACAAGCAAATCTAAGGGTTAAATTTTGATATGTTTGTGCAAATATTTCAAAAGACACACTTGTGCAAAAGTGAATACATGCAAGTTTGTTTTTGGTATTAACTATTTATTTGCCGAAAATTAATATTTTCCATATTGTGTTCTAAATTATTCTGTAAAGTATTAAACCTAAAAAAAGTTTTTCAATTTTCTTTAGTAGATTTATTTTTATGCAATAATTACTGTACAAGGCACAAGTACGTAATTATTTATGATACCCACTGTACATATTACGTTTATGTTACGAAATTTTATGTGAACAATGCTTTGTGTTGTTCAGTAATTGCTGAACATTACATTACCAGAAATTTATTCTTTGAAACTAGTTTCCTCATAAAGTTGCTTGTATTTCCAAATTTCATTTAAGATTCCCTGTTTATAAGAAAACACACAATTTTTCTTTTATTTAAAGAGCATTTGGTAAGAGTTGGTTTGTCTGTTGGTTGCTTGGTTGATTTTAGCTGGCGTCATTTACTTTAACAATACAAAAAAGCATCGTAAAAGCAAACATAGACATTGTGTATTTAAAGAAAAGGCATACAGTCAGTCTCCTTTGCTTAAATAAGAGGCGTTAAGTCTATTTTATCTTATAGCTTATTTGAAAAAAAAAAATACTACACCTCACAGTGGCATTATGTTAAGAGCTTATTTGGGTTGTAACAATTGCTAATAAAAAAACGAAACAAAAATGTTTGTAATTGGGACATACTTTTATGTAAACAATGCAATACAAGGACAAAAATTATATAAGTTTTTATAACGTTTAATAAATAAATATTCCTAGAGATTGTACTCACGAACACGAACTTGCAGACCATACATCAAATATCTTTCCTCAGGCGTTTTGATTAGGCCATAATGACTTAGATTTGCACTCTATAAATTTACTGTTTTATAGGTAAAATAAAAAAATTAAGGGAACATATTTATAGTGAGAATCACAAATGGGCGTATAACAAAAAAAAAAAAAACAAACAAAATTGAAAATAATAATTGTCGGAAAATAAAAAAGAAGTTCAAAAAAACTCATATCTAGTCAATTTTGCACAAAAATAGCAAAGATTACGGTCAGATTTGTATTTGTTTGATTAGTTTATGACTTAAAAAGCCATTAGTTTTATATTAATTTAATTCCATGTGGTAAACACTTTTTGCAAATTATCATATTATATTACAATAATAAAGAAACTGTCAAGAGCCATTGAGCAATGACAAAAAGTCGATACTCTCCACTGGTAATAGCTAAACAGCTTCAAGTAAGTCAATCAGTGGTCACAAGAGTCCAAAAAAAAAAGCGTACTATTGTTCCCAAACCACAAACAAGAGGTCGCAAAAAGCTGTTAACGAATGCAGACACACGACTGATGATAACACAAATGATAAGAGCAAGTTTTCAGCAACAAACGATGCTTCTCTAGCAATAGTTAAACCCTTTGATCGGTGGACAGAATCTCGAACCATCTCGTAAGTAAACATTGAAAACTTGCATTGTCGATAAAAAATGTCAAGACACAGTTAAAGTAGATAACTGAAAACGAGTTATCTGGTCAAATGAATCCAAAAGTAATCATTGGTGGCACCTAGGACCACTTCTAAGAATGGAAGGAATAATGAGGAAAGAAGACTGTCTGAGTATTTTACAAACTCAGCTTCCCAATTTTGTAAATAAGAGCGTCTATTATGTTAATGATGTTACTTTTCCCTTGACCCAAACTACACTTCCAAAATCGTAAAAGAATGTCTTAGAAAGTATAATTTTCTTTTGATATAGTGGCTAGTCCCGACCTCAATCCGATTTTGCGGTCAATCGTAAAGAGACAGTTGGGATAATACCTATTAACTCCAAACTATTTGAAAGCACTTTGGCAGCAGGTTCAGCGTAAATGGGAGAGTATTGGAATTGAGAAGAGTGAATTGTTGAAGAGTCTTATGACCCTTGCTTCGAAAGAAACAGATGTCTTTTAGCGAGGTGTAGTTTTAGACACGATGGCTTTATCCAGCTACTCGTCGGCCATAGGGGAATTCTTTTCACGTATAAAAAGTGTTTTACGAAATAACGGGCTTTTGACAAAATACTATCATTCCACAAAGTTTTTGTACACTGCACAATTGATTGCTTTTAGTTTTGCTTGTTTGTTTTTCTTAAAACTTGATCATTGATTAGAGGGGGGTCAAAATTGGACATTTTGGTCATACAGGGTTTTTTTTAAATGAGTGTAACTTTTTAACTATTGGTCCTAGCAAAAATTGTTCAAAGGACTGTAGATAGCTATTTTCTCAATCATTTCAAAAATATTTTTTTTTTAATTTTTAAAAATTTTTTTTTTTAATTTTTTTTACAAAATATTTTTTTTTTAATTTTTAAAAAACATTTTTTAAATTTTTTTTAAAAATATTTTTTTTGTAATTTTTTTTCAATTTGGGCCCTTTTCTTTTTTTTCAAAAGAAAGCTTATACAATTAACTTTAAGGCCTTTATAATCGCTTAATGGGATGCGAGTGGGATATCTATCAAAAAAATTATTTTTTAACTCAAGAATAGGATTTTTCAATATTTGGCACATCTACATCTACAGTGAAATAATTTTGGAATTTGAATAAATCGAATTTGAAAAAAATGTATTCCAAATTCTTCTAGAGAATTTCATCCTAAAAGTTCATTTTTCCAAAAATACATTTTTTTCAAATTCGATTTATTCAAATTCCAAAATTATTTCAGAAATTCGGCTAATGTAGTCTCATTTAGGACCCTTTGGACTACCCTTTCTATATAGTGGGATACGTGTGTAACTCGATATTTGTCCAAATTCTTCTAGAGAATTTCATCCTAAAAGTTAATTTTTCCAAAAATACATTTTTTTCAAATTCGATTTATTCAAATTCCAAAATTATTTCAGAAATTCGACTAATGTAGTCTCATTTAGGACCCTTTGGACTACCCTTTCTATATAGTGGGATACGTGTGTAACTCGATATTTGTCCAAATTCTTCTAGAGAATTTCATCCTAAAAGTTAATTTTTCCAAAAATACATTTTTTTCAAATTCGATTTATTCAAATTCCAAAATTATTTCAGAAATTCGGCTAATGTAGTCTCATTTAGGACCCTTTGGACTACCCTTTCTATATAGTGGGATACGTGTGTAACTCGATATTTGTCCAAATTCTTCTAGAGAATTTCATCCTAAAAGTTCATTTTTCCAAAAATACATTTTTTTCAAATTCGATTTATTCAAATTCCAAAATTATTTCAGAAATTCGGCTAATGTAGTCTCATTTAGGACCCTTTGGACTACCCTTTCTATATAGTGGGATACGTGTGTAACTCGATATTTGTCCAAATTCTTCTAGAGAATTTCATCCTAAAAGTTAATTTTTCCAAAAATACATTTTTTTCAAATTCGATTTATTCAAATTCCAAAATTATTTCAGAAATTCGGCTAATGTAGTCTCATTTAGGACCCTTTGGACTACCCTTTCTATATAGTGGGATACGTGTGTAACTCGATATTTGTCCAAATTCTTCTAGAGAATTTCATCCTAAAAGCTACATTTTTCAAAATGCAAGTAAATTTGACTGTTAAGTGCTTAACAGTGGTCTGTTGACTGTAACATTATCAATGTTAGCAAATATGGTTTTTGTCTTTGCTACTCAAATTCGAATTTAACTTCACACACATTAACATTTTAGATACGGATTAAAAGGAAGTGGAAAGTGTTGTTGCCAATATGATGTCCCAACGAATTTTCTGAAATTAATTGGATCTAGTGAAAGTTATGATAATAATAATAATAATGATGATAATGACTGGAATTTTTAAATTCATCAAATTATTTTCGTGATCTTAAAACTTATGTGATAAAATATGAATTTAAAAAGTTATTTTTTGTTTTTTAAGAATTTACTTTCGATTTTTGTTTTTGAAAATGAATAGAACATTTTATTTTAGATTTTTTTTTTAAGAAAAGATGTATTTTCAATGTCTTTATTCATATTTAAGTATGAAAATGAATTTTTAAGAAATACAGATCTCATAGTTTACTATAAAGCCAATTTTTTTATTTATTTTTGTTAGCACTATTTTTTAGCACTTTTTTTAAATTTTTAGCACTTTTTAGCATTTTTTTGAGAAAAATCTAGCATTTTTTCCCAATAATGTTTTGGCAACACTGCTTACCAACTATCCAATACTACTAACCTTGGTGCAAATTTCATCCAAATCGGAAGACATCGATTTTTAAAATTGGGTCACTTGACGTGAAATTTACCATATATGTATATGTATATAAAATCATGTTACTCATACGCCTGAAATTGGCTTTAGAAACCATTCAATGTACTACATAGTTGTATTATAACTTACTCTTTAAATAACATCAAATATGTAATACATTTATTGTATTTTCTTTGTTTTAATCCTTCATAAAACGGGGTAATTTCATATGTGTAACAAAACACAAAAAAGTCACTAATTACACACGCAATCATCATCAGTAGCAACCAATATTTATGTCACGTTTACAAATTGCAACATAAATTTTTAATTTGAAGTTACACACTTGCTAGTTATAAATGAAAGGCAGTTAGGGCTTTACAATTTGATACACTACAATTACACACAATGGTCTATATGTTTTAAACAATACATTGACTTGTGTTTCATTTGAATACAATATATTTATAATGAATTTATGAAAGTTGCAAAAATAAAGGTAAAATAAAGGTTTCATACAATATAAATTTGTAAAAGCGTTTATTCGACAATCTTAGGAAATTGATTGCATAATGCCTGACAAATGAAATGAATAAAGCAAATAAAATCAAGAACTATTTGAGCCTTAATGAAGGTAAATAAATCTCTGGTAGAATTCACAAAAATCATAAAAAAACAATATTTTTTTAATGCGTGGGAAAAATACAATACTAAAACAAAATTAAACAAAAAGGCATTTGATAGCTCTGCATGTGACTGGATAAGAAAGTAAGAACAGAAAAACCACAATAAAGCGAAAAATATGTAATAAAATCAGGAATACAACAAAATTATAAGGCATAAGGGAATTTCTGCTGGTTTTTCACACGCACACAAAATTTACTTTTGAATTGATTTGTTAACACTAACTTACGCCCACACAATATATAAAAACCTAAAAAAAATGAATCTGTATGCAAATTAATGAAATAAATAAAATACATTTTTAAATAAATTTTTTGATACAATTGAAACAAACAATTGCATCAACAATATTATTATAACTCGTTAGTCAAATGTGCAAGTATTTATACTCATCCAGCAAATGAATAGCGATAAAAACTGCAGTGATTTAATTTGCAAGATAAGGGTATTAATTTAAACTAATGATTTTTTCATAGCTTTTGATTTGTAAATATGGCGATGGTAATAAATAGAATTAAATTAATCAACAAAAACTTCATAATGACATGCTATTGCTGTTTAACAGGCTTAATTATAACGTTTACTTACCGTTGACATTACTTACATGCAATTTGGTAAGTGATGGTTTATAATGTGTCACACAATGTATATTACATGATTTATGATATGCATGTACGATTTTCAACTCACAGCAATGAGTTAATGCCTAAAAGAAAGTATTTATACAAATAAACATTATGATCTAGAACGCGACATTCGTGTGCCTTTGCAATTAAGCAATATAAGAATTTGTATTCTGATTTCCATTTCAGTTTATTAAAATTAGCTTACGGTATTATACTAATCGTTTTCATACGTTTTACATAAATTGTCACTTGTTGAAATTCCAGTTTGTTTTAAATAAAAGCTATTTTACCTTGTTTTAGTATGCTTTATTGTTTTACTCAAACTAAGGGAAACAACAAACCTTCATTATTTTTTTGAAATATTCTTTAACAATAAAAAACGTGTTGTTCTGTCGTTTGGTTTTATAATTTATTTTTATTTAAATCAAATATTAATTACTGTGTACTGTAACTCGTATATGTTTTATTTTTGGTGGTTTTTATGTAAAAACAAAATCTTTGTACCAACTTTTATTATTTCTAACTTTTTCTTTAACAATAATCAAAAAATATCCAATCTTTATTTTTCTTTGTCATTCATCATTTGTTGTTATTTACATATTTATTTATTATATACATATTTGCTATTTAAGAAAAATGAAAAATCAATGTGATATTTATCATACAAACGAAAACAGATGAAATATGAATTTCTTAGCAGGGATGTTAAGTACTGCTTTCGTTATAAGTTTTCTTAAGGAATTTTATAAAGATGTACTTCAATATTTAAAAAAAAAAATAAAACTTGGAATCTTAACAATCTAAACAATTTCCTTCTCTGTCTTTCGCTATGAAACTCTATGTATGTTGATTTTAGTGGTCTTTAAACATGGTCTTTAAACATGGGTTGCTTTGAAGCTTTTGGCTTTCTATTGTTTGTATTTTTAGGATGAAATTCGTTTAAAACCACAGCCAACAACAAAGAATCGGCACAAGCCCTGGGACCGCTGGTATACATATCATCAGATAGAGATTTTGTTCAACTGCGAGTTTAAATTAACTTCTATTTGTTTTAGGCTTTGTGCAGCCTCAGCTTAGTCACCTATTATCCCCTGTATTGCAATAATGTTAAGGTTACGAAAGATCATCTTGATGTTATTGCAAAGTAGGGGCTAGGCCAATGCTGACACTGGAACTAATGGCACTTGCCAACCTAAATTCCAGTTGGAAATTTGCGCCATCCCAATATCCTTTGCTAAGTGTATGAGGTGAGGTCTGTTGTCTGTCTTATAATTAAGTTTTACACTGCACAAAATATCATATTCCCTTCCCTTCATAACAATAATAAAGGGTGTTTTTTTTAGATGTATAGAACTTTGAAATGGAATAAAACAAAGAAGATTACTTATGATAATATTAATCAGGCTCGAGTTCATTAAATTTAATTTTCATTAAATTATTATTTTTACTAAAGGTAGGAATTGTTTTTACAACATGAAATCTTATTAAAATTTTATTGATAATTATTCTTGGCTGAGCTGGGGATCGAACCGGGGTTGAATTTACATGTTTCAAGAATCATCATCATCTTTCATCAGAATTCTTTGCGTTCTAATCTCTGCACCACTGCGGTGCCTGCTAGCCAACAGTCAAACATCAATCCTTTAACCAGTATTACCGGTGGTTCGAAATTTGCTGTAATTATCATTTTTCAATTTTTATTTACATGTTGCTTCCTTTTCTTTAGTTTTTTTCGTATTCTTTCTGTCAAGACTTTTTTATTTACATAAATTGATATGAAGTTTACTTTATACGAAAGATAATCTTCTGGCATTATACTTTAAATATGACTTCTGGCAAATGACCGCAACGATTGGTTCGGAAGTAGTCTAATCTGGAGGTCCAATTCGCGGTGACTATTTCCAATATTTTTGACAGTATATCGGCAATAACTCAGTTTTCCATAAGGTCAATCGTTTCGGGCTTATCGGCGTAGACTAGCGACTGCATATATCCCCACAGAAAATAGTCAAACGGCGTTAAATCGCATGATCTTGAAGACCAAGTCACGGGTCCGGAACTTTAAACTGCAATTTTCAAACGTTTTCTTCAATAAATCAACTGTGGCACAAGCTGTGTGACATGTTGTGCCGTCTTGTTGACACCACAACTCCTGCACATTATAATTGTTCAATTGATGAACGAAAAATTCAGTAATCCGGGCTCTATATAGGTCACCATTTACTGTTACGTTCTGGCCAGCTTCGTTTTTAAAGAAGTACGGACCAATTATTCCACCAGCCCATAAAGCACACCAAACAGTCAGTTTTTTTTTACACTTGAGGAATATTATCACTTCAAATGCGGCAGTTTTGTTTATTGACGTATCTATTCAACCAAAAGTGAGCTTCATCGCTAAACAAAAATTCGCTTATGAAAATCGGGATCAATCGCAATCTTTAATTGGGCCCATTCACCGAATCAACAACTTGCCAGGTGATCGTGTGGCTTCATTTCTTGCGCGAGTTGGATTTTATAAGGACGCAAACCCAGATCTTTTCGAAAATCTTCCATAAAGTGGATGGACACATATCCAATTGCTGAGCGAGATGGCTGATAGGCTAATGACTTCTCCTGTATGACGACACTCTGGATGCTTGTTATCATTTAGAGTGTACATGGTACGAAAACGTTCTATAGTTATTCGAATTAACTGCTCTACTGGACGATTATGTTGATCCTAAAATGGACGTAGTGGGCGATACGTGTTTCGAACAGAATCATGATTTTCAAAATAAATTTATACAATTTGGAAGCGTTGTTCAGGCTTTAGTCTATTTATGTTGTATGTTTTTATTCATTCCGTAAAGTCTGCATAGAGTTTTTAAAACGGGGTCCCTTCGACTCTACTTAAGTGTTCGCACGTAGTGAACTACCACGTAAACCAACTATTTATGTTGAAATGCCAAACCAAACTAAACATGTCACTTGGCTACTGACAAAATGGCCGCCAGTTAAAAAAGTGTTGCCAACTTAAAGTTTTATACATTGAAAAAACAGTCTTTAGTGTCGTATGTATGGTGTTTGAAATTATTCAACTGAAAATTTTAGATTTTAATTTATTTTTGTCTCAACATTTCTTCTTTTACAAACTGCTAATATTTAGAACCTCATTCTTAGCAAATATTTGCTACCGATATTGTTGTTATTGCTGTTTATGATAAATTGTTATTTGTTGCATTATTTACGACAACAATGTCAACCAATAACAATTTATGATGGGCTTCAAATTCATGAAGAACGAACAAAAATACAAAAAAAAATATAATAATAAAATAGAAAAGCAAATACATAAATAAATAAAAAACGATAAACAACAACTACAACAAGCAAACAAACAAGCTTCTCAAATAATAAATAACCTCATTTTCAATTCAACGCACTCAAACAACAACATCTCAGGATAAAAAAAACCACTACAGCCAACTAATATAAACTACCACCGCTCCCCCCCCCCCCCTCGCAAAAAAAAATAAACACACCAAAAAGCAACTACTACAACCAGATGAAAAATTATTTTAAGATGTTATTCAAGTGGTTACATAAGGACAATTGGTGAGACAAGGACATTGGTGAATGAAATAATAATAACAACAAGAAACTCAACAACAACAACAATAACAAGCCAAAGTAGCTGTGGCAAGGACAATAAGTCTGAATACCGAATACAACTGGCAGCAGCAGAACCAACAGCCATACAAATACAACATAATGTTTATTATTATGATTCCATTTCATTTAGAATACATCTGTCTGTCTTCTTATCATACATACTTTCATTCGCAGTCTATGGTTCCATTTCGAAAAAGAATACAAATTCAAGTGATTGTATGAATGCTTGTATTTGTATCTATGCGTGCTAATAGATGCAGCAATGAATAAACATGAGATCTTTTCTTTTTTTTTTGATGATGTGTGCGTGGAAATTGTGTATTAATTTTGATTATCAAGTGTCCTGAATTAACTTGATTTTATTTATATGTGTGGGAAACTATGGTTAGAGAATTAACTATTTCCTTTATTATTACGTAGTTATAATAATAAAAGGAAAATTGTGTTTATGTATACGATGAATCTGTCAGGTTTTATGCATTACTTCCACAGGGATTGAATATGTAAGAATACTTTGTCATATGATTAAGTCATTTCAGTGAATCTAGTGCGATCCTTATCGAAGGCAACAGCTGACAGGACAGGAAAAGAGAAATATAACTGATGTTGTAGGCATGATTGTCAAATAGTTCTAGTGGATGACAAAAATAACAGAGGTTTCAACAGGAACTTTGGTTTAGAGCAGGTGTATTTTGGAGTAACATGCACTTTTTCTTAATTTTGTTTGTTTACATATCAGTAGTGCAAGCAATGATAATTGTTAAAATTACCTTAATTTCACCCTAGAATCGCCGTAGATTCGCTGCATTCGTCGAAGAACAATTTTCATTCGCCTGGTTACCTCAATTAGTAATTGGCAATCATCATGCGATCATGCACAGTTAAAACACAAAATCCGTCACTTGATTAATGAAATATTTTGCAAAAAAACATTTATGCTTTCCAAAACTTTATAATGCAAAGTCATTATATGGACCAAACTTTATTATATGACCATTTAAGGATGAAAAGATTTGCATGCTTAAAGATACTACAAAAACAAGACCTTAAAAATAAATAACTAATGCAGGAGACAAAAGTTTTCGAAACTTTGCGGGCACATAATTTGCGATATACATCTTCCAGGATAATAATCCGTTTTTTTTTATTTTTTAATTTAGTACTGATTGTTTGATATAATAAACGATGTTATGTAAAGAAATAGAGTATGAGCACTACATAGGTCTTTAATTCCGGGGTTAGTTAGCAAATACTTAAGATATGATAACTGAGGCAAGGTTTTCCAATATTTTCGAATATATGCTACTGATTTGAAACTTATCCAAAAAATATATTTTTTTTTTATAGAAGTAACACTCAGGCAATTACTATGCCTATATATACTTGCGTTACTTTCTTTGGAAAGGGGATAGTTGAAGAAGTAAAGGTGGTGAAAAAAAAAATCTGTTTTTTTTTATATCACAACTCTGAAACTGCGCATTATGTTTGTTTTTAGCTCCGAATTGCAGCGCCTCTGGTGGTGAGTAGACACATTAATGTTAAAGCTTGATTTTATAGCCACCGAAGGAGGGCGCTGTGATAAATATTAGTTATGATAGATACAAGAAAACTAATTTATCAGAGACTGATGTTGTTTGAGTGGCAGCGGCTGGGAATCGAACCTGGGCTACAAATACCAACTCATGCTTAATGATCAAATGCGCTAACCAATTAAGCTACAGCACCCTATATAATAACAATTATTTGATAAAATGTTAAAAAATGCTTTGCAACATAAGATACAATGTAAAATACAATTCCCAATTCATTGATGCATAAATAACGCCAGAAGTTTATACCCATCGCTGGTACTTAAACAAAAAATTTACAAAGAAGACCCTTGGTGGCATTTGGAGTCAACATCGGTTATTTTCGATCTTTTAGAATACAATAAACTACAATATTTATTTATTTACTTATTTATTTTATTTATTTAGATTGTAAGCCCTTAGGGCCTAATTAATCCAGATTATTCATATGGTAAATACAAAAGTATAATTAAATTAAAAAAAAAAATCAAAAAATTTTAACCCCCCTATTGCACAAATGTTGAATACTAAAAGTAATAAAAAAAAAACAATTTGGATTGTGGTAAATGTTTACAGTTACCTTCTATAGATTTTGCAAAACAATATTTTTAAATTTCGATATTGAGTACGAAAAAGTTCGTCCTCAAATATTCGTCAATAAAACTTTCAAAATCACATTGCAGAAGATTAATAATAAAAGATGTCATATGTATATTAGCAGTAATTTACCAACAAAAATTCAACATTCTACACTTGCAATGGTTGGAACTTTCAATTTACTGATGAATTAAAATCAGACCTACATACTTTATTTGCGGTCATAGATAAAAACCTTTTCACTATTTACAATAAATTATTAGAAAATCACTGCAGCATTTTTACAGCAGAGGCTTTCGCAATCAAATTAGCGTTAGAATACACTTTGAAAGTTAAGCATAAATTTATAATTTGCACAGATAGCAAATCAACAATTACTGCATCATAACCATCTTCCTTATAAAATCTGCAATAGAATTTAAAAAACTCAGGTATTATAGGAAACAAAGTAGCAGATACGCCATTAAAAAATGGGGGAAAATGAAAATGATACATGTGCCAAATATTGAAAAATCCTATTCTTGAGTTAAAAAATAATTTTTTTGATAGATATCCCACTCGCATCCCAATAATCGATTATAAAGGCCTTAAAGTAAATTGTATAAGCTTTCTTTAAAAAAAAGGCCCAAATTGAAAAAAATTCAAAAAAAAAATATTTCTTAAAAAAAAATTTAAAAAATTTTTTTTTAAAAAAATAAATTTTAAAAATTAAAATTTTGAAATGATTGAAGAAATAGCTACCTAAAGTCCTTTGGACAATTTTTGTTTAACAAATAATCCCTTTAAATATTATGAATAGAACCACCTTCATAGTGCAGTATGTGCCATTCTTCATCATTATAATTATAGGAATATTTGACTGTTGGCTAGCGGGCACCGCAGTGGTGCAGAGGGTAAGAACGCAAAGAATTCTGATGAGAGAAAGTGGTGTTTCTCAAAACATATGTAAATTCAACCAACAACCCAGGTTCGAATCTTAAGCCAAGAAAAATTATCAATAAATTTTAATAATAATTTTCATGTAACAATTCCTACCTTCAGTAAAAATAATTTAATGAAAATTAAATTTAATGAACTCGAGTCGAAATAAAAGAAATATCAAAGGAACATTTATTTTCTAATATCGTCATCACCACTTTCAAGTGTTAATTCTTTAGAGGAAGCAATGTACAAAAGTACATTGTTTATAGACGTCAGTTATACGTCAGTTGTTGCTGCAAATGAGGCAACTGTAACGCAATTTGTAAAAGTTGTATCAAATATTCCGCAAAGAAAACTGTTGAAGGAAAAAAAGCGGAAGTTGAAGAAATACAGCAGTACTTGAATCGGAAATTAAATGCAAAGTCCCATTAGCATGGAATTGACTCATTACTACCACAGTTTTCATTCAAAAGTACAAAATCGTACAAACTTCATAACTGGGTGATTGTTGCTAAGTAAGGAAATTCTATTCCTGATGCATTTTAATATATCAAACACCTTTTGTCGATTTGGCCGTGCATTAAATTTAATTTTAAAATTAAATGTTGTTTTATTGTTAAATCACACCTGAATTGTAATATTTCTGCTCTCCAATTATTTTTATCTTAGTTTTTTCAATGGCATTTAATATCAAGAATTTACAGATGCCCCATTGTGCACTGCATGCACTAGACACTTTTGTATACAGGTTAGTGTTACTGAAGAAAACCATTCAATGACTTGTTATTTTTTTTTTATTATTTTCATACAGGTCAGTTGGTATTGTGAATTGTTATATGATGAAATGAAAGAATCATGTTTTTATAATTTATTACCTTTTTTATACATGCTAAGACAAGAGATTTTAGTGACATTTGTGTTTCACCCACATCTACAATAGGATGACGCCATTTCTATGGAGCAATACAAAATTGTCGGTATTCCCAATTAATTTCAAAGTTTCGTTTCGTTTCGTCATTGTTCATATATTAGTTTATTTATAACTAAATGAAGTGATATCATATTTGATTCCAAATTGAGAAGAAAAGGGCATGAGAAAAATCTCGATTACGAAGTAGCATTTTTGTAAGACGAAATTTAATTTAAAACATTTATACCATCGGAATTCACTTATTTCATACTATTTCATCGTATCGTTGGTACAATTTAGCTAGCTTGATCATGAACACATCATTGAAACTAAGCAGATTGTGAAAATAACGACTGTCGGCATATTTAAACTGTTTTATTTTTTTAAAAAACTTCATTTATTTAGGAAAGCTGTTTGATCTGGTAAAACTCTTGTAAGACTAAACAACGTCAAACAAATTTGTGCTGAAACAAATGGTTACGCTTTTTTAAGTAAATATTTACAAGGTGTGACCATACCTTAAGTAAGTCTGGCTTCTTGGACTATCTCTCTATTTTAGAGTGCAAACTAATGATTCAACGAAATATGTCCAGTAAGAATCGAAACAAGAAGTGCAAACGATTTCCCAGCAAATTGCTATTTGTCCTTTAGTAAAGGGATTTTCAACAAGAACTTTGTTTCCTAAAAGAGACATATCAAAAAATGTTACAATGAATTGAATCAGTGTTGCCAGAAAATGAATTTCAAAATATGCTAAAACTTGAAAAACTAAGTGCTAAAATGTTCTACAGAAGAAAAAAAAAGTGCTAAATTTTTTCAATGTAACAATACAATTTTTATTTCAAATGTTACAAACATAAATTATAGTTTTTTCTAATTTTGTTCATAACAATTGTTGACTTGTTTTAATAGATTAAATTTCATATATTAATTAAAAAATTTCCGTGTTCATTTACTAAACACACCGAAAGAAATTTAGTTGAAATATTAATACAAGTTATTTTTTATTTCGCCAAAAGTATTTTTTGGAGTAAAAAAGTAAGAATTTGTTCGAGAAAAAATTGTTTTTTATCAAACAAATTATGCTAAAAAGCATTTAGCGTAATTTTTTAAAATTTCAATGCATTTTAGAGAAACAAAATGCTAAATCTAGCACTGAAAGTGCTAAAATGGCAACACTGAATTGAATTGAGCTCAAAAACATTAAAATATTAAAAATTCATAGAACATTCTTTGAAAAAATAATATATTTTTTTTTTTTTTTTTTTTTTTATTCGAAGGTTTACTTCTAGTTAAACATAATAATTTGAAATTCAAAAAAAAAAAAAAAAAAAAAAAAAAATTTTATAAAAAATTTTTACAATTAGTACTCTCAAGAGGAAAAATTCTCATTCAAAAAATAATATATTTAGATAAAGAATTTATGCTTCTGAAAATCCAAGAGCTACAGTGTTTTTCTATGACGTGTTGTGTTTGCTGAAGGCCTTATTGGTAGGAAGTTCCACAGAGATATTTCAACAACTAAATTTTGACCTATTGATGATATGGATATCATCAGGATAATGTCACACAGCCACCGAAACAATGAATTTATTTCTAACCAAATCGCATTGTTTCTCAAATCATGCGATTTAACATTACTCCATTATTTTTTTGGGGCTATATTAGGTACCCAGTAAAAACAATTCGTGTTTTTTGAAGCACTTAAGTGAAAAAGCGCATAATCGAGCGCTTCAATAAAAGCGCTCTTTTGAAGCAGTAAATAATAAATAAAATATACAAAACAATGCTTTTTTAGTGCTAACAACGAAGAAGGGTTTAAAGCGAAAAAACGAAAATGAAATTACAGCCTACAGATTTAGGTATGACAACGAATATCGAACGAATATCGCGCTTCTCAGTTACTATGAATTTTTCTTAAGCAAAAACATTTAGATAGAATTTGTTTTTTGATTAGTGTGCGCGAAGTGACATAAGAGACTTTAGGAAATTACTTTATTTGCATGTTTGATTAGGTGAAAAGAAGCGATGCCAGCAGAAAGTAGTCCTCCTAACCGGGAACACCCCATACAAAAATCATGCCTCCCATCAGCAGGTTTGAAGCGATTTGAGGTATGAATTCATACATAAAACCTGCTCCTTTTGGAGCACATTTTTTACTGGGTATAGAGTCCATGCACATTCAAACGAAGTTATTACAGCATTCGTGATGTGGTTAAGAAAATACACCCGACATTTCTTATATAATTTTACATGGAGATCATAAGATGTTATATATCTTCTAAGTAATAATCCTGAATTACTTATGCATTCTGTCTCTCAATCACGTTTGATAGTTTATGAATCTATGAATCGATTACGTTAAAACCAATCTGTATTAAGCCCAATCAATATTTAATGTTGTTGCCAGATTTCGGGGTGTTACAGTTTATAAAACCATCTCAAATAACACAAATAAATACCGATTCTCTTACTCCTACACAAACACAAGGTCTCTAATACTCTTACAAAAAAAATGCAAATTTGTCGAAAATTTCAAGGTAAAATTCTATTAAAGCAATGAAATGAAAACAGCAACAACAACAGTAAGGGATGGTAACCATAGAAGGTGTTTTTCTTTTTGTCACTTGCTTGTTATTTTTTTTATTTTTTAAACTTTTGTTTCTTTTTCCTAGCGTATGAAACCATTAAATGAAGTACAAAATAACGAAAAAATTGTGCGGTGTTTATTTGTGTTGTGTTGTACTAATACATGGGCTGCTATACCTTCAGCTTGTTTTTTCATGTTTATGAAATGTTTCATGTTGTTACTGTTCTACTGTTGTTGTGGTAGAATTTCTTGGTGTTCTTTTCATTAGAAGACATTCAAGTAAATTGTATAGAATTTTTAACTTTTTCTATTGAATGTTTGCAACAAGACAAAAACACAATTTACATCTCCCCTTCTTAACAGGCAGGCACGGCTGAAGGGAAGATAGATGACAACAAGTAGGAAAATTAAGGAACGAAGAGGAAAATGACAAATGGCTTTAGCAGCTTAAATATCAAGACAGTTTTTTTTTGTGGGACTTGGATTTTGCTAGCATTCTGTAAACTTAATGCTTACGAGTACAATGTAAGCAGGTGGCGTCAGGCTGTAGACTACTTCAAATTAATTTGCGGTTATAAACTTTGTCGTTATACTAGGTTACTTGCAGGCAGTAGCGTGTCGCTCTTATTATAATTTATTATATATTATTTCTCAATAGCTATGTAACTAATATTGTATCGTTGAATGTTTCCATAGATGTGTTTGAGTATCTAAGCTTCTATATCGTTGTGTTTTGTTTATAAATTGAAAATAAACACAAAACACTCACACCTTTTCACTTGCACCAAAAACATATTGGTAACGTGTAAGGAAAAAACATTCATCTTCCCACCTGATCTCTTCATTTTTTAAGATGTTCCCCGTAAAGCCTTAAGACGAGGCTGACAATTGCTTTGGTTATAATTTCTAGAAAAAACAGAATTCATTTTAATAGGTTTACTTGGCAAATATTGGCAACGATAGCTGAGGAAAAATTAATACTGATTGAATTAGATCCACTTAAGAGTGAATCTTTAAATAAGAGTGTGAGTTAATATATGCACTGTGTATTTTTTTTCTTCTCTCTGTCGTATATAATTTATGCTAATTTTAAATGCTATTTAAGTAACTGGATTTGTTATAAATAATTGAATTAATTGTGAGGTTCTATACATGAAATGGAGTGGAAATTGTGTTGAAAAATAAACGTATGAGAATTTTTAGGCTCACTTAGGCCCCGTTGTGTTATCATATATCTATAACACTATTTCGTCCTATTTTTCTTGACAGCCGTTGTTTTCTAGCCATCCTGTTGTTTTAATGAAATTCGTTATAGACAGGTTTAAACGACAATTTTGAAAATTCTACAATTTCTACGTCGAAGATTCCCAAATCAAGTTCACTGCATAACCTATTATTCTTACAAGTCGATTCCTTTTCCCACCTTTCCTCGGCAATTATATGAAGCTTGTGTGAAGTAAAATCTTTAGCTCTTAATAATTTGAATTCATTCGAATTTAAGATGGTATCGGCTTTTACAAGAGCGTCAGCTTAGTTGTCTTCTTTGATCTCCCCGTGTCCAGGAACTCATAAGTGGGTAACCGATAAATGTCTCACTATCTCTCTTACCCGGCATTTTTGGATAATTCTCTTGATATTCTACGGCTACTTTAATTGACATTATTTTGAATTGAATTGCTACCGTAGTCTGGTATATAAGTGAAATTTTTCTATTCAACTGATCCAAACCGTTGTGAATACTTGCCATAAGTGTACGTTTCTTAACGCACATCAAATAGAGAAACAGTAGATCCAGTTCTCAAAGGTCTCAGCATCAGTCACTGTTTGATTACAGAGTTAGACTGCGTCAATACAGTGCATGCAAGAAAGTACTCTCATTCTCATTTCTTCATTCTGACAAGGTTTGTTTTTTAATTTTCCACTATCCGAATATTGCAACACTAAAGCATAAATGGAAGTCCACCTGACCCGTTAACACTGCCATTTCCTAATAGAGAAACAACAAATTTCTTCCAATAATATAGTATAATAAATCGATTCTCTTTTACCCCACTGTGTTGTATTCGAACGACTTTTGGTAAGAAAATCACTTTGCACCAGTATCCGTCAAGGCACGCAGTATGAAGTTTAGTTAGCATGGATCCCAGGAGTATGAAGTAATTTAGCTTAAAATCTATCTACGCTAACTAACTTGTATATCCCAAAAGTATCAATCGCCTATTTAATTGTTTTCATTCAAATAGTTGTTTTACATAAATTCTAAACTTCCCTTTAATTCAATTCTGCAATGAAATCTATCAAGAAACCGTTTCCTCTTTGACTTTCGCTTCTTAGAGCTACTGAGAACTCTATGTTCAGTACTTCGATTCTTACTTGTTCTAATCAAATCAAGCAACACTTTCATTGGCCTATCCTTCTAACTCTTATTCAAACTCGAGCACGATCAAGACCATTCCAGATCTCATCACACCTGTACTAATGGTCCTTTGGTTTTTCTAAGAATGACCGATACTTTTACCAATTTCTGTGATAAAATTTACGCTATCAATTCAACGACATGCATATAATTAGAAAATTATATCCCGGGACATCTGAAACTAATATATACGTGAACAACCTAGCGTCAATGAAGGCTTAAAGTGATGAGGTCCAAATGTTTGCTAATAGTGTTTTTTTCCAGCCCAGTTTGGAATATGAATGCTGAATAACGGGATATTCATATTTCATGGTTGCAGTAATAAATATGATGGATGAATGTACATGGAAAAGTAACTCAGGTGTTCTACGAGTCAACCACTTTTAGAATATCCGCAAGCCTCTGGTGCTTTCTGGCTGGGGAAAGGACAAGAGTTTTTCTGGCTGTTGTCGCTTTGAACTTCAAAGTGATCTTCTCAATAGTATTTATACTTAGAACGAGCTTGGATAATCTTTTGTCGAATTAGTAAGGGTTCCAGTATATTAAGGCCAAACAAAGAGGAAACTCATTTTTTTGCTTGAATGCAGTATCGAATATTAATGATTAATGATCATTAATGATACGGAATTCTGACTGGGAAAAAGGAAATGGCTCTTAGTAGGAACTCGATTAGACTTATTGCTGTAAGAAGAATCCGAGCATTGTCTTCCATTTATTCAGATGTCCAGTTTGGAGAATTAATTTCTCCCACTTTTAAAATATCCAATTTGCTCTGAAGCTTTCTGGCTGTAGAGGAACTTAAGCTCTACTGGCTCCTGGTAGGAACTGAAATATACTACATATAGTTATACTAGCTTGGCATTATATTTATATGTCATAACGTAGGTGTTATGAAAAGAACAACTATTGTAGTAATTATTTGGCGAAGACCTTCTAAAGGGTGTTTTTTTTACAGGTTTGTTTTTCGAATAGAGATAAAACAGGCATTTTGTGTTCAAATCTGGCAACTCTAATGTCATTTATGTTCAGTTTGGTTTGCCATTTCATCATGAACAGGTTGACAAAAGAACAACGCTTGCAAATCGTGCAAATTTATTTCGAAAATAACGGTTCAGTTCGCGAAGTTTACCGCAAGCTCCGTCCATTTTATGGTCGCCATAATCGTCCATCAGAGCAATTAATTCGGTTAACCATGGATCGTTTTCGCACTACGTTTACTCTATGTGATAATACGCATCCGCAGAGACAAGTGTTGAAGAGGACCCGAATTAATAGAGACCGGTATAGAGCCATGATAACCGACTATTTTGTTCCCGAATTAGATGGCATGAATGTGGATGAGTTGTGGTTCCAACAAGATGGCGCTACATGCCACACAGCGCACGCCACAATCGATTTATTGAAGGAAACATTCGATGAGCGCATAATTTCGCGGAATGGACCTGTCAATTGACCACCAAGATCGTGTGATTTGACACCATTGGATTATTTTCTTTGGGGATATGTGAAGTCGCTCGTCTACGCCAACAAACCAGAAACGTTAGGGGAATTGGAAGCCAACATTCGTGGCGTTATTGCCGACATACGGCCCCATATGCTCGAAAAAGTGGTTGAAAATTGGACCTGTAGAATTGGCTTTATTCGAGCCAGCCGCGGCGGCCACATGCCTGAAATCATATTTAAACATTAATGGCATAAAATTATCCTTCCAATAAAGCGAAATTGATGGTCATTAAAACGATTTTCTTGTGTTTTATTTCAATTCGAAGTTCTATACCTCTCAAAACAACACCCTATACTTCTGCAGAAGCACGGATTTAAATATCTTGGTTCTTCCATGAGTTGGCTGTATCAAAAATGTGTCAGTGACGGATGTAGTGAAATGTTTTTAATGTTCTATTTATTTTCAAAGTCGTTTTGTATTTAGATTATGTACCACATCGATTTGACTTCGTGTGTGTGTTATTCACGAAACCACTATCAAATCAATGTCTGCTATTGATTTGATCTGACGCAAGAATGTTTTGTTGATGGTTGTATTAAATTTTTTCAGCTTAAGATTAACAAAGCCATTTAGATGATTTTGTATATGTTTTTTAAGCATTGTGTGAGTTTAAGGCCTGCTAGAACAATCGAGAGACACTTTACATGAACTTCAGGACATGTGTCACTTGAGACCATCTTGATACACTTATACAGATTTTTGAGCTTATCTTAATTAATGTGTTCAGTGTTGTTTACAATAATACTGGTTATTCTATGTGTAGTTGGCAGATAGTGTCCAATTTTTTAGAAGTACTAGTTGGTTTTTCTTGGGGTTGATTTTTAAACTTTGTTTTGGCCTTAATGAATTCATTAGTTGTGTTTGTGTATCAAAAATGTTCTCTTTTTTTTTGCAGCCACTTAAACTCTTTCAATTATATATCCAAATAAAAACCACCCCAAAAGAAGAACCACAATAAGTCTCCTCAATATTAAAGCACAATTTTATTAAACAAGTAAAGTAATCATAATTTCTACAATTACACATTCTTAAAGTACTCATTCCAAGCCTGATAGAACATAGTCAATAATGATGTTGCATTCGCACTACGTGTCCCATTAACCACAGTCTCCGTAACAATGAAGCTGTCAGATGTATTATTCAACATTCTCAATGCCATGGGTTTGCCATTATCACTATTACTTTTCACTTGTTGTTCCTCCAGATTGAATTGTATCAATATGATCAGATATGTTGTAATGCCACCACAAAACTTGAAAATTGATTTGAAAAGAGACATTTTCAGTTATAGTTACATGCGTGTACATTAGATATGACATAGTGATATATGAAAATTTTTGCAACAAGATTTTGAAGTGCTACCGCCTTTTATTTTGTTAGGCTTGGAAAAAAAATAGACGGGACAAAAAATGGGGGACTTTGGTTGAGGATAAATGGCGCCTCATCGAGGTCAAAGTTCAAGGTAAGAGTAAAAAAATTAATAAAATGTCCAATAACTGCCGCGGAGTCGCCCCTAGAGTAGTAAAATGTCAGACTGACCCCCATTAATTTTTCCTCCCCAACATTTTTGTAGAACATACTTACACCCTATCTTCGCTCCTTAAGGGACTTGCCCTACAAAAGTTAGAGTTTTATAAATTTTACCCCCATCGACCTAACAAGTTTCAGGGCGCCTTTGGAGAATTCAAATGTATGACCATCCCCCATTGATGTTTCCTCCCCAACATTTTTGTAGAACATACTTGTACCATATCTCTGCTCCTTAGGGTACTTTCCCTTCAAATACTGATTTATAATTTTTCCCTCTGACCTAACTATTTTAATTGCGCCTCTGGAGGATTCAAATGTATGACCAACCCCCATTGATTTTTCCTCCCCAACATTTTTGTAGAACATACTTATACCCTATCTCTGCTCCTTAGGGTACTTTCCCTTCAAATACTGATTTATAATTTTGCCCTCTCGACCTAACTATTTTAATTGCACCTTTGGAGGAGTCAATTGATTTTTCTCACGCAACATTTTTGTGAAAGACACCCACCTTCTATATCTGGTTCTTAGAATACTTCCCTTCAAATAAGGTTTTATAAATTTGCCTACTCGTCCTAACTACTTTCATGGTGCCTCTGAAGGAGTCAAATGTATATTCCAAACCTCTTTCTCTGCTCTTTAAGGTACCTCAAATAAACAATTTTTTTTATATAAATTTTGTCCCTATTGTTCTAAGTGGTTCCAATACAAAAAACCAGTTTTATGTATCTTTGATATTTGTATTAAATTGGGTTCAATTAAAAGTTTGAGTGCGATATGTATGTATGTAAGTATTTTATTTTAATTTATTAAATAATTTTTGTAATAAAGAGGATATTTTTTCCTATTTTCGGCAACGACTTGCAGTATAAATATTTTTTTCTTCCTCGTTGCGGCACAAAATATTGTTGTAGTCCTCTATTATTTTTACGCCTCTTTCAAGAAAATCTTAATTAATTTTTTCACTCTTACCTTGAACTTTGACCTTGATGAGGCGCCATTTATCCTCAACCAAAGTCCCCCATTTTTTGTCCCGTCTATTTTTTTTTCCAAGCCTAACAAAATAAAAGGCGGTAGCGATTCGAAATCGAAAAATCGTTCACTATGTCATACCTAGTGTACATGTACGATTATACGTGTGTATGAATGTATTAAGATTGTGGCAGGTAGGTGTAATTACTTACACTAAATAATGTTTTCATATTCAATGGGAAATAACCGCAGGCATTAAAGTTCAAGGGATGATTGAAGAGTTTCAGGGAAAGATGATTTATCTTAGAAATAGAATAGAAATGAATTTATGGAAAGGAAACAAAATTAATATGATTAGAAATCCTAAAAGAAAACAAGAGGAGCAAATGTAATGATCCGTTTTCAGATGTCACTCTGTATATGAAAGTTATAGGTCCTCAGCACTAAGTTTTGCATGTTTTCTAAAATCATTATTTAAAATGAATAAGTAGTGAACCACATACCATCTCATAAGTATCATTCTTATCATCAGCCAAGGCACACCGATGTATACAAATACCCGTCTTTTTCGATTCCAAATTTGTGCGCCAATTACCAAATAATATACTTATGCACTTTAAAGATATATACAAAATATAAATGCTTGTTATCCACCACCTTTGTGCTGCTTTAAATAATGTAGGAACTATCTAGAATGTTTTTAAATTAAATAAATGTTTGAAAACGAAATCTCAAACAAAAAAAAACTTACCTGATCGACTTGAGAACAGTAAAAGAAATACAATTGTGCAATGGCAATGAAAAATCCAT
Organism: Bellardia pandia; assembly: GCA_916048285.2. Lineage (NCBI taxonomy): Eukaryota > Metazoa > Arthropoda > Insecta > Diptera > Calliphoridae > Bellardia > Bellardia pandia. The sequence goes on along the minus strand of OU696532.1, from coordinate 17,969,021 downwards.
AACCCATTAGCAATAAATTGGGAAAGGCATAGACTTCATTTAGTTGTTTGCCCACATTACACAAGGTATCATGCAGTTGACATAACTTAACAAATCTCTCCTCCAAACGAGGAGGTGAAATTGTAGGAATGGAGTCATCAAATGAATTCGCAAATATTTGGGGATTTCTGACCACATCACCAAAAACTGCTTGGAAATTCTTAGTAGCTTTAGAAAATATTGAATATGTTTTGAAATTGAAATGCTGAAAGGATATTTGCAATTTGTTTTCTATTACCTGGTCGTATTTGATTTTTAAAAGCATATTTCATAAACTTCTTCCCCTTTTTATTTCTTTTTGCCTGCTTAAACTCTTTTTCCTTTTGGCGTTCCCGGTCCAATTTTAAAGCCTCCTCATTGAAGGCATTATTAATGGCCTCAAAACGTTTTCTAATGGCCGTTAGTAAACCAATATACCACAACTTGTCCAGGGTATTAAGAAAAGTAGGAATATTGGCATAAATCCACAACCAATCCGTCCAATTGACCTTACCCATATACAAGATAAAGGTCACGGTGAATGTAAAAGTTTCTAAAGCTGTTGTCATCAGAATGGCAATCCATGAACTATATTTTATTTCATTATTATTGAAAATAATATTTAAATCCCTAAAATCCTCGTCTATTTCTTCCAGTTCATGGAAAATATTTATAAAGCTTTCCTGTTTCATTAAGCCAGTGACACGATCTGCCAAAAATATGGCCAAACTGAAATAAGTTAAGCCCACACCAATAGCCACAGCCAAAAGGTCTGCCATAAACCCAAACAAATCAAAAAAAAATTACTATAAAAATTTTTAAACAAAATTATTTAATAAATCTCACTTTTCTCCTGTATATAGGACTGCTTTGGAAATACTGCCACCATCAAATTGAAATTAATTAAGATGATTATAGTACCAGTTATGACCATACCTTCTCCACTTGCAGACCGCTTTAAATGTTTGTACTTGCGAAACTCGTCCCAATCCTGTGAGTTTACACCCAATATTTTGCACAAATAAAACAATATTGTGAAACTCTCCAATAATGGTTTGCTTCGTTCCGTTTGTATACTCGATGATTTGCGTGTGCAAGCGGTCATTATGTTTGAAAGGTTGCGCACGTACTGCCAGCTAAGTGATTATTAATGAATTTGTTTTTCAACCGTTTGACACCTTGTAATTTTATTATGTTATCTTAATTGTATCTATTGGTTTATTTTTGTCAATTAGTTAATTAATTTTATAGTTTATCTTGTTTGAATAATGTATCAATTATTAATTAGTTTTAAGTAAATTAAGTTTAATGGAAAGTTCGATATTGATATCATAGTATGATTTTTTGATATAATTTTATATGGTAACTTTATACGGTCTATAGGAGACTAATGCCTTCTAAAGCATTCGCTATCGGTGCTCTCGTGAGTTTTTGGTATTATTTATTGAGTGCTTTTAGAAAGTCAGAAGTACATGAGAGCGTTCTGTACATTGGTTGAACTGAACAGCTCACCAACCCTAGGAACATACAATTGGAAACTCTTCGTATATGACTGTAATAATCAATGTAAAAGCACGTTGCTGAAGAGCTTGTACTATCGAATCTTTGCCATCCTTTAGCTTAGTCAATCAGCACAGTGTGAGATAATCATCAAAACTGGCAGCATTCGATTAAGCTTGAAATTAGTCTAGCATGAAACCAACAGGCCATTATTGACCTCAAAATATTAAATCTTTAACAAACCGATAGTTATCTCGTAGGTTTTTTGTTTCTTGAGTTCCTTATCAGAATCAGAAGTCCATGGAATTTAACATGCGCCGACAGACTACTATTGCTACTATAAGACCGCATACTTGACCTTGACGCTTCAAATTTATATCTCCAGCAGCAAGCACATGCCATGACTTTCAAAGGCTCTGTTCCTTCGGAAACATCATTTAGTGACAAATTTGGTTATCCGACATTTAAAAAACAAATCCACGATTTTTTTATTAAACTACGGCTACTGAGTTCTCATAACCAGTGAGGACATTTCCTGGAGCCACTGGATCCCATAAGTATTAAAAGTTACCAGTTTTATTGCCCGTGCAGTCTGAGTTACCAGTTCATTTGAAGGAAGATTACCAAAATAACATATCCTAGAGGGACCCTAATAAAGTCAAGGAGAAACGAAGTGTTGTAGTCTCTTTTAAGTTTCAAACGTGGTACCTATATATCCACGCTGATATTAAAAAATTTTGACGAGGGGCAAATCTTGATCTGGCAAAATAAAACTGAGAATCTCGCAAACAGGATAGAAAGACAAACACACAACATACCTGTAAAACGCGCAAATATTACAGTCTTTTCACCAGCTCCAACTGTTCCGCCACTACGTACAAGTTCAGATTGCGGGATGAAGGAATTTATGCAATCTTCCAGGACACCATGCAGTTCACAAATCCAAATAATCATCTACTAATAATATTTACTAAAACTTGTAAAAAACTAATGAAAAGCAATATAGAATGTATAAATCTTGTTTAAACGTCCACCTCGCCGTCTAGTGCGTGTCATATTGTAAAAGGACGGTCCTAATGGTGCCGTCAAAAAGTTTCGATTTAATCGACTTTGCCTTACTCTTCACGGACATCCTGCAATATACAATGTTAAGCAATCATAACACCAATAAATAATATTTACTTAACTTCTCAGTTCAATTCTAACTAAGCTTAATATAATCCATTCTTTTAAAATTCCTACAGCACAAGTAAAAATAAAACCATATCTGCTAAACCATCAACCCAATACATGTTTATTTTGCCTTGGAGAATTCCCACAAAAAAACTTTTATAAAAAACTTTAAGCACACTTTTGATTTTAATTAAATTAAGGAAAATACTACTACTACTATGGGTCATTAGACGATCTCATTTAAAATCTCATCTTCTATTAGAAAACTGTACACAATTGCAATTGTTACGATAATCTTTATAGAATAAACTACAGGTTATATAAGTTTGTGTGTACATGGTTTCTATTCCATAACAAAAGAATTTTAACACACACATTTCTACAAAAAACTAAAGCACAAAATATATAAAAAAAACATAATTTAGTATATTTGCCCCAAACAAGTAATTCTTAACTAAGAAAGTGTCTCTACAACAAGGACTTTTTCCAAAAAAAAAACAAGAGAAAGTAACAAGAACTGGTGTGTGTTTTATATTATATGCATATATGTAAGCATGACCCATCGTCAGTTGATATCTACCCATACCATTTCATAGAAGTGTGAAAGTAAAGAATAAAATTGCTTTAGTGGCCTTTAAAGTGTCATAAATTGTATGCTCAACAAAAGCTTAGTAAAGCCTTAAATTGGCCAAATATTGCGATCCTTTAGTTTGCTGAGGAAATAGCAATTTCAATTCTGTCCTTTACGAGTCTTAACGTACGAAAAACATGGAGCAGCTCCTTTACTAACGACATGAATAACAACATGCAATGTGACCCCTTTTATGGGAATTAGACACAAATTTTCTTTGTGATTTTTTTATGAGATTTTGTTTTTTGTACCGGTATAATATGTTAACAAGAATATGAAATGTTTAACTAGATATTAAACGAATTTCACAACGATGTTTTTTTTACCTTTATAATGAAAAAAATAACTGTTGATTATGTGATTCTAAGAACAGAGACGGCTGTCGTAGGTGCGGCGAAACCTCTACAAGGAAGGAATGTAAGAGACAAAATAACATTACGTTGATATTTTGAGACATTTGTGAATTGCTCTTGTAAATTCCTCGGTCCTCTCCCGATAAATTGACATTTGTGATATGTTTTTAAGATCCATGTTTTTTTTAATGTATCCAAACAGACTCCGTATCTAATTTAGGTTCCGTAAAAAGTGTCGTAGTGGGCATAAAGTCCAAAGGACCATTATTTAAGAAATATTTTAAATTTAATATATCTACCTTAATATTTACCAAATGTTTCTATTCACTATAAAAAGCTTATCCTACAAACTTTTCTTTGGGATAGGAAACGATATAAGGATAGGAACGAAAGAAACAATCTAAAGGATAAGAATAATAGAAACGATAGGAAAAATTGGAAGGATAGAAAGTATAGGAACGATAGAAAGAATAAAAGGATAGGAAGGATAGGGAAGATAGGAATGATAGGAAGGATAGAAACGATAGGAACAATAGGAAGGATAGAAAGTGTAGGAAGGATAGAAAGAATAGAAGAAGAGGAAGGATAGGAAGGATAGGAAGGATAGAAATGATAGGAATGATAGGAAAGATAGGAACGATAGAAAGGATAGGAAGGAAAGGAAAGATAGGAATGATAGGAAGGATAGAAACGATAGGAAAAATAGGAAGGATAAAAAGTATAGGAATGATAGAAACGATAGGAAAAATAGGAAGGACAGAAAGTATAGGAAGGATAGAAAGAATAGAAGGAGCGGAAGGATAGAAAGGATAGGAATGATAGGAAAGATAGAAATGATAGAAAGGACAGAAAGGAGGAAGGGTTGGAAGGATAGGAATGATAGGAAGGATAAAAACACAGAAAGGATATGAAGGTTAGGAAGAATACGAAGGATAAGAAGGATATAAAGGATAGAATTTACAGAAAGGATAGAAGGGATAGGAAGGATAGGAAGTATAGAAAGTATAGGAAGGATAGGAAGGATAAGAATGATAGGAAGGATAGAAACGATAGGAAAAATAGGAAGGATAGAAAGTGTAGGAAGGATAGAAAGAATAGAAGAAGAGGAAGGATAGGAAGGATAGGAAGGATAGAAATGATAGGAATGATAGGAAAGATAGGAACGATAGAAAGGATAGGAAGGAAAGGAAAGATAGGAATGATAGGAAGGATAGAAACGATAGGAAAAATAGGAAGGATAAAAAGTATAGGAAGGATAGAAAGGATAGGCAGTGTAGGAAGTATAGAAATAATAGAAAGTATAGGAATGATAGGAAGGATAGAAACTATAGGAAAAATAGGAAGGACAGAAAGTATAGGAAGGATAGAAAGAATAGAAGGAGAGGAAGGATAGAAAGGATAGGAATGATAGGAAAGATAGGAATGATAGGAAGGACAGAAAGGAGGAAGGGTTGGAAGGATAGGAATGATAGGAAGGATAAAAACACAGAAAGGATATGAAGGTTAGGAAGAATACGAAGGATAAGAAGGATATAAAGGATAGAATTTACAGAAAGGATAGAAGGGATAGGAAGGATAGAAAAGATAAGAAGGATAAAAAACACAGCTGGTAATCTCGATAATCCTATATGTCAACCGAACAGGATTTTGCACTGATGTCAACGAAATAAATCTTATCGATGATATTGCTCACAATAATCTCCAGGCATAAAAGTTTTGGATACGTTACTAATTTCTACTAAATAGATTGAATAACTAAATATGGTGTCATTTCCGCTGAGATATTTTGAGAGGCAGTTTAAATAAACTCCAGAAATGACTAGCGGCCGCTTCAATAATTCATGATCACGTTGAAGAGAATTCTAAACTACTAGATATTCTGAAATAGAATAGCACAACTGACTATACTAAACTTCTTATGAACAGCAATATTATATCTAATTGGCAATATTATATCTACTGTTAGACATCTTAAGTTGAATCTTTGTTGGTGAAGAGCTGCTGGTAGATGATGTCATAATGAAATGTGGAACGATATCACAAGATTAGATTTCGAATGGAATGAAAAGCTAGAGTTATGTCATTATCACTAAATGTTTTATTGGACGATCATAAATGTGGTTACTAATGTTCTCTGATATTATTGAACATCAACCTACTTCTTTCTAACTTAAAAAATTTTGCATATTCAAGTGATTCTAAAAATATCATATGACAAACATGCATGATAGCTCTGATATTAGGATGTTAAGCAGTAGCTCAGCCGAATGTATATAATATAGATTTTGAGTTTATTTTTCGGGGGAGACTGAAATTTTATTGTAAGATAGTAGAGTGCAATATAATTCTGCGACCATTTATCTTAGATGTTGAAGCTAAAGATTTAATTACATTCAAGACTTATTTCAGAAGTTATTTCAGCTCAATTAGGAGTTAATTCAATAAAAATATAGTCCGAAATTCTGTTCAACTCTTGCGAGGTGCTGTATTATTCAAAGCACTGTCTCAAAATTTAGATCATAATTAAATTATAACTATATAATTACTTTCATTAGAAAAGTGACACTAGATAACCCTTGGGACATTAGTCCCAATTTGTAATCTATCATACGACTCTGCTTTAACTTTTTATAAAATAGTTAATTCTTTGTTATTACACTCCCTGAACTGTATAGGAGTATTTGTATACCACATATTTTTTTGTTTACAAACTCATAAAATGATGGGGGAAAACACCTTATAATCATAATTGTACTCCATATATATACGTGTGTGCATACGTTTATAGGGGCAGGAATATGAGTAAAATGATTTATGATAATATGAATAAGAATACAAAAAAAAAACTAAAATGAAAATACAAAATCACACAATAAAAAAAGCCACAATTTTCAGACAAGCCCGCAAATACAACAATGTTAATTTAACTATATACAATTACAGAAGCACACAAACATTTTCATCACAAATACAAATACATACAATATGAAACATTTTTTACTTTTATTCTTTGTTTTTTTTTTATGTTGTATAACGGATGTGGCATATCACTTGAGGATATACAAAATATGTAGAAATTTCCCATTTCCTGTTCCAATGGGTGGCTAAAAAGTAAATATACAAGTAAATAAGCACACACACAGATGTGTGACGTATGTAAATTCTTATATGACTGTTTGTGTATTTGAGTATGTAGATTTTAAATGTTACAGAATCGTATGTTCGTATACATAAATATTTTTTTACCTCAAAAGTTTTATTTATTTTTATTTTTCTCTCAAAATTATATCCCTTGGAGAATAGACCAACATAAAACGTGCATACATATATGTACGGTGTTTTCAGTTCTGTATGACAGTGTGTAGGTTTTGTTGGTTATACAATTTGGAAGGAGTTGCTGTTCGAGATGTATGTAGGTAGGTAGATAGAAAAAAATGCCAGGAAATGTTGCATTATAAATTGATGTGCCAAAATATTCAAATACACAATACAGTAATTCATGTGTTGGTGTTATAAATCATCTTTATGAGAAATTATTGCAATTTATAGAATCATCAAACCATATTATTTTTCTTAGATCATGGTAATTTTGATTAATTGAAATAAAGTTTCTACTTGCTAGAGTTTTTTTTTATTTAAAGAATAATTATTCGTAGCTTTTCTCAAGAAATAAGTCAACTGAATCCACATTATATACAAACGCTTTGCTTTCTAAAATTTCAAGAAACTTGATATAAGTTACTAAGTCGGGCTTAAAAGTCTCTTCAGTGTAATTTTGTATTCAAAAGAATTTGTAATTTGTATAGATTTTCAATCTAATTTTTCTTTTCAAATATACTTATGCATAGTATGAACATTTTCATTACCAAATAATAGGTGTATAACTTTACTACGTACATCTTAGTATTTTAACTCATTACATATACGGGATAGATCCGCTTAGAAAAATGTCTCTTAGACTAACAGATTACAGATGCAACCGCAGAATAGATATTCATATTTACTACTAACAAAGTGGCCATTTAATCCCTAGAACCTCTGTATATCACATCGAGTGCTGGGTGTCTATTGAGTAGACAGTTAGACATTCAAGGATTGTTTTTTTAATAATTAACAAACACAAACTGCGAAGCTTTTGGCATATCTGCAGAAAGCAGCCAGAATCAAACCCGCAACCCTTTGACTGATAGTCCGGCACTCTATCGCCCAGTCTATCGGGGCACTCATCCTAGACAGGGACATTGAAGGAAACAATAGAACTGACTCACTTGCCATGACTCCACTGAAGTATAAAAAACTTATTTTACACAAACTTCATTTAAATGCCAATCAAGGATGTGAAATAAAGCCCAACTGCAAATAGACTAGTCAAATCTGGACAAATATTGAAATGCAGATGGTCATTAACTTTAACATGCTCAAAGGTTAAGACTTCGTTTCAACAACTTCTGTTAAAGCTGTAATGAGGAGAAACTAAAGAATACCCTTAAACATCTTCTTTCTAACTATTTCGCATTTGGGGGTCCACAGACATGAAATTTTTGACCAACAAATAAAATCCACACATTCTGCAAAGCTATAGGATCGCTAAAAAATAACGGTTACCATGATGTAATGTGACCATGCCGGTAACAAGACGAATTATGCAATAGACTCAAGGTATCACAATTGGAGCTTGGACCCAAGTAAGCCATGCATCGGGGACTGCCAATTCAATATAGTCTAACCTCTAATACTTTGCTGTCACTGAAAGGAAATTTTCACTACAAACGGCTTCTGAAAGAAAGTTAAATAAGTTATTATTGCATATTACAACTACAGATTGCTGAACTTTAACTAATTTTTACATATTGGTAATAACAGAACTACAGGGTGGCGCAAAAGTAATCCTCCTATCAGAAAATGCTATAAATTTTGCGAGGCCCCTAATGTCAGTTCTGTTTTGACATTTGTATAGTAAGCACATGCGAAATACACGTTAATAAACAATGTTACGCTACACTGCTCGAGAACGCGGAATATTGCAGAACTGACATTAGGGGCCAATCGCAAAATTTATAGCATTTTCCTGATAGGAGGATTACTCTTGCGCCACCCTGTATTTATACGAGTATTGTACCTAAAAAGGAGTTCCATTGAATCATTACAATTGTGTGTGTGCATTTAAGTATAATCAAGTATATATAATTACACAACTACTTCATAATAATGTTGACGGCATGTGTCTACAATGTTTTTGGGTTACTCTATGCAAATTCTTGAAAAGCGCTGTTTTCCTTTCTACCATCAGAGTAAATACAATTGATTAACTCCCAATGATTTTACGTGCTCCTGTTGAGTTTGACATCAATTCACATGGAGTAATTATGAGTCTTTAAACTTCCAAACCCTCAAAATTTTTTAGCTGACCTGGACGGTATTTGTTTTCCAGGTCAATATCACCACCTCTAAACCGCACAAACCATATCACGCACGTTGCAAATCTTGGATCACATTTCCATAAGCTTCGATAAAGAATTTAAAAAAATTAAAGAAGCAAAGCAAAGATATCATTGTGTATAGAAGTTGCAATGGATGACTGATAATATTTTGCATTCCATGTGTCATATTTTCTCGTCAAATACTCTATTACTTAATCATTCTTTAGAGCGTACTCATAAAATCTTAGTAACCAGCAAACAATGTCATACATATTGTAAGGTCGGGCTTGTAAACCAATAGTAGCTTTTGTAAGATTTTTGCATGCCTGTGCAAACCCATGATCCGGTGTTTTCTGTGACATATCCCATAGAGTAATAAGCAAGAGTTGCGGCTCCACAAAAATATATTTATTCCTTTTTTTAGCCAAACAATCAAACGGTATAATAAAACATTTTCCTTTCTGAGCCAATAGAGTAAAATGCTATCATGTTGCACCTATTTTCAAAGCTCGTTCAGAGATGTTTTTTTATTTTTTTTTATTTTAATTAACAAACACAAACTGCGAAGCTTTTGGCATATCTGCAGAAAACAGCCAGAATCAAACCCGCAACCCTTTGACTGATAGTCCGGCACTCTATCGCCTAGTCTATCGGGGCAGTCTATGATAGTTTCCTAGTTATATCATACATTTCATGACATAAGTAAAGCCCGTATCTCCGGTAATTGGAATTTGCGCTTTTAGACCTCTGCCCTGTAATCTTCCTAACTTTCAAATCTAGTATCATTTACCTTGATTTAAATTTATTTACAAATTCCTGAAACCGGAACGTTAAATGAATTCTAATGAATTCCAATTAGCATGTCTTTGGTAGTTGATACCCTTCATATTAGAATTTATTTAATACAATTTATTGATTCTGATATTTTGTACAGACAACTTGAAACTCAGCGTTTCCTATATTTGTTCAACGTTATACAAATATAGAAAAACATTTTTGATATATTTTTGTTACATCAAAGTATATTGCATTTTAATAAAAAAAAGGTTATATTTATTTATGAAAAATAATAATGAAAGTCATATAATAATGTACTTGGGAGCCCATTTGGGACTATGTATATAATAATAATTATATATACTATTTGTTTATTTATAGTTTTAAATTTATAATCTCTTTTGCCTAAATAAACACTTAAAAAAAAAAAAAAAAAAACACACTTTTTGATATTAGCAGCTTCCATCCGACTGAGGTTAACAATACATTTTTGTAGGCAAATGTAATCATTCGAAACTTCCGCGAATATCTGACAATCTTTCCAATTAAAGAACCCAACAATTATGACAAATATTACAGTCCTGCAACAAATTAACATCTCTAACTGAAACATCCTGTTACTCAGAGCAACAATTTGAATTGGTTACACAATAGATATTTTCATATGCTGCTACAATTTATTTATAACTTTATAAATCCATGTGTGCATTAATCCTGTAAATTCAGCTGTATATGTCTGTGTATGCTTGTGTAAAATGTCCTTTTTAATACAACTTACATCTACAAAAGTTGTAATATACAAGGTGGCGCAAAAGTAAACTTCCGATGTTTTTTGGCTGTCACCGACCGATTATTGGTCAAATAAATAGTCAGCAATATTCCGCGTTCTGGAGCAGTGTAGCGTAACATTGTTTATTAACAGAACAAAACAGAAGTGATATTAGGGGCCAATCGCAAAATTTATAGCATTTTCTGATAGGAGGATTACTTTTGCGCCACCTTGTATATTTTTTTTTTTATTTATTCATTAACATTTTGTAGCACATTCTTTTATGATTTTGTCAGAATGATTTGAGTTCTTAAAAAGAAATGGCTGTACAACTTTTATAGACAGGTAAATTTAGTGTCAAATGGGGCCATTTAGTTTTTTTTTTCTTAACTTAAAATGTAGATTGAGTAATAAAATTCAAAGCAAATTGTTATGTTTTTGTAGAGTTTTATTTTTAAGGAATTTAATTGCGGGTTTTTTGTTTCAGTTTTATGGAGAATTAATAGAGATTTGTCAAATAAATAAGGTAAGGTTGACCTGCTACGATTCTGTTAAATTCATTAAAATTTGTTTGACTCACTTCTATTTTGAACTGTAAAATTGTATTATTAATTTTTGTTGCTAGTCTTTTCCTTAAAATTTTTCTAAAATTTTTACTTTATTACGAATTCTTAGTTAATTTTGCTCATTACATTAGAATCGTTAGGTGTTGCTGTCAGTCAGTTTGTTCGAACTACTTTAATTTCTACTTTGTATCAGACTAATAATACAATATCATTTATTAATGAAATTACAAAAATGTTCTTGTTTTCCCCTATACAGCCAAACACGGTTATAACAAATTTAATAAGACTTAAAATATAGTTTACAGCAGCCTTAAAAATAATATCCTGCTCCGCTAAACCTGAATTCGTTGCAGTTGTTTTCGTTTGTTCATCTAAGTATTTTTACTGGTCATCATCAGTTAATGAAATTTTAAACTTATGCACCCATTCACCATAATGAAAACTTTGCATGAATGCGTCTGTGTCAGTCTGGCAAAAATTCAAAAACTGAGGGGAAAAATATTTAAATTTTTAAACGTGAGTGGAGTAAAGCATTGCTCACAAAAAATCTGGTTGCACAAATGTTGAGGGGATAAAAAAAAGCAACACACTGTTGCTAGTTTATCAATATTTAAGAAAAGCCAAAAATTTTGGAGATTTGTCTTGAAATTGTTGTACTTTTAATCTTTAATATATGAGAATTTTCAAAGTTATTAAGACAATTGGCAAATTGGTATGAATATTCTACCCTGTCAATGTTCATTGGCCAAGATCTACTTTATATCCTCTTATAATAATCTGCTTTCTTGTCTTAATGAATCACATAAACTGCTGTGTTTTCATGAGGACAAATTCAGCGGAAGTATCGATGTTACCTCTATTATTTAAGGATGTTAAATGTAATCATCATTGATGTGGTAAAGAAAAACGCCATGAAAAATACCAGTGGCATGGAAGCTCTACAAATGACTAGCAGACTGTGACTCCTGCCAAATACCTACAGCAACATGTTCCATAAACATCGGCTGCTACATTTAGCGATATCAGGGGCTGAACGACGACAGTGTATAGCTTTGAATTAACAAAACAGCTATTGAAATTAATGACAACTGCTGTTATGTCAGCGCAACGTTTCGACTGTGCCAGACGTAAATTTGGACTCTGAAACCCAATCGTATATATTTAGAAAAACAAACTTAAAATATTTAACTTTAAAGTTGAATCAACCTTATGGCACGGGTGCACAACGTGGAATGCTACCATCATTGCCTCAACACAAGCTTTGCCAAGTTATGGTCCTCCACAAACCAAGCCCCATTACGAAATGAAATATTGAAAGTAGACAACTTGACAAGAAAGAAGTTAGGTAACAAAAAACCTCCAATGATGTAAAACTAATAGCTTTCCATCGAATACTTTTGTACTGGACCTATGTTACACATTGAATAGTGAGGTAAAATCGACATTTTTTGAAACTAAATCTGGCATTTCTAATCGGCTGGTCCGATCAAAATAAAATTTTACATGGATGTATCGAATTAACTTCAAATATTTGTAATGATGGCCGGCTATTTTGGGGGCTTTTTGGCCAATGCTCTTTTTAAAACAATCAATCGCATTTGTTACAGGTTTCGTCTGTCCAGATTTCAATAGATCAAAAAATATCCTTAGCTTCATGGATATTTGGGCTTTACATACGCTCTTTTACGCTTCGGGTTATCGTAAAGGATCCATTTTTCATTGCAACAAATTATTGGGTAGAAAATTATTTTCTTTTATAGTATCTGAGCAGCATTTTGGACAATTGAAATTAAATGTTTTAAAGGTCTCTCCGCTTAAGTTCATATCGTACCCAATTTCCCTACTTTTGGATGAATGCTACTGCTTGCAAACGTTTTGAAATTGCTGCTTGAGTAACTTTCAATGATTTCGCAAGCTGTCATTTAGTTTAACGACATTATGCATGGAGTAATTCCTTCAAATCTTAGTCTTCTTTTCAAACAGGGCGATCTTGCTTTTTGTACGTTTGTTAAATTTATTTACATTATACAATATTAATTGGATGAAAATCGACTGTACGCTGCTGCGTGGTGGACATCAATGCGATATAATTTTTCATTATTATTGTCACATCTTGTTCCTTCCAATACAATAACTTTATTTACAGTAGTTTTTGAAAGCTAAAGCTTTTACCCGAGAATCTAAAATTTTCAAGGATTTTCATTTAGTATGATTTTCTTTTTCTTTTAGTTTACCATTTGCCAACACTTGCACGGATTTTATGTGAACAATAATTTAAATAAGTAAACGAACAAATGATAGTAGTAACAGTAATAGCAATGTTATACAAATGATGCTATATGACCCCCAACATCTAACAAACTAACAACAAATGCTTACTGCCATTATACTCCAATAACAATACTTACTACTCTAACTACACCTGTAGCACGAAATAGCTAATGTTTGTTTTCGTGCAACAAAAAGATATTTGAAATATATATAAAAATATTTTGAAAAATAATAAACAAAACACTACAAACCAACGCAGCGCATTTGGATTTGGGGAAAAAAATTTACATTTAAATAAAAATCTTTTTGATTAGAGTAAGAACAAAAAACAATTTTTGTTAAACAAAATCAGTAGATTGTTAGTTTTTAAATCTTTTGTTGTACAACAGCATGAAAGGTAATAAAATAAAATATTAATGTTTTATTTATAATAAGAAAAGTAATAAATGCATTGTATTTGAAAGTAAATAGTTATAAAGAACTGAGCTGAGATAAGTTTGGTTTTGGTTATACGATCACCTGTTCAGACAACATTATTCGAACAACAATATAAAATTGACAAGAGTTTTCCTCACGACACAAATTCATGTGCGGACAAGAAATTGTTTGCAAAGTGACGAAATTGATGGCTCGTCTTGGATCATGAGTAAGTAAACTTCATCTCATTTATAACATGTACAGATATATGATTTATTGCTAACGCCCTCGACAGGATAGAAAATGCATTCCACTTGCACAAATGTTTTAATTACTTTGCAATTATATTCTTCGAACTATTACAGAGTAAATATAAACTTGAGTCATAATAAACTTACTTTCTTATCCTCTTATTGAATAAGATTATACAAATATTCTAAATATAAAATCAGCAATTAAACAAAACACTATTACTCATTGCTTTTTATAAGAAGTGTTTCTTAAATAACTTATAATGTTTTTATAGTTTTCTGCAATCAATGATAGCTACAGTGGGGAGTACAAATAAGTACAAACAGTAAAAACTAAAAAGAAAAAAAATAATAAAATTATAAACTATTTCTGTCATTTACTTTATGTTTAATATTTAACAAAATAATTTATAAATCAATACCAAAAGTGTCAAGTTCTAAGAAAAAAAACATGCAAAACAAAAACTTTAGGGAGTGATAGTATTTTTACTATTTACAGCAAATCCCTTATATTTAATTAATTCATTTGGAATACTCTCTCATTCGCGCCATGTCTCGTCCAAATTTGTTGCACCATTCAGATGAAAAGTAAATTTATTCACATGTTAGACGCTCTTATCTACAAAATCGAGAAGATAAGTTTGCAAAATACACAGATGGTCTACTTTTCTCATTACTTCTGTGGTCATGACGGTCTTTCATTGTTCAGTTAACATGGTGTCTTTGAATTCTCTGGGTGGCAGCAATATTGTTTACCGTCCAAAAATGTTTAAATTTGGATTTGTCTGATCAGATTAAACGTTTCCATTCATTTACTATAATATTTATGTGCTCCGCCAATGCAGGTTTATATCTTTTACTGCCGAGATGTAACCAATATCGCGAAGGTGTTTTTTTGAGAGGCATAGAACTTCGAATTGAAATAAAACACAAGAAAATCGTTTTAATGACCATCAATTTGGCTTTATTGGAAGGATAATTTTATGCCATTAATGTTTAAATATGATTTCAGGCATGTGGCCGCCTACAGGTCCAATTTTCAACCACTTTTTTGAGCATATGGGTCCGTATGTCGGCAATAAAGCCACGAATGTTGGCTTCCAATTCCCCTAACGTTTCTGGTTTGTTGGCGTCGACGAGCGACTTCACATATCCCCAAAGAAAATAATCCAATGGTGTCAAATCACACGATCTTGGTGGCCAATTGACAGGTCCATTCCGCGAAATTATGCGCTCATCGAATGTTTCCTTCAATAAATCGATTGTGGCGTGCGCTGTGTGGCATGTAGCGCCGTCTTGTTGGAACCACAACTCATCCACATTCATGCCATCCAATTCGGAAACAAAATAGTCGGTTATCATGGCTCTATACCGGTCTCCATTAACGGTAACTGCCTCTCCAACACTTTGCTCTACAGCGGCAATTGTTTCTTTGGTGCGCACTGTTCGACGTCTCTGCGGATGCGTATTATCACATAGAGTAAACGTAGTGTGAAAACGATCCATGGTTAACCGAATTAATTGCTCTGATGGACGATTATGGCGACCATAAAATGGACGGAGCAACTTCGCGAACTGAACCGTTATTTTCGAAATAAATTTGCACGATTTGCAAGCGTTGTTCTTTTGTCAACCTGTTCATGATGAAATGGCAAACCAAACTGAACATAAATGACATTAGAGTTGCCAGATTTGACCACAAAATGCCAGTTTTATCTCTTTTCGAAAAACAAACCTGTAAAAAAAACACCCTGTCCATCTACTGCTGCTTAAATTATTTTTACTGAATTTATTGATAATTTTTCTTGGCTTGGGATTCGAACCTGGGTTGTTGGTTGAATTTACATATGTTTCGAGAAACACCACTTTCTCTCATCAGAATTCTTTGCGTTCAAGAAATTTTAATAATAATTTTCATGTAACAATTCCTACCTTCAGTAAAAATAATTTAATGAAAATTAAATTTAATGAACTCGAGCCTAAATAAAAGAAATATATTTTCATTGTAGCTCAATTCAGTATATACCCTGTCTTTGACTTTGAGTTAACCTAAAACTAACTCATGGTCAATCCAAAATAAGTCACAAGTGACTCAAAAGCTAACTCATTTTCCATGTAAAACGGTATTCAGTTTTTCCACGCGTTGTCATCAGAATGAGTCAGTACTCACTCACTCTGCATAACTTTCAAACCACAAGCTAGCTCATTATGAGTTAGCTTGTGGCACGTAAAGTAAGGGGCACTATAAGTTAGCTATAAACTAACTAATGATTAGATTAAAAAACTATTTAAAATTAAAAGTTATTCAAATTCATATTAAATTTTTATTATTACATATTTTTTATTTTTCTTAAAAAGATGTAAATTGTTTTAAATTAAATTGTTACTAAATAAACTGAATAAAAATTAAAACAAAACAAATGTGTATTTACAGTTTTAACTGTTATGATCATGAAGAAAAAAAGGAAGAACTTGTTTTTTCTTCTTTCGTTTTTTGCATTTTACTCTCTTTAATAATTGTTTAATTCTGCACCAGCTTTGAGTGAGCCAATTATTAGTTTAATACTTATCGAGAACAAGTCAAATGTTTTAAAAAACAAATAGTTCATCTCTGCATCATTTTTGAGTTACTTCAGAAGTCGGTTGTAAATGAGCTAGCAATAAGTTAACTTTATTTTGAGTTAGCTCACAAAAATTTGACAGGGTATTATTGTTGTAAAATATATACATAAATATAAATAAGTGCACCATTAAATACATTCGAAATTGTATTAGATTGCAATGATTTTTGCTTCACATAATTTCGAATTAATTTTTGTGTACACATTTGTGTGCATACACACTCAGCTTGGCAACATGTTTAGCGTTATTTCAACTTAACGATACAACATTTGCAAATTATAGCAACTTGTTTGATAAAACCTTATTAAGAGTTTAATACAGCACTAAATAACTCTTACTATGTTGGTATATGAAACAACTTAATTAAGCTACTCTCCTCAACAACCAAACAAAGTCACGTGTTGTTTAATTCTCTTAACCAGTATTTGTTGTTGTTGTGTTTGTTAAAAACATCTTTAAGCTTTCACTAGTTCTCGTCTTTAATAACTAGAGAAAAAGTGGAATTTAAAATGCCAGGCGCATGACTGCTAGACAACTGTTTAAACTTTAAACTTAATTATGTTTAAAAGCTTCTTCTTTATGTTTATTTTGTTACGTTTTTCTTACTTGATTCTCGTTTAACAACAGCTCTGGCAAATGTCAAAAGTCATGAGAGTGAGGGAGAGAAAAAGAAAGAGAGAAAAACTAAAATGTTTTGATTTGTTTGTGTTTTATTTTATTTGTTTCATTTCGCTTGTTTTGCATGTGTTTTGACAGTTTTAGCTAACAAAAAACAGCTGTGTGCACGCTAAATATAAATTAAATTGCAAATTCGTTAGTTTATTATTTACTGTAAATAAACGTGAAATCAATAAATATAAATGAAAATAAAATAAAACAAAACCTGTTTACTACTTGTGGTTAGTGTTTATTTTAAAAAAGGAATTTCCCAAACAAAATCAACAGCGTCGTAAGCAGCAATAAAAATCTCAGATTTACAAGCATTTTGAAATACATATAATCAATTTATCTGTGCGATTTATTTAATCACTTGTTTTCTTTGTGTAAACAGAAAACAACAAAAAAATCTGTAATTTGGCCACCAAAACGGGCGTTCCGCAAAAAGTGCGTTTGCAAATAAAAAAAATTATAAAACAAATTCACGTTTTGGCAATGTTGCGTAGCTTTGTTTATTTGTTTGTTGTTGTTGTGTAGCTGTTTTTGTTGCTGTGCTGTTTATAAACAAGTGTGTTGTATGTGTGTATGTTTGCATTGTTATCATTGCTGTTATTGTAATTTAAAGTCGTTCCTTGTGATTGTTGATGTTTTGTTTGTGTTTTAATAATATCACAAAAAAAAAAGAAACAAACAAAAGCTTCCTGTTTCGTTGTTTGCATTAAAATTTAAAAGAAGAAGAAATAACTGGTCTGTTTTATTAAAGGAAAAACAATCAAATCAAAACGGCAACAAACCACTTGCTGACACTAGAAGCTCTGCTGGCTCTTGCTGTTGTTGTTATTCAGATGAATGCTTTCCTTGAGAAGGCAGCCGATATTTAGTGATTTATAAGGAATATTATAATTGGTGAGTCTGCAGTTTTAACAACTTATTATTCTTTGAGCTGTATAAAACAAATAATTAGCTACAATGTACTATAGTCTTCTTAATATAGAATGAAATCAAATAAACAAAACTTAACTCTGTAAATTGTAGAATAATTCGTTAAAAAGTTTTTATTTACCGTGAGCGTCAATTTAAAGTAAACGCCTAATATTGTTAAAAATGCTTTATTATACCTACATACATATGTATGAAGGTGTGAAAATTATTTTCTTTGAAGTACCTACATATGGATGTATGTATGTATGTACCTATATCGAATTTTTTAAATTTTTTAGTTTTATTTAGAATTTGTTTTTTTTAATAAATACAATGAATTAAAAAAATCCTTCATACTTATAAAATAATTAAGAGAAATTTAAAAGTAATACATATGTACATACATACTAATTTAAAAAAATTCTTAATGTGGACAATAAAATAGGTAGGTACATATGTACATTAGAGTGTCTCGCCTTACATGCAAAAAAAAAAAAGTTCGCGGTACACCCCCGAATATGAAGTATTGTTGCAAGACAATTTCGAAACAAAATTTTTTTTATTTTTTTGCCGAAAGTAGGGGTCGCCAAAATACTTTTTTTGTTATATCTTCGGCATTTATAGTCCGATCTCAAATTGTGATATATCGATGTTTTTGCCTTGAGGAGATCTATCAATGGTATTACCGTGCATTTACCTCAAATATCCCGTTTTAGTATTTACTCACCAGATCTCAGTTCGTACCACCCTAATGTACCACCCTAATACCAGAAAATAAAAGCTCACAAAAAATCATTAAACTTTTTTAAGGAAGTTTTTCGATAATTCCAACAGAACTATTGAAAAACTTAATTTTTGTTTTTTCCGAACGTAGGGGTTACCTTTTTAATTTTTTTTTGTCATATCATCGGTATTTATAGTCCGATCTCAAAGTGTGATATATCGATGTTTTTGTCTTGAGGAGACCAATGTTTTGCATTTACTCACCAGATCTCAGTTCCAACCACCCTAATATCAGAAAATTAAAGCTCACAAAAAATCATTAAACAGGAAAATTTTAAATTTAAATCATTAAAAAAATTTAATCAATGATAATTTGAAACGAACCAGTTTTACTGTATTTTTGCCGGTTCTCGAGTTTGGAAAAGATGTGGCCCATGCGTTGATCATCGGTGACAGCCATGGCAGATTCATGTACTACATGAACAAAACGCTCAGTGTTTTGAGAATGGCATGGATAAGCTGCGAATAATTAAATTTTTTTCCGACCCATATGTAATTCCGTATGTATGTCATAATTTTCATTTTACATACGATTCATAATTTTTGCTATCACACCTGCTTATATTTTTCCCTATGACATAACCTATAAATGTAAACAAACGCTGACTTTTTAACGTGTATAAATTTCAAGAATTGCTTCTTTTGGCCAATCTAACTGCAATAAATATAATAAACATAATTTAATTTATTAAAAATTAATTTTCTTTAATTTTTCTTTACAAGATATGTTTTCAAACAATTTTGTTTCAAAACAAAACAGCTGTTTTTTTTATGTTTGTCACAGGAAAATAGAGCGTGTTCTAATCGAAAAAATTACATATGTATTTCCACATGTATTTTACACATGCAAAGTTTCATGTGTATCACACGATGTGCACAACTTTTACAGATGGAAAATTTGACAGTACATATGTAAAATACATCCCGTCTGATAGCACCTTTAACAATTTTGAACGTGCAAGTCGTCAGTTTTAAAGTAACTATCGATTAGAATATTTAATAACCAAAATATCCACCATTATTTTTAAAAACAGCATCAATTCTTCGAGGCATAAATGAAATTAATTTACCACATGTACCAACCAGCATTTGTTTTAATATTTTGCCAGCTTAGAAAGCAGTCGCTTTAACTCGCCCTAAAAATGTTCTATTGGATTAAGGTTAGGACTCTGGCTTGGCCAATCAACAACATTAATATAACGTTCCCGAAACCATGCTTTCACCAATTTGGAGCAGTGTTTCGAGTCATTATCTTGGTGAAATTTCCAAACAAGTGATATATTCTCCTCAGCATATGGTAACAACATAACCGTCTCTAACAAATTCTTATATTCAAATCTGTCCAATGTGTTTTCTATAAAATGTATCGCACCAACACCCACCCATGAAAAGCAACCCCATAACTTAACATTTCCTCCTCCATTTTTTACTGCCTTTTTCGTAAATCTTATGTGGAATTGCTTTCGGACGCATTCTTTCCGCATCGTCACCAGACAAATTAATTTTTGTCTCGTCACTCCAGAGGATATTTCGCCTTTTTTATTTACTATTTTTCTAGGCCACTCCAGGTGTTATGAGCCAATGCAACGTTTTTTCTATTCTACAAATTGGCACTTCTGAGCAAAGGAATCTTACGATTAGCATTCATCAATCTTCGGCGGACCGTGTTGAATGACACAACATTTCCAATTTCATTTGCAATCACCTTCGAAGTCTTAACAGGCTCAATATTCTTTTCTGATTTCAGGGCATTTGTTACAAAATTTTGAGAATTTTGTATATACTACAAGCACAAATTTAAAACAAAATATACATAATTCATAAGCAACTTAACCCTGCTACTATGTTAGAAAAAAGATACACATGTTATGTTTGGGTCATATTTTGAACCCACATATTTTTTATTGGAAAAAATTCAAATTTGTACATTTCGAAAATATTTTTAAGGCTTGTGATCTATGAAATATATCGTCGTTAGAGTGATTGTGTGTCGGTCTGACGGACAAACACGTTTTTTTTGCAATTCGTTAAATACGAATGGGTCATCAAAACACCCTAAACGTTGTAGCAGGGTTAAGCAAAATATAACTCATTAACAAAAGCTAGAAAAATAATGAACATAACAAACAATTAAATTTCAATGGAAAAGTTCCATGTTTTTCGCGTCAAAATCAAGTAAACTTGTATATAAAGATTATGTTAAACATTGTAATTAATATTTTGTTTGTAGTCCTATTGTCTTTATCACAGCTGGTAATCTTCTACATAAAGAATCGACGAGCTTTTTCGTAAAATCGTAAAACTGCCTTCAGATTATGCTTGCAAGAAATATTTATTTGCTTAATGTGTTTGTCCAAATATTCCCGCAGGTGCTCACTTGCATTGAAGTTTGGGACCTGCAGAGGAAGATCTAAAGTTGTTGGATAATGATAGAGCAACGACTCTTTCATAATTTTAGAAAATTTCAATCGTCTAAATCTAGCTTAAGGATCATTGTCCTGTGAGAAAATCCACTTCTCCGCTAGTTCTAATTTCTGTACACTGTTTTTTAAAATGTCCAGATAATTTTTCTTTTTCATTGTAGATTCTATTAATGTAAGATTACTGACTGCTGATGCCGCCATACAATATATTTCTTATTTAATTTTATTCTACATAAATAACTACATACATAAAAATTCCATAGTATTTACTTCTATAATGTTATTTTATTTCAATATGATTAGCCTTTGCAAAAGTGTATTAAATAGTAAATGGTAATTATTCAATAGTTTTCAATTATGTATTCTCATATTTCTTCCTTATCCATAATGTAATTTTATAGAAATATCTTAAACTAATATTAATAATAATGTTTACTTCATTTCCAATCATCTGCCAAAATAATCATACTTTTGAAAAAACTATAGCTAAACCAGCACCTTAATGATGGCGTTGCTAATAAAGGGTGTCCCAATTAGAACGCAATGGTGTCAATGGTGTTCGGTATCGTGAAATGATAACCAGTTTTTTCTTGCCTAGAATTGAAGAAATGAATGTGGAGGGCATGTGGTTTCAATAACACGGCGCGTCCACGGTGATGTCCAAAACGCTATTGGTACTCTGAACCTTAGAAAGGCTCCAGGTATGGATAAAATCAGCAATAAAATGCTTGTGGAGTTACCTCGTGTAGCAAGAAGAATTATCCTCTTTATCTTCAACGCTATTTTACGCCTAGAATACTATCCTGCAGATTGGAAGGTATCTATGATTACCATGATTCCTAAGCCAGGGAAGGACCCCTCTAAAGTAGAGTCATATAGGCCAATTAGTCTACTGCCGACAATTTCAAAACTGTTTGAAAAATTGTTATTGGCTAAGTTGATTCCAATTCTGAACGACACTCAATGTATCCCAAATCATCAATTCGGGTTCAGAGCTAAACACAGTGCCATCGAACAAACACACAGATTGGTAAATGTGATAAGACAGTCGTTTGAAGAGAAAAAATACTGCTCCGCCCTTTTCATTGATGTGTCGCAAGCGTTCGACAAAGTTTGGCATGACGGTTTAATGCACAAAATAAAATTAACTCTGCCTGCTAACACCCATAAACTTATGGAAAGTTATTTATACGGTCGCAAATTTAAAATCAAAGAAGGTGATTTTTTAAGTACCGCTCAGCCAATTGAATCAGGTGTGCCACAGGGTAGCATACTGGGTCCTACTTTATATTTGATATATGCCTCCGACATGCCGTCAGACCCCAAAATCCATACGTCAACTTTTGCAGACGATACCGCCTTTATCAGCGTCCATCAGGACCACCAAGTTGCATCACAGAATTTGCAGAATTATGTTTATAAACTAGAGAATTAGCTAGAGCTTTGGAAAATCAGGGTTAACGAACAGAAATGTATTCATATAACTTTCACATTGCGAAAAGATACATGCTCGTTCATCAGAATAAATAATCAAATTATCCCGCAACACAATGAAGTCAAATACCTCGGAATTCACCTCGATCGTCGTTTAACTTGGAAGTCTCATATCGACGCAAAACTTACCCAGATGAGATTAAAAGCAGTGCAAATTAATTGGCTAATCGGCAGAAATTCTACATTAAAGTTGGATTGCAAACTTTTGTTGTACAATGCAATTCTAAAGCCAATCTGGTGTTATGGAATTCAATTATGGGGTACTGCCTCAGCATCCAACATTGAAAAAATTCAAAGGGGTCAAAATAAGATTTTACGTACAATTACTGCAGCTCCATGGTATGTTAAAAATTCTCGAATCCACAAAGATCTAGGCATTCCTTTGGTGAAAGTCGAATTTACAAAACACGCCTCAAAATATGTCAGCAAACTTGAACACCATCCAAACCCACTTGCACGAGACATCCTTAACTTTACTGGCCATGTTCGGTTGAGAAGGAGGGATACCCTTGCTTTAACTTAAGCGCAAAACAGATGACTGGATCAGTGGATATAAATTTTTTGTAGTATCATAACATTTTGTCTAGCACTGGCTGGACTTATTATTTTCTTTTAGTATTAAGATTCGAAAACTTATTGTCATTTCATTTCTGAAGATCCAATAAATAAATTAAATGTATTAAAAAAAAAAAAAAAAAAAAAAAAAAAAAAAAAAAAAATAACACGGCGCCACATGTCATACAGCCAGAGAAAATGCATCAGTCATTTTTTTCTTTGGGGTTTTTTGAAGTCGATGGTTTGCGCGAATAAGCCGACGACGACTCAAGCCAAAAAGGTCATTGAAAATTTCATTAAAAGATCGCGTGTGCGCCAGAAAAGCCACGGCGGTCATTCGTGCAGTCGTATTCTATACATAATCCCATTCTGTCTACTTTACGATATAATAAAGTTTCACAATTTTTTTTTAAATATCTGTGTTTTATTTAAAATTTAAAAATTGCGTTCTAGTTGGGACACCCTTTAATATAAAGTCACTAATTAAAAATACTTGATTATTTATGTCTGCTAAAGAAAGCGAAGACAAAAAAAAAACATGGAAATTAAATAAAATCTTGCGTGAAAGTAAATATTTTTTTTATTTCATTGCATCAACAACATTTCCTCTTTTTTTTAAATAAATATGTATGTTAACATTCTCATTAACTTCACCTACAACTTGAAGCAAATGTTTGTAATGTTGCTTTTTTTATTGTATTGTATATTTTATTATTATTGTCGTATTTACTTGTTGTACAATCATCTGTTTTTTATTATTTCTCATTACTTGTCGTAAATACATAAGTAAAAGTGTGTAAAAACAGCCGTAGTTTTTTTGGTTGGTATTCTTTAATATTGGTTTTCTGGTTTATTCTCAATTAAACTCTTATACTAACTACTTTGAGCTAGTTGTATACAAGTTTTGTTAAGGTTTTTACCATATTGTGTTGAGTTATAGGGGGTTGGTTGATGTTGTCAATATATTAAATTGCTAAATGATTTTGTATTAATAGGGAAATAATAATATCGAGCCATAACCGCCGAAAAAATGTATCCCACAAACTCAAAATTTTACAGGGGAAGGTTTTTTTTAAATAAAATCAGTTTGAATAAAGCCATTGTTTTAAAATTTATAATGTAAATATTGTTTTGTGTAATACATTTAATTTTAATAATTTTAAATGATGTTGAACTATCGATTTCGATAAAAAAAAAAACAACAATCGATTATGGTGTGGGATACATTATTTTGGCGGTAATGGCTCGATATTATAAACGTGTAGTAGACTTTAATAAAGAAACGACGGATTTTTCCAACACTTAAACTAATTAATGTTATTGTAAAGCTTCGTTTAAAGTTGTTGTTTAGAAAGTTTAAAAACTTTTTTATATTAATATGCAAATGCTTCAAAGTTAAAGAATATTAAATAATTGTTCACATAAAATCCGATCCCATGACTGATTCCGAAAGAATGTCAAAGCATGTGTAAAGTAAAGTGAGTTTGAAGCAAAGAAAAAAAATTATACTTTTATTGTTTAAGAGAAAAGTTTTTATTCAGGCTACTAGTTCTAATAATTAAGAATACTATTGTAAAGTACTGGAACAATCGGCAAATTGGAATGCATTTTCTACCCGGCCAAGGGCGTCTTCAGCAATCTTCATTGTCCACTATCACTCTGTAAATATCATCTATTTAACTCACCGTTTTTTTGAGAAATAGAGTTCACGAATTATGATATTTCTTATTTAACGTGTTCTGAGTTAGAACGAAATTTACGTACATTTACAATGTGTGTGTATTCTTTATTATTGTTTATGAAATTTGTATTTTTACAAATTTGTTTTTGCTTTTCTTGCTGCGTCTACCTTTTTTGTAGATCAATAACAGCAATTGTATGTATGTTTTTGTTGTCATTTCTCCTCCTTTTTTGGTTGGTTGAGTTATTTTTTGTAACTACGAAAACCGGAGATGGGATGATGACTACATACTTTGATACACCGCGCCATGGTGTTTATTATGTTAATAATTAGAGATGGAAATTGAACTAATATTTCTTAATTTTTAAGAGAAAAGTTTTTATTCAGGCTACTAGTTCTAATAATTAAGAATACTATTGTAAAGTACTGGAACAATCGGCAAATTGGAATGCATTTTCTACCCGGCCAAGGGCGTCTTCAGCAATCTTCATTGTCCACTATCACTCTGTAAATATCATCTATTTAACTCACCGTTTTTTTGAGAAATAGAGTTCACGAATTATGATATTTCTTATTTAACGTGTTATTTAACTCAACCAACCAAAAAAGGAGGAGAAATGACAACAAAAACATACATACAATTGCTGTTATTGATCTACAAAAAAGGTAGACGCAGCAAGAAAAGCAAAAACAAATTTGTAAAAATACAAATTTCATAAACAATAATAAAGAATACACACACATTGTAAATGTACGTAAATTTCGTTCTAACTCAGAACACGTTAAATAAGAAATATCATAATTCGTGAACTCTATTTCTCAAAAAAACGGTGAGTTAAATAGATGATATTTACAGAGTGATAGTGGACAATGAAGATTGCTGAAGACGCCCTTGGCCGGGTAGAAAATGCATTCCAATTTGCCGATTGTTCCAGTACTTTACAATAGTATTCTTAATTATTAGAACTAGTAGCCTGAATAAAAACTTTTCTCTTAAAAATTAAGAAATATTAGTTCAATTTCCATCTCTAATTAATACTTTTATTGTTTTGTCATAAAAATGGAATAATAATCGATTGAACTTTAATTAAATTGATTATTGTCTAGATTTCTTAACTTCAAAAAAAAAAATGTTTTTTGAAGTTTAACAAAAAAAAAAAAAAAAAAGATTAATTTATGCAAATCTTTAATATCAACATAAGTAGAACATTTTAACTGTAACTGATTCTCTTCGCCTCGAATTATTTTAACATGTTTAGAAACAAAGTAGACAATATAAATGTAGAACCACCAACATTTAACATTCAATTTGTAAACCATTGCCAGGTAGATATCTTGTGATAATCATTAATTGGAACAACAATTGATACCACTAAATAACAAGGGATAGAAATTAAGTATCCTCCCATATCCAATGTTTAGTGTATTTACATACAACATTACAATGTTTGTTAGAAGTGATGGGCAGAATAGTAAACGAATATAAGGCACCTTATATAATACCTTTAATTGCCTAATAGTTCGGAGATATTTATCTCTTTAAACGAGGAAAACAGATTATTTTACAGTACTTTTCCAATCAAGTAGCTTCCCATATCCTTTATCTGCTTTCACTTTTGTTTCCAAACTTTAATTGTCAATTTTGTATAAGGTGGTTCCTAGTATTCTACCTATTGAAGTACCTATTGAATCTACTGAAAATGTTACCAAGAATTCACCATTCTCTTTTGCAGAAAATCATTTTGTCATCCACAATTCGTTTAGAATTTTCTTTAAATTCTGAAGAATGTTTCCATAATTGCCAATAGCTCCGACCATAATACAGATAAATTTAACTGGCGATTTTCGTAATTAATAGCCAGTTTTTCGGTATTTCCATTTATGAGTGCATGTGTGTACGATATTTTGTTGGGTCAGGAAATTCTTCATAGGCTTTTGTTGGTGAAAACTTGCACAATTTTAAAAATTCACAACCATAGACGAGAAGACATTTGATCAACAAATTAAAAATGTTGCTTGTGACTCACACTGTTTTGATTGAATTTCAAAGATTTTGGTTTGGTGTTTCTGCCAAATTTCAAGGTTGTAATATCTCTCTTCATCGTCGCAATTTCTAATCAAATTTTATAAAAATTCTCTTTTTGGATGTTTTGATAATATAATGGTCTACTGTCGTTTGTTTATCAACAGTTTAGGTCGCATGTTATACCTAATTTGGCTGCAGTAAGTGATTCTACGGCAAGATTAACTTCCTTGTCCAAAGAGCTATAGTTTATCCTTAATGTAGATGTTCCCATGCGGATTCTGTTAAAGCTTCCCATTCATCAGTTAAGTTAAGGCTTCAGTCGTCTTCTTGTGGCAAAGCGTTTAAACTTATAAGCTTTCTAACAATTCCAAATTCATCTAGAGAAGTTTGGCTGGTTTCTAGGGATGTATATAGGTAGTTTTGATATTATAGTCGTTTAACTATTGAACATAAAATTGTTTGTAAGTTGCAATTTCTCTCTTCACCGCTGCAAATTTTAGTCTAATGGTGCTCATAAAGAACAGTCGGTACAATGCTTGTTTCGCACATCTGAGTAGCAAACTCACCATGTACTTCTGATGACAATGGACTCAATATGACGCTTCTTTGAAATTGTGACTCAACTGTCTTTGTGTGGAAATATGATACTAGACCGCTACGGCCTTTCACAGGTAAAACCTGTGAGTTTAAATGTCTCTCCTCGCCGCCGCAATCCTTAATACTTTAACGGTGGTCATAAGAAACTCATTCGCACTGATAATAAATTTCTGACACCGCTCCATGTGCTGGTGATGGCGATTATCAGGTTTTCCTTGCAATGGTGAGTGATTGAGTAAAAATGCTGCAGTGAATCTGTCGGAGTGTGGGTGTCATTATATTAGCGTATTCTTATGTTGTAAGTACCAAATTGTTACAGGTCATCTAACTGATCGAAGCAAATGTTCTGCTGACGCAGATGAACTTAATTTGATTCTCTTTGCAATGATCAGGTGAGTTGCATGTAAACAAATGAAAGCACATCCCATGAACAACTTATTATTTCATTCTAATTCTTGCTATACCACAGCACATATCATTGCGCATATGTAATGTTACGTGCTGTAATAAATCTTTCGGAGTCTATTAGACTAGACTGATATTGGTCGGTGGGTTAGTCAGGGTAGTAGCTGTTGAAGACTTTGGGAGATCGAAGTTGTTTATTTTTGTTCCCCTAATAATTTAAAAGCGTCCCTAGCTTCCAAGTACAAAATTACTTCATTATTCAGTTAGATAGGGTTTCGCTAATTAGTTGGTTTTCGATGAGTAGCTAAATGGGCTTCTGCATACAATCCAAAAACTGGTGGGATGGTTGAGTTTCTCATACCACTTTAGGGGTTTAGGGGTTTCGGTTGATTTAGAAGATAACTTCTTAAAGATTATGATTATTTTATAACTAAAAATCCATGGCCCACAATTTGATTTTTCAATTAGACAACAATTCTAGTATCTGTTTAGAAATTCTTTCTTTTGCAAGTGTAATGTCATCTGTAGAGTAACTATAAAAAAATCTATTCCTGTCATCACAAGAGGCACACACCATAACCTTGCCAAAACATTAGATTGCATAAGCTTAAGCTTCTTCATTAATTTGATACAGCCTTATCGTGATAATGACAATTCTTTGCCTTTATTGATAAATTCTATGGCAGTTGCTGTGTTTGTTTTTTGTAATAAAGGTTTCTGCTGAAACCATTAATATAAAATATATACCATACTAGTATTGGGCTTAATTGGTTGTATGGTTTATCTAAAGGTCTACAGTGGCGAAAAAATATAAAAGTTATTATTGCATTTTGATACTAAATATTTGCCCAGTGACTGTGTGATTACATACATAGAAAAGAGAATCCCTTGTTTTTTCCACACCAAACATAAGCTATGTGTCCACGATGGTCAGATATTACAACGTTGTCATATCTAGCAATGTGCTAGTAATATACTGACATTGACAAATTTTTAGCAAAAGGTAAATTGTCAGTTTACACGACTGTAAGAAAACTAACAATTTCATTTGCACACAATTGTCACACAATGAATTTATCTGTCAACCGAAATTGTCAGTTTACACGGTTGTCAGATTGTTGTGTGGCATTGTCAAGTTCGTTTTGCAGCTCTGTGTGTGTGTTTAAAAATTTTATTAATGCATGCTTTAATTTAATTCTTTAATTTGCTTCCACTTTTTTCAAAAATTTTATCAATGCGCACTTGTTTGTTTATTATTTATGTATATACAGAGTTGCATTTAGAAATAATTTCTATGACAATGCTGCCATTGGCAGATGCATAAACTTTGCACAGTGTTTGACAATTGTCTTAAAACAATGACAATGACAAACTTGTGTGTTGACACGATTGTTAGATGTCTGACAATATTTTTGTCTTCCAATGTACTGAAAATGCTTTTTCTTACAACGTTGGAAGGCAAACATTTTAAGTTTACACGGTTGTTAGACATTTTCTGAACATTTCAACTAAAATACTGGGCTAATAGTTGCTGCTAATGTTGCTTGTTTCAATGCCACCCAATTCACCTACACATTGTGGAAAGGTTTTTGTTTTTTTGGTAAAATTTTTTAGTTTTTTTTTTCTTCTTTTTTATAAATGATTGTGCTGGAATGTGTGTCTGTGTGTCATAGATATCAATTTTCAGCAAATACCCCTTCCATTATTCATTTTTGTCGTTTTTTTATATTTTCTTGTTCCGTTTTTCGATTTGTTTTCAAGTTTTTTATTTGATGACAGTTTTTGAATGACGATGACTTTTAAGCCCTCACTAACTACATTTAAATGACACCTTTTTTCAACCCCTTTCTAAAGTTGATTCCTTGTTTTGTTTTTTGCTTTTTTGGTCTCTCAAATGACGCACATTGTTTGTGAAGGGAAGGTTAAGTATTGGAAACAAGTCTTTAATATTTAATGTTTCTCTGTAATAATATTTTATTCAAATAAATGTTAAATTAAGTTAAGGAATTTAAAAACAGAATAAATTTAAAATGGTATGTGGAAGAGTTTTTAGTGAAAGTATTTTTATTAAAACATTTAGTTATTTTACTGCTGGACAGTGGGTCAGTTTAGATTATTTAAAATTAAAGTAAATGTTTACATTTAACGCACTCTAAAATTAGGTCGAAATTTTCCGTAAAGAATTTGCATAAATGTGTTTGAATTTTGTTAATGCAGCGTCGTCCATATTAATATCAATTAATTTAGACAGAAATAAGTCTGGGCTCCAGCCTGAAATATATTGAAACGTTGACCGAAAAGTCACTGCATTGAACAATGCATTCAAAGTCATTCACTGTGCAACAGTTGGCCAAAGCCCCTGTTGTGAATCATTAATCAAAATCGCTATATTGCACAAATTAATACTAAAGACTATTGTGCCAGTGTATACGAGTACTTGTACAGAAATTTCTTTAAACTAAATGAGATTTATGTAAGATTATGTTTTCTTTCTTAAACAAATTAATATTTGCACATTTTCACAATTTCCAAAACGCGACATTCGTTTTTATGTGGAATGATGCAAGAACGTAACCTCCAGAGACCAACACAAATGATATCAACAAAAGATAATGATTGTGTAACAAATGACATAAACAATTTTGTTTATTTACTCCTTAAACGAGTTAAAAACTTTTATGCCACAAAACTAAAGCCCTTCTTACAACAACTTTCATATAACAAACTATTTTCGCATCGCGTGTTTGCGAGTGTGTCAAACACAAAAAAAAATACAATTATGGCGGCGAGTATAATGACAGACGTTGACCATAAGCCGTTCTTCCACCGACAACGAGTCAAAGTAAAGAACGAACAAGCGAACAAACAAGTTGAAAATTTGTGTTTTTTCCATTAAAGGTTTGTGACTGTTATCAATATCATTCCCTACATTCATTCATTCGTTCACTTGTTCATTCCATCTCATACATTCATTTATTCACTTAGATGTTCCAACGTTTGCCAGCAGTGTTTGGAATCTGTCAATTCTACTCATTTATTAGAATTTTAACTGCTGACACACCATTTAGTGAAATTTGTGAAGAACTTGACTTTATTTCTAAAATCGGAAAATCAGAACTCTGATTTCTGATCTTCCTAGTCATAATTTCATCCACAACATATTGCTTTTCTTTAGAGATTTCCCTATTGAACTAGCGATTTAGTTGGCGCAAGGTAATGCAGTGGTAACCATTTTATAAAAAAAAAAAGTTTAGCACAAAGCCATGTTCAAAATTTTAAACTCTAAACGTGCAGGGTTGTTGCCACATGACTAAGTGGGTGGGCGTGTTGTTTGGCCAGCAAGAATTTATTGTTTCGGTTGGAAATAAGTATCTATTTTGTTGGTTTAAGGATAACAATATAACAATGTATTGGTTGGTAGTGGGACTGGTTGCTATACATAGTTATGATGCCATTGGCATGGCATGTTAGTTATAGTGATGCTGCTGCTGTTGTGACTGTTGTTACGATGGTGCTAACGATGGATTATATTGTTGTTGTTGCAAATGAAGCCAGCAATGCAGAAGAGAACGGTGATGATTATGGCGATGTGGTGGCTGTGATAAACATACTTCTATACTATTTGTAATTGTAATGTTATAAAATAATGGCATAACTGCACAAATTATTACTGATAAGAGGATTTCAAACTATTGTTTATCACTGATAACAAGAGTTTTGTGGAAAATTCTTCACATTATTATTATTGATTTAGAACTAGTTTGCAGCTGTCTGTTTCTATGTGCTAAATTTCGTTGGAAATGTTTGTATGGCATGTAGCAATTTTCTAATGACACTTTAAAAGTTGTCTTATAAAAAAAGTGTTCTCTTCTTTTCTACAAGAAAAGCT
This sequence comes from Bellardia pandia, assembly GCA_916048285.2. Taxonomy (NCBI): domain Eukaryota; kingdom Metazoa; phylum Arthropoda; class Insecta; order Diptera; family Calliphoridae; genus Bellardia; species Bellardia pandia. The sequence continues at coordinate 17,936,822 of OU696532.1, read as the reverse complement.
TTCAAGTTCTCTTTATAGAATAGTTTTCTTATAGAAAAGAAAAAAAGTTTTCTGTATAAAATAGTTTTCTTAATAGAAAAGTTTTCCTAATAAAAAAGTTTTCTTAATAGAAAATATTCTTATATAAAAAAGTTTTCTTAATAAAGAATTTTGTTAAATAGTAAAGTTAAATAGAAAGTTTTCTTAATAGAAAAGTTTTCTTAAATATAAAAGTTTTCTTAAAAGTCTTCTTGCACATCCCATACCATGTAGTCTCTTGCGAATTGAAGCCGCTTATCCTTACAAGGAGCATTAAGGGGCGGCTTTTTTTGTAATTTCAGGTATTTAAGATACACACAGCTCTTAATTACTCTGCGTATTGATGATTTGCTCGCTTGCACTCCAGCTTGAGCTCTTATTTTTGACAAGGATAAGGCAGAATTAAAAGCAATTCTGACGATTTTTCTTTTCTCATACGTAGATAAAGACAATGAAACCCTTCCTTTAAAATTTGTTCCATACCCCTCGGGGTCCTTGATGTAATTGTCGACAACTGTTGGGCTTTGTTCAATTTTTTTTAGCTATTGCGCGGTTAGAATATCCTTCAGAACGTTAAACATCGATTTTAGTTTTTTCCGATTGATTTAAATTTTTTTTTTTGCCATTTTCACTCGTAAGATGATTAAGATGTAATAAATTGTATTAAACAAACGCTCGCTACAAAAAATCATCGCTTACTTTAAAAATAATAAACAAATAATAAAGTGCCTTTATTCAAGTGAACCAAAAAAAAAAAAATAGCAAATTTTTTTACTTTTTTTTATAAATTGCTCAAAAAAAGTTCTTTAGTTAAGAAATAAAAATTGCAGAAGATACAGTCTGCTGAACATGGAATTTTTAGTGCCTTTAAATAAGTGAACCGGAGTGTATAATTAACTCGATATTTCGATTTCATTTGGAAATCTTCTTCAAATAACTCCTGAGGCTTAAAAATTATTTATTAAAAATCATAAAAAAGGTCAAAGAATATAGAATAAAGTTATAGAAACGTGTTCTTAATAGAAAAGTTTTCTTAATAGAAAAGTTTTCCTAATAATAAAATTTTTTTTAATGAAAAGTTTTCCTAATAAAAAAGTTTTCTTAATAGAAAATATTCCTAAATATAAAAGTTTTCTTAATAAAGAATTTTCTTAAATAGAAAAGTTTTCTTAAATAGAAAGTTTTCTGAATAGAAAGTTTTCTAATAAAAAAGTTTTCTGAATAGAAAAGTTTTCTAATAAAAAAGTTTTCTTAATAGAAAATATTCTTAAATATAAAAACTTTTTAATTTTTGATATTTCTTTAGTTAGGCTTGAGATCATTAAAATTTAATTTTCATTAAATTATTTTTACTGAAGTAAAAATCCCAGTCAAGAAAAATTATTAAAAATAAAAAAATTTTTTCAAGTTGTAAAACAATTCCTACTTCAGTAAAAATAATTTAATGAAAATTAAATTTTAATGAACTCAAGCCTAACTAAAGAAATATCAAAAATTAAATATTAATAGTTCAACTATAATTATTCTATAAAAGTTTTCTTAATAAAGAATTTTCTTAAATAGAAAAATTTACTTAAATAGAAAAGTTTTCTTAAATAGAAAAGTGTTCTTAATAGAAAAGTTTTCTTAGCAGAAAAGGTTTTCTTATGGAATAGTTTTTCTATATTGTTTATTTATCTTGCTGCTAATTTTCCTTACAACTTTGTAATGTTAACATATTGTGTCACTTTCATTTTAAAACCAATTCAAGTTGGCTGTAACACAACCTTAATCACACACCCCCGCAACCAGACAATGTTTACAAAATATCAATAGCCAAAATGTATAAATTCTTAACTGTGGTCATAAATTACAGGAGGAAAACAAAAGGAAATAAACTGACATTTGGAATGTCAAAGAAAAAGGATAACAAAACAGTTACCTTTAAAGTAGAAGAGATAGTGAAATTATTCTAGCAGTTTTAGAAAGTCAAAGAGAGCAAGCTTTATCTGCTACTCGAGAGAGTTTGAAATCAGCAACATGCGCCCTGGCGAACAACTAACTACACCCAAATAAAACGAGCACTGTAAATGAATGAAAAAAACAACAAGTATTTTCAAAAGTTTCATTATGATTGACAGCTTAATGTAGAAATAAATTGGTTTCTTTTTTGTTACTATTTGTTTCATGAACTCCGAAACAACTATGTTTTCCTTACCAGGCGGTATCTTACGTTAAAGACCTTTGAAAAAATACATATGTATGTGCTTCAAAATTTCGTAATTCCTTGAATTTCCTTACAATTATTTCGGCTTGTTTTATCTACTAATTCATTACTTGCCGGTTTTCTTAACATATCAATCATTTCATTGTGAAACAAAATTTTGACATTTATACATTCCCTTGTTGAGGTTTTTACGATTTTCCCTACTCTTGCATATGCTATTATCAAATATTATAATATTTGGTTATTTGGTTACATGTTAAACATGAAGGTTGACAAACTATTATTGTCCTGTCAAGTTGAAATAGCCAAAGTGTCAATATTCTGCTGCCACCTGCAATTAAAGTACATTTGTGTATGTTTCAGTATTCGTAATCATTTAACAATTTGAGACCATTTAAATTGCCATCTGTTTTGTTGGTCAATTTAATAGGCCAGTTTATTATTTATATTTCCTTTTAAATCTTTTTCTTTTTACAAAATTTTCAATTTCAGTTGGGTCAAACATTACCAGCGATTCAACCAACAGCAACTTTTATAATCAATCTTCAATATAAAAAGTTTCATCAGAGTGGGGGAGGGTAAATTGCAAACAACTGTTAATATTACATTATTTATTTGTTGTTGTGGCATGTTGTATTATATTGTTTTTAAATTTTTAACAAAGCTTATGTTTTTGGTTTTTAGTTTGGGGCATATTTGCTTTGGACTGTAGTTTACTATTGAGAAACTGAGTTATGATAATAATGATAAATTTTGGAACTTGAAGTTTACAAAAGTTTTCTCTGACAAATAAATTTAATTGGTGTGGCATAGAATCCAAACAAGTTGCTCCAAGCTAGTTAAGCTGCCCAGCAAGTTTTCATATGTACAAGTTGCTCCTCGAGTAAGTTTTCATATAGAAAATTTAAGCTGTTCAAGCAAGTTTTGATATAGAAAAGTTAAGCTGCTCAAGCAAGTTTTGATATAGAAAAGTTGCTGGTCAGCCAGTTTTCTTTTAAAGAAGAGTTGCTGCTTAAGCAAGTTTTCATATAGAGAAGTTAAGCTGCTCAAGCAAGTTTTGATGTAAAAAAGTTTTGATATAAAAAAGTTGCTGCTCAGCCAGTTTTCTTTTAAAGAAGACTTGCTGCCCAACTAGTTTTCTATAAGAATAATTTTCCGATTATTCGTTTTCTTATTCGAATAATTGTGCTATTATATTTAAGAAATATCCTTGGAATTGTGAAACTTACGTCTACGTAACGACTTTACGAAATATTTTTTCATTCATTCTGTTTTTTATTCGAATATTTTTAATTTATTCGTTATTTTATTCGAGTAATAATTCGAATATTTTTTTAAAATAACTTGATTAATTATGAAATAAAAAACAAACAATTTTCAAATAATTTTTACGATTATTAATTTTTTATTCGAAAATTTTGCGATTATTTTTTAGAAATATGTATCTTGATAACTATAAAATTTTCTGTACAAATCAGGCAACAACATTTGAAATTTCTTTATCGCCTATGTTTTATATTCCACTACGAAGTGAAATTAAATCTTTTTCAATTCCACATGGACAATTTCACGGCGTTCTAGAAAACGTGGTGAAACTTTTACACTACGATGAACGAAACTAAAAGTGATATTTTACTTTTCAAACCATTTTCACAAAATTTAGAACACAAAACTAATGAAAATTTCACTTCCATTTCATTTTACAAATGTAGAACCCAGGTGTATGTATTTATGCAGGCTTTTCTTCGAATATTTTGCGTTTATTTCTTTTATCTGTTTTTCTTGTAGAAAAGTATATATGCATAAAAATTACTTGCTATCCCCAGCAAGGTTTTCTGTAAAAATGTTGATTGTTTTGTCCAGCAAGTGTTTTTAGAAATATTTTCTTCAGAAACGTTGCTTAGTTGCTAAGCAACAGTTGCTTAAATATCTCAATAAATTTTTCTGTAGAAAAGTTATTTTTGTTTAAATGCATCATAATTCCCTATTACTCGTTTTTCTAACCAATTGCCAGTTGTTGTTTTTTTTTTTAACAATATTTTAGAGTAATATTCAAAACCAACCTTGTACCTTAATAATACAACCAACATAATGCCAGGACATGCATACATACATAGTCGTACTGTCCTGACTGCCAATTGAAATGAATACACACTTAATCATATTTCTTGGGAAACGCACAGGAACGAGTAACTTTGCAGAGGATGCTACTGCAAGTGGGCTGGTGTGGGTGTTGGCCTGTCATTACAACTTATAAATGTAGTTTGAAACCAAAAGTGATGCAAATTTGACCTAATTTTTTTATATATACATATATATTTTTTTTGTTTCATTACTCTTGTGCAAAACTCTATGAAAAACAAAATGAGGAATAGTATTTGATACTTTTGTTGGAGTTGAAATACAATAACAAATTCATACATACGGATATATACCTATACGTATATATATTTGTTTTTGCTTGAAGCCTTTTTTGTTATGTTGTCATTTATTGCTGTTGTTGTGGGTACGTACATACATATTTTTAAACATTTTTTGTTTCATTTCATACCGACAGAAAATGTTTGTTTCAAAAACAAAAAAACAATGAAACAAAATTTTTAACCAAAATGTATTTAATAGGTATAAGCAATACTCCTATTATTGCCGCAGACCAGGGTCAGTGCAAAGGATGTGTGTGGAGATTTGTGTTTGTGCTATTAATTAAAGGGTATAAGTTATTCGTACTTTATTATAATTTAGTTCTGGCATTATTCAATTGTTCAATTAAGCGATAAATACTGCCATTATACATAGACACTAGAACAGATTCAGTTTCGCTAATATTTTCAGTATTTTTAATTTCCCTTTCTTCACATATAAAACCAAATTTTTTAGCTTCACAATTAACAACATTCCAGGGAAAATGCTTGTTGTGTTTGCTTATGTAAAGGCACTGTTTGCTGCTAGACAATATTTGCACTTTATCCAAAAACCAATTTGTAGGATTGAATTCTTGCTTGCTGTCAGCCCACTGAAAGGATGTTTTCTCGTAAAAAAAATTGCCACCAGTCCATAAGTTTATGTCGTTTTCTAAAGAAAAGAACCAATGAAAATATTAAAAAACACTTAAAATCTATGTAAAATTATTAACTTACCATTAAGATTCTTTAACACTTTCATTAAACCCCGATGCTTCTCCTCATCATACCAAAAGTAGTCGTCGAAATCTAAAGAAAAGAACCAATGAAAAAATTAAAAAATACAATTCATAAGTTTTAACTTAAAATCTATGTAAAATTATTAACTTACCATTAAGAGTCTTTAACAATTTCATTAAATCCCGATCCTTATCCTCACTCTCAATAGTAACTAGTTGGGCATCATAACCAGCGCATACATTCCAGGCTTCAAACCAGTCGAACTTTAAATAAATTTACCAATTTAGTCACAATATTTTAAGAATATTTGCTTTCTATTACAATTTGTTCCACTTGTATTAGATATCTCTTGCCATCACTTGACTCATACCAAGTCGCTTTCATTGCAATCATTTCTATTTGTATTAGAAATATCACCGCTAATCTTATCCATATTTGTAAGCTCTTCATTATTGTAAATGCTGTCGATAACTACTGGTCTTTGTGAATATTCATTTTTATTTTATATATTTGAGCCAGTTTTGTGTAGAAAACTCGCATTGTCAACAGTTTAATTTAATTCATTTAATAATTTGTTTGACTATAATTGTTTAAATTGAATTTTTGTATGAGCTAGTGCATGGAATATGATCATTTGCGGCTCAAGCGTGAGGCACCCTACACAAATGTCGGTAATCTGGTTTCTTATAAGAAATTCGGCAAAAGATCAACTTTTTTATAAAAAGAAAACTTACTGGTAGCAACTTTTGTATGAAAAGAAAACTTTTCTATATGAAAGTTTTTCAACAAATTATAGAAAAGTTGGTATGAAGCTTAACTAGCTTGCAGCAAATTGATTGGATTCCAATGAAATTTATTTGTCAGAGAAAACGTTTGTAAACTTCAAGTTCTTAAATTTATCAGTATACGTGCTGGGCAGCAAGTTTTCTATAAGAAAACTTTTCTATAAGAAAACTTTTTTATAATCATGTTGGATACATCAATATCTTTTGCTAATATAGAAAATATTGCTAGCTGCCTCCATAATTTTTTCTTAGTTTTTAAAGGTAGTTTTCTTTTGGAAATTGTTTGGTTTCTCTCTCAAGTAAGTTTTCTCAACAAGTTCTCGGAAAATTTCCCTTTTTCATATTCCAAGAAATTCATACAATTTGTTTAAGTATATTAGTTCCATCATAATTCCAAGAAATGAACACACTAAATATACAAGTGAATAAATTACAATAAGAAAATTCAATTACAAATTTAATATTTAAATTAGACATTCAGTGTCAACAGTTCAACGTTAAATATTTAGCAATGAACATCACAACATCGTCATTTAAAGTGCTTATAATTTGTGCACAAACACTACATGTGTTGTTGGAAAGAGGTAAATTATTAAACAAAATTCAACACATATTGTATAATATAGCATTATTAATATTGAATAAAATCTAGTACAGCTGGTATGAGGCTAGTCTCGCTTGCTCGTTAAATGGCGCTCAACTTGTTATCGTGTATACACAAGAAAATGCTGACCGTTTGCTATCCTTTTTGGAAAAAAAACTTTGCATGTTTTTTTTCACAAGCTTGATGATATTTATCTAATAATTTAATCGTTTTAGTTAAATTTAATACTTCATGGATTGGTGGTCGTATAGTTCCTAAAGATAAGGCTAAATTTTGCAGAGAATCAGTTTATTGGCAGACTGAAGAACAACGAAATGAAGAACAATGTGTTTATATATTGAACAATTTCGAAACATCTTATACCTGGAAGGTTGGTTCTTGTATGAATATGAATAATGGTTTCATATGCAAAGAATCTGCACTTAGAAATCATTAAGCAATAAAACAATCAAGCATGTATAGTTTCTATCAACGGATTGTTAGAAACTTGGAAAGAACTTATTAGAAAAGTCATAAGAAAAACGCAGTATTTCATGGAAGTTTATATATTTAGTTTTATAAAAAATAAATTTACACGAAATTTGCAAAATCTTTGTGATTCATTACAGCCTCAAATCGATTGCACCTTGCTGACATGAGACTACGACATTGTTTAGCAGGTATAGACCTCCACGCCACCTTTACTTCCTAGAAGATTTTTAAGATTTACTGCCTTTTTTAGATCTGTCCGGAGTGCTGACCATTCCAGTATATTGCTGGAATTATCCGCAAACAAGTTTTTACTAATGGTGTTTTCTTTTCTGAAATAAAATGTACATTTTTATAATGTTTACACCACATTTTAAAGATGTCGCATTTTTAATGGTCAGAATAAAACATAAAATCACAACAGTGTAACACTTTTTTTCATGTACAGCTGTTTTTTTTTTTTTTTTTTGTTAAAAAAGAAGAAGCAGATAGTTCCTGGTAAGATCGCTTGAAATAAGACAATGAATCTCTCAAAAAGACCAATGGGACCTTCCCGATTAATACGCAAATTCTTCTTAAACTATAAAAATTATCTATATAAATATACATTACATACATATATAAGAAGTAGGAGATATTGTCCTATGTAATTTGACATACATCAACTTCAGAGTATTCATTAATTACGTTCTCTACAAAGCCTTTCACTCGCGGTTGTGGATTTCTTTCCATAATCATATCAAATGAAGATGAATCTAACAAGTCATCCAAAATTTTTTTTGAGCACATAAAGTAGTGACAATTTCCATTTTGTATATTTTTTTTGTTTCTTAACACAAATACACATTCATAAACAAAACAAATGTCAGCTGTTTTATCGTGCGATTCTCCCCCTCTAAAAATACAGAGTGTAAAAGGTGCACCATTTTTTAAATTTATAATGACATTTATAGAAAAGAACACACTACACTTTAGCAGTGTTGACATTTTTTCAGAAAAGAACAAAAGAAAATAAAAAAGGTGCGAAATGGGAAAAACGTGTAACATTTTTGCCAGAAAAGAAAACGCCATAAGCTTCACCGTGTGCTTTGCATCTGTAGTGTGTTTGACTAGTCGCAGTTACCATACCTTCTGTATGCAACTAAACACTCACTCTTTGTTGTGTGTATTTCTGTCCACGCTGCACATACAGTGATGCCAGAAGTGCAGATTTATCTGCATTTTGCAGATTCTATATCCAAAATTGCCAAAATGCAGATTTGACAATTTTTGGCCTAAAAATGCAGATTTTTTAAGCTCGGTGACAACATCTTTACTTTGTCGCTTATATTTCTAATATTTTTATTAATTGCATTAAAGACGAAATATACCAACCGTTCATGGAAGAAAACAAAAATACAAAAATGCGTGTTTGTTAAGTGTTGATATTTTTGGTACTTACTGAGATTTTTGCACGTATAGTACATAAAATTATCAACAGAGACTGCAGTGGAAAAAAATATATAACGGTTGTTACAATAAGCGAACCAACTTTCCACAGGAAAAGTTTAAGAAAACGTTTAAAGAATAAAATAAATAATTCAACAATGCTTAAATATTTTCAAAGAAATGGTAATTTAATAATATTATATTGTGCAAACTTCTATTAATTAATAAATGCATTTCCTATTTCATATAAGTATGAATGTAGACAAAAATGATAGTATGTGAGTTATTAAAAACAAATTTATTTTCACTGTGTAGAGATGAGTCCACCGATGTTTCAAATAAAAAATCTTTGTGTATGATAAGGCGTGTTTGTTTTTTGGATTAGTAGAAGTAGAACAGTGCGATGCTTCTAGCTTATATAGCTTAATTGTTAAATATTTCTGTGACAACGGCATTAATTATAAAAGTTGGGTATGTAGCAGAGATCGGCAATGAATCGTTTTATTACGATTCACAACTACTCATAACATTTTAAGTATAAGTGGTTTTACATCATTGAAATTTAACTACTCTGAGTTACTCAAACTCACAACAACGTTGACTTATAAATGCGGGTGGATAAAGGTTTACATTTTAAGAAAAATACTCACATACTCATAAAGTATTCAACTCAGTTAATTCAAGTAAGTTTATAGGAAAACATATTGGGGAAAATATAACATTTATTATTTTATATAATTTTTATAAGCGGACTGTAAAAATGAACGACACTCGCATGAGTGTATACGAGTCATACTTATTTTTTTTATCGTCTACGTACATTGAGTTAAGGAGAGTCAAAAGTAAGTGCCATTGTTTGTGTTGATGACTTATCTCTACATCTTATGTCCGATCTATGTCCTCCTAACCTAGTTTTCAGCTTGTTCTTTGTAGTCCCAATATATACTTGGTTGCATATGTTAGTGTTGTTCCCCATGCATTTTATTTTGTAGATAAGATTTGACTTATCCATGTCGTCAATTCTACTTTTTGTATTTGAAAAAAGTTGTCTCAGAGTGTTATTTGTTTTTGGAGCTATTTTATATTTTTCTTTGTTGTAAATATCCGAATTATGAATCCTTTCCGAGATTTTTGGAATGTAGGCCATTGATTTATATATCCTATTAGAGTTATCTGGTAAAGGTATATGTTTAATGTTATTATTTTTGTATATTAGTTTTTTGATGATATGTTTCGGGAACGAGTTTTTTCTTAAAATATCGTCTAGCTTACGTAAATTATCTTTATGGAATTGTTTATCACTGATTGATAACACTCTCTTAATAAAATTACTTGCAGTATTCATTATTATACTCTTTGGATGGCACGAAAAATAATTAATGATTCTTCCCGACGAAGTTGGTTTTTGATACTTTCTATTCTGATAACCAAAGTATCCATCTCTCCTGATAACCAAAGTATCCAAATACGGCAACTGCCCGTGATTCTCTTCTTCTATTGTTACTATTTTTAATAAAAAAGACCTAAAGCTTAACCTCTTTATTCAAAAATGATTATTAAATTTAACACACGTTTATTAAGCAAATTTTTATATGCAAATCTGTCATAATAAACGTTTGTTAAATTTAATAATCGTTTTTGAATAAGGGCGTAAATAATTATTAAAATAAATAAATTCAAATAAATTGTATGTTTAACTAGAAGTAAATCTTCGAATAAAAAAATTCTATAAACAATTTTTACAATTAATAACTACATAAAAAATGTACTAAATGTGTTTTGAAGATTTTTTGAAGATTTTGAAATCTAGATGTAGATTTTGCAGATTTTTTGATAAAAAAAATTGTTTTTTGAAGATTTTGCCTCTAAATGTTCTGGCAACACTGTGCACATAGCTGACAAGCATGTATTATGCTTGCTCAGCATACTCTCATAGTGTGTAAGAACAATGTTTTATACTAACATTAAGATAGACTTAAGAATAAAGAATTAATTAATAAAGAACTACTCAAATAATAAAAATATAGGTATTACACATCATTGCCTTGTTGATATTGCCATATAACTTTAAAATTCTCCTCTAACCAGTGTTGCCGAAAGTGGGCATTTATGCCCAAAAGTGGGCATTTTATAATGTATGTATATGTAATATAATTTGTTTTTTTTTTTATTTTATGTTATTCATATACCTATACAAATTTTTAAAAAAAAATACAACTTTTTATAATAAGTACAAATTTAAAAAAAATAAAAAATTTTTAAACAAAGAAATTTTTTTTTAAAAAAATAAAAATTTAAAAACAAAAAAAAGTTTTTTATTTTTCCAACATCTTCATGCTGCAAAAGAGTATACTTTTCAGCATTTGAAAAAGTGAGGAGTAAAATAGAAAAAAATGTCCTAACTTTTAATAGATAACGTCAGGGTATACTCTTTCAACTATTGAATTTTTGGGCATAAATTGTTGATTTTGAGCACTGCCTCTAACCATAGCATTACATTATTTAGTATTTTCACGTATTTCCTGATTTAAAATATCATCAATTTTATTAATTAAGAAGCCAACACCAATTTAGGAGAAACATCCCCACGATAGACCTTCTAACATACATACTTCCCTACCCGTAAAATATAGCAAGGGTTAAATTCATGATTAATGGGCGTTCTTGCAATTAATCTTTGTTTTATCTGATTTACTGTCTCAGTCCAATGTGATCTAGCACATTCTATACGACGTTTTCTTTGAACTTTAGTTAGAGGAATCTGCTTACGATAGTTAGTTTATTTTTCGGATCCCTTTTGGGAAAATATTTTACTGTATTTGAGTGTTATGGTGTTATGGTTATCTCAATAACGATATATTTTAAAGTTTTTTTTTGGTATTCCAGTTGTTCTCGGAAATGGATCCTTTATGGGAACTATGTCCCATTTTAAAATGTTTACTTACATAAAACTTCTCTGTGTAAAATTTCAGTTCGATATCGATATTTATAAAATATTTGCGTAGGTTAATGTGCTTTTTGGAATGGTCACCATTTGGCAGCTATGAAAATGGGCTTTATATGGTGGCATTTATCAAATATCGACACCTCAATTCCAGAACATGCTAAGTCGAAAAGAGTAGTTTTGCAGGAGAAGCACTTAAAGTTTACAGGTTATATCTCGGAAACTATAAGTAATAGAACATTGAATCTTTCACTGTTTTTATTAAAAAGCTAATACAATTTTTTTTGCATTATAAAATTTTTAAAATGTTTAGGCTGTCATAGGTAAAAATGACATAGCATAGTTTACCGCGACCAACAACGTAAAAAGAGGTCGTGTAAGTATACTTAGCATGTTTTTGATGTTTCTTTCATTCTTTGTTTGGTCGTCTAAGTATACATAACATCTTTTGGTTTGCAACATATCTAGCAAGTGAAATTGAATTTGCCTACTTAGACGACAGTTGGTTTAAAATGAAACAAAATTTTTAAAAATTTTATTATTTTATTAATTAAAAAGTAAAATAATATCAATTCAGTTCAAAAAAAAAGTATTAAGATAACCTTAAAAAAAATTCTTTTTATAATAAAAGTAAATTTAAAACCTAAAAAAATAAAAATAATACACTCAGAAGAAGTTTTAATATTTAATTATTAATTTTATATTAAATTATGCGTGTTAAAATGTTTTTTTTTTGTTTTAATTATAAAGTAAAATAATATCAATTCAGTACAATTCAGTTCAAACAAAATATATTAAGATAACATTAAGAAATAAACTTTTTATAATAAAAGTCAACAAAAACCTAAAAAATATAAAAATAACTCACTAAGTATTACATTTAACATGTTACTATTAATTTTTAATTCATAAAATTTTAAGTGAAATATACACGTACATATTTGAAAGTAAGGTACTTTAAAATCTAGTTTAATATTTTTTAAATGTCGTTATCGGACATGACCACATACTCGTTTCCTATCACGCTCTTAAGTTCCCTATAGAATTGTTGGTAAACTTTTGGAACTAAGTTTTGGTCACATAGATGCATGAGGTCTTTACGCTTTTCTTCAGTAATAGGAAATGGTGATATATATGCGCGCGGTATTTCTTCAGGAATTAATTTTTCCTTTCTTCGCTTTCTGGTTTCATCATAGATAATAATTTCTTTAAAGTCTTCGTCGAATTCATATTTATAAAATAGTTTAAAATTTTCTTCTTTAGATACTTTAACTTCTCTAATTTTGCATAGATTCACTTTTTCATTTTTTGAATTTTTTGACCAATTTGTAACTGAAACAAATTGTTTGAAACTTAAAAAGTCCTCGTTTTCCATTTCGATTACATCGTACAATGGTTCTGTCTTCTCAGCATTTCTAATTAACGAGAACCATTCCCTTGGAGTGTAGATACGTTTGTTTTTCTTGCAGTTCTCAATAAGTGCATGAACACTATCGCCTTCGTTTTGAGTATGACCCTTTTCCAGAAATTTGTGACTTATGTCAATATTAAGTTTACGTGAAATCCATACATAAAATGCGAACACTGGCTTATTTTTATTTTGACCGCCGCAGTTATCTGACCAAAAATTATATTTTTTAATACCATTATTTTCGGTGTTTTTAGATATAAACCGAAACAGACAGCTTGATACTTCTACAGAACCTTTCTTTGCAACAGTTTCATCCCATACGAAACAAGATGCAAGCTTGGAGCTGAGCTCAAAGATCGTGAAATTGTAAGCATGCAACTTTCTTTTATAATAAAATGTGCTCACATCAGCACAGGGAGACGATAGAATTTTTTGAAAATCAAAGCAAGCTGTAACAACATTATCGTTGTCAATACTTTCTTGTTTGTCCATATCTTTTAACTCTCTGGATTTTTGTTTGCAATATAAATGGTGATTAAATTCAGTATCAATGAGATTTTTTTCATGCTCATTTGAGTTTTTCATCTTTTCGCATATATCGCATTTATCTTTTTTTGGAATATAAAATGATATGTTAAAAGCACTTTTAAAAGTTTGACGATATTGTGCTAATGTTGCCTTAAACTCGACATCATGGGAATTTTCAATGAACCATTCTTCGTACAAACGATACATTTGTGCTACTGATGAGATCTCGCCATCTAAGTACATCTTTTTTGATCTTTTCCGGCAATAATGAGATTCCACTAACGGAAATTCGTTAACGTGCAATTTTACAATTTTTTTAATTTCAGTTATTTGTTGATTTGGCTTAGTTAATTTTCCTCTTTTATCGGGTGATATGAACCCTGAATTTGAATGCATTTTTTGTATTACAGTTTCAACTGTTTGGTGTGTTATTGAAAGAGTGTTTAAAAACATAGGTTTGCATACTGGTATCTTTGTTTCTATGTTATCATTTTGAAAAGACAGAAAGTACTTTCTTGATTCTGTTTTACGTGAGTTTTCACTATTTCTGCAAAGCTTTTTTGGATATAATGTTATTAAGTTTGAAATATAAGCCCATTTAAGTTCTTGATTGCTTAGTTTATAAAAATTCTCAAAAATTTGAATTCTATTTTCCTCAGATACTTTTTGGGAACATTTCATTCTACAGTACTCTCCACAACCCTTTTTTAATTCTTTTCGTGGTTTTAAACTGCCACTTGCATTTAAATACTCCTTACCTTGACATTTTAAAGCTTTTGCTTTATTTTTACGCCACTCTGATGGTCTTGGTTTCTTGCAGAAGTTCTTTTCAAGTGGTGTATTCAAATCTGGGTTTAGTTGCTTATTTGCCATTTTCGGTGTGATAGGGCTGAAAGCTGGTGTCGATTCCAATGAATCTGTATCAGATGTATCACTTGTTGGGTCATATTCGCTGGCACTCTCAGGGAACGCTTCTAAAAGTATTAGGTTTTACTATAAATTATATAAATAATACACAATTTTACATACCGAAACTGGTATCACTGTCTGCAATATCCATATTTGGTGATAATGTAGGTGACAAATTAGGTGACAACAAACCGAATGGTCCAACAGATTCCTGTGCATACCCTAATTAAATTATAATATATAGAAGGAAATTTTAATTTCAAAATTCACACAACTTTTTATTAACTTACCAATGTTTCCTTCATCACAGGTATGTGTCATATTATTAATTTTCGATTCTTCTGTTTTACAAAAGATAATAGAATAATTTTAACTTTTAACATTAAATATAAATAAATAATACCTTTGCCCATATTTTGGGCAAGTTTTAGCATTTTTCTTGACCGAGAACTCATTTTATCCGTAAAAACACACAAAATTTTGATACTCTTCCGATGACTACTTTGTGCAAACTAAAACATTGTAAGTATACATAGACGATTAAGCTATTTTTTCAAGTTAGGGGAAAACCCTGCTAACTATACATAGAAGTATAACAAATTGTGTGTTGATCATGGTAAGTATACATAGAGAACATGACACAAATAAATGTTAATTCCATAATATGTTAAGTATACATACAAATCTCTCAAATACAAAAAGTTCCAAACCAAAGTATGCTAAGTATACTTGGACCGTTTTGGAATTGAGATTTTTTTAACAGTCATGTATATGCTAAGTACATGTTTGCTTATAACTTTTGACTGGGTTGGACGATAGACAACAAAATTTGACAGAATTTAACTTTAAGAATACTGAATTCAAAAAAGGGGAAAAAATTAAAAACATGCTAAGTCGACATAGCATCCTTTGGAATTGAGGTGTCGATATGTTCTGATGCAAACAAAAATTGTTTTATGATTTATTTTTTTTATGAAACTTATTTTTTGCTGAATCTGATGTGAAAACTGCATTATAATAGGCATTAATGTACCATAGAACCAAATTTCGGGTATATACATTTGTATGGAACCTATGAGAAATCGTGGACCAAGTCTTTTCATTTTTAGCTGGAATTGTCCTTCTATAATAATAATAGAGTGTGCAAAATTTCATAATACTATCTGCATTATATTTGAAGAAAATAGTAAAAAATATCTTAAAAATGCTACTAGGCCGGTTTCGTCTATTTTCATGTTATAATTTTCATGATATCATTTGGATTCTATTTGGAGAAAATATTAAAATGCATTATTGTTTAATTAATAAAAAGGTCGAACAATCAGTTAAATAATCAAAATGCATTATATTTAAAGAAAATAGCAAAAAAAAAAAAAAAAAAATCTGAACAATATCGAGGTTGTCTATAAATTGGATCCTACTGGAAGGATTTCGCCCATTTTTAATGCCAAACATTTCGGTAAAACAAATAATGTTTGGGAAAAATTTAATTGTTCTAAGCCTTTTTTCGAAGCTCTATCGTGCCTTCAACAGACGGACAGACGAATGAACATGGCTTGATCGTCTTAGAATTTTATAAAGACCTATAATATATAGACTTTTTGCTTCTATGACCAATGCTTCTATGTGTTACAAACGGAATGACAAATGATAAATTTAATTAATCCCCTATCTTTTTGGTGGTGGATATAAAAAGTGGAGTGTCGTGATCTTAAGGTGACATGTAGCATGTTTGAAAAATTAACGGTTTTAAAGTAAAAAGCATCAGAAAATATTTGTTTTAATTACTAACAGATACCAAATGTGATAACCTCATTGTATTCTATTACACTACAAACAGTTAGACATTGTGATTAATAAATAAGATTTGAAATTTAATTGTCACTTAATGTAGGGCAAATATAACAGTTGCTTGTTGCATTTAATGTGTGTAATTTAAATGATAAAATGTTGTTCTTTACTCTTTGAAAAAAACTAGAAAATACTCTTTACAGTTGAAAAAAATATAAAACAAATTTCTCTTCAGTTTCGTTAAGTTTAACATGCTATAAAATTTTAGGAAATTTTCTGTGATAAAATTAAAATTAAAAAAAATTATTGTTTGTTTAAATTTTAAACACTTGTTTACCTACACTTGCTGGTTCATTTAAAGTAGAAGTAAACATTAGTGTTTTTTGTTGTTTATGTTTGTTGAGGGGAGCATTTTTTAAAATGTTGTTTTGTTGTTGTTTACTGAAAAGAAATATTCCGGTTGGTTGCAGGTTGCACCGACCGACCGAATGTTTTAAAAAGAGGGTGCAAGAGATATTTCTGTTTGGGTTTTGTTTTGTTGAAAGAGAGAGAGAGAGAGAAAGAGAGAGTGATTTGTTATCATCAGCAGCGTTGCCGTTTTTGGTTATTTCTAACCAAAATTGGTTATTTTTTTTCTCAATGTGTACATGTGTAGATTTTTTCTGTTTTGGTTATTTTTTTTTACTGAAAATATTTAGATTTTAAGACAATTAGTTATATATTGCAAGCAAAAGAATTGTGCAAAAATCAACAAAATGCCCATTTTGTTTGGTCTGCCAAAGACAAATTTTAAAACTCAAGCTGTGACATTTTAAGTAAAAGTGATCTCCATATTTATTGTAATATAATTACATGTTTTTTAGTATTTAAGAGAGTAACTTTCTAGTTCCTTATTTTATTGCCAATGAAAAATTTTTTGTTTTTATTATATACTTTTTATTTTTGTTTAAGACATTAAAAATTAATAATTAAACTTGCAAAACTTAATGTAAAGTATTGGAATTTTAAATTTTACAAATTGTAGCATTAGCTTATGTTTCTTTGCATTACTTTTTGCAAAATATGACGCTTAGTTTTAAAAAAAATTATTTTTTAGTATTAGGAGTTGTGTTGTAAAATACGTTGTTTTATGTTTTTTTTTGTTACCTTAAAGTACAAATTATAGTTAAAATTACAAAAAATAAATAAATAGTACATGCATTTAAATTTGGTTATTTTTTTTTTAATTTGGTTATTTTTTTCATAAATGTTGGTTACAAAAATTTTTTTTTCGTGGCAACACTGATCATCAGTAATAAACAGCGTTGTCAACTTTGAAATTTCAAAACGCACCAAAATGGAGAAAAAAGCGCACCATTTACGAAAAAAAACGCACCAAGTTAAGAATTTCGTTTTTGTTTCAAATATTTATTGAATTAGTTTGAAATTTTTTAATAACAAAAATTCTATAAAAAGTAATAATAGTAAAAGCCGTTTTTTTAATAAATGAGCTAATAGAGATAAAATAAGCATTTAACCACTCAAAATTTAACTCACAATATCATATTCGGAACTAAAGTACTAATTGGCAAAAAAGGCTAATTTCAGTACATATATGGTACTATTTTTTTTATATATTTTTGTTTTCTAATTGATTTTTTCCAATACAATTTGTTAGTATTCCACTGGTACTCTAACTCAGGTTGTTCGTCTAGAGTTCAGTTATACAAGAATTTTTATTTACATGTTTGAAATATTAATTTGATTTTCAAACAAAGATTTTTGAAGAATTTGATTTCATTTATCATACATTCGTATTTGAAATACATTTTTCATCGTATAGATTTCATGAGTTATGAATTATTAAAAATTAGTAAAAATAAAGATTTCCTCACAGTTTCGAAAAAATTAAAAAACACTCAAACAGGTGTATTTTATTGTAGAAAGATTTTTTCTCACCCTGAAACAAGAAGTTGTGTTGAATTTGCTTTGGTGCCACCAAAAATTAAAAAGCGCACCAAAAGTAAAAAAAAAGAGCACCGCGCACCAACTAAAGAATTTTTCGCACCAAAAATTTAAAAAAGAACCAAAACTGGTGCGAAACGCACCAAGTTGACAACGCTGGTAATAAATGCTGTTAATGATAATTTATTTTCTATTGTTTATGTTGTTTAATTAAATGTTTGTATGCTTTTCTTTATTTATTTAGTTTATCTCTAGTGATAGTTTTTGTTGTGACAGAAGTTTTGTATTGTTTTGATTTCTATTTTCTTTGATATACTCTATTCTACAGTAAATTACTGTAGGATTTGTTTTCGTGTTTTGTAGTGAGTGTGATTTGTTTTGTTTTGTGAAAATAACAGTGAGAGAGAGAGAAAGTGTGTAGTTTTCTCTTTTATAAAGTCAGCTCTTATTTATTTTGTGCATATAAAATAAGGGGAGCAATAAATGGTTTCGTTAAATTTACTTGTACTCCAACTTATATTCCTAGTTTCATTAGTTTGTTGTTTATGTTGTTGTGGGGTCTTCTTTATTAAAACTACAACAACAAATTTTTATTTTTATTATTAACATCATTATCATTTCAAATTATACCCATACATAACAAACAGTGGTAAACGACGAACGCTGTATGTGGAGTGTGTTAATGATGATGATGTTGTTGTATTTTGGGGTATTTGTGTGTGGCTGTGTGTGTGTATGTATCTGGCTTTGGGTATGTGTGTATTACAGAGCAATAGAGTAGAGTAGAGCTGTGTTGTGTTTGTGACAACACGAAGCAAATGAAATCCAATTTGAATTGAAAACTTCAGTTATAGTTGGAGCGTATAGCCAAACGGTACGTTTAAAAAGCGACGCTTGTCAATTTTTTTGTTAACCCTATAACGTTTCTTCTTCTTCATCGTGTTACCACTAAAGAATGTTGTTGCTTTTATTATTTTGTACAACAACAAAATAATTACGGACGGGTTTAATTTACAAATTTTTTTTGTGATGTTTTTCATTTATTTGTGTAATGCAACAACCAAAATAAGTGTTTAAAACGGGCGTTAAACGCGTTTTGCAAAAAAAAATATTTCAAAATAAGCAAAAAAAAAAGAAAATAATCAAAAAAATTTTATCAACGTAAAATATATAAAAGAAAAATTATATAAAAATATTTAAAAAGAAATATCTTTCAAGTGTTTTGGCGTGTCTTAAAGCTCAAAAGTAAAATAAAATCGTGATTTCCTCGTTTTTTCCTTCCTCTACTTCTGTTACAACGACTGACCGACCACTTTTTATTCCGTGTTGTTCGTTTGCTTCAGTCCCTGTCCTGTGTCAAGCAGCAATTCGTTGTAAAATTCGTATTGTTTTTGTTTTTATTTTACGTTTCTTTTAACTTGATTCGTTTTCTGTGTGTGATTTTTTTCCTGCATCTCAATTTTGTAATTATTCCAACCACTCAGTTCGTGTAAAAGTGTTTATAAGCAAAGTATAGTATATATAAAAAGTTAAAGTTATTTAACAAAATCTTAAAACATATTGTAAGTGTAAACAAAAATAAATATAAATAAAAATCTCAAATTACCTAAAAAATTAAAAAAAAAATTCAATTTAGATTTCCTCAATTTAAAATAATTATTATTAAAAACCATAACAAAAGTGAAACTAGTTTATATTTTAAGTAAATATGTCTATAAAAAACATCAGATTTTTTTTTAAACCAGGTTAATTAGACTTAAATCAAATTCCTAGAAAACGCTATAAATTTTTTTGGGGTTTTTTCCAGTTTTTTAATCATTATGCTGTTATTGTCTATAGAATTACACAATATTAATAACAATGAATTTGATTTCTTAGCTCTCTTTAAATTTTATCGTATTGAAAATTGAACATCTTCACCTTAAACATAACATTATGTTGTTGTTGGGTTTTTTCACTTTAATTGGGGTTTTTTTATTATTGTTGTCTATTTCCATCTTCACTTTCTTAATTTTTTAAAAATAATCAAGCAAAAGAAGCAGCAAAAAAATAGACCAATATGTGGAGCTCAACCTTAAGTGCGGCTTAAGACCCTTTTTAATCTTTAGTAAGATCAGTCAGGTATAAGTAAATAAAAGAACTCGTTTTGAAAATAACCAATCTTTCAATTCTTTTTGTTATCACTTAAAGGCTACTAATGAAAGTACAATCATTTATTTAAAGCAACCGGTTACTGATTTATTATTAGTGCTTAAAACTGAAAATTCATTTAATAATACTCGTATTGTTAAGAAAAGTTAAATGGCTTTAAATTCTAACCACACAGCAGATTCCTCGCCAACAAAAATCGAAATGTTAATGTTAGTTTTTCTGCCATTATATTAAAAGTAGTAAAATTTTTTATTTAAATTAAAATGTTTGATTTGATTTTATTCAAATGTCGCGTTCTTGTAACTAAATCATGTTTTTTTTATCACTGCTCTTTGAGCGTATTAAACTAGTGGCAGACAATTTAAAGAAGTCGTGTTCTTATAAACCTCTAACGTTCTAATCAACAGGCTGAACATTTTCATAAAATCATCAAAATATGCCTAAAAAGATCGATTAATGGACAATGGTTTATTTTATAAAATTTTGTTGCGTTCTTGTTCTTTTTAGCAATCTGAATATTTTAATAAAAAAAAGGTTGTACATAGCTCATTAAACTATAAATTGTTCCTAAGTTTGTGTTTATGTACAAAGTTTGTTGCGTTCTTGTACATAAAAATCATATTTTGTTATGCATTCTCTGTAATTTGTTTAATGTGTGTGAATATTTTAATTTAAAATTTTGTAATTGTAAATTAACAAATTTTACAGCCTTTAATAATAAATCTAAATATTTTAATTTGCTAATCAAATCGTGTCGCGTTCGCTAATATAAGTGAATCTGTTTAAAAAAATATTATCCATTATTTTAATATGAATATTTAGATGGGTAAAACGTAGAACGAAAGAAAAGGCATGCAACACTGAGCTACTTGGGAGCAATTAAACGGCAGGCACTAAAGTATAAACATTTTTTGGATAAAGCCTGTAATACAAATTAGGAAAACATCGAATAGGCAAAAAAAAAAGTAGCTTAATAGAAAGACAAGTTATGTTAAAGAAAAAATTTAGTTAAGAATAATTATGATTGATGTTTGACTGTTGGCTAGTGGGCGCCGCAATGGTGCAGAGGGTAAGAACGTAAAGAATTCTGATGAGAGAAAGTGGTTTTTCTCGAAACATATGTAAATTCAACCAACAACCTAGGTTCGAATCCTAAGCCAAGAAAAATTATCAATAAAATTTTTAATAATAATTTTCATGTAATAATCCTACCTTCAGTAAAAATAATTTTTTTGAAAAATTAAATTTAATGAACTCGAGCCGAAACAAAAGTAATATCAATGATTTGAAAAAATATAGTTTTAATCATCAAAAAGAGGCAAGTAATCATATCAATGACATCGATTATATATCGATTGTATATAAGTTGGCTTTAAAAGGACGAAGAGTTTTAGAAATACATATTGAGTGGTTAGATTGCAAAAATGCTAAGTTCATTAAACAAATTTTTTAGTAAACTTTAATTAAAGGTAGCCAATAAATCGTGTTAAGTTTAAACTTATAAATTATTGTTAACCAGATGAATTGTTTAAAATTAATTTCTTGAATAGCAAAGGCGCTGAATACTATTCTTAAGAAAATTTGCTAAAAATTTAATAGTTAACTGGATTTTTCGGTTATCGGTTAACTTCAACTACATGTTGTCTATTTAATATCTTACAATGAATTTTGGGCTTGAAGATCAACTGCCAATTAACAATTAGTTTATCCTAAGATAAATTTAAACTTTAAAGAAGTTATTAAGTTTGAAATCATTTAGATATGAAGACTATTTCCATAATAAATCATTATCTTGTAATGAGGTAGTGCGAAAATTTAAGATCAGATAATTATTTAAGAAAAAATTAAAAAATATTTAAATTTTCGCAATCAAAAGCACTTAATTCTTCAGTACTACAAACATATTGAATTCATTCCTTTAATAAAAGATTGTTTATAGAATTAATTCTCTATTAAATCATTTAATTGTAATTTATCAACATAAAATATATATATCATTAAATATGTCATCAATTCAAATCTATAAAAAAAAATTAAATTTTAATATTTTTTCAATGCAATTTAATAACTCCCAGGTATATTGAATATCATTATGAATTAATTGCATTATAAAATAGTTTAACAATGAATACATTCTATTTAAATGTAAAGTCTTTAAATTAAGTAAAATAATTTATGGAGAATGGTTCTTATTCTAATGGGCTACAGCAAATTCTTAGGTGCTTTATCGAAATATTCTTTATTATTCAATGGAAATCTTTAAGTTGTAGCGTAGTATGTAGTTCTTTCTTATTCTAAGGTCTTATGTTTAACTGATCTAAACAAAACTATAAAAACATTTATTTTAGAGAAAACAAGAACTTACGACAGAGAACGCGACACAATTTAAAAATCCAAATAATATGGTTTGTGTGATTATTATAAGTAATAAATTTTGTTTTTTAAATAAAACCGCAAACTTTTAATATGAATTTATTAAAATAAATGCAGAGTACAGATAAACGGCTCATGATTTAGTGGCATGAACGCGACATTAGAACATAAACCAAACCAAAGAAAAATTTTGAGTTAATAGGCCGTTTTTTTTTCTTATAAATGCCAACATTGCCATTAGGTTTCCAGTTACAGCGGCTTCTATGTACATTTTTTTTTAACAAAATGTTACTCCTTTTTGTACCTTTAACTAAATTTGTGTTATAAAAACTGTCAGTAATTATTACTTAAAAACTAATAATTAGCTAAGTAATACTTATACAAATAAATTAACTATTTCTTTTAAAATACATTTTTCAATAGCCGGCTTTCAAACCACTTAGATATACTTTTTTATTTTGCAAGTTACAAATCGTGTTAAATGCATTAAATTGCGCTAAAAAAGTTTCTAGACTCTATGACGCAAACAACCATTAAAAATTTAAATTAAGCTAACTATGAGTTTGTGTGTGCTAATATTCATATAGTTAGGATTTTGATGGCAGTAATTAGTTTTATATGGTGGCTGGTTAATTGACTCATGAAATTTATTTGTTGTATTTGTGTATGAGGAAAAAATAATAAGAAAACGCTAAATAAGCTGCAAATTAACAAGGAAATACCATTTTTAAAGATTTACTATATAAATTAAGTGGAGATTTCCAGCACTTCTTTGTATATTTGCTTGGAATTCTAGTTTTCTTTAAAATTATTCCACAGTCAATTCTTAACCCCTTTCGCTACTGCTTGAACTTTCTATATATAAATACTAATTAATTCTTACCTTTAAATTCTCCAATGATTAACTTGTAAACTCAACACTGTTATCATGTAAGTAATTGAAAATACTTGGCCCACTTTTAGGGTTCTCTAATTTGCTAAACAAAAGGTTTATTTATTTGTTGCTAAATAACATTCACGCCCCTGCCAGTATGTTAATCATGTTTATGATTATTTTGATAACATAAGCAATTTATTTTTATACCAGATATTCTATATATGTCTCCCCATTTTTTTATATTTAGTGTTTATGGTTTTGCCAATATATATCAATTTATAAGGGTCCAATAAAATGTTCAGTTACTGCAGTTAGGAAAATGGTTTTACATACTCTTAGGCTGGTTTTTTATGCGGGGAAGTAAAGCTTAAAGTTTATTAAAAAACATAGTAATATATTTGCAATCAATAGAATTGATGTTGAGATAGATGTTGTGTTAAAGTTTTTCATATAAATGAGAATTAATAAAATATTTGGAAAATCATATAAAAATTATTAATTATTCTCCAGTTTATATTAATTCCAAAAAATTATTTTTTATTTAATTGTAATTATTTGACTCACAATAAATCCCTCATCAATACCTCAATTTATTTAGAAAATAAATAAAAATTGTGCTGTGAATTTTTGTCATTGTAAATTAAAATTAAAAAATTGTGTGAAATTACTTTAAAATGAAAACATTGTACGTAAGTGTTTAATTTCTAGCATCATAATTAAGACTTTATGCGTAAAAATTCGTTTCTTGCTGGATCTAAATATTGTTGTTATTTGCATAAAATGAACAACACAAATGGCATAAAGTGAGCTAATATAACTGATGCTAGATACATTCAACAATGAGCCACAAAGATCAAGTGTTGTATTAAAAATATGTCGCATATTGTCTTGAGTTTTAAACGACATCGTATGTCAGGAGCATGACAAGGAAAGAACATTTTGAAGAGAAAATTATTGTCTTCTTAAACAATACAGCATTAACAAACCTTAGATTCTCAACAAACAAGCTGAAAATTACATATAATGCGATATAAATTTCAGAAAAATTGTAGTATTAATATTTCTACGATTTAGAACGCGACATTCGTACAACTTTGAAATCATAAAATGTTAAGCGACATTGTCATAACGTGTTCCAGCTAAACATGATATATAACTTAGTATGTAGTTTATTTTATGATGGAAATACCCATTGTGCAGAACGCGACATTCGTAGGTCTTTGAAGTGAAAAATAACCAAAGAAATCCTAAAAATGGTTTTTCATATTTCTAATTTTTAAAAGCATTTTATTAACACTTTTATTGCAAGGTTTTGCTAATTCCGTTATAATAGCAAGAAATATGGAATCCAAAATGCTGAAGAATTTATTTAAGTTTTTTTATTTGATTTTTTTTTGTTAAAGAATATGTCATTCTATTGATAATTGTCATAATAAAATATTTCTTTACATTTGAATGGACCACGTTTTCTAATGCATCTAGAAATATGCAAAAAATCTGCTGATTACAGCTTGTTTTTAAACCAAAGTAAAAAGTGTAACTTTCTATTGATAGTTGTGGTGATGAAATATAGGCCTTTTTTAATCCTGCGTATGATTTAGCTCATTAAATTTTTCTTTTTATTGAAAAAAATTGTCAGCCTTATACAATAATTTTATAATTTTCATGTTTCATGTTTTAATTGTTCCCAAGTTAATGTTGCTTCCCTGCATCTTTGGTTATACATTTTAACCCTATAAAGTCTCAGTTAGCCGACTGTAACGAAATGTTGTGTAATGACGTAAAAATGTAAGGAAATTCTATTTCTTACAGATTCATACATTACGGTGTTGCGTTACTTAACATCTCCATAACCATTTGCATTACTTTACACATAACAATATCCATCATCTGTTTCTTACTGTTGCAGTTACATTCCATTACAGTCGGCTAACTGAGGCTTAAATATGCAGTTCAAAACAAGAGAAAACACTTAGAAGCAAAAATGCTTAAGTCTGCTAACATAGCGGTACAATTTTGTTATTAAAAGCCCCAAAATTTTGTTCAGAAAGAAGCCAGAATACTGACAAAAATGCATAATTTTCAGGTAAAACACAGTCTTGTAACATGAAAACAAAAATAAATTTTGACCGATAATTTTGCTTTATTAGGGGGTTTTTAACCGTTTAGAGTGATTTCTAAAGGCTACACGAACAAAAACAAATGAAATTTTAAACGGTAATTAGTCCTTATTAAAATACTCAGCTAAGTTTGTTTCCAGAATGAGACATTGGAACAAAAATCAAATCCGTCACTTTTAATAACTTTATTAAAAAAGTTTTCAAATTTATTATAAAACTTGATTATAACTTTCGTGGAGTACTGATAACAAACGTTAAGTTTGGTACCAGAACGCGACATATGAAATTCAATGAACAATTTACCGTGAATCGAGCTTTGTTTGGTATTTTCCATTTTGATATAAAAATGTTTAGCCTGTTAGTTGAAACTGTTGAGGAGTTCTGTTAAAATTTCATGATTTTTAGGTACAGGAACGCCACAATGTTGGAAGATGAACAAAATCAAATAAAATTGTGTCCGTTATCTGGACTTTCTTAGACCCTTTTTAATCTTGTTTTCAAAATATTCAGTATTATTCAATATTATATTATTAAAAATGTATCCAAGTTTATTGTATAATTTGATGACAACGATTGCGGAGTTTTGATAACAAATGAGAATTTTAAGGTACACGAACGCGACAAAATTGGAACCTGAACAAAGGCAAAAGAAAAATTCACTGTAAATCAAGAAATCACGATTTTTTACACCAGAACGCGACATTTAAACCTGAACAATATCAAATAATTGATAAAAAGATTTTTCCAGATTTAAATAATTCAGAGAAGTTATTAAGAAAATTGGTCATTACTTAAAATTGTTGTTATCTAGCCTAATCCTTTTGCTAGACTGGTCAGCCCTGCTTTTGTCTGCAATGCTGTCAATTATGAAGGTTGATTTCAGCTTTTTTAAAATAATTTTTGTGTACCCACAATAATTGTGTGTTTTTTATCTGTGTGTTTCATTTTCATTAACTTGTCACCGTCTCTTTTTTTTTTATTAATAGTAAGTATTTTTTTCCAACCACAGTTTTTCTATTTCATACTCTATCGTGCATTGTGTATAATTGCTGTTCTCTTCTTTCTATGAATAGCAGATTGCAATCTTTTATTTAAATTTATTTACGAGCAAAAACTGTTCATGTTGTTTTTTCTTATTTCATTTTTAATTTATTATCAGTTCGTCATATAAAGGTCTGGTTGAATGCTATGCAACAAGTATACTTATTCAATTTACTTTCCAGTATTTGCTGGTTATTTATAAAATTTATATTTACAAAAACACTGGTACTTAATACGAAAAATTATGTTTATAATCTATAGATTTGTTTACATCACAACATGACCATTTTCGTTTGTTAGTATTATCAAAATTTATTATCATTTTTATAAAGAAAATAAGTAAAAAAAAAAAAACAATAGTTCCCAGCAACAGCCTAACTGCCCTGGGTCCCTCTCTCTGCAGTTGTCTTTCTTATGGTTAATTTTGCTAGTTTGCGGATTTAAACATATGTAATTAAAATGTTTGTAGTAAATTTGTTTGTGAGCGCTTGTTCTCTCTAAGAGACACATGAGTGGCCATAACTGCTTAGTCTTTGACTTTGGGGAGAAAGTTTTTTTTATAAAAGTCGCCTCACAAGCAAAGTTTAACATTAAAGCCCGTTTTATCAATGTGTCGAAAAACTGCCTGTTACTAAATGTCGACATAAATTTATTAGACTGATAATATGTCCGTTAACAATTTTGGTTTTCTCAATATACCGACAGAAACATTATTTTCATTTGGCAATACCTCTACAAATTTATGTGAAAATTGGGAACTCTGTCTTCAAGTGACAAGTGTTGACATAAATCAGCTGTTTTCCAAATGTATTTTTCACAAAAAAAAAAAAAATAATAAAAAAAAACAAATATTTAAAAAAAATAAATAATATCCATGTCTGCCAGATAGTTAGGAATTCATGTTCTTCGAGTTCATCCTGCATCAAATTAATGTTTATTCCTCTCTTAAAAAGTTTTTCTAAAATCTTTTTAATTTTTTTTTTACAAAAACTCAAGGTATTGCCACATAAAAAATATGAACAACAGTCAGCTGATGGAAATTATCTGTACAACAAATAAATAATCGGCAGATGAGGTCTGGTTAGTTTTGCGACAGTATAGAAGCAAATGGGACATTGAGAAAACTACATTTCTTTATAGTGGAAGGTCAATGTAAGCGGCATGCGGCCGCGGGCGGCAACAGTATTACCAGTGAATTAAACTTTTATTTTTTTTACAAAATTATTTATACCACAATACTTAATCTGGCAATGCTGTGAGAAGCGGCAAAGTAGAATTTTGTTCAACTTTTGTTCAAAAAGAACAGCTGATAGCCGCCCGCGGCCGCATGCCGATTACATTGACCTTCCACTATTAATCGGCAGTTTTTCGTTGGGGGAAAAGATAATCGCCCTAATGAGAAAACAGCCCTAAGAAGCTAAAAATTATGTTTACCATAATCATTGATATAAGATTGTGCTGAGATTTTATTTCAGATTTTTAGCACGTTGTTGATGAGCTTGAATGCAAAAAGTGAGCTTTATTACAATAATGTGAGCAATAAACTAGAATTTATTGCCAAAACAATTGTTGATTAGAGGTTTTGAAAACAAGATTTAAGTAAGAAAGATTTTTTCTGTTTTGTGCTAAACAAATTGTCCCTTATGCCAATAGACAACTACGCTGTCCACACACACATTGTGTGTTTCTGATTTTATAATAATTTTTAGCAATTTTTGTTTTTGTTAATTTCATTTATTATTTATTAGTAGTGGTAATTTTCTTGTGATTCCTTTAATATAAATTAAAAAATACTGCTAATTAAATTTGAGTGCAAAAAAACAATGATAAACATCTAGTCAGCTAAATTTCTATAGAAATTGTTATTAACACATTTAAATTTCTTTTATTCATTATTTTTGTTTACATTTTAATTGTAAATCGTATTTAACAAAAAATTAAAAGAAACTCAAGTACTAGAGAATGTGAATTTTTCGCTGTTGTTTCTTAAAAAAAACCCCCAGCAATGACGTTGAATTTTTTTTGTTTAATATATAAACAATTGTGCAAATAAGTTTTGAAAAAATAAGAATGTGTGATATTTGTAAAGACATTTTTTTTTGTTCAAACAACAGATAAGAATACAATAAAGTCTGGCAATAAAGGACATTGTTATTGATTGCAATTTATATTGAAAAGTAATTCAACGTGAGAGAGCAAGGCTTTAATTTACACATTTTTGTATTCCTATTAGTGTGAAAACCCTTTAAAGGACTCAAATTTATTTTGATTTATGTTGATATATAGTTCAATATGGTATTCGTGTGAAAGTTCTGTGTGTAAAGACTGAAAATTTAATTAAATTAAAAACTAGAGCTGAAAAAAATTTCGAGAAAATGATAAAATTACAATACAATTCTAAAATTTTTGTGCTGATTTTTAGAAACTACAAGCAAAGA
Organism: Bellardia pandia; assembly: GCA_916048285.2. NCBI lineage: Eukaryota > Metazoa > Arthropoda > Insecta > Diptera > Calliphoridae > Bellardia > Bellardia pandia. Next base: position 17,907,646 of record OU696532.1, on the reverse strand, counting down.
TTGTCATTTCTATAAAGTATTTATATTATAGTTGCTTGTAACGATTTCCTCGGTTAGCATGTCTGTGTAAATCAACTTTGGAAACACCATAGTTAACCTAGAAACACAAATCTCATATTTATATCTAAAATAGACTCTAGGAAATGTTGGTATTAAAAATCTACCAAATCGCACCATAAATGGCTGATTTATGAGTAAAAAACCTACACTAACTCGTTTTTGGAACCATGTTTTGGATGATATGTAACTGAAATACTATGTGTTTTATATATATCAAATGAAAGGTATTAAAACAAACTTTCCCACGCCATAGCCGTTTCTCATTCGAATAAGGTTTTTCAACAAATTTTTATTTCAACAACAAAAAAAAAAAAATTTCCCAAAATATTTTGAACTTACAAAATGTTTTATTTAAAAAAAAAAAGAAAGTTGCACATACAAACAACTAATTATTATATCTTTATTAAAGTGCCACCAACAAAAGCTGTTAGTTATCAGCAATATAGAAAATGAAATTTTCTATTGTGAATTGTTATTACAAACAGTTATAGAAACTTAAAAGTACATTGTCTAGCCCTGCAATGAAGTGGCCACTAAAATTTCTTGAAAACTTTGTTACAAATTTAATTATTATCTTGTACAAACAAACAAAAAAATGCAAAACAAACTTTCACGAAAAGCACTCACTTAGTTTTAAATTAGTTTATTATTTCAAACAGATTTTGCTACAAAGTTTCTAGACTCATTTTTTTGTTTAGCATGTACAAGTCTAGTCAGTTTAGTTTATTTTAATGTAATAATATGTAATATTAAAAAGGCATACCAAATACATATATAGTTTTAATTTTATTGTAACTTTGAGTGAAAAAAAACCAACATTCTTAACAAATGTTAGAAGTATTTGCAATGAGACACACTTAAGTCTGTTCAAATTTCGCTTTTAACACTCTTGCAAAAATTATGGCCACACAAAGAAAATATAAAGTTATAATTCTTTATTGCAATTTGAGAATTATTTAAAAACAAAGCTTTTCTCAATCTTTCAAAAATGCTTGCATAGTATTTAAAAATAAAAGTTGAATCGAATTTCCTTAAATATTTGATTTCAAACCTCTATTTGCAATTTTATTTGCTATCAATTGCACAGTAGTTTATCGAGGTTGTCTTAGATTTTGGCTTGCTTAGAACTTGTTTAATGCAAAAAGAATTTGGATGATTTTTTAAAGGCTTTTGCTTAGACCATTGACAAAACTTTTGGGTAAAAATAATTTATTTCAGTATTATAATTTAGACGCAGACATATTTGATACAGACAGTAACCTCAGTAAAATGTAAATGTACTTTTTCTAAGAGATCTGTAACCAATTAATTTCGAGAAGATTGGTTAAAATTTTAAGGTTGCACTCAAAGTTTGCTTAAGTAGTCGATAAAATCATACTAAGTACTGCCCAAAACATATATTTTCCTCTTAGGGGCCACATTTCTGTAATGTTCAACTACTCTCAATAAGAATTGTTTTTGTTGTCCTTGCCGAAATGACCTATCATTCAGAAACTTAAAGGCATTCATATGATTTAATATAGAATCCGTCAACTTTTTGATTCCAAATAATTCATACAATGTTTTTGTTTGTTTAAAAAATAAATAAATTAGTAATTCATAATATATGCGACCCTTCTTACTTGCCGAATAGTCAGCTGACCGTATTGCTTCAATATCTATCAGTTAAACAATTTTATTTTTCGAGATTTAGGTCAGTTTCATATTAGGAATTTTAGTTTAATTAATCATTGTAACATATTATGATTGCTAGAGTCTTATAAATAACTGCAGCGATCATAATATTATTAAAATAACTACGTAATATTGTTGTAATAATTTCGATTATCATGTGGAACTGCATTTTTCTTAATTATGTGGTTAATTATACAAGAAAACCTTAGAAAAAGTATAGCAGCATGTGGATGTCGAAGAGTTGAATGTATTATCTAACTTTAGAGCCGATGTGTCACGGCTGCAATATATTCGATGATTTAAATATTTTGTAAAATATGTTTTAACACTTCTAGGAACAATTCCAAAACTATTTAGGTTATTTTTTACAACCTTCAAAATGACAAAATGAAAATATTTTAAAAACAATACACAAAACATAAAATAACAATATTTTCTAAAAATTAAAAGATTTTTAGCAATATTTATTATGAAAATTTCTTGGTTTATTAATTTTATTTTCTTGTTTTTAATTTGTCCATCTGGTTATGATTTAAGTGAGAGACGTCAAACTTCATATGAAAAAAATATTTTGCAAACAAATATTTTGTTTGGAAGAATCCACCCTAACTTTTATGATGAGATAGACATTTTGACTTAAGCTTTCATACAACAAAAATGTCGTAAGTGTTGTACAAAATATTTATGTATATAGAAATTACCAATAACATTTGTTTAACTATTGTAAATTCAGACTACGTACAACTTCTACGAGCTCATGAATTTGTCTCTAAGTAATTAAAGTTAATGAAACAATTTGCTTTTTTGACATGTTAATTGAAATAGATGTGTTTTTGCAATCTAAAGTCATAATTTTAATTACTCCATAATATAAAATATTTACTGCAATATTGAAGGAACAATTTCGAATAATTAATTATTTACATATTTAAGTTATTTACATTACAAAAGATTTTCCACAAGATTACAATTATTACACAAAAGTTTCATTTATTTTAAAATATTTATTATTAGTTAATATGCCACGCAGGTTAACTGCACACGTTTGAAACAAAATTATCGAGAAAGTCTCTTACCTCGATTGAGATTTTGTTTGTATATATTGATAAAATATGTGTTACTAAATGTTTAATTATATTTTTTGTTACTTTTTTTAGAAGGTCTATTATTTCGTTTTGTAGAATAACGCTATTCGTATTCAAGTAATTTAGAGAAGGGGCTTAAGACCACTCATTGCTAAGGGAGATAATTAGTTGCTTTTTTATTTCAAGCTCTATTAAGTTTCTCTTTAATCATAACGACAACTCAAAGTACGTTTTCTAGAATAGGGCTGATTATTCGCATTCAAGTTATATATGAAGGGGGCTTATGACCACTCATTACTAATGACTAAGGGCGATAATTAGTTGATTTTTTATTTAAAGATCTATTAAGTTTCTCTTTAATCATAACGACAACTTAATGTACGTTTTCTAGAATAGGGCTGATTTTTCGTATTTAAGTTATATAGGAAGGGGGCTTAAACCACTCATTACTAAAGAATTAAGAAGGTAATTAGTTGATTTTTTATTTAAAGATCTATTAAGTTTCTCTTTAATCATAACGACAACTCAATGTAAGTTTTCTAGAATAGGGCTGATTATTCGCATTCAAGTTATATAGGAAGGGGGCTTAAACCACTCATTACTAAAGAATTAAGAAGGTAATTAGTTGCTTTTTTATTTGAAGATCTATTAAGTTTCTCTTTAATCATAACGACAACTCAATTTAAGTTTTCTAGAATAGGGATGATTATTCGCATTCAAGTTATATAGGAAGGGGGCTTAAACCACTCATTACTAAAGAATTAAGAAGGTAATTAGTTGATTTTTTATTTCAAGCTCTATTAAGTTTCTCTCTTATCATAGCCACAACTCAATGTAAGTTTTCTAGAATAGGGCTGATTATTCGCATTCAAGTTATATATGAAGGGGGCTTAAACCACTCATTACTAAAGAATTAAGAAGGTAATTAGTTGCTTTTTTATTTCAAGCTCTATTAAGTTTCTCTTTAATCATAACGACAACTCAAAGTACGTTTTCTAGAATAGGGCTGATTATTCGCATTCAAGTTATATATGAAGGGGGCTTATGACCACTCATTACTAATGACTAAGGGCGATAATTAGTTGATTTTTTATTTAAAGATCTATTAAGTTTCTCTTTAAAAATAACAACAACTCAATGTACGTTTTCTAGAATAGGGCTGATTATTCGCATTCAAGTTATATAGGAAGGGGGCTTAACACCACTCATTACTAATGACTAAGGGCGATAATTAGTTGCTTTTTTATTTGAAGATCTATTAAGTTTCTCTTTAATCATAACGACAACTCAATGTACGTTTTCTAGAATAGGGCTGATTTTCGTATTTAAGTTATTTAGGGAAGGGGCTTAAACCACTCATTACTAAAGAATTAAGAAGGTAATTAGGTGCTTATGTATTTGAAGATCTATTAAATTTGTTCAATAAGACTGATTGTTCGTATTCAATTCCAGTAATATTGGGGGCTTATGACCATTCATTACTAAACAATCAGGGAGGTAAATTAGTTGCTTATGTACTTGCTGATCTATTAAATTTCTTTGTTTTCATAACGACAATTTAATACACGTTTTCTAAAATACGGCTAAATTTTTGAATTCAAGTAATGTAGGGGACTAAAGACCTCTCATTATTACAGAACGGGGAAGGTAATTAGTTTCTGAATTATTTCAAGAAATATTAAGTTTCCTATTTATCATTTCTAGAATAGGGCTGGTTATGCAGATTCAAGTATTGCAGCAGGCTAATAATTACTTAATACTAGGCAATGAGGGAGGGAGATTAATGATTGCTGTTTTGTAAACTAAATAGGTTGGGAAATTTTTTGAATAATTTCTACTTGTATGTATGAATGCAGCATTGTAAAGGTCAATTACAACTACATTTACTTGGTTGGGATAAGATTATATGATTTTATATTATATCTACAACTTTTAAGTTGGCAATTAGATAGTAATTTTTGTAATTTGTAAATGTGTTACCCAAGTGTGTGAATATTGCTTAATAAAAATAACTAAATTACAAAATTAACTTTAAAAAATAAATTAGTTTGTAAGAAAAAAAAATTTTAAATAACAAATAATACAATATTAAGCTAAAAAACCCCTCTAAATAAAACAAAACTAAAATAAAAATACTATTATAAACAACACTTTACAGTAAACACAATACTTTATAAATAGTATATTTTGCTTTTGCAACAAATGGATAAAAATTTTTGAAAATGTAATACTCTGTATAAAATCAACAAACAAACTTAAACAACCCAACTACTTGGGTAATTCTCTGTTCATTGTGTTGGCCTGTTTGGTGTTTTTCACAGACTTGAATAAAAAATAAACACTGTTGTTATTAGACATTTGTATTAGCTAGCAACTCCCTGTAGTATAAAAAAAGATATGTATTTAGTTTATTTACAAATTTGTTTTTGTTTATTTCATTGATTTCTTATTGCAAATCCTCAAAAATAACAGACAACTTGTTGTAGTTAGGCAATGAGAAAGGGAAAATCTGTTTTTGGTTTAGTTTGACGATCAAACTAATGGTATTTATATACAGAAGATGTGTATTTTTTTGATATCATCTTGATTGTTGTTAACACAATTACAAATAATGGTTTAAGTTGTTAATAAAACCGGGAAATTGTTTTGTTATAAACTATCCCCCTTATTCATAAAACTTGTCAAAGGTTTATAACAGGCTTATAAAACAAATTTTGTGTGGATATTTGCTTTATAAGCCTGTTATAAACCCTTGATAAGTTTTTATGAATTAGACTGTATAAATTTAGCTAAATGTAGTCAGGTGCAGGTTTTACAAGCATATGTATACATGTATATATGTAAATATATTGTTGAGAATTTCTGAATAATCTGTTCATGTTTTAGTCATATATGAGACTACCAGTGCTTTGGTGGACCATACACTATATTTTGTGCAAACTTTGAATAATTAGGCTGCTTTTGCTAATGCAGTGTTTAAATTCCTCTTTCAATAAACGCTGAATATTGGGCTTGAATGGTGTTTAAACACACGATTAGTAATTGAATTAGTTTTTGCACTTCTAGGCCTTTCTTCGACAGAAGATTCAATGTGACGAAAATCCTTATGAATCTAAATCGTAACACGGATATTTTTTTTAGCCTATATCAATTATACGCCCGCACATAAAAGTACTAAGCCACAATGAGGCCTCATTAACATGATTTTTTGACAAAGAAGGCCGCCGCTCAAAAATCCACACCAAAATACAGTGAGTTTGTTCGAGATTGCTTTATAACCTGTGATCTACTAAAAAGATTTTGTTGACTTTTAATGCAAAATATTGTGGACCCGAGAGTGTTTTCTTTAAACAGAATATTTCTAAATTTCAACAAATTTGTTCGGAATGGTTTCAAACATTACTTCATAAAATCTTTTCCACTGAATTGATGTTGTTTATTTTTAATACCAAACAGACTAGCACAATGTCAAACATTCTGCTTAAAAATAAGTTTTTTTAATTTCATATTTTAGAGTTGAGTGTGTTTTCTACACACATGCCTAACTATTCCATATTTACCAAGATTTGCAGGTTGTAATATAACTTTAAATTCTTATGTACTTGTATTGAAATAAATGTTAAACTGTGTAAATTCATATAACAAAATGACAATTTTACAATAACCAAGTTATAACTTTATAAATAATAAGTTTTACTTTGTACAATCGTATTCATATTATACAATAAGTAATATAATATTACTTTTTTATTAAACTCATTTTGTGCACGTTAGAAAACCCATAAGTTGCAAACATATTGAATAATATTCCTAACTAAATTCGATTTGTAAGAGATATTCGCTTAAAACTCTAATAATTTCTTCTTTCTACTCTATTTACTTTAAAAAAATGTATAACAACTTTTTAAAAAAAAATATGTTATTGTTGGATTAAAATGCCTTATAATTATTTAATATAACTTGTGTTTGTATATAAAACAATACTCTAAAATCAAGTAAATAATACCTTTACTTAATTTTAGATAGAGTTGTTATACTTTCAGTCATTGTATGGCTAATGATTACGGTGAAAATGTCTAATAATAATTATATAATAGATATTTATTTTCTTCTTAAGCAAAATGTTATACATTAAACTAATAAATCAAATAAATTGTATGTATTTTGCTGTAATAGATTAACTCTTACAAGGGGTATTAACCCTGGATGGTTACTGTTCGTCGAATCGACGAAGCTCATTTACTCTTTATCATATAACTCATAAAAAAGAGTCAAATTCGTATCGAATTTTAAGATAGAAAAAATTTTTTTTTTATATTGTTTTTGTTATTTCTTAAATAAAATTCTTAAATTAAAATATTTTTGTTTATTTTTAACTTTAAAAACTGTTCCGCTAAAATTATTTTTAAAAATTGTTCGTCGATTCAACGAAGAGTAACAATGTACAAAAATGAAGAGTAACCATCTAGGGTTAAAGTTAGGTTAAACCTCTGTGTAACTAATAAAGAAGGGGAATAAACTTTCATACATATCATTCAAACAACTCAGACAGTTTACATTGAACTTAGAAGAAAGTCTGCTTTAATAAATGTAAAGTGGTACATAAGCCGCCACACTATCCATTTATAAAGTAGATCTAATAAAAGTATAGAGATCAATTGTCTTTTATTCCTACAACTGAGAATGTTTAACTTTTTGAAAAAAACGGATTTTTTTTTTAATAAATATTGTTGCTCCTGGGGTACATATGCCGCATTTTCTATTTGTAAAGTAAAGCTAATGAAGGTAGGGATCAATAGTCTTTCATTCATACAACATACATTGTTTAAATTTTCTTAAGAAACTGTGTTTGTCCTAATTAATATGGTAGCTCCTGGGGTACACAATATTAGTGAATTTTTTTTACTATATCTGTCAGTCTTTCATTAAGATTTAAATTTTTGTTGTTTGTTTCTTTATTTACTTACAGATTAAAAGATTATTTTTCCTTAATAATTGTTTGTTTTTTTTTACTATTTATTTTCCTTAAGAAAATATACACATACATATGCAAAGACAATTAATTTTCAGTAGATGCTGTTTGTTTAGCCACTTTTAAGTATTTATAGGTAGAATTCTGGGATTTAAGATTTAAAATTTAAAAAAAAAAATATTTTTTTTAAAGTTAAAGCTGACTAATTCTTTTAATATAGTTAATTGTTAACAAAATAAAGACATATAAAGGTTTTTTGTTTACTTTACACTTATACCATTAAAAAAGGGAGTTTTTTTCTTTGGAATATAAAATTCTGTTTAAATCAAAGGCATGACAAGACAAATAAAATAAACAACTTGTGACAAAAGACTTTAAAAAAGGGGAAGTTTTCAAAGCAGATTTTTTTTACCTATAAGTGGCGAAATTTACCTGTAAACTACATTTGAATTCACTCACAAAATGCTAATGAATAATAAGTAGCCTACAGGTGTAACATGACTGTTGTAGAGACTATCTATAGACCTTATGTATTTATTTGCATGCTGCACTTAAGAACTCTCTAAAGCTTTACTGATATTATATTTACATAAGAGACAGACACAAAGACACTTTTATATTTGTGTGTTTGTTTAACCTAAAATAATATTGTGTATTATCTTCTCTATGTGCTGTGAAATTAAACCTGATATTGATTGTTATTTTTGTGTTTAAATTGCTATTGCTATTTCAGCTGTTTCACAAAAGCTTTACAGGTGTAGCATTAATATGGTTCTAATTAACTAAATGCTTTTGTAGTAAATTCCTTTGCCTTATCATAATAATTAAGGCTATAAGTTTTCTATTTCCTTTACTTTTATCCAATTAGTAGTAAGTTATATTGATTTGTCACATAACCATTAGACTTTAACACGACTAAATCGAACCTAGGGCTTTTAAAAAGATAAAATGGTAACCATAAAACTTAAAAATTGTTAAGATTTGTTTATGTTTTTATACTTCAATGGCATACGACTGTCGCATTGTGGACCATTTTACCCTTTGTTAATTGTTGATGTAAAGGTTTCTTTTAGTTACTTTTATATTTTAAATCTTAACTAATCTAGTCTCTAGTTTAAACTAAACCAAGGTTAAGTTTTAATTGTGTTTTTTTTTTTTTTTTTTTTTTTTGAGAAATATTAAACAAAAGCATTAAAGTGTTTCCAATGGTTGAAAATAATAATTATTTCTTTATGTTTTAAATGAAATGTTTTCTTTACAATTAACCAACTCTTTTCCAACTCACATATTTCTTTTAATAATTTCATTTAATGCTTCACTGGTCAAACCTAACATTTCTTCATAATTAGTTAAGTAAGTTTTGTTTGTGTATAAAATAAAAACCGCAAATGTTAATGTAACTTAAAACAAATTGTAAATTTTTGTAAACTATAAAGAAATAAAACAAATTTACATTGTTTGTAAGAGTAATTTTTGTGTAAAACATTTTAAACACGTTTCATTATGTGGAGAGTTAACAGTTTTTTTTTTAATATATTTTTTTGTAAAAGCTAATCAAGACATTATTCTAAAAAATAATTAATTGTGCATGTTTTTGACCTTAACTAATGACAGCAAAATTTTATAAACATACATTTGCAATAAAGTCGTATTAATTAAAACAATTTGAATGATAATACACAAAATATGCTTTAAAAAATGGCAATAATTAAAAAACACTTCATGCATAACGTGACTTTTGTTGAAAGATTTTGATAGCAAAAAAAAAAAATTGCAGAAAATCTGTGAATTTTTAAACGTAATTTTTTTGCATTGTAATTTAAGACTGCAACTTAGTCTAGCTAAATTTGTGTTGCTGTTATTCTCGAAAGTACATTTCAATTGTACTTTTCAACACTTAAATATGTAATTTTAGTTAAAAATTATCTTTATTATTCTAAACAAATTTATTGCCAACTTGACAAGATTTTACTTTAAATTTTACCAAATTCAAATGCAGTTAACAAATTTATAATTCCATTTATTAACTTAATGCGTTTTGTCTTGTCTTGTATTTTATTAAACTGGCTACAACCTTGATATTAATTATAGTTTAAATTCAATTAAAATTTTATGTTTTTTTTTTTGCATAAAAAGCAGCTTTGTTTCTTTGTCAAAAATATGCTAAATTTTTTGCCATTATTGAACTTTGATTTTTTCTAAATAGCTAAAAAAAATACTATACTACAAAGAACACTTAGTGGTAGCGAAAACTAGTTCTAAGACAAAATCTAGTTAGAATAACTAACTAAACGAACTTGACCAACTTCTTGACTGAAAACGAAGCAAAAACAACTTGTATTAACTTAATTTAAACTAAAATAGATAATGTTTGTTGAAAAATATTAAACTGAAACAAGAATTAATGTTCGACATTTAAATTTTTAATACTCTTGTTAAATTAATATTTAATAAATAAATCAAGTTTAGCTAAATACTAAGAATTTGTTAAAACATTTATTGCAGGTCTATGAACCATTAAAAGCATACGTAAATATATCAAGTGCATTTCTTTGCTGTATTTTTTGCAGGACTCGTCGTTGTTACAAAGTCGAGAGGAAATTCAGTTCAAAAGTCAATATATTTTTAATGGAGCTATACCCTTTATGGTCAATTATGGACTGATCTGCACAAAATTTGTAGATATAATTAGGCTTCATGTACAACTTCTTTGTGGCGAAATTTGTTTGTAAATCAAACATTTATGACCATAAACCCCTGTTTTGAGAGGAAATTTTTATGGTGGGTAGGCAAAATAATGAACCCAAATTAATCAATTTCAATCCCAACCGTCTTTGTGCCGAAAAAAATAACATGTTCCAAGTTTCATTGAAACATCTTACAAATTGTGACCTGTACTCTGGGCGCACAAGGTTTACATGGCAAGCCAACCAGCTAGACAGAGGGAAAGTTATCGTTAAATCGACTCAGGTAGTGATTCTGAGACGATCGGTATAAAGTAATTAAAACTTTTTTTTTCTTATAGAAAAGTACTTAGTAATTTTCTTATAAAAATGTACTTAAAACTTTTTCTTATAAAAAAGTACTTAGTACATTTTCTTAAATAAATGTATTTAGTACTTTTTCTTATATAAATGTACTTAGTATTTTTTCTTATCCATAGCTTTTCTCACATACAAAAGTACTTAGTACTTTTTCTTATGCAAAAGTACTTAGTACTTCTTTTTATACAAAAGTACTTATTAGTTTTTCTTATACAAAAGTAATAATTAATTTTATTATACGAAAGGGCTTTTTCTGATATTAGTTTTTGCACACTTAATATTTTTTAATGAATCTTTATAGCTATTGTATTGTGCTACTGTTAAAATAGTACCATTAAAAAGTACTTTTTTTTATTTAGAGTACTTTTTTGTAGTACTTTTATATATTAAAATGGCCTTCCTTTATTAAATTAAATTCCATAATCTTTAGTTTACGTAAAACTCAACTAAACTTGTCCACTAAACTTCAGTTAAGTTAAATTCAGCATTGTAGTGTGCCTCTTACTTAAATTCTTCAATAAGTCATTCACACGTAAAACCAAATTATAATACAGTACGTTTTTGTTTAATCAATGTCTAAAGAAGCCAAAAAAAATATTTTTTTCCAATTTAAATTACAAAAGTTTAATATACATATAATTTGGTTTTTTTATATTCGCTTTCTGTTAAATGTTGGTTTTTGTGTCATTATTGTAAAAAGATTAAAGTAAAACTTTTATAAAACTGATATTAAACCGTTAAAGTTTTGTCTACTTAACGATTATTTCTTAATGCGCTGTTGTAGTTGTTGGTTCTTTATTCTATTGATTTTTGTTATAGCGTATCTACGACTTTAATAAGAATCCACCCAAAGACTGAAAATGAGTTTTATTTACAGCGCAAAAAAAAAAAGAATCATCCAAATCACTCAAACACACTTTGCAAAAACAGAAAAATGTCAGTAAAACATTTTAAAAGTTGTCACACACCAACATTTAGAATACAAAACCAAACAGAATAAATATTGCATGTACATATGTATGTATGTATATGTATGTATACGAAACTGTCATTATGGTTTCGTTCATTTGTTAAGAAACTATTGAAGTTTTAGATATTTTGAGGCTTGTTGTAGCTGTTGTTGCTTAATTTCTATTGTTACTTGAAAAACATGCAACTTGTACAACTTGCCACCAAAGCCAAGCCAAGTAAGACACTAACAACAAAAAATATTGAAAAAAGCAGTTCCATATTGAGTTGTTTGCAGTAAAAAAAATCTAAAAAACGACAAAAAATCAGCAAAAAAAAAATAACAAAAACGTTGCGAAAATCTGGTTTTGTAGAACAAATGTTACTTACATACAAATCGCAAAAAATCATTGAATTGTTTCATTTTCTGCTACTTTTCTATTAGTTTTGTGTGTGAGTGTAATTGTTTGTTTGAATTTAGTTGAAGTTTTTTTCTCTCGACCGGAGTAAAACCATGTTGTCGAGGTCATGCACCAGTTTCTCTATTTTTCTCTGTTTCACTGCACGCTGCATGTAATTTGGACAAAAACACATAATTCTACCTTTCAATTTTGTGCAGTTACCGATTTTGTTTGTTTCGTGTTTAAATATTTAAGTTTAAACTTTAGACAATTTAATGCTACCAGGGCGTTTTACTAGGAGAGGTTTACTTATGATACGTTTTAAATTAAATAAAGGGGGGGTTTAAGTTGTTTATATGCTAATTATAGTTTAGTACAAAGTTTGTTTAATAAATAATGCTAAGTAACTGGATTTTAGATGAATTAACCATAAAAACTATTATACACAAGATTATTTCAGGAATAAACTGGTAAATATAAAAATCTATATTAGTAAAATTGTTATACATGACTCTATATTACCACTAAAACTGTTATACGCAAGCATAAACTATTAAAAATTTTATAGAAATTTCTATAAGTTCATCTGTAATACACACAACTTTTGCAATATCTTCTATAAAAAACTCTTACACAGACAAAAAACGGTTTCTATAAAAAACTGTTATACAGAACATATTCTATGGAAAAAACTGTTATACAGATATTTTTCTATAAAAAAACTGTTATACTGAAAATTTTCTAAAGAAAAAACTTTTGTACTGAAATTTTTCGCAAATTAAATTTTCGTTTTGTGATTTATTTTCATATGAAACTTATTTTTGGTGAATTTTTCTATAGAAAAAAATTTGTTATGCAAACATTTTTTATACAAAAAACTGTTATACTGATTTTTTTCTATAGAAAAAATTTTATACTGAAATTTCTTTAAAAAAAAACTTATATTAAAAATTTTCTATAGAAAAAAAATTTATATAGAAAAACACTGTTATACTGAAAATTTTCTAAAGAAAAAAATTTTGTACTGAAATTTTTGTCAAAAAATATTCGTTTTTTAACTAATTTTCTTATGAAACTTATTTTTGCTAAATTTCTATACAGAAATATTTTTTATACAAAAAAACTGTTATACTGAAATGTTTCTATAGAAAATAATGTTATAAAGACACTTTTCAATAGAGAAAACTCTTATACAGACATTTTTCTATAAATACAACTGTTATGTTGAAATGTTTCTTTGCCAAAATATTCTTTGGAACTGTTATACACAATTTTTTTTAATCTTGTGATATAAAATTGACGAGTAAGATTTCACTTTGAAACTGTTTACTAATAAACCGAATACTTATGTATATACTTAACTTCTATATTTGTTCTCAACTTTTTTAATTAAAAGATAACTTACGGCCGTATTTATAAAATACATTACATTATGCTAATCTTATATTTGTTCTTCTTTTCCAGGTGTTGTGTTACTTCCCCTCAAATAACTTACTTTGTGGCAACCCTTGTATCTCAACCTAAAACACATCAACAAATTTATTTGTCATAAATTTTATTGAAAAATGTAAAATACAAAACAAACGCTACAACATAAATTATATATAGAAATAAAACTTTTTTATATTGAAAAAGAAAATAACAAAGCAAAATACAAAAACACAACAACGTTTAAATTAAAATCAAATTTCAATAAAACATAAATTTATAACATATTGCATGCAAAAAAAAGTTGTATGGAAAGAGCTACAAAAAAAGCAATAAAATTTAAATTATAATAATCACGAAAAAAATTTAAATAAAAAAGTGAAAATCAAAAAAAAAAAAAAAGCTAAATTAAAATAAAATTTAAGCAAACAAAAGTGAATTTGCATAATTCTGAAGACGTCGAAGCAGCGACTTGTTCTGTGTTTGTCTAAAATCAAAAAAAGCTCTGGCAAGCAGACAAACAAACTATATGGCGGAGTCTCTTATTTAAGACAAATATATGTAACTAAAAAGGTTTGTATGTCTGTCTCCATTTATAATTTATATTTTAAGCAAATATTAATAACAATAAAAATATGTATGTATGTCTTCTGTTTTGATTTTATTTATTTCTTTTGATTTGTTTGCTATAGCAAACTTTTTGTTTGGGGAGTTTTTTATTGGTTTGTACAGCAGTGAAAGGTTTCTTTCAATTCTATTTAGTGTTAAGTTTAATATTTATTTGTGCGCCGTTTGGTCTTGTCTTTTTTTGACTGTCTGTCTTTATATTGTTATTTATATTCCATTAACGTTTGTGATATTAAAACATCCATAACTGTGTATTTCTTTTCCTTTATGACATTTCCAATTGTTTCAAGCTTGATTGAATGTTAAATTGTTTGTAATTTTTTTTTTAAGTTTATTAGTTAATGTGAGTTTTCCTACCGAATTTTTATGCCGCTTAAATATGATTCTACAGAAATATTTTTCTACAGTTAACTGCTATACATACATTTTTCTGTAGATGAAAATGTTATACAGAAATGTTTCCTTAAAAAAAAAATAAAAAAATTTTCTATAAAAAAACTGCTATACACAAAATTTTCAATAAACTAAACTGTTATACAGAAATTTTTCTATAAAAAATATGTTATAAGGAAATTTTTGTGTATAGAAAACAGCCATACAGACATTTTTCTATATAGAAAACTGTTATACAGAATTTTTTCTATAGACGAAAGTGTTATACAGAAATGTTTCTTTAACAAAAATAGAAAACATTTTCTATAGAAAAACTGCTATACACAAAATTTTCAATAAAAAAAAACTGTTATACAGAAAGTTTTCTGTAAAAAACCTGTTATACGAAAAATTTTTGTAGAGAAAACAGTTATACAGACATTTTTCTAGACAGAAAACTGTTATACAGACATTTCTCATAGAAAAACTGTTATACAGTATCAGTATAACAACCGTTGTACAGATATTTGTTGAATTGTTACTTATACAGAAAAAAAACTGTTGTACATAAATTTTTAGCTATAATTTGGCCATAAGTTGATTCTTCATACATTTCATTCAAACGGTAATTTTTAAAGGTTTTAGAAAATTGGATCTATTTTGTTCGTGAATTACATGACAGGAATAATTTGTCTAAAGTTTCCTTGAAATCGTGTAATAATTACAAAATAACAATTTATAAAACATCACAAATATATAAAAATTTGACCTTTGAAACCGTGAAACGCTTAACGTTTGCTGATTAGTGTAAAATGGTCAATCGTAAAGAGACAGACAATACCAATTGCAATGGGATGGACATTTGGATGAGATTTAAAAGCAGATTCAGAGCGATTAAGAGAGTTTTCAAAATGAATTAATTGAAAAATTGATGGAGAGTATAACGCGAAAGTGTTTAGTTTTGAACTAAATATTTTAAACTCTGCATTCCCTAAAGTCTTGTCCAAAATTGAAAACTTGGTATTTTTAGTTTGGATTTATAAATTATTTTGTTAACTATTAAACATGAAATAAATGACAAAAAAACATTTTTAAATTTTCTTTATTAACTAGTTTTATTTTTTTGCATGTACACATTTGTGCTCCCTTACATTTCTTACAGTTTTTATTTATAAACCAAATTAAATTGTAGGACAATTTTTCACATCTGAACTAATTTATTTAATATATGATTTCTGCCATTTGCCAGACAACTTTAGCAAGTAATAGCTAAAAGCTCCAAACTGTTTTGGTCTAAAACTCCGTTGTATAGCAAACATAAATTCGTTTTTCTTTTCTTTCTTTTATGAAATTTATTTTAACCATAAGTCATTATCAGCGTTTATTTTATGTACGTTTTATTAACATTGCTATTGGCCCTTTCACTTTTCTTACGTGACACCATTTTAACGCACAACAAAAGAAATAACAAACAAACAAAAAATCGTTAAGAAAAAATTTCAGAAATAAACTGAAAAAAAATCGTGTGTTTCTTTCCGCTGGATTCTATCGTCAATCACAGTCATCGCTGTTAACAACATTTCTATATATACTCATATTTTTTCAACACAATTTCTGGTTGATTTGTTTTGTTTAACTTAAATATGAGTTGAGTGTGAGTGTGAGTACGTGTTTTTTACAATTCGTTCTACCACCAAATTTTAATATTCTTGGCCGTTTGAAAACGTTTCAAATACAAAAAAAAAAAAAAAACAAGAAATATTGATTGATGTTGATCATTATCGTTGCCGCGTTCATTGCCGTCGTCATTGTATCACAATTGAAAATTTAATAAAGACGAGAATCATTCACCACTTTATTGTCATTATTCTTTTATATGCAAAAAACAGAAATTCCGGGAACGTGAGTTGTTCCCACAATGTGAGTGGTTGCCTGAGAGCTGTAAGTCAGGCTTGCAAAAAACAAATTTAATTACCTTTGTTGCGATTTTTTCCCCTCTCTCCACCAAATAAAAAGGTATGTAAATAATTAATTTTCTGTGTTTTTTGTAATAGTAGTCGAGCATGTTTGTTTATTTAAAAAATGTGTTGTTAGCTTAAGCGTTTTTGTTGCCCTAAAAATGTTTGATTTTTTCTATCGAACAGTGAATTCAAGGCCACAATATTTCGTAGTAATTATTATAAAAAATTTATTAAATTGTCTATTTTATTATTTATATTAATAGAGAAAATAATATAGTGGTTTGCGTGACACTAAAAAGTTCAATAGTTATTAATAGAAATTAAGTATTTTTTATGGAAAATGTTTAAAGATTTTACTGAAATCAAATAATGTTAATTTTTTCACCATGGCTGCAGCAATCATATTATGCTTCCAGCTTAAGAGCGTAATCTTATCATGATTCCAGCTCAGTTATATTGTGTATTTCTAAGAAAATGTTATCATAGTTTTCTTAATTTAGTTGTAGTAGAATTTCCACAAACATAACATGGTACAAAATTCATTCATTATTTCAAACATATATAAGCAATTATGAAATTCTAATATTAAAAGCCAAACATTGTTGGCAGGACCAAGTTATTATTGATATGTATTTAACAATGAAAATTGTTTGCCTCAAACATTTATGATTACATAGACCATATTTTATATTCCACAACCATATTCTAAGCATGTATTTTCTCTATTTGTCAAAAGATAATTTTGTTTAATTGTTATGTTGTTATTGCCTACAAATAAAACTAGTAAAGAAAATTAAAAATGTTTTTTGTCATTTATTTTATGTTTCATATTTAACAATATAATTAATAAATCAAGTTCTAAGAAAAGAAGAGAAACGAAACGAAAACAAGCCACATGTTCTCGATTTTGCACCAATCAAAAACTATGGAATAATAGTATTTCTAATACTTAGTCCAAGGCCCGTCATTTTGTAAAACGCTTTTTATTTTTTTTGGCATATCTTCCATCAATTTCAATAAATTCATTTGGAATACTCTCCCAAATGGGTTCGAGTTAATCGGTATTGACACAACAGTCTCTTTACGATTGACTACAAATTCTTAATCGTCGGTCTGGACTTTTTGCTGTAATAAAATTTTGCTCGCTAGGTCATTTATTCACAATTTTGGAAAAATTCTTTTGGGGACTATTTAGGTGAAAAGTAACTATCCATTTTATAGATGCTGTTTTTTACAAGTCTTCTTTCCTCATTATTCCCACGAGTCTTTGACATTCCTCCCACCGTGATACAATGTTTCGTCAGCAATATTGTTTACCGTCAGATTGAGAACGACTAGATTTGGAATCGTTTGACCAGATTACACGTTTGCAGTCATCTAGAGCTGTGTCGTTCATAAACGAACGGGTCAAAATGAACGGAGCACTTCATTGAACGAAATGAGCCGGTCACTTAACTGAACGGTTTTCGTTCAATAGTGTACGGATCAATATCGTTCATCTGCTGTTTATCAAAAGACAAGAATAAAATCACATTCAATAAGCGTTGTATTCATTCGTTTGAATGAACGAATCAGTCTTGGATAAATGAACGAAAATGACCGGTCACTGAAATGAACGACCGGGCACAACTCTACAGTCATCTAATGTTATAGTTCTTTGCTCTCTGGCAAGCTTAAACCGTACCTTAACATATTTTTTATGTACAATGCAGGTTTTATTTTTTTTTACTGCTGATTGACTTCCTTTAAGCTGTTTAGCTATTCCTGGCGTAGAACAATTAATTATTATTATCAATTGCTCTTGACAAATTCTTCATTATTTATTATAATTTGATTTGTGTTGGATAATTTGCAAAAAGTGTTTACCACTTTTTTTGCTTTTGCCTAACATTTAGGAGTATAACATACAAATGCGGAATATTGTAGAATATTGAAACATTTGTGCAATAGAAAATTATTTAAAGTATAGCGCACAACAGATCATGTTGCGTCATCTGTTTTTATGGGCGCTGTCAATATTAAGGAATCAGACGCTCTTGACGTTTTAGGCATGAGAATCCAGTGTGATGTCCGCTGGACCAAACACATTTTTCAAGGTGCCGAAAGAAGCGTTCAAGTGCACGGTGTAGAAAATACTTTACTCCATCTGATCTTCTTACTTCGAAGTCTATTTTGGAGTTACTCGACCGCGTACAGGAGAGGGCGAAGATGCTTATCGGTGACAGTAGGGTATCCAACTCTATTGATTCATTGGAGCATCGTCGCAATGTTGGTTGTGTTTCACTGTTCTATCGATACTATAATGGAATGTCGACTGGACAATGGATCGCACAACCCACTACAGGAAAAATTCGTTCTTTAGCCGTTCTGTCCGTATGTGGAACAAACTCCCAGCAGAAGTATTCCCTGCCACTTTCAATATAGGAAAATTCAAGTCAAATGTTCACAAACACTACTCCCTCTATCCTCCCTCCCATAACTTATTTTCCTAGTTCAGTGTCATCCCCTGAGTGCAGGTCCAAGAGCAAAGTCTGTACTATTAGCCTGTACTATGAGACAAAACTTCTCAACCACTGCTTTCTAAGAAGTTGCTAACAGGTACTACAACATGTGCCTGAGCGTTGTCATATTTCATATCTGACCGCATATTCTGCATGCTTTGCATTAAATGTTCGCTTAAACGAATTAGTTGCATTCGGTAAAGAGGGGTTGGGGTTATTATGTATTTCGATTCAAAAGCAAACGTTTTTAAAATACAATGTAAAAAGTATACAAATTGAAACGCTTTCATTTTTGAAACGAGTTACAAAATAACCCCCAGGTTGTCTTTAGCAGCTCGTAATAGATACAACCCTTAAAATACCACTAAATACAGAGCATTACTGCAGCACCAGGGATATTTCACGTTTGTGTCAATTAGGCTAGTTGGTTGGATTTCAAATATGATCTCTTATGGTTCGGGTTATTGTAATGAAGCCATTTTTGTTTGCATGTAATGATTCATTGCAAAAATTATTTCCTTTTATAGCAAACCCAGCTTTCAAGTTCTTTCGGCTTCAATTCATAAGTTATTCACGCATTCACCATAAGGTTTGGTGAGCAATCGGTGTACTTCAGAAGCGCTTTGTTGGCACAAAATTCGACAAAAAGAAAACTTTGTTGTTTGCACTAAAATGTTCAATTACTAATTGAGTCAGACAATAATATCTAATTGTGACAGATAAGTCATCCGTTATGAACGTCATCCATTATTAATTCAGCATTGTTAAGTTATACCCCCAATAACTTAAGAGCATAAGTAGTTTGTTATTAAGAATTACAAAGCAATTCGTGTCTTAGTTTTTCTTCTTCGCATCTATGAAAATTAAGTAACCGTTCTTATTATTTTTTTCCAGCACTATATGTTGCACTGTATGTTTTTCGTTCACTGTTGGAGAACAAGGATTTTTTAAATTAACTTTACTCTAAACATGTGTTTAAAGTGGCTTCATGTCGATTGCCCTATAACTACCATTGCAAAACATTTGATTAAATCTAATTTTCTGTAAGAAATTGCCTGTTTAGACAAATATGTATTGCAAATATTCTCTGTGCACTATAATTTAAAAAAAAAAAACAATTTAAAAATTTAGTAGGTATGTCATAAAATGTACAAAAGTGACTTTACAAAGAACTAACTGAACACTGATAACAATGAACAAAAAGAAAAAAACACTAAAAACCAAATAACTTTCTGCCTTCAAACATTATCAAACCGACAAAGTAACACCAACCAACAGACATATTCAAACACACTGATACACTGCACTGTTTAAAACACACACTCGTGCTTAGACAAACACTTGCCACTTACCAACATGTGCAACACAGCGCCAGCGGAATTGTGAGTGAGTGGCAAAGTGTAACATTAAGGCACTTACAACATTTATAAAAACAAAAAAAAACTAACTGATAGTAAAAGAGAACAATACATAATATTTTTTGTTATTGTTATTATTTTACACAAAATATTATGTTTGCATGTGTGTTGCCTGCATTTTGTATGCAGCAACAATATTAAAACACACGCAATTTAAAAAAAAGTAAACAAACCATAGTGATCTATAAAGAGGATAAAGGAGTGAGAGGCACTAAAGAGGCAGAGAAGAGAAAAACAAAAATATGATTATTATTATTATGATTGTATGCCTGTAAGCAAGTGTGTGTTTGTTAAGTTATGTATTGTAGAAAAGTCAACCCTAAAAAAAACAAATATATAATAGAGTATGAAGAATAAATGGCAACATAAAATAACCAAGCAAACATTTCATATAAAAAGCTAAAGTCATTTGATGGAGGTTTAAACAAAATGGAATAAATTTTACAATTCCAAACTATTAAATGATCAAATTTAGATATTTATGTGTGCATTTATGTTTACAAAACTCGTCCAAGACGGACTTTTAGCACAATGAAAGGAAATGTTGCCAGTGACTCTCTGAAAACAAAAACTACACACACCAACTTTCCTATCTGTTTGTGTGTACATCTCTACGAGTATATGGCTCTTCAGAGAATTTTTCTTTATGATACCCATGTTTAAATATAGTTATAGTTGTTGTTTCTGATTGTGCGAACAATTTAGTTACCAAAACAAAAAGATATGAAATGAACCAGAGACAACTAACAGCAACTAAGAGAGCAGTCTGAAAACTGTTTCAAAATATATTTCGTCATATTAGCCTGCATTAAACTAATTAAAAGTTGTTGTTGCAATACCTGCAACGATTTTCTACTAATTCGTACATTTAGGCTCTTTTCTTTCTCGAAATTTGTTTGGATATGTGCATAAATCAAACATTTATGACCAATAAACCTTAAATTTAGGAAGACATTTGTATGGGGGCCAATTTCAACAAATGGCACGATTTCAATCCAAACGTCCTTGGGCCGAAAAATATCATAGACCAAATTTTATGGAAATATTTTCTAATTGCGACATCGTTGATTCGACTCAGGAAGTGATTCGAATTCGATCGATAGATATATTTTAAGGGGGGTGTTGGACTTATATTTATGGGCGTTACAAACATAAGCTAAGTTGGTGTAGGGTATAAACAGAACAAAAAAATAAAGGAACCCAGCAGTAGATGAATGAAAAAAAATAACAAAATTAGAGCAATACAAGTTATGTTGAGTAGGGTTTGTTTTTTTTTCCAAAGCCTGCAAATAGTTTATATCCACAATACTTTTTCCTTTATGGGATATACAATGTGCTCGTATGTATATGGTGAGCAAAAGCAAAACAAAGAAAAACTATAGGAAACTAAACTCTTTTTGTTAAAAAGACTTTGCAACTTTACTAGCACTATATATTTTACACAACATATTTTTATGTTACACTGTTTGCACAATTACAAAAACGCCCGAAGAGATAATGTTAGTTATGAACGAAAAGCAGTGAGGTCGTTTCAATGTATGTAAGTGCTGTCAAAATGTAACTAGTCCAATCTTTATACAGGAAATAGAACTTGCAAGGAAACGTTAAATAAAGTTATTTAAATGCGTTTGAATTGTTTATGATTATGATTATGACTTTGAACTCTTTCGTCCTTATCTATATTTTACTAATAATAATTCTACTGGTGTTTTGTACCACACTAAATTATAGTTATGGGAGTACATAAATAAATAAATATAAAAAAGTACAAGTATACCCATATACAACAACCAACTAAACTAATAGAAGATGTTGGTCAACAAAGATATAAAGAGATAGAGAGAGAGAGTGAATGAGTTTATTCTGTGCTTGAATGTGTGCGTGCGTGAGCGTTCGTTCATTGAAGTCAGGGATGGATATGTTGATACAATAGTCCTTGATTTTATACCCATATACAACAACCAACTAAACTAATAGAAGATGTTGGTCAACAAAGATATAAAGATATATATAGAGAGAGAGTGAATGAGTTTATTCTATGCTTGAATGTGTGCGTGTGTGAGCGTTCGTTCATTGAAGTCAGGAATGGATATGTTGATACGATAGTCCTTGATTTTAATACTATTTCATATTCAAAAGTGCAATTGCTATTTGAAATGGCGAGCATTCCAGAAGAAACTTGAGAATTTTAAATTTTTATTAAGAAAATTACAATTAACAAAAATAATTTCAAATAAAAACGGGAATAAAACCAAAATCATAAAACCGAAATAGTGAAATTTCCAAATAAAATTTTAAACTTCAATAAGAAATTGTGAGAAAGCTTAATAAAATTAAGAATTTAAATTTCCATGCCTGCTAGGAGTACATTTCATTTTGCAAGTTTCTCTTAAATTTTTATTTAAATTCTGTCACTGTGTAATTAGAAAATGTGTGTTAGCAACTGTTGGTATATGTGCGTTAAAAATTTCTTTTACATTTAACATAAACAAATGCGTTGTACTACAACTACAGCATGAACATACATAATTTATTTACATTTTTTTTTTCTGTGGGTTTGTAGGTCTTTATTTTAACATAAAACCCAGATGAAAACAACAGTTAAACAAGATTTATGTTCAAATACTGGGGAGTAGAGTAGAATATATGTCTAATTTTGTTAATCTTTAACTAAATTTTAAGTTAATTATACATATATTTTGCTTGCTTGTTACTTTATTTATTAACTCTAACTAATAACAACAAAAATTTGTTTAATAAAATAAGAACGATTTGCTTTAAATTTGCCAATAACTTTAATCAGACAGTCCACTTTAAGAAAAATCTAAAACTTTTTACGTTATTAGTACAAAAACTTTTCAAAATTAAATTATTTTTAAAAATTAAACCTTATTTTGTAGAATTTCTTATTCCTTATATAATTAGTTTTTTTACTTTTTCTGCAAATAATATGATTTATTTCTCTAACTATTTACCTGTATATAGATATATTTTATTTTTCTTTTTCTTCATAGAATTTTAAATACATAAGACCCACAAAAGCATAAATATTAATCAACATTTTCAAACATTTATACAGAAGTTGTCTTTATTTCAATAAAAAAAAATGCAAAACAAATTCTGTTTTAAATATTATTGTACAGTCAGTTTTTTTCTATGTACATATACAGTGGAGAGCACAAGTGAGTACATGTTAGCACTTTGTACACTTGTTATTGCATAAAAATAAAACTAATAAAGAAAAGTGCAAAAATGTATTCCAAAGACCTTCATTTCGTAAAACACTTCTTACACGTTTTGCAATACTCTTCAATAATTTCGCAATTAACTCATTTGCATTACTCTCTCTATCGCCCTTAAACCACTCCAAAAGGTTGAAGTTAATCCATATTGTCCCATCTGTCTCTTCACGGTCAATCGTTTTGTGGTAGGGACTTTTTGCTGAATACTGCTCCGATACATGATAACTCCCAATTAGGGAAGATGAGTTTTCAAAATAAGCAGATAGTCTTTTTTCCTCATTATTCCTACGATTCTTTGCAATGCTCTGAAGTGCTATCATTTGAAGCACCGTGCTTCATTGTTTACATAACATGCTGTCTTTGAATTCTCTGGGCTGTTCGGTGATATCAATATTGGTAACCGTTTGAAAATTAAATTTGGATTCGTCTGACCAAATTACCCGTTTCCAGTCATTTAGTATCTCATTTCTGAGCTCTCTTTCAAACTTAAACCGTGTCTTAACATTTTTTTATCGACAATGCAGATATTGTTTTTTTACTGCAGCGATATAGCTAATATCGCGAAGGGCTCGTCTTGCTCAACATTGACTAACGGGTTGGCCTATCAAACATTTTTGTATTAATTTTTTCTCTTATGAGAAGTACGTTCGCATTTGTTTATAGCTTTTTGCGAGCTCTGATTTGTGGTTTGGAACAATATAACGTCTTTTCGACACTTGTGACCACTGCTTGATTTACTTTAAGCCAGCTGTTTTGCTATTACTCGCGCAGAATAGGTACTTTTTGACATTGCTAGAGTATTGTCCTTAATGGCTCTTTACAGTTTCTTTATTATTTTTTATTATTTGCATTTTAATTTGATTTGTGTTGGATAATTTGCAAAAAGTGTTTATCATATGCCATTTAATTAATGTCAAACTAATGCTTTTTTAAGTCATAAACAAAGCAAAAAAATTCAAATCTAAAAATAAACTTTGACATTTTTATGCAATAAATTCAAAAGACACACTTGTGCAAAATTGAAAATTATTATTTTTCATTTTGTATTGTAAATTAATTTGTTTAGAATTAATTCTAAAATAAATTACTAAAAAAAATTTCAGTTTTCTGTCCACAAGGCACAAACAGGTACTCATTTGTGCTCCACGCTGCATGGGTATATACCACACATACTTTCAGGGGTTTTTCTTAGTTGCATACTTTTGAGCTCAGCAGCACACTTGCATAGTTGTTGAGCTTAATAAATAAAATATGTTGGTTTTAATGTCGAAAATTTCGATTTTAAAAATTTTATATATTTACCTTTGTTTTATATTACTGTTTTTTTTGACAAAACAAAAAGCTTAACACAAAATTAATTAATTTATCAAAATAAAAAGAACAAAGTATAAGATTTCAACATAAATCTAAACTGAGTTATAAATGCAGTTTGCATAACCTGTAAGGATAATAAAACTTGCGTAATTTGCTTGGTTGTTTAAATATGATTGGCTTAGCAAGCAAATGAGTTAAGTTCAATTTTTAATAAAAACAATAAAGTAAGTTTTGAAACAAATGATGTATGTATATAACAAATAAAGTCACAGAATGCGTTTGCATCTCTATGCATTTTCATAAACAGATTTCAAAGACTTGCAATACATACTGAAAATAAAAATATTATACACAGTAAAATTTATGAAAAATTTACTTAACACTTTTACTCACTAAACAAAGGATATGTATGTTTGTTTCTTTACCATTTTAAGGGGTTTTACGTTTGCTAGCTAGGAGAGCTTTAAACAAGAAATTATTTTTGAAAGTAGAAGAAGAAAAATTAATTGGTTTTATGCATAAAATATTAGCATGTTGCATATGCTGCTCTTATATATGCAAGATTAAAGTTTTATGTAGTTTGATATTGCTAAGATACACATACAATGGCACAAGTAATAAAGAAGACAAAAGGAGAACATTTAAAGCTCTTTATTAAGTGTGTGGAAATCATGTTTATATTTAAAATACAAAACCAATTTAAACAATTGCTCTCCAGTATATTCTGTTATTCTTCTATGAACAGTTGTTTAAAACATCGGTGAAATCAGTTAAGTATGAACAAGTTATAAACTAAAATGTAACACAAGTTCTAGTGGCTATTGACACATATATTTTCAACACTGAAATTCACGTTACGTCTCACATTGTGTCCACTGCGGCAATAAATCAATTTTGACCTGCTCTCCAATTTTCATGATTTTTGCACAAATGGTTAAAAACTATCCAAAGGTCAGGTGTGGAAAATTTCATGCAAATATCTCCATTGGTTTTCTGTCCCGAGCAGCGCAAAGTTAAAGTATGTGAACAAGTCTCAAATGTAATAGTTTTCTATGTCATATTCAAATGCTTGTTACTTATAGACTATACACCGAATGTACCTTATAAAATTTTTTTTCACTTAAAATAGACATTAGGCATTATGTAAATTAAAGAAAAAAATTTAAAAATTGAAAAAAAAAATTTTTTGTGACAATATAAATATTTTGAGCCAAAAAAAATAAACATTTATGATTATCCGTTAGACTTTTAGTTGTGTGCGTAGCAGTGCGACACATGGAGTCCTATACCCAATTAAAGCTGAGAGTCTCAGCTAACAGACCCAAAAAAACAAACCTGCGCATATTTGCGCGCCGCCGAAAAAACAATGAAAAACCAAAAAATTACAGTAAAGAATATGCGCTATGCGTTGTTTTACAGGTGCAAACACAACTGCGCATTCTTTCTTTCTTTGCTACTCGTACACGTAGCCGCTGTCAATTTGGGAGCGAGAAATACGAAAATTTCATTGCTTGTGTGTTATATCACTCGCAAGACTTGGCGCTGTTCTACTAACGAAGACGTAATGCATCATTTGTTGATATCCTTCGATCCATACATCAATTCATTTAGAAAGAAATTGAAGCTTAAAAAATTAGATTATCACGAAGATGTGAAAAAGTTGTTAATAAATGAAATAGAGTGAAACTGACAAAAATTTTGTATTGGAGTTGTATGGGGGGTGGGTGTTACAGTGGGCGGATTTTCTTCATATTTTCAAAACAGCATTTAATAGATGTTATATAAATTTTTGCGAAAAATAAACATTCTAGTTACAAATTTGCAGAAGATATGGCATTTTTGAAATATCATTTGTGTGGGATGTGGGCGTAAAAATGGGCGGATTAAGTTCATATTTTCAGGAGCTCATTCTACAATTATAATATTAATGTTTTATGAAAATTGACTTGATATATTTAAAATCATGGAAGTTATTCCACATTTTCTATTTAAATTGAATGGGAGGTGGGCGTATTTTTGTAAAAAAAAAATTAAAATTCTTAAAAAATTTCAAATAAATGTGTGCAAAATTTCATGATGCTCCGCAACCTCTTTGATTTATGGCCACTAAATACACTACACGGCCACTGTGTGCGTCTTTAACACACCACCAACGATAAGTATGGCTCAATAAAAGTCCATTTAAATCTATATATCGTCTACGTAATGTCGTTGATATAGTCTCATTATAACCATTTTGTCGGTATAGTTTTCTAAAATTTTGTGTTTGTAATTTAGTTAATGATATATTTGGTACAATTTATTCTTACCTTAGGAACCATTTTGGCTTCCAGTGGACAAGTTTCCTGAATTGTCAATTCCCTTGTTGTAAACAGATCATGATCTCATCTTACCGAGATAAAACCCAAACTTTCTTGGGACATTTCTTACATTACCCAACTTAGTTTGGCCTTAATACCTAGTGGCATGACATTAGTCACTTATTTTTCGGTAACTTGAGGAACTATATTGATATCATATGGAAAAGTTTAATGAATTATTTTTGACTGTTAACAGATATTACTTAGACATCATGATGTACAATAAATAGTAGGGAACTATGCAAAGAAGTCAGTGTATAAAATCAGAAACTGAATGTCCGTGCACTTTTTCCGAATTTCAGGACAGGAGCACAATGTAGGATCTCTTCGCGTCATCTAACGCTGATGTAATAGATGTCTCTATTACTCGTGACATTCTTGCATTATCCACTTTCTCGCCTTCCAATAACCTCGTGGCATGACATTAGGCAGCTCTTTTATGGTAAATTAAAAACACTGTCGTAAAATATTGCTGCAACTGTAGATAACATCATGCTAATCATCAGAACCTTATTCTCAGTGACTGTTTTGTTATACAACATGCTCAATGTTATCAAATCATCGAATTTAATCCAGTATCTGCCTTTCAACTATCAAGATAACAATTAGAAATCATCAGAAAGTAAAATTTGTCCAACTATGTTGTTATGCTTATTACCAGTCACTATATTCTTTCCAGCTCGACATATGTGTGCAATTATGTCTTCCAGTTTGTGAAGGTTGTGAATAATTTGTAAAACATTTTATGCTTAATTAAAAAAAAAAACTATACATGCATATATTTTTTAAATAATTTAAATATTGTTGTTGTACAGCATAAGCAGATCATAATTCTTAGTAGTGAATATGACTACTTTACTGTGTTAATATTAAGCATACACCATTTCCAAAATGAAACTGTGATTATGTATGTAAAAACTGTATTTTACACTAATATCCCAAAATATCCAAGGGAAATCTTTTGAAAATATTTCATAAATGGTGTAAAATAAACTGTAATAAATTTGAGATAGAAAATTTTTATTTTTTTGTTAATAAACCAAACCAGGAACAAACAAACTATACTTGACAACATGTTTTTTTTTTTTTTTTTGGTGTTGATTATTTTTTTGCTGTCTCTGGTGCTGGTAGTTTATCTAAATGAAAGAATGAATATCTTCTTAATTCTTGGCTATTTTTTTTTTTGCTAAGCAGACACACTGCATATTAATGTACACTCAAACGCAATCAAACATGTAAATAACCCGGCAGTATAAAGGGCAGGAGTAGTTATCTTCAATTAAGGCCTGATGTAGCTCTCTGTCATTATTCAAAAGCTGCAATAGAACTGAATCCCAAATAAAAATAGTGCTTACAAGTAGCTTGTAAAGTTTTGTATCATCTGATATTCTCTGTATTGCCTTTAATTAATGAAATTGCTAGTTCATTAACATACAATGTCTATCAAGTAGTTTGTTAAGATTTGTGTCTATTGACTCTCTCTACATTAATTTTCACCTAAAAAATCGCTAGTGTGTAAATTATATTACGGTTAGTGGATGACAAAATACTCAAACACTAATGAAAATAATGTTTCTGGCAGAGTTGTAAGCATGTTTAAAACTTTTGCAAGTAGTTTGTTACGACTTGTGTCAAATGCCTCTCAATACATTACCTTTCACACATAAAATCGCTAGTTCATTAACTAAATAACGCTAAAGAAGTGAACAAACTCAAAGGAAGATCGTTGTTGTACCATTGTTTTTATCATTTAAAATTATTCCAAGTATTTTGTTGAGCATTGTGTCAATTTGTTTCCTATGCATTACCTTTCACCTATAAAATTGCCTGCTTTTGAACTATTTTATGCTAATAAGTTGACAATAGGAAATATATCAATAGGAAATATCGATTGCGATAGATTTGCAAGCATGTTTAAAACTTTTGCAAGTAGTTAGTTACGACTTTTGTCAAATGCCTCCCAATGCTTTACCATTCACACATAAAATCGCCAGTGCGTCAATTACATTCAGTAACTAACAGTAAAATTAAATTAAACAATTAATAATGTTTTTGTGACTGGGTAATTATTGTTTTTAAAAAGCTTGCAAGTAATTTGTCAAGTAAACATTGATGGTTTTTATTAGATTAAAACGCAATATCTGCTGGGATATTTGCTGTACATCTGTTTGTAAGTTGTCGAATATTTTCGTAGATAAATTTCAAAGTCATTTAAGTTCTGCCTCTTATTCGTCTTTCTTCCTCTTAGATTCTGATTTACCTTTATATATTCTTCAACATTCTTTTAACATGTCGACTTGTGGTAACAATTCATGTAGTGTATTACGTGTGAAAGATAAACTTCTGTGTTCATATGACTGTATAAAAGTGTGTTTTTCTGAGTGTAGTCTTATTCATATTCTCCATTTGTAAGCTTTATAAAACGTGCTTGGCAATGTATAATAATTTTTTTTTTGGCAGATTTTCTCAATGCACTTTTTTTTTTTGCTATTTTTACAATATTATTTTATAGAAAATGTACTGTGTGTGTGAGCCTGCTTTTTCCACAAAACAAAATTATGTAGAGAGTTGAAAGAAAAACTGCATAAGAAATATTTTGTTTATTTGTGTTGTTAGATTTTTTTTTTTTGTACAAATGCAATCATTTTGGTTTGAATGACGACTTATGTATGTAACCAAAAAATATATTTCTCTATTTTAAAAACAAACACGTGCCAATCTAGAAACCAACATTAAATAAACAAGAACTGAAATGTAAAAAAAATGATTTAAACATATATATGTAAACATATTAGGGAGTTCCTAGAATAGGAGTTTAAGTAATTTTTTCAAAAGGAAAATCTTTGAAATTTGCATGAAAACAAGCTCAGATTCAGGGTTCCGGCTAATGACTGTCAATTATACAGTAATATACCAGTTTTCATAACGAGAACTTAGTTTTTGAACAAAATAGAACAGGAATTTTTATGAAAATCATTTAACCCTTATGTGTACCCGGGTGCTTTTGGCGTTTTCAGTCAAAGCTTTTCATTGAAATTGATAACTTGTATATCTTAAACTTTTTGAACTTTACTTTAAGTTGTACGTCGATACAAAGGCAAATAACCACTGTTTTTAATTTCGGTGGAAATAAATAGCAGTCGGACGGGGTAATATCTGGACTATAGGGCGGGTAAGGCAAAAATACTAAAACACTTCGCTCGAAATAGTTTTTAACAGATATTTTAACATGTGGCCAAACGTTGTCATGTTTAAATATTACGTTTTCATGTATGATCACTTATTATGGGCGTTTTTAGGCCAATGCTCACTTCAAATGTGAAGGTCTGGCCAGATTTCCGCAGCTCATAATAAATACCACCTTTGGTCTCGATTCGGCTGATTGCCCAGGCTTCACATACGTCTCTTATGCTTCGGAATATCATAATTGCTCCACTTTTCATCACAATTAATGATTTGAGTCAAAACGAACTGGACTGCTAGACATTTATGTCACCAATTGTTCAACTGCAGTCAAAAAGATGAGGAAACATTTGAGTAGTCTATCAGAAGTTAAAGTCAAAACTTTTAACATTGTATAGTGGCAACAAAACTTGGGTTATTGCAGATTTTTGCTGGACAGTAGTTTTATAGAGCGAATGATCGAGGAAATGTTTAAGAAAAGTATTATTCAATAACGGCATCAGTAATACCAAATCTCTTCCTTTTTACGTAATTCTCATGCATCAAATGGAATCAATATTTTTCCGCCATTTTTTTTCTAAAGGGTGACTTTTTAGCAACTTAATATTTGGTAAGACTGTTTTTGGCAGCTCAGCTGTTTTTGTGTAACATTTTACTGTTAAATACGTTGAGTTTGGTCTGTAATTTAATTATGAATCGACATACAAACGAACAACTCTTGCAGATAGTTGAATGTTGTTATCCTCGTTAAGGAAAGTGCATCATGCAATGGCCCAATTGAGAGACGAGTAAATTGTGCCATTAAGCCTAAAGGCATAGGTCGTGCGATTTATTGCCTTAAGAATATTTTAATAAATAGGGACAAATCCAAATTTATTTTTGAGATACCGGCAGATATATTGGAGAGAGTATGTCAAAATTTGACCCAGCGTATAAACCATTTGAGCGTGTCCACCTTTTTAGCACATACTTGTTTGATGTTGTTTACTCTTACTAGAGTTTTGCAAGATCAAGGAGCATCAAATAAAATAAAACTAAATATTTGTTGTCTTCGGTCCTAAATAAACAAAGTTTGTTTTTAATAAATAAACGAGTTTAAATATATTTTATATATTTTTGCCAAGTGTGACCGTACCTTAAAAGTTTGGCCAGTATCTAGTGCAGCATATTTCAACCTTATAGCTTTGTTAATCGTACAATTTCTACATCTGGGATTTAGAGGGTCCACGAAACACAAATACATATGGTGAATTTCACGTCAAGTGACCAAATTTTAAAAATCGATGTCTTCCGAATTGGATAAAATTTGCACCAAGGTTAGCACTATTGGATAGTAGGCCAGAGACAAATTTTTAGCTCTATTAGTCCAGAAGTGCCGCAGTTAGAGGGGGTCAAAGTTGGAAATTTGGTAAATTTTGGTCATACAGGGTTTTTTTTAAATGAGTGTAACTTTTCACCTATTGCTCCTAGCAAAAATTGTCCAAAGGACTTTAGATATCTATTTCTTCAATCATTTCAAAAATATTTTTTTTTTAATTTTTAAAAAACAAATTTTTAATTTTTTTTTAAATTATTTTTTTTTTGATTTTTTTTTTAAATTATTTTTTTTTAAATTTTTTTCAATTATTTTTTTTTAATTTTTTTTCAATTTGGGCTTTTTTTTCTCAAAAGAAGATTTGAAATTCGCCATATATAACCGTCAATATGTGGTGCGTATTTTGGGCAGGAAGATCATTAAATCATAATTCTTCTAAAATATGATTGATCAAGCAGTGACTGTTAATGGTGCTTGATATCACGATAAGTTCGAAGTAACTAATTTCTTTCTGTAATTAGAATTATCTCCATAGAGCGCATCATTAAACATGATTTGAAGTCAAAGGATTATACCAACAACCACAGAGCATTATAACAGGAAATACTATGCTTCCGCAATAGAGTTCTGCCACATTTATGCAAAATGGTCATGAAATAGTTCTACAAAAGATATCAAAGCCATAACTTACCTGCAAACTTTATGATTCATTAAAAAATAACAATCAAGCAAAAAATACTTCTTTTTATAATTAATTTAAGTCTTGAATAAATTTTACGTCACCCTTTAAAATCTTCACTTAAACATTTAACTGTTTTATGGCCATCGTTAACTAAAACTATGAATATGAGTTATAAATTACAAACCATTTAAAACTTCAGTTATGTCCCCATGAAGTAAGCACTAAACTTAATATTTTAATAAATATTCCCAAAAATATCATTTTGTTCCTCTTCTCTTTTTTTTTTTTTTTTTTTTTTTTAATAACAACTTAAAATAATATTCTACAACCCAAATAAATGTCTACATTATACTCCAAGCGGCTCAATGGGTAAAAAAGATAAAAGGAATGAGTTGATGACAGCAAATAATAAAGATTAAAGGACATTTTTTTTATTATACAAAGTGAATGGACTTATGTTGTAAAATGTAATTGACAAGAGAAATGTTCCTTGCCTACATACCAGAAAGAGTCCTGTGCTAGCTGCCCAGAAAAAGAAAAAATAAATAAATAAATATTGCAAACAGCAGGAAAATGTAAACCTTCAAATTAAGAAACTTAATTAAAATTTTAAGGAAAATAAAAACCGTAAAAAACAGAATGTGTGTGAGCGTGTGAGTTAAATGAGAAAAAAGTGGCAGAGACCAGCTCACAGGACATTAACAAAACTGTCGACACAAGACAATTTAACAACACCAAGAAAAACAAATGCACAAAAGACAACAACTTCAGGATAAAAACACAAAAAAAGGCTGAGTTAAGGATTTAATTGCAGATTTGGGTGAAAATAAGGTTGGCAATGGCAATGAGACAAATACAAAAGCCAAATGACACTGTTAAGCAATCCCTATGTTAATTTAAGATGATAGACAGTAGTAAAGGCAAGGATAAATAAGTAACTATGGTTAAAGATAAAGTAATAGTATTAGAAAAATAAACAACCATAGAGTTAAAACACAAAAAAAAAACTTTACAAAAGGGGAAGAGATAGACAAACCAACTAATGAATAGAGAGTGTGTTAAATTAACAAGAAACAACAGACAACCCAGCATTTGAGCATGACCTCAACATTAAGGTTAGTAAAAGGGTTATTACATTCAACAACAACTACAACAAATAGTAAGTAACTGCTGCAAAAACATTAAGTAGATAGAAAACAGAGCCAACCAACGCATCCCTTTTTGTTTCTTAAGACAATTTAGTTAAATGAAAAAGAGTTTAACAGCAAAATATTCGGGTAGTCAGGGTAGAGGACATTGCTGCTTTGTCGGCTGTATTGTTTATTTTATGCTTAACACTTGTTTTGAATTGGGTTCACAGTGAATAACAAGATTAGTTTAAAAAGGTCTTTAAAATGATAATAGTAACATAGTTAAGTTTTTCTTTTACTAGTAGCAGGCAGCGCCAAAATGAAAGAGTAGCTCACACTGACAACAGCAAACACACTTCCTTCAGATAATGATGACCAAAAAGAGATCTAGAGTATTGTCCACCAGTAAGTCAGTCTATCTAGCATGGTCCAGAACGCGACACTTGTAAGAAATCTTAACAATTTACCATTTTCTAGTTTCCATTTTGCGATAGCATTTAGTGCCAAAGGTAGCTTTAAACATGGGATTGTGAACGCGACAAAGAGCAGATTACGTTTTTGACAGCATCTGGAAAAATGCAAAAATCGTGAATCGGAAAATAAAGTTCAAAAACGTAATTTTCGTATTCAAATATTTTATTTAGCACACGACATTTTCTAACTTGATGTTTGTAATAAGGCTTAGTTTAAGTAGTTTCAACAAAAGCGTTTTATAACATTAGTTACATAACTTTAACTTTTTAAGTAAGCTGCTTGCTCTGCTAATTGTTTCAATATTTGCTTTCAGGTAGAAATTAAAATGGTCCGGCTTTTAATAAGATCGATTGCAGAATACATACTAATAACAACTGTTATTTTTGTACAAGAACGCGACCTTAGAGCATTTACGAAATCAAATGAAAAATTGACTGTTAATAGAGTTTTTTTTACGCCATTTGATTTCAATGATTGCTGAGTACTGGTTTATTATATACTATTTAGGTACAAAAACACGACTTTAAAACAAGAACAAATTGAAATGAAAAATGTTTAAATAAACTTTTTCCTAGATTTACGGAAGAAACCTTTTCTGTTTGCCCTTTAATTTCCACAACAATATTCTCTCAGCACTATTTGTATTGTATTGTACATAATTATTTTCTGTTTTCAATAAAGTTTTAAGAAAAACAAAAATAAATTACTTGTTTTTAAACAGAAATTTCAAAAACATTTGTTTTAAGTTTTTTATTTTGATATTTTTCTGATTAAATTGTTTTGACTCGTTACAGCTCGTTTATGTGTTTTGCTCTTCAGTGCACTTAGGAGACTTAAACACAAATTTTATGAAGATAATTAAAAGGGAACTTATTTAAAACAAAAATATTAGTTTAAATCTAATTACACACTTAATGAGACAACAATTGTGTGAGTTTAAAACGGCCTGTCTGTTACTCATTTTCAAGACATCATTTAAAACATTTTATTGTCATAAAATACTTCTGGAGAAAACTCAAATAATTGAAAGGAAGGAATTTTGTTATATTGTATTTAAACAGATGAATTGTAAGAAGATACATTTGTTATGAGTACACACAGCAACACATTTTTTTTGAAGTTAGAAATAACTGGAAAATATTCTTACTAAAAAAGTAAAAACCTTTTGGCCCATAATTATGGGCCATAGTCATAGAAAAAGCATACTTTAAGCAAAAGCATGCTTTTGTTTTAAATTCAGAACAAGAATTGTATGTTTTTGTTGTTTAAAAGTCAACTTTTACTTAAAGTTATGCTTTTCTTTGTTAATAAATTTTACATACGTTTTTCATTACTAAGAAGTAGTTTGGTAATGACTGACTAACTTATTAGACACTTGTATGATCACATTCTATTTTTAGTTCACTTCCATATATAGCACCCTAATCCATTTCTAGTAATCTACACCCTAGATTACATAAGCTTTGTATAGACGGTTGTCAGATCTTACAACGTTGTCCGACAAATGTTCAGAGAATGTCTAACAACCGTGTGAACTTGAAATTTTTGTCTTCCAACTAGACACTTAATTGACTATTAACTTGCCTGGAATGAATATAGTAATCAATGGGGTTGTCATGTGACCCAAAAATATATAAATTGGAAAAAGCCAAGTAAGGAGAAACTGTCTCTGAGGAGGTCGAAGCAGAAATGCTGGGAATTGCCTAAAAATTAATAATATTTTAAGATCTTGACTTAATAATTGCTTAATTATAATTACTAAAATTTTGTTTTGTACTACTAAATTGTTTTTATTTCTTTCTTTAAAGGTAAGCAACTCAAAAACTATATTGAATATTGTAAGTACAACTTAATAAATTCAGATTAAATACATATCTTAAACTCTATTCAGTAGGGAGTACGTATTTAAAGTCTTGAATGTTTTTTCTATAAAGATTCAATATAAGTCTGTACAAAAAATTCTCAAATATTTGCTTGTGACTTCTAATTATTTATATACAGCGGGAAGCACAAATTAGTCCTTGTTACCAACACTTGTTATTGCATAAAATTAAAAAATATTTTTTTCATTTGTTTTATGTTTAATATTTAAAGAAATAATTTAGAAATGAAAACTAAAACCTACCCGCACGTTGTCACCCTTCCAAAATTTTAGGAAATTACAATTTTGACACGTTTTGTTAGACATTCCACCAATTTTTCAATTAATTTATTTGAACTACTATCTCATTTGCGCTTAATACACTGCCAAAGCTCGTCCAAATGTGTTGAAATTAATCGATATTGCCCCAACTGTCTCCTCACATTTGACCACAAATTCTTAATCGATTGAGGTCGGGACTATTTCCAAAAGAAAATTTTACTTGATGTGTCATTCACTTACGATTGTGGAATTGTGCTTTGGTTTCCATCCAGCTGAAAAGTAACTTTATCTACATGATAGACGCTCTTATATACAAAATCGGAAAGATGATTTTGCAAAATTATTGCTCTGATTCTATGCAGTGGTCCAAGGTGCCGCCATGTAAAGCTACCCTATATCATGACGTTCCTCCCACCGTGATTTATTCATTCATGGTGTCGTTGAATTGTCTGCCCAGGGCGGCGCCAGCAATATTGTTTACCGTCAGATGGGCAACGATTAAATTTGGATTCGTTTAACCAGATTACACGTTTCCAGTCATCTACTATCCAATCTATGAGCTCTCTAACAAACTAAACGTATTTTTCGGGAATGCAGGTTTATGATTTTCTACAGCTGAGATTTATCCAATACCGCGAATGGCTCGTCTTGCTGTTCATCGACTAACAAAGTTGCTCTTTGCTAAAAAAGAATCTTTTGGTATTAAACACTTGTCTCTTTTTAATTTTGTTATCAGGAGATGTGCATCCCCATTCGTTTATCGATTCTGGAGACCTCTGATTTGTGGCTTGGGAAAAACAGTACGACTTTTTTGGACACTTATGACTACTGCTTGACTTACTTTAAGCTGTTTAGCTATTAATCGCATAGAATAGTCACTTTCTGAAATTGCTAGCGTATTGTCCTCAATGGCTCTTTAGTTTCTTTATTATTTATTATTATTTGTATTTTAATTTGATTTGTGTTGGATAATTTGCAATTAAATTGATATAAATAAAACTATTGTTTTTTTATGTCATAAACATATTAAACAAATACAACTCTGACAGTAAACTTTGATATTTTTGTGCAAATATTTCAAAAGAAACACTTGCAAAATTAAGTTTTTAATTGTTTATTTTTTTTAAATTATTATTTTCCATTTTTTATTGTCAATTATTTTGGTTAGCATTTCTTTATTAGTTTTGTTTTTATGCAATAAAAATTACACAAGGCAAAAATAGCTACTCATTGGTGCTCCCCACTGTCCCTGTAGACTTTCAACTTTGAAGAATATAAGTTGTTTTAGAACATTTAAGAGACATTTTCATTACTTGCTCTCAAATGTTTGATAGAGTTTTTAAAACCTTCTCATCTCTTTGGTTTTAAGTTTATCGTCTTGCCTTTAATATTTGCGGGCTTATTTACCATCATTACGTTAAACTTTTATAGGTGGTGTGTCAAAATGCCATGGGACATAAAACCATAGGATTTATGTCCAATACAAACGTACATAAAGCCATACTTTGGATATGACCTTAAGTCTCATGCCAATTTTAGTGAAATGAGACATAAAGCCATTATGGTTTTATGACCTATTTGATTGCAAACACTATTTTATCGTTGGGAATTATTTAATTTCTCTTAAAATTGCATTTTAGTGAATTTTGATGGTTTTGTAACGGTTCTTAAAACTGTCTTAAAGCAAGTAGTTGCAAATACAGGAAATCTGTACTATGCGAAACCGTTGTTCTGTATACCATGGAGGAGAAAATTATTTCGCCCGGCCGTAGGGAGAATACCGGCTTCGCATCATACAAATTTCTTGTATTGCTGGGCTACAGCCGGGCGGAAGGATTTTCTCCTCCATGGTATAGAGAACACCGTCTGCGCATAATGAAACGGCATATGGTTTATGTCCCATGACATTGTAACAACCCACCCTTTTATAAAACTTTGTGATACCTTTGGAACTTCATTTAAATTTACAATTCAGATGATTTTCAATACTTTCAACTGGTGCTTTTAACTTGTCCTTTAACCCCTTTTGCGTAATATCTATATAAAACCAAATCTTAAGGTACGATCACACTTGGCAAATATTTGACGAAAAATACGTAACCACTAAATAACATATATTTGACCTCGTTTATTTATTAAAAAAAAAAACGTTTCTTATTTGTCCTAAATATTTAAGGATAATTTATTATTTAATTTACGTCAAACAAATTTGTGTTAAAACAAGTGGTTATGCTTTTTTGAGTAAATATTTGCCAAATGTGGCCGTACCTTTAGAAGTGGTAAATCTTTCAAGTTTCTTAAAATAATTTTACTTAAGAAAATGTCATATTTTAAGACTAATGGATAATCGACTAAGTACTAAATAGATTCAAATACATAGGGGAACATAAACTGTATGAATATTTACTAATTCCTTGATCATTCCTGATTTCTCGTACGTTTAATGAATAATTAAATACTCAGCCGTACTTCAGCCATATTTGGTTCTGTTTGTTTGAGTGTTGGTTTTATTCGTATATAAATCGCAGCTCTGTATATAGTCTGAAACTTTGATTGATTACTTTCAGATCATCTGCTGCAGATGTTGAATGTTGCACAAAAAATTATTACAAATTTCATTTTTGATAATTCAAGCTATTTATATGCTAAAATGTTTCGAACCTTTGACAATTGCATAGAGGCCCTCTGGTGCTTTACAGAACCTGTTGCGCAAGTTACATTTATGTCTTCTAGGATGATTTAAAATATTTGTTTTTTAACATATTCTATTTCATAAGAATATTTTGTCTAAGGTTTGAACTTTTTGTTGGGTCATTAAGGTTAAAACTTTCGTTATTGAAAAAAATATTTTTAATTTCTTTCCAAGAACACTAGACCATGAAACTGTTAGTTGATTTTTGAATGAAAAAAATTAATTCTACTTATATAAAAAGGCGGCTGCCAGCAATATTGTTTAAGGACGCCTGTATAGTCTATTGGCTGACTTATTGCTCTTAGGAATCTTTCCATTGTGTTTCTATTAGTGTTATTATTATGTAGCCTTAATATGTAATTTCATTATAACTAAGTTGAAGTAGAGTGTAAAAGGGGGTCTATAGCCACCTTACTTTGCAGCAAAATGTTTTTTTTTTTTTTTTTAGTAAAAGTAAAACTGTCAATATTCAAAGTCTGAGCGATAATAGAATTAATTTATTAACATTCTGCATTACAGATATAAATTTAATTAAAACATGTGACACAATGGCTTATGATCCCCCTACTTTTCTATATTAAAGAGAACATTCATTGTTTAATAAATTTAATTTAGTTGCAGTCATATGAAATTTCATGTGAAAATGGAAAAAAATTATTAATAAATTCCATTGTTTAAACCAATTCTTTTGTAACTAAAAGTATTTATTTTCATAAATTATTAATATTTAACATTTTTTCGAAACTTATGACAGCTATCACAAAAATTGCTTGAAATCAAACAATGAAAGAATGCTGTTTGTTATTATTTCACATTTGCTACTTTCAACATTTAAAATGTTTTAAAGAATTGTATTTAACAGCATTAAAACAATGGCTAATACTGTTTATGATGCTGGTATATAGTAGAAAAATAATACAAAAGAATATTTACGAAAACTATTAAATTTAACTAACAAAAAAAAAAAAATCCGCACACAAAACCAACAAGACAAAAAAAAAAGATCAGTTAAAATGCTAAGATTATGATTATGCAACGAAAAAAAAAAATTCTAGAAAAACATTTATAATAGTTATATTGTACTTTCAGCATAATTACAATAACACGACTAGAAACAGCAAGGCACAGTGGCCAAGAATTTGGCAAATAAATGTAGAATTGTTTAATGGTTTGTTTGAAAAGTCTTTTCTATCAGATATCATTATTAAAGGTTGTCACTAGCATTTACTGAATTGTTCATACTTTTTCTCAACTACAGCAGACCAGTGTCAGCCAAAAAGAAAAAAATCTTTGAATGAGAATGATGAGATCTTGTTCGTGCTACTGTGTTTTTGTAAAAATCTTATTCAAGCTTGTGTCCTATGATATGAATAATTTAGGGGACGACAGCAGGTTTTTATCTGAGAGCTGTGAAAACGTCAGTATGGACTTGCAATTTCCTTTAGGTTCTTCAGATTTCAGATGAAATGTCTTCCAGAAGTATGTCTGTATGACAGCAGCTGTGTTTTCTAACATTCTGAGCGGTTCAGTTCGATTTAACATTATTCAGTTTGTGCTTCTGTAAGCTTAACTTTCCTTCTATGATTATGACATTTAGTTAGACCCACTGTTTTACTTAAATACAATAGTTTGTGTAATGATTGTATGCTACTAAAACTCTAACGCAGTATATTGTCTAACCACGGAAATACAGTTTTTAGTTACATAGTAAAACAGCTCTTGACAGCTTGCTGACATTTAAGCTTTCATCATGGCAACACAAAGTAAAATGAGATGAGATATATAATAAAAAAAAAATTAAAATAAAACTAAAACAAAAATCTACATTAAAAATAACAAGAAAAAAAAATACGTCTGACAAAAATAAAACATCTCAAAAAAGAAAAGACAACAAAAATAAAGCAACGACTGACTAGTGATATTTGGTAACATTAACACAATACACATAGTCAAAGTAACACAGATACTAAAACTACTACCACATCAGCATTAGTTTAGCAGAGTAGAGCATCCATGTATAACCAACAATTCCACCAACCACCGACCTCATCCCCACCTAGTTTCTTTTGCTAACAATTCTGTTTAGCTTCATCCAGCTTTAGCTTCTTTGAATTTTTGCTGTTTTAGTTTGGTTGTAGTTTCTGTTGCTTTTGTTACTTCCCTTTCACTAGTTTGCAATCTAAAAATTTATGTTTGTTGTATTGTTTTATTTATTTTTTTTTGTTTAAATTTTTAGAGTTTTTTTGTGTTACTTGATGCTAAAGTTTTTTTCTACGCTTTTTTTTTTGGCATTTTCAGCTGTTTTCTTTGCTTGTGTTAGTTAAGCTTAAATAATACCAACAATATTTTTTCTGCCACTCTCGGTGCGGTTTCTTTTGGAGCTAAAATATTGCTCTTCAAAGTTTGTATCAAAAGTGACTTTGCCAAGGTACTACTTTAGATTAAGGATTAAACGTTCATGTTGCTGTTAATATTATCCTGTGTTGACTAAAAAGTAAATATTTCTTAATGAATTTCGAATTATTTGGCTTAAATGTTTTTAGAAATAAGAAACCTTAATGTAGATATGTGACCCACTGGCGTATGAACCCCATTGGGGCACATATGGTTAGGGAAGTCAACAGGTCGTACTGACTATGGCTAGTCTAGTAATAGAGCAATAATTGGACAATTTAGGTTTGTTTTATGGCTTTGCTATCGACAATGCAGCGGGGGAGACAATAATGCTCACGACTTGAATGATCGGAGTCTCTATTTAGTCAGTATTGTAATTTTCAGTAATTGCTTGAGAGCTGTGCTTATGTTGCATTCAAGAATTATTTTAACTTTTTACTATATATATAACGATATCGTAATAACTACAACCCGTAACTGAAATAATATAATTTATCTCCTTAAAAAGTAAATTCCCCAACTCCATCGAAATCATAAGCGATGTTTTTAAAATAACTTCCAGGGGGTTACTGTGTATTTGGATTCGAAAAGAAAATCATTCGAATTTGTATACTTTGTACATTGTATTCCGAATGATTTTCTTTTCGAATCGAAATACACAGTAACCCCTCAGGTATCTATTTTAAAGTCTATTATGGAGATTTTCCAATACGTCTATGTTGGCAATATTAAAGGGTGTCCCAACTAGAACGCAATTTTTAAATTTTTAATAAAACACAGATATTTAAAAAAAAAAATCTTGAAACTTTATTATATCGTAAAGTAGACAGAATGAGGTTATGTGTGGAACAAGATATCGTGCAGATGGCCGCCGCGGCTTTGCCGGCACACACGCGATTTTTTAACGAAATTTTCAATGACCTTTTTGCATAAATGCTGCGGTATTTCATTAATGCAGCATCCAATTTCCTCTTGTGAGGCTTGAGTCGTCGTCGGCTTATTCCCGTAAACCATCGACTTTAAACAACCCTAAAGAAAAAAATCTAAAGGTGTTAAAACGCACGATCTAGACGGCCAATTCTGGTCTCCAAAACGCGAAATAACACGACCGGGAAATGACTGATGCAGCAATTGAATTGTTTCTCTGGCTTTATGACATGTGGCGCCGTCTTGTTGAAACCACATGCCCTCCACATTCATTTCTTCAATTCTAGGCAAGAAAAAACTGGTTATCATTTAACGATACCGAAATCCATTGAGACCATTGTATTCTAGTTGGGACACCCTTTAGATTAATTAGAGAATTATAGCATGACATTTAAATTTTACTATTCTCTCGATTATTTAATGACTATAAAAACTCTTTTTCCGATTCCTATATACACATTAAATGAAAATTTCAAAATTGTTTAATAGGCAGCTGCCTGAAACCTGTCTCATTTCTAAACATAAGTCTCAATGTAATACTCATGTTCTATATCACCGGCACTAGCCACACATCCTGTTGTTTTAATGTAGGTGAGGCTCTTACCCAAACCACCTTTACAGAGACTTGTCTTGTCACTAACAATTTGTTGACCAAATAATCACCATCTTAAATACATAAATGCAGGACAGTGACAGACAAGATGCTTCTTATTGGTAAAAGTTAAATGCTATCCATAAATTTGTTTGCGTTTATAAGTTGCAAATCTTATTGATAAGATTCTTCTTTCACACATTGTCACTATTTTTGTTTAAAATTGAAAACGCAAGAAAGTCCAACGTAGAATTTTATCAATAAAACTAGCAACGTGTGAACACAGACTAAGGTTACTGTGCTGCAATCTCAGCAGATTTATCTCAAACTCCATGTTCGTAGTTGGTTTATATTAATCTCGCAAATTACAGGAGTGATGTTGGTATTCACCCTATTCTCAATTGCAGCCGCAATATTCAACTCACTACGGGCTGAGTTGTGATATCTTCAGTCGCGTATCTTGTACTAACGTGCACTGAGATGTAAGTTTGTATTGCATAGAATTGTATAGGCATTAGTGGGCTAGAAAGGTCGATAATGCAACATGTTGCTGGAAGTGTATGTAAAACATTTCTCAGAAAACGCAAATGTTCGTAATACAGCTGAATAGATAATTCATGGAAAGGCTCATACCTTTTCATGAAAGGTATGAATAAAAATAAGTCACGCGTGATCTGAGAACAAAATAACAAAAAAGGTCTAATTTGATGAAACTATATAACAACGACCACGTCAAATGGTTTATATTATATAATTGTCTAATGATTTCCTAAATAAACCAAAATGAAAAAAAGAAAACAACTTACCCATCCTAAGAACACAATTTCCAAAGGATAGTGGCTCATTCACCAAAAGCTTTCGCTTAAAAAAACTACTTTTTATCATGATTTCAAATAACTTATATTGTTTTAGGCTGCGTTTTATAAGAATTTTTTGAAAATATTCAAATCATTTAAATTTAAGACAACCCATTTAATACACATTAATGTTATTATAACTTAAAAACAATATGTGGCGTTTGTGCCCCAGGAGTGGTTTCATTTGCCGCACTTTTAAAATTTTTATAAATAGAAGATTGTCAAAATTCCACATATGCAAGATAATCAATAGCTGCTCAGT
Source organism: Bellardia pandia (assembly GCA_916048285.2). Taxonomy (NCBI): domain Eukaryota; kingdom Metazoa; phylum Arthropoda; class Insecta; order Diptera; family Calliphoridae; genus Bellardia; species Bellardia pandia. Next base: position 17,863,588 of record OU696532.1, on the reverse strand, counting down.
TCAACGATTGTACGCTTAAGAAGCAATTCTCAGTTTGCATTTAAATAAAGGTGGCTTATATTCCCCCTTCAAAACAATTCCCTAAATGAACTAAAACATCTTAAAGTAGGGCTCTTAAATGTTACAGATAAAATCGAAAAGCAAAAAAGGCGAATATAAAGTCAGGCTAGAAACAAAACAAATGGCCCCTGTCACAAAAAAAAAAGAATAGTCCCAATCTCTGTAAATGTACAACAAAAATTTTTTTTATTGTTGCTGTTGTTGTTTTTGATTTAACCAAAAGTTTCGCACTTGAGTAAGTTTTTATGCTTGTAATCATTTCTTTTATTTATTTCTGTTGATTTTTTCTTGTTGTTTTTCTCCTTCATTTCTTTTCATACAGTTTTAGTATATTTTTCTATTTTCTTTCGTTCAATTCTTTACGCTGGTCCTGTGTTCAGTTTCTTAGTTGGTGGTGTAGGTGGTGGTTGGCTGGTTGGTTGGTTGGCTAGCTGCCTGCTTTTGTTTGGTTGAATGGTTTGGTTGGTTTGGCTCTTATTAAAGTTAACAGATTACTATGATGTAATATTTGTTTTAATTTTGTGAATTTCTTTCAGTTTTTTTTTTTTGCCTTTTATTGTTAGTTGTTGTTTCTTTGCCACTTCTTAATTTTGCTGTTTGTTTTTCGTTTATTTTGTTATTTTTGCAACTTTTGATTTCATTTGCCATCATTTTCATTTATTTGCACACAATTTTTTAGTGAACGATATCAAACGAGGTGATAATTAAAAAAAAAAATATTTTTGATTACTGCGTAAAAACTGTATAAAAAGTATTGTAAGCAAGAATTTAAGACGCAGTTTGTAGATGAGCAAGTTTGAGGAAATCATATTTAATCATATTTTTTTTAAAATGCTTTAACTGTAACTTACTAAATATGTTTAGCTCTCATTAATACATTTTCTGTTTTACCCTTGTAATTAAACTAAAATCTGCTTTTTCTAGAATGTCTGTTTGATATAAAGGCCTCTTTTTTTCAGCCTATCAATTAAATATACCAACTTATTTTTAAACTAATTTTACTCTCCTTTCAACTCCTCCTTAAATTTAAATTCAAGTTAATGATTTGCTGTACACAACAACATTTTCTACTAATGCTTATTTATAAACAGTGAGTTATACATATCTTGGCTATTCTATTTGCATATTTTATATGCTTTTTAAAATACTGCTAGCAAAAGCATACAAAACGGAATATATTACTGTAATATAACTTTCTTTCCCGCAGTAGATGAAATCCAACCCAGTCATTTATTATCGTAAAATTTGAGTAACAAACACCCTAAAACCTAAGAAAAAGCAACTAAATGGAACAAGTTTTCAGTGGTATTGCCACGACTCTACTACTACTTAATCAGTAATAGCAGCAACTATTTCTACTCCTTGTGTCTCAAAGAATGTATATATATGTATGTACAGTGAGCGTCAATATAAAGTAAACACCTAATATTGTTTAAAAAATTTTTTATTATACATACAAATTTAAAACCATATATACTGGAAATTCATAAGTAACTTCAACAAAAACTAACAAAATAAGGAATATAAAATAACTAATTAAATTTTAACGGAAAAGTACCAGATTTTTCGCATCAAAATAAAGTAAACAGGTTTATTTAATTTATGTAAAACATTGTATTTAAGATTTAGATTGTACTCATTTTGCCTTTATCACAGCTGACAATCTTCTAGATATAGAATCACCAATCAAATCAATTTCAGTCGAAATTTTTTTTCCATATATCACGTATTACTGCCATTAGGTTATCCTTGCAGAAAATAATACATTGTCTAATTTTTTTGTCCAGATATTCGCACAGGTGCTCAACTGGACTAAGTTCTCGGGACTGTGGAAAATGATCTAAAGTTTTTGTACACTCTTTTAAAATATTGGAGTTATGCTTAGGTTCATTGTCCTGCTGAAAAAGCCAGTTCTGGGCTAGTTCTAATTTCTGTACACTAGTGACTACATTGTTTTTTAAAATGGCTACTTAAACTTCCTTTTTAATTGTATATTTTATAAATGCTAGATTACCGACCCCTTATGCCGTCATACAAAGCCAAAACTTTACTGAGCCACCGCCATGTTTTACCATCTTTATTACTAAACCATCTTGGTTCGTTATATTACACTGTGAAACAAATTGAGATTCGCAAAAGTTAGGTCGATTCTGAGAGTGACGTTTGTTTATGTTAGTTTGAATTTTTTTTAATCGACCTTCGAACTTTGCAGTCAAATGTCGATTTTCAGCATATTGTTTATATGTTTTTTTTGGCTATAACTCGTCGACTAATTCATATTTTTTAAATCTCTAAAAGCCAAATTATTGCTAGAGACCTGTGCAACAATTAGCAATAAAATTTAACAAATATCAATTAAAAAAAATCTAATTTAGCTTCTATTTTCACCCCTCACTCTTAGAATCGACCTAACTTTTGCTAACCTGAATTTGTTCCGCAGTTTTATTGGGGGTTTTTGACTGTAAATATCTCTACACTTTGTCTACATCTACACGTTTCAATTCTTGCTGCTCAAAGCAAGTATTTTTGGTGAAAAGGGAATTTTAATTTTTTTTTAATTTGCTTTTGTTTTCTTGAAGTTGTTTGCATGTTGATTTGCATAAAAAAGTAGAAACTGAATTTTAAAAAGCACGAATATTGAAGATACGCGTGTGAACGAAACGGCAGGTTCAAAAAAGAACTGATCAAAAACTTACTGTCGTCGTGAAATTCATACGTTTGGTGTGGTTGTTGTTTGATATAAAGGGCTTCTTACGTGATACTCTATCATGTACGCTATTTTGATATAAAAATCGTCTAATCGTACTCGCTTAGAGGTTTTTTAGAAGTTTCGTTACATTTTCAGATATTTTTACAGCATTAGCTGTTGGGTTGCTCACACTTCTCTTACTTTGTTTTGTTTTTCACCAGACAAATTTTTTTACGATGTTGTGTTTGGTGTACTTGTCTATAATTTTGTTTATTTTGTTATGATCTGCCGAGTCTTAATTGAAGTTTGTCTATAAATGCAAATTGTTCACTTTAAGGTCACCACTTCATCTCTTTTAACGATTATTTTAAAAACTTGCAATTACTTTGAACAGCAAAGACAAATGAAAAGAATTGTCACTACTTTTGGAAGCATAGGGGTTTAGTTTGACGCGTAAAATTGGTCACTAAGTTAATAAAAATAATAATAAAATTTGTGAATTCAATTCTGCTTAAATATGTAGCTATATAAAAATGCAATACAATATTATATATATTAATGAAATTAAGTTTTTCTTTTTATAAATGTGGTGTAAACTTTATTTTGACGCTCATGGTATATAAAAAAAACAGCTTTACAAAGGCGCACTTATGCTTCTTAGTAAACTTTCGAGGCCGAAGTAAAAAGTTCTCTTAAATCAAATATGTTGGAAACACTTTTCTTTATAGAAAATGGAATATATAAGCTTTTATGCTATCAAAATTTTACAAAAATGTACAGATTTTGTCCAAATTTTACCTTAGCACATAAAAGCTTCTCATGAAATGCTCTTGGGTGCTCAGAAGTCCCAATGTGGAAATTATCAACTTTAACGGATATCATACTCAAGCAAAAGTAACTTGAACTAAATAAGAATTAAAACACAACAATAAGAATTCTAAGGGAACAACTCGAGTCTAGACACAATGGAAAATTAAACTATATAAAAAACGTCTATATAAGCAGAAATCTAAAATATAACTGTATAAAGAACTGAAAATGTACAACAGGCGTTCTGTGCACACGCTAACTTATTAGGCCTCTGGTTGCTATCAGCTCCAAGAGAACACAACCCATTTGTGAATTTTTTTGTGTGTTAACATTAAATGTGACCCGGCCTATGAAAAGATGGCTTATGACTCAAAAAAGAAATTGCGAGACACATCTGTTAAATATGGATTTTCAATAAAATTCTGTTTTTCTTTCATTTGTGCTCTTCTTTCTCTACATTTTTAGTACACTTCTAAGCAAGTTAGGACTTTCTAGTTTTCACCACGTGAAAGAGCGTCTCAAAAACTATCGAAAAAACAGTGGACAATTTTTTTTTGAGTCATAAGCCACCTTTTCACATGCCGGGTCACATATATTCTTTCCATTATTATTTGACACATTGTATATGCCCAAAGCATAAATCTTGGAGAAGCTAAACTAAACCTTTAAACTACTTTTCAAAGCACCTCTCGTACAACAATGAGTGTTTTGAAAATTTTGGTTTTATCTTTTGCCACTCATTCATTTGCTTGCTAAGTGACTAACACCAACTCACCATAGAAATACATAAATGCATGCATGTTTATGTATGTGACTATGTCCTTCAAAGTTGCTTTACTTGTACATTTGTTTTAGCAGCAAAGACAATTTTATGATTAAACATTCATACACACAAACACACACACTCAAAGGAAACGTACATAGTAGTTGTGCCAAAATTTCACTAAACAAACGTAATAAAACCACACACACCCACACTCCATATTTTAACGTAATCACACATACACAGGCACTCATGTATATGTGCACCTATACAAACTTGAAAGCACACACAAAGAATTTTACATTAGAAACCAAAATGTTAATACTGCCACTTTAGTTGTACTTGCTGCCTGGAATGCAGCAGTGGTTAGTGTGTATTAGAAAGAAAAGCCATACAAAATAATATGACAGTTAGTCAGTTAGTGAGGGAGAAGGCTAAAATAGCAACAACAACAACTGCCAAACAACAAGCCTTTTTGTTATAGTTTACACTGGAAATTATCTGACTTACAATAACACGCACTCATACTTAAACAAATACATACACATCATCTAAGCAGTTTAAAGGACTATTCTAATTATTACTCTTGGACGAAAATTTCTAGCATATTTATTTGTAGATTAGGATGGCACTTATTTGGATTATGAATAATGCAAATATGACTGTATAAAAAAAAACTTTAAATAAAGCCCAAAACTCAAAATAAAAATAAAATATGACTGTATTAAGAACTTTGAATGCAACTAATATATGAGTGTAAATGCAACTAAAATATGATTCTCTAAAGAATCGCAAATTAATCTAAAATGTAAGGAACTAGGTCTGCAGCTAGAATACGAGGACGATTCGGAATAGAAAGCGCTCTATAAACAGAAAAAAGTTAAGTGTTTTGGAAACTTCCATCTGTACTATGAATACATGTTAAATTTCTTTGCGATCTGACAACTCCTTCCTATAGAAATAGGTGTTCAAAAAAGTCGCATCTGCAATTTTTTTCAAATGGAAAAATTAAAAATTCATGGCGTCATTAAATATTTAAATAAAAATGGTTTATCGGCACAACAAATATATATTTATATAGTGAATGTGTTAGGCGAAAGTGCTCCTTCCTATGTAACAGTAAAAAACTGGGTTGCTGAATTTAAACGTGGTCGTACAAATATTAACAGTCGACCAAAAACACATAATAATAAAAATTTCTCAAGCTTGTTTGGATCGTTTTAAGAAAAATAAAATGGATTTTAAGTATCGTTTCATACTGTGGATGAGATATGGCTCCACGACTATACCTCAGAGAGAAAAGTGCAATCCAAGCAATTGACTGAAGCTGGGAAAAACAATTCAATCGACTTCAAAGGTATTTTATTGATTAACTAATTATTGACTAATTAATTAATTAAGAAAAATAAAATAAATTTTAATAGTCTTTTCATAAGATATGGGACATGGATACACTACTATGCTCCAGAGACAAAAGAACTGAAGCTGAAGGAAGTGCCCCAAAGAAAGCAAAAACAATTCAATCGGCTGGTAAGGTTATGAGAACGCTTTTTTGGGACACCAAAGGTATTTTATTGATTGACCATCTGCAAAAGGGTGAAACAATAAATTCAGAGTACTATGGCAACTTTTTGGATCAATTAAATGTAAAAATTCGACGAAAACATCACAGAATTAATTAAACTAATGCTTGGTTTTCACTATGTCATTTTTGTTGTCAAATTGTCCAAATTGTTATGAAATTACCAACAATTTGAACAATTTGACAACAAAAAAACCAAGCATTAGAAAAAAGACAGTTCGAGCTTTCTGAAAATTGTGCATTACATGTATTTTTCAAATATATCAATAATACCGAAAGTTTGCAGGTCATACAGCGAAATCATTCATTCAGATTTGCCGTACTTCTTGTTCACAGAATTCTCATGTGATTCTGTCACTGTTTGGGGCAGTTTTAAAGCATCATTGTGTCATAATTCTTTGCAAAGACTGTTATTGATGTTCATTATCTTGACATGACTAAATTGGTTGATGTTAAAGTGGAAGACAAGGGACTTCAACAATTATTTGCATGAGACATTAACGTAAGGTGTCCGTTTTGTGATCAGAAACTGTATTTTCTATTTATTTCACATCTTGCTTTTAAACGTTATCCTTTCATTAGCTCAAGAACCAACACTTATAATTTCTTGACAAAAATATATGGCAATGATTGAGCCTAGTTGTCTGTTCGAATTGTTAGATAAACATTGGAATGAGTGTATTGAAGTTTCAGGAGTTTATATTGAAAAATAAAAATGTTTTTGAAAAAACTAACTATTCTCTTTCTGTGCTAGGCTGAGCTTCCGAACTGCTGTCATATAACTACATAAAAAAAAAATACAAATAAAGCTAAAATATATCCGTAAAAAGACCAACTGTGTATGACTGTATAAAGGCCTCTGATTGAAGCTACAGTACAGCTGCAAAACTCTGAGATTTCATTAAAAATATGACTATATTGAAGCTAAAATATGGATGTATAAATACCTACCAAATAACCTAAAATATGACCTGGGATTAAAGCTTAAATATTGTTGAATTGAATCTGAAATATGACTGTATAAATAATTAAGATTCAAGCAAAAATATAACTATATAAAGAAGTACAAATGTAGACCGTATAAAGAATAGAAAGTAAAGCTAAACTATGACTGTATAAAGTATTGCACATGAAGCTTAAAGATGACTGTATAAAGCACTCTAAATGAAGATACAAATTTACTGTAGAATATACTGCAAAATAAACTAATGTGTGTTTAAAGAACTTAAAGTATGACTGTATAAAATACTTGAAAATAAAATCTGACTGTATAAACAACGCAGATTAATGCCAAATGATAGGTACGATCAAGCCATATGAGTCCGAAAAGAGTCTTTCCTGACACCTTTTTCGGAGCGTTAACGCTCTTTATGAACCCAAAAAACAATCGTAATTGCTCCGAAAACCTTCAGAAAAGAGGGTCATTACATTCGAAAATGGTCCGTCAGAAAGACCTGTCTTTTATGAGAGTTTTTTGGGCTCTGTGTAATCTTGTTTTTAGTATTCTTGTGTGGTGCAGCTATGTTTTTTTTTGTTCAAAGCACAAATAACAAGACAACAACACTTTGGTACACACATAATTAAGTGGAATTTCTGAATCATACTGCGTGCCGACTCAGGACAGTAACAAGCAAATTTTTCTTTCGCTCCGAAAATGCTCTTTTGTTGGACTCTTTTCTGACTCCTTTTTTGGAGCGCTCCTAGAATGGTATCTGAGTTATTTTACCTACATATGTATATGTAAAATACATACATTTTGATTGTACATATTATAAATGAGTAAAATTATAATATGAGTGGGAACTATGCAAAAAGCCAAACAGACTTGCCAGCTTCCTTGGGACCACACTGGGCGGCCAAGATTATTTAAATTGTTTAATATTTCGTGTAGTTGCTAGTATGGATTTGAGAAATTATCCTGGAACTTTGAATCTGAACAAAATAAGAGTTTTTAATCTAATATTTTCATTATCTTTATTAAATTCATTAACAAAACAGAATAGAGGACCAAAATTTATTTTAAAGAAAACGATATTCTTTCCATGTTTAAGCATCTAAAATCTCTGTGTAACCCAGTGTAACTGCTATCTGTACAAGTGTACCTAAAAAACCAATAGATTAGTGGGCTGGTTTGTGTAGTGTATATCTTATATACATACATAGTTATGGTGCTGTGTATAAGTAAAGCAGCCTTCTGTAATTGTTATGTTAAAATAATGTTGTTGTCATTGTTTTTGTCCTTGCTTTAGTTGTTGCCAGCTAGATGTTAAGTATTGTTGTACAAGATGAAACTGTAGCAGGAACATGTTGTTATATATTGTTCCTTCTATTTTAATTTAAATTTATGTCTTGAAGTGGCAGCCAGCTCCTTTACCCCACAAACCTACATAACTTAATACACTTACTACTTACTCAGTCAAGTAAAAGTGTGTGTCTAGTGTTAGTATGTACATATGTATGTATGTAGTTAGCACACCCATTTACTATTATCTTGTAGAAAAGTTCTCTATCTTATTTACATTTAATATGGATTTAATACAAATATAATCCGAAAATATGGCTTTACATTGACCAGGCCATATTTTGGCCTTTTAAATATTCTCTGGCGTTGAAACTGTAGAAATTGATTTATTGTTGTCATTTTTAATTATGTGTAAAATGTGATATGTATTGGTTGATGGAAAGAGTGGGCAGGGCGGTGAGGAGTAAGTAATTCTAATGACTTTGTTGTTGCAGGCTCTTAATGAAAGAGAAATAATCTTTGTGGAGTTACTAAATTAAATGTGTGACAGGATAATGAATATGAGGATATTCTATGGACATATTTAATGTAAACAAAGTGACAAGGAAAATGGTCATAATGTAACTGTGTTGGATTTTCTATAGAAGTTTTAACAAAATAAATATATTGAGGTAAGTGATGAAAATAAATATTAATGAACAGAAATGACTTTCTGTGTTTTAATAATATTTCTAATGAAGGTGTATACACTTTTTGAGGTTTAGAATAAATTTTTAATTTATGTTTTCGTAGATTCTTTATTACAGTCATAATTTAGTTTTAATCTCAGTTCTATAGGCAGTCATATTTTAGCTTCAACAACCGTAACTAAGCTTTAATAGTAGAGCTTTATACAGTCTTTTTATTTATGGCATCGTACTGTCTTATTTTTTATTCCTACGTTGTTCTTTATACAGTCATAGTTAAGCTTCAGTTGTAGAGCTTTAACCAGTTTTAGTTTAGAGCTTCGAACTGTTTTAATTTAAGTTCTTTATACAGTTATAATTTTGCTGCAATTCTAGGCCTTTGTACAGTCATAACTTCAATAGTAGAGCTTTATACAGTCTTAATTTAGGGCATCGTACTGCTTTAATTTTCATTCTTAGGTATTTTTGTATAGAGTTTAGCTTCAGTTGTAGAGCTTTATCTAGTGTTATTTTAAAGCTTCAAACTGTTTTAATTTTAACGCAATCGTAGGTTTTTATACAGTCGTAACTTAGCTTCAATTATGGAACTTTATACAGTCCGAATTTAGATTTAATCTTTGTTTATTATACGGTAGTAATTTCGCTTAAATACTTATGCCCTTATTCATGAAACTTACAACAGGTTTATAAGAGATTTATAGAACAAATTTCCATACAAATTTTGTCTGTTATAAATCTGTTTAGATTCAATTGTGGAGTTTTGTGTATTCTTTATTAAGATTCAATCGCAGTACTTCTTCTTTATAGTCATAGTACTGATTTATACAGCCAGACTTAAACTTTAATAGTTTTTTATAGCGTCATATTTAATCCTCAATTGTAATTCTTTGGCCATTAACCATCTTCTATATTCTTTATACAGCCATATTTTAGTTTAAATCGCTGTTTTTTATACAGCCATATATTTTAGTTTCTATCGTAGGGCTTTAGATAGTTATAGTTAAGCGTCAATTGTAGTTCTATATTACCTCCTGGCCCACGATGTCGAACGATAACGTTCGCTTAGATAAGACTTAAGACACAAACTTGATTGTGGAATAAACAAGCTTGATTGAAGCAACTTATTCAGTTGTATTTTAGCTTCATTTAATGTTCTTTATACAATCATAGTTCAGCTTCAATCGTAGTTTTTTAGCTGCATTTAGTCTTCCATTTCAGCTTTTAATGCAATCATATTTTAGCTTCTATTGTAGTTCTTTGTCAAGGGTATTTTTTTAGATGTATAGAAACTTAAGTTGGCAACACTTTTTTAACTGACGGCGATTTTGTCAGCTGTCAAGTGATTTATGCTAAGTTTGGTTGGGCATTTCAACATGAGTAGACTAACATCTGAACAACGCTTCCAAATTGTGCAAACTTATTTTGAAAATCATGTTTCTGTTCCAAGTCTACTTTACGGTGAACATAATCGTCCATCAGAGAAAATAATTCGAATAACTATGGAATGTTATCGCACCATGTATACTCTTAATAACAATACGCATCCACAGAGACGTCGTACAGTGCGTACAGAAAAAGTCATTCCTGTTGAAGTCGTTAGTCTACGTCGAGAATCCCACAATGATTGAGCATTTGGAGGACAACATTCGCCACGGCCAAAAATGTTGGAAAAAGTCACCAAAAATTGGTCAGAATCAGAATTGGATCGTATGCCAGAATTATCCCAGTAAAAAAATTCGTGTTTATTGAAACAATTAAGAGAAAAAGCGCATAATCCAGCGCTTCAATAAAAGCGCTCTTTTGAAGCTGTAAATGCTTACGAATAAAATATACAAAAAATTTGTTTTTTTAGTGCTGACAACGAAGAAGGTTTTAAGGCGAAAAAACAAAAATGAAATTATAGCCTACAGATTTACGTATGACAACGAAAGTCAATTACAAAACGAATATCGCGCTTCTCAGTTACTATGAATTTTTCTTAAGCAAAAACATTCAGGGGCCAAATTACCGCATTCGTGACCGAATGAGCTAACTTATCGAAATCATGATAATATGTACTAAATTTCTTGCTCCATATCGAATGCCATAATCTCAAATAAGAAAACTACGATAAATTTTACTCGATATCGAATGAGGTAATTTGGTCCCAGATATAATTTGTTCTTTGATTAGTGTGCGCGAAGGGACGTAAAACACTTTAGGAAATTGCTTTATTTGCATCTTTGATTAGGTTAAAAGAAGGGCTTATTGTCAGCAGAAAGTAGTCCTCCAAACCGGGAACACCTTATACAAAAATCATGCCTCCCATCAGCAGGTTTGAAGCGATTTGAGGTATGAATTCATACATAAAACCTGCTCCTTTTGGAGCACATTTTTTACTGCGATAATGCCAGAAGATTATCTTTCGAATAAAGTAAATTTCATTTAAATTTAAAAAAATCAACTCTTTTTATTCTATTTCAAAGTTCGATACATCTAAAAAAAACACCCCTTACATTCGTCTCACTTCTATACAGTCATATTTTAACTGCAATAGTAGTACTAATTTAAATTTCCTGCCAAAGTTATATTATCTCTCTCTACCCAAACGGATATGTACCATTCTAAATGAGCTAATTCACATAACATTTTATCACATGCAACTCAAAAAAAAAAAAAAAAAAGAAAATCAATTTCATTAATTTAAATCGATTAAATTTAGCAAATAACAATCATTAACGTTTTAAATATGAAACCGTGCAAGAAAAACCAAACAAACTACCAATTACTCATTTAAAAGTGATTAAGAAAAACTGGGTTAATTCAAGGTTGTTGCGGTTGTTGTCTCTTGAAATTAAATCGAAAATGATTAAATATAAAACCTAAACCACAATTTGAACACGTTAAAAAATTCACAATTAAATATGTAAGTTGTTTTTTTTTTTTCTAATTCTAGTTGCAGATTGTAAACTTTAACAAAGCACGCAAATTTTAATGACATTTATGACACGCAAAACAAAAAACACAGCCAAATGTACAAACAAACACACAAGCACTTGTACTTATCAAGGCAAATTTGTCAGTTACACACACCCAAACGAGGATAGTGTGAAAATTAATTTGTAATATATTGAAGAATATTAAGCGAAAAATGGAAAATTTACATGGAAAGTAACACATAATATTCTGTTAATAAAATAGCTTCATAATAGACTGAATACTGAAAAAAAAATTTCAGTCAAAAGAATTTACTCTGAATTACTGTAGCTTTATTTAAAGTTTATTTAAAATAAATTTTCCTTTTTGGCCTCGTACATACAGCCAAACAGTACAAACATTAAAAGTAATACCAAAAAACTAACACTCATACTTAAATTTACTTACTCTCTTATTCTGATAAAATGACAAACTGCTTTGAACGTCAAAGTAATGCTAAGTAAATACACTTTGTGAAACAAAAACAAGTTTAATAAAACGAATAATGACATTTGGAGACCATTAATTAACAAACATACCAACTGGGGGAAACAACACAGAAATGTAAAGTTAAAAAGTTTACAAAAAAAAAATTATATGACCAAGATTTTAAAGAAGTAATTATAGATAAATGCAGTAAAAAAAACTGAAATGAAATATTGTTTAAATGTTATTCTTGCTAAGTAATTATTTCCATGATAAAATTTCAATTTTATGAATTTAAAAAAGTTTTTTTTTTTAATGGCAAAATGTTATAAAAACTTTTTATCACACGCTTATTAAAAGATTTTTTTGCTTTGATATGTTTTTTTTTTATGTCTCAGACATTTTAATTAATTTGTATTCTTGTGTTTTGTTTTCGTTGCAGGTAAGGAAATTTAAATGGAATTTGGCCCTATTGTATAATTGTTAAATTGTAAGTAGCTGTTGTTTTAATAATATTTAAGAATAGAGAAGTCGGTGGGAAAAAGTTGCAGAAATTGTTTGTTTTTTTATAAATATATTCATCTAAAAATACTTTTCATAACCTAAATTAGGATTAAACGAAGACCTACGACCATCTAAAAATACTTTTCATAATCTAAATTGAGCTTAAACGAAGACGATTGAAGTTAAAATATGACTGCATAAAGACCAAAGATTGAAGCAAAGAGATGATTGCGTACAGATCAGCGATTGTAGCTAAATTATGCTGTACGATTGCAGCAAAATAAACTTTGTCTAAAGACCAAAGATTGAATATGAATATGACTATGTAAGCCCCTACGATTGTAGCTAAACTGTGACTAAAGATTTGAACAAAAATATGTCTATAAAATCCTTATAAAGTCGAGTGAATAAAATATGACTGTATAAAGACCTGAGTTTGAAGCTAAAATGTGATTTTATTAACACGACCGATTGTATAAAGATCAATGATTGAAACTAAAATTTGACTCCATACAGACCACTAATTGAAGCTAAAATATGACTGTATAAACCACTTCCAATTGATCTACAATATTACTGGTAAAACCTATGATTGAAGCTAAACTATGACTAAAGACTAAAGCAAAAGTATGAATATAAAGAACTTCCAATGGATCTAAATTAGGACTTTATAAAGACCTGAGATTGAAGCTGAAATATGACTGTATAAAGTCCTGAGTTTGAATCTAAAATGTGACTCTATATAGATTACTGATTATAGCTAATATATGAGTGTATAAAGATCAATGATTAAAAATAAAAAAAAAAAAAACTATAAAATCCTTATAAAGTCCAATGAATAAAATATGAGTGTATAAAGACCTGAGTTTTGAAGTTAAAATGTGATTTTATAAAGACAACCGATTGTATTACGGTCAATGAATGAAGCTAAAATATATTTATACACCAATTGCACCTAAAATAAGACTGTATAAACCACTTCCAGTTGATATAAAATATTAATGTATAAACCCTGAGATTGCAGCTAAAATATGACTGTATATAAGATGAAATATGGCTGTATCATTGAAACTAAACTATGGCTGTATTAGAGCTAAAATATGACTGTATAAGTACATGAGATTAAAGCTTAACTATGGCTATATTGAAGCTAAAATATGACAGTATGAGGTCCTGAGTTTGAAACTTGAATGTAACTTTATAAAAACCACCGATTCTATAAAGATTAATGTTTGAAGCTAAAATCTGACTCTATACAGAACAGCAAATACAGCTCAGATATGACTGTATAAACCACTTCCAATTTATCTTAAATATGACTGTATAAAGACCTACGTGTGAAGCTGAAATATGACTGTATGAAGACCAATCATTTTAGCTGAAACATGACTGTTGAATGACTATGAAAACCTACGATTGAAGCTGAAATATTATTGCTTATGTTTAGACCTCTAAGTTTTAAGAAATTTACCACTATAAGTACATATAATGGAAGCTTTAATTGCTAGATCTCAGGATAATAAAGTCATTGTTTCAACTCAAATACAGGTGCATTTGACGGCACGTAAAACAAGTTTAAACAAATCCGAGTACTGCTGTAATTTGGAGATCTTAAGTGTCTTGGCCTCCAACCATGTTGAAGAAAGAATTCTTCTTTGATTTATAAACATTTTTATATTTGTAGCCTTTTATGAGAATATAAATGCCTGTATGGGTGAGTTTGCAGCAGAAGAAGTGTTGTTGTCTGTTAAACTGTTGAATATTTAAGCGAATGATACCTTACAGATAAACAAACATAAACTCATGTATCTACATATGTATACATACATATATCTACATATTTATACATGTATTTAACATGTTTGCAAAAGTTACATATTGTGATAGTTGTTGTCCTAAAACAATAAGACACACGTATGAATAAAATTACATAAAAAGGATTTCGTTTATACAAATATGTTTAAATGTGTGACTGTATGTGCAAACGAAAACTTTTCATTATCATTTTATATTGTAAGCGAATTTTAAAACTCATATGAGTAAAAAGGGTTTTATCATCATCATAGTTGCCAGGCTTAAATACATTTTTCCGTTATGTTTATTTATGAAAAAAAAAACTGTTAAGTTTACACCTGGTTTTTAATGCGTGTGTGTCAGGGTTTTTATTAAGGTAAAATACATATAATTTTTCTGGTTTTGTTTTTTTCTTTTTTTGTAAACACCACGAACTTATAATTAAGGATTTTATGGCAGATTTTAAGTATTTATGATGATAAAAAGATTATGGAAGAGGGAAATTTTAAAAGTTTACTTGACACTTTACAAATATACAATTAAACCAGAGTACATGGCCAGGATTTTCTTGTATAAGGGTAGCAAAGAGGTGTTAATGCCAGCAAAAAACTTTTATTATCAGGTAATTTGATACCATGATGCCTTGAAACTTAGATATTGGCATGTTCACCAAGCGCCGCAAAAGATGAAAATATGATATCGGAATAACGCTAAATATTCAGTTCAGAATGTCAAACAGAGTAATAAAGTTAAATGTTAAAAACAATTTTTAATTTGAACATGCAAATTTTGACGATAACGAACGCGACATTTAGACTGATTTGAAACTAAAGAAATCTTTTCATTGGGATTTTAGTAGTTATATATTAAGTGCAAAATTTATATTTTGTCGTTTAGTTGCTTTTAGTATATAAAAAATAGACATGAAATTGAGAACGTGACAAAAACAGGAACCAGTATTAAAGCCACAATAAGACTGAATAACTTAATTTTATGGATGTTGATATATGACTCTATAGCTATGCACAATTAAAGTAAACATATGATGTATTTAAGATATTTTATTGATGCCAAAATATGACTATATAAAGTTCCACAATTAAATCATAAATCGGACTATATACAGACCCACCATTAAAGCTGAAGCATAACTGCAGAAAATAGAACTTTAGCTATAATAAAAACATTTATATACCAATGATTGAAGCTAAAATATGACTGTATAAGTACATACGATTGAAGCTAAGATAGGATTGTATAAATACCTACTTGAAATTGAACCTAAGATATGACTGAATAAATCCATTTGCTATATGCTAAAATATGTCTGTCTGTCTGTTGAAACCAATTTTCTGAAGTCCCCAGCAAAATCCGTCCATAAATAACGGAGATATGAACAAAAATCCGAGACAACCTCTGAAAATTTCATCAAAAAAAACTAAGTGTATTAATATTGTTACGAACAAATTCATCAACAGATGTTTATCGACATAATTATGCATCCACAACAAAGGTGAAGCGTATATAAGATTCGGCATAGCCGATTATAGCACTCTTACTTGTTTCATTTAGTAGTTTGTTATTTGTTTTAGTAAATTTCTATAGATTTTCAGGGTGCCTGCTGATCTGATTTTTCGAAATATTCTTTCTATTCTGGTAGATCTCTTTTAATTTTTCAGAAACACTGTTTTCAATCACACAATCTTGCTTTCGGCTTATGCTTTATAAATCTAAATAAACAAGTTAAAATAATAAAATCATTTGGTTTCTGAACAGGATAGATAGTGAACGCGACACACTTTTAAAATTGAAATAAAGTATTCAGTGTGATTATTTTAGGCAGTAAATCTTTTCAGTAAAAGCAACGAAATTTTGTGATATGAAATAAAATTGTCAGATACTTGTTTAGAATGATCGTTGAGTTTTAATAACAAATACTAGTTGATATACAAAAACGCGACATTTGAACATTACGAAAATCAAATGAAACATTTACAGTTAATTGAGCTTTGTTTGATTAATTGATTTGTGTTATAGGGGGGGGGGGGTATTGATAACAAACGATAATTAAGATACAAAAACGCGACATTAGAATATGAAAGTGCACAAAATCAAATGCAAAATTTAGCATTAAATGAGCTTTGTTCTGCTACTGGGTTAGAACGATTAAGGAGCCCAACATAATTTAAATATAAGAACGCGACACTAGAACATGAAAAACAAGAATTTCAATTGGACCTTGTTCGGCTAGAAAACCCCAATTGTTTATAAACATTAACTTTTGTGTTGAAATGCAAAATTAGCAAAAAAATTTTAGACATATAATAGACAGTTACTTAATTTCTTATGTTATTAAGGTAGGGTATGCTAATCTTAAAACTTATAACACACCATTAACTATACAAACAACAAAGAAATACAGAAAAATCATAATCGTCATAATCATCAGCAGTGTCGCCCCTCCAACCATTGTCAATGCCCCATCATTATTTTCATCACGCAGTTACACGAAAGTGCGAAATAAGACAAAAAATTAACAATAATAACAATACGGAAAAGAAAAACATTAATAAAATTTCTTTATTACAGCGAACAGCAACAGCAGCAACAGCAATGAATGATCTAGAAAGTTTATAGAGTTTTATTTGTTATTTTTTTCTTATTACACTCGTAATTCTATTCTTGTACTTTAGATGTTATATCTACATAATAATTTGCACTCTGATAAAAACGTGCGTTACAGGATTTTTGTTTTGTTTTTTCTAAGAGTCTTTGCAGGAATTGGATTGGAAAAACCACAACAACAATAACAGTAGCTAATATTTATGTATGTCAAAGGTTTAATAAAATATGGTTATTGTTTTCTAAGTTTATATAGACTACAATGGCTTTAACCAGGGCGGTATGAGAATTGCGTGCCTAAAACGACAAAAATCAAAATTTTGTTTTTAAAATGGTGTTTTGTTGGGAAATGTAGGTTTTTTTCAAAATTTCCTAAAGAGTTCTCTTGAGACTCTTTTCCATTTGCCTTTATCTAAGTATGTATGTAACTATATGCTCTCATGTTTTTGTTTTTCTTTAAGATTTCCTGTGTTGTTGTTTCTTTTTTGAAGTTTTGTTTACGCAAACAAAAATTATTACATATAAATAAAAAAAAAAAAAAATTATTTATCTTAAAGCCTTGTTTTTTCCTGGTTTCCTTTAATGTTTTCCAATTTTTGGTTTAAATATAAACATACATATAAACTTGACTTTAAAAAGCTGTTAAAAACTTAACAACAAAAGTATAAACATAAACATGCATATCGAGCCATAACCGCCGAAAAAATGTATCCCACAAACTCAAAATTTTACAGGGGAAGGTTTTTTTTAAATAAAATCAGTTTGAATAAAGCCATTATTTTAAAATTTATATTGTAAATATTGTTTTGTGTAATACATTTAATTTTAATAATTTTAAATGATGTTGAACTATCGATTTCGATAAAAAAACAACAATCGATTATGGTGTGGGATACTTTATTTTGGCGGTAATGGCTCGATATGTTCTTTTTGTTCCAGAATATGTGTGTTTTGAGCAAAGTACCAAACATTATTTTTAATAAAAATAAACAAAAGTAAAGAAAACCTTAAGCAGCCACTAGACAAAATCTATATCAAAGCAAATGAAAATAGGTTGTGTATTTCTACAGGCTTGGTAAAGTTAAAAACAAAACTATTTTTGTTTATATAGGACGAACACAAGCAGCAGCATCTTATGGCTGTGTGTAATACTGTTTGTTAAACACGAATTTAATGGTTTGAAAAATTTGCACTTTAAATTTAGTGGCACGATTTTTGTAACTGATTTACTGAAAGCATCAATTAAATGTTAAGCAGAGTAAGCTTATAAACATCAAGGCTGAAACAAAAGTCGTACCGCAAAAAGGTAGCATCCGTAGGAAGTTAATGGGATGCTGGCAGCGTTAAATAAAAAAACTACCCATAGATATTTTATGGCAATAGGTCTCAGATTCCATTCAATTAAATATAATCTTTTACCCAAACTTTTTGCCGTTTTTTTTTTTGTTATTCTGTCTTCATTCTACATATAGTCACCTAAAATCCAAATGGCCGTAACCACCAAAAATTCAAGTCGATTTTTTTTTATTGTTTATTATGTAATTAACCAAAATATATATTTCTTTAAAATTTTACTCTCATATATCGAGAAACGTCGATTTTATTAATACATTTCAATAGGCCGCAACCAGAATTAACTGCATTAACCAAACAAACGTAATTGCACTTTTAATTACAAAAACACTAAATAAAATAAAACAAAGTTGGTACTGTAAGTTGAAAGTTATTTTTTTTTTATATATTTGTGTCTTACCAAAGAATAAAGTGGATACTGATAGTTAGGGTGTCCAGATCTATTTTTTTTCGACTGTTCAGCCTATGAAATGAGCGTTTGGAAAGGGTGCTACGCTTTGTAGGGGCCTACTTATGGTTTATCAAAGTTAAAATTAGTAGAAAAATCAATTGTAAGATCTGTCAACCGTCTGCACATAGCTTTAGTTATTTAAGCTAGCAATACAACAAAACTAGCTAAAGAGTTACGAAATCATATGTTAAGTTATGGGGCCCGATTATCGTTCACAACATTAAAATGTTTTGTTGTCCCGACACAACACAACAACACAACACAACATGCATTTTTCTTACGATTAAGCCGATAAGTGTTGTGAATTGGAATCGCAGTTTACAACATACAACATCAAAATACTAGGGGAGAGGGGGGCACCTTAGAACACTTTTTGCTTTCAAACCACAGCAGCTTTGAACTAGACTGGGGCAGTTTTGAATGGCAATTTTTGCTTGTAGCGCTTATGTCCAAAAATAACATAAACAGTTATATTTTTTTATATATATATAATAAATTCGATTTATATATTAAAAAAAACACAAACATTAACAATTAAAAAATAACAAATTCAGATCAAAAATAAGTTTTATATTATTAAGACGGAAAAGGCCTTGCGATTTCAGGTGAGATTACATTTTCTTTTAAATCATCATGATCAGCATTGGATTCCTCATTTTCAGAAAATAGGAGAGAATCAACAATGTTTGGTACTTCGGTTGATAAATTAACATGTTCAAAGGTGCCCCTTTTTTCTTTGTTCAAACCTGAACTGGCTTGCCACTTCACGGAAATTTATAATAAATATTTTTTTTTACATAAATATCAAATAACTTAACTTAATTTTGTTTGAAATGAGTTTTGGACTGCAATAAATTTCTTTCACGAAAGAAAACGATCACTGAATACTTCTTACACTCTTACAAAAAAAAAAAAAATAAAAACATTTACAACGGCACTGCGAAAACTTGTTCAAGCAACTACATTCGGTCGACGACTAAAAAAACTAGCAAAAGTTTCTAAAGGCCCAACTATAATGTGCATATGCTAGCTTAAGCAACCCTGCGAATACATATAAATTGTATGTGGCAAACTATAATGTACTTAACGAAACTTTTCGTTAAGTTTTTCAACTGTCATTTGCTTAAGCAAAAAGCGAAACTGATCGCATATTCCGTACGGAATCAGCTGTTTGTTGTTTGTTTGTGTTTTTAACAAAATGGAGAAAGAAGAAAATACATTTATTTTAAATTTAATAGAAAATGTGGAAAAAAATAAGTGCCTTTATAATAAAAGGGCCCTTTTTATTTTAACAAAAATGTCTCTGTCGTAGTTTATTTCTCTGACAGAACAAGAGCGTCTTCTTCTTTTACAGTGTAGTTCACTTATTTCTTTTAATGTGCACAGGCCTTCAAGCGCTAACTTTAATATTTTTATATTATTTAAATTTTTAAGTTTTTTCTCCATTTTTACAAACACAATACGAAAATTAACAAAACATATGTAAACGTTTATTATTATTTACAATTTAGTGCTGCCACAGCTGTACATTTTAGCACTTTTGCCGATAAATTAAAAAAAAGGAAAAATTATGCGTTTCGGGTACGAAGTTTTCTTTTAATTATAAAATAATATAATAATATTTATAAAATATAGTCATTTAATGGCTTTTTGTTAAAATAAAAACATTTTTTTAAACATAAATGAGCAACTGTGGACAAAAAGTTTCAAAGTCATTGTAGCCACCTGAAAGTTGACTCTGAACTGGTTATGCATTTGACAGCCTTTTCGTTAACTTTTGCAATTTGCTTAAGCTTGCTTATGCATATTATAGTTGGGCCTTAACGTTGCTAGAAAACAAGGTTGCCATGTGAAAAACTCGGTTAACGGTCGAAAAAAGTGTTAAACTGAGATTTTATTAACATAGTTCAAAGGTGCCCCGGGTATAAACGTGCCCCCCTCTCCACTACTTAATGTTGTGAACGGTAATCGGCGCCTAAATTTAATGATTTGTAACGGCTGGTTTCAATATACAGCATGTTTATCAACATTTGCATTTCACTATATTTTATTTAAATTACTTTTCGCTTTTATTTTGCAACTAAACGAATCCGGTTTATTTAAAGGAAATAAACCACCGTTTTTAAAAGGTAAAAACGTAACAATACATAAATAAAGAAGAAAAAAAAAATAACAAAAACAAAGAAAAAACTGTAAAACAAACAACTATTTTATTGACCTACTCAGCTACAGAAAGAGATACAAATAGTTTATCTTGTAACTAAAACAAACTACATACTAAATTTTAGTGCGAAATGTTGTTTAAAGCAAAATAATACAATATTTTATGTTGTTTTATGTTGCAAATATACATTTAAACAACCAAACACACAGATACATAACTACCACACACACACACACACACAACTAACACACTGTACTAATACATTTTAAAAAAAATGTACCACAAATAAACAGATGCACACGTAAATTGTACGTGCGTCATATGAGATTTTGTTTTTTGGCTTGGAAAATTGTACATTATTGTCTAATAATAACAAAAAAGAAAAATAAAAGCAAGAAACAAGCAAATATAACAGGTACATTTGCGACTACTATTACAATAACACACATTCATTTATACATACATACATACATACATACATACATACATACATAATCACATACATACATATGTATCTATGGTGTTATATTTGTATATTTATAACAAAAGAAAGCAAAACAAAAATGTAAATGTTGCCAACATAACGACATAATTTAACGTTAAACAAACATCTGTATGCCACACATTTATTTTTACTCGTGCTCCAACAACAGTGTGTAACATAAGAAGCAGCAACAAACTAATGTTAATATGTAATAAATAGTCACAAACACACTTTCACTTACGTATCTACATAGACACATATGCATACTGATACATATACTCACAGATTTCCACTGAAATTTACAATAAAATGACATTAGAAGGATATTGTTTAAGTTTGTGTAGCAAGAATGTAGATACCAAAACTTTTTTGTTACATTTAGACAGGATTGCCAAGGATTGCGAAAAGACTGCCAGGAACTTTGGTTCAAAAATCAATTAAATTCAAAAATCCTAAATTCAGGCTACATTTAAATTTGTTTGTTTTGTGCAGCAAAGTTTCCAACCAAAAAAAAATTATTCATCGTTAGACCATATTTGAAAACTAATGTAACACTTTGTTAACTTTTTTAATCATCAATATTTACAAATTTAGCGTTCTGAAAGTATCATTGCAGCATATTTCGAAAATCAGGCTGGTCAAATAATGCCTATAACTGGTTATCATTAACGCGACATGGTAACAAATTTCTTTCAGCTTAGAATAAGAAAATATTATTATATATAAAAGTTAAATGTTAGAAAAGCTACGAACAGCTTGAGACTCTGATTGTTATGATATTTTATAGTTCTGGCTAAAAACAATGATAATATGTCTTAATAAACATAGAAGAAATTCTGGCTATTGTACCAATCCCGTACCAATATAACGCACCCTAAACCATTACATTACCAACTCCGTGTTTAATTGTTTTTATGATATACTTTGAATGATGCCCTTGACTTGCAAAGTCTAGCCTTGATTTTTTATCTTGTTTTTCGAAACAAAAGATTTGTGTTGTGCGATGTAGACACAAAGAGAAACCCCATTAAGTTCCGTCTTATTGTCCTAGATGAAACTTCAATCTCATGCGATGACTGCACTGCAACCTGTATTTGCCTGGAAGTTTTAAATGAATCAGCTTGAGAGTTTCTTTTTATAATTTGATCTTCTCTTTTGTTTGTTTTTCGCTGTTTGGCAACTTTGTGGTTAGACCATATGTCTTTAAATGTTTGAAGGCATTGAAGACTTCTCCGCTGAAGCAACGAAGTAAATTAGTAAATTAGAGGGTAGTCCAAATGGTCTTAAATAACACTACTACTACTTTGGACTATCCTCTTTATATAGTGGGATATGTGTGAAATTCCATATTTGACCAAATTCATGTAGAGAATTTTATCCTAAAAGTTACTTCTTTCAAAAATTCAAGTAATATGACTGTAAAGCGCTTAACAGAGGTCTGTAACATAATCAATGTTAAAAAATGTGGTTTTTGTCTGTGCTAGCTAAATTCGAATTTATCTTCAAACACATTATTCACCTGAAATAAAATCAAGGTTGAAAATGTTTTAATTATGTGTCCGCTCCGCAAAACGTATTACTGCAAAGCAACGCATTAGTTTACAAAATCAATTGATTATAGAGAGACATAATTGAGGAACTAAGAGCGTAATAGCTTGTTCAGATATGAACATTAATTGTGATAATCACAATTAACGCCATTATTGAGCTCAATATTCCATATAAAATCTCAATTAATTATTGCGCAATAAGTACGAAATTGTTATAATATTGAGTAAGATTTCGAATGCAACACTGTTCACAACTGTGTTTAGTGAACAAAATTGCATAAAATGCAAATGTCAACAAACGAAAACAAAAGAAATCAATGTGAAATTACATAGAATCACAACAACCATTTAGAGCAGAGGTCGGCAAAGCGTAAAATGAGGTTGTGTGTGAGCAAACTACCCAGCAAACATAAACATAATTATATAAATTATACAAAACAACTTAGATAGGAAACATACACTCACAATGTATTTTCCGTAACATATAAGAAATTAACAACGAGATTGATATACAAACGGAACTTCTAATACTTCAAAAGCTGATTACATGCATGTTACCAAATGCATTATCAATCATAAAATATTTTTCATAATTTATTATTAATTTGAAATGTTTGTTGGGAAGTATTTCTGAAAAAAATATAGAAGCATCCGCCGCATGTGCACACATTGCTGTCTCAATGACGACTGAATGAAAGAGATTAAGTGTATGTGTGAAGGGCTCTCTGCACTATTGTGCTATAGGATGCCGACCTCTGATTTAGAGTATTTTTGTATTGTTTTCCAGCTGTCAAATAATTATTGAGTAAGCTGAAAATTGCGTATACCTGAACACTTAAAATAATACTGTCAATTAACCGACTATTGACTCAATTAAATTTTATATATGAACACAGTATAAGACATAGAACAGAAAATTATTGTGTAAAAGGACCTCAAAAATAACGAAAGAAATATTAAACATTTTAAATTGGATGAGATTTGAATTATGTTATAATTATATGGCCACAACTGTATATCATCAAGTCAAAGTAAGTTAAATTGAAAGTTGTTATTTAGAGATATTAATTTTTTTTTTTAGTATTTTCTACATTCTCAACATTAACCTTCTTATATTACTTTGGTTAGATTATTTTAAATGAGCAGTCAAACCTTTAAAGTGATATTTATATGTGATAAATAGCTAGAAAGGAGTCGAAAAAAAATTCCCTATATATTCACCATTAGAGTCCTCAGCCAAACCATTCCCAATGGTATGAATGCAGTAAAACATCTGACTTTTGCCTATGATAAAGGGTGTTTTTTTTACAGGCTTGTTTTTCGAAAAGAGATAAAACTGGCATTTTGTGGTCAAATCTGGCAACTCTAATGTCATTTATGTTCAGTTTGGTTTGCCATTCATCATGAACAGGTTGACAAAAGAACAACGCTTGCAAATCGTGCAAATTTATTTCGAAAATAACGGTTCAGTTCGCGAAGTTTACCGCAAGCTCCGTCCATTTTATGGTCGACATAATCGTCCATCAGAGCAATTAATTCGGTTAACCATGGATCGTTTTCGCACTACGTTTACTCTATGTGATAATACGCATCCGCAGAGACGTCGAACAGTGCGCACCGAAGAACCAATTGCCGCTGTAGAGCAAAGTGTTGAAGAGGACCCGAATGAATCGATTCGCCACCGTGCACAGCAATTGGAGCTTTGTCCATCAACTTTATGGAAGATTTTGCGCAAAGATCATGGCTTGCGACCAACAAGACGGCGCTACATGCCACACAGCGCACGCCACAATCGATTTATTGAAGGAAACATTCGATGAGCGCATAATTTCGCGGAATGGACTTGTCAATTGGCCACCAAGATCGTGTGATTTGACACCATTGGATTGTTTTCTTTGGGGATATGTGAAGTCGCTCGTCTACCCCAACAAACCAGAAACGTTAGGGGAATTGGAAGCCAACATTTGTGGCGTTATTGCCGACATACGGCCCCATATGCTCGAAAAAGTGGTTGAAAATTGGACCTGTAGAATTGGCTTTATTCGAGCCAACCGCGGCGGCCGCATGCCTGAAATCATATTTAAACATTAATGGCATAAAATTATCCTTCCAATAAAGCCAAATTGATGGTCACTAAAACGATTTTCTTGTGTTTTATTTCAATTCGAAGTTCTATACCTCTCAAAAAAACACCCTATAGATCCATTAGGTCGTGCAGAGAGAAGTCCGTCTGAATTTCATTTGTACTCAGACAAAACCTGGTAATGGTTTTTCCTCCCCTTCATCATAACAAGATTATATCTCATAGAATGCACACCATGTTTAAAATTATTCAAACAATTTTATTTTTTAAAAATAGAATGCAAACCGAGCAGGCAGTGGTATGTTATCAAACCATAAGTCAGCCGAGATCTCAGTCCAATGAACACTACTCTTTTGTAGTATTTTAAAGAACACATATTTACCACAATTTGGAATATAAAATTCCCCCTTCCTCCACCTTTGATGTCGGCCCATCAGTGAGGAAATATGTCTCCCTGTCTATATACCAACCATGCCGGAGATATTAAAGAACCTGATGAAGATCTCAAATGCATAACCTTCGAGAGATAATATTCTAACAGTCGTTCCATTCAAAAACTGAGGCATTAAAGAAACTGACAAGTAATCTTTTGGGAGAGTAGATGTCAATGTTGTCAGTTTGAAACTTAAAAACATGTTTTTCTGAAGGTTCATCAATATCACATATGTTTTAATTTAAAAGGGACCTCAGACCGAAGAACACTATTCTGATCTGATCTGCCATCATGTGGAAATTAAAAACCGCCCAAATTATTTTCACACCATCAGTGAAGATCTCAAATGTGTTCCCCTGAAGAGATTTAATTTCGACAGTCCTTCCAGTTATAATCGAAACATTAAATAACCTAACGATTTCTGGGAACGTCAGTGTTTTTAGTTTGAAAATGCTTTTTTAAGGTAATCGATGATATTAAGATGACCATCTTCGAATTACGCGTATCGTAATATCGTAACTGGTCGGTTTTATTAAACTTCCTTTAAATATTTCTGATTACCGATGGTTGCTGTAGGTCTCAGATAAAACAAATGTTTTTGATAATCGTAAAAGTGCACATGCGAAATAAGTAACCATAGTAATTAGAAAATCTAAAACAGAGGACAGATGCCACAATCTTAAGTTCTAAGGAGAACAAGACAAAGAACAAATTGTATACCACAACATAGTAAACTGATAATGCTAAAGAAACCCTTAAATCAAGAAAAACCATATCCATAATATCGCAGTAGTACAGTGTGGCGCAAAAGTAATCCTCCTATCAGGAAAATGCTATAAATTTTGCGATTGGCCCCTAATGTCAGTTCTGCAATATTCCGCGTTCTGGATCAGTGTAGCGTAACATTGTTTATTAACGTATATTTCGCATGGGTTTACTACACAAATGTCAAAACAGAACTGATATTAGGGGCCAATCGCAAAATTTATAGCATTTTCTGATAGGAGGATTACTTTTGCGCCACCCTGTCTGACTCTGACTGATTTAAATTTCGTTCAATAACCAAGAATGTAAACAAATTAACTCATCCAATGAATACAAGGATTCAATTGGCCAGACCTGCTAAACACAGTACATGTGAATTTAGCAACAATATTGTCAAAGCGTCAGAAATCCGAACCACGAAATAGTTTTTGAGATAAGAGATCTCGATGCTAACCAAAAGAGTTTCAATCCTTAGTTTAGCAGATGATAGCGCATTAGTTTGTCTCACAAGAGATTTACAAGAAACGGAACCTAATACTAATACAAATTTGCAGATCGTGTCAATGTGGGTCTCCTCTGTGGCATAAACCTAAGTTCACAGAAACGGCAACTCTATAATTTAAGCAAATTTTCCAACTACCGCTCATTTCACATGGTAATAATAAAATGTTGGTGACATTTTTGCTGAGATTTGTTTTTGCATAGATATACATACATACATATATAAAATTCTAACAATTTATTTATCTTCATATCTGTTTTTGGATTCTTTTTCTGCATATTTCTAACTCGCTTTTACATTGTGATGGAACGTTTCTTAATGCGTTACTTTTTTCACCACATTTCGTTTATTATCTATATGTGTATATTTTTTTGGTATATTTCTAGTGTCAGTTGGATAATTCACGTTTTTGTTTTCCTTACTTTAGACGGTACTAAAAAAAAAAGAAAAATAATTTTAAAAAGCTGTTAGATGGATGTAAGAGACATGACTACAGTAAACGAGAGTGCTGTGGGAATTGTTAAACAGTGTTTTTCAGTTTTTCCTCATCCTTTTCTATGCAAGGACTGTAGTAAGGAAATATTAAGTCCTTGTGAAAATATTCATTCTGAGAATTCTTTATTTTCTGCTGTGCAAAAGATTAGTTTTGAATGTTTCGGCCACAAATGAAGTGAAAAATATTTAAATCGTTTTAGCAAAAATAACTTAAAGTGTTTTAGAATCCTCTTTTTTAATAGCAAAACAAAATTTTAATTCAATAATTTTAATAATGTATTTAAATTACCCAAACTATCTTAAGAAATTACCTGTTACCTAATAACAACATAATTTCTTTGTTTGCATATATCTCTTATAATAGATTTGTTTATCCCTTCTATTCGTTTACCAGTAGTAACAAAATAAGTACATATGAGTTAATAATACTTTTGTCTCATTGTATTTCTATTATTTGTTATATTCTTTTTTGTTTGTTTTTTTATTGTATTTAATACAATGTCTTTGTAGCTTTTGTAAATAAAACAATAAGTTTGTAACACAAGTATTTTCTGTGTATTATTGCGAATAATGAAACGAAACCCCATTTCATTCATATTCGTACATGATATTTCTATCATATGATTAAAAATCATAATCCGACACAGAAATAAAAAAAAAACTCATAAAACTTAGCAGAATATACACATAAATTCATATGAAAAGTGAAAAAGGTATTAACTATATTATTTAGGATTTTATTGCGCCAGCTTTTTCTAAGATTTCGAGTTTGAAATTCTATATAAAATGGTTGACGACTGAGGATTCAGTATGAAAAGAACTGCAATTAAGTATAAAAATTCAGTATAGGAGGAGCCACAACTAATTATGAAAATTCAGTATAAAAGGAGCCACGATTAAGAATAAAACATCAGTATAAAAGAAGCAACGTTGAAATGTAAAATGCAGTATAAAAGGATCCTGAATTAAGTATAAAAATTTAGTATAAAAGAAGCCAAGATGACGTATTAAAATTCAGTATAAAACAAGCTAGGATGAAGTAGAAAAATTCAGTAGAAAAAAGCTACGATTACGTATAAAACCGCAGTATAAAAAGTGCCACAATTAAGTATGAAAATTCAGTAGAAAAGAAGCCACAATTTAGTATAAAATTCAGTATAAAAGGAGCCTGGGTTTAGCATAAGAATTCAGGATAAAAAGAGCCACAATTAGGATGAAAAACTAATATAAAAGGAGCCACAAATGGGATAAAAATTCAGTATAAAAAGAGCTACGTCTAAATGTAAAAATGCAGTATAAATATATCCTGAATTAAGTATAAAAATTTAGTATAAAAGAAGCCAAGATTAAGTATAAACATTCAGTATAAAAACAGCTATTATGAAGTATAACAACCCAATATAAATGAAACCACGATGAAGTATAAAAATTCAGTAGAAAAAAGCTACGATTAAGTATAAAAGGAGCCATGATTAAGTATAAACATTCAATATAAAAGCTGCTATTATGAAGTATAAATATTCAATATAAATGAAACCACGATGAAACACAAAAATTTAGTATAAAAGATCCACAATTAAGTATAAAAATTCAGTATAAAAGGAGCTACGTCTAAATGTAAAAATGCAGTATAAATATATCCTGAATTAAGTATAAAAATTTAGATTAAAGGAGGCCAGGATTAAGTATAAACATTCAGTATAAAAGCAGCTATTATGAAGTATAAATACCCAATATAAATGAAACCACGATGAAGTATAAAAATTCAGTAAAAAAAGCTACGATTAAGTATAAAAGGAGCCATGATTAAGTATAAACATTCAATATAAAAGCTGCTATTATGAAGTATAAATATTCAATATAAATGAAACCACGATGAAGTACAAAAATTTAGTATAAAAGATCCACAATTAAGTATAAAAATTCAGTATAAAAGGAGCTACGTGTAAATGTGAATTAAGTATAAATATTCAATATAAAAGCAGCATTCAAGGTCCAGCAATATTCAGTACAGATCTATAAAATTCTTCTTTGTTATATTCGGTAGTTAGCTTCTTCTGCCAAAAGTCTGTTATTTATGAATTTATGCAACAATATTGTACTCGTACTTTATATTTCTACATGGTATGCAACAAATATTTCATTTAACTTTCAGTACGCATACAATCAAATGCAGCTATACGTTCCTATTCATACGCACAGCTTCCAATTTCAATTGTATAAGAAATATGTACAGTGTGCAACAAAATGGTAACTACAACCCAGCAAAATTTTTTGTTTAATAAAAGGTACTTTTAACAGTATATTGAAAGCAAAAATTCTGTACTTTAACAATACAATTAATTACGAGTAGAGTAAGGACTTGTAAATAAGAGCTACAAATGGCTTTTACTATGGATTTGTTTTATTAACATTTTTCTTTTAATTGAGCTTTTACACAATGTTTGCTGGTTTAACTTATTTACCCTAACGCCACTATTTTCTTGTTCAACTTTACAATTCACATATATTTCTTTTCTTGTTTTTTATTAGTTTTTTTTTTGCATACATTTGTATTATTGCTGGTTCTAGAACATAAATTCATATTTTCACACATTTCATAAGATAAGGAATGAAAAAATAAAAAAAAACCAGACAAAAAGAAGAAAATAAAAACTAAAAGTATTGAAAGGGAAAACTTTACTTCATACCAACAAATATAAACTGTGTCGTTTGCAACACATTTACAGTAGATATTTATTTTCTACTTGCAACTATTTCAGTAGTCACTAACAAGAGGTGTGGGAGGTCTGCATGAAGAAAAAGCGGGATTTTACTAGGCAAAACTGGTGCCATCATCATGTTAATGTCAGTTGCATGTAAAAAATGTTAGAGTGGAGGGAAATTCTTTACATATACTCGTATCTTGCTGTAAAAGTAAGCAACTCACACTTATTCATGCTTATTTTATAAATAATTGTTACATACTTTTCGTAAACATATGTGTTTGTGTATGAGTGCAAGTGTGAATGGTGGTATGTGTGTGTATGTTTACAGCTTATGGTGATTATCTTTCACACCATACGCTTTTCTGCCTTTTGCTTGCAAGTTTTCTTTTCTCTCTTTCTATTTTTTGTAAATAGTTAATAGTCCTAATAACTATTTTTTGTTGTTATTAAAAATAACTTTTCTGATTTGTTTATTTATTAATATTTTTATTTAATTTTTGTTTTAAATAATTGATTTAAAGGAATTTATTGTACTAGTAACCAGTAAGATTAATTAAGAAAATGATAAGCTCAGCTACAAGTTATAAAATATCTTCAAAAGTTGTGATACGATTGAGAATCAATATTTATGAAAATTATAGAAAATACCACAAATTTAAAAAAAATTATAAGCTATTGTTTAAAACAACTTTATCAATATTAAACATACTTGACACAAATCTCACGATATATTTGTGCTACTCTTGAAAATACTGTAAACTAAATGTCTGATCAGTTTACTAATAGCATTATTCAGAATTTAAGGAGACATGATTAAGGTTAAAAATTCAGTATAAAAGTTGCCAGGATTATAGTTAAAAACTCAGTATAAAATAAGCAACGATTAAAGTTATAAATTCACATGATTAAGTATAAAAATTTAGCATAAAAGGAACCAAGATTAAATATAATAATTCAGTACAAAAGGAGTCAAGATTTAGTAGAAAAGTTCAGTATAAAAGATGCAACGATTAAAGGAAACAATTCAGTATAAATGGCGCGAAGATTGAGGTTAAAAATTTAGTATAAGATGAACCACTATTAAGTATAAAAATTCAGTGAAATGGAGCCAAAATTAAGTATAAAAACTTAGTGTAAAAGGAACGAAGATTAAGTATAAAAATCCAGTATAAAAGGACCCACGATTAAGTACAAAAATACAGTATAATTGGAGCTGCGATTAAGGCTAAAAATTCAGTATTGAATTAATGTTGAAAATTCATTTTAAAAGGTACCACTATTAAGTATAAAAATTCAGTATAAACGAGCCAAGAGTAAGTATAAAAATTCATTAAAAAGGGAGACACAATTTAGTATACAAATTCAGTATAAAAGGAGCCACAATTAAGTATAAAAATTCATTAAAAAAGGAGACACAATTTAGTATATAAATTCAGTATAAAAGGAGCCACAATTAAGTATAAAAATTCATTAAAAAAGGAGACACAATTTAGTATAAAAATTCAGTTAAAACGAGCCAAGAGTACGAATAAAAATTCATTAAAAAAGTTGACACAATTTAGTACATATACAAATTCAGTATAAAAGGAGCCACAATTAAGTATATTCAGTATAAAAGGAGCCGCGATTAAGTATCAAAATTCAGTTTAATAGGAGAAGCGATGAAGGCTAAAAATTCAGTATGAAATTAGCCACAATTAATGTTGAAAATTCATTTTAAAAGAAACCACTATTAAGTATTAAAATTCAGTATAAAAGGAGCCACGATTAAAGTTAAAAACTTAGTATAAAAGAATCCACTAGTAAAGTAAATTATTCAGTATAAAAGGAAATACGATTGAAGTTAAAAATTCAGTAAAATAGGAGAAATGGTTAAGGCTATGGTTAAAAATTGAGTATAAAAGAAGCCACGATTAAACTTAAAAATTCAGATAAAATTTAGTGGATAAAAATTCAATAGAAAAGGAGCTCCGATTTTGTTTAAATGTTTTCCTTAAATGATGATGATAATAATTTTGTTAAAAATTATGTTTAAAACAATTCAGTATAAAATGTGATCTCGATTGAAAATTTTATACAAAAAGTCCAGCAGTGTGATTACGAAGTCTGGATGAAAAGATTTATAATTGTGGCTAAAAATTTAATATAAAAAGGGCCAGGGTTGTATTTAAAAATTCTGTGTCTTAAGTAATTTGAAAGCTAGATTTGCGATTTAATATATTTGTTAAAAAGAAATATAACATCTTTAATATTTTTAAGATACAAAAATTTTTCTCAAATAACCTTTGCATTAATATTAATCATATCATATGTATATCACAAAAAATAGTTTCTATTTTATTTGTGAACTTAACAAGAAATACATATGCCATATTTTTAGTTAATTTAAAGACAAAGGGTCTCACAATTGATTACTAAGCATTTGGCTATGTTTGGTGATATCTCTTTAATCATAGTGCTTATACCTTTTGATAAAGTCTTATAATTGCAATATTTCTTTGTTTATGTTTTTAGTTAATAAAATCTGACTCCAGCAATGCTCCCGATTTCTTGTTGTTTTAATGCAACACTTTTTCAAATTATTTCCACCCCATTAATTTTTGTTACTAATTAAAAAGCTTTCGGTTATTTCACTTCATAAACATATTTTGCCATCTTTTCACTTACACATTAAAAACAACTTCCCCCCCCCCCCCCCCCACATTTCTTTAAATTTTTGTTTATTAAGTTGTTGCAGTTGCTGATGTTTTTCCAAGTTTACTATTCTTTTAACAAAAAAAAAAAATATAAATAAAACTATTGTTAACAATTTTAAATAAACAATATGCAAGCTTTTACACACCGTTTTTTAACGAAGTTTTTTGTTACATTTTATTTGTTTTCCGCTGGCCAGGAAACTTAGTGTTCTTATTTAACAGAAAAGAAATAAAAAATAACATGATGATGATCACCATTATGTTGTTTATGTGATAACGATGGCAGCAGTCTTTGTTGTTTACCAGGTTTAGTTTTCAACAATAATAAAAAAAAAAATAACTACAACTAAAACTAGAGTACTTTTACTAATCAACACTTAAGGGAAATGAAAGCACATTCAGAAATAAAAAAGTAAAAAAAGGGAAAAAAATCTAGAAAAACCAACATTGTAAAACTAAAAACCGCCAATTGTTTCCGTTTCCTTTTATAGCACTACAAAAAAATTGTTAAACAATAGAAATATGTTTTTGCCTGGTGAGTTGTAACAATAACAATAATACCATGAAACAAAAAAATCTCTAGATAAAAGCCATGTTACAATAACAATATGGACAATTTTGATTATTAAATATTTAAAATGTACTAGAACAAAGGCAACAACAAAAACAATGACGACAACAAAAAGCAACAACTATTTAGTTAGAGCAGGAACATTTGTTAAAGTTCTGTTTAGTAGATTAATTTTTTGAAAATTTAAATGTTTAACAAAGTCGACAGGAATCTGTTGAAATTTAAATCGGTATTACAACTTTTGCAACAGATCAACTCAATTGCAGCAATTCATATATATCTGCTAGCATCGTTTGCCAGCTTTTCCAAAAAATATTTAAAAGATTTGCAAAACATTTTTCAAAAAAAGAAAAAAAAACAGCAACCTGCATTTATTTTGCTTAAAGACATTAACTAATTGAAATTAAATATTTTTCTCTGCTTTGTAACACTTTTTATTTTATAAATTTCATTTCCTAAAATGTTTCAAATAGTAGAATATGAAAAAAACAACAAACTCAAATATCAAATATAGCCTGGGGTCATACTTAAACTTCATCATTGTATTTTGTTTTTATGGGTTTCTTGCAAAATCCATTAAAATTAAATTTGCCTCAGGACTTTGCAAAAAAATACAAAACTCCTAACATTTGATATTTGTTGTTGAAGACATATACAGTTAATGTAAAATTAAAACACAAACGCAATCAGGGGTGTCATAGAAACCAATATTGTCAGAATTGGTTTTAAAACCGGCAAGCAAAAATGCTTTGGTGTCATAGGGCACTGCTACACGTTCAATAAATATCGTGATACTAGAAATATCTTGTCGGTTTTAATACCAATTCTGACAATATTGATTTTTATGACACCCCTGAATATTTTTTTATATATTGCTTGATTTCTATCATGGTGTAACTATACAAGGTGAGTGCAGTAGCACAGCTGACTGACTTTGTTTACAATTTACTTATGTCAAAAGTAATACTTTCTCAAGTGTTTTTGACAGTATTGTAAGATTTTACACAACCAAAATGCCTGTTGTTTCTGTATGTTGCTGTGTTTGTTGCGGATTTGCACTCACCTTGTATGGTTACACCATGATTTCGATTATGACAAGCAACCTTTCACTTTTGTTTTATTTATATAAATATTTCATTAAAATAATAATTGAAAAATATATGCGAGTATATTGTTTGATTTTCGTAATTAAATTTTAATATGCTAAAATATTGTTGTATTCATCTTGTATTTACAGGTACGTCATTGGATTTTTTTTATTTATTTATGAAGGTATGTTATCATTCGTAATAAAAAATACTTAAAAGCTAAATATTTCATTGAAAGCAATCGATTTTATGTAACTAAATCTTTAGTAAATTTTGTGAGATTCGAGACAAATACAAAATTATCGACATTATCAGCATTGCTGAAAGTTATAAAATTATTTAAAAATATTTCTTGTTAATTTCAAGACTAAGACTAAGACTAAGACTAAGACTAAGACTAAGACTAAGACTAAGACTAAGACTAAGACTAAGACTAAGACTAAGACTAAGACTAAGACTAAGACTAAGACTAAGACTAAGACTAAGACTAAGACTAAGACTAAGACTAAGACTAAGACTAAGACTAAGACTAAGACTAAGACTAAGACTAAGACTAAGACTAAGACTAAGACTAAGACTAAGACTAAGACTAAGACTAAGACTAAGACTAAGACTAAGACTAAGACTAAGACTAAGACTAAGACTAAGACTAAGACTAAGACTAAGACTAAGACTAAGACTAAGACTAAGACTAAGACTAAGACTAAGACTAAGACTAAGACTAAGACTAAGACTAAGACTAAGACTAAGACTAAGACTAAGACTAAGACTAAGACTAAGACTAAGACTAAGACTAAGACTAAGACTAAGACTAAGACTAAGACTAAGACTAAGACTAAGACTAAGACTAAGACTAAGACTAAGACTAAGACTAAGACTAAGACTAAGACTAAGACTAAGACTAAGACTAAGACTAAGACTAAGACTAAGACTAAGACTAAGACTAAGACTAAGACTAAGACTAAGACTAAGACTAAGACTAAGACTAAGACTAAGACTAAGACTAAGACTAAGACTAAGACTAAGACTAAGACTAAGACTAAGACTAAGACTAAGACTAAGACTAAGACTAAGACTAAGACTAAGACTAAGACTAAGACTAAGACTAAGACTAAGACTAAGACTAAGACTAAGACTAAGACTAAGACTAAGACTAAGACTAAGACTAAGACTAAGACTAAGACTAAGACTAAGACTAAGACTAAGACTGGATTAACCCAATTTTGGATACCTTGCTTTGAAAAGTGAAGCGTATACAAAGGAATAGGCTTTGCATCAATCAAAATAAATAATAGTCGAACGGAGCAAGGTCAGGACTATAATGTAAATCTTCCCACCCACTTCTTCCTAAATAGTTTTTAACAGGTCGAATATTATAATGATGGAATATTACGCTCTCATATCTTGCCACATATTCTGGGCATTTAAGCGCCCTGATATTTGACTTAAACTTCGGTGTCGATTTGGCTGGCTGGCTGAAGCAAAATTGTTTTCCTTTCATACCATTTGAGCAGCATGTCGGACATGCAAAATCGTATTTCAAAATTCGTCGGTTTCAATTAATATGCTGCCAAATTTCCCTGCTTTTTGATGAATCTACTGCCCGGAAACGTTTTGATATTGCTGCTTGTGTAGCTCTCAATGATTTTGCAAGCTCTTGTCGAGACTTTGACAACAATCTTCAGTTATTAGTGTCTACAATTATTGGTCTTCAAAGTTGTTTGGCTGGCGTGGGCGATCTCTGGCTTCCGTGTCAAAACCGGAAGACAAAATCTGACAAAAAAAAAACATGTAGTGGAGTCTGTAATAAAACGTTTCTGCAGGCATTATTTTATATAAATATACAAATTAATAGTTGAAGAGGTGACAAAAGTGCTGCTCTTCAGACCACACACTCTTGTCCTTTTACCCAATTTATCCCTTTTTTTATAAATGTTAATGTTTTGGACGGCTTTTTTGTTTTTGGTTTTGTTGAAACATAAAATTTTGTTTGCTGGTAGTTGTTTAGGATCTAGGTATTTTGAAATATTTTTTCATAATTTATAATAAGAATTTTGTTGAAACTTTGTGTTAAAGAATGCGTGCAAATTTTATCTGATTATTACTGAGATTTTGATATTTAATTGCACGTTTATTTTGAAAACCCTTTTCCATACGCGTTCTTCGTGCGCTCCTTGTTTCATTGAAAGTATTAGTGTTTTGTTGAAATTTTGGTAGTGAGTAGAAATATATTATTATAGTTTGCCAGCTGTTTCCAATACTCTTAATAATTTTGTCCTCATTTTTAATAATTTTCAATCCTAAATTCATAAATTTGTTAACAAATTTAATATTCTTACTGTAGGCTATAAAATGGGAAATACAATATAATATTTCCCTTTCAATTTCAACAATTTTCCACTAGCCATATTCAGCCAAGTATTTGTCATTATTTAATTAAGTTTCGCATTTGTATTACAAATATAGTAAGTACTTGCTTAAATATTGCAAAAAAATATAAATACATAAATATTTGTCTATATTTTGTTTTCATAAAAACATAATTAATACACAAACTTGTTAAAAACTCAATACCAGATTAAGTTTGTTTTGTATTTAAAAGTTTTTTTTTTGTTTTGTTTTATTTTATTTTGTTTTGTTTCATCAGCTATTTGCAAATAGTAATGCTAGCTAAAGCCCCTTTAATCATAATTAGATTTTTATTAATTAAACCTAATTGTATAATACTTCATATTAAGTTTTATTATATTACACAGCAGCCATAAATAACAGTGAATAGAAAACAGTAAATAACTGAAAATATATGTAAAAGGCAGAAAGAAAAAAAGTCGTTAACATCATCAGGCATCATTATCCATTACAAAGAAGTCATTGTAAGAGAATATACTTATAATTTCATATACAACATAGTTTTATTTTTCTCAACATTTTTTCACATTTTTCATTACTTCATTACAACGGCCAGCAAAAAAAAAAAATAAAAAAATCAACTCATACAATATAATGATTTTGGTCTATAGGCTGGCTGAAAGGCTGTTAGCTTGGCTAGAGTCTTTCATAAATAATCGTACTGTACTCTCTTAACACTGGTATGAGTTCTTTATACTTTTTTTTGTTTTGTTTACTTGATGTTTTACATGGCAAGAGTACAAGTGGAAGTATGGTAGGTACGGTAGTGGCTGTAGTACAAGTACTGTGTAGCTAAAGTTTCTGTTAGTGGATTTAAAATGTTGATAATGATGTTGGCATAAAGAAATATTTTTCCGTTTTTTTTTTTGTATTATTTAATAAACTAGTACTATCGCTTTTGTATATACAGGCAGACATATATTTGAGTAGTAGACATAGTTGAAATATTAGTAAGTTGTAAATAGTAGTTGAAATCTTTTAATGACTTTGCTTTAATATTTTTTTGCTGATGTTTTTGTAACGACCAGAAATATTAGTTCAAAATCGACTTTTAGTATAGTCAGAATCACGTTCTGAACTGATTTTGTTATGTTAGTCAGTCTATGACTCTATGTTAGGTTAGGTTGAGTTACACAGCGGCTAACTTGGAATTAAATTGACAAATGTGGGTGCGAAAGGTCAGCGGGAAGGATTTTTCCAAGAAACTGACCAATTTTAGTCAAATATATTTAACTAAACCATACTGTTACACGTATATAGACCTTCGGACGTCCATTCCCGATAGATTCGTCCAGTCGTACAAGTGAAATTAACTCAAAGTATCTAGTCTATGTGTTGCATTGCCGGGCTTTGACAGAAGATGAGATGCTGTATAGTTTCGTCCGACAACTCGAGTAGGTAAAATTTCCCTAAACTATTCAGTCTATAAATTGCAAGGGCCGGACATTTACAGACGAGATATCTGTATAATTTCGTTCTAAGCTTTGTCATGACAACTTCTAAAAAAAGTCACTATAAGGGAGATTAAGATTTTTGTTATGTCAGTCCGTATAAGCCTTTATGTGGTGTTAGATTTAACAGGCAGCCAACTTAAAACTAAAGGATGATGACAGACACCGATGACAGACACCGACCAATTTAAGTCGAATATCTTGAACTAAACCTGTTGCAGTTATTTAATCTTCTGATGACTATCACTGATCATCCGACAAGTCACGCAGGTAAAATTCGTCTAAGATAAGATAAGTCATTATAAGGAAGACTTAGTCTCCTACAATGAACAGCAAACAGACAGTGACCTATGATCACTATACAGATATTTATCTTTATTTTTCAGATCTGCTTTTGTCTATATTTTTGCAGCATTTAGCATTAAGCGATGCACTTTAACAAACAATAAATAAATTAGGTACCAATATGAGAACTGCCTTAGAAATGTGATTTTAGCTATTTGAAACGTCAAAATTGTCACCTCTATATACTTTGTAATATTCCTTTGCGTGAAATATTTATCATTATTAATCAACAGCACTGCAGTGTCAAATTAATCACCTCTATCGTGAATAAAAATTCCACGTGAAATTTGTTCACTTTTATTTTTTTAACATTGCATTTAAA
The DNA here is from genome assembly GCA_916048285.2 of Bellardia pandia. NCBI lineage: Eukaryota > Metazoa > Arthropoda > Insecta > Diptera > Calliphoridae > Bellardia > Bellardia pandia. Next base: position 17,824,585 of record OU696532.1, on the reverse strand, counting down.
TAGGAAAATGTGAAAAGTGAACAAATTTCATGTGGAATTTTTATTCACGATAGGGGTGAATAACTTAAAATCTCTGATAAAAAAATAACAACATGACTTGGTTAGCCATCGTTTCAATAAAACACCGACAGAATTACGGACACGAATTTGTTCATTTTCTTCTCTGGAGGAAAAACGTGTCGATGTTTAATTTCAATTTGGTGCCGAAATTAATCATATTACGATATTTATCTATACATACAGCTTTTCGAAAACCTCATAAATCTTAACGACCAAAATCTACTATTAAATTTTGGTATTAAAATTATTCAAAATTGACCTATAAACAGATGACTTGATTTTCAAAAAGCGACTGACTTGATTATCTATATAAATAAAAATCAATGTTGTTCGTTGGTCATTGCATCAGTGGAGAACGGCTTGACCGATTTGGACGATTTTTTTTATAATAATCGCCATGGTCCAACTTAGGCTTTTACGGAAAGAAAATTTTGATCCGCCTACTTTTACGCCCACTTTTTTGATTTACCTAAAATCAGAAAACGGCTCCATCAATTTGGCTAATGTTTCTTTCAAATGTTTGTATTAATCCATTTAAAGTTTTCATGGAAAGAAAAATTTGTCACACCTACTTTTACGCCCACTTTTTCTATTTATCGGAAAACACTTGCACCGATTTGGCTAATTTTTTTTAAATATTCGAAGTAATCCAATTTACTTTTTTTAATATATACATATGTATATAAAATATATAATTATAATAATCAATTGTCAATTGTATAAAATGTTAATGCCGTCGTTAAGAAGGACCAATTTAGGGCACCGAACTCGCAACGCCTCCAGCCAAGCGTATATTCGATTTAATCAAACTCAAGAGCAATTCAAAGAGCGTAATAGAATTGCGCGAAATCGAATATCGTAAACACGTTCATTACTTACACAAGATGAAAGAGAATATGCAAACGAAGTAGATATGTATCGAGTGAGACACAATCGCAACGTAGAATCCATTCGAGGGATCACAAATTCAAGTATTCGTGCAAGACGAGAAACAAATATAGCACTGAATACCCATCGAGCTGAATTCCATTACAACAGGACAATGCATTATAGTACAGACCAAATCGTTGCTATTGGTTCGATGAGCGTTGTTTGCCCACATTGTAAGGCATTGAAATTTACAAAAGAATTTCCTGGATTATGTTGCGCGAGTGGCAAAGTAAAATTGACACCGTTGATTCCACCATCAGAGCCATTGCGTTCATTAGTTTCTGGAACAAACCCTCATTCCAAACATTTTCTGGCACAAATCCAGAAATACAACAATTGTTTCCAAATGACTTCATTTGGCGCAACAAATACGATTCGTGATAATTTCATGTCAACTTTTAATGCAAATAAAGTTCAATCACTTTCACCATTTTACTTCGGTTATGTAAATAAAACATTACAGATCAAGGCGAAATATATCATCAAGCAGGTACACTTTTACCAGAATACTATAAGATTCATATTGCGCAAAATATTTGATTAAAAAATTCACCACTTTTTTTTGGCTAAAAATTATCTTCACTTGCAAATTTTTTACAGTAAATCTCAACCAATGAATTATTTTGGAAATATATATTAGCCAAAGTCTACATTTTAAACGATTTTAGCATTTTTCTTGTTTGAGCTATCTCCCCCACCTCAATTTGGCTTAACTAATTTTCCAATTAAAACTAACCCATAGTGCTATAATATAGGAATAAATATGTTTCTATAGACTTTAGTTTGTTGGATTTTTTCCCAAGTTTTTTTTCACAAATCATGCTGGGTGGTATTTAGTACATATGTATGTACATATGTACGTCTTTTTTATTTTTGCCTCATTTTCTGCTGTGATACATATATTTCTATTACTTCATACAATTTGTATGTATGCGAAACTAATTAGTTTATTAGATTAACTTTCGTGGCTGTTAGTTATTGATGATTGTTTGTTTGTTTGTTTGGCTTTTAGTTAAAAAAACATACAACATGTTTAAACATGTTAGTTTTTGTTATTATTACACACTCAAGCTCTCCCAACTGATGAACATGATATGAAACTGAAATCGAAGCTGGAGCTGATGTTGATGCTGACTGACTGCCTGTTTTAATTTTTGCTCCAAATGTTAACTAAAAATAAAAACTATTTTATTACCACACTAGCACAGAAATATTTAAAAAAAAAAAACCTAACGCTTTAATAGAGCCATTCATTTACAACTGAAACTGTGAAACACAAAATTCGCAACAAAAATCGGTTACAAAAATACTCTATACGCTTGACTTGTTTTTACTCTTTTTTTTATTTTGTTCGTTTTTGTTAATTAAAAAATATTGAGGGAATTTTTGTATTGATTTGTTTGTAGTATTTTTCTCTCATTATATTTTGACTTGTTTATAAACAAAAATGTTTATGTAACACATTTCGTCTACATAATTACGTTTTGCAACAAAACTCACAGTCTCACAAAACAGCAAAAATTAAAAAAAAAAAAAACATAAAGGGAAAACTAATTGTATGCTTTAATACACTACTTTAATTAATAGTCTTGGTGAAATATGGCTTTAAAGTGAAAATGTTGCGTATACCAACAATTTATTGCGTAAAAGAGCTTAAATTGAATATATTTGTTTGCAAATAGATCTCAAAATTGGCTGTGATTGGGTAGCTAAGAGCTGTTTTAGAAATAGTATGTATTAGAAACTTAAAGCTTTTAAAGTCTTTATTGTCTGGCTTTAAAAGCTAGATATTTTGTATTTAAATTAATGAAATTATAGTCATATAATCAGCTTGCAGGAGAGATTGTATTTGTTTATTATTTATTGTCAGTTAAAAATTTAGTATAACAGGAGCCAAGTATAAGGTTAAAAATTCGCTATAAAATAAGCCACGATTAAGTATAAAAATTCAGAAAAAGAGGAGCCAAGATGAAGCATATAAATGCAGTACACAACGAGCCACTGTTAAGGTTAAGAATTCAGTACAAAAGGTGCCCAAGATTAAGTATAAAAATTCAGTATAAAAAGGGCCAGTATAAAAGGAGTCTAGATTATAAAATTAACCACGATTAAATACAAAAATTCAGTAGAAGAGGATCCACGATTAAGTATACAAATGCAGTATAAACGGAGCCAAGAGGAAGTATAAAAATGCAGTGTACAAGCAGCCACTGTCAAAGTTAAAAACTCAATATAAAAGGAGCCAAGATTCAGTATAAAAATTCAGTATAAAAGGAATCTAAATAAAGGTTAAAAATCACTATAAAATTAGCCGCGATTAAATATAAAAAAATCAGTAGAAGAGGAGGCAGTATAAAAATTTAGTAAAAGAGCACCCACGATTAAGTATAAAAATTCAGCATAAAGGGAGCCAAGATTAAGTATAAAAATGCAGTATACAACGAGCCACTGCTAAAGTTAGAAATTAAGTATAAAAAGTGCCAAGATTAAGTATAACAATTCAGTAAAAAGGGCCACGATTAAGTATGAAACTTCAGTATAAAAGAAGTCTAGATTATAAAATTAACCACGATTAAATATAAAAATTCAGTAGAAGATGATTCGCGATTCAGTATAAAAATTTAATATACAACCAGGCACTGTCAAAGTTAAAAACTCAATATAAAAGGAGCCAAGATTAAAAATAAAAATTCAGTAAAAAAGGAATCTAAATTAAGGTTAAAAATCACTATAAAATTAGCCGCGATTAAATATAAAAATTCAGTCGAAGAGGAGGCACGATTAAGTATGAAAATGCAGTATAAAGGTCGATTAAGTATAAAATTCTGTTTAAAAGAAGCAACGTTTAAATATATAAATTATATATGAAAGGAGCTAATAATAAGTTTAAATATTCAATATAAATTAAACCACGATTCAGTATAAAAATTCTGTATAAAATTTTCCACGACTAAGGTCAATAGTTTAATATAAAATGGGGCATGATTAAGTATAAGAAATCAGCATAAAAGGAGCCACATTTAAATAAATAATTTAAATATGAAAGGAGTTAATATTAAGTTTGAAAATTCAATATAAAATGAACCACAATTAAGTATAAAAATTCTGTATAAAAAGTGCTACCTCTAAGGCCAACAATTTAGTATAAAAGAAACTATGATTTAGAATAAACATTCAGTATGTCATGTCTAAGTCATGACTAAGTATAAAAATTTGGCATAAAAGATGCCACGATTAAGCCATGATTAAGTATAAAAATTCAGTGTAATAGATTTCAAAATCCAATATAAAAGAAGCGATACTTAATTTTAAGTATTCAGCAAATTTGTATATATTTTTTGCTTTAAAATAACTATAGCTTCAAGTGGTGGCTGTTTTAAATATATTCAATATATTTGTTATGTATATATTAAAAACAGAAAGAAGCTTGTTATTTATATAAAACTAAATATTTTTATTTTATATTTAGTTATTTTCCTTTGATCCACATATCTATGTACATTTGAATTACCATGACCAACTCCCCAGCTAATGCCACAACATTTTAGTTTGGCTATAAAAAACAGCCTTGTCTATAAACATTAACTAAAAACTCAACTAAACTTAAATCCATGCTTTCTATTTATACTTAGCTCTTAACTTGTCTCGAATTTGTTGTTTTTCTTGCTGCTGTCCGTCGATTTCTATTAAAAGGAAATACACATGCAGCCTGAAAGATAATGTTTACTTAAAAGTATCTTGAAATAAGCTTAAAAGCTTTTTAATATATTTTGACATGTTTAATATACGCCCTCAATTTATTTTATACGAGTATTTACAAGTTTTCACAAACACACCCCTTAATTTTTGAGAGGGGTTAACTCCAAACACCAACCCCTTTTGCCACGCTCCTACAAACTTAACGTTTTGACCTTTTTCTTACACTTTTTGTTTTGGTTTGGCAGTTTGTTGGAAAAACAAAAATATATTTATATGTAAAAAGCAAAAAAGGAAATTGAAGCTCAATATAAAGCACTCAAAGCCAATTTCAATGAAGCCCAACATATACATACATACGGATAAGTTAATTTTTTTTTTTTACTAAAATCGAAAGAAAATATGAAAAATATATTCTTTTAAGGTAAAAACTACCTTTTTCCATACAGCTTTCACATGATAATCCCTGCAAAAGGAAGCAGCTTTAAAAAATGGCCCACAACTATACTTCACAATTGGGTGAAGTGGAGTCTGTGTGTCTTTAAAGTAAATATTTGTGGAGGAAAAGAGTATTATGGTCTACACAAAGGTTTAGTCTAACGTTAAAATCATGTCCTAAAAAAGACCTTTTTTTTTTGGTTTTGTGCAATTTAGTTGGACTGCCTTTTATAAAGTGGTTAACTTTTTTTTTCCTTTCTTAACTTGACCTCTATAGTTCATTGCTTGTTTTAATAAATTTTCTGCAAAAGTTTAACTACTGTATGGTAGCTGCTGAAATTGCAAAATGAAGTGTTGAAATTTGTTTTGTTTTTTTAATTTTTCCTTTAAGAAAGGATTTTCTTTGCTTTTGTTTTGTTTTTGAGATCATAATAAATTAAGGCATTTAAGTTAAACTTAAATAACACAGCCACGATTAAGTAGAAAATTTGCCACGATTATGTGGAAAAATTAAGCATTAAAGGAACTACAATTAAGTATGAAATGAGCCATGATTAAATATAAAAAGTCAGTATAAAATAAGTCGCAATTAAGTATAAATAATATAAAAGAAGCCATGTTTAAGTACAAAAATTAAGTATAAAAGAAGCTATGATTAAGTATAAAAATTCAGTATAAATGATGCCACGATGAAGAATACAAATTTAGTATAAAAGAAGCCACGATTAAGTATAAAAATTCAGTCTAGAAGATGCTACGATGAAGAATAAAAATTTAATATAAAAGAAGCCACGATTAAGTATAAAAATTTAATATAAAAGAAGCCACGATTATGTATAAAAATTCAGTATAAATGATGCCACGATAAAGAATAAAAAATTTAGTATAAAAGAAGCCACGATTAAGTACAAAAATTCAGTATAAATGGAGCTACGACTAAGTACGAAAATTCAGTGTAAAAGAAGCCCCGATTAAGTATTAACATTCTGTATAAATGGAGCTACGATGAAGAATAAAAATTTAGTATAAAAGAAGCCCCGATTAAGTATAAAAAATTTAGTATAAAAGAAGCCACGATTAAGTATAAAAATTTAGTATAAAAGAAGCCACGATTAAGTATAAAAATTCTGTATAAATGAAGCTACAAATAAGTACGAAAATTCAGTGTAAAGGAAGCCCCGATTAAGTACGAAAATTCAGTGTAAATGGAGCTACGACTAAGTACGAAAATTCAGTGTAAAAGAAGCCCCGATTAAGTATTAACATTCTGTATAAATGGAGCTACGATGAAGAATAAAAATTTAGTATAAAAGAAGCCACGATTAAGTATACAAATTCAGTATAAATGATGCCACGATAAAGAATAAAAAAATTTAGTATAAAAGAAGCCACGATTAAGTACAAAAATTCAGTATAAATGGAGCTACGACTAAGTACGAAAATTCAGTGTAAAAGAAGCCCCGATTAAGTATTAACATTCTGTATAAATGGAGCTACGATGAAGAATAAAAATTTAGTATAAAAGAAGCCCCGATTAAGTATAAAAAATTCAGTCTAAAAGATGCTACGATGAAGAATAAAAATTTAGCATAAAAGAAGCCACGATTAAGTATAAAAATTATGTCTAAAGGACGATAAAGAATTAAAATTGGGTATAAAAGAAGCCTCGACTAAGTATTACCATTTAGTTTTAAAGCAGAATAAATATTCAATATAAAATGAGACACGATTAGGTATAAAAATTCAGTATAAAAGTATAAAAATGCTTTATAAAATTTTCCACAATTAAGTATAAAAAATCAGTATAAAAGATGCTACGATGATTCTTAAAAAAATAACGATTAGGTATAAAATTTCATTATAAAAAGAGCAACGATTAAGTAAAAAAATTCAGTATAACAACCACGATAGAAGTTAAAAAATGTGGAAAGTATAGTTCAAGCTTAACTATGACAATTCAACTGTTTGCTGTACAGCAAAGTGCTGTAGAATTTTTGAACTATAGCTTGTTGAAAAGCAGCTTCAGCTAGCCAGAGCTATTGCTATATAGAAAGCAGTTAAGTTTAACGAAAGTTCTTTGCGTTATAGCAAGAATTATGAGCTGGAAACTGCTGTATAGCAAGCGACTGCTGTAGATCTATTTACCATAAAACAAAAAGAACTATCACCGAAAAAAAATAGCTTGACCGCTTCCTAACAATTGTTACAATCTTTAGCTGCTGGTGTTTTAAATCAAACATATTTTATGTTTGCTAATTTCATAGTAAATATATACTTTAGTGTAAATTTATAAGCAAAACAATAACAAAAGAGGTCACAACTATTAGCATTAATTTCACATGATGTGGTAAAGTATGTTTAACAACAACTTTAAAACCATTATTGGTTATATTCATTTTATATTTATTTTTTTTACAAGTATATAGTTGAAATAATGGTAGCCGCAAATAACCTTGTTCGTAACACTTAAAAAAAGGCAGGTACTAATGATTGTTTATAGTTAAAGTTTTATTAATAAAAGTTTTTTTTTATTGTAGTTATGAACAAACACAACACAACGCCCAGTACCAACAAAACAAAACTTCACACAACAGGGTTATAAGTTGTGAAAAATCATGGTAAATTTTGTGAATGACTGACTGAGTAAATTAATGAATGAATGAATGAACGAAATATTTTTTAAGTATTCAAATATTTTTTAACATTTTCATTTTAATTTTGTTGTGAGTGTGTGAAAAACTCACAAACCGCAAGTGTTATTTTTGAATTCATTAACAAAATTTTATTTTAATTTAAATGAAATTTTATAATTTTAAACATTTAATTTAAAAATACTAGTTTTTATAGTATGGCATACATACAGTTGAATACTCTAGCATTACATTGACCGCAATTTCATCTAAACATATAAGGGCAAAACGTTTTACAGATTTTTAACAACAATATTTATTAATTTTTTTTTTTTGTTAGCTATATTAAATATTAGCATTGTTGTTATGAAAACAATTTAACAATAATTGTGAGTGTGTTTGTTTTTAATGTACAGCTAGTAAATCTACTAAAGATACAATAAATGTTTAAAATTTGTCATTATTATGAACAATTTATGGTGGTTGGTTAATAAAACTAATATTTAATTATTTATTTATATATTTGTGCAACAAAATACTACATTAGAACGAAGGTAAATAACAGCTAACACATAAGTTGGTAACTTTTAGAAGACAGCAGCATTAAGTTTAAAAGAAGCCAAATTCAATGCAAAAGCAGCCAAGTTTGAGGTGGATAGTTCAGTACAAAATTATCATAATTTATAATTTATTTTAAAAATTCTGCACAAGAGAAGAAACGATTAGTATAAAAATTTCATTATAAAAGGAGCCATCATTAAGTATAAAATTTCAGTATAAAAGGAGCAAAGAGTAAGAATAAGAATTCAGTAAAGAAGGATAAATTCAGTTTCAAATAACCACGATTAAGGCCAAAACTTCAATTTAAAAGGAGTCACGAATTATTTTAAAAATTTAGCATAAGAGTGACCAAGATTAGTATAAAAAATTCAGTAGAAAAGGAACCACCATTAAGTATAAAATTGCAGTATAAAGGGAGAAAAGAGTAAGAATAAGAATTCAGTAAAAAAGGAGACACAACGATTAAGTCGTAATAATTCAATATGAAAGTAGCCACGATTAAGTATAAAAAATCAGTGTAAAAGGAGATACGAATTAATACAAAAAATTCAGCATAAGAGGCGGCACTATTAACATTAAAAATTCACCATAAAAGCCGCCATGATTTAGGCTAGAAATTTAGTTTAAAAGGAACCAGTATTATGTTTAAAAGCCACGATTAAGGAGCCACGATTAGTGTAAAAAATTTAGTATAAAAGTAGGCACCATTAAATATAAAAAAATTTAGCATAAAATAAGCCCCTATTAAGATTAAAAATTCAGCTAGAAATTTAGATTAAAAGCAACCAGTATTATGTTTAAAAGCCACGATTAAGGAGCCACGATTTATTTTAAAAATTCAGCCATGATTAGTATAAAAAATTCAGTATAAAAGTATAAAAAAATTCAGCATAAAATAAGCCACTATTAAGAATATAAATTCAGTATAACAGCAACCGTGAGTATGGTTTAAGATTCAGTATAAAAATGCCATGATTAAGTATAATAATTCAGTATAATAGAAGCTGCGATTAAGATCAAAACTTAAGTATAAGAGGACTCATTAGGCTTAAAAATTCTGTATGAAAGAGGCCATGATTTAGGTCACAAATTCACTATAAAACGAGCCTCGATTAAGGGAAACAAATGAGTATAATAGCAACTTCCATTGAAATTAAAAAATAAGTGTATTAATTTTTCAACTGTATTTCATTTAACTCAATTTTTAGTCGCATTAAGCGGACTTTGGAGCATGGCGAATATACTTGGAGCAATGACATCAACTCTACAAGTTGTTATAGATTAGTTCATTATCGTCTTCACTAAACAAGTTTACTATCCATAAGATGGCTAACTGGGGGATACCAAGATGATGCGTTATCACCCGTACTTTGAAATCTTGCAAATAAATTTGGCGTATGCGGCTGTAGTCTTCATGACATTGTCTTGCATATACTTGAACTCTATATCGCAAATAATAATGAAATGAAACTCCTGGATTTTTACAGCGGAAGAGTGGATTTGAATTCCGCCAAAAGTAATATTGTACTCCTGTCAAAATGCTCATGTTTTAATTTCTTAGAGCAGTTGCAGTTAAAAGTTCTTAGCGCAAAGTCTCTACGAGTCATCCTGTTTTGGAATCCGAACATTCAGACATGAAGGACTCGTGTAGTAAGACTATAAGTAGAATTTGAGCTATCTTTCCTAGAAACATCAAATGAGGTAGCTGTAGCTTAATTGGTTAGCGCATTTAATCATTAAGCATGAGTTGGTATTTGTAGACCGGGTTCGATTCCCAGCCGCTGCCACTCAAACAACATCAGTTTCTGATAAATTAGTTTTCTTTCTATCCATCATAACTAATATTTATCTTATCGCCCTCCTTCGGTGGTATAGCATTGAAACGCCACCAAAGTAAAATAATTAAATAAAGGCTACGAAATCAAGCTTTAACATTAATTGCGCCTACTCACCACCAGAGGCGCTGCAATGCTGCACTAAAACAAACATAATGCGCCAGCGATGCCAACTTAGCGCGTTTCGCGCTAGATTTAGCGCTTTTTTGACCACCCAAAAAGCGCATTTTTTTAATCTAGCGCGTTTTTTTTAAAAAACGCTAAATTGGCGCGTTTTCGTTTTTCATTTAGCGCTTTTAGCGCTTTTTTCATACAACTAATCACTTTGACAAAAAGGTACATTTTACATTTGATATTTTTTTTTCATACATACTCTATTTTTGCAACTAATATTTAACAGCATATAAAAAAGAAGTGTTAACGAACTTTATATTTTTCTTCATAATTGAATGTGTTTTTTTTTTGCAAAGGTAAATACAAATATATTTTGTTAAACAATGAAATAATGAATTATACATATTTTTAGATGCAAAAAAGTCAGGCAATGATTGCTCTTTATATTGCTGTTCATAGTGTATTTTCTACTGTGGATCATCTTGGTGAATTGTGTTGTTCAGCATTTACAGATAGTAAAGCTGCCAATTTTAGTCTTCATCAGACAAAATGTCATAGATATTTTGACATATCCATACTCCAATGCTGAAGTGGAAAGAGTATTTAGCGTTATGAATTATTTTAAGAACAAAATTTGGAACAGAATGTGTTTAAATACCGTTAATTCTTTAATTCATATTAAATACGGGTTAAAGGTGGCAAATTCATGCTGTGTAAGTTATAAAATTCCTCCACATGTTTCTGCAAAAATTAATTCAATTGAAACTTATAAGAAGTCAAAATGTTATATTAAGACAGTACTTTGGCCAGACGATGAAGAGGAAAATTCTACATTTTTGTTCGAAAATGAACAGTTTTAACTGAATTCGCTAAAATATTTTTTTTGTGCTGATATACACTTTAAAATTAATATATGATCTCAATATGTACAAATAAAACAAAATTTTATATAAATATTGAATTTAAAACCCATTTTATTAAAATTTATGTTTGCGCTTTTTGGCGCTTTTCGCTTAATTAAAATTTAGAGCTTTTTAGCGCTTTTTGAGGCACTGTTTTGCGCGTTTTGCTTCTGAAAAGTTGGCATCACTGTAATGCGCAATTGCAGAGTTGTGATATAAAAAGATTTCTTTTTTCACCACCTTTACTTCTCCAACCTATCCTCTTTCCAAAGAAAGTAACGCAAGTATATATAGTATAGGCATATTAATTGCCTGAGCGTTTTTGGAACTGATGATTACGGGTGCAATTTCCATCTTAGTCATGTCATGTTATTTTAACTAACAGTGGATTTAGTGACACCAGAAGCATAACTCTCAATGCAGCTATTAGATTCGATAATATTGGTATTTGGAACCAAAAAAGTTTCACACATGCAACCATAATTAGGAGTCTGTCGAACTTTACTTTAATAGTTGTATGGCAGGCCCCACTTCAGTAATGAATGTGTTCTTTCAAATTTACTGTCTGCTGAACTTAACACAAACTAAATTAAAGTTATATAGAAAGTATTAACTGAAATAGCAGTTGTTCTATTGAGAACACAATTCAAATGTTGCTAAGGATCTATTCTATACAAAAAAAATTACTTGTACCTTAAAAGCCCTGAAAAATCAAATTCGTTTTTAAATATAAAACGCATTTTAAAATTATAAATGTTTGCCTGCTCTGTATGACAATTTAATTTTACATGCAGCTTTTCTATTTTTTTTTTTCTAAATTTCAGTTCTTTCAGTTGTATGTACAAGTAAAGTATACAAGTATTTATTTTGCCGGTAAATACATTTTCATTAAAACTGTCGTGCTTGTGTTTCTGCTGTTAATGATTTGGGTGTAACATTATAAATTTATTTTATTTATATTTCGTGTTTAGCTTTATAAACTAACATAATAATTCATTAGAATAAAAAAAAGGTTAAATTTAGGAGCATTGAAATGAAAAATAAATATCAACAGCAACAATAATTTAAAAGTGTAAACATAATAATTACATGTTGTTGAAAATTTATAGAACAAAAAGTTATAATTTAAACGTATTATTTTTATGTTTAAATTTTTGTATATAAATTATATTAGAATTTGAAATTTAATGAAACCGGCATAGAAATGTTCGCAAGTTGTTTAAAGAGTGCCCTAAACTAAAGTATTTTTCAACAGGAATTTAGTTTTTTAAAACAAAAACAAAGAGTTTGTATGCAAGTCATTCAAATATTTAGTGATTTAGATATGGAAAATAATATTGGTCACAACCGCGCTATCGGCATCTCGAATCACTTTTTGCTAAACTTGCAAACTATTTCATTACTCAAGTCAAGGATTTTTAGTTTTGAGGCTGTAATCAATTCCATAAATATTGTCAAAGTTTCTGTTTTATTAATAACTAGCTGACCTGGGGGGTTACTCTCTATCGCGATGCGAAAGCAAATGCGATGCGATAACCGTACAATTTGTATGCTTATCGCATCGCATTTGCTTTCGCATCGCAATAGAGAGTAACCCCCCTGGTCCGCATTGCCGGCCCTAAGCAAACATTAGTGTTGTATTACCACACGATTTAAATTAAGCTTTTTAATTTTTTTTTTTTTTTACAGAATAATACTGTGTTCAGATATACAATTTTATTGAGTCAATATTCGGTTAATTGACAATATTATTTTAAGTGTTCAGGCATACGCAATTTTCAGCTTACTCAATAATTATTTGACAGCTGGAAAACAATACAAAAATACTCTAAATGGTTGTTGTGTTTCTATGTAAAGAAACTTATCTTCACATTGATTTTTTAATGATTTCTTTTGTTGACATTTGCCATTTTATACAATTTTGTTCACTAAACACAGTTGTGAACAGTGTTGCATTCGAAATCTTACTCAATATTAGAAAAATTTCGTACTTATTGCGCAATAATTAATTGAGATTTTATATGGAATATTGAGCTCAATAATAAGTTGCATATCTGAACACTGTATAACTTACATATGGTGTAGATATGGTCTCAATCAAAAAAGAAACGCATGTATTTAAGGCAAATTGGAAATTATATTTATTTATTACTTCATCTTAAGGCCAGCGGATAGACAATGTTTTTTGTTTTTTTTTTTTTTTTGCGTGCCAACTCGGGAGCAAGCCATATACAACTGGCCGTGTAAAAAACATGAATTTTCCAAAATTAAGCCAGCAATAGTCAATGATTGGCCTGGTCCGTTATTGATGGTAATAGCAAAGGCAAAACTTTAATATATAATATTAAAATCTATCTTGTGTTATCGAATGAAAACTCGGATTTTTGAATGCAACATTTCGAAAGTTTTAAAATTTTGAAATAGGATCCTTATTAAAGGTTTTTTGGAAATATCTTCGAAACTACATAACCGATTTAACAGTTTGACATCTCGTTTTGAAAACATAACAACGGTTAAAAAAAATAAAATAAGAAAAAGCAAAAAATAAAAATAAATATTAGTTTGGCCCCGTTTGTATGGAGAAAAAATAAGGTATCGATGTTCCCGACTAATATGAAAATTTGATTCATTTTAAGACTACGTTTCTCAATTTTTTTGTCCTGGGGTCAATATTTGGTGAGCTGGATCAAAGGATAAAAAGGCCCTTTTTAGAGGTTTTCGAATTTTTTTTCACATTTCTTCTAAAGGAACTATATTGAAATTTGATATTATATGAAAGGTCTTTGAGAGGCGCATTCAATGGGTTATCAAAAATTTAAAAAAAATATTTTAAATTCAAAAATTTTGGAAATTTCAGACAAAATTTTGTGTTTTTTTTATTTTTTCATAGAATTTAATTAAATAAATAGTTGAAATTTCTTGATTATAAACATCATGCAATTTAACCCAAATGGTTTTTCCCTTTGAGCCAGCTCACCAAATATTGACCCCAGTACAAAAAAATTGAGAAACGTAGTCTTAAAGTGAGTTAGATTTTCATATTAGTCGGGAACATCCGCAATTTTATTTTGGGGCCACCCTAATAAATATATGTATGTATGTATATATCATTGGTAATGCATTATGAAAAAAAGGATTTTTACACGCCCATCCGCCCGCAGACCGAAACTCAAAAAATCAGAGTTCATAGTGTCACCCGCCTGAAGATTCCCTGAAAATTTCATCAAAATCAGCCCAGCCGTTTTGGTGTCCATACCTTACATACATACACACATCCTGTTTTATATATATACATAGATTATGCAAAATTCATTCATATTTCATTAATGTTACAACCAATTTAGTTACTTGCTGAAATTCCTCTTATTTACCGTATAAACATTGACAGTCAAGCTGCAATAAAGTCTCTGCCAGGTGTACATACTACATCAATCCTGGTCCAGGAATGCCGGACATCCTTAAACAGGATGGCGAGACATTCGACAGTCACACTCGTATGGGTGCGCGGACATGTAGACATAACAGGTAATTGTATCGCAGATGAGTTGGCAAATAAAGGTGCCATGTTAACCCAACGACAACATTGACCATCTCTGCGGCATTCCGCTATCGAAATGTAAGCAAATAGTCAGCAATTTTCACTATGAGCTAGCTCAAACAAACCTGCACAGTCACACGACTGATTTGAGTGCCCCGATAGACTAGGCGATAGAGTGCCGGACTATCAGTCAAAGGGTTGCGGGTTCGATTCCCGCCAAAGACTCTGGGTAGACGAGTCAGACATATATAGACCAGTCAGACATTTGTTGGAGAATCGAAGGCATCGCAATGTACCATATTGGTCTCTGGGTGAGATTGTGATGTGTCTCACACCAGCCTTCCTACCTAACCTAACCTAACCTAGCTCAAACAAACCTGCACAGTCACACGACTGATTTGGCCTACATTAAATAGGAAACGTACGCTGTATTTACCACAATTTAGCAACTTGGTGTCAGTGATCACAGGACACTTCAAATTTGGCAATCATGCAAGACGACTGAGTTTACCCTATAATGATTTTTGCAGAATTTGCAATAATAAAGAAGAGGAGGAAACGGTCTCTCATCTTTTATGTCAATGCCCAGCAATGAGTGGATCTCATACCATTCTTGTGGCGCAACCATCCTTTGACGACTTATCTGAGTTCTTAGCTTTGAAGGTGGAGAATATTGATGCTTTTATCAGAAGCAGTAATTGGCTGCAGTAGTCTAATCTATCCATGTAGGTATCTGCGCTCTTTAGGTTTTCACCCTTCTTACACTCTACACATCCTTTTACTACCCTGTGTATTCTTTTACTCTATCTCTTTTCCAAATATCTTCTTTTTTCTATGCAATCAGGTAACACAATAGGACCAGCAATATGAACCTAAGTGGGACGTACTACACGGCCGCCTGCTATCCTAACCTAACCTAACCTACCGGTTTTTGTCTTTCCAGCCATAAAATTTTAATTTTATCACAAAAAAAATTATCACTTCCGCTTAAAACGCAGTATAATTTATTAAATAAGTATTTTCCTAAATAATAATAAAACTTTATAAACAAAAGTATTATTGTGATTATAAAAAAGAAAAATATGAAGGAAAATAATACCAAAATTAGGGAGGGATAAAAGCACAAACAAAAGTTTTTCATTAAAAAAATTTTAATTAGAATGTTTTTTAACACTCACTCTCGCTCAGTTTTAATGTGTATTCTCAACTATTGTTGCATAATAAAAGTTATAGTCTGCATGTATTAGTGTTAGTGCGAATATTAAAACTTAAATTATCCTGGAATTTTTGGGGATTGTGGTAAGAGCTTAAAATAAAAAGGCAATAATATGATTTAATGTAAAAATTATGGGGCACATTGATAATTAAAGAAAAGTAGAGTGAGTGTAAATATTTTCAATTCAAAATTTACTCACTTTATTAATAATAATTTTTTAAGACTTTAAATTTAAATGAAAAAATAATCTATTTTTCATATTTTCGCTCAATTTAAAATGGAAAACTTGATTTTTTTACACATGTATGTATGTTGTAACTTTTATGTTATATCTGGGCCGTGCCTCTACTTTTTGTTTAACTTCCACAACAATTTGTCGTTATAACTTTGTTTTTGACAGTTACTATTAAATACACAACTACGAGAAAGTAATCGCCCAAACCAAAAAATTTATATTTTTAAATCAAATAGTTGTTGGGGGGCAAAAAAAAAAAACAAAACAAACGCAAACACATG
Organism: Bellardia pandia; assembly: GCA_916048285.2. Lineage (NCBI taxonomy): Eukaryota > Metazoa > Arthropoda > Insecta > Diptera > Calliphoridae > Bellardia > Bellardia pandia. Next base: position 17,808,149 of record OU696532.1, on the reverse strand, counting down.
TTAAAAAAACATGCAAAAGAAATAAAATTTATAAAGTTACTAAAAGTATTTCTTTTGTATCCGAAAGTAGTTGGTGTGTGTTATTGATGGCAAATGTGTTGAGTGAAGGTGAGGCTGCTGTAAACACGTAACGAAACCACAATATATAGATTTTTTTTACCTGAGTTTTGTTTTAAGTTTTTTTATGTATATTCAAAGTTTTATCGTTAACTTTGGCGTTCATTGTGTAATAAAAAAGTTTATGGTTTTTTGCAGATATTCCAGCAATAACACAACCAATTTAATTCTTGCTTTTATTAAAAACTCGTAGGTCATGTTTTGTGGGGCTGATAGTTTAAAGCATTTAATAGTTTAACATTAAAAATAAAAGTAGCCACTATTCGAGTTCTAAAATTCAATTAAAAGAAGCCACGCTTAGGGTTAACATGTTCAATAAAAAGAAGCCAAGATTAGGGTTTAAGTATAAAAATACAATCTATCAAGAGCCGCGATTATTTTTTAAAATTTAATATAAAACGAGCATCGATTAAATATAAAAGAAGCCACGATTAATTATAGAAATTCAGGGGCCAAATTACCGCATTCGATATCGAGTAAAATTTATCGTAGTTTTCTTATTTGAGATTATGACATTCGATATCGTGCAAGAAATTTAGTACATTTTATCATAATTTCGATATCGAAATCAGTTTTCGATACGATAGCTCATTCGATCACGAATGCTGTAATTTGGTATAAAACTTTAGTAGGCGAGAAGCCACAATTTAGTATAAAATTCAGTCTAAAAGGAGCCAGGGTTTAGCATACGAATTCAGGATAAAAAGAGCTACAATTAGGATAAAAAACCATTATAAAAGGATCCACAATTGGGATAAAAAATTGCATATAAAAGTAGCCATGATTAGGGTTAGAATACTAATATAAAAAGAGCCACGAGTTAGTATAAAAATTTAGTATAAAAAGAGCCACAATTAGGATAAAAAAATTGCATATAAAAGTAGCCATGATTAGGATTAGAATTTCAGTATAAAAAAGAGCTACGATTTAGTATAGTCACAATTTAGTATAAAATTTAGTTTAAAATAAGCCACAATTAAATATAAAAATTCAGTATAAAAGAATGAAATGTCAGTATAAAGGAGCCCTGATTAAGGTTAAAAATTCAGTATAAAATATTAAGATAAAGAATTCATTCACTACCATACTCCAGATCCTGTATTCTTATTCAAAATTAAAATTTATATTTCTGCCTCTGTGTTGGGTGGAATTTAACACTATGACAGTTTTTTTTTTTGTTTTTAGAAATTTTCCTTTAAAGTGCTATTATACTTTAAACAGTATTGGTGGTTTTCTTGGCTTTAGTGTTGGTGTGTCTCTGAAGGCCTGTGAAAAATGACTAACAATAAAAAAAAGAACTTCACCTACAGTGCCAAATTTATACATTTATATAAAATACGGTTAAATCTAACCAGGCAACCTAGCAACGAATTTTTTGGCTCAAGCCAAAAAAAAAAAAAAAAAAATACAAACATTAAACAACCTACAAAAGAAGGTCATAAGGATTCTCCTACTTTAGCTTAAATATTTTATTGGTTTGCTGTAGTAACTTTATGCCTTGTTAGCACTCGAGTTTTTCTCAATTTTCTTTCTGTCGCATTTAACACTGAAGAAAAAATTTCAAAATTTACTTTGAAAGCTTTTTCGTTAAGCAATCGTTTTTAAAGTTCAGTGGACGTATGAGTGTTTTTAATAATAATTTTTGCTATGTACATCAGACGTATGAGTATTATTAATTGGTTTTTGCTTTTTGGTATTTGGGTGTGTGTGTGTGTGTGTGTTACTCATACTTTTGTGAAAGTATTTTTTTGTTTTGAACAATTTGTTTACTCATTTCATTGAACAGCAAACAGCAAACAGCGTTATTTATTTTTTATTAACAAATGATTGTTGTTTTTCATTTCAGTGGTACTAGTAGTAAGTAATCGAAAACTGAAATTTATTTATTTTTAAATTGTTTTGAACTTTTTGTTGTTGTTGTTGTTGTTGTGTTTTTTTTTTTCAATTTTGTGTAAATTTATTTTTTTAGCTTTGTGCTGCTGCTGAACTTCAATTAACCCAATTTATAGCAATATAAGTTGAAATTGGTTTTTGTAGTAAGAATGAACAGTGAATTTAAATGCAATATAAAATAACATCTAGAGATTTGGATTTTTGATTTGATGATTCAATCAAATTTTAACAATACAAGAGTTCTAAAAAGCATTGTTCACATAGAAATCGTTTACATAAATATTTTTATAGTTTTTTTTTTTTTAACAAAAATAGCATTAAATAAATGTTGAACCGCAAATTGATACTCACTGATTAGTGTTTAAGAATATCTTAAAGAAGAAATGTAATGAATCTTTTCTTATAAACAAATGTTTTGTTCAGAAGGATCGCATTAACTGCTGTACAATATTTCAATCCACCTAAACCAAATCGCTAAAATTTATTTATTGTCAAGAACTAGAGCACCAAGTTCATTATTGGTAAATTGGCTAAACAAAGGGACAATTAGAGAAGTTTATACGTATTTCCATTACGATATATTCGACACCAATCCATTTCAGAATTTCAGAAACTGAGCTTGATCCATATAAAGCTGCGCTGTGGAGTAATGGTCTCTAACAAGAGTCAGCAAATGTATGTGCAGGCTTTCTTAAAAACTACCATAGTGTCAAATTCCACCAACACGACACAGAGGCAGAATTAAAAATTTTAATTTGGAATAAGAATACAAGTTTTATACCCTACATGAATGAATGAATTTTTTATCTTAATCTTTTTTATACAGCTTTTTTATATTTAGGCCCCTATTATGAGCTGCATTCGACAATCGATGTTCGCTATATATCGAAAATCAACTATCGAATGTAAAATTTGTATTATGATTTGGCGTCACTGTCGACAATTTCGATGTTCAACGAATTTTTTATCCAACACAAATTTGCTGTCGACAGTGTTTAAAACTGTGCAAAATTTATTAAAAATGTATTTGTTTTATTTTTTTTTATTTTGGTAAACCAAATACTACTTGTAAATTACTTTTGGTAATATCCTGCAGGTCTAAGGTCCTAAGTACAAAACAGCAATTGGAGAAGCTGGTTTCTCTCATGGAGAAAGATCAGAAAAAACTATTGCCAATTTTAATATGCTTAGGATTGTTCTGCCCTTTGAGCATTGTTACAGCAGTACATCAGTAATTGCCAGCAAGTCCACAAACGCCTCTTTATAGAATCGAAAATTTTTAATAAATCTGTAAATTAAATTTATAATATCCTTCTCAAAACCTTATTAAATAATATACTCAACTGGTGGAATCCATTTCCAAAATGTTGGAAGCATCCTTCATTGTTTTTCTGCTTCTGGCCAGTTCCAATAAGGATTCATCTTCATCAGACAAATCAGCAAACCATAATTCCGTGGTTGTCATTTCAAATTTAATTTATTTTTCTTTAAGAACTTGTAAACAAATACAGCGATAGAAATGTAGTATTGTATTTTTTCATCGAATACCAAATGAAAATACGTTCGATAAGAATTTTGGACCACAGTCGAAAATCGAATATTGCTCAGAATAGCCAGCTTAATCGTGGCTGCTTTTGTGCTAAAGTTTTATACTTAATCGTGGTTCTTTTTATACTGAATTTTTATACCTAATAGCCATGATTTATACTGAATTTTTATATGTCATCGTGGCATCTTTTATATTGAATTTCTATAATTAATCGTGGCTTCTTTCATATGGAACTTTTTTATCCTAATTATGTCTCCTTTTATATTAAATTCTTATACTATACTTAATCCTATCTCTTTTTATACTTAATCGTAAATATTCAAAGTTACCTATATATTTGACAAAGTGACAGCAAACGAGGTCTTTAAATTGCTTGGCATTGCATTTTACCAATTTTTTATTATTTTCCTTTCAAAAAATCACCAAAAAGGATTCCTACAATCCCGCTATGTATCGGACGAACATAAATTTCTCTTCTTGACACTATCAAATATTTGGGAATAGTATTAAACAAAAAACTTACTTTTACACAACACGTCATGCAAACATGTGAAAAAGCAGTAAGATGTGGGAGAGCTTTATTTCCATTATTAAATCGAAAATCCACGCTAATATAATATGCAAAAACGTATATCAAAAAACTCCAAGTGATTCAAAATAAAAATCTAAAAATTATATTCAACTTACCTAAAAGATACTCAAGCAATAGACTTCATAAACTATAAACAAGAGAAGTTCGAAACAGTAATTTGTAATTTAACTCAACGATTTGAAGATCGAATAGATGTTCAAATTATGATATAATAAGAAATTTGTAATATTAACATCTTCCTCACCTTCAGCAATGAAGTTGATAGAAGTGTTAATGAAAAAATTTCTTCAAATTTTAACTAGGTTTTTCTATCTTTTTTCCTAACACTGTAAATATATATTTTTTTAATTAGTATATTTATTTTTCAAAACATAAGTTTATATTTGTTTTAATATCTTTAAGTAAAAACTAAAATAATGTAATTATTAAACAAAAAAATTTTAATTGATGATGTTAGAATAAAATATTAAAAAAAAAAAAAAATTTATTATTTTTTTTGTTCGTTGCAACATAAAGTGTTGGTTCCATCAGATTTTTGCGCTCCATTTTACACACGTCCCATCATCAGTAATAACACAGTTTGATGAGTTTTGTTAAAACTTTTATACAAAAATCTCAGTTTTGTAGTTTGTTATAGATCGAAAATTATTTTATCTAAATAAAAGAATTGCTTCAAATTGTTTGCGATGTTTGCAAATGTATCAAAATTTGTTATAAAATAGTTTGTGTTCACCGAATTTTAAATCAGTAATAACATCTTTATTTATTAACATAATGCAATACAATTTTTAATGTAGATTACATTGGACGAAACTCCCAAAAATGAAAGGTCTTAAAATTTGACTCATTGAGTTCACATTTTTTGAAACCGTATTCCGTTTTGTAAACCCAGCTTTGGAATTTTACAACATTGGCCTAAAGTTGAAGTTTTTATACAAAATAGATTAAATTCGGATAAGAATAAAGGCAAGATGACTTTCTAAAAAATATAAATTTGTTATTCTTATGCTTGGTTCTCACTATGTCATTTTTGTTGTCAAATTGTCCAAATTGTTGGCAATTGTATGAAAACGGGTTGTCATATGGCGTCATCTATGTTTGCAATCATGATCATGATCATAGATGACGCCATATGACAACCCGTTTTCAAACAATTGCCAACAGTTTGGACAATTGACAACAAAAATGACATAGTGAAAACCTAGTGAAAACGCGGCCTTATAGAAAGTTTTTTTTGAAATGTTAAAGTACTTCTTTGCTAAAAAAAAATCAATTTTTTTTTTACTCTCAAATTTAAAATTGTTTCTTTTTGAACTTAAAAAACATATTGTTTGTATCTAATGGGAAATTTTGTTGTTTAACCAACAATAGAAATTTTGGATAAATCAGAAATTCAAACAGTGTTTGGAAAAATTTTGAAATTTAAATTTTCAATTGGGTATAATTCAAAAACCTTAAGAGGCAAGTAGCACACGCAAGCAAGTATTTAAAGATCTAGCAGACGAAAATATAAAAATTTTAAAGATGCAATGAATTACATTACATGTGAATGGTGTTGTATTTTGTGTTTCTACATCTCCGCTCCTGGAGGGTTTGGTTGGCACCATCTTCAAAACTTAAACTTGAATACTCTTTGTCTACTTCCATGTTAAACTTTAGCTGAGCGGACCAGTCTTTAAGGCATAACACATTTATGTCTATGCTTTTTGGAAGTTTCAGATATTTGTCAGTCATTGAACCCAACAATTTAGGATGTTCAAGGTGATTTGAGCACCGCTTTCTTTCCATTCGAATTTGCCATAGCTTAGCACTCGTACAAATATATGCCAACTGATAAATTGTATTCATGCAATAACTGTAGCTGTGTTTAAAAAACCCAATCACTGAAAAAATTAAAAAAAAACCTGCTGTAGTGTACCCAAATTTTATATGAACAATGCTTTTTTTTAAAAGAGTTTCGTTTTTAAAATATTTATCTTAAGTTTATACATTATTAACGCCGTTTTTCATTGCCATTTAACTAAATAAAAAAACACTTAAATGTCAAGTAGGTTTATGTTGTTGAACATTTTGTATTGTCACTCCAAGCGTATGATTAATATTATTTCATTTCGTAAAAGTAGAATCAATAAATAATACTCATACGCTTCGGTATGATGCAGTGTGGCAAGTGTTGTTGTTGTTGTTCGTGATATTGTTCGTGATATTGGCTCTAAAGAAACTTTATAAATTATTTAAAAAACAAATTAAAAACAACTCTTACTCGTATTTATTTTAACTCTTTAAAAGCAAACTGCTGGTTTTCTTTTCGCTTTTCTACTTTATGTACATATATTTGGTGTGTGTGCGTGTGTGCTAAATAATATTTTATTCAGGGTTTTTGTTACTAAGGATTTTTGCTGAGTAGTATTTGCAAACGAAATTTAGGTCAAGAGAAATACAATTGGATGGATGATGATGATGATGATGATGGTGATGTTGTTGATGCTGCAGATGGTTGTTGGTTGCATTTAAAGCTTTAGGTTATAATGTCTGTTGTAGCAAAAGATGTTGCTGTTGTTGTTGCCACTACAACTAACGAGTGTAGTACTGGCATGTTGCTATTGCTGTTGGAATTAATGCTTGTAGCAAATGTTGCCGACACTGCTGCTGCTGCTCTTGCTGTTGCCGGTGCCTTACTCTATACATTGTTGTTTGTTCAAAATAAACTTGAACATGGAAAATGTATGTATAAAAAAAAAACAGTATGAAGAGCAAAGAGAATACACACGAACAGTATTTCCTCTGAATATTGTTTATAAACCCCAAACGCGTTATTTAATAAATGGATTATTTTAACAGGATTTTATTTTCAATGTTTCTGTTGTGCTCGCTGCTGCTATTATTAAATAAACTTGTTTATTTTTTCATTTCTCTATTATTTTTGTGCATTTTTAAGTTTGTTAAGTTTAAAATTGTACAAAAATATTAAAGTTTTTGTTTGGTTTCTATATATGCAAAAAAAAAAACCAAAAAAGTTTTGTTTAGTTGATGATATACGTGCGTTTATTGTTTAATTTGAAATTCTGTGAATATTTAAGTATGAGTTCGAAAATTTTTGTTTAATCCGTTTAAAATGCTTAGTTTTAAAATTCTAATCAAAACGAAATAAAAAAAATTCAACATGGTTTTAAAGCAAATAGAAACAATTTGGAAAATTTTCGGGGATTGGAAATTATGTGCTTAAAATAAATTTGATATTTAAATACACTTTTTTTTAGATGTTTTAAGTAGTATGTATTAATTGTCATTCACACAAAATCCAGTAAGGATTTGTTTTTGCAAACCTGTCTGTCGTTATTCTGTTAAAAATGTTAGCATTCGGAATATATTTGTACAAAAGTCTAAAAATGACAAATCAAAATAGAAAGAAAATTATGCACAAATTCCTTCCGATAGAGCAGAATAAGAATTTTTGGGAATTAAATTTGGCATTTCTAAAGTTTAGTGTTTTATTATTTAAAGTCTTTATTATTCAAAAATTTAGGGAAACAATTGGAGATCCTAAGATTAATATGATCCGTGTTTCAGCTTATTATTCATTGAAAACAATTTATTTTAAAACTGATATATAAGATAATTATAAGGTTTTTCCCCAACGAGCAGACAAAAAGTACAAAAAATTCTAAAGACAAAATGCCAGTATTTACAGGACCTTAAATTATTGCTTCCTTCAGACTGTCATTACTTTTATGATAATATCCCATTCGAACATGGACTTGTTTTGCTTTGGATATAAAAATAAATATATAGAACATTTTTATATAAATACTAAAAGTGACCTAATTACTTGAAAAACAGAAATTATAAAATAAATACATTTACCATCTAATTCTTAAATACATTATAACAGAGTAATAAGGCAATGACAGGCAAAATACGAAAAAATTGTATTCTTGTTTGTTTGATATTTTGATTGTGTTCTTTGCCCAACTTTAACCTTTTAATAAAGCGACACTTGAATGTTTGTTTGCAAAATATTTTAACAGATACAAGAGAGTTTGTGTTTTATTTTATAAAAGTTAAAAAAGTGATTAAAATAGTAAAAATAATGTTTACACTAAATTTGGCTTTTCAAATCACTTTCAAAATTTTATCAATAACAGAGTTTTAAATTCTGATTAAAATAAAAAAAACTATTTTGGCGGCCACGGATATTTTCGAGTGGGCGAGGCTCCAAAGTTTGTAATATTTTTAAGTGAAAACGTGAATTTCTTTATTAGACGATATATACGTAAAATGATAGGTATTTTAAAGACCTTTCCCATGATATTTAATATGACCTATTTATATGGACCAACTATAGGTCAATTTCGGAAAATTATTTTTTGATCCTATATTTTTTTAAAAAAATCTTAAAAATCCGGAGAAAGTTCTATATGAGTAGGTATATAAATTACAAAATTTTAAAGTCAACAAATTAAGCTCCAATTTAAGATATTAAAAGAAAAAATACAATATGTACTATGCGAAGCCGGTGTTCTGTATACCAAAGAGGAGAAAATCCTTACGCCCGGCCGTAGGCCGGCAATACAGGAAATCTAAAGCCGGTAAACTGTATACCATAGAGAAGAAAATCCTTTCCTGTATACAAAATTTTGAAGAAATATGTTTTTTTTTAATTTTCAGATCTTATAATTCTGTGACTGTAGTACCTATAGACACATATCATACCTTAAATTAAAGCTTTATGTCTCTGCTATTTATGTAAACAAAGTTAAATAACACTTATATAGATTTTTTTTAAATTTTTTAGATATTAAAAAAAAATTCAGATTAAAAAATATTATTGTAAGATTTAACCCATAGTTGGTCCATATTTTGTAATTACAAATTACAAATTATCATTGACTCAATAGTTCCCGAGATATAGGCTAATATATTTTCAACTGTGAGGGTCCACCCACTCGAAAATAGTGGGCTTTTATCTCCTCTAAAAGCCCTATTTGATGGTTTTTTTAGCAGTCAGTAAAACCGACTTGTTCCATAAATTTAATTAATCGAATTCGTAAGTATACACATGTACGTACATACCATACATACATATGTATATATAGAAATGGTATCTTCATAGCAACTATTACATAGCAGAAATGTCGACATCTATTACAAGACGATTGCTAGCACATTTCCTATTCAGTACGGAAGGAGAAGCATCATAAATTGTGTCCATTCTTTTTATTTATATAAATATTACTTACATAAAAATAAACATAATTATAGAGATGCATAAACAATTACATTAAAGTTAATAATCGACTACCTGTTGTTGACGGCGTCACAGTTGTTTTAATTCCATATTCCATCAATTTTTTCTATACCTATTTTTTATTTTATGACATTTTTTGCTTCTCCTGTAAAAACGGAAAAGTGATGTTACGTTCATATATTGCTTATATATTGTTTTATTATATAATTGTAGAAAATTTCAAATTATTGCTTTATCATTACATATGTAGGTACTAATAAGGATTTTTCTTTTTTGTTTTGATTTCAGGTCAGTACTCGTATGTTAAAAATTTTGCATAAACTTATTGCAATAAGTAAGTATAAAGTAAATGTATGTGATATAAAATTTTACCAAAATCTGTTTTATTAAAAGTAAAAGATTGTTAATGTCAATAGTAATCTTTTAAATTATAGCAGATTGTTAGATTAACTTTACGCTAAATTCAACAAAAAAATCTTTCATTGCTAAGTATTTTGTTGAAGTGCTAAATTATGGCGCTTCCCTACTTAAGCACGGTTATATTACTAAATAAAATAAAAATATTTATCACTATTTTAATAGCACTAAAATTAGTTACAAGTAATGACTTAATTCATATAATTATAGTTGGGTATCACAAACGGTAGAAGTTAGTTAGTAAACACAGAATGTGCCTCTGCAAATAACTACGCATCAGGCAGTTTTAGAACATATAATAAATAGGCCATTCTACTACTACTACCACCAAGTAACGCAGACGGTATCTAATAGTCATTGAGAAGTAATTTATTTATTTAGGAGAATTTCTAAAAATGGCAAGTTTTTGACAACAATGTATTGCAATACAGCAATGTTTGAGTAACTCGTAGTCAAGTCTATTTAACTCGACACCTTTAAATCAATCCCTACTTTTGATTAATCATTTCCCATAATTATTATCATCGTCATCTTGCTTTTAATATATTTTCGCATAATTCTTTCTTTTCATCGTCATCTTGCTTTTAATATATTTTCGCATAATTCTTTCTTTTTTTTCTACCATCAATAATTTATAACTAAATCCCAAAATTTGCTTAAAAAACATATAAAATTTATGAGTTAAAATCTAAAAAAAAAATTATTTCCCTACAAATTTAATAAAAAATATACAGCCTGCATTAAAAATACAAGAAATACAATTTTTTGTGTAAAACAAAACAGAAATTACAAATTATCTGACAACATGAAAACAGCGGGACTTTAACGCCAACAACAGCAAACAAATAAACTGACGTACAAAGGTAGACAGGGACTTTCCAGACAACTACCGAAATAATTAATATAATATAAAGAAATTAATATAATATAATGAAAATTTAAAGAAAAAGTAAAAAGTAAAAAAATGAATATGTAAATTTCTTCAAATCATTAAACAAGTGCTACTAATTGGTGTCAGCAACTGAAACAAATTTAAATTTGTTTGCCGCATTAAACAATGTTCAAGCTTAATTATAAAATTTTATAACATTTCTCCTTCAATTTTATATCAAATGAATTATTCGCAAGTCTCAAGTTATTTTCCAACCGAACTGATAAACGTTACAAATGTTATTGGTTCCAGAAACTGCAATAAATTTCATTATTTTTTTTTAGCATTATTTTTTTAAAATAAAGTTGCATAACAACGAACTCAGTTTTATCGGTTAAAGCATGGTTCACATAAAATCCGGTGGCATTAATGGTTTAATATTTAAACTTATTCAATACCTTTAAATCACAAATTGATACTCATTAAAGAAGAATCAAAAATACATTTTTAAAACCAAACAAATCTGTATTAATTAGAGAAGGAAATGAACTAATATTTGAATTTAAGAGAAAAGTTTTATTTAGACTAATAGTCCAAATAATCAAGAATACTATTGTAAAGTACTGGAACAATTAGCAAATTAGAATGCATTTTCTACCCGGCCAAGGGCGTCATCAGCAATCTTCATTGTCCACTATCACTCTGTAAATATCATCTATTTAGCTCACCGTTTTTTGAGAAATAGAATATGAGAATTATCATATTTCTTTTTCACGTGTTGTGAGTTAGAATGAAATTTACGTACGTTTACAATGTGTGTGTATTCTTTATTAGTATTTAAAACTTGTATTATTACAAATTTGTTTTTGCTTTTCTGTGTTTTACTATGCCATAATATTTTGAGTGACCTTGTTCTACATCATCAAGAACTAGAGTACCATTCCTTTCCTTTGACAATAACCCATGATAGTTGCATTTAATCATTGGGAGCTACTCAAGTAGTAACTTCAAAACGTTTGCGAGCAGTAAGATTCATACAAAAGCATTGAAATTGGATACTATATGAAGACGGTTTTGTGTGTCTGAAATGTGTAAGTCTGATTTTGATAGACACGCTAGAAAGAGAGTTCATTTTTGCAACGAATCATTAATTGCTATAAAAAATATATCTATTATGATGCGCTAAAGAAGTGCCCTGTATTTGGTGGGACCAAAAGGGTTCTATCGATCTGGCCAGATCATTACAATGAATCTGCTTGTCTTGTCACTAGACATGAAAGCGAGATAAACCATCATGACAAAGCTCGGTCACATGTTACAATACCATATGACAACTATTTAAAGAGAAATAGATGAAAAGTTTTACCACGCCCGCCTTTTAGTCCCAACCTTGCCCCTTCGTTCTTGTTTGAAAACGTTCTTGGCCTCAAAAGATAAGCAGTTCTTTTGACGCGGAATCCATATGTTGAGCGAAAGAAGGAAAAGAATGGAAGAATTGGCCAAAACTTTAAATAAATTTATCGTGCAGAAATGTTTTCAAAATGAAAGCTTAAAATTATTTCTTCCTGATTTCTTCGACACCAATCTAATGCAGCTTTTCTTTTGAATAATGTGGAATCGATGAATTGGTACAAAACTTTACTAAAGAATTTTTAAGAATGTATAAGAGCCAGCAAACGTTTTTGCTGGCATTATTTCATTTAAGTGTTGTAGAGGTGTAGAGGTGCCACCCACCTGGATAACCATCTTGTCGTGATGTGGTGGCTTAAATGCTGGCTGTAGTGTATGTCTTGTAACTTGAATCGGTTAATTTTAGCCGGAACAAGTTAGAAGGCATAAGCTTTAAAGCCAACATGACCAAGGGTTATCCCCACTTTTAAGGTCAAGGTGGATGATAGCAGTGCCGAAGACCTGAATGGCTAGTTAGTGGTTAAAGAAACTAGTCGTGAACAGCTTCCCTCCGACGCCAGGGCACGGGTCGGTTGTAATGAGTATTTTGCCTAGTCCATGTACGCCGTCACTGCATGGATGGTCCATCCCCTTACGTGCCTACTCGTGGGACCAAAAATGAAAGATATAATGAAAAAAAACACAAAAAACAACAACAACTCCCTGAAGAGCGCCGATGATCTCGGTTCCTCTTCAGAAGGCGACCTACTGGCCTCTAGCCAAGAGACCTTGGTTGCAATGGAAGACAGCGTGGGTGACCGACACAGCACTCTGCTGCCCTCAAACAATAACTTGACAGATACTCCTCTTCAAGTGGATGCCAAGGCTGGCGAACAATTGAAGAAGAAAAGAAAGAAGAGGAAGAGTCAGAAAGACATCCTCAAGTCTCGATACACCAAGGCGCTATTCATTCTTGATAAGATAAACAAGAATGCTGCCAGCGGTGCTCCGCATGAGCGTGATGAGGCAGATCGCGCCAAATACCAGGCTGTGGTAGATGAATACCAGAAAGAGTTAGATTCGGTACCCAGCACATCAAAGGCAGCAGCCTTAGCAACTGAAAGGGGCAAGCGAAATCGCTCTCAAGCAGAGGGTGAAAAATCGCCCAAACGGAGAAAGGTTGCAGATAAAAAAGCCACTCCGGGCCCCATGTCTACCACGACCACATCCGCCAGACGACCCTTTAATGAGGTGGTTAAAGACCATCTTATAATGGCTCTGGCGACAGAAAAAGACGGTGCCATCAATCCTGTAGTAACAGAATGGGGTGCTATCGAGTCCAAATTAGCTGAGCTAGTTATGGATTACTTGATCGCAAATAGGACTGGTACGGCACCTCGTTTTGACTCTGGTGAAATTCACCGGGGATACAGGGTGATCAAATGTATGGACGTGTTCTCAAAGGAATTTCTTAGCAAATGCATCGCTAATATTAGTGGCGCATGGGAGGGTTTAAGCCTTAAACTGATCCCTGCTCAAGATATTCCGATGAGACCGCGTGCACGCATTTGGTTACCGAAGATGGCAACCGATGCACATAAGATGTTGGACTGTCTGAAGCTGCAGAACCCCAACATCCACATGGATGACTGGTCCATCATCCGCATTGAGCAAGGCGAAGGCCACACATGCCTTATACTCGCCATCACCGAATCTGGCTCAGTGGAGCTTGAGAAGGCGGGTTTTAAGCTGTTCTTCGGAGTGAGGGACGCTAAGGTCAGGGTGTTTCGGCTCAAAGGAACAGGTAGCGGTGAGGCGGATGAGGTTGAAGTTGCAAGCTCTCTGCTCACAGACATGAAGCTATCTAAACCCCCCCCAGATACTAACAATGGCGCTTAAGGTAGTGCAGATAAATCTGCAGCACTCGAAATGTGCTACAGATAACCTTCGGGTACTCTTAGCTGAAGAGGACCTGGACATTGGGCTGGTGCAAGAACCCTGGGTTTCAAACCTGGACGTGAAGGGTCTCCCGGCCTCAACATATAATATACTCTATGCAAGAAACAATGGTAGGCCAAGATCATGTATTATTGCCAAAAAATCTATTAACATTTTTCTCTGTACGCAGCTTAGTTCAGAGGACCTTACAGCAGCAAGGGTCGAGCTACCGGGCAACAGTAGCCTCTTGATTGCCTCCAGCTATATGGCGCACGACAAAACAGCTCCTCCAGTCGAGGTGAGTACTCTGATGTCATCTGTTGGAGCATCGGACATTGTCCTGGGCTGCGATGCTAATGCAAGGCATTCAATCTGGGGCAGCAAGGAAACAAATGAAAGGGGTGAGTCTTTACTTGATTTCATTAATTCCAGCAAACTAAGTATATGTAATTCTGGTAACACGCCTACATTCATTTTTCCGAGTTCGGACAACTATAATGGATGGGAGGAAGTATTAGATATTACACTCATTAATGATAGGTCTAAGGTATCAGTAGATAGGTGGAGAGTATCTAGTGAAAGGTCATTCTCTGATCATAACTGGATTCTTTTCGAAATTAGACTTCAGAACTCGACAGAAAAAATACAATTTAGGAACCCAAGAAGGACTGATTGGTTCAAATTTAATGGGATCCTTAAACATAAACTTAGGAATATGCCAGTTGTGGAAGATTCAATCACTGGTCTTGAAAGATTGGAAGAAAACTTTAGTAAAACTGTAGTTAAAGCTTTTGAAGTTTCCTGTCCAGTCACTAAGGCTAAGAAAAGCTTCCCTCCATGGTGGAATTCGGAGCTATCTAAGCTACGCAGAGAAACTCGTAGGGCCTTTAACATTAGCTATAATAGTAAATCATGGCAACCATATCGTGATCTATTGAAAGCTTACAAGAAAGCTATAGTAATCGCAAAAAGAAACTCGTGGAGACGCTTCTGCGAATCTATAGATAACACAAGAGACTCTGCAAGACTTACCAGAATTCTGGCCAAGGGGCAATCCAATCCCACGTATATCAAGGGGAATGATGACTCCTGGTCCGAATCCTCAGCAGAGTCACTTGACATTCTACTGAATACGCATTTTCCAGGCTGTAAGGATGTTACTATGGATACGGTTATTGAGAATGTAGGCATGACTCTATCCAATATTGATAGTAACATCATCTCCTATGACAGGATATCATGGGCGATTGACAGTTTTGCACCATTCAAGTCACCTGGGCCGGATGGTATCTTGCCAAAGATGCTACAAAGTGCAAAAAGGCATATCATTCCCTGGCTTCATAGAATTTTTACGCTCTGTCTCTCTCTCAACCATGTTCCGGTTAATTGGAGGAGAGTCAGGGTCGTTTTTATTCCCAAAATTGGCAAAAGAAGTCATGAGAAGGCGAAGGATTTCCGTCCAATTAGTCTTTCATCTTTTCAACTTAAGACGTTGGAAAGACTCATTGACGCTCATATTAGGCAGCGCTTGGAGGGTTCGACATGGCTCTCAAACAGTCAGCATGCCTACCTTAGGGGTCGCTCTACAGATACAGCTCTGCATGAGGTTGTAAGGGTTATAGAGAGATCTCTCGAATTTAAACAATATACAATGGCAGCCTTTCTAGACATAGAGGGTGCTTTCAATAATGTGACTACTCTTGCAATTCAGCAAGCTCTTACTAACCTAGATGTTGAAGAATATATCAATAACTGGATAGTTACCATGTTGAATTCAAGAATAGTCACAGCAAATCTTGGTAATACCGTTAAGTCTAAGCAAGTTGAGAGAGGCACTCCACAGGGGGGAGTAATCTCTCCACTACTGTGGCTTATCGTTATTAACTCGATTCTTATTGATCTAGACAGTAGGGGTATAAAAGTTGTTGCTTATGCGGACGATGTGGTGATACTCGTACCAGGTCTGTTTCCGGACGTGATCAGCGAGATTATGTCCACTGCTTTGAGGTTGCTCGACAACTGGGCCACAGTTAACGGCCTTGGGGTAAACCCGAGCAAAACGGAACTTGTACTTTTCACGACGAAGACCAAGATTCCAAGCTTCAGACTTCCAATGTTGAGAAACTGCGAAATTCCCCTTTCAAACAATGCAAAATATCTAGGCATTATACTGGACTCTAAATTGTCATGGAAGCTAAATACTCAACACAGGGTAAAGAAGGCAACGGTGGCCTATTACACCTGTCGTAGGATGTTTGGTAGGAAATGGGGACTTAGTCCCAGCATAGTTAAATGGATGTATACGGCTATAGTACGTCCAATTCTTACTTACGGATCTCTTGTATGGTGGACTGCAACTAGAAGGAAGTATGTCGTAGACCAACTATACAAAGTTCAGAGATCAGCCTGCATAGGCATAACGGGTGCACTAAGGACTAGTCCTTTAGAGGCACTGAACACTATATTGCACCTTATGCCAATTGACCTTCACATAACGGCCACTTCTGCCTGCAGCGCAGCGAGGCTTCAAGCGTCCGGTTGTTGGAAATCGAGAATATATGGCCACGCGGGGATTCTTGACCAGTTGCCTTCAAACGTTCTCCAACCATCTGACTACATTACTCCATACACGGACTTTGATAAGATATTCAAGGTCTTAATTCCCTCTAGGAGTGAGTGGAATAGGGGCAATCTCGTGCACAAATACGACACTAGGATATACACAGACGGTTCTAAGATGAGCTGCGGTGTGGGTTCTGGGGTCTTCTGTGACGAACCTGGGGTAGACACCTCGTATCGTCTTCCGAATGAGTGTAGTGTTTTCCAGGCGGAAATTTTTGCGATCATGGCAGCTTGTAATACATTACACGATCATAACATTAGAGGCAATATAGGTATTTTTGTCGACAGTCAGGCGGCACTCCTCTCACTTAATGCCTACACAATTTCATCTTCACTAGTCAGGCAATGCAGGAATTCTCTGTCAAGGCTAGGTCGTCTATCTGACATTACCTTGGTCTGGGTGCCTGCGCATAGGAACCACTACGGTAATGAACGGGCAGACGAATTAGCCAGAACGGGATCTGCCTTAGATATCTCCAATGCGGTCTCAGTAGCGATTCCACTGGGGACCATCAAAGGTATCATCCTCAGACATTTTCTTGCAAAGGCTGAGTATAGATGGCGAAATTTAGACACATGTAGGATAGCCAAGTTGATGTGGCCATCTTTCAACGAGAAACGTACTATGCAACTGATAACTCGAAATAGGAAGGATATATCAAGATTGCTGGCAGTATTAACGGGACACTGGACGTTAGGCAAGCATGCAAATCGCCTGGGACTCCCTTTTAACGACCATTGTCGCAGCTGTAAGGATAGGGAAAAAGAGGAAACGATTTTTCACCTTCTCTGCGAATGCCCAGCCCTGTGTGTCAGGAGACATAAATTCATGGGGAACTACACAATGAACGACCTTGGTGAGGTAGCCGGGTCAAAACTTAATGACCTGCTGAGATATCTCACAGCTACAGGTTGGGTCTAACGAGACACGACTTTTTTGCACACACATATTAGCTACAGTATGTTGTACAAGACATTGAATCTGACGAGTGGTGTGGTCTTTTAAAACGGGGTCCCTTCGACTCTACTTAAGTGTTCGCACGTAGTGAACTACCGCGTAAACCAACCAACCAACCAACCGTTGTAGAGGTGTTGTGCAGTTTCTGTCAAACCCTTGCCTTTATCTAAATTATTGAAACAAGACAAGATATTGTTCGGTGAGTAAACAAATTGGATGTCAAAGTTTAGTGTGCACAAGAAAACAATACCGTCATAAATTTGTGCATTTTCTTTTGTGTGGGGAAAATGTGTCAATGTCAATGTCCATGTTAATAGTTTTCTTTGTAAATTTTTATAAAAAATACCAGTTTTTTTTAATATTACAGTTGATGTCAGACATACTATGAGCGTCAAAACTGAGTCAACATCAGCAATAATTTTATATATTCTGTTATTACAATATTAATATCAGTATTAGAACAAATCTCTCAGTCATAATTAAAATACTTTTTCAACTTTTGGAAAACAGTTCCATTTAGTATTTTCGAAGGCGAAAAACACAGGAAAATTTGGAGAAAAAAAAGAACGAGGAGTTAACAGAACAAAACATACAAAGCACAATTAAGCATGGCGGCGGGTCGGTAATGGTTTGGGGGTGTTTTACGGCGCCTGGTGTTGGGGAACTTGACTTTATTGAAACGACAATGAATGCACAAGACTATGTACGCATTTTAGCAAAGAATGTTCCACCAAGCGTCGCTAAATTGGGTTTGCCTGGGCATTGGATCTTTCAACAAGACAATGATCCCAAGCATACATCCCCTTTGGCGAAAGAATGGCTCATATACAGAACACCCAGTCAACTTATTCATACACCACAGTCCCAGATCTCAATCCAATTGAGAATATATGGGATAATTTAGACCGCAGGATACGTACCAGAAACATTACTTGTAAAGCTACCCTGAAAGAAGCGTTGAGAGAAGAATGGGCAAAAATTCCAACCGAATATACCAGAAAGCTGATAGAGTCTATGCCAAATAGAATAAAGTGCGAAAAAAAGGCCAAGGGTGGACAAACAAAATATTAATTTTCTAGTAGCACACGATTTTCTTCGTTTCGTTGTAGTAAATATACTGGTGTATACTGACTTTTGAGGTGATATTTGCCGACATTTTTTGTATAAAGTACAAAAACAAGTATTGTTATTGAACGTAAATTATGTTTTATATTTAAATGTTTTAAAAAATTAATAAATTTTTATGTTTTTGTAAAGAAAATTCATATGCATGATGTTATATTTTTATTATCTGTAGAAAACATATCCCTTCAATGGTGTATACTCAGTTTTGACGCTCATAGTAGTTATGCAATCAAATATGCCTGAAAACGTTGTTGGAACAAGAATAAACCATCAACAATAGCTGTCCATACGGGAGAAATTCATGTGCAGACAGGAAATTGTTTGCACAGAGAAAAATAATGATGGCATATCAAACGCGAGGATAAAATTTGCTGGTATCGTTTAACAAACTAATTTACAGTACTTTTTGGAAGTTTTAGATTTAGATCACTGAACTAGATTTTTCAAGATATTTGTACAGGTCTTGCAGTCTATTTTGAGTTTCTCACAGCTCAGCATTCATACAAGTATATTCCGACTATAGTTATTATTAGAAAACTAATGTATTGGCAGCAGGTTTTATAGTGTGAACGCATTGGATTGAAACAATGCCAGAAGTAACAGTTTTAAGATTACCCAATAAAATATTTCATTTATATTTTATCATTTGTATTTTACTGAATGAGAATTATTTCTCTTGCGAGTATTAATTGTAAAAATTTTTTATAAAAATTTTTTTTTTTATTCGAATATTTACTTCTAGTTAAACACAAAAGGGGTATACAAAAATAAATTTCAAATAAATGTTTGTGTTTAACTAGAAGTAAACCTTCGAATAAAAAATTGTATAAAAAATTTGTATTTTACTTAAAATTCCACTTTAACTGGCTGTAGCGTGTCAGTTTAATGAAAATATGTAAATATTGTTACTGCTGGTGCTGTTGTTGTTGTTGTTATTTTTGTTGTAAAACAAAAACATTAAAAATGTAATTAACATACATTGTTATGTTAATTAAACTCATTAAATTTCCGGACGTTTTTTTAGGCTTTCGTTTTTTTTTCTTCTTCACTTGAATGAATTCTTTTTTTGTAAATGTTGGTCTGTCGGTCTGCCTGTCTGTTTTTTTTTTCTTTACGAACTTTAACATCAACATGTAATGAAGAAGGATTTCTCAACAGCTGTGATGTGCTGACAGCCCAACAAGGACGGGCAAACCTTTTTGCGGTAGCGCAATGGAATGGAAAAATAAAACATTGTAAATAAAAAAAATTCACATTACAAAACTTATAAATTGAGCAACAACTTCCTTGATAATGTGAAATATTTGTGGGTCTCTGTGTTTATGGCATACGCAATTATTTTATCAATGTTTCTTTTGCTTAATATTTAAAATTCTTCTCACTTCCTGGCTGAGTGTGCAGGATGCAAGAGTGTGTGTTTGTTATACTTTTATTTAATATATTGAGGGTATAAATATTTTGCAGATTATTACCGCTTTGGGTTAATAATCCTTTCTGCATTTTGAAATGTAATTTAAATTGTTTTCGCTGTTTTGCTGATGCTGTTGATTTTTGTTATAATTTTTGATTTTTATCGCCAAGATCAATAATATGCTGTTAGCCATATATGCAGTTATAAATACAAACTTGTAAACTTTATACAAGACAGGAGTTATCAAACTGAACTTTGTTTTAAAAACATTACATTAAGCCGGATTATAATGTAAACTCATCAAATAAAGCCGCTTTGGCAACACTTACTCTACATTTACTTATGTTTACTTATGCTGTTTTCAAACAGTGTATATAATCATTTATGCTAAGTCTTGTGTTGTTTGTTGCTAGTTCGTTGTATTTGCTTAATAAATCCCCATTGTAATTAGTTTAGATGGCAATGTCAGTTAAACAGTTATAATTTTAATTATTCCTTATTTCAGTCATTTGCTCATTCATTCATTCATTCATGCATGGCCAAGCTATCTGACTTTAATGCACATGTCCATTTTAATTTCCTCACGGTTGTCGGCTGTCACTTTCAGGTTTTCAGTTGCTTGTGAATTAAAGAAGTTGTAATGGTATGATTGACGTGAAAGACGTGAGCCAGGAGCATAAAGGAAGTTATAGGGCCAGTAATTTGAAAATTAATTTAAAGAGTAACATTTTTGTATCTTTCATTTGTGTCTTTGACATTTTTGTATCTTTCAAAATTTAATTTGAACAATTGTCTAGATTTAAAACTACTTCCAGCTTTTATTATTTGCTGTTGCGGTAGCTTGCAAAGCAGATAAATTGCCTGGCTGGAACTAATATTATAATTTCATTATAGCCGCAGATTTCCATATTGTCACCAAATGTTCTTAGAGAAAGTATCAAATTGTTAACTGAAACAAATTAACTAGACCAATATTGTACATCCACTGCGATTCCTCTCTCAGTGCCATCGTAATTCTTCCATGTGTTTAGCAAGCGGTCCAGCTCCTTTCTCTGCATTTTAAATTGAGCTCATTATGTAACCCAAGCAATTTCTTTCCACACACTACTAAACAGCTTCTCTGATGTATGTAAAGATGTTGCAAGGATTAAGCCATGACAACTCTTGCAAGCTTAAGAGGAGGGCTGCTGCAAATATTCATTCCCTCTTTGCGGCTTCAGCCTCACATTGATGATAGAATTGTTGAAACAGCGTCCGTCACTTTGTCAGCTTTAAAACTTCTGTTTCCATATTTCAAAGTACCATATTAGTTCTCTACGTTCTCATTGAGCTGAGTTCATTTCGCTACATCCTAAACAGATTCAATTGTGGATATAAGTGTTTCAGTGGACACACAGATGGTTTTTAAATATGGTTTTTAATTAGAAGTAAGCTGCTTCAAATATATGCTCATTGTGGCATTAGTTTCACGTTGATAGAATTGGTGCCACACCATCTCCTAATCATTATTATAACTTGCCTAGATCCAGTCTAAGTAAGCATTGCTTTGGTGCTGTGTCCAGATTAACTCAGTATTAGTTCAAAAAACACAATAACCTCTCGTCTGGCCAGCTCATCAGTTAAACAGTTATCCGATATGTTGCCATGGCCAAGGACCTATATTAGTGTTATAATAGAATGCCTGGGTATATCATTCAGAGTTACCTGGCACTATTCGCTTAATCTAGATAACAAAAGGACGTCCACTATTCTCTTAACGGTTGTCTTGATGTCGTTAAATATGCAAATACCTCTAGATATTCCATATTCATATGGAGGTCAATCGCTTTTTGTCAGTCATATTAAACTGTTTCGCCATATCATTCAGAGTCACTATTGGAATTCACAGTCTTGTGGTTCATATCACAAAAGTACCTAAGTACAAAGTCAGAGAATTTGATGGATGATTTCATCCCATATCATTCTAAAAGTCAGCACTAACTACGATTACTATACACTGTCATGCCACACTCAGAGTTAGTTTGAGATAATTGTGGAGAATTGGACATCTCGGCAGGCAGTTGTTGGCATTCGTAGGTTCAACTTCATTGCATTCCAAGTTCCTGAAGTACATAGAATCCTTACCAGGTCAAAAGCCTCCAGCTATTAGTCTTAACAGAGAAAATCGGATCTTTCGATAGCTCCTCTGGTATCACAAGAGCAGTAGATTTGAAAGAAGATTCCGTTTTTACAAGTCTTGCAATGAACACTTTCCAGATAGTTTCGTCAGGCTCTGAGTTAAATAAAAAACTCAAAAATAACCCTATACAATTGTGGAACATTGGCAAAGAAAGTTGTAAGGAAAAGCAGGATATAGTTTGTACAAAATTATAATTTATTTAGGAATAAAATTTCTTACTATAGCATTCTTAAGTTCCCTTGAGGATTTTGTTTTTAGACAGCTTCTAAATATAAAATATTCTCTCTCTGGCACGTCTATGGTAATCTCGCTGATTCAATGAACTTGAGATGTCTTAGCAATTGACAGTTCTTAATATATATTCCTGTTCCATTGACTAGTTTCTTTGGTATTAGTTCCGCTGTGATTTCCAAAATGAAAGGGTCAAGCAATATTGAACCAGCAGTATCTTCGACCATTATGATATCTTAACTAAACAATTTAGTTTCACTAACAAAGCCATTTATGCTTCTGCATTCCATATTCAACATATCTATCAGGTTTGAATCTTTAATTATTGAACTGTAGACTATTTTCACCAGAAAATAAGTTATCTATCTGATTTGTCTGTGGTAATATCTGTGATTCAGTGAATTTGAGCTATATTTAGTCATATAATTCTGTTCGATTACACAGTATATTTCATTGATCACTTACACACTTCAGTTCTTTGATATATTGTCCATGTGATTCCTGTAAAAAAAGGTCAAGGATACTGAACGAGTATCTCTTGTGACTATTATGAGACCTTGGGCAAATCATTAAATTTATTTTTCTATTGTCTATATCCAGCAGAACTATCAGATCAAGTAAAACAACCAGCCAGCTTGTAAAATATTCGATGCACTAGAATAGTAGCAGAGAATTAAGCTAGATTTACACGATTGAAATTTTCTTCAGAATTGCTCTACAAACTCGTGTAAACAGCAAAATTTCTTCAAAATTTATTTAAATTTAGTTACTAATAGTTAGTAAATAAATAAATTTTGAAGAAATTTTGCTGCTTACGCAAGTTTGAAGCATTTTGAAGAGCAATTTTGAAGAAAATTTCAATCGTGTAAATCTAGCTTTAGACCATAACTAAAACATTTAGTTTCAGAAACGTAGACTATCTATCAGTTTCTTAATCTATCAGATCTAGATCTATCAGTTTCTTAAATATTCTATGCGCTAAGGACAGTGGCAGAGAAGCTGTACAACAGTCTATTCCTTCTCACTATGCTGACTACTTGCAGGAAGTATTTATATAAGCTTTTATTGGATCAATCAACTGATAACAATCATTTTCTGTCTATATTGTCTTCGGCGTTATAAAAGTTATGGAACATCTCGTCGGTCTTTAATGAATCATTTGATTGTATCATGATAGCGGAATCCCAAAAAAACGCCCAATTTTTTTTTCTAATAGAACCAAGTTCTTTACATAGGGTATCCGGTATTCAACATAGTGAAGAGATATTGTTAAAAGATTATTTTAATTACGAACAACATTTAATGTCATATAGAAATTATTTAAAGATTTCAGGGCTACTTGACTATCGGTACAAATTCAGTTCATATCTCCCCAATCTCTTCTGTCTTCAATGAATCATTATATATCCCCATTAAACGCCCAATTCCCAGTTCTTTGCCTGTTTATCCTGTATAAGATGACATAAAGAAACTGGTCTTCAGTATTGAGGAGATATCGTTAAGAGATGATCCCAATTAAGAACCGAATTAAGTGTTTTATAGATAAATTTTAAAGATCTTCGAACTGCTTGACTATCGATATACTAGATCGTGTCCTTTGGTGTAATAATTATTTCGATTTATTAATTTTGTACTAAAAAAGCCTCATCCATATCTCCCGAGAGCCTCTTGTTACACATTTTTGATATTTTAGCCACCATTAAAGATTTAAAGTGGAAATTCCTGCAAATTTTGTACCTCCCAGAGAAAGCTATGTCAAGATGATTTAGATTTTTCCTAAATTAAATCCAAAAATATCACCCGGTTTTATGGGCCAGTTAATGTAAAGTTGAGTTGATTGATTTAGTTCAATCTCAATTAGGTTCTTAAAGTAGATTCCTGTATATGAGGATATTGAGATTCCATTTCAAGTATTGTATGCTGGCCATGTCAGGTAAATATTTCATTACTCAATAAAAGAACAGTGACATGATTGATAAGTTCTAAAACACTTTAAGTTAATACTAAAATCCATACAAAGTGACTTTGAAGTTTCAAAAAAATGCTTGAACATCTACCTATGAAGATTACTTTAATATCCTATTCTTGAATAATTGCTATTAAAACTTTTTTCTATAATTTAATTGTACTATTTTGGTCTCCACTATACCGCTCTTAAGAAATCCTCTTTTCATTTAAGCATTTAAGTCCTAGAATATTCTTTTGGCATTATTAATAATATCATTTTGTTTGCATGTCTATGTTTTACTTTTTGTTTTTATATTTATTACAATTTTAATAATTTTTTTTTTGCAAAAAGTATGTCAACATTTGAGCCTAAAATCCTGCAGACAAATACAGGAAGCTAAAGGTAAAGTAGAATAGGCAAGGGAAATGAAAAAAAAACCAAACTAAAGCCACTTTAGCTGAAAAACTACTTCTTATCATTTTTATGGCTGGGTTTTGCCCCAACTTTATTTTTTGGTTTAATATAAATTCCTTGCTTGTTTTGATAACTTTGACTGTTAAAGGTGGGGAGGCTCAAGCTATGTATATAAATGGATATAAAAATGGCACCTTTGTTGTCTATTTTTTCGGTGTATGTAAACAGGTGCCTCATCTCTCCCTCCTTAGTTATGTCAGATTATTGAAATGAGATTATTTATGATAGCATCTTTTTTGCAAGACTCCCTTTAGGGCTAAAAACACAAAATGTATGTATAACTTTAACTAAAAACCAAACGAGCAGAAATCATAGACGAATTCTGTAAAACTGTTCCCCAGAAACTAAGTAAATGTTGTGTATTTGCCTTTTGAAAGAAGAAAAAGTAATATGCCTTTAAAATGTAATGACTTTTTTTTCGCCACCAGGCAACACAGATAAATTGTTAACATATCTTCATGGCAACATCTACCAGTTACCCTTATCCTGAAGAAAAAAAAAGAAAAGAAAAGAAATGTATTAAAAGAAATCATACATCCCTTTTCCTGTTGAACAGCTAAAAAGGTGTCACTTAAAAGGTTTTTTTAGATGTTTTTTTTTTTCATTCATAATAACAGTTACTAAGACAATTTAGTCTGAAAATGTGAGCTGGGTTGTTCTCTAAGGAGTTTTAAATTTTCATTTACATGATGTGTTTTGGTTTTTTTTCGTTGATTATTTTTTCAGTTTTCTATTTCGTTTTGTGGGCGGTTTTAAAGTCATAGTAACTAGAGTACGCGAAAGGTATAATCATTTAGTTAAGCCACAAGCAAATCTATGAAATAGTAATATTAAATAACATTTATAATTAAAATTAAAAAGTACGTACGTAAAAGTGCCCATATCTATTGAACTACTTTAAAAGTTAGGAAGTAAATTTAATATTTTGTTGATAACTTTTAAAGATTTCAGGGGGATGCTTTACTTATTCAGTTCATATCCCATATTAACCTGAAAAATAAAAAATGTATTTGTAAACTTCTCATCTGTCTTCAATGAAGCATTAGATTTCACCATCAAAGCTGTATTTCAATAATACGCTCAATTTCTTTTTCTAAATGAACAAAGTTCTTTTCCAGTGTCATCATTACATTGGGAACCTGATATCGTCAGGAGATTATTCCAAATAAGAACAAAATTTAACGTTTTATAGATAAATTTTAAAGATTTCAGATTGACTATACATCAGAATATACATCAGAATATCATTGTCGTTGAAATATCAGCTTGTAAAACCTTGCATTAAATATTCTAAAAGCCACAGCGGTCCTTTATTTTTATAACTCTACAAAAGTTCTACAGAATTTGTTTAACAGAGTAGCAAAGTATTAGCAAAATTAGTACTTTGCTTAAATTAAAATTGGCTCAATAAATATACTCTAAAGCTAACATTTAAATAGAAGAAAATTTTTCATATATTGAGTCTGAGCCCAATTTTCATAAAAAAATTACATGAACTAAAGTAAGAAAACCTAAATATGTTGGTTTTTATTTCAAATAATATACGATTTGGAACAAAAGTAGTAAACTTAAGTTTAAATGTGTACACAAGCTTTAATGAGTAATGTAACTCAAATATGCTCATTTGTACAAAAAATTGTATGTTTTGAAAAAAAGTATAAAAAAAAGTACTTTTTATAAATAAACATCAAACATTACTTTTTGTCCTAAATCTAGTTTTAATGACTAATGTAACTCAAATATGCTCATTTGTACAAAAAATTGCATGTTTTGAAAAAAGTAGTAAAAAAAGTACTTTTTATAAATAAACATCAAACATGACTTTTTGTCCTAACTCTAGTTTTAATGAGTAATGTAACTCAAATATGCTCATTTGTACAAAAAATTGCGTGTTTTGAAAAAAGTAGTAAAAAAAGTACTTTTTAGAAATAAACATCAAACATGACTTTTTGTCCTAACTCTAGTTTTAATGAGTAATGTAATTCAAATATGTTCATTTGTACAAAAAATTGCATGTTTTGAAAAAAGTAGTAAAAAAGTACTTTTTCTAAATAAACATCAAACATGACTTTTTGTCCTAAATCTAGTTTATTTTAACAAAGATTTAATTTAATTTTAAATAGTAGTAGAAAAGTACTTCGCTTTAAAGTGCCTTTAATTTTTTTTATAATGAATTTAGGTACGGCAAATTTAATGTATGAAAAAAGTAGTAAAATTAATACTTTTTTGATAAAGTATTTATATTGGCTCAAACTTTACTCTAATATTAAGATTCATCTGAATTATACTGAATTTATAGAATAAATCTTAAATGTGTACCAAATTTTAAATTTTAAAAAAAGTAGTGAAAAAGTACTTTTTTATAAAACTAAATCTAATATTATTAATCATGTCAAAAACTACAATGTGTGCACACAAATTTCAGATTTTTGAAAAACACAAAACTTGACTTTTGGTTTAAATGAAGTTTATGTTATTCCACAATTTAAATTAATAGTATTAAATATTAAGTTGTTAATATTTTAGGAAAGTAGCAACAAAACTAATATCAATTAAAATCAAAATTAACCTACTAATTAATCATACGAAATTGTGTCATAAAATTTCATATTTAAAAAAAGTAGTAAAAAAAAAATACTTTGTTAAAAAAGTACTAAACTTGATTTTTAGTTCAAAATTGGCTCAAAATTTAATCTAATATTAATAATCATATCAATAATCAATTTTTATAGCAAATTTCATATTTAAAAAAAGTAGTAAAAAAGTACTTTTTATAGAAAACACAAAATGTTACTCTTAGGCATAAGACTAAATATGTAAAAAAGTATGTTGAATTTAAAAGGACACAGAAATTTAACAATAATAAAAAAGTAGTAGAAGAGAGCCTTTCTTCAAAAAGCATAAGATTTGGGTTTTAATTGAACTTTTATATTAGAAAAAGTATTAAAATTAAGAAGGAAATGAAAATTACACAACTTAAAATGGTAGTAGAAAAGTACTTTTCTGTTAACACTTATGAATTAAGTAATTTAACTTAAATATGATCATTTTTCTATCAAATATTATATTAAAAAAAATAGTATTAAAAAGTAATTTTTTAAAAATTTACTTAACTAGACATTTAGCTTTAAATCATTGTTAATTATTTTAGAAAAAGTATTTAAAATTAAAGTTAAACAAAAATTCAGCAATTTAAAATAGTAGTAGAAAAGTACTTTAAAATACAATTAGTAACTTAATAGCAGTAAAAAAGTGAATTTTTTTGAAAATCAATTTTCAAAGAGTTTTAAAATTTGCAGAAAATAGCAATAAGCTATTTGTTTTTTTAAAAATTTCATATTTTTGAAAAAAGTAGTAAAAAGGTACTTTTTCAAAATAGTACTAAATTTTATGTTTAGCCCCAAAATAAGTTTCAATGTTTGAAAATAAATATTTATATTAAATAAGTAACTAAATGCTAACCAATTAAAATAGTAGTAGAAATGTACTTGTCTTAAAAAGACATATATGCCTATAGGTTATGACTAATGGATGTGACACTCTCATTAAAATACTTTAATAACCCACAACAAAACTAAAATTCAATGTTATTTATCTTAAATTCTTTTAAGCATCTTAAAATTTTCCCCCCAAATTCGTGTCCTGTGTACTCGTATTTGCTACTTTGCTTTCATTAAATCTTGTTGGCGTAAATGTGTCATCACTGCTCCTTTTCAGCCTCGACTACTTTAAACGACAAGTATGTTGACTTTTTCATTTATTTCTGTTTTTTTCTTGACTCTCTCTCTATCTCTGTGTAAACCTTATTATATAACAATGTTGTGTTTTTTAATGGTCGGTCGTAGCACAGTCTGAAACAATGATTGTTGTTAACGTTTCCCTTGATGTTATGGTTTGTCAAGCATAATTATCTTTAACAAAAAAATCTCATTTTTTTGTTTCAAATTAAAACAAAACATCAAAAAAAAAAGTTGAGACAGGTGGCATGTATAGTATGTTTGATTTTTTTGCAACGCTGTTCGTCTCTTCATGTTAAAGCTAACAAGGCATGAAATCAAATGTAAATAAGTATAAAAATTATACATCTACTTTGTTTTAAATGCTGTGAACAGAAAAAAACCAAAATGAAACAAATTAATTTAAAGTCTGAAAGAAATTTTTATATAACAGCGTATTATTGAGTTTTGTTTTTCATTATAAGGCTAGTGAATATCGGGGAGTTTGAGAGCAGAAACGAAACTGGTGGCTTATTAATGCTAATAGTGATTACATTTCTGTATAGGATTATTATTATTAACGTATAATGTGATAATGTTAATAATATGCAGATTTGTTTTGGAAAAGGAGTGACAACATAAACAAATTTTATGAAAACCTTAATTTGTTTTTAATATAATTTGTTCTACGTTGAATTAAATTATAAAAAATATTAAAAATTATTAAAATTAATGTGAATTTT
The DNA here is from genome assembly GCA_916048285.2 of Bellardia pandia. Taxonomy (NCBI): domain Eukaryota; kingdom Metazoa; phylum Arthropoda; class Insecta; order Diptera; family Calliphoridae; genus Bellardia; species Bellardia pandia. Next base: position 17,778,728 of record OU696532.1, on the reverse strand, counting down.
TGAGAAATATTCCATGATTTAAAAAAGTACTAACTAGAAAACTACTTTTCTTTAATATGCTACAAATTTACATAGTTTGACAACAAATAAAAAAACTAACGCTCATATACTACCTATGTATATTAACAAGTAAAACTTAATGTTTTGTAAGAAGTAGTAAGAATAGTACTTTTTTTAAGACTCTTTATTCAAATTGGATTGAAATTATATGTAAAACTAATATTCATGTTAAATTTACTAAAATTGGCAAATACATAAAACTTAAATTTGTTAATGTTTGTAGCAAATTTTATATTTTGTAAAAAGTATTACAAAAAAGTACTTTTTATAAATAAAATCCAAAAGTTGACTTTTGAAGGACACTAAAATTCAACAACTTAAAATAGTAGTAGAAAAGTACTTTACTAAAACATGCAATTTAGCTATATAATAAATTTAGATGAAATATATTATTAAATGAATCCTTAATCTTAATCCTCAAGCAAGACAAATTTAATGTTTGAAAAAAGTAGTAAATTAAACATTAAAGTTGGCTCAAAACATATTCTACTATTAATATATTAATAATATATTAATAGAAGCTAAATGTGTTAATTTTGTTCCAAATTTTATATTTTTAGAAAAGTACTGAAAAAGTACTTTTTTTAAAAAAAGTATTAAACTTATTTTTTATTCCAAAATCAAGTCTAAATGTTTCTAATGCATCAAACTGAGAATTTAAATTAAAAAGGACACTAAAAATCAACAAATTAAAATAGTATTAGAAAAGTACTTTTCTTAAAAAAGCATATTATTTAGCTTTAAAATGATTTTATATGAAATATTTTATCATATAAAACATGAATAACCTTTTATCAAGTCAAATTTTATGTTTGAAAAAAAATTAATAAATTTAATGAAAAAGTACTTTTTTAAAACTACTAAACTTGGTTTTTAGTCCAAAATTGGCTCAAAATTTAATCTAATCATATGAAATTGCATCATAAAAGCTAAATGTGCTAATTTGTGTACAAAATTTGATACATAAAACAAGTAGTAAGAAATTACCTTTAAAAGAAAACACCGTTATCTGACGTAGAAGGGCCATTCTAAGGGTTACCAATAATGTTTCATGTGTTAGAATTAAAATTTCTTGCGAAAAATGTGTGTTTTATGTGATAGTTGCAATTGACATCTCTGAAAGTTCTAAAATAAAATATGTTTAAAAAAGAAAAACAAACAAAAAAAAAAACAACAAAAAATATAAACATGAAGAGTGAGTGAACAGTGAGCAAATGCAAGCAAAACATGAGTAAAAAAAAACAAGTGAGAAAAAATTAGCCAATAGAAACACAGAATGTGTGACGTCACAGGGCCTAAATGCGCAGAACATTTTAAAATTTTACGCGCGTTGGCGTAATCTTTATTTTATCATTCTTGGTGGAAAAGAACTTCTCTCCAAATAGAAGATTTGGTAAAACACAAAAGTTAAAGCGCATAATTCAAGGCTAAATGTTTGAAATAAATAGTTTTAATAAAAAGTTAAACAAAACTTTCAAAATTTTCAAAAAGTCATAGAAAAGTATTTGGTTTCTATTGAACTATTTTCCAAAAACACAAAACTACTTTTCAAATTAAGTAAACAGTATTGTGCAAAGGCACTTTAAAATAAATGTATTTGTTACTTTTCTACCACTTTTCTACTATTTAGCAAATGTACAAAAGTTTTTTTTAAAAAAGTACTATTTTAAAAAATTGCAGATTTTCTTTTCTTTTATCGGAACAAAGGAACTTTTCTGTATAGTTTTTTTTTTAATCTAATTTTATTACTACACGTTAAGATAATATTTTGTTTTACTTAATTAAAGTACTTCTTTTTTGAAATAGTACTTTAATATGGAAAATGTATTTATATGATAGTGTTGCTGTGAAATATGTATTCCTATAATTAAAACGCAATATATATGAACTTAAATATAAAATGGCAGTATAATAAATTTATTTTGACATTAATAGTTTTGAATTTGTTGTGTATACATACATATTTTTAAAATAAATAACTGCTAAAGATCGCTGACATTTTATGTTAATATTTGTTTATTTTTTTTGTCTTGTCATTAATGATTTATATTTTCAATTAAATACAGTATATTTATGTTTTTTTTTAATTAATTTAAATACAACAAACAAACTGTTAATGGTGACATTTATTAAAGGCTGTTTATTTATTTATTGATTTAAAACATTATAAAGAACTATAAAGAATCTGAAAACTTACTTTAACGAAACTTTTTTGAAAATCTCACGTTTTAGTTCTATAACTCATATGCTGCTTTATATCTTGTTCAGTACTTTCCGTGATAAATATTTATTTCTTTTCTGAGGGATTATGTTAAAGATTATATGCTGCCAAATGTTTTATAGCATGTTGCGTGTATTTTCATTTTATCTTAAAAGGAAAACTATGAAGTGCTTTTCTGTTCACTTTGAATTGTTGCATGAAACACACACCATAATGTCATAAAATAAATGAAAATAAATGGCAATAAAGCCATAGTGTTAAGTTTCTGTTTGCATATAATAAAGAAAATTTATACAAAAATCAAATTTATATTATTATTTGCAGTTGTAACGTGGTTCTGTCTTTGGCTGAGGTAGTTCAGTTGTGTCCAGGGTCAACTTGCGGATCCGCAAACCTTAAGTAAAAGATAGCAATATATATATCTTTATTAACAAATTCAGTATTTGCTTTATTCGGTAACGATAAATTGTGTATATGATTAATCACTGACAGCCACGATGATTCGATGGGATTCAGTCGGATATTCTCGGTAGATGAACTCGGCTTTGTCTGGATACCAGCTCTCGGTTGGACGGATCAATAATAGTCGCTTCTTCCAAAGTATTCAGGATCGATTTAAATACTCACTAAATAATACAATTATCTTAAAACTATATTTCTTAACCTAGATAGATTGATGGTGTGACCGCAGTGCTAAAACAAAAAACCGAAGTTGTTGTGTCGAAACTAACGACCTTAAGGCAGAATTAGTCTTTAGTTTCTGTTCCGTTCCGAATCAGCTGACTTGATTCTGTTAAATAGAAAATGTGTAGAAGTCGTTAGTTGTTTTGTTACTCTCCGTGCCGTTGCGGACGCACCTGTTGAAAACAAAAATTTGATAAGTAAGTAATTGACAGACTGACAGCACAAAACAGCTGACATCTGCACAAACATAAATGTTTTTGATTAGAGAAGGAAAATGAAGGAAATGAATAAAAACTTTTCTCTTAAAAATGTTTTTGTTTATTACAAAAATTTTCAATTTCTTTGAATTTAATTAACTTTTTGTAAATAATTTTATTCTTGTTTCTTCGACCTTTTTTATGATTTTTATTAAATAATTTTGAGGTCACTTTTTGTTTTTTATAAAAGATTTTTTTATTTTTATATATAATTAACTCGCTATTTCGATTTCCTTTGGAAATCTTCTTCGGGAGTTATTCCAATATTATATTATTTGTATAAAAATTATAAAGATAGATTTACACGATTGAAATTTTCTTCAAAATTGCTCTTCAAAATGCTTCAAACTCGTGTAAACAGCAAACATTTTTCAAAATTTATGTATTTAATAGTGTAAATCTAGCTTCAGGATATAAAAAATAAACGATGGATGACGAAAAACTCATTACTTTAGTCGAAAGTAATGACATATTGTACAATAAATTTTGTATTTTTTGATTTATTTTCGCGGTATGTGTTGTCTGTTTACCTAAAAGAGCTGATACGTTTATACGGAAAAACTAACTACTAAATTTTAACAACAGAACGACACGGACCAGAACAGCAACAGAAAGTAAAGACTAATGAAGCCTTTATATGACATTATGTGTAGTAAACCACAAACAAGTAATGAATAATGGTACACACCAGAGAACGGATTGATTGGTTAATTTTAGATTTTGAATACAATCACAAAAAACGAACCTCATGTTGACAACATAAATCAATTCCGTAAAGCAATACATGTCATTATTCACAAAACGGAGTGTAACGAAAAATGATGCTTGCATTGCATGTCTTGTACAAATGTAAACGTATACTCTCAAAAGCAACGAATACTTAACGATTGGTACGAATGGTTAACGATTGGTATGAATGGTTTCAATGCTGATTGTATAAGTTGTACAGACTAACAAAATATATCAAACTTTACTAGTGTACTGTCAACAAATCGCACATAAAGCAACAACCAAAAAAATATTTATTTTCTCATTAGGTTTTGTATTGTTTTTGCTCTTTCTATATGTTTTCATTCACTGAAAGCAACGAATACTGGACGAATGGTGTGAATGTTTTTAATTTTTTCATGTGGCATTGAATTATTTCGTTGCTTGATGTATAAGGGCAGAACAAAAAGGGAATGTAAAATAGCAAACAGTAATAAGGAATGAGTAAACAAACAGCAATGCACATTTTTATTATTGTCGAGTAAAAGCAATGAATTTGCGAATGGTTAGCAAATGTGAATGGTCTCTTTCTGTTCTCTGGTGCACACACACATTGTGGTGAGGTTTTTTTTAATATGATGTGTTTCTCATGTTCTAACAGACCAACTAAAAGGTTTTTACGTTATGAATCAATACAGATTTTTTTGTTGTTTTTATATTTATTATTAATTCTGTAAAATATTATTGTTATTATATTCTGTTATTATTTATATTATTATTTTTATTACAGTAATTATTATTATATTATTATTATTATTATATCGAATCAGTAACATATTTCCGTGTTTCTTGTAAAATCATGTAAATCAAGTTTAACTATTTTGGTGTGCTTATTATTTAATGGTAAAACAAGATAAAAAACCAAATTTCCAATTACTTATAGTTGCTTAAACATGATGTTAAGTATACGTAAATAACTGACGATTTGACTGCCGGGACAGACAATCTGTGCGGCTGTCTGTAGGCGAGTTGTGTTTAACAGTGCGTAGATGTGAAAACATGACTATAAGCACTATTAATTGCAATAAGTCGCGGTATGAAGGGCAGGGAAACGTTAAACAAGTGCTCTTGTAGTTACAGGAGCCAGTTCGTTATATTGTATCATTAAAAAATTGTCCCAAACAAGTTTAACTGTTAAAATAACAATTAACTTTTTAAGGAGTTTATTTTTTTAAGTTCAACCATCTCATTATTATTAGCATGATCTAATTACATTAAGTAATTAGGGCCTAAAACATTTAATATTCTATAATTATATATTTGAAAGCATAATTATAATATGAAACCTCGTTTGAAAATTTTGTTTACATTATTTACATATCGTAAATATTGTGTAAATAATATAATTCAATAGCTTAAAATAATATAAAAACTAATTTTAAAGAATTGTTTACATTGTTTCCATTATTTAAATATGTTGCAAGGAATTGAATTTTATATGATTATACAAATAGTATAAAATTTTATTAAAATTAGTTTTTTACATTATTTACTTGATGCAAATTTCGTGCAAAAAAAACTCTGCTTACCTTAATTATACAGTTCAATACCTTGAATTGATTCGCTGTAAAGAATTAAATGTTCTATGATTACACTGTTTATTACCTTAAATTTTTATGAAATGTAGTTTTATTGAATTTTTTATATTATTTACATAATGTAAATATTGATACAAAAATTATTTTATTAATTATATACTTCAACACATAAAGTAAGCAAAAAATTTTATTTCAATTAGTTTTTTACATTATTTACTTGATGTAAATTAGTTTTTTACATTATTTACTTGATGTAAGTTTCATGTAAAATATTTTTTTTGTATAATTATACAGGTAAACACCTGAGTTATTTTGAAAACTAATTTGCAATAACTTTTACATCATTTACATGATGTTAATATTGTGTAAAGAATATAATTTCCTGTAATTATAAAATTCAACAACTTTGATTGTTATGAAAACTCTTTTTAAAGAAATTTTTAAATTATTTACATGTTGTAAATATTGTGTAAATAAGATAATTTGCTATAATTAGACGATTTTAGTTGTTAAATTTTTAGGAAAAGTCTTTTAAAAATAGGTTTACATTATTTTTCATAATGTAAATATGGTGTAAATATTTTATATTGTACAATTATAAAGCTCAACACCTCAAAGCCGTATGAATACTCCTTTTTATAAATTGCTTACATTATTTACATGATGTATAATTTATTTCTTTACATTCTGTAAATGTTGTTAAATGTAAAGAACTGAATTTTCTCGAATTATACTGTTCTTTGCCTTAAATTAGTATGAAGTCGTGTGCTTACATTATTTACATGATGTAAATATTAAGTAAATAATTATATTTTTTTTAAATCTACAGTTGTACTTTTGAAATTAACAAGAAAACTTACATACATTAACTTTTTTCATTATTTACGTAATGTAAATATTGTTTTGTTTTTTAATTAGACTGCTTAAAACACAAGATCGCATGAAAATTTATTGCAAAACAATTTTAAAATATTCCCAGTAGATAAATTATAGCTTTTAATAACCTATTCATTGACCAACAATTAAATATATATACACAAGTTTTACACAGCTTAGTCCTTATGCCGTAAACTACAGCACATAAGTTTTCATTTGTTGTTGTAGTCTTCTCACTCATTGAAGTTAAACTTATAAAATTTTTGGAAAATTTAATTTTAAATAAAACACTTGTTTTTATGTGCAAAAAAAATAAAAATAATAATAATAAAAACACATACAAACATCTGCAAATATTCAAATGAATATAAATATACATGTTAAAGTGCCTTCATATTTGTATGTATTAATTTACATACATGTGTTCCTATATGTGTAAGTTTAATACTACACACATACAAGTGTTTAAAATTTAAATTACTTCAACACGCATACAAAACAAAACAAAAAAAAAAACTTACACACAAATGCCAGCTTTTATAATAATGCTGGCTCAAAATTCATATTCATTATAACACATGTCCTTACATACTACATACTCATGCATATACGAATAAGAATATATGTACGAGTACATATGTAATGAAATATGCATATATTATGCTTATATAGTCATACCTTATGCCTTATAGCCTGCAGTATTTTGCATATATTTTCATTATTATTTTCACCATTATCTATGTAAATATGTATGTCTGTATGTATGGAAATTTCTCTGTGTATGTTTAAGAGTTTGTTGTTGCGTGCTTTAATGTTTCCTACCGTCAATAATTTTCAATGTTCTCGGTATTGTCTATGTATACTTCCACACAATCTCTCTCTTTTTTTATCCACTATACTTAACTTTAATTGAAGTCTATAGTCCACACGGTTTTTATGTTGATTATAACAGTAGCTTTTGCTTTAGCAGCAGCTATCGGAAGTCAATGTTATGCCATAACACATTCAAGTGTAAAATATGTATGTATTTGCTGTGTATGTAACATTGTACTGCAAAAAAGGAAACATCGAAAAACAACAACAACTTTTCCTGTTACCATACAATCAGAAAGTGAGAGACTAGGCTGTGAAAGAAGCCGGACCAAGTTATAATTTCAAGTTTAAGCTAATATATGTAACTCAGTTTTTATGTATCGAAATATTTTTGCGTTCTTTAACCTCATGTGTATGTCTATGCGTTTTTCTTCTATCCCAAAATTGCGGCTATGAGTAGGGGAAAGGGGGGCACCTTAGAACACTTTTTGCTTTTAAGCCACATACAAATTTATATTTTTGAACTATTGACTTTCTACATAATTTAACTAATACAATATATGGAAATAAACTTTAGCTTAAGTCTACAAGTAACTTATTTTTAGTTTTAGTTTTTTATAATTTTATTTTAATTTTTAATGGATGAAGTCATTGTGTTCAAATGTGCCCCCCATACGGGGCAGCTTTGAACTAGGCTGGGGCAGTTTTGAACGGGAATTTTTTCTTGTAGCGCTTATTCTTTTATATATGTATATAATAAATTCGATTTATTTATTAAGAAAAACATAAACATTAACAATTAAAAAATAAAAAAAAATTCAGATCAAAAATAAGTTTTATATTATTAAGACGGAAAAGGCCTTGAGATTTCAGGTGACATTACATTTTCCTTTAAAGCATCATGATCAGCATTAGATTCGTCATTTTCAGAAAATAAGAGAGAATCAACAATGTTTGGTACTTCGGTTGATAAATTAACATGTTCAAAGGTGCCCCCTTTTTCCTTGTTCAAACCTTTCACGTAAATTTATAATAAATATTTTTTTTTACATAAATATAAATGAATTTTGGACTGCAATCAATTTCTTGCACGAAAGAAAACGATCACTGAATACTTCTTACACTCTTACAAAAAAAAAATAACAAAAATTTACAATGGCACTGCGAAAACTTGTTCACCCAACTACATTCGGTCGACGACTGAAAAAACTAGCAAAAGTTGTTAACGTTGCTAGAAAACAAGATTGTCATGTGAAAAACTAGGTCAAGGGTCGGAAAAAATGTTAAACTGAGATTTTATCAACATAGTTCAAAGGTGCCCCGGGTATAAACGTGCCCCCTCTCCCCTACTCTTACATAATATCTTACATACATCTTTCTAGAATCAACAATACATTGTGTCCACCAACATGGCTTTTTTTCTGCAAAATACATTAGAATTGATATGTGTGGAAAACCACACATAAGGTTTAGCAACGTAACTTTGTAAATATTTCGCTATACTAATGTATTTTTTAGTCAATTAATGTTAACATCAAAACCCAATAACGCTTGTATACCACATAGCGTAAAATACAGTGACACATTTAAGATACAAAGACTCTTAGAATTTTAGAAGACTAAATGAGTCAATTTTGTTTATCTCTTCCTTTCAGAAGGAAGATAAATGTAGCTTTTACAGAGCTCTAATTTTTGTGGAAAATACTACCATCAACATTACAAAAATATTGCAAGATCAAACAGCATCAAATAAATTAAAACTAAATATTTCTTGTGATTTGGCCGATATAAGAAAAGCTTTTTTTTAAATAAATAAACGAGTTAAAATATATATTTTTTAGTGGTTACGTCTTTTTCGGCAATTATTTGCCAAATGTGACCGTAGCTTAAGGCTTATGATTTTCTGTAGATTGTTATTCGTAGGCTATTGAAGTGGTATACACAGAAGTTTTGGGGTCTGAGGACAGTTTCTTTCAATCGAAAATGTCTTAGCACTGTGTCGGAAATTATCAGGTTAATCAATTGAGTTATTGCATTTGTAAAATTGCTCTAAGGATGATAATGCCACGCCAGTTCTTACAGTTTGTTAGCTCGCCTTTTTTGGGATTGTTCTCTTTAAGACCTTACTTTAACTATGATGTTAATTTTTGAGTGTTCCAGAAGTTCTTTTTAAGGATAAGTAAATAATATCTTGGCTGAGGTCTGAAGCTTGGTTTTGAGCATTTCTAGTGTTATAATGACCTTATTCCATTTTAAGAATAAGTTCAGTCTCGTGAACATAACTAAGTTTAAAAACAATTCTATTTTAATAATTATATCTCTTAATTAGAGGAGTTTACATATCGTCATCATATGAGTAATTCCCGCTTTCAAATAAAATCATTTGTTTAAGTTTCTCTGTCTTTTTGCGGTAAAAAAGTAAAAAGAAAAACACAATAATAAAATCCTTGTTAAAAAATATGCCGGTTGTGTATTGAAAACAAAACGTATAATTAAGCGTATGTGCTATCATTCATCCCAGCTGTTCTGGGTGATGGTCGTGAAGTAGTGAGTAGTTTTTTTAATACCTCCCAGCCATCGACAGTCTAATACTTAAAGTATGTTTTTGGTAGTTGACTGATTCTCTGGAAACTCACAAGTTACAAGTAAACAGTACAATACATGGTTTCTTGTAAACAACTCCTGTTCCCACTTCCCACTAATGGGAAAAAATTTCTTTATTCCAGTAGTTAAAAGTGGCTACACTCTATATTACTTAAAGACACTAAAGTAACAATTGTCTTTCCGCTAGATTACCTCGGGTAAATAAAGTAATGAATACATTACGCTTTAAATTACAAATAACATATAACTGCCACGTGATTCAAAAATATATAAATTCGTAATTAGACAATTTAAAAGCGAAAACATTGACTTGTACTTGCAAAACTGCTGGGATTCTGTGCTATTCTGTATTATTATAACTACTGTGTTATTATTAGAGTTTTTAAACATTTTTAATATTAATTCATTTGTAAAATAAAGTATTTGGTTTTGCAGTTTTTCCCTAGCAATTTTTTTTATTGAAAATTCTCCTATTGGCAGTTGTTTTTTTTTTCTTTTTTTTTTCCATAAAAAATTTAAAATTTTTTGTACTCTCAATTTTGTTGTTTGCTATTATTGCTGGCAATTGTTGTTGTTGTTGTTGCTGCTGTTATTATTATTATTATTATTATTATTATTGAGTATTTCATTTATATGTATTTCCATTTAAATTGTACAAATATAATTTTCCATTAACAATTTATTTGTGGTGGTGTAGGAATATTTGTAAAAAAATAATTTTTATTTTTTCTTCATTATACCAATATGTATATACATTAGGGCGGGTCGATTTAATAATCGCCCATGGCTCAGTGAAAATCGTATTCTAGGGATCAAAATAAGAAACTTTGCCGAAGGAACCATACCTCTAAAACGAATTCTACTACCCCCCAACTGACTTGACTTTTGTCCCGTAGGGTCATTTAGAGTGCCCCATTTAGAGTGCCCCATTTAGAGTGCCCCAATCGAGTTTAAATGTATGACCGACCCCCACTAACTTTGGAGGGCCGATCCACCCCCTGGAACTCCCCTGAGGGGTTCCCCATACAAACATTTAAAAAAATCATACAACCATACAAACATTTATATATAAAATAAAGTGCCAAAATGGTGATTTAAATAAAATAAATAAAAAATAATAAAATAAAGTGCCTCAGGGGAGTTCCAGGGGGTGTGCCACTGGCATGGGTGGATCGGCCCTCCAAAGTTAGTGGGGGCCGATCACTGAGCCATGGGCGATTTTTTTGCCTCCCCACAAATCGACCCGGCCTAATATATATATATTATTTATTCCGCGCAGTTGTTTGCCATTGTAATTTTTTGTTGCAATGTGGTGTTACCAATAACAACATTGCTGTTTAATTAATGAATTATTTTCGTATTGACTTTTTGTGGCCTCAAGTACCAAAAATGTATTAATGACAATTTTCTCTTGTTTTTTTGTTTGTGTCTTTCTTTGTTACTTTTCAGTAAATATTTATATTTGATGTAATAAATTATTAAAGTTGAAAGGTAAACTATATAATAAATTTTAATTCATTGGTTGTTTTTAATAGTTTCCCTTATGTTAATTAGGTTAATATGCAGAAAACCGTTAATACGATTTTTATAATACGATTTTTGTTGAGAGGCATAAGAATTTTAAGTTCATATTGCCACGACGAGGGGTTTTAAAGGGGTATGGAAGGTAAAAGAGAAAAAGAGTCATCGTTGCTCTGATATATGTTGTTCGAAAGGTATTTGCCTTGAATTTTTGACTTCAGTTTCCAGATTTTAAGTATCAATCGAAATACAGTGGGTGGCCAAATTATTAGTTACACTTATTAATTAAGATTCAACCGATTTTAATACGTATATAAATTAATTTCTTGCGCCAGATGTTTTCGTATTTTAATTCTGGCAATACTGTTAAATATTTTGTGCAGTGTCAACAATGATTGGTGACATTAGAGTGCAGTTGTAGATCATTATCTGTCATTCTGCTCTGAAGTGTGAAATATGCAATTTTGATAAAATTGATTAAAGGCTGGCATCACGATTAAGAACTAAAAGAAAATGTTCAAAAATGCATTCAGAGCATGCCAAAAAGGGTGCAAGCTGTAATTGATGCCAAAGAAGGTTCTACGAAATATTAAGATTTTTTCAAAAAATTTTGCAATACTCCTTTTCCTCAAATATATATTTTTAAAACAAAAGAATTTATTTTTAATTGAATTAGAAACACTTAATTTACCTAAAAGAACAAATAAAAGGATAAACTTCCATTATTTTAAAATGTTATACGGCTTCAAACTAAACAATTTTGCATGTGTAACTAATAATATGGCCACCCACAGTATATCCGATACATTGTTATATCAATCATTTTTGTATATCATTTGGGGGTTTCAAAAAGTTGAAAACAAAGAGATGGACATATGATATTTTTTGTTGTATTAATCATCTTTCTACAAAAAATATTTTAACAAAAAAAAAGAAGCTTTTTATAAATAAGAAACTTTCTTTGTAAAAAGCATTGCATAAAAAAGCTTTTCGCACTGTAGTTTTTACCGAAATCCTATTACAAAGCAATTTAATTTTAGGTTTTCTAAAAGCAAAAGTTTTTTTTTATAAAGAAAAACAAAAAAACCTCTAAAAAATACTTCATACAACATTACTAAAAAAGCTTTATTAAACCTCCTTTAAAAACAAAAGTTTTTTCCAATAGGCATTCCAAGGTGAATTTAAATACTAGGTGATAGCGTAGCGCCAGCTGATTATTCATGGTGAATTTGAAAATGCCAAAAAGTTATATAAAAAAAAAACTTTTTGACAGTGACGAAAGTTTTTCATATAGAAAAATGCCTGTTGTTCTTGCCTTGTTGTAATTGTTGTAGCAATGCGGTCACCTGGTATTTAATTTCACCATGAGGCATTCTATTGACGATAACCAAGTTTAAAAATATAGTGATAGTTGACTTCTTATTAAATTCCAAATGTCAAATTACTCAAAAATATATAAATTAAAGTCCGCCAACCAAAAACGTCAACTTAATGTGAAACATTTTGAAAAAAGCTATTTTTTAAACAATAGTTAGCAAAATAGCTTTTTGCTATGAAACTTTAATAAAAACCCTTTTTACCAAAAAGCATTCATAAACCAGATTTTTATAAAGAAGCTTTTTAGAGAAAAACTTTTTGTACAGAAAAACTTGTATTTTGCAAAGAATTTTAAAAGACAGCTTTTAAACATTGTTTTTTATATACGTTTTCTGCTTTTCTCAAACAGGTATGCTGAAATCCTGTATTCCAAATAATGCTTTTTTCAAAGAAAATTTAAACAAGAGCTTTTAAGTATTGTTTTTAATGCATTTTCTGCTCTTTTAAAATACTGTTTTAAAGAATTATTTGTGCAAAAAAGTTAAAAACCGGTTTGTAAGCATTATTTTAAATGCATTTTAAGCTTTTCACATAAAAGTTTATATAAAATCTTGACAAGAAACTGGATATAAAAAAGCTTTTTAGCTTTATTTTTAATATCCAGTTAAAATGCAGTTTAAGAGCGTAAGTTCGAGTATACTAATAATTTTAAAACATTTAAAGCTTTTCATATAAAAGCTTCTTTATTTGAATTTCAAATCTTGACGTAAGGAAATCATATTCTAACATAGTTAAGAAAGAGCTTTTACGCATTATTTTTAATACATTTTAAGTTTTTCACTTATAAACTTCAAATTCTGTTTATGAACACAAAATTAATTAAAAAAGCAACATTGAAGACAAAGTTTCTTTAATATGATATGTAAAGTTTAATGCATTTGGGCTGTTATTAAATATCTTTCTTATTAGTTTATATAAATAAAATAAATAGTTTTATATTCTCGATTTTTTTTTCGTTAAAACTCTTGTTAATAATTAATTAAATATGTTTTTATTTCATTTCAGGTATGTTTCCATTGTGGTTTAATCGTGTAAGTTTCAATACAGAACTGATATCAAATATTTTAATGCAACCAATCAATATAAAAGATCCGTTTGTAAGACAAATCTCTCTTATACAATCTAAAGCAATCTGGGGAACTTTAACTTTTTTTTTTTTTTATATATAATATATTTATTGAAATTTTAGTTAACAACAATTTTAAGTTGGTCTCAGCGTCACACATAGTTGAGACGAGTTGGAGACTTTACTATAGTAATTTTTAGAAATTCGTTTAGAAATGAAATATTTTGGAATTGAATACAAAACATACAAATATGAAAGATTTTCTTTTCGAAACGTATAAGAAGTAACTCTGTCTTATATTTCATATATTAACTGTTTTCAAATATTTGACTATCGTTGAATTTTGTCCATATTTTGCAGTTTTTACTAATTGTTGTGCTGGAGTTTGAATGGGAGTATTAGAAAGAATTAATAAAATCTTCATTGGGAGAAATTTTGGTTCTAAAAATGATTCTGCCATTAAAAATATCCGGCCTGTAATTCATTAAACTTATTTTTTAATAAACTAATTTAAAGTGTTATCTTTAATACACATTTACTTTTTAATCTGACAAAATCTTTATAGTTTTTTTATGGTTTTCTTAACATCTTTGAATGTATTTAAGCTACAACAAAATCTTACTATTATGACCAAATGAATATATGTATCTACTGTAACACACTAAATACTCAACTAAATGATTAAGTGTATTTAGATGATTTTGACCACTGCCATTACTGTTATCATCACCATAAACCACTTACATTTAAATACACATTTAAATAGTAAATACATAGTTGCTTGCTGTATATCTATTTGTTTAAATATATGAATATATTTTATAACTAATGTCATGATTTACAACTTGATTTTATTGTTACACAACAGAAAAAAAGGACAACAGAAATGGCATTTTTTTGTGGAAAAAACATTCATCAATGACAAAATGTTTGTACACGTTTTATTTAAATATCAACAGCAGCAGCAACACCAATAAACAATAGTAAATGACCACTACTATTACATAGCTACTATTTGCTATTTGTAGTAAAAAATAGCTCTATGTGTATGTGAATGAAACTAAAAAAAGGACACTACTTGACATCTCAACGATACAATAAATCAAATAAATGATGTTTACGAAATCTTTCTTTGCGTATTTTGTGCTATACCTATAGTTTTTATTCTTTTTTTGTTTTTTTTTTTTTTTTTTGTTTTTCATAAAAGTGTGTTGAAACTTACAAGTGATGAGTTCATAGCAAAAAATTTGTAATGGAGGAGTGAAAAGTAGGAATTGTAGTTTGAAGAATAATAAAATAATAAATGAATAAATGAACGAAGAAAAAAAAAACTGTGTTCTGTGAGGTGTCATCAATTTATAGCCTTCAGAGCATGGGAGAGGGGTGTGGTGCGTGACAGAGAGGAATTTGTTCAGCTTGCTTGCCCTTGGGGGTGGGTTAGTATTAAAAATATGTGTGGTCACTAATGAATTGGAACTGTGGCTTACTGGCAGCTTGATTTTATATAAAAATGTCATCACTATTACGCCTACTATCTTGGAAGCGGTGTTCACATAAAATCCGTTCACTTAAATATTTCAATATTTGTGTAATCGTTATTGTGTTGACAAAGTTTTAAACTGCAATTAGTGTTTAAGAAAAGCTTTAAGAAGCAACTAAAATTCATTTCTTTTATATAAATCCTAGTTTTTGTTTTGATGTTTCGCATAAACTGTTGCACAACATTTCTATCCCCAGTGCGTACGTATTCCAAATTGCTAACATTTGTTTATTGTCAAGATCTACTGTACAAATTCACTTTAATTCCGCTCACAAAAGCTCACCAGTACTGTTGAAGTTGAGCACGATTCATAGATTTTTTTAATACTTTGACTTGATTTTCATGAAACAAACCAATTGCATTGTTTGAATACTAAATACTCGCAGAATTTCAGAGAGTGGCGACGCACAGTGGTAAATCGTAGAGTAAGACCAGCCCATAATTCATTTTTGAAAAGGTTCGAATTACACCATAATTTTCGCGACGTCCAACAAAAAAGGCACCAAACTTTTCTTACAACATTCCCTTATAAAGGGGTTTTTAACAAGAACTTTGTTTTACAACAGGGGCATATTGCAATAACATTAAACTATTCTGCCGATATTCCCTTATAAAGGGGTTTTCAACACAAACTTTGTTTTAAAGCAGGGACATATTGCAATGACTTGATAATTTTGACATTTTACTTGTTGAATGTAGTAGAAGCTTTGACAATTGTTACAATAAATGTAAAGAAAAACAATTTTTCAGTATGTAGTAGACCATTTTCGTTTGTCTAGATATATTAATGAGCAAAATTAGCCGCATTTAAGCTTCTGTAAATGAAAGAGCAATTATTGAGCAGCCTTCGCATGTTCAACTTGGTGCGATTTAAAAAATTCGACTAGAAATATGGCTATGAAGAATGCACCCCGCCTTCAACATATGTTGGCCGGCCTATTATTTATGATATTGATACTATTGCTGTGTGGTTTTAACAAGACGCAACAATTGCTCGATCGCATAATCGAACGAAATTCAAATTGGCTGCCACATTATATGATTTAATACCAATGTATTACTTTTTTTGCCGCTAATATTAACGATAGTGTCTATACCAGAGTTGTAAACGAATCATTCAATTTTGAAATAATTCGTGAATCATTCATGCAATGAATTGGTACAATTTTGAATTAATTATTTTCTCCAAAAAACGAATTGAATTAAATTTGAATCCATTCATTTGAATTTAGCGAACATGAATTGGAATTCATTTTACCAATTCATTTGAATTGAAAATGAATTGCAATTCATTTTACCAATTCTTTTGAATTGAAAATGAATTGCAATTCATTTCCAATTGAATTGAATTGATTTTGAATTAATATAAATGAGTTAGAAAAAATGAATTACAATTCATTCCCAATTCATTTGAATTGATTTTGAATTAATTGAAATGAGTTAAAATATGAATTGCAATTCATTTTACCAATTCATTTTAATTAACTCGAAAAATGAATTTGTTATACATTTCCAATTTATTTGAATTGAATTGATTCTGTACCAACAAGATGGAAATCTTTATACGATTGTATAAAAGACTTACTGTCCCATAAGTTCAAGCTATACGATCTATGCCAAAATTTTAATATTGAAACTTTTCTAGACAGTGATTTTGAATATTTAGAAGAGTACTTGCAGCTTCTGCTTTAATATTAAAGAAATATTACATACATAAGTATTACTAAAGTGTTTGTCCTTTAATGTTCGTGGGTCACAAAAGTTCATAAATTAATAATAGGTTTTAAATACTGAATGTCTTGTTATTCAGCGTATATCAAAAGCGAAATAAGTAGTACTTGAAGAACCAAAATCCAAACACCAAGTTTACTTCAATTGAATGCAGTTCATTTTTGATTTAATAAATTTGAATTACAAGTTACTTTTGTAATTCATTTGAATTAATTCCAAATCATTTCAATTCAAATGAATTAGAAATGAATTGCGATTCATTTTATCAATTCTTTTGAATTAAAAAATTAACTGCAATTAATTTTGCCTAATTCAAATGAATTGCAACTCATTTTGTTCAATTAATTTGAATTAAAAATAAATTGCAATTCATGTTCGCTAAATTCAAATGAATTGATTCAAATTTAATTCGTAATGAATTAAAATCAAAAAATTATGATTCATTTACAACTCTGGTCTATACCGAGTCTATTGTGTCGATTGCAGCCTTAAAACTCAAACTCTGTGATGTGATTAACGAACTAGACCAGCCAGGTTGGACAAAATGTAATTGAAAATTTGTATAAAATAGTCGACATCTGTATGCAGGATAGTGGTAGTGGACAACTGTCCCTTATCATTATTCGCTTATGATTGCTTAATTATTTGTTTCATATATTATATTAGCTCCATGGATATTTGACTTTGATAACGATTCGGCTGGCTTCACATGCTTCAGGTTGTTGCAATGAATCCGTTTTACATCTGAAGTAATGAATCGGTAAAAAATGATTTCCTTTTATAGCGATAAAGCAGTATTTCGGACATACAAAACTGTCTTTCAAGGTCTCTCCGCTGCAATTTCTACGGTACCAAATTTCCCTGCTTTCAGTTCTCTAGCATAAAAAAACATTTTATCTGACAGAATTTGCCAATAAGTACCAATTTTGACCTCATTGAGAATAATATCAGATGCCCGCTCGTGATGATTTTTTTGGAATTTATACAGCCATCCATCACTTTAACATTAGACCCACCATTAAAAAACCTTTTTCTTTTACTAAAGCAATTTAATTATCTCGAATTTATTTGTTTTCCTTTGAGTATCCAATAAAAACAATTCTTTCAATATGAAGGATTTTTTCAGTCCTTCGTTTTAATATTATTTGTTTGCTGAAGGTTATATTTTTTATCGAGCCTTAATTGCATTCAGCTTTTCGATTACTCAGCACTCGTTCAAATATATTCCCCGCTCAATGCATTTGACAGAATGAGATTAGAATAAGACACAATAAAAACAAACAATTGCCAACAAGCTTAAAAATTCCTCTGTATTATGGCCAGATTTTATGCGAACAATGCTTTGAATAGTTTTTCAAACTATAATAGTTTTTTGAGTAGTTTTATTTAAAATACCACTCTCCTGTTGACCTGTAACATTAAATACCTTTTAGCTTGTTTTATCCATCCGAATTACACAAATCCCCTTCAATATGCTTTGAACTTTGAACAAAAAGTCTTATTTATAGCATTTTCTTTTTTCATTTATAGTCATAAAACATAAATGTGAAATGTCAAATGTTTTATTTTTATATAGGAAAGATTTAAACTATTGTTGCCACTAACGCAATATGTACAAACACATAACAGCATGTCTAGTATATAGAAGGCAATAATATAGGTTGCTGCTCTGTGAATTCTACAACAAAATGTTAAACTGTGTACTACTACAATTTATTTTGAATGGAATTGCACAATTCCGATTATCGCCAGGCAAAGCACGCCTACACCCTGTACAATAAAAAAAAACTCATAGTTCTATTATTTAACTACAGCAACAATTTAAATCCTTCTTTTTTTTGTAAGGAGGAGGTGGGCGCTTGTAAGGATGTTCCTAAAATGCCATATGATACATACTGTGCCCCTAGAAATATACATATATATACAAATAAGGATACACACGAACTCACTCGCATATGCACTGTTAACATTTGCATATCATCTATACATTAAATATTTGAATCTCTCGCTTACACATGCATTCATCACTTATATACCCGGTAGTTTTAAAGCAGATTGTCCAAAATGTCATACCTAAAAGCTTAGTAAGTAGTAGATGGCTGGGCAACCAATACTTAGTGCCCTTACTGGGCAACTAGGCGGGTAATGTTAAACCAGTACCACGTTCTACCGGTTACTCTCCGCCAAACACATGCACTAACTCACTGCCGCAGCTTTATACAAATGTACATAAAATATTGTATAATTTTGATATATTTTGTTCAACAAATACTCATGCATAATGACTATTTGCACGTAGGCATTAGAAAATGTTCTTTAAAAGTAAAAAAAAATAAACTTTTTTTTAATAATTTAAGGCCACTGAGCTAAGCTGTTCTAAGTTTAGGGGGGAAAACCCAGCTTTTCTTAAGAACATAATTTGTGTTTTGTTTCCTATAAGCTTTTAACGACTTTTTCGAAACCAGCCTCGTATCTTTACAGTACTCCGGTATGTTAGCTGTGTCTGTCTGTCTGTGTTTATGAGTTCAAATATAAATTTTTTATATTGTACTTGCTGTGTTGCATACAACAATGCATAAATAAATAATACAATTTTCATACATGTATGATTGAGTGTTGTTGTTGTTGATGTTGCTGATGTTGCTTGTTATTATTGCCATTTGTCTGTGAATGTATTGCAATTTTTCTTTAATTTTAATTTGAGACTTTGTCGTTTGGACAATATGTTGAGGATATGTTTAAAAACTGAAATATAATAAAATTAATGTTGTATTTAATATCGAATCTCAATAATCTTTCATATTGTTGTAAATTTATCGTTACTTTGAGAACTCTTAATGTTTAATATTAAACAATGAAACTTGAGAACTTGCAAACCCCTTGTGGGTAAAAGTCTCAGATAGCTAATAAAGATATTGCTTTAATTGCACTCCTAGACAGCATTATTAGCAGTTGAGAGCACTTGCTATTTTATTGAAAGCTCTGCGAAAGGAAAAATCGAAAATTGAATTTATGTTAAATTTTTCGCCTCATGCATGATGTGGGACAAAGACTATAAACAATATTTTAAAGACCACGTGCAAAAAGCTCACTAAAATACAAAAAAAAATAGAAATTTTATTTATTATTGGATGTATAGTTTAAAAATTAGAATTTTCTTTAAAATTTTAAATTTTACTGAATGAGAATTTTTCCTCTTGCGAGTATTAATTGTAAAAATTTTTTATAAAATTTTTTTATTCAAAGATTTACTTCTACAAGGTGGCGCAAAAAAATAATAAATAATAAATTTTGCGATTGGCCCCTAATGTTAGTTCTCTTTTGACATTTGTGTAGTAAACACATGAGAAATACACGTTAATAAACAATTTTACGCTACACTGCTTCAGAACGCGGAATATTGCTGACTATTTATTTGACCCATAATCGGTCGGTGACAGCCAAAAAAACATCGGAAGTTTTCTTTTATTTGAAATAAGATAACAAAATAACAGAAATATACAAAAATAAATTTCAAATAAATTTTATGTTTAACTAGAAGTAAATCTTCGAATAAAAAATTTTAAATTTTATTTTGAAACATGTGTTAAATAAAAAATTATTTAAAGTATTGATCATTGTTAGCTTTGAGCTTTTCCCAATTAACCCAAAAGTACTGCACATCTTTTGAGGCCGAAAACGAATCATGTCAATTTCGAATAACCTGTTCTAAAGTAAAGTGTATATCAGAGAGACCATACTGCATTGATCGCAACAAATAGTAGTCGAACTGGACAAGGTCTGAACTAAAAGGCGGGTGAGGCAAAACTTCGAAACCAATTTTTTTTTATATAACTTTTAATAGCTATTGCAACATGTGGCTGAGCATTGTCATGGTGGAATATTATATTATTAATGAGCTAGAGTCCTTCTTTGAAATGGAAAGCAGCAACTAAGTTTTGAATGTCTCGTTTTCTCATTTAGAATATGCTGATATTCCACGTTAAGATTAGATGTAAAGTTGAACCTTTATGATATTTTAGATCGGCCTGAATATCAGCTTAAATTCGAATGTTATCTCTGTATACTTGTGGAAACCACCTCTCGTTCGCAGAACTTTTTGAACCTCATATCCCAGCCTAAAGAATACCATACTGATACGTTAGTTCAAGAGACAAATGTATACCAATGCAATATATACAACACATCCTAGCCATCAGGGAAGATTAAATATCGATTTCCTTAGGATAAATTATCGGTGGACTACACAATTGTCAAAGTCATCATACAAGATTGAGGTTAAACTTTTAACACTATATAATTCCTAAAGGGTGTATAACTCTCTGATTCCTAAAGGAATTGTACAACGTATCGACATCGTCAACCATTCAGGTTGTCTCATTAACTAATACTGTGTTCAGATATGAAACTTAATTGAGTCAATATTCAGATAATTGACAATATTATTTTAAGTGTTCAGGCATACGAAATTTTCAGCTTACTCAATAATAATTTGACAGTTGGAAAACAATACAAAAATACTCTAAATGGTCGTTGTGATTCTATGTAAAAAAAACTTACTTTCACATTGATTTTTTAGTGATTTCGTTTGTATTCTTTTGTTGACATTTGCCATTTTATACAATTTTGTTCACTAAACACAGTTGTGAACAGTGTTGCATTCGAAATCTTACTCAATCTTATAACAATTTCGTACTTATTGCGCAATAATTAATTGAGATTTAATATGGATTATTGAGCTCAATAATGCCGTTAATTGCGATTATTGTAATTAAGGTGCATATGTGAACACGCTATAAGAGTGAGAGCAATGATTCAGCAATAAAGTTTTGTATTTCTCGTCTTTTCGTCTTGGAACCCATAAGAGACTTAATATCAGTTTGAATCCGGTAGTACAAAAAACAAACGATTTCCGGTCGGTACTTGGGAGTGCCCCGATAGACTAGGCGATAGAGTGCTGGACTATCAGTCAAAGGGTTGCGGGTTCGATTTCCGCCAAAGACTCTGGGTGTTTTCTGCAGATAAGCCAAAAGCTTCGCAGTTTGTGTTTGTTAATTATTAAAAAAAAAATAATAATAATTTTGAATAATAATAGTTTTAAATAAAATATCATCTTGATATCTACAAGAGATTTAAATGCTTTCTAAATAAATCCTCGTTTCATATTTCTGTCTGCGTAACTTACTTTAAAAGACACACTGGTTGAAATTCGATCAACATAAAAGCCTCTACCCATACCCACTTTCGAGCCATCCGTGAAGCTTTCAAATAAGTTTCCTTTGGAGAGGTTGTGCCCCTACAACTTATACATCCTGATATGCCTATATAATCACGAAGTCCATACAAACAGCTTAATATAGTAGAAGTTCTTACGGTTCTATTTGGCGATAGTAAATCAAGAGGAACTTGGATGGTGTGGTGCGAATATTACCATCAGTGGCGATGTTCTTTTAAATATCCAAAGGATCTACAGTGGTTGAATTTGCTAAGAGCTAACTTACCATACAAGAGCACATAGGCCTTACCACCATGTAGGTGTGTAGGACTGTACACAGCCATAGAGGACCTTTAGGTTAGGTTAGGTTTCGTGGGTAGTCGTTTTTTGAAACAGCAAACTAAATAAAAAGCAACTATCAGCTGTTAAATAAAGCAGTGATGCCAACTCAAAGTTGTATCACTCCAAAAAAAAAAAAAAAAAAAAAAAACACCCATTACTTGAGAGTTCATTTGTTAGGGGTAGTAGTGTTGTATGAGTAATATAAATTTAGCAAGTATTGTAAGAATATTAATCATACGCTTGGGGGGTGCTAAATAAATAAAGCTTTTGATAAAAAATTACTTTAAGGCTTTAAAATTAGATAGTAAAAAAATGCTTAAAATATTTGCAACAAATGACAATAACTATTGAATTTATTGATACAAACAAAACTATAACATATCTACAAAAACTTATTAAAACAGCAAATTACTTGTGAAAAGTTTTCAACCATAAATGAAATTTTATTAAATAAATACATACAGTTGTATAAATTTTATTTATTTTTTGAAATCATACTCAAATATAAATGATGCTTTATATGATACACCTACAACAATACCAATTTATATACAGGAAAAATATAAAAATTTCATATAAAAAAAGAAAAAAGAGAAAAAAAAGCCTGGCATATAAAAACAACAATTCTTTTTATTAATCAACCTAAATTTGGAATGGACTATAGAGTTTTATGTTAAAGTTATCAAACAAAATAAACAAAAAATGACAAAATTTTTTTCAATATTGCAGTTTTTTAAGTTTCTATATATTTATACATAAAAAACATGGCAAACAGAAAAAAATGTGAGAAATATATTTCATTTTATATTGACACTAAAAACAACCACACTATGCATTGCTTACGCTATAGAATGACATAAATTGTATGCAATTTCCATATTTTAAAAAATTTAAGAGGAATGACATACATAAAGTTTTGAAGTTTTGTAAAGGGTGTTCAAAAAAAAAAGTTCCACAAAGGCAGGCAGGACTGTGCAGGATGGCAGTTCAATAAAAGGTTGTTTTTTGGTCTTAAAAGTTTCGCTAGTATTTGCACTGGATATTGTATGAAATAAAATATAAAATAAACTCAATTAATTCCTGGTGGCCTGGCTTGGTATATGAAATTAAATAAAAATCTTTCTTCTAATAAAAAAAGGACACAAATTAAATACTCACACAGGAAGTGCTTGTCAAATGCCATAGAAAAAAAATCCGTTTGACAATAATTTGCGTGTGTGTGTGTGTGTGTGTGTGAATTCGATTATAAATTAATTAAATTTGCCAGCGATAAAGTGCACAAAGAAGTTTCTACCAGAGCAGCAAATTGTGAATTTTTTAAAATTGCATTTAATTTTCATACAATTTCAAACATATAATAACTAACTAATGAAATAATTTGTAAAACAAAATGTAATTTAAAAAATTACCTAACTTTTAAACAAAAGCTACCACCTATTTAAAAAAATGCCTGTAACAATTTGAAAACTCTTATGAATTTTTATTTTCAATAATCACAAATAATTGCTTTATAATTTATTATAATCCTAATACAACACCAATAAATGTTTATTACAAATAATCATCGTACTTAATAATTTCCCCAGAAATCAATCATACGCTTCATAGTATTTCGTAATAAATATTAATTATACGTTTAGTGAAACAAGGTTAATTCTAAATATATCTTGTATAACATCTTGTGTTAATACAATACTCATTTCAAATTCTGTTAATCTAAAACAACAAACTGCTAATTCCCTAACAGCTCTTAACAAACTAAAGAAGACAGCTTAGTAAATTAAACATAACAAAATATAATAAATTATAAATGTATATCAAAAGGTTTTTAAACAAAATTAGTTTTATATTAACAACAACAGAAAGAAAAAAAACTAATTAGCCTTTCCATTTCACTATAGTTTTTTAGTATAATTTATGCACTTGGTTCAATAATGTTGATGATTTAGATTTTCCAGCAATTATCAAGTCATTTTTGCTTTCATCATCACCAGCTGCTGCTGCTGGTTATGTAGTGCCGAGTTGCTGGCTTTTAAAAGTTAATTTGTGATATAAATTAGAATTTTATAAACACATCACTGAGCAAGTAAATCAAACAAACTGGGTCAAGTTTCTGCTTCATGCTAACTATGCAAATAGCAATTGAATAATCGTAGTAGTAGTAGTAGTATAATACGTAACTGCTGCAGATTTCCAAAGGGTTGTATAACTAGAGTTTGTATTAAAAACTGTTGAACTCTTTTATAAGTAGAGCAGGGTATATGTAAAGGAAGGTACAGCTTTAAGTTCGAATAAGATCGACACAGTACTTTTATATTTAATTTCATGGCTTAAGATGCCTTTAATGCCTCTTATGGCTTACTCTTTACCCATAAACAAAGACCCAAGAATTCACTGACTGCCGCAATCTTAAACAGAAATCACTATTCGACTTTATATACATAGGTTGAATCCTAAGTTTAGGTGCTCTCTTTTGGTAGATGCATTTTGGCAAATCCAAAGGTCCTCTATTGCCTGGCCCTATCGATGAAAAGGGAACGGATACTCGGGGCACCTTTTCTTCCATGTTTGGGTGCACTATCTAGGATAAATCCAAGATGCATCAGCACCTTTGCCAAGGAGTCTGGATGGTTCGATAGAGAAGCAACCAATGCGGAGTGAAACCGATAGGTCGCCCACCAACGGGTATCACAATGGGATCAACACAATGGACCCAAGTGAGCTGTTTCAAAAAACGACTTTCATTATGGATCGACTTACACTAGAGCAACGCGTGCAAATTGTGGAATTTTTTAATCAAAATAATGGTTCTGTTCGTCAAACTTATCGTGCACTTCGTCCTTCAGAGCTGCTAATTCGAAGAACAATAAATCGTTTTCAGACCACATTTACTGTTTTTGATAATGTGCATCCCGTTAGACTCCGAACAGTGTGCACTGAAGAATCTATAGCCGCTATACAGGAAAGCATTGAAGATGATCGATCCTAATCAATAAATTCGTCGCCGTTCTCAGCATCTTTCACTTTATGGAAGATTTTTCGCAAAGATCTTGGCTTAAAAGCTTTCAAGATGCAACTTGTGCCGGTATTAAAGCCAAACGATCACCGTATGCGCCGCCAATTCGGCGAATGGTCTGAAGCACAAATTGATATTGATTCTGAATTTCCATTCAAAATTTTATTTTCCGATGAAGCCCATTTTTGGTTGAATGGGTACGTAAATAAACAGAATTGTCGCATTTGGAGTGAGGAGAATGCACAAGCTTTTGTCGAAACACCATTACATCCACAGAAAATTACTCTTTGGTGCGCTTTATGCGCAATTGCTGCAAAAAGTTTGTGAAAAATTGTGTTCCAGATTGCGCTTTCTACGCGCCAGCAATGGCGGCCACATGGCCGAAATCATATTTCAACATTAATGTCATACAATTTTCTATCCAATAATGACCGTATCATTTATATCAAAAATATATTACTATGTTTTATTATGATTTAAACTTGTATCGCTATATAAAATACACCCTTTACAAGTATTCAAAATCAATACAATTTTAATTAAATTATCTTACAACGATTGTTGATTTCTTAATGCTCTTAACTAATTAACAAAATAAAATATAGATAGAGAAAAAATAAAGTGACAATACAAAAAACAGTAATACGATATTTTTCTAAAACAAACTTCGTTGTTTTTCCTACAAAAAAAGAACACAAATTTACTTTAATGTCATTTGTTTAAGCCGTTTTTTCAAACAACCAACATTTTTGTTCTTATTTTTTCTTTAAAACTTCAACGATTTAACAGCTTAAGCTTCGGTAATAAGCTTTTCTATAAATTAACAACAATTTTTTTGTCTTGCCAATATATAGAAATTCTTTTGCTATTTTTTTTCTTTACAAATGTTTGCAAAAAATATGCTTTAGAATATTAATCTATACCATGGGGAAATTTATTTATTTAACGTTTTTTATGAATTTTTTGTTCTTCCTTCTGCTGGTTTTTGTTATATATCTAACGTAATATAATGGTTTTTGCTAGAAAATGCTTTTAAGAAACAAATGCTAAAAATTTTAAACTTTAAATTGTGTGTAAAAGAAATATTTTGTGTGAGTTTTTTTTTTTTTTTTTTTTGGAATTTAATGATTGAAGCCGTAAGATATACATAAATGTCCCGCAGGTAAATTGATAAAAGGAGAAAACTAAAGAAAGATTTAAATCATTTCTGGTTTATGTCATAATTTTTTTGGTTAAAAAAGAATGCTAAATAGCTTAAATTGAACTGCATTTATAACGTGGTTTTAAATAGCTTGGAATTAGATGTTAATAAAGCAAAAAAATATGAATGTAGAAACTTACAAAACTACCAATAGCACATTATTTTCATACATAATATACTGACCCATTAAAAAACTGTATATTTAAGTAAATTTGTGCAAAAATTTCCAAAAAAGTACCAAAAGTACTTTTTCAGAAATATTTCAAAAAAGTACTTTATTTATATATTTTTTTCTAATGTTAAACAAATTATAATTAAGCAATTTTTTGGAAAATTTTAAAAAGTATAAAGTCCTTTTTATATATTTCCAAAAAATAAAATACCAATTTACAAAAAAAGTATCAAAAATACTTTTTCATATAACAAAAGTTCTTTATTTTTTATTTTCGAATAATTAACATCGTTTTAATGTTAAAAATAAACTATTAGCTTATTTTTTTAAATTTTCAAAAAGTACAAAAGTACTTTTTCTTATACATATATGTATATACAAAAAGTACCAAAGTTGTTTTATTAATTTTTTCCAATGTAAAAATATTTATAATCTATAACAAATCTACTCTTCTAAAAATTTCCAATTACTGTCAAAGGTACTTTTTCTTAAATTTTTCCAAAAAGTGTCAAAGTTAATTTATTTATGTTTTCAATTACATAATATAATTCTAAATCTTCAATGAAGCCATTTTTGTGAAAATTTCCAAAAAGTACTAAAAGTGCTTTTTCTTATATATTTTTAAAAAGTACTTTTTTACAAATAAAATTTATAATTAAACAACTTTTTAAAAAAGTACCAAAAGTACTTTTGCATAAATATTTCCAAAAAGTACCAAAAGCACTTTATAATTTATATAATTGAGTTTTATTTTCGAAAAATACTTTTTTTTTATTAAAATATAGAATAGCAATGTTGAAAATTTAGAATTAAGTAAATTTTAAAAGTGGCTAAATGTAATGTTTCTTATATATTTTTACAAAGTACGAAGAGTACTTAGTTAATGTTGAACATATTTAATTTAGTAACTTTTTCATGAATATTACCAAAATATACCAAGTACAGCTTTATTAACTTATTAGATTAATTATTATGGTTACTTTTATAACCAAAACCCGCATAGCGCAGAGAGTATATTGAATTTGTGCCGATGTTTGTAACGCCCATGAATATTAGTCCAATACCCACTGTTTAGCTGAAAAGCTCTTGAAAGTTGATGGACAATTGCAAGAGATTATCAAACTCTCTGAGCCGAAACCAAATCGTTTAGAATTTGATACTCAGAACAATTTAACAAACAATATGAAACGAAATTAAAAAAGAGCAAGGAAATTATGATTTTTTTCTTATTATTTATTAAATTATTTGAACAAAGGATTTCTTACCAGTCGAGGAGAATGAAGTGAACAGATGAGCGGTTGGTTTGTATCTCGCCGAAAATAAGTATTTACGATTTTGTTTAGAACATTGTCATTTTATTTAGCACTTTGTGACAAGTGGAAGTATACTGCAACACATAGCTTTCTGCAATTATAAACATTAAGGAAAATTGGAGTTGTAGGCAAAACAGGGAGAATCGCTGAGTGTTGTTTTAGCGTAAACACCCGCCTTAAATCATAGCGATTGACTCAGTATCCTGTACTCTGCATTTTCGCAGAGGGTATGTAGGGTATTATAGTCGGAAAAAAGTATAAATTCCTTGTTTATATGTATTATTAAAAAAGTACCATATTGAAAACTGTACAATTTTTTGAGAATTCCAAGAAAAGTACTTTTTTTATAAGTATTTCCAAAAAGTACCAAAAGTAATTTTTATATTATTTTCGATTTAGAAATCAAATAACGATATGGAAATTTTTCAATTATGTTACTTTTAGGATCTTCCAAAAAGTACCAACGGTTTACTTACAAATTTAATGTTGTATCTATAAATGCGTGATAAAAGTATATTTTTCAAATGTATCAAAAGCGTGCTTATAAGAATTATTTCTTCTAAAAATGCAAATTAAGTGTAGATAATTTATTAGGAGGGGGTTTTTTGGCAGATCTGAAAAAGCACCAAAAGTACTTTATTTAGTTTTTCTATTAACAAATATTATCTAAATGTTAAAAGTGTCTAATAAATTGTTTTTTATTTTAAATTTCAAATGTACTTTAATGTATTCTAATAAAAAGCAAATTTTTTTACTTAAGGGATTTTATGAGAATATCTAAAAAGTACCGAATTTGTTTTTTTTTTTGTAATAATACTGAAAAAGGTTACTTTGATTTTAAAATTACTTGTGTGTAAAAAACACCCTTAACTTCTAGGAAAACACTACAATAAGTATTTCTCAATAGCATAACAAAATTTTAATTAAATTCTTTGCAATATTAAATATTTGCTTTGAATATTATCTCTATTACTTTCTACAGCCTTCACCCACCATTACTGTTATCCAAGACTTAAAGATTATATTTGTGCCCTCGTTTACCTGTGACACAAGTTAAGAAAATTAAAAAAAAACAGATTGCTATCAAAAGCAAAAATGAAGAAAAAAGGTGAAGTAGATAAACAGGCCAAATCGCCTTAAATATGTATAAAAAACCTTAGCATTGAAATTATTTCTATTTATGTATTTATCTAACTAAAGGGATTTCTATTTCAAGAAAAACTTACAAAGAAAGTTAACTGGCATAGAAAAAATAATTCAAATAAAAGTAGAGATAAAATTAGAGAAGGGACGAACTAACCAAAGGAAATATCTATATAAAGTCAAAAAATTGTTAAAAAAAAAAAAAAATATTTATATAAAATAACTCACTAACAAAATAAATAAATTTTTAGATGTTAAATATTTATTAAAATAAAAATACTCTAGTAAATATTCTTTAAAGTCATAGAATTTGTTTGAAGTTTAAATATTTAATTTTCCGTTCTTTGATGGTGTGTTTCCTCATTAATTCTAAAATATTTTTTAAAAAATAATTGTATTTATCTATAATCAGCTTAATGTTGTATTGCATATTAAATATAATTATTGTGTATTTTTTCTATTATTTTTCATATCCTGTATTTTAATTTAATCCCAATAGAAAAGCAGCTTTTTTTTCAAATATATCATTAAAAGTACAAAAAAGAATTACAAATCCCTACAAAAAAAATCAATGTTTAGCAAAAGTATGTATGAGCAGTTACTCTTTTTTCAACTTGAACCTGAGTGTTATTTAAAGTACATTTTGTAAACAATATAAAGATATCCTTAACAAGGAGAGTTGTTACAAAAATTTTGTAAAAAATGGATACTTTTAAAAAGTAGTTAGATAGATCCATTGTATATAATATTTAGAATGAAAGTAAAAAGACTACATATTTCTAAAACATACCTGGCTTATGTTTTTAAAATAAGTAACTTTTTATGACTCTTCTTAATGAACTCCTGAAGTAATTTGGAAAAATTAACAAAAGTACTTTTTTGAATTAGTTAAAAAATGCTTAAATATAGGTACTAGTGTGTGTATTAGGAAGTACTTTTCTACCAAATTTAAGTACTAAAAACTAATATTCTCATTTCAATACAAATATTGTTTGATTACCGCTGTAAAAACGTTACCGAAACAATCGATATTAACGTTAAGCAGCCAAACTTGCATTTTAAAAATAAACATTATCTTTTTTCAATATAGCTTGAAAAAGGATCAAAATTTCCATTTATTCGAGTTTTTCAAAAAGTTCCAGAAATTTTAAAAATAACAATTACCTGGGAGCAATGTTATTGTTTAGCAAATTAAATAAATTTAATTAAATTAACTGTGCTTCTTTATACGATAAAATGCATGCTAAAATTATATAAATTTTGAGTATTTTCAAAAGAGTACCAAAATTGTGAGTTTTTTCAAAAAGTACCAAATTGTAATTTTTGTACTTTTTTTTAACGATATATGCAAATACACAAGTACCAATTTTTAATTTTTGTACTTTTTAAATGATATATACAATACAGAACTTAAAAGTTTATATTATTGAGCATTTTTAGAATTACCAAAAAGTACCAAAATTTTGAGATTTTTTCAAAAAATACCAATTTATAATTTTTGGACTTTTCCAAGAGTATATGTATGTTAAAGAAATATTCAGAATTCTATTTCTTTTTTCAAGCAATTAGGTCACTTTCAGGGATTTACAATTTAAAATTTTATATAGCTAAATATTAAAAGTGACCAAATTGCTTGAAAAAAGAAATTATAGAATATTGAAAAAGGTACCAAAATTGTGAAAGAACCAAAAAGTGAAATCTCAAAATTGTCAATTCTTTTCAAATAATACTATTGGCCACTACATCAAAAGAAAAATGTCTCGCTAAGCTCTTCTTTCACGATTTTGAAAGTGTGCTTTGGACGCCATCCAGCTGAAAAATAATTTTATCCATATGATGGCGCTCTTATCAACAAAATGGGAAAGATTTAGTTTACAAATACGCATATAGTCTTCTTTCCCTATTATTGATTCGATTCTATAGGTATGCACTGGTTCAAGGAGCCACCATGTAAAGCAACCCCATATCATGATGGTTCTCCCACCGTGCTACCTTGTTTTCTTTACATGGTTTCTCTGAATTCTCCGTGGGCTGTTTGGCGCTAGCAATATTGCTTAGCTCCGGATTGAAAACAATAAAAGTTTTATTCGTCTCTCGACATTACAAGTTTCCAGTCATATACTGTGTAATTTCTGTGCTCTCTAGTAAGCTTTAAACGCTTTATCGATAATTTAGGTTTTATTTTTTACAGCTGAGATATAACTAAAAGGAAGGACTGTATATTGCCTATTGCTATAGAATCATCATCAAATAACAAATTTACATGCATTTCCTAAAAAAATTATAATAAACACGCTTTTGAAACATTTTAAATTCAACATAAATGTTTTACCCATTCGTTCTGAAGAAAATATTTGTTCGGACAAAGTTTTTTTCATATGAAGTTTGGTGTCTCTCTTTTTGAGAGAGAGAGAGAAAATATGTTTTACGAACAACTTTCAGCTTGAATTGGTTTAATTTTATGAACTGAGTTACCAATAGGTTACATTTTTATGTGTGGTGCTTGTGAAATTATATTATTCATTAAAAATATTGTAAATTATGTTAATATAATTTAATATTTGTTTTTTGACAACCAAAGCAAAATAAATCAATAGGCGCAGTATTACCACTTGTAAAACTAATAGATTTTGTTTACATATGGCAGCTTTGATATCCCAGAAAAAACATTTGAAATGAATGAATTGTGCTGCAAAAAACTCTCAGTAAAAAAATATTTCTCCGGACAAAATTTTTGTTCGGAACAAATGGGTGAATCCACCTTAACATTCTAATTTGTAATTTGCAGCAGACTGGCACTACGATCATAATTTTATTTAATAGAAATATAAGAAGTTTCTTTTCGAACTTTTTGAAAATAATTATTAAAAAAAATAATTATTAAAATTATTAAAAATTATTAAAATTGAAAATTTTCGAAAGAGTTACTCGTTATTCGAAACTATTCGAAATAGTCACTAAATAAAATAAATAAATAAAGTACTTTTGGTAGATTTTAGAAATATATAAAAATATTACCTAGAACCTTTTAAAATATTCTACTATTTAATCTAAAAAATAAAGTATTTTAAGTGCTTTCGGAACTACTTTTTGGTAAGTCTTCAAATTCCCACTTACATATTATTATTAACTTTTAAGTTTATCATGGAAAATATGACGCCTATTTGAAATATGTATTTAAAGTAGTTTTGGCAAAGCTCACAATTCTGGTAATTTTGTAATGTTCTCAAAAAATTTTAATATTCTGAATATCTATATTAGATACAGTGCAGAACACAAATAAGTACCTGTTAGTTCTTGTAAACTTTTCATTGTATAAAACTAAAACTAATAAAGAAAATTTAAAAATGTTTTTTTTGTCATTTATTTAGGTTTAATGCTAAAGAAAATTATTTAGAATATTTTATGGAAAATAATAATTTTCGGCAAATAAACAATTAAACCAATAAAACACTTGCATGTACACAATTTTGCACAAGTGTGTCTTTTGCAATATTTGCACAAAATATCTACGTTGACCGCTAAATTAGTATGTGTTTGCTTTGTTTGTGACTTAAACGAATACATTAGTTTAGTGGTAAACACTTTTTGCAAATTATCCAACACAACACAAATTTAAATAAATAAATAATGAAGAAAATATCAAGAGCCATTAAGGAGAATATTCTAGCAATGACAATAAGTAGCTATTCTATACGAGTAATACCTAACTAGATTAATAAAAGTCAATTAGTAGTCAGAAGGAGTTCAATTGTCACCAAACCATAAATCAGAAGTCACAAAAAGCTATTAATGTATGCGACGCACTTCTCACAACAACACAAATTTTTTTAAGGTTTTAAAAAATTACCAAAAGCATCTTTTCCTACGTCTTTGCAAAAAATATCGAAAGTACTTTTATAATTAATCTTTGGATAAAAAAAATGCAATAGTTATGTTATAAATGTTCAATCAAGTGATTTTTTTTTATATCCAAAAACAACAACCAAAAGTACTTTTCCAAAAATATGGCGATTGATTCATTGCCTGTTATTTTTTACTCACACATACCTCGTACCTATTACATCTATACATCAGCAATTACTTTAATTTGATTTGCATATAAATATGTATATTTACTATATTCTTCTCCAATTCCTTTTACACTTTTGACTATGTCTGTTGTTTATTTTTCTCTTTCAGATTAGCTTTTAAAGAAAAATCTTCTGAATGGCACCAGTGTTTTGTAATAATCTCTATTCAGTCTTTAGCAATGTTATGTTGATTTGCATTATATTTTTTTTTTCCAGTTTATACTATTATGTTTCACAACGTTCTACTTTCGGTATTTTGCATACAAACTTACTGCTGGTTCTTCAAATGTAATGCAGAGTTTACCAGTTTATCTAATGTCTGTTGCCATTTTATAAACAAATATTTTTTTCACATAAATGACTTTAAAAATTGCAGCATTTGCATTAAAGTAAGTGCTGTTGTATAGCAGTAGAAAAGAAAAAAGTAGTGATTTCATTAGGATCAATAGTAATTTAATTTAAATGTGTAAATTTATAGGTAGAGTGTTTTTAAGAGTAAGTTTTTGCCGCTATTTAGTCGGAAATGCTTTTAGTGGTAAAAACAGTTAATTATTTAGATTAAAAGTGTAATAATAGTAATAAAATGTTGCAATATTGGCAGTTTAAAAATTATGGATATTAATTGAGTGTTTTTTTGATAAAATTTCTCTAAAATAAAACAATATTCAGTACTAATATTCAATACTAATACTAATCTTAGGCACTAATGAGGCTGTACTGTGGGCTTCAATATAAAGTAAACACCTAAAATTTTAAAAAAAAAATGTTTTATTATAAAGGGTGTCCCAACTAGAACGCAACATTAAAAATGGTGTTCGGTATCGTTAAATGATAACCAGTTTTTTCTTGCCTAGAATTGAAGAAATGAATGTCATACAGCCAGAGAAACAATTCAATTGCTGCTTCAGTCATTTCCCGGTCGTGTTATTTCGCGTTTTGGAGACCAGAATTGGCTGCCTAGATCTTGCGATTTAAAACCTTTAGATTTTTTTCTTTGGGGTTTTTTGAAGTCGATGGTTTACGCGAATAAGCCGACGACGACTCAAGCCTTAAAAGAGGAAATTGGACGCTGCATTAATGAAATACGTCAGCATTTATGCAAAAAGGTAATTGAAAATTTCATTAAAAGATCGCGTGTGTGCCAGCAAAGCCGTGGGGGCCATCTGCACGATATTTTGTTCCATACATAACCTCATTCTGTCTACTTTACGATATAATAAAGTTTCACGATTGTTTTTTAAAAATCTGCGTTTTATTTAAAATTTAAAAATTGCGTTCTAGTTGGGACACCCTTTATATACTACGAGTAAAAATTGTAAACAAAATATATTGCATAATTCATAAGTAACTCAAGCAAAATATTCACCATTAAGTGTGAGACTCCGGAACCAACGGATTTGTATGATTTATCAACTCAGCAACTCAATGAGACAGAGTTTTCTATGGAATAGAACATGCGTCAAATGATAATATTATAGCTAAATATGACTTATTTTCCTGAATGCAGCATTGAACTTCATGCCTCAATGGTGGCATTAGTAGATCTTTGACTATAAATAGTCCCATAAAATTAAAGTCATTGCTGATAAATGACACGATCTATCACACTAATTCTTATTACAGAAATATCATGCAGTAATTGTATAAATTAAATGTAAGCATAAAGAACTCTGTTATCATGTCGTGAATTGCCAACCAGTAACTATCTCTGGTTCACCTGCCACATTCTCGAAAAACTATTTGTCGAACGATGTCACAAAGTCCGCAACAAACAGTGACATATTGTGAATGCGTTATGCAATTGTCATGTAACTTCGCTCCCAAACTATCGGACTCTCACTCGACCAAAATCAACTGAAAGTTTTTTTTTTCTTATGGGAGAAATACTTTTTAATGTTTTATAATCCAATCTGTCAAATGTAGAAATAAGAAATAAGAAATAAAAAATAAGAAATGAGAAATAAGAAACAAGAAATAAGAAATAAGAAATAAGAAATAAGAAATAAGAAATAAGAAATAAGAAATAAGAAATAAGAAATAAGAAATAAGAAATAAGAAATAAGAAATAAGAAATAAGAAATAAGAAATAAGAAATAAGAAATAAGAAATAAGAAATAAGAAATAAGAAATAAGAAATAAGAAATAAGAAATAAGAAATAAGAAATAAGAAATAAGAAATAAGAAATAAGAAATAAGAAATAAGAAATAAGAAATAAGAAATAAGAAATAAGAAATAAGAAATAAGAAATAAGAAATAAGAAATAAGAAATAAGAAATAAGAAATAAGAAATAAGAAATAAGAAATAATAAATATAAAAGAAGAAGATAGAAAGAAGACAGAGGAAAGTTCTTTGAAATATCTTGTTTACGAAGCCTTATAAAAGTTTCTTGACTTTCATCAATAATTTTACTTATTGCTTCAATATTCATATTTCAACGTTTTGGTTTTGGACCACCAGTGTTTTAAGCTTTCCAAATTGATCTAGTCTTCCCTAGTTTTTAATTGTTTTCTTCCAATTGACTGATATTGCTTCGATATTGACATTTCAATGCTGAACTGTTTTTTAGTTGGATACACTAAATTGATACACATACAATTATTATTAAATCAATATTTCGATCATATTTCGTGCAAGACCTTATCTTTACTATAGCTGCACAAAAGATAAACCAGTGGTGTTAGATCTCATGATTGGGGCTGTCAATTAAGAGCTGAATTTCTAGAAGTTATGCGATCGGGTGCAGTAAATTCATGGTTTCGTAAGCTGTGTAACATGTACCGCCATATCATCAACAATGGTGGAAAATTTAGTTGTAAAAATCTCATGATTTTTAAACCAATTTTCGAAAAAAGACGCCTCACGCCTCCATACCACATAGCTTAACATACCTATACAGTTACATGTTCAGCATGCAAAGGCGTTTCAGCAATTACTCTTGGATTTTTAGAAGTTCAAGTGCGACAATTTTATCATCAAAAATCACGAATTTTACGACATGTAGCTTCTACAGCTCCAACAGTGAACTAAAGCTAAATGTTATTTACTGCAACAATTGTCAAAGCTTCTGCTACAGAAGTGTGTAAACAAGTAAAATGTCAAAACTTTCATGTTATTCCAATACGGCTCTGTTGGAAAACAAAGTTTTGGTTGAAAATATGTTAGTGTTGTGTGTGACATTACCCAGCAAGCCATATGAGTCCGAAAAGAGTCTTTTCTGACACCTTTTTCGGAGCGTTAACGCTCTTTATGAGCCCAAAAAACAATCATACTTGCTCCAAAAACCTTCAGAAAAGAGGGTCATTACATTCGAAAATGGTCCGTCAGAAAGAGCTCTTAGATAACGTCAGAAAAGAGTATTTTATGAGGGTTTTTTTGGGCTCTGAAAGAGCTCTTAGATAATGTCAGAAAAGAGTCTTTTATGAGGTTTTTCTTGGGCTCTGTGTAATCTTGTTTTTATCATTTTTGTGTGGTACTATGTCTTTTTTTTGTTCAGAGCACAAATAACAGGACAATAACTTTTTGGTACTCACATAATTAAGTGGAATTTCTGAGTTATACTGCGTGCCGACTCAGGACAGTAACAAGCAAATTTTTCTTTCGCAGCGCTCCGAAAATGTACTTTTGTTGGACTCTTTTCTGACTCCTTTTGCGGAGCGCTCCTAGAATGGTATGCTGGGTAATGTTGAGACGAGTTTTATTCTAGTTTTAGGTGGAGCATATTTAAGATTTATCACCAACATATTCTATTAAAATACATTTTATGGTCTTTGTTATTCTAACCCCATAAGCGCAAAAAATGAGTTGGATATTTTAGTTCACAATCATAAAATGTCTTAAATTTATTAATAATTTTATTACAGGTATATCAAGCGTTTGTATTAATTTTATATAATTGGCTAGCAATTGTGTTCTTAGCTCTTAACTAAAGCACAAACTCATTTAAATTTGTAGCAAATTTAAAAAAGAACCATCCTATTGTTTCACTAACAATATTTGAAAATTATTTTCTACTGCTACGTAAACCGACAAAACCTTAAATAACATTATAACTACAAATAAAGTGTGCATTTCTGTAAACTTCTGGTATATTTCGTAATCAGTATATTAGCAACAACATGTTCTATTGTTTTTTTTTTCTTTTTGTTCTGAAATGTCTAACAGAACTTCTACTATAACACCTCAATAGTAGAATTACTCATTCACATGAATGTGTGAGATATGCCAGCTAGTTATTGGGTAAAAATTATTACTAGAGCATCGTTATGCTGCATTGTTTCTAAACTTATTACAATAGATATAGAAATAGAAATAAAACACTGGTAATAAAGGCACTACATAGCTGTAGAAATACTTGGTAGAATATGACTTTCTGTCTGTCTGTCTGTGCAAAAGTATTTAAAATTAGAAAATGCCAAAAATTCCAAGTTTGGCATACTCAACAAATAACAACAACTTTTTGTTGGGATACGTATACAACACAAACTCCCTGAGCATGTGCAAGTATGAGGGTAGTTTAGAAAGTACGTTTAAAGTAATAAGGAATCAAATGTTCAGTGTTGGAAAAAGAAAGGCTTCTTTCTACATTTTCATGGAGGCAAAAAAGAAAATTAAAACAAATCGAATGACTTTGTTAATTCAGTTTAAACATGAATGTCGCGTGCTTGACCGTATGCAAATCCTTATTGTTTGATCGAGCTGGATTTATTTTCAAAGACTTTTGAAACTACTGCTCGCTTTAAAGAATATACAGGCAATTTAATAAAAAAACCTACAAAAATACAACCGAAAACCTACTACATACATAGAACTATAGAAAAAAAAACTTTGTTTGATTTTTCAACACACATAATTCACAATTTACACAGGCACACACTCCAAAAGTAAATTTAGAAAAGAAAATGCTCGTATGTGTGCTCACTGTAATAGACATAGTAGTTGTTGAATTAAAGCCACAGCAATATCAACAACATAAGCAACATAGTGTTAGTTGCAGCAATTGTAAGCCGTAGTAGTATCATGCATACACACTGTCGTCATCATACCATGTTTATAGTGGCAGTTAAAATAATTTGCGGAGCTTATTTTCAACACTTTTACATTAAACATCAGCAATTTTTAGTTCTTTTAGAGCAAATATAATGCAGCCGCATCATCATGGTATTAAATTTAGGTCGTAGCACAAAGAACAACAACTAGAAAACCAGTGAAAAGAATGAAAAAAAATATTAGAAAATATAACAACTAAACGGCTAAAATTAAGCAAAATGGTAGAGTAAAATTAAACAAAAAAAAACTTTCGCTTTGGCAAACACTACACCAGCTACTACTGAATGCTGCTGGAAATTAGTTGAGGGACAAAATTCTAGCATTCAAATAAAATATAAAACAGTTTTCTTACGTCTATAAGCGACATATGGAACAAATTGGCTGGCGAATAAGGCTGGTCTCCGCTCATTCTCTTCAATATTGCAGCGTTTAATTGTAAAGACAGAGAAAATATCTTTGTTTATTCTAAGTAATTGAAATTGAATTCTAAATGAGTTTTTTTTATATATATAATTAACAAACAGAAACTGCGAAGCTTTTGGCTTATCTGCAGAAAAAACCCAGAGTCTTTGGCGGGAATCGAATCCGCAACCCTCTGACTGATAGTCTGGCACACTACCGCCTACTCTATCGAGGCACCCTTTTCATTAAAAAGCTGAAAAAAGCTACACTTTCCCTTTACTCTTGGAAATAGTTGGAGAATGGATCTTTACAGCAATTGCTCGAACGATACTTTAGCTTAGGGTCTATTTCTGATAAATAGAAAACAGGGAATGGTCTCAGGTGTTTTAAGTTTACGACTGTTCTACGCTGTTCAGTACCAAAGGGTTTTCTATAAAAACTTTGTTTTCTGGAATAAAATTAAATTTTTGACATTTTACTTAATAACATGTCAGTAGCAGACACTTTGACAATTGTAACAAAAAATTTATTTTCTCTCTACGAAATGCAAGAAATTCGTGCAGCACCATTTCGTAATATTATTGACATTTTCGATCCACATAATTGTGCATTGTGCTTCTTTGGTCGCTATTAAGAAGCTAGCTGATTAATTGCCGCATTTTGGGCTTCACAAAATCCAAAAATCCAAGCACAATTCTTGAGAAGCCTTTGCATGCAAAACATGTTACTTGTACGATATGTTATGTGGAAGCGTAATTAAGTCATTTTTTTAAATTCGGCTGGAAATTCAGTCAGTTAAGACGAATGTATAAGACTATCGAGATATGGTAAACTAAATTTGGTTATATGACTGATGATTAACGTGTCTTGATTAACGAAATAGATTAAAAGGATTGAAAATTTCAATAAAAGAATCGAAATCTGTATACGTGATCATTTCGAGTCATAACCGCCAAAATAATGTATCCCACACCATAATCGATTGTTGTTTTTTTTTTATCGAAATCGATAGTTCAACATCATTTAGAATTTTT
Organism: Bellardia pandia; assembly: GCA_916048285.2. Taxonomy (NCBI): domain Eukaryota; kingdom Metazoa; phylum Arthropoda; class Insecta; order Diptera; family Calliphoridae; genus Bellardia; species Bellardia pandia. The sequence goes on along the minus strand of OU696532.1, from coordinate 17,738,713 downwards.
TTTTTTTAACAAATTATAATAATTTGTAAAATTAGGAAGAAAAAAAAAAAAAAAAAAAAAAAAAAAAAAAAACCCTGACGAAGGCACTCAAGGAAGTGCCGAAATATTGGTTTTAAATAAAGTTAAAAAGTTTTTATATTTAAAAGAAAGACCTTAAGCTTGGAAAATTAGTAATAAAATAAATAATAAAGGTCGAATAAAAATACATATTCATCATTTAGAATTATTAAAATTAAATGTATTACACAAAACAATATTTACATTATAAATTTTAAAATAATGGCTTTATTCAAACTGATTTTATTTAAAAAAAACCTTCCCCTGTAAAATTTTGAGTTTGTGGGATACATTTTTTCGGCGGTTATGGCTCGATTTATAATTATAAGTCAAATCTTATTATTTCCAATAACATACAAACTTAAATGATTTTTATATAAATTCTTAGTACTTGCTGAAAATCCCTTTAACAGTTAAATATATACTAATTATATCATTCCTACTTTGTCGTGATGCACGAAGGATCTTCGTCAAAGGTACTCAGCGTAGCACTTACCGGAATATTTGGCAAAATGTGGTTTCTATTGGAATAAGGAAAATCAATTACAAGATAAAGCGAATATAGGCAGACTAGCTGTTATTTAACCACATCTTAACATTGTAATTGTGACCTAGCTATCCTTATTCCTGAGACCGAAGACAGGCCTTAACAGTCTCTCAACTAATAACGAGATAATCGAGCAGGATTCGAATTTTGGATCTCATTGGTATGCACACAAATATCAGGACATTTTATATATTTTTAAGCACTGTTGTTGGAGCTTTTTACTGTGTATGACGTCGAAGCATATTTGTAGACTGGTGTCTGTAATAACTGCAAAGCGCGTTGTAACAATGTTCAGCAACATAAGATTACGTTAAGTTAAATGACAACTCATTACCGACACTGGTGAGGAAACAAATAATTACCATGCGATCAGCTGCTTTCGAGAATTGTTTGATATATCAGATAAATAAATAAACTCTGTAATTTTTCTATATAAGAAGGGTTTTCTTTAAAATATTATGCTCGAGTATGTGTTTTCCGTATCGTTAACTTTTTCTACATAGAAATTATAACTTTAATCAAAAATTCTTTTCACATATAGAAAATTCTCTACAGAAAATATTTTTCTATTTTTTTGTATACAAAATGTCTCTTTATAGAAATTTTCTCTCTACAAAAAAGTTTCTCTTTACAAAAAAAAAAATCTTTTTATAGAAATTCTATCTCAACAAAAAAAATTTCTCTTTAGAAAATTTCTCTCTATAGAAAATGTCTCTCAATACAGAGAAATATCGCTCTAAAATTTCTCTTTATAGAAAATTGCTCTGTATACAAAATTTCCCTTTATAGAAATTTTTTTCTATAAAAAATTTTTCTCTGTTGAAAATTTCTCTCCATAGACCCTTTTCCCTAAAGAACATTTTACTCTGTAAAAAATGTTTCTCTCTGTGGACAATATCTATCTATAGCAAGTATCCTCTTTAGTAGAAAATTTCACTTTTAGGAAATGTCTCTCTTACTCAATCTAGACAAAATTGTACTCTGTAGAAATTTAATCTTTTAGACAATTTTTTTTTTCTAAAAAGACATAGTTTTAGTTGCTATTTATTAAAATTTCTCACACCTCTGTATATAAACTAAAAACACTATTATAAGCATTTGTCTATTTGCTCGCACTTTAAACTAATACTGGGTTAAACAAACATCAAAACTGCAAGAGGAAAAATGCTGCAAAAAAACTCTTTAAATAGAATAGTAGAGTAGACGTTTTGTTTTGTTATAACAAGATTTAGCAGAAACTCAAACACATGCAAACACACTCAGCCAATAACAGCAACAACTAACACTTGTGTATACAAAACAATACAAAGGACTTTTATAACTTGGCTCTCTCTTTATCGCTCTCTCTCTCGCTCTCGCATACATACAATTATATTGTATAGTTGTTTGGCTGGCTTAATTTCCATTATATTAGAATGAAAATGTAGGAGAGTTAGTATTGTTTAATATTGTGTATGGATGTAAAGGATGCTGTGAGTGTGTGTGTGTGGTTTTTTTGCTTCAATTGTATTATTTTTCTATTTCTATTTCAGTTTATTTTATTTTGTTTTATTTTATTTCAGTTTATTTTATTTTATTTATTTATTTTTATATTTATTTATGTATATATGAGCAATTTTTCTATTTCCTCATTTCCTTTTGTGTATGTTCTTCTTTAGTTATTAAGCTTTAAGTATTTTCTATGTTAATGCCTCCATAAAATGAAATGAATTTTTATTAAATCAACAGCAACAACTACAATAACAAACATATAATCCAAAAATAAAGCAAAGCTAAAAAATGTACCAGCTTTTGTTCCAGAAAAGCAAAACTTTACTAAAAAAAATATAGCTCGCTTATACTTGATCGTTGTGTTGTGTTGCCTAAGAAATTTCTGACATCCTTGAAAGTTTTGACGAACATTTTAATGGGGTCTAAGTTTCCTAGAGATTTTAAATCTTTAACTAATTCACTGTAGTTCTTTTTGCTTTACTTAAAAATGTGTTTAAGTGTTTTTTTTGTTTCTTTATAAATATTTTTTTTAGGTGGCCTATTTCCGTAGGTTATTGTTTATGGAGATTGTTTTGTGTGTGTTTTTTTACAACTTTTTTACGAGTATCGTTCTGGAATTTGCTGTCACTTAAGATTATAATTCCGCTGTTTCTTTTTGCTATTTCTTATGGCGATTTAGTGTTAAATTTGATGTGCAACAAAAGATTAAAAAAAATTTGTTTTAGGGACGCAATATTGTTTACGGAATTGTTTTGGTTTTTGTATATTTTTCAAATTAAATTTTAAGATTAAAGGTTTAAAGTATAAAATTAAAGTATCAGGAAGAGTATTTATGAAGAAATATTTTTAGTTAACGTGCTTTTGATAATTTCCTTCTATAAAAATTTCTTGAAATTTCTCTCCAATGAACGGTTTGCTTTAGAAAATTTTAAATTTTTTACAAACTTTCTTTTAATTTTACTAAAAGCTTAATTACTATGGTTTCCTCTCATACTTTAATGTCTTCCAAACTTCTATCAATCATAAATACAACTGCAGCTGCTTTTATTTTAAGTACTATACTAAAAACTCAAATTAAATATAATTATTTTCATTCCCTTTATACAACGTTCATTATCTATTCATTCAATTAATTTAAATATACGCGCGTAGATAAATCAATTACAGCTACACCATCGACAAATCTTATTATAAATAATAATTAAATTAATAATAGCAACAATAATAAAGCCTACACACTCCCACATATGCTCACACTTGGTTAAATTTTCGACTTCAAAGGTTTTTTATTTAACTTAAATATTCATGTGTAATCGTCCGTTGTCATTGCTCAAATATTAAACAAAATAATAGCAAATAACAAATATTTAAGAACTTATTATTTATATTTAATTTAAAGAAATTGTCTTAAATGTGGAAAACATCATTCTGAAATTACGCTTATTTCGTTTAATATTTGAATAATGTGAACATATCTTTACGCACTCATTTATTTGTACTGGCATATAGGAGCTTTTAAACAGTCAACCACACATGCCTACTCCTATTATCAGGAACTGTATAGTCTTACATTATTCACCCTTATGTTTCGAATACAAAATTCATGCTCATACTCTTGATTTATACCACCTACCATAAATATCCTTTTGTAATTTATTATACACCAATTGATTATTATTCAAACTGGGAATATATGGCTGAGTGTGTGCGAGAATTAGTGTGTAAAGGCTGTAAATATGTAACAGGGGAAATATTGTACAATACATAATATATGAAAGTGGCCCTACACCACCATAGTGGGAAGGGTATATTGGATTAGTGCTGATGTTTGTAACGATAATAAATATTGGTTCAATAGCCACCTTAAAATATACCCTTCCTGAGTCGATGTCCGTCCGTCCGTCCGTCTGGCTGACTGGCTGGCTGTCCATGTAAAGCTTGTGCGTAGAGTACAGGTCGCAATTTTAAAGATATTTAGATACAATTTGGTAAATGATATTTTTTCAGCCCAAGGACGGATGGGATTGAAACTGGTGGAAATCGGTCCATTATTTCACCTGGCCCCCATATAAATGCCCTCCCGAAATTGGGGTTTACCGATCATAAATGTTGGAATTATGCAAGTATCCAAACAAACTTCACCACAAATGAGTGGCAAATGATAGAAAATCTAGTCGACATATTTTGTGCAGATTGGTCCATAATTGAACATAGCTCCCATATAAGGTCCACTTTCGAAAATCACTTTAAAGTGCATAACTGTCTTAAAAACTTTGGCATCCAAATAAAATTCACTACAAATAAGTTTCATATATACACCTAATTTTATAATGGTCGGTCCATAATTAGCCAAATCTCCCATATAAGACCGTCTCCGTAATTCCTGCATAATTTTTTAAAAGTATTTATAGCGTTAAACATACATAATATAAAAATTCACAGAAATCTTGGCATTAAATTTTGGATGACCATATAGCGCACTTTTCTGAAAAACTATTTTATACATATACTGACTGTAGGGTGTTATATAGTCGGGCTTGACCGACTATACTTTCTTACTTGTTTAAAATATGTGTATATTTAAGAATTTAATTAGAATTTTATAAGGTGAGAAAAATTACGCATTGCTTTAGTTTTAGTAAATTGGAACTTATATTTAAATAGTTTTTGCGAAAAGTGGTTTTATATAGAATTTTTTTTTTTTTTTTGAAAATTTGCTACCAACCAGATTACCCGTGCACCTTATATTTTGAAATATGTTAGGAAATATAGAGTTTAACTAACTTATCTCAAAGAATGATTTCTACTCTTCAACATGTTTTGTAAAAAGTATAGAATAGTTTTGTAGGGAACATCTTTTGAGCAACACCCATCTAGAATTAGTGCCCGGTACACAAATAACGTGCTTAGAACAAATCTCAGTTGAATTATGAACTGTTTAATACAAACTTGCACTATTTGTGCAAGAATATAATTTATAATGTGGTGTGTGGATAAACAAGCGGGATTGTCAATTTTGGAGGGAAAAAATTAGGTACTATGAAAAAGATCATCATGTTGCAATTTCAATTCGGAGAGTCAAATTTTTGATAACTATTTTGGCACACAACTTACTTGTATGTTTTATTAACATGAGCATTTGTTTTTTGCTTTGTTGTGATCTCAGAAATCAAATATAAATTAGTTGCTGTTCAGCACCAGGGCTGTCAGATATGAAGGTTTTTCACCAAACGTGGCGATTTTTTAGTGCTTATGGCAACATACATTTCCGTTTGCCGATTTTTCTTAACAATATATCATTTAACGTTTTCATATATCTGGCATCCTATTAATATTGTTTAAGTAGTGTCGCCACTTTGTGAAGTTGATTCAAATAAATTTAGGAAGCTCGTTCAAGTTTCTGGAACTCGTTTGTTATCATATAGAGCCGCCGTCAAAAGAATTTTGGAGCAGCGTATAGAGTTAAAACATAATTTTTTAATTAATATCGACTGTTCAAAATGACAGAAGTTCCCCAAATATATATAACGAGTTATGTGACGGAAAAAATCAACATTTTCAAGTATTTATCAACCCAATTATAAATAAAATGATACATTTTAATTTATTTTTATTAAATAATTTTTAAGCTTGAGGTCACTTTTTTGTTTTTTAAAAAATTTTTTTTTTCATTTTTATATATAACTAGCTAAAACCCGGTATGCTTCGCTACCCGTATTTTTTAAAATTAACTTTGTATGGGAGGTACCACGCCCACTTAAAATTTCCAAAAAAAAAAGTAGCCTATAGCTCCTTCCAGACATACAGAAATATACTGTGAAAATTTCAAGCAAATCGGTTCAGCCGTTTAGCCGTCTATAGACTTCAAACTAATAATAATAAACATAACGACACACATTCACTTTTATATATATAGATTAACTTTTATACAAAACAAAAAAGTGACCTCAAGCTTAAACATTTTTTAATAAAAATCATTAAAAAGGTTGAAGAAAATAGAATCAAATTAATTTTAATTTAGAATTTCTATCGGATCACATGGATGCAGGAAGCATGTACGAATAAAGATTTTCTGTAATAATTAGTTTTTCATTAAAAATTTTTAAACCAACAATTTTAAACGACATTGAAAATATTGATGACTTTTCGATCAGCTATCGATTTATCTGCAATTGATTGTTTAGCTGAGTTTGAAACTGAATTCAACAAAATAGATATGGAAATGGACCAAATAAACATTATAAAAGAAAATTGTTTTATATATCTCCAGAGACTTTTAAAAGAAATATTGAATCGATTGCCGGTAAATATGAGACTCTTTAAAGTATATGAAGAATATTCAGTATTAAAATGTGGAAATATGTTGACACAGGCTAAATTTTAATTGATACAAAATTCTTTAAAACTTTTTCAAGATCAAAAAGTGTCTTGAGGCCAGTATGAACTTCAGTGGTCAAAATTGGCTTATGTTAATTGGAAAGATGATTTTAAAGTTGTTTAAAATCAATTATTTTAAACAATAATTTTATATTTGTACTTTTATATATATTTGTATTTTGAGATGTTGGAAACATCTAAAAATTTGTATAACCTTAGACATAAATGTTATAACAGCAAGTGTAACGATTAATCCTATTGTGAGTTATTCATTAGCGTTAACGCCTAACAAGTTAAAGCTGCTATAAATTGTGTAACAATAATTAAAAGCCTAAGTTAGTTAGCTACACGGAAAGAATTATTTTCTAAATCACCAGAAAATGTGGCTTGAATCAAGAAAATATTGCATGATTCTCGTCCAAGAAAAACATTTCTTATTTTAAACGTATTGTGGCTTGATTCAAGCAAAAAGTTATTACTTAAATCGAACTATAATTTACTTGAATCAAGCTTTCGTTGCTTATTATATTACAAAATAATAAGAAAAGATTGCTCAATTCAAACCATCGTTTCTCGAATTAAAAGATTTTATTTCTACGTTCAGAAATCTTTTCTTGAATTGAGTAAAGTTTTAATACTAATGCCGTTATATTTTCAATCAAAAGTTTCTTATAACAAACAAAAGTTTCTTGCTTTAAGGAAATGTTTCTTGAAAAATTTAAGAATTTATTACTCGATTCAAGTAAATAAATTTAAATTTTTCTAAAAAAGTAAGCAATATTTTCAATCAAAAGTTTCTTGCTTTAAGGAAATGTTTCTTGAAAAACTTAAGAATTTATTACTCGATTCAAGTAAATGAATTTTAAGTTATATAAATATAAAAAAAAAGATAAAACCATGGTTGTGTATTTTTAATTCATTTTTATTGAAACAAAAAAAACTATTTTCTATTATATTATTATTATGAAGTAATACATATGTATATAGAATTAAATGTGAAAACAAAACGTAAAATAATACAGAATAAATTTAAAATTATAAAACACAAATTGTTTATTTAAAAATAATTAAGAGAAAGTTTATAAAAATAATAATTTATGTTATTCTCATTAAAGAATAAAATTTATCAATTTAAAAATTTATTTTATACACAGCCAAATGTGTTGTTTTTGAAAACGGTTCTACCGTCTGGAATATGACTTAAGATAAAAGGTTTTACATATATACTGTTAACATCGACAATTTTATACAAGTTTGTGCTTTTATCAACAATGTAACAAAAAAATGATCATCAAATGACTCAATTATTATTTCTTGCAATATAAAATAAAAACACTTAACATTCATCAGAATTGTAAAAATTTTATGAAGCTTTTCATCAATCATTAAACAAAACATTGACTTGTTGTCTGTGCCTTTATAGTTAATCTTATTTGTTTGATAAACGATGCTTTTGTCAATGTCAAATGGGAAGAAAACAGTGCTAAAAAATAGTTCTTTTGTAAGATCAATTATTTGAACATTATTTGACTTGCACAAGTGCTTGGTTAATTTATATTGAGTTTCTACATGCTCAAAAATATTTGAGCAGAATTGAGAAATCTCAGATATTTCATTTGCTTTTTCTTGGCAGACCCCTATTAAGATTTTATTTGTTATAATAGTAAACATGGATGACAACATATTTACAAAATCTCTGATTATATTTTCTATTTGCTTATTTGTTAAATTACTATTACTATTTAATTTTAGTACTAAATTCATGGCTATATTTGATAAACTTTCTTTCCAGTATACATCGGCAACAATATCATTTGGAATTACACTAATAGTCTCTGGTAGATCAGACATATCGTTTAAAAAAACTGAATGTGCTATGGGTTCATTAACAATTGGAATGAAGTTATCTTCGGAACATTTTTCATTTGCTGTGTGAACATTTTTAATATGCTTTTTAAAAGCACAAAATGAAGGAAACGTTTGAGGACAATTTCCTTGAACACACTTGAAGAATTTAATATTTTTAATTACATGCATATACTTATAATGACAAAACAATTGATCAATATTTTCAAACGTTGAGAAGCATATATGGGCTTGGCCATTTTAATGGACAATATATATTTCTAACATAAAAAATAAACTTATTAAAATAGAAAGAATTATTTAATTGGTAACGCTAAAGTACTTAGCAGACCAAAAACATTAGGTGCTATACCAGTTTCGTTCTTAAAAAAATAAGACTGTAAAAATTGCCACACAAATTTGCATTCGTCCTGATATTTTAAATCAAATACGAATGTTATTTTGTATGCACTAGACAAGGCGTGAATAAAGCTATCAAACTTATATTTTATGTCATCGTAAACAGTATAAATACTAAGAGGTTCTGATTCAATAACTACAATAAAAACCTGACATTTTAAATCTGGGTAGTTTGAATACTTCAGCTTTCTCGCTGATATAATTTCATCAATAGTTGTTGCTGACGCCACTCGTTGTATTAGTGCAGTTTGGCTATCGGAAATACTATATTTCCAAATTCGTTTATCTTTGCCTTTTGTTTTTCCGGTTGGTGGAAGGATGCAATGTAGGGCTTCAACAATGCTTATGTCTCTTTCGTTGGGATCTTGAGAAATAAAATATTTGATTAAATTGTAATTTATATTTAAAGTGAATAGAACTACACTTACTATTTCTATTTAGTTGAGCCAAATTAATGTTGTCAACAGTTTTTTGGTCAAAAATAACATTAATTTTTTTGACGAATTCTTCCCATCCATCAAATAAACCAAACGGGTGATCAAAACCACTGGCGTAATCAATATCAATCTACAAATAAAAGATTGAAATATTTTAAATGAAAATAACTTTGAAAAACAATACCAGAGTAGGTCCGTAGTATGATTGGTAGGCAGGCCAATCTTTCAAAATTTTTAGGAGATTAACGCAACTTATATGAAAACTGTTGATCCTATACATCGAAGTTTTTTTCCATTTCAATTCCACGTCGCACCAGGGTTCTTTAAAACGAGCCAGCCACTTTTGATCTTCTACAAGTTCGTCTAAATTGGGTTGTTCTTCAATAATTTTTAAAGGTGTTGTATCTGCGGATTTTCTTTTTTTATTGACGCCTGGAAAAAGGCCTTTACGTCTCAAATTTGCCACAGAGTTTTTGTATTTATGATACAATTTCCCAATCCTTCCTTTTTCTGTGATGTCAAAATAATATTCCTAAAACAAACAAAAAAAATGTTAAATTGTTAACTAGATATGTATGTTTTAACTCAACTTTTCGTTCGTTTTCAAAATAATTGCTTATCTCGTCACGAATTCTAAAAAAATCCGAATCTTTCATCAGAATGTGTTGTGTGGTGTATATTCTGACTATATCATCTATTAAAGTTTCTCTTAACCTTTCCGTCAATATTTTATTATGGCTTTCATATGCTGCAATTAGTAGGCTTCCCTCTCTTGATTTATTATATTCAGTAAAACTCTACAAAAATATTGTTATTAAATATTGTACTATTTTGAAAGAAATTGTAAAACCAATATTTCAAAATTCATTAGCGGTATTCACAACGTAGAGTACTTGGCCTAGTGGGAGACTACAACAATTTACAAATTGTGAACAATGAAAAACTAGTATTTGAAATATGTAAGTATACTACATTGCAAATACCGCTATTGTATTTCTAAGTAGCATATAGAGAGAAAACTTACAAATCCGTTCATACGACTGGGCGTATTAAAAACATCTGTAGATCCAGAACTATGCGAGAGGACAGAAACAGGACTATCTCTTATTGTATTACATCTACAGTTCTTTTTTAGGGAATCATACCATAGATATCCCTATAAATTATAAAAAAAATTTTGAGAAAATTATGTACTTAAAATACTGATTTGAACTTCGAATATGTTTAGCCATGTGTTAGAAATCCAGTGAATTTGAAATCGAATTTTTATTTTTAATTTAATAAGTAGTTCTGGTAACGATAAACAATACTTAAAGTTTGGAAAATATAAATAGAATATTGTTAAGAACTTAAAAAACTGGATCGTATTTAAAAATGTTTTGTTTTCAACTTCACTCGAATTCGATTTCTGGCACATGCCTGATAAATTTCAATATCTAAATAAACTTACATTTTTATTTTGCCAATTCAGGATATGATACCGAGCAATAGATAATGTTTTTATATTGTCCGGAAATATTTTTTCAATATCTTTTTCGATAATATATGGGAGAGTCTCGAAATCAACTTTGTTTCCTATTAAATAAGAATTAAAATAGATTAGAACATTTCGAGATAAGTTTTTTTTGCATTTACTTCTAAATTCTTCGTACGTATCTCCTAAATTCCATTCAATTAAAATAGCTTGCAACTTAGCGTCATAAATTGGATAATTCGTGGTATTTGAGACAGGCTGGGAGTTATTGCCGATTTCAAGTAAATCGCTTGAACTGGAGGTACTACCTAAATTGTTAAAATCTGCATCCATTCCGTAGCTTGAACGCTTAGAGATTAATTAATAAAATTTCACATAGTCAGTGCTGAGGTGAGGGTTTTGACCTGATTTGCGTTTACTTGAGTTCGTAGCTGGAATAGTGGTTTGTGGGCGGCCCCCCAAAATAGCTCCACTCGGGCCTACAAAATAAAAAAAACACCAAAAATTAATATATCTAATATATATAAATCAAAATATCTAGAAAAAGTCCACTTACATGTGTGCGTTATCTTTTTTAGTTCAAGAGAACTCATGTAAATACAAATCAACTCAAAAACACCGACATAAGTACTGATTATGTAAAATTTCATTAATATATGTATGTACATACATACATATGTATGTATGTATGTATATCTAATATCGTTCACGAGCTACCGAATTATTTCCAAAACCACTGTGGAGCTTTCAGTGCAAAATCAAAAGTGCCCACTTAATTAATATTTTAATTTAAACACTTACTTATGGTAATTTTTTAATTATACCTACGAATTTATTTATTATAATTTTATATAATTCACAAAATTTTACGTATTCAAAGCCACCCGCACTGCTTTGAACTTAAAATTGAAATAATGATATAAAATAACTTGTTCAGCTTGCAACCAAGTAGAAGAAAACTAACGGTCAATATGCAAAAAAAAAAAACATTTGTATGTACGTACTACGTATGCACATTCAGTTTCAGCGTGTTTTTTTTTGTATGTATTTATGTATGTATGTTTGTATATTGAATACAGGTTAGTAGCATTCCTTATGATGACGGAGCGAGCAAAATCTTCGTGCTCATTCTTATATTAATACCCTGCCAACATTTTCTATTGCGGAAGTGACTCAGAAGTGACGCTAAGAAGTTGAAACTCATCTTCTGCGATACCATTTTCTGATCGTAGAAGTGTCTTCCGTATTGAGAAGTTGTACCCCCCGGAAGTAACTTCAAGAAGTCACTTCAGCGTAACTTCAAAAAGTCACTTCAGCGTAACTTCAAGAAGTCACTTCTGCTTAACTTCTTTTGCTTTTGATTTTTTTTTTTGCCTTTACTGATAATACACTCATATTGACTATGGGATAACAAATATGTAAAAACTACAACAATAACAAAACAAAACCACACTTTATCACTGACCGACCACAGCAAATGACAAAATAAAACTAATTTCGATGATGTCGAAAACTTCTTTTTGGCATTCTTTTCATTTCTTTTATAACGGGACATGTCATGTTCGGCTGGTGTTGTAAACAACAAACAATCTTCCAAACGTCCTCTGGATGATTAAAAGACGACTGCAATGTAAATTGTTATTGTTATCTTCCAATTAACGTCTGGAAGTGAGTAAGACGTAACGCCTTTGACGATGGACGATGAAAGAAACTTCCAATTGCTGGCAGGGTAGAGACAAATAAAGAGAACAAAAAGTAACATACATACATACATACATACATACATAAAAAGTGAAGCATTAGTTTTTTTAAGAAAACTTAATTTAAATCAAGAAACTTTTGATTGATGTGCTTGATATGTCGATTCTAGTAAAAATTACTTGAATTAAACCAAGTTTTCTTGAGTATTTTCTAATAAATTTAAGAAAATCCCTATCATTTGTTTCTTGATGCAAGAAATTCGTTTCTAATTCAAAATCAAGAAAAACTTACTTGTATTAAATAAATGAAGCTTGATCTTAGAAATATCTTCTTTTTTTTTAATAAAAACTACCTACTTTTGTATTTCTTATTTTAAGAAATTTTTGATCACATACCTAAAACGTGAATTTTTTGATAATGAGAAAATGTTTCTGTATTTAAGAAAATTTTACTGAATACAAACGAAATAAGTTTAAATCAAGCAATTATTTCTGGATTGTGGATTTTCTTGATTTAAGAAACGAAATTGATTACTTTAGAAAATAAAATTATTTCCGTGTAGAAAAAAAAAGAAAAATGAAGACTTAATTCTTTTTAAAACTCCAACTGAACGGTGAGCAACTCAAATAAAATATACTTATAAAGGGTTTTCCAATAAGGACTTGCCAACTTTTTTTAAATCGATTGTAACGTGTGCTGTGTGGCTTGTGGCACCGTCTTGTTGAAACCACATGTCATCCAAGTCCATGTGTTCCAATTCGGCCCAAAAATAATCGCTAATCATTGCGCGATAACGATCGCCATTCACAGTAACGTGACGATCGTTATTGTCGACGAAAAAATATGGCCCAATGACGCCGCCGGCATGCAAAGCGCACCAAACAGTAATTTTTTGTGGATGAAGTGGTGATTCGTGAAGCACATGTGGATTTTCAGCAGACCAATAACGCATATTTTGCTTATTGACGAACCCATTGAGCCAAAAATGAGCTTCGTCACTGAAGATGATTTTGCGATGAAATTCATCATCTTGGTGCATCTTCTCCAGAGCCCAATCGGAGAACGTACGTCGACTCAAATGGTCCATCGGCTTCAATTCTTGAGTCAGCTTAATCTTGTATGGGTGTAAACCCAGATCCTTACGCAAAATTCGCCATAAAGTGGTCTTGGGGATGCCCAGTTCTTGAGAACGCCGCGGAATCGACTGATTTGAATCGTTTGCTACGGACGCCTGAAAGGCAGCGATATTTTCGGAACTTCGACCAGGCCGTTGTCTCACTGGCACGACAGCATCACACAATGAATATGTAGACTCAAATTTTTGCACTAAACTTGTTATTGCTTGTCTACTAGGACGAGAATTACGACCGAAAATTGGAGTTAACGCTCTTAAAGTTGCGGTCACCGACTCCGAATTTCGGTAGTACATTTTTATAATTTCCAAACGTTGTTCCTTCGTGTACTTTGCCATAACGAAAATGTTAAGTTTACTGAAAAAAAAGAAAGCAACAATTAGATGATCAGTGAAATAGTGCGTTCACAATTTAAATTCAGAGTTGTCAAGTAGCTATTAGAAAACCCGTTATATTGAATTCTAACCCTAAACTCTTTTATTTCAATATCTACCGCTTTTATAATTTTTCATTCTGGTGAGGAATTATAAAAACATTGAGACAAAGTAAAACACACAGATTCCACAAACCAGCCGCCTTTAATCAAAAGCTACGGGCTTATATACCCTTCTTACGTATTTAGGTGCAACCTCCAGTGTCTACCTACAGTTCACTCTTCATCATCTAACACCTAAATATCCCATCCCTCTAAATAAGCCCTGGCTATCTTAAAAATACTTTGTTCAAAAGTAAAAATGCTAGACTAGAGTTCTGGCCTAAAGTTTACAATTACAGTGATGCAGCTGGAACATTTAATTTTAAAGAGCTTGCTTTGGCCGTTTTTAATATGTTGATCATTCCGACTAGTAACGCTAGCGTGGAAAGGGTATTTGCAATTATGAATTGTACTAAAATTCGTTTGCGCAATAAAATTCTATATGAACTTTTGGATGCCTTACTTAGAATTACTAAATATATGAATGTTAATAAAATTTGTTGCAACTCCGTTTTACCTACACAAAATATGTTTAAAATGATTTAATGCTAATATAATGTACAATAATGAAAATGATACAGATGAATTGTATGAAAAAGAGGTTTATGAAAATACATGCATATGTATGTACATAGACAGATATCATATCTATATTGATTTCAAATTTATGTTTATTATATGTTAATAAATTGAGAAAAAGTAAAAATTAATTTTATTTATAATCTTCATTAATGGAAAATTAAATGTTAATTTGAAAAATTTAACTCTGGCGACATTTCTTACGTTTTTTTCTTTTTTGCATTTTTTGGCGATTTCTGGCCACTGTTTTAGCGACGTAGCTGAAAAAATCTGACAACCCTGTTCAGCACTTGTTTTTATATACATATTTATGATTTGCTCTCTTAATGCACAAAGCTCTCCAATATAAATATACTAATATGATAGCTTGTGTTTGTCCACATGGACCCTATACCTCTCATCTTCTCCACTGCAATTCAAAGCAGCTTTTTATGAAATTACAATCTGATTACTTGCTTTGTTTAGTGAAGCCATACATGCTGCTTTGTAATTCTCATATATCATTTAATTTTAAAGCAAAACTTATATGCCTGGAAGATTTCATAAGACGAAATCGAAAATCTTATCACAAAAAACAAGCGTCTAATTTGATTAGATACACATTCTTCACTTCATGTAACATGCAGCACATCCCTTACACACAATACTGCCAATTTATTTTATATTTTTTCACACCCGTTATTTAGCTTCCAACACATGTCGCAGTGTATAATTAATGTAATTATAATGACGGTTTTGCAGGATTTACTTAATTACTTTCTTTTTTTTTTTTGTTTGTTTTATTTTGGCGTCTTGTAAACACCAAAATGGTTTGTTAATAAACCATATTCTGTGAAATGTTTAGTCCCTAAAGCTGCCGCTACTGCTTCCTTAGAACATCAGTATGTTCGAACATAAGACTTCTAAGCCAAAAATATTGCAGTAAAATATTTTTACATTACACTGCTGGAGGACGGAAGATAATTTATATACTAAATACACTTTGACAGATATACATACACCCACATATGTAGGTACAGTTCAACCTTGGTAAAACGAATCTGAAGGGGATTAGAAAAAAACGTTATATCGAATAATTCGTTACAATGAGGTTCGTTCTATCAAGGTGAAGTTGCACTTCTATTCATTATAACGTGGTAATACAAAATTTTGTATGTATGTATATTAATCATCATTTCCGCTAATAAATCAAAACACATTTGAAGGAAAACACTGTATTTTGTAGTTTTAAAATTCAAAAATAGTTTACATATATAAAATAATAAGTCTGAGCCAGTGATTATCTAGCTAGATTGCAACAACAACAACTGCTGCAAAAAGCGTACAAGCTCTTGGCAACAATAAATTTTGTGTGTATCTGTTTCATATAATTTGGATTAATTGATGGAAATGGTAGGTTGTAAGTTGACAAAATTCGTCAAATAAATAAAATTTATTGTGAGTGGACCCTGGGTATCCGGCGAGATATACTCCAGCAAAGAAAAAAGGTTCGTTACAAGGTAAATAATTCTTTCTATTTCGTTAGTCTGCAGTGAATGAAAATTCGTTATAACGAGGCTATTGACAAATGTATTCGTAATAGAGAGGTTTATTTTGTATTAAATCAATATGGAGCGTTGTAGGGTATTTAAAAAAAATTCGTTAAATCGAGGAATTCGTTATAGTGAGGGTCGTTATATCGAGGTTTGACTGTATATCCTTTGAAATAAGGATAAAAGTAGAGGCAACAAAAATAAAAACTTTACTACCAGCTTTAACTCCTTTATTGTGAATCATTTGAGACAATGTTCGTTATAATTTGTTCTGATAATGATGTTGTTGTTGTAGAATGTCGTTGTTGATGATGCTCCTGCTGTTATAAAGTGTCATGTATATTACATGTTTATGTCAGGTATGTGTGTGTGTGTATGTGTGATTATATCATATAAAATGCTTGTATTATTAATCCTTTTTTTGACAAGCTACAACGAGTAAGAAAAAAAAACTACTTTTAATTTTATCTATAAAATACGTGCTAAAATTTGATTATAGCTGTCGCGTTTATATGGCTCTAGAAGTGTGTGTATGTTTGTGTATCTGATGAGGTTATAAAGTCTTTCGAAACCCGGTTTGTTTAATAATCTGGGTTAATAATTATGATGCGTCATAATCAATATTTTGGCAAACATTGGAGTTGTGAAATATTTTCTTTAATACAGCAAGCCTTAAATTATGCAAATACGAATTAAATTTATTCCACATTTAAAACTTTAAGCTGTCTCTATTTATGCTGGTTTTAGGGTTAATTAGGCAAAGTCTAAACAATTTTTGAGTAATTTTAAAATTCAGTCAAAAGGTCTATTTAAGAAAATTGTGTTTTAGTAAAATATTACCTGTTATTTTGTAAACTGTCTTAATTCTTAAATATTTTCTTAAAACTTTTATTTTAAATTTCACTGTATATATTTTAATTTTATTTCCTTTTTTTCTTTGTCTATCATTTCAGGTAAGCACATGCTGTTTTATGCAAGTCAATGTAAACAAAAGCGAAAATAAAGAAACAATTAGCCTAAAGGTAAGAGAGTTCCTAACAGCAAAATTTGTAAACCCTACAGCACCATTTGAGGAAAATCACTTTAAGTATAAGTTTGTCATTTAACACTTGGAAATATTCTCACAAACTATAAATATACTTGAATCTTATGGTAAACGCTTTGCAAGATATTTTAGCTGTAATAGTTTGTGTAAATCAATATTAAGTCTAATATGAAACCGCAAAATCAATGATATTAACCCTTAAATACCTGAAATTGAAAATACTTTAAAATTGCAGAAATAAGTGTTTGTTCTAGCTTGCATTTCATCTGCAAATTACGAATTTCAGTTCTAATTCAGAAAAAAATACTCATGGAAAGCTCCAGGACAAAAATAAGGAAGACAGTCTGTAGACGATCTTAGTAGCTAAACGGGGGAAACCCGGTTTTTTTTAATACTCAACTGATGGCCATCTATAGACGGTGTTAGGCGTTAAAGGGTTAAGATAAATTATTTAACATTAGTCTAGTTAGTTTGGCATTGCAAGTCAATTTAGTTGATTGATTTTAAATAAAATTATAAACCAAATGTGGCACAAAGACTACTTTCACTTAAAACTATTTATTTCATTGTCCTCAAACTATACTACTACTTGATTCTTATTTAAATCCATTTCCTAGACGTTTTAGCTGTTATTGTGTGTGTAAATCATGGCTACGCCTAAAATATTAAATCAAACTTGATGTGATTAAGTTAAAATATATATAATCAATTGAGATAATTTGGTATTGAAAATTACTTAAATCGGTTTAGTAGATAAAAAGTTATAAACCAATATATAATACAACCTTTAATAAATTTATTAATGTTTAAAGAGAACAAATTTTCAATACAGATATTGACACTTAGCTTGTTGTTGTAATGTGTATAAGTAAGTATGTTGTTGTACCTATGAAATACTGTTGTAATATTGCTGTTACTTTTACATATTCTACAGCAATATTGATACAAGTCAAATTTGTGTAATTCCATATATGTATAACTAGAGGGTATTTATGATTCGTTATTATTGAATAAGGCACCCTAAATTATGTAGTTTTTTAACCTCTCTCTTTGCCGTATTTGAAAACCAACCATAGTAGAAACTGTCAACCCATATCAATGTCAAAAACAAACAAATTAGAATGTACAAAATGATGTACAAAAAAAAAAATTAAAAATGTATATAAATGGAATTATACACTTACTTAACACCATTTTGTTAACAATTATAAATGTGTTAATTAAACATATTCAACAGCTAAAAACAAACAAACAAATAGCGTCAAAGCCGCTTGGCAAATTACAAATAAAAGTTGAGAATTAAATGTTACAGGTCAAAAACCTTTTTAAACAAAACCTGTAGCAAGCGACAGTCAATCATGTTTTTCAAGAGATTTCAAAAGGTGCATAAAAAGGTACTGCCTGTTTCCCTAATTAAGTTAAATAAAGTAAATATTACGGAACTTTAGAAACAAGAGCATCAAACTTCTCAATTCAGTAAAACTATTATACTTGCTGAACTTTAAATCTATATTTCCTTAAGGGCCTAGTGTATCAAGAGCTTATACGGAATTTAAATAACAAACTAGTTCCTCTTAATGATTTGTACCAAATAGCAAATTATTCAACTACTTTTAAAAGGTTATACTAATCTGGAGTCACAAACTTGCTCTTTTTAATGATATGTGCCAAAAAGAGCCTTGATCCTTCTGCATTCTATACAGCAATTTAGTTCTCAAATGAAGCCTGTTACTTCAGTTTCCGAACAAAAATCTAGCGAAAGAGATGAGATTTCAAAGGTTTCAAAAATCTTTGCAGGTATTTTATTTATTTATATATAAAATTTACAATATAATGTTGGCATTAAAAATATACTAATGTTACCTACAATAAGTTTACAAAATACGAATTTACTATTTGTTGGTATCTTATAGCGTAGACAGACGACACAGTTAATTTGCATTAACAGTCTTAATTCAAATTAACTTGTGAATTATCCATTTTTAATGCGCATTAAGTTAGACGTAAATACACAAAATCAAACTGAATTTATACTGCATTTAGCTATTTCAATATGGCAACATCGTCGAAAATCAATAATATGTTATCAAATTGTTTACTATTCTAAAATAAGAAGAAGACAATTGTAAAATTAAAATAATAAAAATAGATTTCCACAATTGCCTTTCTCTTATTTCAGAGTGTCCCACTGCGGTCCCCACATGTAGCAACACGTTCATGTTGATGGTTGCTAGTGCATGAACAAGTTTTGCATTATGAAACAGATTCAGCAAAAGTAATTTCTGCTTTTTTTTCAAAGAAATACTATTTTTCAGCAAATGCCAAACAAATTTTTTCATAATTAAATAGTTGTTGACAAACAAACAGCTGTTACCTAAATGCAGTTTAAATGCAGAAACTGTCGTCTGTCACGGTAAAATCTTAATTCACATTAGTGAGTTTTTAATGCGCATTAACTCTGTCGTCTGTCTACGGTATTAGATTAGATACAAGAGTTTTTAAGAAAATATCTTTTCTGCCGGCTTTTAGTTTAATATAACAAGTAAGGTTCATGCTTAAAGCCTGTTGGTTCGTTGAGAGATTTATAATAACTCCTAGAACTGCATTCGCACTTCCCAGAAAACTCGTTTAACACTACCCTAACAGCAAGCCATCATAGATTACATCTTAAAACCCCAGAGCTAAAACAATGATTTTGTAATACATTTTTTTTTTATAAAAATTTAACATTTTGAACTTCATTTCTAATTTAATAAACAATAAACATGTGAGTAATTTAAATAAAGACCAACTGTTATTCTAACATCCAGCAATATTTTTAAACAAAATAAAAACTTCCTTTACCAACTCACAAAGTGTATAAGTTTAATATTGAATCTAATGACTTTCTAAGTTTATAACTATCTTTTTGTGTGTGTAAAACATTCTAAATTCCAAACCACTAAAAGGATTTCAATTAAATTCCCCTAGAATGTTGTTGAGTGTCCTACGTAGTTTCCTATTGAATATTAGTAAAATCATTTAAATATTAAAAAAGTTATGAACCTGTGAGACAGTCTCGGAAAAAATTTAATAATTTTAAAGAAAACTTGTTTACAGCAGCTTCAGCTTGTATTGTTTTGTTTATTATTGTGCTGCTGTCGAAAATTATTTCCCAAAGAAAAAACTCGTGATTGATACAGCTGTCACTGTGTTGACAATCTTTGGCTGGGTTGTTCCTCAGCGAAGATCCAATTGTCCTGGAAACGAGTATGTTGTTAAAGTTTTAATTGCTATTGTGTTTTATAATTGTAAATAAGCATCAGTCTTGTAACTACAGCAAATTGTGTAATACAAATTGCAGCTCCTAGAAGGCTATATAAAATTCTACCTTCTTTCCGTTATGGTTTTCTACTCACTTACCTCCCAACTTCTTAACATTCTAACAACTAAAATTCACCCAGGTGATACTTAACGAAAAAACTCCACAATCAAACAAACTCCACAAGCAAAGCACATAAATCTCAAACTAAACAAGAAATTTGTTTGTGTTAATTTCATTCTTTTTTTTTAAGCTTCCAAAATACTCGTACGCTTCAGCAACAACAACGAAAAAACACACGAATTAACAACTTTTCAGCAGTTGCATAAATTATTTGCAAAATGATTCTTGTTTTTGTTTAACTTTTTGATTTTCAAGGGAGTTGTTCTCTGAAGCGAAATAAATGTTGTGTATATTTACATTTTAATTTATTGCCAGTTTATTTTCTTTACTTACACAACATTTTAAAACCAAGATATCACACACAAATAACCCTACAAAATATTCAGAAATCTTTAATAAACAAACTAAAAAATTTCTTAAGCCTTTTAAAATCAGCAAAAAAAAAAAAAAAAAAGAGCGCAAAGCAGCAGTACGAAAAACAATAATTTGTGTGTTGAAAAAGTCCTTTAGCCAAGAGAACATCATCAGCAAACAACAGTCAACGATAAATTATGGTGAAAAGCAAACAAAACAATACGAAAAACAACAACATTAGAAGAAAACATAAAAGAAAACTTTTATATAAATTAAACTTTATTAGTTCCCTTTTACACTTTTCTACGTTTATTTCTATCTTTCTTAGGAAGACATTGCAAATATGGCCTTCGTTTATACAGGAATAAATGTAAATCCTTTTGGCATTTACCTTAAAATTAACCCTTTAAGGTTGTAAAATTAAGCGTGAAGCATAAAAATATACTTCTTATAACAAATTGATTGCTCTCTGTTAGTGTTGGTGGTTATGTGTAAAACATGCTTAGCTTGAAGATATAATATGAAAATTTTTAAGATATAATTTTAAAATCTTATGCTTATCATAGACCTAAGTAGTTTGGTATTGAACATTAATAAAATTGGACCAGTGGAAACTAGATTGGCAGTCACTTAAAGTTTGGCTTATGTTGGCGTTGATGATGAACTCCGTTCCCCGTTACGTGATTTGTGTGAAACAAAGTGCTTTCTTTTTAATTTATGAAATTCTCACTCGATTTTGCTATATAAGCTTGTGTGTCTTTGTAAAACACACTAAACTCCAAGATACAATTCCTAAACTAAAACAACATTTTAGTTTGTGTGTATTTTAGAACTAAGTAGTTTGTTGTTGATAATTATTAAAATCTGTCCATTAAAAATTGGATTGAATTCATTAGAAATTTCGGAACAAATCTAGTTTACCGACGCAGCACCAAATAAAAAAAGTACGTAGGGTGATAGAAAATTTAAAAATAAGAAGAAAAAATAAAATAAAAAAATTTGCCTAAACGCTTAGTTTTCGAGTTATGGACGTTTTTAGTTTTCATAGAAATATGTAATTTTTCCACTACCTAAAGCTTCTCTGCATAGACGGCCTTTGGCCGGGCGCAAGGATTTTCTCCTCTGTGGTATAACAAACACCGGCTTCGCTAACTAAAACTTTTCTGCACCTAAAAAATGCTTAAATTAACCTAAAGAGGAAAATAATACGCGAATACAAAAACAAAATACATATTTGCAATTGTGAGCAAATTACCTTTAATTGGAGTACCCACACATATCACTAAGTGGGCGGGGCAGTTTTTTGGTTCCAGGGTGCTCCACGGGCCTCAGCCCCCTTAAATTTTAATTTTGTTTTTTTCCCTTTTTTTATTCTGAATTGGGTGAAATATTTTTTTTTATTTTCTTTTCGTAGCCCTTTAAGCTGCACTTCATCCAAATCACATATTTCTATGAAAACTAAAAACGTCCTTAACTCGAAAACTAAGCGTTTGCGCCAATAATTTTATTTAATTTTTTCTTCTTATTTTTCAATTTTCTTTTGCAGATGATAGCCATTCATACTCATTTAACCATATACCAAACCCTTTGCAGATTGGGGAAATGAGACAAAACATAAATAATACGCTGAGCCAAGACCTTAAGACAATCTCAGAATGGGGTTGTTCAAACAGAGCCGATTTTAACACATATAAGACTCAATGTTGTATATAACGCACAGACGGAGTCAAACGTTCTTGATGTTCTAGGCATGAGAATCCAGTGTGATGTCCGCTGGACCAAACACATTTTTCAAGTGTCAAAAGAAGCGTTCAAGTGCCTTGGTGTAGGAAATACTTCACTCCATCTGATCTCCTTACTATTTACACCACCTATATTCAAGCAAAAAATGGAATACAACTTTCATGTATGGGCGGGTGCTTCGAAGTCTATTTCGGAGTTACTCGATCGCGTATAGGAGGACTCTATTGATTTATTGGAGCATCGTCGCAATGTGGGTTGTGTTTCACTGTTCTATTGATACTATAATGGAATGTGTTCTGCTGAAATTAGGGAACTTTTTCCGAAACACGTAGTTTTTTTTCGTAATACACGTAATTTTCAGTCAAGGCCCATCCATTCAGGGTCGACTGGACCGTGAATAGCATAACAAACTACGGGGAGAATTCGTTCTTTAGCCGAACTGTGCTGTAGTTTTCACTGTCACATTCAATATAGGAAAATTCAAATCAAATGTTCACAAACACTACTTCCTCTATCCGCCCTCTAATAACCTATTTTCCTAGTTGCAACACTCTCACCTACAAAATACACAACAGAAATTAAATGAACGTTCTAATTTATGTTTATCATAGTGCTAAATACTTTGCTTTTGACAATTATTAAAATTTGTTCATTAGATATTAGATTATGTCAGAATAAAGGAACAGGCGTCTGAACCTAAGGTAACTTGAGTGCAAGCCTAGGTGCCATTGGAATAGCTTATGCGTTTGTTATCATTCATCATATGTTTCTTGGCCGGCCTCTTTTTCTAATGCATTCTAATGAAGCTGTGAATCTTTTTTAGATCATCCTTACAAAGTTGGGTCTAGCTAGTAAGTATTACTTGACTCGGGTGCCCCGATAGTGTGCCTGACTATCAGGCAGAGGGTTGCGGGTTGGATTCACGCCAAAGACACTGGGTGTTTTCTGCAGACAAGCCAAAAGCTTCGCAGTTTGTGTTTATGAAAAAAAAAACATTCTGCTCTACCAAACTCCATTTAGAGAATTCTTTTCAAAACGCCCAAAGTATAGCTGTTTCTGCTTCTAAATCCATCTCCTTCCTCCTTAAAAAAGGAGTTAATATGGCCCTACACTTAAGGGTATTCTCTTCTATTAATAGTTTGTTTTTAGTTTTTACTTTACAATCATTAAGAAGTTTTGGCTTGTTTTACAATTTTTCCATTTGTCGTTCTTGGCTTCTTGTTTTTTTTTTCTAGAAAAAAAAAATAAATGAAAACTAAAACCAACTAACAACTTAAACTAAACAACTATTTAAGTTTACTTTCTTTTATCAGCTTTTTCCTATTGGTAACCTAAACGAACAATAATATTAGCTTTAAAATTTAATAGCTAAAGCAAAAAAAAAGCAAAAAAAAACGAAGGAGAAAATGTTAAGGCTTCCTAAGTTTAATACTAAATATCCTATTTTACCTTTAGTCTTTTAGCTCATGTACCTTTTGCAAATGTAAAAGTAAAGGTAAAGAATAAGAGCATGTAAGAGTTTATAGGAAAATTACGGGAAAACCTAAAAGTTTTCTTTAGTTTTAAATTTTCTATTTTAGTTATTTTCCTCTTTCTCTCTCTTTCTCTCTCTCTCTTTCTTTGTTATCCACAACAGTTTGTCTGTTTTTCTAGGTTTTCATGTGAGTTTAAAGGATGAATATATTTTACGTTTTATGGTATTAGTTTTCCAGTATAAGGGGTAGTCACAGTTGTAATTACTGTCTTTAATTAAAGAAAAAAATTTCTTTATTTAGTTTAATATAACTTAATCATTAGCTTAAAGTCAAGCAAAATCTGGCAAGTATTTTAAACTGTAACAACATTTAATTATAAATTCCTTTAACTACTTTTACAATATTTGTATGTTTTCTTTTAGTTTTTGCTTTAGAGCCTAGAACTTCTAGTTTTTTTTTTTCTTTTCTGAAAACAAACAAATTCCATTGTTTTATTTGCTTTGCATTGTTTAATGTCTTTGACATCTACTACTAGAGTTATTTTTATTTAGCAACCAATGTTTTTTTAATTGACTAAAAGATTGCATACAAATATTTAGCATCTTGTTCTTAATAGTTACTCAAACACATGCGGAAGCACTTGAGTTATTTTTATTTCTTCAGTAATTTATATAAGATATGATGATGATTGCCAGCAGTGAACTTAAGATAAGTGAAACAATACATTATCATTATCAATACATTATTGAAAGTTAATTATTGTAGCTGCAAATAACATTATCATTGAAGGTGAAGTGCTTGCCTATTCAAATACGAGTTGCTATAGCATGTTACTGAAGAGACTATTCTGGGTAATTTTATTATCAAATACCATCCATCATTTTTATTTTGACAGTTTGTGGGAGTATCAATTAATTTGTTTTGTGGCGTAAAGGCCAAATTTTATGTGATCTTTATTTGTTTCCAAAAAGTTTTAATTAGTTTTTTAGGGTTTTTACTATGGTAATGAAGGTATATATAAATTTGGGTTGGAAATTGGAAATTTTAATATGGTTATGTTTTTTCTTGAGCTGTTAGCTAGTGGGTGGATTGTAACGTGTTTGAAATGTGTCATTATCATTTTGCATAAATGGGCTTGAATGTCGTTCAATTTACGAGTGTTTGTGTGCTTGCTAGCTTTCCAATGTTGTTAAATCACACGATTTAAGGGTCAGTACTGATCACAGAAGCAAAAGAGAATAGACAACCAGTAAATGTCTCATGTAGTAATTAAATTGTTTGTGACATCATTACGTAGAAACCACATGTCGTCATTAATGTCATCCAATTTCGGAGGATATCTGGCAATAGTTGCGATATCGTACACCAGTAACAGCCACTACTTAACTAGTCGCACTATGGGCCTTGTTGGTTTATACTTAAACTCAAATTATCCATAACTTTTTTTTCCTTTTTTTTTACTTTTATTTATTATTTATTGAATCTGCCTTATTTCCTTAGGCCTAACAATAAGTATTCGAATCTTGAAACTAAAATAAATCTAATTACTCTCCAAAGCATTAATTTTTTTTTATTGGCTGTTAAGCTCTACGAAGCCTCGACTCCGTCTGGATCTGAGCTAGAATTCTAGCAAGCGGATTCGAGTGGGTTTGTAGCTTTTTGATGTAGTTCTCGTGTACCCTTCTGAATTCATCCTTTACCAAT
This sequence comes from Bellardia pandia, assembly GCA_916048285.2. Classification (NCBI taxonomy): domain Eukaryota; kingdom Metazoa; phylum Arthropoda; class Insecta; order Diptera; family Calliphoridae; genus Bellardia; species Bellardia pandia. Next base: position 17,712,900 of record OU696532.1, on the reverse strand, counting down.
GGTACTTCTAGATCTCTGTGGATGTTTCCATTTCTTATGTACCATGGTGCGCCCGTCATGGTCCTAAGAATTTTTGATTGGGCCCTCTGTATAAGTTCAATACTGGTATTACTAGCAGTTCCCCACACATGAATTCCATATGCCCAAATTGGTTTTAAAATAGTTTTATACAGGGTGACTTTATAGTCCAGGCTTAGCTTAGATTGGTCGCTGATTAACCAGTGAAGGCTAGATGCTTTTAACTTCATGTGAAGTCTTTTGGTTTCAATATGGCGACACCAAGTAAGTGAATACCAAGGTATGTAACATAATCGGACTGAGGTATATTTACATTGTTAAGTGTGACAGGTGGACAGCATCCCCTCCTCAATGTGAACGTAACATGTTTGCTTTTTAACTCATTTACTCGTATTCTCCATTTGTTTAACCATGGTTCCACATATCTTAGATAGCTATCTAGTATACTAGATGCTATATATGGATTTTCATGCGAGCTAATAATTGCGGTATCATCAGCAAATGTAGAAATAGTTAGTACATAGTTCGTAGGCATATCAGAGGTGTAAATCAAATAGAGGGTAGGTCCAAGAACACTACCTTGCGGTACTCCTGCTCCAATCGTATATTCTCTTGTTACGTAATCGTTGTACTTAACTGTAAATAAGCGGTCCAATAGATAAGATTCCAAAAGTTTATGCGTACATGGTGGTAGCAAGCATTTTATTTTATATACCAGTCCTTTGTGCCATATTTTATCGCAGGCTTGAGCGACATCCAAAAATATTGCTGAACAATATTTCTTTCATTCAAAGGATTTTCCTATTTCTCCGGTTTTACGATTAACTTATTCAATTGTTCCGTGGTGTTCCCGGAAACCAAATTGATGAACTGGGATTATATTTTTCTCATTTAAAAATGGTATGATTTTCTTTTGGAACACCTTTTCGAATAGCTTCGATAAGCAAGGAAGTGAGCTTATTGGTCAAGTCTTGACCTGGCTTTGGTATCATTATTTTCTGCGAAGTTTTCCAATTTGTCGGTAAAACTCCATGTTTAAAGATTGCATTAAATATTATAGACAACACAATTATTGCCACACTCGGTAGGTTTTTAATCATAGTAGGTGTAACTGAATAATTTCCAGGTAATTTTCTTAATATTATATTATCCTTGATTACTTCTTTAATGTCTTCTGGACTTATAGCTAATATGCCATCATTAGATAATGTTGACACAAGTGGCTCTTCAAGTTCAAAAACAGTTGTTGGGGTACTTAGATGGTCAGCAAAAATTGTAGCCTTTTCCTCTGTGCTACGAGCCCAAGTATCGTCAGCTTTCCTTAAAGGGCTGAGCCCCTCTACTGGTGGCTTGATATTTTTCGTTGCCTTCCAAGAGGAAAAATTTGTATTTGTCAAACTTTGAATGTAGTTTCTATTTCTGCGATCATCTTCCCATTGAAGGGCTTATCCATAACTACTTTTAAATTTTTTGATGCATCATTAAATCTTCTCCTTTAAAGAACGTGCGTGGGCTTGATCTTTGACCTCAAATAAACCCAGCAAACGAAATTGAGTGATATTGTATCATTAGAAGTCAATCATCCAAACGAGAGTGTACACGACCAGGAAATATTTCACGCTGTAGTTGAATTATTGCAGGAACTGTATGACATTCGGTTTTGTCGAAACCAGATTTCGAAAACATTATTATTGTCATCGTTTAAATAATTTTATTTAAAAGCTAAGAGAAGTAATTATATGCCACTACTAAAAGTTTGTGAAATTTACTCGTTTTTTTTTTCGTCATTGCCTTGGCATGCCATGTCGAATATGTCGGAATAGCATGAAGCATGACTTGACAATGTTTGGTGTGTCATTGAAATTATGTGCTCTAGCTTGATTGTAGAAACTCTCATGTCTTGAGAAATATTGTTTAGACCTTTCTTTCTTTTTATTGCAATTTGAACACAATTTTCAATTAAATAAGTAAGTTTTAAATACTTTACTTTGATATTTGGTCAATTAAACTTTAAAATGATAAATTGTGTCTTAATTAAATGCATAAAAGAATTTAAATACGTGATTTTTTAAAAGTAATATTTTTTTGAAAGTACAAAATGCCACAACAATCAAAACCACAATTAAAAAAAAAATTAAATATAAAATGCTTAACTACTGCAACACGAAACCGACTAAAACTTGTACTCTTACCACTACATTATAATCAAGTTTCAGTAGTATTTAGTAGCTTTAGTAGCAGTAGTTAGTTTTATTATTGATACCGAAAATATGTACGTTTGTAAGTACACTTGCAACATTCTCAAATAACTAAAAGTAGTTTACCACTTTCAATAAAATTATATGACATTATCGGAACCCATTTTATGTTTTATTTTTGCCATTTAAAAACCATGCACACACACACAAAAAATCGTTTTATTTCTTGCAAAAATACTGAGTGCTTAAAAAAAGAATTAAATGAGAATAAAACTGAACCACAATATTTGCATTTCCTGTATTATTTCTACTACAAATACAAATATACACTTTTTTTTAAATGTAAATTTTCTGCAATTGTGGTTTTTAGTGGTTGAATGTGGCAAAGGATTGGTATTAGTTGAGTTATTGTAATCACACTGAAGTAAATGTCGGTAACGCGACTATACGCCATATTTTGGTGTTGAACTCGCCAACACTGATAAGACCAGATACGACACGGTCAGTGGTGCTATTAAAATTGGTCAAAGTAGCATCGCACATTTCACCCCATCGTAAGTTGCTATCCTTATATTTCGATGGGGGGCAATTGAGGTAAAGCTGATATACCACCTTTGCAAACTTCAGTTTTGACGAATCTGTATAACGTGTTAAAATTCGCTCGCGAATTTGTAGAAAACTAATGTTTTTTTCTTCTTAAATTTCTTAAATTTTAATTGATTCTTAATAGTACTACAAACCTTTGCTTGATTACGACAATCTCCTTAACTTAATGACAAATCGTTTTGTTTACTTTCAAAGCCTAATTTGGTAATATGAACTGACAAACTTTTTAGAATAGTGTTAAGAAAAATAATCAAGTTTCAAGCCTTCCACCAGGGGCCAAATTACCGCATTCGTGATCGAATGAGATATCGTATCGAAAAATGATTACGATATCGAAATTATGATAAAATGTACTAAATTTCTTGCTCGATGCCATAACCTCAAATAAGAAAATTACGATCAATTTTACTCGCTATCGAATGCGGTAATTTGGCCCCAGTATTTCTCATACAAAATTCTTAGGTTTTAAAATCGTTCCGTCTTATAAAAATCGCCGCTCAATCATCTGCATAATATTGTGAAATATTTGTTGAAAACTGTTTCTTTAAAAGCTTTTGTAAGTAAAGATATATCAGCTCTAAAAGTATGTCATAATTTGCCTGAGCTGTATTCGTTATTGCCTTAGCATGTCATGTTGAATATGTTTAAAGAGCAAACAGCATGACTTGACAATGTTTATTGCTTTACTTGACATTGTATGTACTTGCAGACTTTAAACATTTTAAACTGTTTATCAAATGTCCTTGCCTTAGTATGTCATGTTAAATATGTTGAAGGAGCACGGAGCATGACTTGACAAAGTTTGGTTTGTTATTTGACATTGTCTGTACTTGCAGAGTTTAAACTGATGTTTAAGTGATTGTCAGATGTTCTGACCTTATTACATCATTCTAAATCTGTTGATATTCGTATGTTTGTTGTATTACTTTACAGACTTTAAGCATTTTATACTGATTATCAAATGTTGTGTTTTCAGCTATTTAAAAGCTTAATTTTTATAGCTTGATTTGCGCAATCCAGTTTGGTCAATCTCAGTCCTTTTGCAATTGCATGCGAAAGTGTGTTGTGAGTTTGCTCACCAACATATGATAAAATTCTATGATTGTAATGGTTTTTATATCAAACTTACTTACTCATATGCATAAATACATACATGTGTACATAAGGGAATGTCAGAAAAAACAAGTAAATGTATGTGAACATATGAGTATTTTCTATCTGTAACTACTTAAAATTTTTAATGTGCATTTCTCTTTTTTTGTAAAGCACTAATGCAAATTGTTACAATTGAATAAACATATAGATATGTAAATACAGTCACACACACACACACTCTATTACTCATACATTTAAACATAAAGGACATATGTAAATATTACATAAACTACATGTGTGTGAACAAACATAAGTAGGCACAAGCCTGTATGTTTAAATTGTCTGTGTTGTATGTATGTACAGTTAAATATGTCTACCAGCAGATACTGTTTATGCAATTGTAAAAGTTTAAGTATTTTTATGCATTTTTTGTTCAACATAAACTTTAGTGCGGTTTAGATTATTTCACAAAACAAATGTGAAAAACAGAAGTTAAAATTATACAAATGCTAAATATTTTAAAGATTAAATAATACCATTTTTGTAAAGAAATATTTAGTAATATAATTTTGAAATAATATTATAAAAAAGATGCAAGTACAGTTGTTATAAAACTGCAAAAAATTATTAGTGAATTAGTCATTTGTATCATATTTGTTACCAGTATAATAGAACTTTATAATTTGTACACTATTCAGTCATGACCATAGATCTGTCTGTGTAAAACACGCTTACATAAAATATACACTACCAAACAAATAAGGAGATCATACGCAAATATTTATCATTAACCTAAACAACTTGGTATTGCAAATCAACAAAATTAGTTAAGTATTAAAAGAATTATAAACCAAAATATGAGACCAACAAAAATTTAATACAAATTTTTTCCGAAACAATTTACAACATTGTTACATTCTAAAACATGCGTGTGAATGAATATTTTAAAGGAAAGCATTCAATCTATAATTCTAGCTTTATATAGTGGCTATTTAAGATCCGTCACTGGCGAATATAACATTCTATGTTGATTTGAATTACAAAACCTTACAATTTGCATTTGACACTAATTTTTCAGTAAAATTTTGCCAACCCAAAATAAAAACAGATTGACAGCTTTTTGATGGTTATGTTTAGTGTCTAGATTGAATAGACAATTTCTGTCAAAGACTCTAAGTGTATCTGCAGACTAAACAAAAGGCTTCACACTTTGAGTTTATTTAATAAAAAATTGCGAATTACACGACATAATGAAACTGTTTCATTGTGAAATAATATTAAAAAAAGAAGTTTGTCAGCCATTGTATGAAAATTTCGTAAAAAATATTGGCGAAATATTGATTTTACTTTATTAACTTTTTTAATCATTTTTTTTTTAAATATTATAGTGACTGTAATTATTTATGTATATGATTTCTGCAACCATAATATGGTTAAATTTATCATTCACATGATTATAGTAATCATATATATGATTATAGCAATTATGTAATGTTTGTGGTAATCAGTTTTACGATAAAAAATTATACAATATTATGTTGTTCTCTATCACAATCAATGATAAACAAATTATGACAAATGAATTCATCATAAACATGATTGCAACAAATATGTACATAGTTACTTCAGTCGTATATATGATTGCAGTAATCATTTCAATCGTAACTTAACCATATTATGGTTACCGCAAACATAAAAATATTAACAGTGACCATAATATTGTTGAAAAACTTGTAACAATTTTGACATTGTTGTGGTAAACATGTACAACTATATTTTGTCTCTGTGTGTGTGGAAAAAGTAATGCAAAATTTCAGGCAGATTGCATTGATTTTCTAGAAACAAGCACTTTGAATGTCAATATCAAAGTAAAGTAAAGCATAATAATGAAAGTTCCAAAACATCACTTTAACAATGGAGTGGTGAACAGTAATTGCTTAATAAAACTTAAGCATTACACCAGAAAATAACAATGTTTCGTATCTAAAAAATGAATTTGTTCACCTCAATGGTGCGTCGAAAAGATTTGAAACAAAATATTCCATCGTTTCTCGAAAAATATAAAAATGTGTCTCTAATGGCCGAATTCTCGGTCATTAGTTAACCATTGGTAAACTAAAATACTAACTATTGTTTAACTATTACTTGATATTCTTATGGCAAACTAAGCATTGCGAATAAAGAATCATTGTCCAAATTGTTGGTAATTTTATAACAATTTGTTGGTAATTTTATAACAATTTGGACAATTTGACAACAAAACTGACATAGTGAAAACCAAGCATTAGTTAAGCCTTTGCCATAAGCTCATGTCAAAAAGTATCAATAGGTTTTACGTCGTTATGTTAAAACGTCATAATATACAAATCAAACCCCATGTGAAAATTAAGCGTTTTAAACCGCTAATCACAAATATCGTTGAAGGCGAAAAAAATTACTAAAATGTAAAAACTTTCCACGACGGCCGCAAAAATACAAAATAATGTATAGTACGACTTTAATATTTGTTATTTACAAAATATTTTGCATTCAAATAAAAATAGTTTAAAAGAAAAGTTTGTTTTGCTAAAAGAGAATTATTAAAGTGGTACTCAAAATATAATGTGTAGAACAGGAGTGCCCAAAAGTTGCTTATGTAAGAGCAAACACCAATACATTTAAATGAAAACTATTTTTTATTCAGTATTTCTTGTTGTAAAAGCCAATACATACAAAGAAACGGTATCATACGTTAAACAAAAACAGAATCTACATTGACGATCGCAGTTACCAATGTTTACCAGTAAAGCATACGAACGTGTTGTTGCTTTGCGCTTGCGTGTATAGAGTGAAGTACGACAAAAAAAACAAATAAGGCAAAGTTGTTTGTGAACACACAGCCTATAGCTAAGAGTTTTTACAAATACAAAAGAGCACCAAGAGAATAGGGCTTGGGCACTCCTTGTGTAGAATGTGTGAAATATATAGTAACTAGTGTTGGTTTTCATTTCGATGTGAATATTTTTTATATTTTAAATTATATCTCGGGCCATTTTTAACTTGTGAGTATATTTGGCAGTTCAAAGCGTGAACCTTTCGCACAAAAATTTTACAGACACAAGTTTTCTGTAAACAACTAAATCCTTTAACATTCTGCTCAAGATCATCAAATTTTTCTCCTGATTGCTCAATTTCAAATCCTTACAAGTACTTATTACAATTTTAATAATATTTTGTGTAGCGTTTAAGTCCCTTTTGGCCATGCTCGCCACGGTTTATATACTTTGTTTCGATTGAGTTGTCTTAGAGTCTTGCAAGAGCCTCTCAAGTTTTCGCAGTTATCTAACGCTATTTATGTAAACAATATTTTTTCTTATTAGATCTTTGAAGCTTATTAACAAAATCCTATTTATCGAAGAAAAATTGCTACTCAAGAGGTAGCAAAAGTAATTTTAAACATTGTCAAGTCTGGCAGTGTCATATTTCATACACAAACTCATTCATATATTGTTAGAAATTCTCAATTTCCAAATACAAACTATTGAAAACCATGTAAAATTTGTAAATAGTTTTAAAACTTCGACTGTAATGTAGTTTCATCAATGTGCAGTTTCATAATATTTTGCTAATAAAAATATATATTAAAGTACGAGATAAATGCGACACAAGTAAACTGAAATTCCAACAAACTTTAAACCTTAAAACAAAGACAGCAGCTAGTACATATTATTTATGCACAAGAAGACAATATGATTTTGTGTTGGCATTTGAGAATATCAATGAAACTTTTTAGGAAATTACTTCACAAAAAAACTCAAAAATAATGAGCCAAATACAAAATGTTAATCAATGCTGTACCGCTTTAAAATTCATAATTTTCAGAATTCTTCCTTTTGAAATAAGCGGACTAAAATATCTTTAAATAAACTTTAAAAAAATTTAATTTTAAATCTTAATTAAAAACAAAAAATACTACCTACACATACAAACTTTCGCACCAAAAAGTTCGAAAACAACAATGTCATCATCAGGCTCCTCACAAATATAAATGCAAATCATGCTCTAAACAAATGTTTCTTTATGAAAACCCGCCATCTTTTACAGATAAACAGCGAAAGGGATTTTTGTTTCTTCTTTTGTTCATAACAAATTTATTTATTTCTTATATCAAATGAAATTAATGCAAAATTTACATAAATGTCTCATAACGAAATAAAAAATTAAACTACAAAATGAAAAGGAAAACAAAATAGAAGTAGAACTCAAAAATAACAAGTAAAAACTAATCTAAAGAAAAATGAATGAAGGGAGGTAAAGAGGGAGGTACAACATGGCCAAAAGAAACATAGAATAAAAACAGAAATAATTATCATAATTATTTTTCTATATTGGCGCCAATTAGTTAAAACATAAATTTCTATGTTTTTAACAAAACAAAACCGTAACAGCAGCTCTAAACAAAATTATAATACCAACCAGAAACAGCTAATTGTAATTAATAATAATAAAAAACAACAAGATAACAAAACAAACAACTTTATAATTTATTATAAACACTAAACACGAACTAAAAGTATAAATTTTAAGCAAAAACAAAATTTACAACGTTGAATTATGTTTAAAGCGAACGTTAAATTCAAACAAACGGCGAAAGAAGATTATGTACATATATAAGAAAACATAGAATTAGCGAAAAGAAACAAATAATTATTAATAATTCAAGAAATTTCATAAATATTTATCAAATTTTATAACACAAAAGAGACTTTATTTAAGCCAATTTGTTATTTAGTTATAAAGGTGGTTGGTTAGCTGACAGCTTGGTTAGTTGGTGGCATTTTAAATTGTTAACAGAGCTGCACAAGCTCAGTGACTCATACCTATAGTAGTTGTTTATTTAATTTATGAAGAAATAGTGCTAACTTAAATCCATTGCAAAAAAAAAAAAACTTTTACAAAGTATACGGGATTTTTTAAATGGTAGGGGTGAGGGGGGCACCTTAGAACACTTTTTGCTTTCAAGCCACATAAAAATTTATATATTTGAATTATTGACTTTTTACATAATTTAACTAATATATATGGAAATAAACTTTAGCTTAAGTCTACCAGTAACTTATTTTTAGTTCGATTAATATTTTTATTTTATTTTTTTAATGGATGAAGTCATTGTGTTCAAATGTGCCCCCATACGGCAATTTTTTCTTGTAGCGCTTATGCCCAAAAATAACATAAACAGTTATATTTTTTATATATATATAATAAATTCGATTTATTTATTAAGAAAAACATTGACATTAACAATTAAAAAATAAAAAAAACTCAGATCAAAAATAAGTTTTATATTATTAAGACGGAAAAGGCCTTACGATTTCAGGTGACATTACATTTTCCTTTAAAGCATCATGATCAGCATTGGATTCGTCATTTTCAGAAAATAAGTGAAAATCAACAATGTTTGGTACTTCGGTTGATAAATTAACATGTTCAAAGGTGCCCCCTTTTTCTTTGTTCAAACCTGAGCTGGCTTGCCATTTCACGGAAATTTATAATAAATATTTTTTTTTACATAAATATCAAATAACTTAACTTAATTTTGTTTGAAATGAATTTTGGACAGCAATCAATTTCTTGCACGAAAGAAAACGATCACTGAATACTTCTTACAGTGTTACAAAAAAAAAAATTAAAAAAAAATTTACAATGGCACTGCGAACACTTGTTCACCCAACTACATTCGGTCGATGACTGAAAGAAGTAGCAAAACTTGTTAACGTTGCAAGAAAACAAGGTTGTCATGTGAACAACTCGCTTAAGGGTCGGAAAAAATGTTAAACTGAGATTTTATGAACATTGTTCAAAGGTGCCCCGGGTATAAACATGCCCCCCTCTCCCCTACATCATATTTTGTTTTTTTTTTTGTTTTAAGGGAGCTTTAAAACTTTAACAATTTTTAAATTAAATAATAAAGACGAGGTTTTTCGTTAGCAGTTTAGGGGATTTATCCCCAAATTGAGGATTTTTTTTCGTGATTTGGGATAAAAATTTCATCTTGGGGATCCGGGGATTTGTTGGGGATGAAAACACAATTTTAAGAGATTTTTGGAGATCTTTTTATTATTGATGGTAACAAGAATGATGTTTGAGCTAAAAAATGTGCGTCTGGCAAGTCTAAAAATGTGTGTTATTATATATAGTGGATGGTTTCTAATAAAGAAGAAGTATGTAAATATTTAAAAAAAAACATATTTTTTACCGTTTAAAATGGCTGCAAATACTAATTTTATTAAAAAAATCATAATGCTTCTTGGGAACGCGAAGATTGCGCAAAAGGTTTGAAATATACACACATACGAGTATATTTTTAAAGGGCTTTAACATGTTTTCTTTTAGGGTGGCTAAAATGTGTTTCTTGTGCACCAAAATCGTTTCAAGACACTAGTAATCCAACAAATTATTCTTGGTGTGTTGCATGCAAGACATCTTTAAAATCACAAAAAAAGGATCTCAAGAGTGAAACGGTCAAATACAAATAAATAATTTCGAATCTCTTTATGCAAGAAATACTTTAGAGAATTATTGTGTTTTTAAATTCATTTAGGTACTATCCCTGTCAAAACAGAATCCAAAGTTATGGATATTAAGATTGCCATTTTCACAGCAAAACATACCTCTATTTCTTCTGTGGACTACCAAAATCAGTTTGGGGATTTTTGGGGATGACAAATCAAAAATTGGGGATAAGCTCTAAAAAAATACTGGCAGCACTGTTCGTTAGATTGTTATTTATTATTGAATTGTAAGGTACCAGTGCCCATGTTCTGTAACTTCCGCGTCGAGAAACTTTTCGATTAAAATGTGCACAATAAAACAGAAATGCCACAAATTGAAACAAACAGCTGTTTTTCTCGCAAAACTGTCGCTTTTCGCTGTCACTTAAGAAAATTACTCTTCAGTTTACAGAAAAAGTGTGTCTGTAAAATTTTTGTGACAAATTCAATACCTCGTTAATGATTAGGGATATCACAATGAAATTTTACACAGTAAGAGCCAAGGTATACAATTTTAGTTTGGTTTACAAAAATTTAATTTTGGAAATAATTTGGTAGCTCCTGAATGAATGGATATATTTTTTACATAGCTAAAGGTATTTTCTTTTGATAACTTAATTATAAAAATGTTGTGTTTTTTGTTAACAAAATATTAAAAAACTTTGTTTCTTTAACCCATTTTGAGCCGCTGTTCGACTAGTCGAACAGCAAAATTCTCTTTTTTCACCTCCATTTTTTATGTGTTTAAGTGTTCCCGACACACAAAAAAGTGATACCATATTATATGAAATTTAATTGTCTTTCAGAAAAAGTATATAACAATTATCCCCCACGTCTCTGCTCCGCTCGAAGGGGGGGTTGAAAAATACCTTGCATATAGACACTTTTTGTTTGAATAAAATGGAAAATATATATAAATTTTAATTTTATAAAAGTACTTTATTATTGTTCGCAAAGGTCTAAAATAGTCGATCAGTAAGTTTTTCCCGAGTTTTAGAATCCTCAGGTATATTTAGAGACCCGCCAAATTCACTGTTCGACTAGTCGAACAGTGGCCGTAGGCCACAACTTTATTATTGTATTTCGTCGTTGAGCATTTTATTACAATAATAAAGCTAGTGAAAGTAATTTTGTTGGCAAATATTTGTAATTGTTTTTTAACAATTTATCAGTTCATAATGGATAAGTGTTTGAATTCAAATCGTATGGTTGCTTAGACAATTCGCCGGCGTAAAGCACTTTGTGTGCAGGAAATTCTTGATGAGTTGGCGATGAGTGACATTGATGATGAGTTAGAGACTATTGCAGGTTTGTCTGCCTTTGCAGATGAAGCACCTGCAACCAAAGATAATGTTCGAAAGTCAAGTCGCAATGCTTTTGCTGTTTACAATGATGAGCAACTTTCAACATCGGCTGAAAGTGGTCATATACAAAAAAAAAAAAAAAACATATTATGGAAAACACTTGGTGCAGAAAGACGAGCTATATTTGGGGAAAACAGTGATCGAGATAAATACGGTGAATTAGACGTTGTTGGACCGTTGCCAAAGTACAAACTGCCTTCGGCGTTAAAGTTCGTTCACTTTTTGATGTTATAAACAAAAAATTTATGCAGTTCGGTGTCTTTGAAGAGCATTTGTCAATCGACGAACAAATGTTACCATATTTTGGACGTCACAGCTGTAAGATGTACTTGAAAAACAAGCCAATAAAATTTGGCTACAAGGCTTGGTGCATGGCTACTGCTACTGGATATGTCTTCAACATGATGCCGTACGGTGGAGTTAGTGACAAATATGATAAAAAATATAGTCCTGGGCGCTTCTGTGGTCATGGATATGGCTTGTAAATTGGAACATCCTTCCCGTTATCAACTTTATTTCGATAACTTCTTTACTTCTCATTATTTGATGTGGCTTGTAGATTAGATCAACTATCAATCAAATCTAATCAAAAATAATCAAGAAATTTAATCAATTATTTTTTGGATTAGTTTTGATTAGATTTGATTAAAAATGCTAATCGTCACTAATTGTTATTAGATTTTTGATTATTTATAATCTAATCAATTAGTAATCTGAAATTTTTATCAAAATTCAATTCTAATGATTAGATTATTTTATTTCTCTAATCGTAATGATTTCTAATTCTAATCGAAATTCCCCAGCTATGCTTGTTACTAACGCCTAACGAGAACAACGACGAAGAAATTGCGAAGGATGACATTAATAAAGATACATCATTTAAGATTCGCCCGCACCCTCGTGTGTCAGCTCATCACCAAATCAAAACACAACCTGAAAAACATGCCAGGCGTTGCAATGTTTGTCATAAGCCTACACAGAGAATGTGCTCTAAGTGCCAAGTCCATTTGCACGAAAATAAGTGTTTTGCTGCTTACCATAAATGGGAGCAAGAGTAATGAAAATTACAAAAAGTACATTTAATTACATTATATATAATAAATATTTAAAAAAATAAACATTACAGTCGTGTTTTTGTTCCACATATGATTTTTTTTGCCGATATCTGAAAATTATTTTTGTATGGTAGTATAAATTTTTTTTGTCGCCTACAGCCGTTGTTCGACTAGTCGAACAGTCGTTTCTGGGGAAACGGTGGGAGATACAAAATTTCTGATAACGGTTTTGTATGGTAATTGGGGCCTAATTAGATCAAAAAAGTACTTTTTAGTTTACAATTCGAACATTTTTGCATTCCGGCTCAAAATGGGTTAATAATATTTTATTTAGGATATTAGCTTTTAAGTTTTTTAAATGTTAAACTTTCACATTCTACATATAAAGAAGTTTTACCTAGGGGCCTCATACTGTGTTCCCTTGTCTACTTGAAATCATAAGCTTATTTCTTTTTTTGTATTTACACCTTCTTCTTTCAATAACTAGCGCCACTTTTAACAATAAATGCTGACGGTTTTGTTAATACAAAAAAGTTTCATTTTTCAATAATTCAATGTCAATGTGTATAAAAATTGACGAAAAGCTAAAAAAAATACAACAATAAAAATTAACATAAAAACTTGTATGCCACCAAGCTCAACCAGAAATTGCTGCTGTTGACTTTTACTTTTCATTTCTTTTCTTGTAATTTTTTGTTTTGCAAATTGAAGTTAAGTCACATATGAACAGACATCAGACAACAAATGTGTTAAGTTAAATAATTTATTTTTTTTGTTTCTTGTACGCTTTTGCAAACATGCAAAAAAATGAAGCAAAATTTGGTTGATAAACTTGGCTTTGAACTTCACATTGTGCAGAGATGTTTTGGTGTTTGGAAATGCATAAGAAAATGAATGGGAAATTATGCTTATTTTTAAAAAATTTCCACAGTTTCTTTTAAATACAGGTTGTAGAAATGGGTTTTATAATAGTTTTAGACACTTACATGTGTAAAGTAAAATGTATGGTGTGTGTTTGTATGAGTGTTACATCCGTGTTATTTTAGCTACATTTCCGGTATTTCCTCCTTTTACTTTCTCTCACTCTCTCTGACTCTCTGTAAACTCTCTTAAGAGTTTGGTTATGTCTTAAGCTCTTTTCTTTTAAATAAATTAAACTGGTTTTTTTGTTTTATTGAAACTTTAAAGTGTTAAATTTAGCTTCATCGTTTAAGTTTTTTTTTTTTTTTTTGCTAATATCATGTTTTTTATACTACAACTTAAATTTTTCCATTATTTTTCAACTTCAATTAAATGTTAAAGTTTTATGTTGCCTGCTTTTCTACTTTAAAAATTTGTCTTAAGCTGCTGCATCCAATTGCTACCAGAAATTACAGCAAATCGGAAGTTTAACAAAAAACTACTTGTTTTTCTTCTTGGTTGAACTGAAAGTTAACAAAAAAAAAAAACAGTAATTTAGTTGCAAAACCTCAATACTCGTATATATGTGCGTTTAGGTTGTTGTGTTGTTTGTTTTCTTTTAGTTACTTGGTTTGTTTCACAAATGTTTCATTTATTTAATTGCTCTGAAAATAAAATTTATTGAAGCCACACAAATTTCATTAACATTACATGCAATTAAGGAACAACAAAAGCATAGCATGCCTGCAACAACAGCAAACAAAATTTTTGTTAGAAATATTGCACAACTTGAGACAGCATATAAAACTATAAAAAAGTGGCATAATAAAAGATTATTATTTAATTGCTTAAGAAATTAGAGAAAACCCTAGAACAAACATTAAACTATAAATAATCCAAAGTTTTTTTTTTTTTTGCTTTGCTAAGATTTCTTTAGATTAAAGACTTCTTTTCTAAGGGATTAGAAAGGTAAAGTTAGGCAAGAATATGTCAGTTGGTTTTTAAGTTTTACAATGAAACTATAGAACACATTATTTACAAACATTAAGGTTACAGCAAAGTAGCCTACATACATAAGTTTATAAATTGGTTTAAATATTTTCGCCTACAACATTTTATTTTAGGAATAATTCGGTAGCTCGTAAACGATTGCACACATTTGAGTCAAATTATACATAATCAGAGCTTAGGTGTTGCCTAAACGATTTTCACTTACATATGTTTATAGTTGGAAAGGGCTCAAGTGATGGACCTACAAATTAAATCGCTTGAAGTTTACAAAAGTTTAGTTTGTTTTTCAGAAGTAAGTTGATTTGCTCTTGCAATTGTTTATGTGTAGAACATTTTATTTTGATCTAAACACTTTTTATTTTAAAAATAATTCGGTAGCTTGTCAATGATTGGATATATTTGAAGGAAATTTTGCACTTGCATGGTTTCATAGTTGGAAAGGGGACTAGAAGGCGGCCCTTATTATGGTCTAAAAATATTTTATTTTGGGAATAATTCTGTAGATCGTAACAGAGAACAGAAGGCGACCATTCACTTTTGCTAACCATTCGCAAATTCATTGCTTTTGCATTGCTTTTACTCGACAATAATAAAAATGTGCATTGCTGTTTGTTTACTCATTCCTTATTACTGTTTGCTATTTTACATTCTCTTTTTGTTATGCTGTTATACATCAAGCAACGAAATAATTCAATGCCACATGAAAAAACTAAAAACATTCACACCATTCGTCCAGTATTCGTTGCTTTCAGTGAATGCAAACATAAAGAAAGAGCAAAAACAATAAAAAACCTAATGAGAAAATAAATATTTTTTGGTTGTTGCTTTATGTGCGATTTGTTGACAATAAACTAGTAAAGTTTGATATTTTTTGTTAGTATGTACAACTTATACAATCAGCATTGAAATCAATCGTTAACCATTCGTACCAATCGTTAAGTATTCGTTGCTTTTGGGAGTATACGTTTACATTTGTACAAGACATGCAATGACATGTATTGCTTTACGGAAATGATTTATGTTGTCAACATGAATTTCGTTTTTTGTTATTGTATTCAAAATCTAAAACTAACCAATCAATCCGTTCTCTGGCTCGTAAACGATAAGAGATATTTATGTGAACGTTTACACAGTCAGAGTTGAGCTGTTGCTGAACTAATTTGCTCTTACATGGTGGCAAGGGCATATGGAATGGGCACTAGTGGGAGGCCATCCAAATTTAATAGTACCCGTATACACAATTTTAGTTTGGGTGACAAAAAATTGTTTTTGGATATAATTTAATATCTTGTTAACGATTAACAATATCCTAATCAAATTTTACACAGTTAAACCGAAGTTGTTGCTAAGTTTGCAGTTTTCAAACTTTATAATGTAAATGGCAGAATTTAATCTTTTCAAATAAACAAAATTTTACTTTGGTTAATTTTATTTTGCATATAATTCGGTAGGTCGTTAATGATTAAAGTTATTTCAATGAAAATTTACACAGACAGAGTAGAGGCGTTTCTAAGTTGTTTTGAATTTATATGCGTTCATTGCTAGAGCGCGATTTTCTAAATTTGATCGCCTAGGCTGTGCAAAGTTTTTGTTTGTTTTAGAAACATTTTGCTTTTAACATAATTCAGTAGCTAGTTAATGATAAGATTATACACAGTAAGAGCTAAGGTGTTGGTGAGCTGATTTGCACTTACATGGATTGAAGAGTTGAAGTGAGGAGAGGTACGGCCCTTTTAGTTTGGTTTAGTAATATTTTACTTTTGGAAATAATTAAATTTGACACATTCACAGCTGAGCTGCTTCTAAGTTTATATCTATTTACATGGGTTTAAAGTTGTAATGTAGGCTATAAGGAAGCAGAATCACTTTGTGAGTCGATTTAACGAAGTCCGTCCGTCCGTCCGTCCGTCTGGCTGGCTGTCCATGTAAAGCTTGTGCGCAGAGTACAGGTAGCAATTTTGAAGCTATTTCGATAAAATTTGGTACGTGCTATTTTTTCGGCCCAATGATGGATGGCATTAAAACTGGTAGAAATCGGTCCATTATTTGACCTGGCCCCCATACAAATGTCCTCCCGAAATTGAGGTTTACTGATCATAAATGTTTGCATTGCGCAAGCATCCAAACAAACTTCATCACAAATGAGTGGTAAATAAAGCCAAATCATATCAACATATATGTTCCTTTTTCAAGGCAAGTAAAAAAACTTTTGTTGACTAAGTAAATATGTAAACTAAGTGAAACTTATTTAGTTTCATGAATTAATGTTTCCAACACTTAATCTCTTAACGATTTTAAGCCTGAACTTTGCAATTTCTTAACATATTTTAGCTGTTAAATATTTTAAGAAATTAAACTTTATATATCCGTTTTATATTAACAACTTTAACTCCAAATTACCTCTAATAACAATGTTAATAAAAGTATTTAAAACAAAAAAACCATTAAATTACTTACTTTCAAAAGTTTCTACCATTTTCACAGCAAACTCAAAACAATGGTCATAATTTAAACGGACAATCAAGATCATTTACAAAAAATTGCAATTGCTGCTTTTAAAAAAACACAATCAAAGATGTGCCTAAACATTGAAATCTTTTCCATCATTTATATAAGCAATATAAATTTCAATAAAAGAAAAATAAAAAAACAAACAAACGGAAACTGCGCAAATAAATATTTAATTATTGTAATTTGAAAGTCATATTCAAATTAAAAAAAAATCAATTAAAATTCTTGAACTCTTATTAGCAAAGTAAACAAAACAATAAAATAAAAGTTTTAGCAGTAAACTAATTAAACATGATGGCAAAAAAACTGAAAAGAAATCTTTAAAAGATGTGTTTGTTTTATAACAAATAATAACACACAGCAGTTGGTAACATAACACCCAAATCTAACGCAAAAAACAAACAATAAAAATTGGCAACAATCATAAAATGTGTGCCTCTCTTAAAACCACAATTACCACATAAATAAACGTAATCCACTAAAAGCCAAAAAGCCTCAAACTTAAAAACACACCAAATCATGTAATAGGGAAACTACTAATACATACATAGTTACACACACACACTGATTTGTGTCCACTAACAACTATCAACGACTTGAACAATACCGAAATACAAAAATAAAACAATTATTTATTTAAAAAAAATGTGAAAAAATCGAAACAAAACCCAAACATAACATTTAAGCCTGATTTAACTGGTTTATAAACTGGTAGTTTACTTTTGGTTTTTGCAACAGATTTTTATGTAGAAATCTTTTGGTGGAAGGGCAGTTTTGTTTTAAATGAATAATATACATTTATTAGTTATTGAAATCAAAAGTTAAAAGCAATAATAAGGAAATTTCAAAAAATTTCTTTCTACAGCTACTTAATTAATTAATATTGTTTATAAGAGGAGTTTCATATTTACTAACTTAAGTCTAAAGTTTGTCTTTTATCAATTATGATACAAAATTAGAGTATATGCAGATGCCCCAGATACAGTTAAAATGTATTACAAGACTGCTAGCGCACTTATCACAAAATTAGCAGAGTCATTATAGAATCAATAGATAGTTGAATTTTGAAAATCAAATCAATTTGTACTTATAAATGCGGAATATGATAAAGTTTTTAGTTTTTATTTTAAAACATTATAAACAAGATCAATTTATGCAAAGTATTGACCATTGTTAGTCTTTTCCCATCGTTCTGGCAACATATGGATTCCGCACTAAAAGAACTGCTCATCTTTTGAAAACAAGAATGATTCAAGCCAATTTTAAAAATGTTCTGAAGTGCAGCTTATCCCAGTTACAGCATTCTATAACGATAGAAACAAATAGTAGTCAGGCAGTACAAAATCTGGCTGGACTATATGGCGGGTGAGGCTTAACATCCCCACCACTTCTTTCTAAATTGTTTTTAACAGGTATTGCAATATGAGGCCTAGCGTTATCATGATGGTATGTAACGCCTTCGATCGCTTTAAACGAGTTACAGTTGTATTCGGTACAGGCTTCCTGTAATGGTTTGGCTCTTTTGGTCTCAACTAATACACAGCATTACTTTAGCGCCATGGATATTTAGCCTTGTTGTCTATTCGGCTGATTGGCCGCCCCTCACATACGTTCTCTTGCACTTCGGCTTATCGTACTGCATTAATCTTTGATATTTATTTATTTAGGCTCGAGTTCATTAAATTTAATTTACATTAAATTATTTTTACTGAAGGTAGGAATTGTTACATGAAAATTATTATTAAAAATTTTTTGATAATTTTTCTTGGCTTAGGATTCGAACCTGAACTGAAGAAAGAGGGAGGCAATATGTAAAATTAATGAAAAATGATAATTACAGCAAATTTCGAACCACCAGTGATACTGGTTAAAGGATTGATGTTTGACTGTGGGCTAGCGTGGCGCCGCAGTGGTGCAGAGGGTCAGAACGTAAAGAAATCTGATGAGAGAAAGTGATGTTTCTCGAAACATATGTAAATTCAACCAACAACCCAGGTTCGAATCCCAGTCAAGAAAAATCAAAAATAAAATTTTTTCAAGTTGTAAAACAATTCCTACTTCAGTAAAAATAATTTAATGAAAATTAAATTTAATGAACTCAAAGCCTAACTAAAGAAATATCAAAAAAAAAAAAATTAAATTTAAAATAAAAATTTACATAAAGCTACACTTATTTTGCATTGGGTATGCTCAAACCTATCAGCTGCTCAATAATTTTGTTTGTATTTATATTTTTAGATTTTAAGCCACTGCTGTCACTCGTCATTTTTCTTTTAAAACAAAAAAAACAGGAGACACGTAAAGGGGGATTAATGTGCTTTTCCATTTCAGCTATCCACAGTTGAAATTGAGCTGCCGTTGTGACTTCTTTTTTGACCTTTGAAGAATTTTAGTAGTATTTTATACTAAATGAATATGTTTGTATATATTTACTTACATCGAATTCACAAAGTTCCTATAAAATATTTAATTAATTGAATAATTTTGTTTTTTAGTAATATTCTAATTCAACTTTTAAAACTAATGCTAAGGAAATGGACGCGATAAATTTGACAACGCAAGTGATAAAAAATTCCGCGTTGAGTTTTACAAAATATACAATTTCAAACAGTTGTATTAACAGCGACGTAAAAAGCAGCTGTTACAACGCAAACAATCACTTGCTTGAACGCCGCACACTGTGTCACCTGCGGCAATAAATCAATTTGGATCTTCTCTCCGATTTTGATGATTTTTGCACAGATGGTTAAAAACTATCTAAAGGTCATGTGTTGAAAATTTCATGCAAATATCTCCATTGGTTTTCTGTCCCGAGCAGCGCAAAGTTGAAGTATTTGAACAAGTCTAAAATGTGATAGTTTTCTATGTCATATTGAAAACAGACTAAAAAAAAAAACCTGCGCAAATTTGCGCACCGCCGAAAAAACAATGAAAACCCAAAAAAATACAGTAAAAAATATAAAAAATATAAAAAAATATAAAAAAATATAAAAAAATATTTTACGCGTGCAAAAACAACTGCGCATTCTTTCTTTCTGTGCTACTTTCATTGCATGTGTGCTAGAAAAAACTTAAATTTCAGTCGCGATTACAAAAACAAATGTACACAATATTGGTACATTGTTTACGTAGACTAAACAATAAAAAATCTAAATGTGAACTTACTCCACATTAACCCTTAATTAGGCAATGTTCGAATAAGTAGTTAATTTTATTTATGTTTTATGTTTTTTAATGAAAGAATGTTATGTTTTTGTTTTTTATACATAATTAAAATAAATAACTTTGAAAATAAAGTTGTAAATTGTTGACCTTTAGTTTTGTTGTTTGTAAATTTTGTTCGGCATAAGGTCATAAGGTAACAAATTTTTAAATGAAAAATATAAAAATATTTTGTTTTAAAAATTTTTTATTTTATTTTATTCCCAATATTTCGGTCAACTTTGTTGACCATCTTCAGGGGTTCTATATAAAAATACAAAAATATATTAAACAAATTATTATCAGTTACACAAAGCATTTCAAGCACAAACAAATTATAATTACATTTAAAATAAATAAATGAAAAACAAATTTCACTCTGTTGAGTTTGTTGTCCAGTCGTAAGCTTTTGTCAACTAGTGTTTTTAATGTTTTGTTTTGGTCTTTTTCTGTTTTTGCGTATCGTGTGTTTGTATGTGTGAGCTGATATGTTCTCTGTATCAATTTTGTAGTTTAATCTCTCATCTGTCTCTAAATTAAGTATGTGTAACCAGCGTTGCCGTTTTTGGTTATTTCTAACCAAAATTGGTTATTTTTTTTCTCAATGTGTACATGTGTAGATTTTTTCTGTTTTGGTTATTTTTTTTACTGAAAATATTTACTATGTGAATTTAAATTTTAGGATAAAATTTCAACATACAAAAATGGCCTAAACGAAAATTGTTTTAAAGAACTTGTAAATTTCGTACAAAATTTATTGACATTACCCCACAGTTCCGCTGCAGCTGAAAGAACATTTTCTCAGCTTAGTTTGATAAAAACAAAATTTAGGAATAATTTAGATTTTAAGACAATTAGTAATATATTGCAAGCAAAAGACTTGTGCAAAAATTAACAAAATGCCCATTTTGTGTGGTCTGCCAAAGACCAATTTTAAAACTCAAGCTGTGAAATTTTAAGTAAAAGTGATCTCCATATTTATTGTAATATAATTACATGTTTTTTAGTATTTAAGAGAGTAACTTTCTAGTTCCCTATTTTATTGCCAATGAAAAATTGTTTGTTTTTATTATATACTTTTTATTTTTGTTTAAGACATTAAAAATTAATAATTAAACTTGCAAAACTTAATGTAAAGTATTGGAATTTAAAATTTTACAAATTGTAGCATTAGCTTATGTTTCTTTGCATTACTTTTTGTAAAATATGACGCTTAGTTTTTTAAAAAAATTATTTTTTTGTATTAGGAGTTGTGTTGTAAAATACGTTGTTTTATGTTTTTTTTTTTGTTACCTTAAAGTACAAATTATAGTTAAAATTACAAAAAATAAATAAATAGTACATGCATTTAAATTTGGTTATTTTTTTTTTAATTTGGTTATTTTTTTCATAAATGTTGGTTACAAAAAATTTTTTTTCGTGGCAACACTGTGTGTAACATCTCTAGAGTGAACCTCCTCGCATAATTTTTCTCTTCTGCTAATGGCGACAACAACAACATATGTCAGAAGACATATGTAGGTACAACCAAAACTAAGTTAAAAACCAGACTATCATCACATAAATCTGACATGAAGGCAACTTACAAACCACTGGAACAAAAAACAGCACTCGCGGCCCACTGTGCAATTACTGGACACACACCAAATTTCAATGATGGAAAGATATTAGCAGAAGAGAAAAATTATGCGAGGAGGTTCACTCTAGAGATGTTACACATACTTAATTTAGAGACAGATGAGAGATTAAACTACAAAATTGATACAGAGAACATATCAGCTCACACATACAAACACACGATACACAAAAACAGAAAAAGACCAAAACAAAACATTAAAAACACTAGTTGACAAAAGCTTACGACTGGACAACAAACTCAACAGAGTGAAATTTGTTTTTCATTTATTTATTTTAAATGTAATTATAATTTGTTTGTGCTTGAAATGCTTTGTGTAACTGATAATAATTTGTTTAATATATTTTTGTATTTTTATATAGAACCCCTGAAGATGGTCAACAAAGTTGACCGAAATATTGGGAATAAAATAAAATAAAAAATTTTTAAAACAAAATATTTTTATATTTTTCATTTAAAAATTTGTTACCTTATGACCTTATGCCGAACAAAATTTACAAACAACTTTGAAAATTTTACAAAATATACTAATTTTTATTTTTTTTGTAATCCAACACTTGCAATAAACTTTGGGGTCAATTAAGACCCCATGCGATTAATTGCATGATTTTCTTGATGCGCCTAATTCAAGGTTAAATGAAGAGCTTTACATTTATTATCAATAACTTAACATTGTTCGCATTTTTTCTCTTAAAAATAAACTTTAACATATTTTCAAAACAGC
Source organism: Bellardia pandia (assembly GCA_916048285.2). NCBI lineage: Eukaryota > Metazoa > Arthropoda > Insecta > Diptera > Calliphoridae > Bellardia > Bellardia pandia. The sequence continues at coordinate 17,690,051 of OU696532.1, read as the reverse complement.
ATTTAATAGATGTTGTATGCATTTTTGCGAAAAATAAACATTCTTGTTACAAAGATATGGCATTTTTGAAATATCATTTGTATGGGAGGTGGGCGTAAAAATGAGCGGATTAAGTTTATATTTTCAGGAGCTCATTCTACAATTATAATATTGATGTTTTGTGAAAATTGAGTTGATATATTTAAAATCATGGAAGGTATGCCACATTTTCTATTTAAGTTGTATGGGAGGTGGGCGTAAAAGTGGGCGGATTAAAAAAAAATTAAAATTCTTAAAAAATTTAAAATAAATGTGTGCAAAATTTCATGAAGCTCCGCAACCTCCTTGATTTATGTCCATTAAATACACTACAAGGCCACAGTGTGCGCCGTGATTTGAAAAATGTAATTTAATGCAACGCTTAGAAAATTGTGGCGTTGCGTTTTACAAAATTAGGGCCTTAAATATAAAGCAGAAATAAAATGTGTTTTCTATTTGACACAATTCTTTCAAATCCTTTTTTTGTATAATAAATCTTTCTATTTGAAATAATAATAAGCTTTAAGGCTATTTCAACTGTGTTTTTCATTTGCATATTGTCATTTATTTGACTTTAGTGTTAAGGTCTCCCTGAGCCTTTTAGCTTACTAATTTATACTTCGCCATATAACTGCCCCTATACTTTAGTTTCGCATTGATGTAAATAATGTGAAGTTTTTGCCTTTTCAAACCAGCATATTATGCATATTATTTTTTTATAATAAACAAATGTGTAATTTTAACACACATAAGAAAACAGGCGCTAAAGTCTCAGCATGTTTATCCAAAGCCAGCTTTCAGACTGTTAAAACTACAGCCCACAATTAACATACAGAAATTGTCTATTGACCGGTTGTCTAGCTGGTTGGATGACTGGCTGGCTAGGTGGCAAAACTGTGGTCTTAAAGCCGCTGTACATATGTATGAGCGCCAACAGTTTATCTGCTGAAGCCATCATCAGTCAGTCATTTTTGTTTCTCTGTGAGTTTGTATTGTTTACCAACTACAACACACAACATTCTGTTTTGTTTTTGCTCTTAATTTTAATGTGGTCAATTTGTTGTTGCTGTTGTTGAGCTGTTTAAATGTATTCCAGTTTTTAGTTTTGTTGTTAGTTGGTTTTCTTTTTGTGCCATTTACTATTTGTTGGCGCTTTTTGTTTTGCTGTTTTTATCGTTTATTGCAATTTTTTTTATTACAATAGTTTTTATAAGTTGGCTGGAGGTTTATTAATATGTGTATATCTTTCTGCTGTTGCACATTCTTTCACACTCTCTTTCTCGCTACTCTCACACTTGCATATGTTTGCAGTAAAGAGTAAAGTATGTGTGTGAGTTGTAGCTTTTTTCATAGGGCGATTCACTTAAGGGGGGATAAATGGTCAGTACGATTTTCATCGTTGCCTCAATCAGTCTTTGAATATTAATTAAGTGACATGAAATTCTAAAAGCATAAATTGAAGGTTGATCATTTTAAATGTTTTATGGTCAATATGAGTGTGTTCTCTATCATTATAAATGCCTGAGTTTTATGAATTTTGTAAGTAATGTACTTTGTTAATATAATTTTTATTATGGTTTACTATAGTTTAATGGCATCATTAATGTTGATTACAATTGCTGGCGGTGCATAAATTAAAGTATGAGCAAGTGTGCATTTAACTTAAAATAATATAATATGGAAATTAAATTTATCTACCAAGCTGTGCTCCAAAGAGAAAACCTTTCTACAACATAAATGTTGTTAAACAAAATGTATCATACATTAAGCAGTCACTTTATTACAACTTCTAGCTATTCTTGTTCCAAATTTATGGCCAAAATAATGGTAAATTTTTGCTTTATATTTTCCTTAACAATTTAGCAATTACTGCTAAACTCGTTACACCAATTAAATAACTAAAATTTTTAGCTAAAACTTCTTTGTTGTTCTCATTTAAAAACAAAAATTGTTAAAACTACTTTTATTTTTAGCAAAACCATTCACCATGTTTTTGTTATTACAAAAAAACAAATTAAATACAATTAAGGTTTTCTATTTTTTTTAATTAAAGAAGGAAATAAAAGCTGCATTATTTTGTTTATTGTGTTACTTGGCAGTGTTACTATAATTTTAGCCTTGTTTCATCATTAGTAACGCCTTCACTTAACAAACGTATCAAAATACCTTTCAAGCTTTTTATTTTAGTTAATTTTTCTCGCTATAGCTAAAACATATTTGTTTTTTTTTTTTTTGTTTATTTATTTATTTATATAGTCATGGCAAAGCCGCCAACCTGGTTAAATGTTTGCTTACATAATACTTGTTAAGTATTTTTTGTTTAGCTGCTTTTGTTTGCTATTTTTTTAGCGGCGCAGTGGTGACGGTAAAATTGTACATTATCTGGCAAATACACGAAATGTTGATATTTACACAGTTGTCTGTGTATCTGGCGGTTTTTAGTGCTTGGAAATATTTTGTAAAGTGATGCCACGTGAAACGTAATAAGAGAGCTTAAGAAATTAACAAAATATCAATTCATCATTAAGATAGCGACAACATTTGTAGAGAAAATTTAAGTGTCACTAAGATAGAGATTAAAGTTCTTTCGAAATTTTATTTATCACTGTAATAGAAACAATGTTAATATAAACAAATTTAAGTATCACTAAGATTTGCTATCGAAAATTCTTTCATCACTGCCGTTTTGACAAACATTGGGATCTATAGAAAATTTATCACTAGCACGGTGATACTTAAATTTTCTATAGAAAATTGAGTATCACTGTGATAATAATACATTTTGTGTGGAAAATTAAAGTATCACTGCGCTAGTGGTAAATTTTTTATAGAAAATTGAAGTACCAACTTACTAGTGCTACATTTTCAATAGAAAGTTTTATTATAACAGTACTAATGATACAGTTTTTAAAGAAAATTTAAGTATCACTGTAATAGTGATAAATTTTCTCTATAAAATTGAAGTATCGCTCTGCTGGAGATAAATTTTCTATAAAAAAATTGAAGTATCAATGTGATAGTGATAAATTTTTTATAGAAAATTGAGTGTCACTGTGATAATAATACATTTTGTGTGGAAAATTAAAGTATCACCGTGCTAGTGGTAAATTTTTTATAAAAAATTGAAGTACCAACTTGCTAGTGATACATTTTCAATGGAACGTTTTACTAGCACAATACTAATGATAAATTTTGTATAGAAAATTGATAGTGTAAAACTGTGATAGTGCAAAATTTTCTACAGAAAATTTAATTATCACTCTGCTAGTAATAAATTGATAAAGACGTAACCACTAAACAAAATATATAGATATTTTTGAACTCGTTTATGTATTTAAAAAAACTTCATTTATTTAGGACAAGACAAAAAGAAATATTTATTTTATTTGAGATTGCAAAACTCTTGCAAAAATAAACAACCTCAAACAAATTTATGCTAACACAAGTGGTTACGCTTTTTTGAGTAAATATTTGCTAGTGATAAATTTTCTATAGAAAATTGAAGTATCAATGCGCTAGTGATAAATTTTTCATAGACAGTTTTAAGTATCTCAGTGCTAGTGAAAGTTTTATATAGAACATTTTAGTATGACCGTGCTAGCGATACATTTTATATTAAAAAAAAGTCACTCTGCTAGTGATAAATTTTCTATAAAAATTTGAATTATGACTGTGATAGAGATAAATTTTTCATATAAACTTTAAGTATCACTGTGCTAGTTTTAAATTTTCTGCAGAAAATTGAAGTGCCACTAGTGATAATAATTTTTAATTAAAATCATTTATCACATTAATAATCATGTATGGCTGTGATAGTGATACATTTTCTATGAAAATTTTAAGTATAACTGTGACAATAAATTTCGTAACGAAAATTCATATATCACTTTGATTGTCATAAATTTTCTGTCGAAAATTAAAGTATCACTGTGATAATGAGAAATTCTTGTTATTCAAATCATGTAGGACTGTGATAGTGATACATTTTATGTAGAAAACAGACACATTTTCTAGTTAGCAAGAATTTTCTTTATTTCACACCTAAAAATTTGGCAGCCTCATTTTTGTACATTACAATTTTCTCTGCTGCATTGCTAAAACATATAAAGTTGTTTACATGGAATTACTTTCACCAGGCTTCTCTTAATACGCTTGGAAAACAAACACATGGCAATATATTAAGTGCAGCAAAACAACAGCTCAGTGCACTAAATTTCAATATAAATGCCTACAAATTGTTCAACATAAAAAGAGCGTGCGCAACCAAGCAGAGCAGCTAAGACATTGAGGAAGTCCAAATTTACAAAAAAGAAAAAAAAACTATATCAAAACTATATAAACTGCACACATTAAAACGGAATGGTAACACACATACGAACAAGGAAAAAACGTGCAAAAGCAACAATTGCCATATTTTGAAATAAATACGAAAATAACAAAAAACACACTCCGACACAGAAAATGGCAACAAAACGTAATGTCTAAAGTGTGGTAATCACACACAGCTATATGTATTTGCAACATTTTTATTTGAAAGTTTAAACACACACCTTCATTCGGTATATATTCCATGCAGGCTGAGAAGCAAAAAACAAATAAACAAAAAGTAGAATTAAATAAATTATTTGGGCCATGTGCACTGAGCTTCAACAGAATTAAAAAACCAAACTAAAACACATTATTAAATAATTTCTATGCGATTATGATTCAATTTTATTTCACTTTATCTAATATTTCTTTAGTCACAACCTTATAAAAAACACACAAATGTAGACTAGGGCCGAGACAACCAGCCATACATATAAAATGAATGAAGCCAGTGAGTCAACAGAGTAGAGTGAATGTCAACTTTATGACAGTCATGCTTGAGTAATATTTTTAATAGAATCATCAACAATTTACCTTCAAACTACAGCTATAAAATTGTAATTTTTATTTTTAGTGTTTCTCTTCTGTGCTACTCTATTATTTTTTTTAGTGGAAATATTTTTAAAGTTTGGAATTTCAATGAGTTTATTTTTTTTTGTGGGAGTCTGTCTCCCATATTGTTTTAGTACCATTACGAAAGATACACCATTTCAAAAAAGTAAAAGTGAGACTTTATCTGGAACAGGTTTTCTTTGGAGGATTTTTTATTTGCCCTGTTTTTTTATTTTCACTGTGCTAAGGATAAATTTTCTATAAAATATTGAAGTATTACTATTGTAGCTAAATTTTCTACAGAACATTTTTTTTTTTAATTTTTCAACTCATCTTTATTTAAATTTTATATATACATATGTAATTAAATTTTTCGGGATATTATCTATAGATATTACAACGATATAAATTACTAATCACAGATCTTGAGTACAATTTATTTATATCATTTTCGAAGGAAAATTAGGTAAAACCTTCATATAAAAGAGAAATGTTTAAATTAAGGTGGAAAATATGCATGTATAGAGTGAAATTATTTAGAAAATAATAACTTATACATGCTATTTTCAATTTAATAGATTTTTTTTTCAATGCTGTAATTAAGCCGTCTGTATGCAATCCTGTATCAGTCGATGACAGAGGAATTTTGTATAGCTTCGTAATATTTAATATTTCTTCTTTTTATGAAATCTAAAATTCGTTCATATCCAGTTTTGTTGTGGAGAAGCGCTGTTGAGTATCTCCAATGTTTGTTGTTGATTATTTTTAGACATTTATTTTGAATGATTTGAAGCTTCTTCAAATGAGTTTTTGTTGCATTGTACCAAACTGGGCTTGCATATGTCAATATTGGCCTTATTACACTCTTAAATAGTAAATTTTTATTAGCTTTGTTGAGACTTGAGCGTTTATTTATTATTGGCCATAGTGCTCTAATAGTTCTCGAAGCTTTTTTGCTAATTTCGTCAATATGTTTTGCATAATTTAGTTTTTTATCGAGACATACACCAAGATATTTAATATCATTTTTAATTGGTATATTCTCGTTTTGAAGCTTTAACTCACGGTTAGGTAAACGTTTGGGTGATTTATTAAAGGGAAATATAATTGCTTGTGTTTTTAAGGAATTTATTTTTATCTTCCACTTATAAAAGTATTTGTTACAATTAGAAAAGCCTTTTTCCATTTTCTTTAACAGTGCTTTGGTTCTACAGAAAATAAAAGTTCACTGTGCTAGTAAATTGTTTTCTTAAGAAAACTGAAGTATCACTGTGCTAATGATACATTTTTTATTAAACATTGAAGTATCACTGTGCTAATAATAAATTGTTTTAAGAAAATGAACGAATTATTTTGCTAGTGATAAATTTTCAATAGAAAATTGAAGTATCCGTGAGCTAGTGATATATTTTCACTCTGCCACTGATACATTTTCTATCACAGTATCACTGTGATATTAATAAATTTTCTACAGAAAACAGAAGTATTACTGGGGTAGTGATAAATTTTCTGAGGAAATTAAAGTATCACTTGAAAATTATGAAAATGTTTTAATAGAAAATTGAAGTATAATTGTGCTATCGATACATTTTTTATTGAATATTGAAGTGTTACTGTGATAGTTCTAAATTTTTCTCAGAAAATAGAGTATCAATGTACAAGTGATACATTTTCTATAGAAAATTTAAAGATCACTGTGTTACTGATAAATTTTCTTAAGAAAATTTCAGTATCACTTTACTAGGGATAAATTTTTAATCAAAAATTTAAGTATCACTCTGCTAGTGAAATTTTTTTTACAAAACATAGAAGTATCTCTGTGCTAGTGATAAATTTTCTATAGAAAATTGAGTATCACTGTGATAATAATACATTTTCTGTGGAAAATTAAAGTATCACTGTGCTAGTGGTACATTGAAGTACCAACTTGCTAGTGATACATTTTCAATAGAAACTTTTTAAAGAAAATTGAAGTATCACTGTGATAATATTAAATTTTCTCTAAAAAATGGGGTATCACCTGCTGGAGATAAATTTTCTATAAAAAAAATTCAAGTATCACCGTGGTAGAGGTAAATTTTTTGTAGCATATTGAGTATCACTGTGATAATAATAGATTTTCTATAGAAAATTAAAGTATGACCGTGCTAGTGATAAATTTTCTATAAAAAATTGAATTATGACTGTGATAGAGATAAATTTTTTCATAAAAACTTTAAGTATCACTGTGCTAGTTTTAAATTTTCTACAGGAAATTCAAGTGTCACTGTGATAGTGATAATTGTCTGTAGAAACCAGAAGTGTTACTGTGATAGTTCTAAATTGTTTACAGAAAACCGAGTATCACTGTACACAGTGATAAATTTTCTATAGAAAACAGAAGTTAAGTTTCTATATCAGTGTTTAATTTTCTCTTAATAAATATTTATTGGAAATGGTGTTTTAGCTTTTATTTAAGTTTATTTCCATAATATATACTATTGAATACTATTGGCTAAAGTTAGTGGCAGTTCTTTTACCACTTTTCAATATCCATTGACTAAAGCATTGCAAACAAAGGCTTTTGTGTGCAAAGTTTTGTTGTTCTTGTTGTTGCTGTTGCATTTATTGATCATGATGATGATGATGATGATGACGACAACATTGAGCACTCTTTAACAGAGCCAAGTTGTTGACGACGTTTTCAACTAAATGCAAATGCTACTCAAAAGCAATTGCATTCAATGGTAGTAGAGTTTTTTTCTATTTAATAGAATTATACCAACCAAATTGCTAAATAAATGCAAAAACCAGCAGTAAAACTAAAATGCTAAAAAGAATTGTAGCGATAACAAAATTGTATGTTATTGGGGAGGGGGGAGATGGGGTTATCCTTTTATCAATTTGCCAAATACACTTTTGAAACGTGCTTAACGGCTAAATTTTCTGATGGAATTGTATGTTTTGCATGCGTTGTTTTTTTGTATTTATATTTCTTTTATGTTTCTATATGTTGCTATTGAGTAACAAATTTTTGTTGTTGGAAACTGTTTAAATGCCTCACAAAAAACATGCTATTGGAAAAAGGCTGGGAGCAAAAAATGTGTAGTGTTTTAAGTTAAAATAAATTTGGTTTTCTTTTTGTGTAAAAGTAAATTTGGTAGCGGGAGGGGAGGTTAACTGACGGAATGTGGATTGAAATTGTAACTGTATTAACACAAGTTCTATATATTGGAGTGATGTTATAGTACATAATTGAAATAAACTATTTCCTCTTTCATTTAGTGAAATAATGTAAGAAAGGTTTTAGTTTTAACTTGTGTTTAATGTGAATTTGCTGACATTAATGTTAATATGCTTAACATTAACATTAATTTATTTTAATTACCAACTAATGACCATCACTCCTCATACAAAGAATTTAAGCAAAAAACAACAAAACTCAAAATAAATGTACATATAAATAAAAAAAATGAAGTGTAAATAAAATACATTTTCATATTTACGGCTGCCACGTTGATTAGGGTTACCAAAAACTATATATATGTACATGTTCTGTATTCCCAATTGTCCCTTTCATACGTTACTTTGATTAACAGCACACACGCGACCCAACAGCAGGCAACAGCCAACATAAAAACAACAGCAACAGTATCATCATAACCTAAAGGAATTATTTGTTAATAAACACAGATACTCAAATACACACATGTTCTTTTTGTACACACACACATAAACATACACAACACACATCCTGGCAAAACTTTAACAAATTATAGCTTATATTACTACAAAACAACCAGGGATTTATTTACACAGGCAGGGTGTGTATCCTTGCGAATTTTTGAGTTTTAAGCAAGTGTAAGTGTAAGTATGAGTGTGTTTATGTTATTAAATAAAATATACTCCTGCTAATTTGTATGTATCTGTGTACACTCGTATACATATGTGTATTAAAATTAAATCCCTCTGCCAGAATTATAAGAAAAGTCCAGTTACATGCATAAACAATGGCAGCGAGTGAGAATTGGTAACCTGTCATGGAGTCATAAATAACATTGTTTTTGCTGCTGCTGCTGCTGTTTGCTGGTTGGCATGAATCCTCCAGTGACTCATACGCATAAATGCATTTGTAATTGTATGTATTTACACGAATACTTGTGTGAGTATTAAATATGACGTGGTGCTTTATAATGAATATAAAGATTTTCAGAGAGAGTATTTAGTTAAAAGGTGTTATTTTCCATATTAACCTGATAAATTTTCATACTAATTTAATGTAGCTATTACATAATCCCATAGTGCAGGCGCAAATAGAGTTTAAAAATATCAGAATAATATTTAAAAGGCTTATGTAAGTCTTCAAGCTTATGTAGAAAAGCACAGATAGTCATGGCAGCTTCTAAGAAAAGGGTACAAAATATAGGAGAGGTACTGGCTTTTGTCACAATGCACGTGATCCTTCCAAATAAGTTCTAGAAAGATGTAATTATTTGTGAGTAAACTAAAATATGGCTGAATGTTCTGAAGTGAAGTGTATTCTGAAAACAGCTTTCTGCATCGATTAAAGCAAATAGCAGACGGACGGGGCAAGATCTGGTATCAACAACTGAGGCAAAACTTCCCAATTACTTCTGTCTAAATAGTTTTTACCATTAGCTAGCCACATGTGGCCGAGCGTTGTCATGATATAGTATTATTACGCTCTTATATCTGGCCGCATATTCTGGTAATTTTTCAGCCATTTCTCACATGAATTGAATCATTTACATTTGCTGTAGTCTCCCTGTGATGATCTGAACCATTTTTCCACCTTAACATATTAAAAGAAGATCCCAAATAATAGCATAAACTGTAAATAGGTACAGACTATAGCCAGACAATGAAGATGTAACCACTAAATAAAATATAGATATTTTCGAATTCGTTTATTTACTTAAAATAAACTTCTTTTATTTAGAACAAGACAAAAGAAATATTTACATTTATTACACTTGATGCTGTTTGAGATTGCAAAACTCTTGCATAAGTAAACAACCTCAAACGAATTTGTACTACGCTTTTTTGAGTAAATATTTGCCATGTGTGAGTTTTTACACAAAAACATATTTTTATAAGAGGAAATTAATTTTAATTTCTTCTTTTAGCTTTCATTAAATACTAATAAATCCGTATCAATTTGTGTTTGAAAATTATTGAATTTCTTACATAAATATTAAAATATTTAAGCGAAATTTACGTATTTCCATGACATATTTTAATTGTATTTTACAAAATACACAGCTTTCATGGAAGGTTTTTGTGCTTTTTTTATTTTTTTTAATTTATTAATTACTTTAAAAACAATGATAGTTGCAATCTATGACATCTATGGAAATAATCACAGCGCGACATCCGTAAAGTAAACATATACATGACATTCATGCTTGAGTAAATTAATCACAAACAATTTACCTTCACATTGATTCAAAATAAAATATATTGTTTTTATTATTCAGCTGTTCTATTTCCAATACAAGTATTTTTAAAATAATTTAAGAACTTAAAAATGAGTTTCTAGCATAAGCCGTCAATACATTTTAGATATAAGAAAATAAGAAACAAAAAAAGTAACCCCCTGGCCCACGATGTCGAACGATAACGTTCGCTTAGATAAGACTTAAGACACAAACTTTTTATCGTATCTATTTTTTACTCAATCAAGTTTGTTTATTCCAAAATCAAGTTTGTGTCTTAAGTCTTATCTAAGCGAACGTTATCGTTCGACGTCGTGGGCCAGGGGGTAAGTTTAATCACCCCTATCGTTAATAAAAATTCCACATGAAATTTGTTTCCTTTTCACATTTTTCCTATTTTAATTCAATGTTAAAAAAATAAAAGGGAACAAATTTCATGTGGAATTTTTATTTACGATATGGGTGAATATAGTCATTGTTCATGTAAAATCCAGTTACATAAAGTATTGATTATTTTGGAATCACAAATTGATACTTATTTATTAATATTTAAAAACAGCTAAAAGAGGAAACTAAAATTAATTTGCTTTTATCAGTCAATCTCGCAGCAGAATATTCAGCAGGCTTTATTTTATATAAATATCGGAAGGCTTAATGTATGAGGTAAAAAAAAAGAACCACTCATTGCCTGTTGGCGTCTTAACAAATTCAACAATTATTCAGTTACTCTTTTTAAAAAAACTGTATTATATTTCTAAAAGCTTTTCCAGTTATTTGCATATGAAAATTTAAAATTAAAAATTTTGCAAAACATTGGTACGGTTTCATTTTAATATCTATAAGACTTTTTCCGGATTTCACTCAAATTTATATTGCTAGTTATTAAATTTCCCATCAGCCATAAAATATGTCAAAGCAATATCTTTTCTAGGTCCAAATATAATAGATTTTCAATTTGAAATTTTAAAAACTAAAAAATAAAAAAAGTGCTCTAATTCTTTTTTCTATTTTCTTTAGGTATATAAACCAATTTATATTTTTGTGAAATGTAACTTTACAGATATCATTTTAATGTAAAAACATGTCTAGTTTTTCAAATACGTGTTCCGAATTTGATCTTTTTTTTATCAAAATTACAACATATATGTTCTAAAATTCCAAAGCTGAATTTACACAATGAAAGCAGTGCTAAAAAGTATGTATACCAAAATTGACCAAAATGTCCAACTTTGACCCTCTCTAACTCCGGCACTTATGGACTGATGGAGCCCAAAATTTGTGTCTGGTCTACTATCCAATAGTACTAACCGTCGTGCAAATTTTATCCAAATCGGAAGACATCGATTTTTTAAATTGGGTCACTTGACGTGAAATTCACCATATACATATCAAGGAATAAGTGCTTTTTGTGCCATTAGTTATCTCACATAACTGGCATAATGACATTTTGAGAAAACAAATTGCAATCAGACTGTGAATAAGAGTTTGTAAGGATTGCTGCAAAATTTTCAATAACGCCTATAAGTTTAACGCTTAAAGGACACCTTTAATACAATTTTTCAAACAAATTTTATCTACTTCAAATTAAAATAAATATTACATTTTAAAACAACACTACTTTCTTGTTTACCCTATTAAAATTTACGATTGTCTGTGTTTCATATCATAATAATTTTGATATACATATTTCATACTGATGCTGCTGTCTGTGTTGGTTTAATATTTTGATTTTTATAATAAATATCCTTGACATAACATTTCTCGTTCTCCATCTGACCCGTAACTTTTACTTTATAATGTCTGGCTTTAATAATGATGATATCGTGAGCATGAACAAATACACCAAATTCTGTTTTTACAAGGTAATTGGTTACAGGAAACTTTGTGTAAAAAAAAACCGTATAAAAAAAGACATTGATCGTATGCAAAATAGGTGATTGGTTCCTTATCTCTAAAACCTATTGAAATTAGTGAAAAACAAGGATTTTTTAAGAGCAACTAGCTATTCAGGTGTGTAATATTAAATGACATTCTATACATATGTATGTATGTATGTATGTAGGTAAGTGTTTTTACACAAGCATAATTATTAAAGAAAAAAAGATATGCACTCTAAGTCTAAAAGTAAAAAATGTATTACAAGTTCTTTTGATTGTATGCACTAAAAGGGAATTCCCCTAAATTTGTGATATAAACATAATTCGCAAAAAAAAAAAAGATTTCGAATCGTGCTAAACAGAATAAAATCGTGTAAAAAAAATGTAAAATTTGTTTATTTTCAAACCGTGTTAAATCAAAACCGTATAAAAAAAGACCATGTTGAAACCGAATTAGGTGTAATTGTGTTACAGTGTGTGTTTGTGCGTGTTGGAACATTAGTTAGGAAACCAGCAAATGTTCCTAATGTGAGCGTATATTTGCGTATGATATGAGAACAATGTTTGTTTGTAGCCAGTGACACATTAAATTTTATATTATGATCGCCTGACTGTGTGTGCTCTTACAGTTGATGTGATTGTTATTGTCCTTTAACCTTAAAATAAAAAAGAAAAAGGACGATAATATTGTGATGAGCCATGATGTTATATTCTTAGTCGTTATCTTTTACTGTCACAAAACTCATTATTTGAGTTGAGAAATAAAATGCTCTAGTATACAATTTTTTGTTTTTTTTTTTTATATTAGAGTTCTTGACCATATGCCGGTTGTTTATAATAATTAAGTCATTGTTTTGGCAACACATTGTAGAGGTATATTACACCAGGGAATTTAAGGTTATTACTTACAGCTTAATTAATTAATTAAACAAATATAAATATATTGAAAGTGTAGTTGATTTATCTGGCAGGCTGTAATGTATTTTCTTTACTGCTGCAAACCTCCTCACTAACCTTCAACATCTCTTGTAAATCTTATTTGCTGTAAATATTACTTCCTTATTAAATTTCAGTTTCTTTAATTTATTGTTATATCGATTCAATTGCTGTAAAGTTACTTTTCTTTTATTTTTTTTTTCACTTATTATTTATTGGCTTGGGTTTCTGTTTTGGTTTTACTCCTTCTACTTTTTCACTTATTTGTTATTGTTCCTATTGTTTATTTGAAAACTAAAAGATTTTCATAAATCTATTAATTTGTTGTGGCAAAAAGTTTAATTGAAATTCTTATGCTTGAGTTAATTTGTGGTCGTTAAAAGCCTTTTATTCCTTAAACACAATTCAATGTGCCCGGACAGCAAAATGGGGAGAGTATCCTTAAGGATTAGAAACATTAAATAATGTGGTCTTTGAAAGTGTTTAAAATTTTTAAGTTTTAAGTAAGTAAGCTCATGAGAAAGTCGTGCATGAAAAATTAAACCAGACAACTGTTATTTAAACAATACTCAACATTTACTACTATTTTTTAAATTTAAAAGTAAAAAGATATATTTGATAAATATATTTCATATAATTAAAAACAAATAAATAAACAAATAAAAAATAGTAGCCTGTTTAATGCTTTTTAAGAAATTTTCATAAATGTATAGTGTATAAACAATTATATTCGAATGAAAAAATTAAAAAATTTAAATGTTTTGAAAATAGTAGTATTTCTACTACTATTTTTTAAATTGAAAAATAATTATGTTTTTAGAATCACTTGGCCTTAATTAATATATACAAAAGAATATTGAACAGAATTTAGCAATTTTTGTTAAAATGTAGTAGAAAATTTAATACCTTTTAAAAAAAATTTCATAAAAATTTATGAGTTCTTAATGCATAATCAATACACAATTATAAAATAATAAAACAATTAACAAATTTAACACTCTTTAGAAATGTATTATTTTTACTACTATTTTCAAAATTTAAAAAAAACTTTGGTTTTAGAATCACTTTATCAAGTTTAATAAATTTAATAACAAATTTAACAAAAATGTTGTATTTTTTGTTAAAAAGTAGTAAAAAAAATTCAGTAAATTTAATAAATTCTCATAAAAATATGTATGAGTTCTTAATGTTTAGTGTATAAGTAATAATATTTTAATGAAAAAATAAGAAATTTAAATGTGTTTAAAAAGTAGTATTTCTACTTCGATTTTTTGAAAAATTTCTATGGTTTTAAAATCACAATTAAGTTAAATAAATTTCATATATAATTTCATAAAATTTTATATCTTTTGTTGAAAAGTAGTAGCAAATGATTTGTAATTCTATAGTGTATTAACAATTATATTCGAATGAAAAAATTATAATAAATTTAAATGTTTGGAAAACAAAAATATTTTTTAAAATTGAAAAATTATCATGTTTTTAGAATCATGCTTAATATATACTAGGTATATAATTATTAATTACTGGATTATTCACAGGACACGGTGGCTTTAGGTATCACCAATTTACTTTAGGTAATGTTGCGAATGAACTTTTGTGAACTTGAAGCCGAAACCTCTGAACATATTCTTTGCGACTGCCCAATGCTGGCAATATGCAGAACAAGATGGCTCGGAAAGGCTTTTATGGCCCCAGGGGATGTACTTGATCTCTCATCTAACAGAATAATTGGCTTTATACACAGCCTAAATCTAACATGATGAAACTTCAAGGCTGCACAAAAAATCTTATAGGTCGTAGTGCTTCAGGTCTCACTTAATAATAATAATACTATATAATAGAAAATCGATCAAAAATTTATAATTTTTGTTAAAAAGTAGTAGCATATTTAGTACCTTTTAAGAAATTTTCATAAAACTAAATATATGAGTTCATAATCTAAAGTGTATAAACAATAATATTCTAATAAAAAATGTACAAAACTTTTTTGGAAAGGTCCATTTCTACTACTATTTCTGAAATTGAAACTTGGCATATTTTCAGAATCACTTGGCTTATAATTTATTTTATAAAAAGTTTAATTTAGTATTTTTTGGTAAAAAGTAGTAGCTAGTTCAATACTTTTTAAAATTTCATAAAATAGTTACAATTTATGAATAATTATATATTAATGAAAAAATTACTTTGTAAGACTTTTTGGAAAAAGTAGTATTTCACTACTATTTCTAAAATTTAAAAATAATTATGTTTTTAGAATCACTTGGCCAAGTTTACTATCTTTTATAAAAAATGTAATAAAAATTAGTACTTCTTGTTAAAAAGTAGTAGCTAATTCAGTACTTTTTAATAAAATTCCATAAAAATTTATGAACATTTATATTTTAATGAAAAAATTACTTTTTAAGACTTTTTGGAAAAAGTAGTATTTCTACTACTATTTTTAAAATTTAAAAATAATTATGTTTTTAGAATCACTTGGCCAAGTTTACTATCTTTTATAAAAAATTTAATAAAAATTAGTACTTCTTGTAAAAAAGTAGTAGCTTATTCAATACTTTTTAATAAAATTCCATAAAATAGTTACAATTTATGAATAATTATATTTTAATGAAAAACTACTTTTTAAGACTTTTGGAAAAAGTAGTATTTCTACTACTATTTTTAAAATTTAAAAATAATTATGTTTGTAGAATCACTTGATCAAGTTAACTTATGAACAATTATATTCTAATGAAACAATTAAAATATTTAATACTTTTAAAAATAGTAGTAGAAATACTACTATTTTTAAAACTAGAAAATTAAAAAGTTTTTCTTATAAAAATTCTATGCTTTATTAATTGATTTAAGAATTTTACAAAAATTACAATTTGTTGTTAAAAACGTTTTACTACTATTTTTAAATTGTTTAAAACCGAGGTATTTTAAAACACTTATTCATCATGAATATATTTAATAAACAAAATTAGCTAATTAACTATCTTTGGCAAAAAGTAGTATATAATTTTGTGAATTTACTTTATACAATATACAATTTACAATTGTGTTACCTTCCCTTAAACTTTTTTATACCATTTTTCATTGTAATTTCAACATAAGTCGCCTAATTGTACAAATGAAAGCAAAAAAAAAACTGAGAAAAACTGAAGCAAAGCAAAGAAAACAAAAACGGAAGGAATAAAGTTTTCTTTTGTATGTATATACTCCTAGATATTTTTGTTCATCAATACTTTTTGGGTGCTGGCAAATATTATTGATAGAATTATAATTGAAATTGTAATTTAATAACTTTAAGCAGCTGTTTTGCTACGTCACAACTAAATTAAACTAAGTTGAACTCTACTTTACTCAACACAAAAAAATAAATTGAACTCAATTCAACAACTTACATATATCACAACTCCATTGAAATGGAAAGACATCTAGAAAATAAAAGGGAAAGGGTAATGGCAAAAAGTTATTCTAAAATTTATATTTGTAAAATGTATATTTTGTTGATAAGAAAAAGTTTTTGCTACAACAAAGCTATTAAAGAATTATTTATAGTTGTAAGGCAGCAGCAATAGAAGCACAAGTTAGGCAGCCTATAAACATATTTTACAATTTCAATTAATTTCAAATTATTCAAACAAGAAAAACTCCAAGTGATATTTAGCTACTAATTGTCTTTTTTCTAATAATTTTTCTTCTATTTTTTCGTTACAGGTATGTTTTTTTCATAACTCAATCTTGTGTGAGTGTTTGCGGTAAGTTTTATTTAATTTTTTTTATATTATTTTGTTGGAAGAGTAAAATATCCTTTTTTATTTTTAGCAGCAAAGCTGCAGAAAAAAAAGTTTAGAGCAAACTTTTTCAATTAATTTTATTTTCCTTTTAACCTAAATAAACATTTAATTTTTTGTGAACATTTGACTCTCTTTTGGGGGTATTTTTCTCTCTCTTCACATTGGTATATACAAACTCATATTCACTTATGTATACAGGCACTAAGTGAGTGTGTATTTAATGCTTTATGTCGTTTGGTTTTATGTGTGTCCTTTTCTTTTTTTTTTTTTTTAACTAATGATAAATTTATATTTTAGTTTTTATATTTAATGTTTTGTACAGCATGGCTTATATAAATGGTCAGAATAATAGATATTATAATATATATAGTTGGAGTTAATTTTGTTTCAGACCATAGAATAAAATTGTAGTAAAATATCAAAAAATCGTCTACAAATTTCTTGTTTGCTTTAAAGTTTGGCTCCAATGAAATTTTGTACCTTTTTTTGTTAAACGTAAGTTGCGCTAATTTAATAATTTTTTAATAAATTTTCATATACAAATTAAGAGCATTTAATGTAAACTTATGAACAATTATTCACTAATAAAGAATTAATCAATTCAATACTTTTTGTAAAAAGTAGCATTTCTACTACTATTTTTAAAGTTGCAAAATATATATGTTTTTAGTATAAGTTCTTCATGTTTAAGATATTTTATAAAAAGTTTAACAATAATTTACAGTTTTTGTTAAAAAGTAGTAGAAATTCAATACTTTTTAAATAAGTTTAATAAAAATATATGAGCATTTAAATGCAAATTAATGAGCAATTATATTTTAGACAAAAAAAAAACTACAAATTTAACACTTTTTAAAAAAAGTAGTATTTCTACTACTATTTTTAAAATTAAAGAGTATCACTATCGCTTGGGCATAGAGCTGTGCCCGGTCGTTCATTTCAGTGACCGGTCATTTTCGTTCATTTATCCAAGACTGAATCGTTCATTCAATTCGTTCAATCGTTCACTTTGAACAATTGAATACAACCCTTTGAATGTGATTTTCTTCTTGTCATTTGATAAACAACAGCTGAACGAAATTGATCCGTACACTATTGAACGAAAACCATTCAGTTAAATGACCGGCTCATTCCGTTCAATGAAGTGATGCGTTCATTTTAACCCGTTCGTTCATGAACGACACAGCTCTACTTGGGAATGTTTAATTTATTTTATATTCATTTTAAAAAACTTTGTATATTTTGCTACAAAAGTAGTAGTTAATTTACTAATTTTTTAAAAATTGTCATTTAAAAACTATGAGTTGTTAAGTTTAATTAATGCACAATTATGTTCTAATAAGAAAAATAACAAATTAATTACTTTTTAGCAAAAGTAGTTTTTCTACTACTATTTTTTACAATAGCAAAAACTAGCTTTTAAGTATTATTTGCTCATGTTTAATATATTCCATAGAAATTTCAACAAGATTTAGTAGTTTTTGTTAAAAAGTAGTAGAAAATGCAATACATTTAAACAAATTTTCACATAAAAAATATAAACCACCTTTAAATGGTTTAATGAAAATTTATATTTTAAACAGAAAAACTATAAATTTTATACTTTTTTAATAAGTAGTATTTCTACTACTATTTGTAAAAATGAAAAATAAGCATGTTTTTAGTATGTTTAATATATTTCATAAATAACTTAACAAAATTTTGCATTTTTTGTTAAAAAGTAGTAACAAATTTAGTACTTTTTTCGAATGAAAATGATGAAATTGTGAGGTATAGTTCATGAAAAATTATAGTGCAAAAATGAAAAAAAATAATACCTTTTGTAAATAATAGTATCTATTTCTACTAATATTTCTAAAATTTTTAAATAACTATGGCACATATTCATAAACAATAAAGTCGACTTTAAGTGTGCTTTTAGACGAAATTTTGTATGAAAACTTGTATGAAAATTTCGTCTAAAAGCACACTTGAAATCGACTTTATTGTTTATGAATATGCGCCAATGTTTTTAAAATCGCTTAATAAAGTTAAATAAATTTCAATAATAATTTAAAAAAAATTTTGTATTTTTGTTAAAAAGTAGTAGCAATTTCGATATCATTTAACATATTTTTCATAAAATGGAACGAATTGTATAGTGTGTAAACAATTATATATGAATGAAAAAACTAATAAATTTTAACGTTTTCAAAATAGTAGTATTTTTACTACTATTTTGAAAATTGAAAAATTATTATGTTTTTAAAATCACTTGGTCATGTTTAATATATATAATAGAAAATCGTCAAAAAATTTCAAATTTTTGTTAAATAGTAGTAACAAATTTAATACCTTTTCGGAAATATTCTTTATAATATATGAGTTCTTAATGTACAATGTTTATACAAAAATATGCTAATGAAAAATTGACAAATTGAATACTTTTTGAAAAAGTAGTATTTCTACCATTTAAAAATAAATATGTAAATTATAGACATTTATATTTGAATAAAACAAATTTAAGACTTGTTTAGAAAAAGCAGTATTTTTAACTGCCAAAACATCATTTAAGGTCAGAAATGATAGTTAATAACCTGCTCTAGTTCTAATATTAATTATGTATTACATCATAAAAATTAATTTGAATAAAAGAATGCTCTTGTACCTAATTTTTGAACTGATTTGAATTTGTCACGTTTTTTTTATTAATTGGTTTCTTTGTATTTTAAACTCTCATACTTACATAATTGTGACAAAAATGTTTCATATAAAAACCTGCTCCTTTCCTTTATTAGTACCCACTGGTCAACATATTTTTCACTTCAAGCGTTTAAGTGAAAGCAAAAGGACCCCTTATTATGATGCTCTGCTATGTTTATATTTAATATTTATGTCTTAAAAATGTTTTCTTACCATTTAGTCAGCCACTAATAATAATTAGTGGTTCTATAATTAAATATAAGTGGCCATTTTCACATCGCCCCTTTATGGCTTAATAGAAAACTTTACAGTTACACAAGTGCTATTTCCTCCAACTTGACTGTTGAATAATTTTTATAATTTTTTCTATTGCTCAAACTTTTTTCATTATAAAATTGTGGTCATATATTTGCCTTTTTTATTGTTGTTTTTTGTATGTACTACAAAATAAGCTCTAAAACTTCTAATTTATAGTTTGTGTATGTGCTTCAGTTTTGCCTCAGAATTATTTATTTAGTGTGAAATTATAGTGAGAGCAAGGAAAAACTAAAACAAACTATAACTAAATAGATATTAAATATTTTCTTAAAACTACAAATAGAATTAACATTTATATTAAAATGAATTTATTTTTCAAAACTGTTTGTTTTGCTGTAACGAAAACTATTTTTTGGCTTTAAGCTTAAAAAAAAAACATTTGGAGTGCTACGTAATAAACTTTTTTATGCTGCTAAAAATTTTGGCCTTTGGCTTTTTCTGTTTGTGAAAAGTGTCAAAAACGTGTTTATCTAGTTTTTTTTTCCGGAGTTTTGCTGTTAAAATGCAGGAAATTCTTTGAATGTTTAACATTTTTTGTTGTTGTTGTTGCTGTTACTAGCTTAAGGAAATACAACGTACAATTTCAACAAAAATTTTACAATTTAATAGGTTTTATAAAAATTTTAGAATGTAAATTTAATGTTTCAAAATATATGGAAAATAGTTTAATAAACTTTAAGAATGAAGGAAAGTTAAAGATATGTTGAAATAATGGGAGACCGGTTGTAGTGGTTACGTTTATTAGGAAGGACATCCAACACTTGAACCAGGAGTTACCCAGCAGTCGGGGCAAGTTGTGAATGATTTGTGATTTGACTACTTACCAATAATCACCAGTACTTACCGGCCATACCACTGGCAATGTTAATGAGTGGCGAGTTTAAAAAGGGGATGTCATAGGATGTAGTCATTTGTTACCTAAGTCATTATCTCTCAGCAGTCATTTCGTTTGTGGCATAGCTGCAACTAGAATAACGGCACATTTTTGCATTCTCTCTCTTAAGAGAGACTATAGTAACTGTTGAACGATACGCTTGATAAACAAAAGAATTGAGAACACAAGAACGCATGTTTATTATAAAGATCTTTATTGGTTAAAGTAAAGTTAAACAATGAAAGACAAAACTAAAAAGGGAAATTCAAAAAGACACAAAATGTGGAAGGCAGTGTTGCATTGCAAGCGAGTTGCCATATTAGTTTAAATCTACTTCATATTGTGTTGCAATATTTTCAACAGTAACAACATGTTGTTGTACGCAACAAACACCTCAAAGCAAACGAGAATCACAGCAAATTAGTAGTTTTTAGGATTCTCGCAATTATGTTATTTTTTCATATAAAAGTGGAACTTTGGCATTACCAGTGGTATCAAAAGTAAGTACTCATGCTTTTTGTATACTATTGAAGTACTTCGATCACTGGTTATTGCCGCCGCTGAAAGGTAGTTTAAGAAATAACAACTTTGTACATATGTATGTAATGCACGTATTCTATTCTTATTTCACTTCTTAGTAAGTAAATGATTTACAATTAACTAAAGTCCACATTCTGATTGAAGGAAGCTTACACATAACTAGTCATGTAAATTGGTCTTATTTGTATGGCTATTTACGAAAGACATCTAACACTTTAACATTCAATAGGCCTAAGGATTTCAAACTTTGTATATACAGTAGTAGTGCACTTTTCATTGTATAAAAATAAACTAATAAAGAAAATTTAAAAATGTTTCTTTTAATTAATTTTATGTTTAATGCTAAAAAAATAATTTGCCATACAAAATGAATTATAAAAATTTTCTGGAAATAAACAATAACTTCAAAAATAACTTGCATGCACTCAATTTTGCACAAGTGTGCCTTGCGAAAGATTTGCACACAAATTATTATACATAAGGAAGAAACTGTCGAGAGCCATTGAGGACATTATTCTAACAATGATAAAAGTAGCTACTGTGTTGCATAACTAAAAATACATAAAACTTTATCAATTTTGTAAGTTAAAGAAAAAGTAAAACAATTTAACCTACATTCATATGCATTTGTCAAATGCACAGAAAAAAAATTTACCTCTTGAAAATATATAAAAAAAAATTTATTAGTGTTTCACAACAATAAATACACTTAAATTAAAATAAGTTAAAATACCAATATTCACTAAAAATTTTGACTTCAATAATGTGTTAGGTCCCCTTTTTTAAATCAACTTAAAAATTCGATCAGGCAAATACTCCTCCTATATCTTCAAATATAGATCTCCAAGCAACTATAACAGCTTCTTTGATATTGTCAATTTTTAGCATAAATTAGACAGCTTAATATTCCCCAATGTTCTCAATCGGGTTCTGGTTTGAAGAACATGCAGTACATTAATATTAATAAAAAGTAAAACAATTTAACCTACATTCATATGCATTTGTCAAATGAACAGAAAAAAAATTTACCTCTTGAAAATATATAAAAAAAAAAATTAATTAGTGTTTCACAACTATAAATACACTTAAAATAAGTTAAAATATTAATATTCATCAAAAATTTTGACTTAATTAATGTGTTAGGTCCCCTTTTTTGAATCAACTTAAAAATTCGATCAGGCAAATACTCCTCCTATATCTTCAGATATAGATCTCCAAGCAACTATAACAGCTTCTTTGATATTGTCAATTTTTAGCATAAATTAGACAGCTTAATATTCCCCAATGTTCTCAATCGGGTTCTGGTTTGAAGAACATGCAGTACATTAATATTTTTCGAAGACAATCGTCCCTTTGTTTTCTTGTTGAAATATAAATTGTTTTTTTAATTAATAGTTTTTATAATTTCCACTAATTTCTCTTCGAGTAATTTTTTGTAATCAGAAGAATTCAGTTTGGAGTTTGGAAACGTCAAATCTTCAAAACGTCTTCACATGCAGTTCACAAAACCCCCAATTCAAAATTTTTTTTAGAGCTTCCCTCTAATAGCTGTTGAAACCTCAAGATAACGAAGATTATCGATTTACCTGTTTCCAGTTAGTGTTTAAGTTTCTTTTAACGAATTCATGTCAAGCAGTTTTGTGGTGGTGTAATAGCCTTGTCACAATCAACAGCTTTTGTCAAGTAATAGCATATATTTTTTTTAACAGTCTCCTAATGGTTGTTTTAGACACATTAACTACCGCACATTCTTTAATAATTTGAGCAAAACTCTTCATTGTGTTGCTAGCACAGTTTATAGTTTCGCTATTGTCACATTCAGGAGGATTTTTTTCGAGCCGCCACTTTTATTCTTACCATAATAATATGGATTATTAGCAACATTTTTTTTTTTTGGCAATTGATCGAAAACTTAAACCACTTTTTTTATATATAAAATCACTAAGGTACGAACTACGCAGCATTGTTTAGCAAATTGTTGAAAATTGCATTATAAGAATGATAAACAGTGATACTTTAGTTTTGCTAGCATTCCTATGTGTTTAGCATAAAATGTAATTATAGTTATGAAACACTAACACAACATTAGTGCACAATTTTATACTCTTGAAAAATTGTATATGTTTAAAAACACTGTTTGCAGCTTTACAAGAAATTGCAAATATCAAGTGTAATTATAGAAATGCAACACAGTGTATTCTAAGCGAGAGAGCACAGAAATTGGACAGTAGATGACATGAAACGTGTAATCTGGGCAGACGAATCCAAATTTAATAGTTTTCATACCGAAGGTAAACAATATTGCTGGCTCATACAATTCAAAAACACTATGTTAAGGAAACTAGGAAACATGGTGAGAAGAACTTCATGATATGCGGTGACTCGGACCACTGCAAATTATCGAAGGAATAATGGAGAAAGAAGACTATCTGCGTTTTTTTACAAACTCATCTTAGGTGGTATAAAAATAATAAACCCGGTCGCAATTTATTACAACAAATGCTGAGCAAAGGAAAATCAAAATAGAGCAAATAATCCTGCTCATACGCCTTAAAACTCAAACATTGTCATGTTTAATGTTTGAAAAAAAGCCACAGTTCCCAAAAGAGTTATGTCTGGCCAAGTGTTTAACTGTTTCTTTTTCTCCTTCATCATGAGAACTCCTACAAAAGATATATGCACGTGCACTATTTTAGAGTGTTCACTGAGTTGTCAGTCACCACATTCCGTAGTTCGAAACAACGATCATTCTATGATCAAACTCATCAGCCAAGAGCTAGTGTCTCCTTTTATCCATTTAATTATTAATTTATAAGCTACCTGATACGACAATTCAGTCAGAGGATTCCTGGTTAAATTTCAGAAAAGGAACATTTGTATGATTCATAACCGCCACGCGCACCGATAGACTAGAAGAAAGCGTACTTTCTTATGAGTTGCAGATTTGATTTTCGAAAGACGACAGTTTATTATACCGCTGAACAGAAAAGGTCACCTCATAAAAGTCCCGTTTAGAGAAGCTTGACCTTTCAGGAAGAGATATTTAATTACGGCATGACTGTTAGTGTAAATCCACCCCAAGCCTTCGTTTATTGTTCTATCCACTAATGAAATATCATTCTGGAAACTACTGCACTAGTCTTAAGCTATGTGTCGACGATGGTCAGATATTTCAACGTTGTCATATCTACCAATGTGCTATCAATGTACTGACATTGAACAATTTTTAGCAAAAGGTAAATTGTCAGTTTACACGACTGTAAGAAAACTAACTATTTCATTTGCACACAATTGTCACACAATGAATTTATCTGTCAACCGAAATTGTCAGTTTACACGGTTGTCAGATTGTTGTGTGGCATTGTCAAATTCGTTTTGCAGCTCTGTGTGTGTGTTTAAAAATTTTATTAATGCAAACTTTAATTTAATTCTTTAATTTTCTTCCACTTTTTTCAAAAATTTTATCAATCCACACTTGTTTGTTTATTATTTATGTATATACAGAGTTGCATTTAGAAATAATTTCTATGACAATGCTGCCAAGAGCTAGTGTCTCCTTTTATCCATTTAATTATTAATTTATAAGCTACCTGATACGACAATTCAGTCAGAGGATTCCTGGTTAAATTTCAGAAAAGGAACATTTGTATGATTCATAACCGCCACGCGCACCGATAGACTAGAAGAAAGCGTACTTTCTTATGAGTTGCAGATTTGATTTTCGAAAGACGACAGTTTATTATACCGCTGAACAGAAAAGGTCACCTCATAAAAGTCCCGTTTAGAGAAGCTTGACCTTTCAGGAAGAGATATTTAATTACGGCATGACTGTTAGTGTAAATCCACCCCAAGCCTTCGTTTATTGTTCTATCCACTAATGAAATATCATTCTGGAAACTACTGCACTAGTCTTAAGCTATGTGTCGACGATGGTCAGATATTTCAACGTTGTCATATCTACCAATGTGCTATCAATGTACTGACATTGAACAATTTTTAGCAAAAGGTAAATTGTCAGTTTACACGACTGTAAGAAAACTAACTATTTCATTTGCACACAATTGTCACACAATGAATTTATCTGTCAACCGAAATTGTCAGTTTACACGGTTGTCAGATTGTTGTGTGGCATTGTCAAATTCGTTTTGCAGCTCTGTGTGTGTGTTTAAAAATTTTATTAATGCAAACTTTAATTTAATTCTTTAATTTTCTTCCACTTTTTTCAAAAATTTTATCAATCCACACTTGTTTGTTTATTATTTATGTATATACAGAGTTGCATTTAGAAATAATTTCTATGACAATGCTGCCATTGGCAGATGCATAAACTTTGCACATATGACAATGAAAAGTGTTTGTCAATTGTCTTAAAATAATGACAAAATTGTATGTTTACACGATTGTTAGATGTCTGAAAATGTTTTTGTCTTCCAATGTACTGAAAATGTTTTTTCTTACAACGTTGGAAGGCAAAAATTTTAAGTTTACACGGTTGCTAGACATTTTCTGCACATTTTTCGGACAACGTTATAATATCTGACCATCGTCGACACATAGCTTTAATGGTACATGGGCAACAGCCATAACCTTACATCCAGCTACGACCAGTAAAAATCTAAAATAGGTTTCCCAAAGAAATTGTGCTTCATTAGTGAAGAATATTCATTAGTGACAGTCGCAGAAAGGTGTGAATGTGCAATCATAATAATTGTTGGATGATAATCCAAAGCAAACTTCCAAAATCGTAAAAGAATGGCGAAATTTTCTGGCCAGCAAAAGTGCCGACCTCAATCTGATTGCGATTTTGTGTTCAGACGTGAAGAAACATTTGTGACAATACCGATTAACTCCAGCCTATTTGGGACGAGCTTTGTCATTAGATTCAGCGCGAATGAGAGAGTATTCCAAATGAATTAATTGAAAAATTGCCAAAGCGTGTAAAAAGTGTTTTACGGAATAGCGGGCTTCGGGCTAAATATTAAAAATATTTTCATTTTCTAAAGTTTTTGTATGGTGCTAAGTTGAGTACATGCGTTTTGTTGTCATTTAGTTTGCATTTTTCATTAGAACTTGATGTTTTTAGTTTTGATTTATAAATTATTTTGTTTAATAATAAACATAGGATACATGACAAATTCATTTTCTTAATTCTATCTGTTAAGTTTAGGGCAGAAAGTACTAGCATGTATTCATTTGTGCTGCCCACTGTATGTAAAGCGTATATACCTTCTTAACTTTTATACTCCTTTTACTACTAAGTTTTTATTATAAGTAAGCATTTTAAAACTAAAATATTTCATCAATTTACTACCAATTTTACCATATTATTTGGGTATTGAAATGTTTGCCACACCATTTATTTTATTTTGCCAAATTTTACTTACTATTCTGGGGTTAATCACTTTAAAAGCACAATAATATTCCCATATGTCTGCTTTTTAAATTCTAATGCCATTTATTTTGGCAGTTAACATCTTGTATAAGACTCAATTCTGTTAAATCCATAAAAATCGATTTTTAAATAAATGTACATGATTGTAACTACAAATCTAGACGATTAAATTTCACCGTAACAACGATCTCTTTCTTTCTCTCTCTCTCTCTCTCTCTCTCTCTCCCCATGAAACATTACAAAACTGAAAGCGAAGTTGTGTCGGAGAAGAAATATAAAGAAAATAAATTCAAATACAAGAATATACATCCCAGAAAATCTGTTAAACATATGTGTAAAGCAGTAAAAAGCGAAAAATGTATAAAAACTACAAGTAAAAGCCATAAATTTTTGCAGAATTAAGGAGGGAAAAAAAAATTTTTGTTGCTGCAAATAGAATAAAAATTTAAGTGAAAATAATTGAAAACGAAATGAAATGCAATTGCAATTGTATATTTATGCTTGAAGGGTGATATATATATTTTTGGTGAAAACAGACATGTTTCTTTATAGGGTGGCTAGAATTTATAGCTTATATTTTATAGCTAAAAGGTAACCAATAGCTTAAGACTGTAGCAGAATGCCAAAGAAATGTGTATGTTATGGGCAGCAACGAGGTACACACAAAAGTGTTCAACAAACATACTGGGCATGACGTTCAAAGGCAATGCCTAACAAAATTTAGGTATACATCGTGCGACTATAGTTCCTTCACTAACAAAAAAAAAATATAGATCGCCGATAATAATTTACAATTTGTTGAAACAAATATGCACAAGTTTAAGTACCTTCAGATTCTGAATGACAACTTGTTGGAAAAAACACAGAACCTGGGTATTAGATTAGAGTTTTAATTTAACCAGGATAACAATCTAAAGCGTAAAGCGGGTATTATGAAAATATAAAACTGCCTACATTTAATGACACCGACACCACATTCGCCAGACCTTTAATTTATCAAAAATTTATGGTGAAGTTTAGAAATCACCAATAGAAAAAAAAGTTGCTAAAAAACATGATTTTAAAAAATCGCTACTGACGCTACTCAAGATGTAGAATAATGAAATTTTTACCAAACATTCTTTGATCCACCGAAATGTTTGGTGTTAAAAATGATTAAAATCGGTCTGGTAGGATCTGAGTTATAGATCAAAGTTTCAGACTTTCTCGATATTTTTCAGATATTTTTTTTTTTGCTATTTTCTTCAAATAGAATGCAGGGGCCAAATTACCGCCTTCGATATCGAGTAAAATTGATATTAATTTTCTTATTCCAGATTATGACATTCGATATCGAGCAAGCAATTTAGTACATTTTATGATAATTTCGATATCGAAATCACTTTTCAATACGATAGCTCATTCGATCTCGAATGCGGTAATTTGACCCCAGATAATACCATGAAATTTTGCACACTTTATTTTTATTATAGAAGGACAAGTTCTATATTTGGCCGTAGTCTCCGTATAAAGTCTACTTCCGAAAATCACTTAAATGTGTATAAAGTCCTTATAAAAATCTCTAAATTCCACACAAGTAATCCGTATATACTTGCATACATATAAATCATCGTACTAAATTTTATAGTAATTGGTTCACACTTGACCGTAGCCCCAACATACAGTTCGAAAATCCGAAAATCCCTGAAATTCACATAAGTGTCTTATAATCATCAGCGACAATTTGCAATGATCGAAAATATTTGTCTATCTGTCACTTTCTGAGACGATATAACTATGTTCGTCCATCCGCCTGGCTGTCCATGTAAAACTTGTGCGCAGAGTGCAGGTCGCAAGTTTGAAAATATTTCTATAAAAGTTAGTATGAGAACGTATTTCGGCCCAAAGGCTTTTGGGATTGAATTTAGTTGCAATCGGTCCATTCTTGGTCTTACAGTGGGTGGCCAAATTATTAGTTTCACTATATTAATTAAGATTCAACCGCTTTTAATACGTATATAAATTTATTTCTTGCGCCAGATGTTTTCGTTATTTAATTCTGGCAATACTGTTAAATATTTTGTGCAGTTTCAACAATGATTGGTGACATTAGACTGCAGTTGTAGATCATTATCTGTCATTCTGCTCTGAAGTGTGAAATATGCAATTTTGTTTAAATTGATTAAAGTCTGGCATCACGATGAAGAACTAAAAGAAAATGTTTAAAAATGCATTCAGAGCATGCCAAAAAGGGTGCAAGCTGTAATTGATGCCAAAGAAGATATTAAGATTTTTTTTCAAAAAATTTCGTATTATTTCTTTTCCTCAAATAGATATTTTTAAAACAAAAGATTTTATTTTTAGTTAAATTTGAAACACTTAATTTGCCTAAAAGAACAAATAAAAGGATAAATTTCCACTATTTTAAAATGTTATACGGCTTCAAATTAAACAATTTTGCATGTGTAACTAATAATTTGGCCACCCACTGTAGCTCCTATATATAATTCCTAAATGTTTGATTTAGGCACGTAAGTAAACAAATTTCACCTCGAATATTATATATGTATGAAGCCCTTTCGCACCTAGAAATTTTCCATAATCGAACAAGGCTATAAACATCACTTCCGAAAATCACTTTAAAGAGCATAACTCCCTTATCCAAATAATATTCAACACAAATATGTCTAATATGTACACAAGGAGTCACACTACTATGGGCGCTACCATTGCTGAAAAACTGTTTTTACTTACATACTCGGTATAGGGTATTATATGGATGGGCTTGACCGACTATATTTTCTTATTTGTTTAAGTTTCTGTTAGTTTTCTTTTTATGCAGCTTTAAAAGAAAAAAATGCATTGCATAAGATAAACTGTGAGCCACTGTGTATGAAATAAATCTCTTGTTTTACTGTTTAGCTGCGAGTATACAGTAACATTTCACTTCTATATTTCTATCTAAAAGCCATTCAAATAAATAACTTAGCAAAATTGTCCTAAATCTATTCGACTACTCGATTTTCATTAGCTTTTTTACGGCATTTGTAATTTATAGTGGAAATTTGTTTTGCTTTAATAAAATTTCATATTTAATAGTGTTTTATATGAAAGCTCAATTCACTTCAAGTTGTTGTCCAAAAATATTAAACTTCAAACCAAAAGCTAAATTTATAGCCAACATCTTCATTTTTATTAAAGAAAAGCAACCTTATTCAACATTTACCAAATATTCACCAGCCATCTCCTAAATACTAAATCTAAAACATTTCTAAGCATTTGTCCAGAAATAGGTCCAATAGAAAAGACAAAAAACTATTCATAGCATGTATTTAATTTATATATTATTAACACTTGAGTGCCTTGAATTTAACACAGTATGCACTTAACCAAATACATCCCCTTGACATAAAAATCAAAATAAAGGAGCTCCTACAAAAACCAACATAAACTACCTATACATATGTACATATGTATGTATATGTAAGTAAAAGGACCTGTTAAAACTAAATAAACATTTGACAGAATTTTTATTTTGTATCTTTTTTCATACATTTTTTTTCACACATTCTCTTTACTCTCACACACAGAGTAAAGCACACAAAAAGACCACATTTACTCACAAAGGATAATCACACATCAATAAACATTATTCTATATTTTTAACCAGATACCCCTTTTTATTTTTTGTTAGGAAAGATAAGAAAAGAGAGAGTTAGAAACTAAAAAGATATTTGCTAAACTTTTATATAAACATTTAAACACTAACACCATTAAATATTTATTTACAGGATCTACTGATTTTACTCTTCTTCCTTTGGCAAATATCCTTAACAAAGAACTGTTTTTTTTTTTTTTGAAGACAAACAGTCACTGTAAAATATTTTCCTTTTTGGGGAGAAAAGAAACTTTAAACATGACAAACTTAAATAAAATGATAAAATCAATATGGTACAACAATTTTTTTGTAAATTAACTCTATGTACATTTAGTACACAATTCCTACAAAAGGAGATTCTTACACGGACACTAAGCAGCCCTGTGTGCTGTTTGTTACTTTGTAAGTATTTTGAAAAGGAAACAAAATTAATTGACTGTAGTAAAAGAAAGGGATAAAATTTAAGAACTTCATTAGTAGGATATATTTAACACTATAATTTCTATTTTTAGTTGGTAATTTGAGATGAGTAGCAAGAGTTTGTTATTAATTTAAAAGGAAAATGTCTAGTTTGAATTAGTTAGAGAGAAAGTTTAATGATATTTGCTGCTTGTATAAACTCTTACGAATATAAAAAAATAATGGCTTTAACATTACAGAAATTATGTGTCATAGACAAGTTATTTAAGCTGGCAAGTTCTATTTTACAAATTTAGACTTGGGAGTTTTATTTTAGTTCTAATTAAGCTTCTAGTTCAGTTCTAGTTCAGTTCTAGTTCAGTTCTAGTTCAGTTCTAGTTCAGTTCTAGTTCAGTTCTAGTTCAGTTCTAGTTCAGTTCTAGTTCAGTTCTAGTTCAGTTCTAGTTCAGTTCTAATTCAGTTCTAGTTCAGTTCTAGTTCAGTTCTAGTTCAGTTCTAGTTCAGTTCTAGTTCAGTTCTAGTTCAGTTCTAATTCAGTTCTAGTTCAGTTCTAGTTCAGTTCTAGTTCAGTTCTAGTTCAGTTCTAGTTCAGTTCTAGTTCAGTTCTAGTTCAGTTCTAGTTCAGTTCTAAATCAGTTCTAGTTCAGTTCTAGTTCAGTTCTAGTTCAGTTCTAGTTCAGTTCTAGTTCAGTTCTAGTTCAGTTCTAGTTCAGTTCTAGTTCAGTTCTAATTCAGTTCTAGTTCAGTTCTAATTCAGTTCTAGTTCAGTTCTATGAATTAGTAATTTATGAAAGTGATGCAAAGGAATATAAAGGATTTTCAATGAGAACTTTGTTTTCCAAACCAAATTAATAAAAACAACTAAGAGTGATATATTCGTCTATGCCGAATCTTATATACCCTTCACGTTTGTTGTGGATGCATAATTATATTATATTGTTACGTTTTTACCTTTTAAAAAACGGTGGTTTATTTCCTTCAAATAAACCGGATTCTTTTTAATTGCAAAATAAAAGCGTCAAGTAGTTTGAAGAAAATACTATATGTATAACGAGTCTTTATTTATTTAAATGTACACAAACACAATTAAAAATGAAAACAGGTTGTCGTTTTACGCACTTATATTACGGTTTAAGAACACACTTAAAGTTTTCGAACACTTTGTTTGATCAACGCCAT
Organism: Bellardia pandia; assembly: GCA_916048285.2. NCBI lineage: Eukaryota > Metazoa > Arthropoda > Insecta > Diptera > Calliphoridae > Bellardia > Bellardia pandia. Next base: position 17,658,035 of record OU696532.1, on the reverse strand, counting down.
CTGTTGATTAACAATATCAATATACACTAAATTTTTTTGATGAAATTTTCAGAGGTTGTCTCGGATTATTGCTCATATCTCCGTTATTTATGGACGGATGTTTCTGATTTTAAATAGCAAACTTCTCGAAAGCACATCTGACAGAATTATTGAGGATTTGGATCCCGAAGATATCTGGGGACTTCATAAAATTGATTTCAACAGACAGACAGACAGACAGACAGACGGGCATGGCTTAATCGACTCCGCTATCTATAAGGATCCGGAATATATACAAATACAAAGGGAATGACAAACTTATATATGTATACTCTTCTCATGAAAGTGAAGGGTATAATAAAACTAAGAATTTATATAGAAATCATTAAAATGTTTATGGTATTGGAAGGAGTAAGGTACGGCAATTGCTAGTACAAAATTTTATAGGGAAAAATTCTACTACGATTTTTTTTTATCAAAATTTAAAATGACAGGGGAAATGGCGCTTAATACACTACTTATGTCGCTTATTTTAAATTTTTAAGGCTGTAGACGATTTTATTGGCTCTGTATAGCCTCTATCTCTAACATATCCCCATCTAAAATAATTCAGTGGTGTTAAATCGCATTATTGGAACTTTTTGGAATAAGTAGTATTTTTAATACTATTTTGAAAAATAAAAAATAACTACACTTTAAATGTAACTTAGTGAAGTATAAGAAAAATTAATAAAAAAAATTAACAACATTTACTAGTTTTTGTAAGAAAGTATCAGTTTATTTACTCCTTTTTCAACGTTTTTAATAACAAATAAAGGTCTAGTAATTTATAATTTATCATCAATTATATTCTAATGAGAAAAATACAAAATTTCATCCTTTTAAGAAAAAGTAGTATTTCTACTACTATTTTAAAAATTTAGAAATAACTATATTTTTAGAATCAATTATTATGTATATTTCACCTACAAATATGTTGCTAAAGTATATATTAAACGATTGTTTGACAAGAATTAATAAATTATAAATTTAATTTCCACTCTATCATGTTTGCCAAATTGGAAGTTCAGTTCAAGATCAGCTTTTAGTTCAATTTCTAGTTCAGTTTTAGAACAATGCTAAAGAAAACTTCTGGCTCATATCACCCTGTTTTCTAATAAAATTGTCTTTCGCTTAAAACTCAAACTTAACCCGTTTTGTTTTTACGAAATCTAGGTTATTAAAACAATAATTTTTCATTATTTAACTTTTCTGTTGCACTAATAAAACAAACGTTTATTGGATTCCCAGCAATTTTTTGTGTTTTATGATTCTTTACGATTACTATTCAAAAACGAAAAAAAACTTGGCTAAATTTGTACAACTTTTTCAACATTTTACCATTAATTTTACGCAAGAAAAGCGTAAAATACTATAAACATTTTTTCTTACTTACTAGTTTTTTTTTCCCAACTTTTTATTAAGTTTTATTTTAGTGCTTTTCAACGTAAAAGTTAACTGTACAGATGCCAGGTTAACCACAAATAAAACACCAGCAATTTGTAGATTGTAAAACAGAATACAAAAAGCAGACGAAAACTCTATATTTTTATATTAGTGTTTTTTTCTTAACTCGTGTAAAGTAAAACTGCAAGAAATATAAAGTACAAAAGAGACAGCCGGAGTATATAATTTTTTATATTGACTTTCAGGGGGGAGGTATAGGATGAAGAGTTTCAGAATGTGGTATGTAGGTAGAGTTTGTTAGGAAATTAGAGAGATAATTAAAACAAGTTTGTTTTTTCTTAAATGGAAACATTAAAGCAGAAAATGTAAACAATTCAAAAACTACCAGGTTATGTTACTGCCTGCAGCTAGGCAACAAACTTTGTAAAGTTTTAGCAGCCTAAGGGTATGCAGCACAATAAATAATCCAAGAATTGTAATGTCAAAGGCTGTTGTTTTTTTTTCCATGGAAGTAGATTTTTTTAGAATTAAATAAAAAAATAGTGAAAGTGAACTTTGATTTGTGTTATGCAGTCAAAGAGTTTTTGTTACACTTCATAAGAATTTTATAGATCTAGTTGATTTAAAAAGCTTTTATCTGTAAAAAAAACTCTCTACAGTTTTTTATGCTTGCTTTTCTGAATTGTTTGCTCTTTCTATTACTAAAATTAAAATTCAGCATTTATATTTTGTTATTTATATATAATTAAATTTTCCTCCTATTTGCTCTACTACCTTTAAAACATGCTCTGTTAGGATTTCTTTCAGCCTTGAAAATATTTTAAATACAGACAAACAAATTTTCGTTACACAAAGATGACTACAAAGGAATTGGAAAAAAATCTTTTGTAGTTTAAATATTCAATGAATATATAGGACTTTCTTTTAAACGAAAACTTATTTATTTTATACATTTATTTTTTTCCCCAATTTCTTTTATATGTGTATTTAACAAGAAAGTTTGCTATCCTGGTCTTTTTTTGTTCTTTCAAAAGCCATAGAAATAGAAAAGTTACTTTAAATATTGATGTAAATAAATAATGTATGTATATTATATATTCTTACATACAACAAACAATATTTCCTTAAAATGTATAAAGTTTGTATTTTATATACATACAAGGAGGCGCAAAAGTACACTTCCGATGTTTTTTGGCTGTAATTAAAAAAAAAAAATGAAAAACTTTGATTCTTCTTGTGGAGTATTTTTATTTGGTCTTTTAATTTTTTTTTACATCAAGTCGAGAATATGATGTCATGTAAATGGCCGCCGCCACAGTTGATTGTCATTTGAGCCCCTTTTATGGCATTCTCCATCACTTTGGCCAACACTTCCGGCGAAAGGTCCTCACATTCTTGACGGATATTGTCTTTAAGAGCTGCAAGAGTCTGAATCTTGTTGACATAAACGCGCGACTTTAAAAATCCCCACAAAAAGAAGTCTGGAGCGGTCAAATCAGGCGATCTTGCTGGCCAGTGCAAGTCGCCAAAACGGGAGATTAGGCGCCCAGGAAATGCATCCTTCAGCATATCGGTTGTGGCACGTGCAGTGTGTGCTGTTGCACCGTCCTGTTGGAACCACATGTTTTCCAAGTGTTTCACCAGTAGGCGTTGGACGGCCAGGAAATCTGCGACGAAATTCACGTTGTGAAAAAGTCACCAGCCGATTATTGGTCAAATAAATAGTCAGCAATATTCCGCGTTCTGGAGCAGTGTAGCGTAACATTGTTTATTAACGCATTTGTTTACTACACAAATGTCAAAACAGAACTGACAGTAGGGGCCAATCGCAAAATTTATAGCCTGTTCAGCGATCTCGAACGATAACGTTCGCTTAGATAAGACTTAAGACACAAACTTTTTATCGTATCTATTTTTTACTCAATCAAGTTTGTTTATTCCACAATCAAGTTTGTGTCTTAAGTCTTATCTAAGCGAACGTTATCGTTCGAGATTGCTGAACAGGCTATTATAGCATTTTCTGATAGGAGGATTACTTTTGCGCCACCTTGTATAGATATATTTTTTTAATTTTAGCAAAGTGAAGACAACAGAAGCTGGAGCAGGGCTAAACAATGTATCAATAGCAATAAAAAGTTTTCGTTTTTTTTCCAGCAGCTTGTTAAAATTCTACACTTGAGTAAATTTGAAAATATATTCATTCATAACTTGTAAGATTGTTGCAAGTAAAGAATTTTATATTGTTGTTGTAAGATTGTGTTTGCTAGAAATTAAAATTCATAGTCTGGTATGAAATGTATGTATGTAGAAGTGTTATTTTTTCTATATTTTAAAATGAAATTTTAAAAACTTTGTTTTAATAAACTGCAAGAAAAATTTAGTACTAAATTCTGGGAATAATTCAGACATTCTTGCTTGAATAGCTATTCACAGATTATTTGTATGATTTTACATACATACGAATACTCTTCTTACAATTTTGTATACTGCACAAGCTTTTGAACCATTAAACACATTCGCCACAGCAGGCTATCGCCTACAATATGTCAAAAATAAAATACACACGTTTATATGTTCAAGATTGATTTTGATGACAGCAGGGCAAAAGATTCAATCAATCGTGTGTATTATATTTTTGACAAATTGTGTTTAGTAGCCTGCTGTGGCGCATGTGTTTAATGCTTAAAGCTAAGTTTTAGTTGTTCTCTTCATAAATTGTTTTAAAAATAGCTTTTGTTAGGAAAAAACTCCTCAAAATCTCTTTAAACTTTAAGCATTAAGCTCTTTCAGCTTAAAAAAGCTCATAAATCTTTAAATGCTCATAATTATTTTATTTACAATTAAAAGCCCTTTTAGGTTTCAAACTAAATTTTAAAAAGGTTGTAATGCTAAAAGTTTGTAGACTCTTAAAACTTTAAATTTCAATCTCTCTCTCTCTCTCTCTCTGATGAAAGAAGTTCCTAAAACTTTAAAAGCTTATTATTAATTAGTTAAGTATTAAAAGCATTTAAAAGCTTTAAAAGCTTATTAAACTTTTAATTTTTTTTTGCTTTTTCTTAGTGAAAAATTTTTCAACTTTTGATATATTTTTTTTAGCTTTCGAGAAATTTTATTTGATTTGAGTTCATTTTAATTAATAATTTACAGAATACCATTGCAAAGTAATATTTTCAGACAATTGGCACATTGGAATGCATTTTCTGGCCTGCCAAGGTTATTTATCTACTTGTAAACATCATTTATTTTACTCCCCGTTATTGGGAAATAGATTTCAGCTGTTTCTATTTTAACTGTAAAAAGCTATTTAAACAAATTTCCTAAAATTCTATAACGCTTTAACACTTTAAAAGTTTTTTTTAGATTTAATTAGAACACTTGCTTTAAAAAGCTTTTCAAACTATTTTAAAGCTTTAAAATATAAAAGCTTCTTAAGCATAAAAAATCTGCATATGCTTTCAAAAGCTTTTAAAGCTATGAAAAGATTTAAATTTTTTCTAACTTTTTTCTAAGCTTTAAAAAATGATTTTCCAAAAAACTTTGTAAACAAGCTTTTGTATACGCAAACATTTAAAAATTTATAAAAAGTTTTAAAAAGCTTTTTAAGTATATAAAGCTCTGGCCAATTTCTTTTTATTCATAAAACTCTTTCACTTTACTCTTTACACAATTCGATACACATAATTACAAAAATTTCTGTAATGCATTTTAATGCTTTGAAAAGTGTTTAAAAGCTTTCATGTTTTATAAAAGCTTTAAAACCATTTAAACAAAAATAAAGCTTAAATTCTTATATAGACTATTTTCTATAGTTTTTACCAATTTGTTTCATACAAACAAAACAAATACTGAGCTGAAATATATTTGAGCTCATTTTAAGGCTTTTGTATAATAAAACTCTGCAAAACTCATATTTTTTAATTCATAAATATAATACTTTAATTATATGCAATTCCCCTAATTAAAATCTATTTACAATTCCTTTATCTGTATTTAACATTATGTTAACCTTAAATTTCCTAACAATTTTCAAGGTCACAAGTTACAAAATGAAATATTCTACAATTTAAACATGAACTTTTCGCCTTGATTATAAAATTAATTTAAATGATGCAAATGGCATATTTTAGCACAAGTCATTTCAAATTCATTTAAGAGAGGAAAATTCTATTGAAATGGAAATAATCTTCAGAGATAAATAATTCTAAGAATGTCTACATACACAAATTAGCAACTTATGCAAAATACAGTCACGCAAAAATATACGCAACAACATACAACCGAACGGAGAGTCAAGAGAAAGTACATCCCAAAATATATATTACATACTTATGCTGGAAAGTAAATGAAGCATGTAATAGGTCTAAGAAAAGAAATGATTGATGAAATTTAAACATTTGAAAGTCTACTTAATTCTATAAGTATTCAAGTAAAGAGGGTTAAATAAACATGAACAAAAAACAATTAAAGTAGAATAACTAACGATTAAAGATTACACATGAAGGTTAAATTATTATTAGTATACGAGGCCTGATCAAAAAATAACCATTATTTTAAAATTTCGTGAGTTACGTATGTTCGATTTTCGCATATTTTCTGTTATGTTGGTACACATGTCTGTTATAGATGTTGGTAATATCAGCCATTGGATTTGGAATGTAAGTTTGTTTTTGACAGAGAAAAAGGTTAGTCGTGTTTTGGTGTGCTCTTCGACTTTTTACTATTCGAAAAAATGGACCAAAAAACGCAAGGACATTTGAAATGTGGACTGTGGCGTTTGGCGAGTCTACTATGAGCAGAACACAAGTTCAATTGTGGTATAACCGGTTTAGGGAAGCCCGAGAAGATGTCAATGACGATGCTGGTCCTGGTAACCTGAGCACGTCAACAACCGATGAAAACATTGAAGCAGTGAAGAAAATGATTTTGGATAAACGTCGAATCACTATCAGAGAGGTTGCTGATGATATTGGCATATCACTCGGCTCATGCCAAGCAATTTTTACGGATGTTTTAGGCATGAAACGTGCAGCAGCGAAGATTGTTCCAAAATTGGTAGATTTTGAGTAAAAAAAACGTCGCATGGACATCGCTCAGGAGCTCTTGAACATCGTCAACGACGATCCAGATTTCCTCAAAAAGGTCATAACTGGTGACGAATCATGGGTGTATGGCTATGACACTGAAACCAAAGCCCAATCATGCCAATGGAAACGTCCAGAAGAGTCAAGACCGAAAAAAGCACATCAAGTTCGGTCAAATGTGAAGGGTTTGCTCACTGTTTTCTTCGACTGCAATAGCGTGGTGCATCATAAATTCTTGCCACAAGGTTGTACGGTCAATAAGGAATACTACCTTTAAGTTATGCGCCGTTTGCACGAAGCAATTCGTCAAAAACGCACAGAATTGTGGAAAAACCAATCATGGATTTTGCACCATGTTTACGCACCAGCTCACATATCGATGCTTGTGTGTGAGTTTTTGGCCAAAAACAAAACCGTTATCATGCCTCAACCACCGTATTCACCGGACTTGGCCCACGCTGACTTTTCCTCTTCCAAAAACTGAAGACACTGATGAAAGGAAAGCGTTTTGCTACGATTGCAGAGATAAAAGAAAAATCGAAACAAAAAGCATGTTTCGGAAGTGTTTCGAGAATTGAAAAAAAATGCCGGCATAAGTGTATTATATCTTAGGGGGTGTCCTTTAAAGGGGACAAGATAATTATTGATACTTTTTGAAAAAATTAAAAATAAGGGTTATTTTTTTATCACACCTCGTATATACAATCAATTCATATTTGTTTGCCTACTGCCAGGCATTTAGCTAAACTTTGCTAAAATAAACAATTGTGAATCAAGCTGTCTCGTGAAGGAATTTTTATTATGAAATCAATAAATAAACAAATACAACATACAGCTTTATATTATTTTTGGTTCAACTGCAGATAACCTTGAAATTGTAACACATTATTTGTGATTTGTATAAATATTTTTTTCATAATTTTCTGTTTTATTTGTTAAGTTTCTTTTTCTCGTAAAACAAATTGATTTTGCGTTATTGTAATGAAAATGATGTTACGTTGTGATAACCTCATGATAACCTACCACTGCATATGTAAAACAGAAGATGCCTGTCAAGAAATTTCCTTTTTTTTATATTCTAGTAGAAATTTTTAAATAATAAACACACGTTTCATATGAAGTGCAATCAAGCAGAAGGTTAATGTGATGAGGGGAAAAAAACGTCATTAGGGAATGTCACAGTTTTTAGAAAATTTAACGGGAAAATTACACGTTTGCATATGTAGACATATAAATGAATTTTGTATGAAGGTTGTTTTTTTTTATGTTACTTTTTATATCCACCACTAAAAACATGAAGGATATATTAAGTTTGTCATTTCGTTTGTAAGACATTGAAATATTGGTCGTAAAACTAAAAAGTCTATATATATTATATATATATACTGGCATACTATTCACCAGATTTATTCCTCTATATTCAGATGTAGATCTCCAAGCATCTATAACAGCTTGTTTTAGGTGATATTTGCTTTCATATTGTCAGTTTTCAACATAAATTTGATGGCTTAATATTGCCCAAATGTTCTCAGTAGGGTTCTGATCTGAAGAACATGCTGGCCGTTCAAGTACATTAGTATTTTCTAAAGACATCCATATATCTGACTTACCATTTGACGACTTACATGTATAGGTGCGTTGTCTGGTTGAACAACAAATTGTTTTTCATTAGCATTTTGTAAACATTGCATTAATTTCCAATCCAAAAAAAAAAAAAAAAAATAAAACCTAACAAAATATTTCCAAATTTTGGATAAAAGGAGATCGTTAACGACAATTTTAAAAACTGTTACACGTTTTAAAAAGCCATTTGAAAATTTAAATATCAGATGTAATTATAGTAATAAAACACAGTTTATATTTAAATGCCAACTTAAGCTAGATTTACACGATAGAAATTTTCTTCAAAATTGCTCTTCGAAATGCTTCAAACTCGTGTAACCAGCAAAATTTTTTTAAAAATTATTTATTTAATAACTATTAATAACTATTAATAATAACTATTATTAATTATTAAATAAATAAATTTTGAAGAATTTTTGCTGTTTACACGAGTTTGAAGCATTTCGAAGAGCAATTTTGAAGAAAATATCTATCATGTAAATCTAGCTTTATCCTTTCTAAAGCAGGTTCAAGTGTTCAATTGCCTGTGCTCTGCAGCAAGGCTCAAGCTAAAATATTTTGTTTGTAATCTTTTTTTTTTTAAGAAGAATTTTTATTGAACATTATTTTAATAAATAAATTACATTTCATTTAATATTCAAGGGACCCACGAAGCCGATAATTGGCTTATCTGTAGGTCAAGAGAGAAATATAAATGTTATTCGAATTATTTAAATATTAGTTGCTTAAATATTAACAATATTATATTTTTATTCAATTATTTTTTTATTTATTGCGAACTTATGTAAAATTTCTTTATTTCATTCTTTTTCTTTATTTTATTTGTAATAGATAATATACTGATTGGCAAATTATTAAGAATTTTCGGCAGTGTTACATCCAATTTGGCTTTTCCATAATTGTTTTTGTATTTATCCGGCTTGTATCGTCCTTCTGCGCGAAGTCTGGTGTTGTATTTATGGTTTATTATATTTAAATATGTATTTTCATATTGGAAGTTGTTTATTAACGTTGTTTCGTAAATGCTTTTTATATTAAGTATAAGTTTTTTGGCGATGTTAGTGTTTTGGTCTATGTATTTATATTGTTGTTGGTTTATATTGATGATTTGAGTGGTGTTGTTTATGTTGTTGCTTGTGCTGGTGTTGTTGTTTGTACTGGTGTTGTTGTTTGTGCTGGTGTTGTTGTTTGTGCTGGTGTTGTTGTTTGTGCTGGTGTTGTTGTTTGTGCTGGTGTTGTTGTTTGTGCTGGTGTTGTTGTTTGTGATGGTGTTGTTGTTTGTGCTGGTGTTGTTGCTTTGTTTAGATTTATATAAACTTTTCCAAAGTATTTGGAGTACTCTGTTTTGTAGGTTTTGTAGGGTACTGCAGTACGTAGAGCTTCCCCATGCAGTGATGCCATGTCTAATATAGGACTCCGAGAGTGTAAAAATGTATGTCTTTGGTCCATACAAAAAAAAACACCCTCCTTAAAAACACAAATGCAGCAAATAGTAGTGTGCAACGTTGGCCTGCCTGCCAGCCTGAATATTTAGAGTTTAAAATTATATAGTTTTAAAAGCTTCTTGCATTTTTAGTATTTCCGTTCCTTTCAATTTAAGTGCTTTCCTTGCCACAAACAATTATACTTTTTCATAATTCATGCAACACATGTACAGGCTGCAGCTGCAAGTGTAGCAAAACTAAAAACTACAACATGAAATTAAACTTAAAAATATGTATATTTGAATGCAGAAATGTTGTAAAACATAAAATAAAACTAAAGAGAAATTATTTTTATACATTCTTTGCTTTTTTTTTTGCAGCTTAACAAAATGACCGCAAGTAATGCAAAGAAAAACTAAAACGAAAAAATGGAAATACTTAAGTTTTCAGTTTAAATTATGCACAAGTTTTTTTGTGTTAAAGAAAATTTCTTTTGTTTAAGGAAAATAAACGAAAATTGTGGAGCCTTTAATTATTTCATTCTGGATTTCAAAAGAAAAAACTAAATTCTTTATGGTTTAGTTACAGTTATGGGATTTTGACATGCAGTTAAGTTTGAGAGTTTGTATAATTATTTCTGAGACTTAATCAGTTGCTATTTAAATGTTAGTTAGACATGCAGTGCTGAAGGAGGTTTGAAAGAATAGCAAATCAATCATTTTAACACCGTTTCATTTTAATGTTATTGCAAATTATTTACTGGTTTATTTTTTCATTTAAGGCAGTTTTGTTGATTTATAAATTAAATAAATATGCCCCTGGTTCTGTTTTTTTTTTATTTTTTTTTTTGTTGTGTTCTTATTTATTAATGAAAGTCTGTACGACAGTTGTATTGCTATTTCCGGTTATTTCGTTTTCCGTTATACTACTGCTGTGGCTGACGCTGGTGTCGCTGTTTGACTGCCAACAATTTTTATGTGGTTTTTACATGCTAAAAGCTCTTAACACTCATACACAGATGCCATACGTATGAGAATATGAAAATCTAACACGTATTCCTAAATACCAGACAGCATTGTAAAGTAGTACGATGTTGTAATATTATTACAGCGTTTTTTTCCTTTCATTTTCTTTAACATAGCATACTTTTGGGGCACTTTTTCTCTATTACCCTGGCTTCTGTGCTCTCACAATCCTTTGGCCAATGTGTGTGTTCGTGTATATTTTCTTGGTTGGTTTTTTTTATGACTCCCTGGTCATCATTATAAATCATATTTATGTTTCTGTCTGCTTTTCCAACTTGTAAAAAGTGTTCTGGTCACTGTTTTCAGGGTTTTCTGTTTAACCATTTTTCTAGTAAATGTAGAAATTTAAGTGTGTATGTAAAAGTGTAGGAGTGCGTGTAGTTTGAGTGCTAAATCAATTTAATCAATTTACTTTCTATTTTTTACTTTTGTTTGGTTTTCTTTTCAAATTCAGTGTACCTATATTTAATATTTTATGGTTTCATTTCATTTCGTTTTGGTTGTTTTTTTTTGTGCTGGCATGTATTTGAGAGTTCCTCTATATGTAGCTGAATTTGAATGAATCCTTTTTTCGTGCTCCCTTCTGTGTTACGATTTTGCTTTGTTGACTTCTCTACCATGCTTTTTGAGTCATTTGAATTATTTGATTTTTATTTTATTTATTCTATTTGCTGTTTGGTTTATTTTATTGTTAAAGACTTAACAATGATAATTTTCGTTCGTTTGTTTTATCTATCTATAACTCGCTCTATTTTTTATGCCTTATTGTTATTTTATTTATAAATTTATAGCCTTTGCCAGAGTCTCTATATGTGTAAGAGGTATGTGAATCTGCAAAGCCTTCAAATGGCTTTGTATATGGATTTATTAATTGTTTGGTTATAAATATGCCTGTGTTTTATTAGCAAGAAAGAGTATTTATTTATGTTTTTATATCTGGCATTAAGAGAAAATAGTTTTGTATGTATGGCATAAATTGAGGCTGTTTATGACTGATTGAATTTTCGTGCGCCAATTTAAAATCATATATTTAAACTTCAAATCGAATTTTTGGATTTAAAAAGCCATTTAAGGATTAAACATTAAAAAAGTGTTGAAATGAAATGTATTATTAAAAAATGGCGTTATGTAAAAGCTTACAAAAAGCTACTTTTTAACAAAACTTACGCAATTTTGTTAAATTTTTTATTGAATATATAAAACTTATCTATATATGTAGTTCTAAAGAATATGTAAATTCAACCAACAACCCAGATTCGAATCCCAGTCAAGAAATTATCAAAAAATAAAAATTTTTCAAGTTGTAAAACAATTCCTTCTTCAGTAAAAATAATTTAATGAAAAATTAAATTTAATGAACTCAAACCTAACTAAAAGAAATATCAAAATTAAAATATTAACAGTTCAACTAAATACTAATTATTCTATTAATTATTAGAGAACATTTTTTATTTTGGCTTGATTTCATTTTAATTAATAACTCAAAGAATACCATTGTAAAAATATATTTTTCTAGTTAAAACTTTGTCGTAAAGAATTCGTGCCCAATTAATAGCAACACCATTCTGTCTTTCACTACAATTTGCTTACATTGAGAGTCCCGGAGTTGCTTTGTTGAAAGTAGTACATTCTTTTTAAATTTCTTTAATAGCATTTTTGTTTTCTTTTTATTTACAATCTGTGCTTAAGGTTTTACTTACAGTAATTTTTTAAAGTTCCAGCTGTTTTTCAAATACTGAACCCAACAATGTCGGATCTTCAAGATATGTATTTTGATTATTAGAGACATTTTTTTTTTTATTTTGGCTTGAGGTCATTTTAATTAATAACTCAAAGAATATAATTTTTCTAGACAATTGGCAAACTGGAATGCATTTTCTACCCTGTTTACAGATGGATCGTGGACAATGAAAATTGCTGATGACGCCCTTGGCAGGGTAGAAAATGCATTCCAGTTTGCCAATTATCTAGAAAAACATATTTTTACAATGGTATTCTTTGAGTTATTAATTAAAATGAAATCAAGCCAAAATAAAAAATGTTCTCTTATAATTAATAGAATAATTAGTATTTAGTTGAACTGTTAATATTTTAATTTTGATATTTCTTTTAGTTAGGTTTGAGTTCATTAAATTTAATTTTTCATTAAATTATTTTTACTGAAGAAGGAATTGTTTTACAACTTGAAAAATTTTTATTTTTTGATAATTTCTTGACTGGGATTCGAACTTGGGTTGTTGGTTGAATTTACATATGTTTCGAGAAACACCACTTTCTCTCATCAGAATTCTTTGCGTTCTGACCCTTTCAAGAAATTATCAAAAAATAAAAACAATTCCTTCTTCAGTAAAAATAATTTAATGAAAAATTAAATTTAATGAACTCAAGCCTAACTAAAAGAAATATCAAAATCTAATAATTAATATAAAAAGTTGAGTTTTTCAGTATGAAAAACAGTAGTTTCTACAAAAAAAAAAAAAGATATTTACCTTTTTATTTTTCAATTTGAAAAATAGTAAATATTAATACTTTTCTTTATTCCAAGTCTTGCAACTCTTGATTAAAAATATATAAAAAGCGTGTACATATGTATATGGTGAATTTCACGTCAAGTGACCCAATTTTAAAAATCGATGTCTTCCAATTAGGATGAAATTTGCACCAAGGTTAGCACTATTGGATAGTAGGCGAGAGACAAATTTTCAGCACTATCAGTCCAGAAATGCCGAAGTTAGAGGGGGTCAAAATTGGTAATTTTGGTAAATTTTGGTCATACAGGGTTTTTTTTAAATGAGTGTAATTCTTTACCTATTGGTCCTAGCAAAATTTGTCCAAAGGACTGTAGATAGCTATTTCTTCAGGCATTTGAAAAATATTTTTTTTTAATTTTTAAAAAAAAAATTTTTTTAATTGTTTTTTAAAAAATATTTTTTTTTTTAATTTTTTTTAAATTTGGACCCTTTTTTCTCAAGAGGAAGCTTATACAATTGACTTTAAGGCCTTTATAATCGCTTAATGGGATGCGAGTGGGATATCTATCAAAAAAATTATTTTTTAACTCAAGAAGAGGATTTTTCAATATTTGGCACATGTATCATTTTCATTTATATATTAATTTTATTTAATTATTTATTATTATTATTATTCTTATTTAGTATTATAAGTAATAAATAGAAAAAAAATTAAAATAGCGCATATGGTACAAATTGAAACACTTTCTTCTTTGAGTTGGAAATTTTTTTTATAGATACCCCACTTGCATCCCATTAAGTGACCACAAAGCTCTTAAAGGAAATGGTCTAAAGTTTCTTTTGAGGAAAAATAAAAAAAAACTCCATTTTGAAAAATAAAAAAAGGGGGGAATATGAAAATGATACATGTGCCAAATATTGAAGAATCCTATTCTTGAGTTAAAAAATAATTTTTTTGATAGATATCCCACTCGCATCCCATTAAGCGATTATAAAGGCCTTAAAGTAAATTGTATAAGCTTTCTTTTGAGAAAAAATTGGGCCCTTTGAAAAAAAAATTAAAAAAAATTAAAAAATTTTTTTTTAAATTAAAAAAAAAAAATATTTTTGAAATAGCTATCTACAGTCCTTTAAACAATGTTTGCTAGGACCAATAGGTAAAAAGTTACACTCATTTAAAAAAAACCCTGTATGACCAAAATTGACCAAAATGTCCAACTTTGGCCCCCTCTAACTCCAGCACTTCTGAACTGATAGTGCTGAAAATGTGTCTCTGGCCTACTCTCCAATAGTACTAACTTTGGTGAAAATTGCGGAAGACATCGATTTTTTAAATTGACGTGAAATTCACCATATCGATGATCTCATGTAGAAAGGCCCTAACTTGCATATTTGAAACTTTACAGGAGAAGGTAAAAAGATAATAGAAACTGTAATATTCAACATGTAACTTTTTTTGTACAACTGCTTATAAAAGCGTTGTTTTTACACTATTGCAATAAATTTTTGTGAGGAGGTGTATTTGCGTTAAATGCATTGGAATCGCAAAAAAACAAATTTCGAAAAAATAGCGAGTTAGGGCCTTTCTACATGAGACCAACGATATATAAATTTATTAAACAGAGTTTTCGTAATAAATAAGAAATGCAATTAATCTACTTTGTATTAATGTGTACATAGGGCTTTTGGTTTCATTAAATTAGAGTACCAAAGGACTTAACTAACAATGCTTTTTAAATATTTTAAAATTTTATTTTATTTTGCAAGAACTCAAATTCTAACATTTTTTTAAAATACTGGTAGAAATCAGACTGATCGAAACTATACCATTAGTTTAAAAGAGTTTTTTCTTCTGCTGTAAAATTTTCAAAATGTTAGATTGGTCCGTTTGCGTTTTAGCTAACGATACGTATATGTCTTACTTGCTTTATTTTTGAACTTTCTTACAATTAAATTTAATAAAATTTTATTATTTTCTATTTTTGTATTTTCAGGTAAATAAATATGAGGCAATTCATTTGCAGCTTAACACAATAATAATAAGTGAGTAAACTGATCTATTACGATAAACTATTTGAATTCAATTTGAAATGTTACCTAACAAGTCTTAGTAATCATACGAATTTATTGGCGGTCACACTTTTAGATGAAACTGAAGAAGTCTGTAGACTTAAACGAAAACATGTATTAATTAGATCTTCCAAATAATAAGAACTCCCATTATATAAGAAACAACATTTTAATCGATATCTTTTGTATTGTAGTGAAATTACTGATTTAATAAGAAATCAATAAGGCTCCGATTATCGTTCACAACATTAAAGTGTTGTGCATTTATTTAGGATAAAGCCGACAAATGTTGTGAATCGTAATCGCAGTTTTAAACCAAACCACAGTCTTTGGGGGAATCTAACCCTGAACCCTCAAACTCATGGACTATCTCTCTTTTTCTAAATTATTGCTACTTTTTGTTATTTAAGAAATATTAGCGCAATTCACTATCTTGTGCAAATTGTTTTAAGCTTTCTTTAATATATTTTATTTCTTATTTGAAAAGGCACAAATTAAAATTTTTCTAAAACTTTTTTCTTTATTTTTCTATTCAAATTCATTTTTATTAAAAGAAATATTACAATTGTGCCACAAAAATATGGCCATGTTATGCGGCAGCATTAGAGTGACTTAAAAACAAAACTAAATGTCATGTTAAAACTTTTAACATTTTTCATTTTTAAAAAACGAAAAAAATGCAAACAAATGAAAAATAAAGAAAAATTTACATTCTGCCTTTATAACAACATGCTTCATCACAGCTCCCACAAAATATGCAAGCAGACACACTCCTACTCTTCAAAAAATACACAGAAAACTGTGACCAACACAATGTTGATAAAGTGGTCGTAAAATAACAATATACGACAGTGTTGTAGTTAAATGTTGCTTGTCGATTGTTTGTATCTTCGAAGGACAAACCATTATTATTATTAACATACCTAGTAACTTACTTACGTTTTTTTATACTAAATCGATTAAGTCAAGTTTTAGTACCAAAATACTTAGGACAATGTTAAACACTTTAGTTGAATCTCTCTAGTTTTATTTTTGTATTTTGGCAGTCAGAGTGTTTTACACATACAGGATATTGAAATTTCAGACCTATCATGAATACTTCTAAAAACATTTGTAAGTATTACTTATAGAGTGAGAGAAATATATTTAGCAAATCAAACTTTACATTCTTATGTTTCAGCTTGATATTGTTTGAACAACAAAGGTCTGGGCAGTCATTTCATACCACAGATATTTACAGAACTCGCCGTGACTTGGCAATGCAGTTTCATAAATAAAAAAATTTTGATTTCATGCCTCGGTTTTAAAAATTTATAAATTTTCCTAAATGTGTCTCTCTTCCACTTTTGTCACCCACTGTATATGACTTTTAACTAAGCATTTATTTCCTACACTATTGCAAAAACTAATATATTAGATTTTTCATAAAACTAAAAAGTTTTTCTAAACACACAAAAAACCGGCAAAATACTGCACAGAAAAAAAACTGGGCTGTAATTTATTATTTGGATGCAAAAAAAAAACGGCTAAAAATGTTTGACAAAAATTCCCCAAAAAAAAAAAAACTATGTGACAAAAAATGCCTGGCACTGAAGTGTTTTAGTATGTTTTTTTTTTTTTTTTTGTTAAAATTTTAATCGTTTATTTTTTTTGCTGTTGTGTAATGCAGCCTTTTGAAAGTGCATGTGCTACATGACATAAAGTCGACATTTTTTTCTATAAAATATATTGGAATATATAAAATGTTACTGGATAATATTTACTAGAAAATAACATAGAAAAATGTAGAAAAAAATGTAGCAAATTTAATTAACAAAAAATCTTTTGTTTAATAAATTGTGAAAAATGAAAAAATGATTTTAAAGGTTGTGGCTTTTTGAAATTATGAATTTTGTTAATGGAATTTTTCATGCTGAATTACAAATTTATGAAAGTGAAATTTTTTTTTTCGTTAAAAAAAGTACAAAAATGCACTAACATTTCAAAGCATAAGCATAAATAAAATAGATTTTTCAATGAGGACTTTGTTTTTCACAACAATATAAATAGAAAATAAAACTAAGAATTTATTTGAATATCATTGAAATATTTATACTTGTTGGGGTTTGAACCTGGGTTGTGGAATTTACATGTTTCTAGAAATTCAACAACCCAGGTTCAATCCCCAACTCAGCCGAAAAATTATCAATAAATTTTAAAAATAATTTTCATGTAACAATTCCTACTTTCAGTAAAAATAATTTAATGAAAATTAAATTTAATAAACTCAAGCCTAACTAAAGAAATATCAAAAATTATTTGAAATTATTATACTTAAACTCAACAGTTGGTTTAATTTAAGAAAACATCATTATCATTTAGTTTTGTTCTTGAAATATGTCATGTTATTAAATGAGAAAAATAGTTGTTGTCTGCAAAACAGAGAGAATATGGAAATTTTAGAAAATTTTCATAGTTCCGAAAATCGTCACTTTCAATGCAAAACATCGTCAAATCATCAATTTGCTATTTGTAAAACAAAAAGATTTGACGACGATAAATCGTCAAATCTGGCATCTATACATGAAACTCACTACAGAGCATAAAAGAGCATAAAAACCATAATTTCTTTAAGTTGCTTTCAAACAAGCAATTTATTGTCGCTTTTTTATTATAAAACAACAACTAAACACATTGTTTTCATGCTTCTTTTTTTTCAATATTTTTAATATTTTCATTACACTTTGAGTATTTTTTGAATTATTGCCTTATAATAAAATGTGAAAAGTAGAGTTTTTTTTTAAACTGCCGCTCTTTGTGAACACCACTGCTGTAGATTGATTGATTGGCTCTGTATAACCTCTATCTTTGACATAGCCCCACAAAGAATAATTCAGTGCTATTAATTCGCAGTATTGGAACTTTTTGGAAAAAGTAGTATTTTTACTATTATTTTTAAAAATGAAAAATAACTACATTTTAAGTTTAACTTAATCAAGTAAATATATTTAATAAAAAATTTAAAAAAAGGAAATACTTTTTGCAAAAAGTAGTAGTATAAATACTACTTTAAAAAAAAATTGAATTACAAATTGTATGATCTTACTGTATAATTTACGAACAATTAAATTCTAATCAGAAAACTAAAAAAATTTGTTACTTTTAAGAAAAAGTATTATTCCTACTGCTATTTTTAAAATTTAAAAATAACTGCATACAGTTTTAGTTTCAATACATCAAATGTAACATGTTGTAAAATATAAAAAAATTTTACTACTTTTTGCAAAAAGTAGATAGTAATTCATTTACTACTTTTTTTAAAAAAAATTTAATAACAAATTGTGTGATCATAATGTATAATTTCAATGAGAAAAATAAAAAAATAAATACTTTAAAAAAGTAGTATTTCTACTACTATTTTTTAACTACAGTTTTATATTCACTTAGTCAAATTTAATATGTTTTTTAAAAAAATTAACAAAATTAAATACTATTTATAAAAATTAGTAGTTTATTTACTACTTTTTTAAAAAATTTTATCAACAAATTATGCTCTCTTAATTTATGATTTATGTTCTTATATATATTGAGAAATGTAAAAATTAATACTTTTAATAAAAAGTAGTATTTCTACTACTATTTTTAAAATTGAAAAATAATTACATTTTAACCGTAGAGCGACCCTTGGAACAAAAATGTTCCATTTGAATTTTATTTTTCTCATAAATTTTTAATAAGTGAATATTTTTTTCCATCTTCTAGTAATTTGTGAATGTATCGTTATTGATTGCTTTTCGGCATTTTTTAAGAAAATTTATTTTCAAGTTTTCTTGCAATTTTAAAAATTTATAATTCGGTCCTATGGAACAAAAATGTCCCATATATTGTCACACATTTGTCGCTTGCCGTTTGTAGCAGAGAGCTTGGCTTCGCTTCTAAAAAAAAAAACTCCAATAAATATAGAAAATATATAGATAAAAAAAAACTATGTTTAGCTTGACAGAGACTTGTTGCACGTCTACTTTAGAGTGTTGATATTAGCAGTAGTTTATAAAAATGATTTGAAAGTTTTTGCATATAAAATGTATTCCTAAGATTGTTTTCCATTGACGATTAGGTCAAAGAATGAAAGCTAAGAAGACTTATTTGATGCTGACTATGCGCGACCAATATGTCGAGCTATTATGTCGCAAAAGACCTTCAAGGATGTTCACAAAACTCTTCGTTTTGATGATGTTATAAATCGCCACCAACAAAAAAATTACGACAAATTTGCTCCAATTAGAAATCTATGTGAACGTTGGGCAGAACTTTTACCATTGTACTATAATCCACATGCTTGCCTCACGGTAGATGAACAATTGATCGGTTTCCATGGGCATTGTAAATTTCACCAATATATATGCCTTCCAAGCCAGAGAAATACTTCATAAAATTTTGTCTCATTGTATCAGCTGAAACATGCTGCGTTTGACGAATTCAGCCATATCTAGGAAAATGCTTCAGCGGAATCACAGATAAAATCAAGGAGATCGTTAGGTTTTAGATTTGACGGAAGGTCTCCAAGGCCATAATGTCACTATGAACAACTTTTTTTCTTCGCAAAACCTAGATCAAAAGCTGCAGAAAAAATATAACTATAGTTGGAACTTTGCGTAAAAACAAGAGAAGTATTTCGCCAAATCTACTAATAAGCAAAAATGTTCCTCTTTACCAATCCACGTTCGCTTTCACTAAAGATACGACACTTGTGTCTTACATAACCCATAAGAATAAATGTAACATAGTAATGAGTACTATGCATAATATGTCAGTTATCGGCACTAAAAATAAGACACTTCCGGAGATAATTTCTTTCAACAACTCTACAAAATGCTTATCAGTTACAGCTGTAAACGGAAAACAAACCTATGACGCTTTGAATGCTTCCATTATTTTTTTTCAGAACTATTTATTTTAAATTTAGTATTAACGTTGTTTGCTTGCACTTAGAAATACATAAAATTAAATAAAAGCACAGGTTTGCGGTGAAATGTAAATATGGAACAAAAATGTTCCAAAGGATCGAATTCTTGAGTTTTTTTTGGGGTCGCTCTACGGTTAAGACCTACTTAGTCAAATTTAAAATGTTTTATAACAAATTCAGCAAACTGACAAGTTTTTGGTAAAAAGTAGTAGGTAATTTAGTATATTTTAAAAATTTTCATTAACAAGTTATGGTTTCTTAATGTACTATAATTTATGCACAATTATATTCTAATGAGAAAAATAAAAAAAGTAGTATTTCTATTACTATTTTCAAAATTGTAAATAACTTTATTTCCAGAATCACTAAAATCAATTTAGTATGTTTAATAGACAGTTTAACAAAGTTGACTGTTTTTTTTATTAAAAAGTAGTAGTTTCTTCACTGCTTTTTTTAATTTTTATGAAAACATTATGGTCACTTAATGTGTAATTTATGAACAGTTAAATTTTAGTGATAAAAATAAAAAAAAAATAAAACTTTAAAAAAGTAGTATTTTTACTACTGTTTTTTAAATTGAAAAATAACTACATTTTTATATTTAATTTGGCAAATTTTATTATGTTTCATTAAAAATTTAACAAAATTGACTACTTTTTGTTAAAAAGTAGTACTTTATTTACTACTTTTTATAAAATCTTTATTAAAAACAATTTGGAATCTATCGTATAATTCATGATAAATTGTAATGTGATTAAAAAACTAACAATTTTAACAATTTTTTAAAAAAAGTAGTATTTCTACTACTATTTTTAAAATTGAAAAATAACTATCAAATGTACTTTAAGAAAATTCTGTATGAAAATTTTGTCTAAAAGCACACTTTAACTAACTACTTTATTTTTTATAAATATGTAAAATATTTATATATATTTAGAATCATTTATTAAAGTTTAATATGTTTCATTAAAAATTCAAAAAAATTGACAGTTAATTTACTACTTTTTAAAAAATTTTCGACTAAAAAAATAAAGACGGAAATTTTACCTAATTCCAGCAAAGCATCTTTAGAATGCAATTTGCCTTATGTCATTTCGATACTTTTGGTATGTGGATCTAGTGTGTTTATTATTTGCCTTATTTTACACTTTATTTCTCAAAAACGATTAAAATCTGTAAAAGCATTATAATACTTTACAAATATGTTGCTAAAGTTATATTAAACGATTGTTAAAAAAAAACAATCAATAAATTATAAATTTGATTTTCACTCTGCCATGTTTGCCATAAAAAGCACTGATGTGTTTAACGGAAATTAAATATTTTATAAAAAGAAATCTAACGAAAATTAACAAAAAAAAAAATAGAAAAATAAAACAAGACGAACATTGGGAACAACAAAATTGTATAGAAAAATCCATGACAGCAGAGTTGAGGGAATAACAAAAAAAAAAAAAAAACAACAATGAGAAGAATAAAAACTAAATGAAACAAGAAAATCCGCTTAAGTCAAAGTCATCATGGAAAAGAGCAAAAAAAAAAAACAAAATAATAAATGACTGACTGAAACCAGCAAAAAATTAGAAAGAAAATTTAACAAAAATATTTGAAACAAAAAATTCTGGAGAAATTAAAGAGAAACAAACCCAAAATAACATAAGTTTAAAATACTTAACCAAAGAAATACAGCATTAAACCACCCACAAATTCGCAAAACAAAGCTAAAGCTAGCAGGATATTCTAACATGATAAACATGTAAAAACTTTTAAAAGGATGTGTGTTTAATACCAGCAAATTTATATATATGGGATGCTATCTTATTCATATAGTATTCTAAGCAGCAGACGACTGCGACCAACAGGTTCAATACTCGTAGAATAGAATAGCTAAATACTTTTATTTCCATTTTATTTTCGTTTATTTACTTGTGTATTTTGTATAAAAACAAAAGCTTTTGTTAAGATGCTAAACAATGTAGACATAAAGACATTAAAATCAAGGGTTTTTTAGACACACTGTTAAGCGCATGAACTCGCACTCACGCACTTACATTCACATTAAAGGAGACAGACAAGACGTCATAGTATTTAAGTTATGCCAGTCATAGTCATACAGTCTTCTCTTAGCTAACACACATGTGCCGGCAGACATACATATAGACCAGGAGTGCCCAAAGGTTGCTTATGTAAGAGCAAACACCAATACATTTAAATAAAAACTAATTTTTATTCAGTATTTTTTGTTGTAAAAGCCAATACATACAAAGAAACAACACAAAAACAAAATCTACATTGACGATCGCAGTCACCAATGTTTACCAGTAGAGCATACGAAAGTGTTGTTGCTTTGCGCTTGCGTGTATAGAGTGAAGTACGACAAAAAAACAAATAAGGCAAAGTTGTTTGTGTATTTCGTATTGCTAGTGCTGAGTTCTGTAATGAGTAATACAAAACATACAGCCTATAGCTAAGAGTTTTTACAAATACAAAAGAGCACCATGAGTATAGGGCTTGGGCACTCCTGATATAGACAATTTTGTTGTGTTTTTCTGGAAACAAACTAGACTTTCATTTTAAACACTTAAACATGCAATTTCACTGGCAATTCACTCACACTTTGTAGCAGACTTTTATACAGTAAACGATAAAATAAGAGTCAGAGTGGAATATTTTATGAAAATTTCACATATTTTTCTAGTAGTACAACTAGTGTATAAAGGGCGTCCCAAAATTCATGTTAGATTTTATTTTTACGCCAATTTTTGATGTCAAAATTTGCAAATCTAAAAAGGAAAACCAGTCTGTGAAAGCTTAGCTGTCACAGTTCGAAAATTAAGCACTACTTGTAAATATGTTTGGAATAATGGCTGAACTTGGACAATTGTACAGAGAGTAACTGGGAAATTCAGGAAGTTTAAATCAATTGATTGAATTTCGTCAACTGTCAAGAGAGTAATTAAAAAATTTAGGGTGATGGCATCAATTGGTGTGCTAAACACATTGGTTGTCACAAATAATAACATTTAAAAGAAATATGGAGTCAAATCGTGAAAGTGTTGACGATAGTCCTAGAACAATATTGTTGTGTATAATAATATATACATCATCATGCCACAAATTTTAAATAATACGACAACTTTAGTCTAATGAATTCTCTAATAATTGACTGTTGCTGGTGCTCAATATGGCGATATCATAGAAAGAATCTATTAGAAAGAATCCAGTTACTAAATAAGATACTTCGTGGTTGTGAATTCTATCATTTCGGTGATTAAAATTATTCCGTGTGACTTATCTTAATATGGGTTTTAAAAGACAGAAGTTTATGCCAACAAGCCATACCATAAGCATCTGTATAAGTGAAGTTTTTACACTGTTTTGGCTTTTTGAGGCGTCAAAATTATCACCTCTGTATAAGCTGTGGTTATTCTCGGAAGTGGAGCTTGTATGTGAACTATGGCCAAGTAAGGACCAACTTTCACAATTTCATTTTTACATACACATCTACATTCACATTTTTATAACTGATCGGTGTAAAATTTTAGTTCGATTAATCAGTTTTCAGTAGTAGTCCTCATAAGGGAGCTGTGAGCTATTACGCACCGATCATCATAAATTCTGTATGGCGATTTATATGTGTATGTGAATTATTTGTGTTGAATTTCAACTTAATAGTGAATTTTATAAGAAATTTATGTGCATTTAAGTGATTTTCGGAAGTAGACTTCATAGGGGACTATGGTTAAATATAGAACGATGTAAACAAAATATTATTTTCAAATTTCACTTTTCATGAAACTTAGCTTTGCAAAATTTTGTATTGATAAAATATAGTGTGGGCAGAATATCATGATATTATCTGCATTATATTTCATTATTATATTTCATACTTAAAATAAGTAAAAATCGGGATTTATTTAACAAATCAAGCGCAGATTTTCTTAAAACAAGTATATTGAAGTTCCAAAACTTATTGGTTTTTTGTTAAAAATTTTCAAATACGGTTAGTTTTGGGCAGCACCCTAATATGACACACTCATATGTGTATTTTTGTCTATTTTGCTTGTTTTTTTTTTTTGCAATTCTTGCCGCTGTCTGTAGATATTTTTAAACCCTTATAAAGCAAACAAACGAAAAAAGATAGAACAAAACATTTACAAAAAGCAACAGCTACACAAAATACTATTAAAACTGACACAAAAGTGCTTTTAGTTAAAATGTATTTTGCACAGGCGTTTTTTTTTTTTTTTTTTTGCTTATTTGTTTGTCTTGAAAACAATTTTTTGTGGAAATATTTACAAGTTCATTTTACAAAAAAAAAGTAGCAAATTCTAATCATTTTTCTAAAGACTTCTTCGATAAAAAGAATTTATATATGAGACTGTAATCAAATATTCTTTTTTTTAACAAATTTAAATTGAAGGTCTACTTTGTTGGTCTGCAAAACTTTTTATTTTTATCACAAAATTTATTATTTTATTAAGTTAGCTGGCACAGAAGTAGCAACGAAAAACAATCCCAAACTGACATTTTTCAAGGATAAAAATAAGCTTGAATTTTCGCAAAGAATTTGTTTAACAGAGATATGCCATTTATCAAAAGCTTATCAAATGATGTTAAGAGAGATAGACACACTTGAATTTGAATTTAAATTTGAAATTGTAATTTGTTTTAATAATATTAATAAAATAAATTTAAATGAATTTAGTTTAGTTTTTTTTTCTCGACGGCAAGTTTTTTTAATTAAATATATTAATGTTATTTTACAATATATAAATTCTAATCTAAGTGCTGACCTTTTATTGTTCGTTTTTATATTTTCATTTGCCTCGTTCTAGCAAAAGTGACAAATGCAATTTAATTTCATTAGTCCGTCATTTATTTTATTAAACAATCAATAAATTAATTTTGTTTTTTTTTTTTTCGTAAATTCTAGTAATGTACCTAGATTGTACATACATACATATGTACATATGTATATACATACGTACTCAGTACCTTTAATAGTCACATGCAATTCAAATCAATCAATATAACAGCACGTTATTTTACCATTTATTTATAAAATACAACAATACCGGCAACCATCAAACAAACATATACGTAAATACCAAAAAATAATATAGTCTGTTCGGCTGTAAGGAATCATAAAGGTCCCTTAAATAGAAGTTTTGGTTGAAGGCTTTTTTATGAGTTTTTTTTTGTGACATTAATCATTTGCTGAAAAGGCTTTTT
The DNA here is from genome assembly GCA_916048285.2 of Bellardia pandia. Lineage (NCBI taxonomy): Eukaryota > Metazoa > Arthropoda > Insecta > Diptera > Calliphoridae > Bellardia > Bellardia pandia. Next base: position 17,632,736 of record OU696532.1, on the reverse strand, counting down.
CTTTTCAAGAAACTTTTTTAAAAGGATTTTAAAATGAAAAAACTTGAAACAATTTCTTTCAAACAGTGAAAAAGCTTTTGGTTAAACCGATTTAAATGAAAATCTTATTGTAGCATTTTTTCTTTCTTAAAGAAATAAGCTTTAAAAACTAAAAAAGAATATAAAAGCTTTATTTAAAAAACTTTTATATAAACTTTTTTATGGAATAAAGCTTTCTGCAGTAGCATTTCTAGTTAAAACCATATAACAGCTCTTAAAATTCTTGTTTTTATTGAAACGATTGTTTATTGAAAAAGCTTTAAGAAATTTAAGAAACGTATAAAAGCTTTATTTAAGAATGTTTTTTAATTATGCTGATTTATTTAAAAAAGCTTTTTGCTTAAGCTTTTCTGGTGAAAACCATATAACAGCTTTTTAAAGTCTTGCTTTTCTTGAAAAAGCTTTTTGAAACGTATGTTTATTGAAAAAGCTTGTTAAGGCAAAAGCGCTTTGAAGTAAATAGTTTTTATTTAAGAACTTTCGATGATTAAAAAGCATTTATTAATTAAGCTTATTTTTGAGTTTGTTTTAGTGTTAGAAGTTTTCTGTTTGGACCTTTTATAAAAAGTCCCATAAAATATTTAGAAATTTTGGATATTGATTTTAAACGAGTTACAATAAAAATATTGTGCTTATAATAAACCTAATGACAAACTTAAAATACGATCACACATGGCAAAAAATTTACTGAAAAAAGCATAACCGCTTGTTTTAGCACAAATTTGTTTGACGTTGTTGACTCTTACAAGAGTTTTGCAATATGAAAAAGCATCAAATAAGTTAAAGCTAAATATTTCTTTTGTCTAGCAAAATGTAATGCATTTTCTGGCCTGCTAAAGCAGCATTCTTCAGCATTCTTTGTGTCTAATATTTTTTATTTTCAAATTTCTTATTTACCGAATAAAAAATTTTATAAACAATTTTTACAATTAATACTCGCAAGAGGAAAAATTCTCATTCACGAAATCAAATATATTTTATTTATTGGTTACGTCTTTTTCTGAAATATTTACCAAGTGTGACCGCACCTTTAGGTACATTTATAGCACAAACAAAAGGGTGTAATAATGTTACTTTTGTAGACATGCCCCAAAAATTGATTGAAAAGTGAAAACAATTATTTTCGTGCAGACACAAGAAAAACAGATTTTAATCGTAAACCGTTTTGTCAACATTGTTCAACGTGACCTTTACTAGAAATTTCAAATGAAACCTTTTCAAAAATTCGAAAGAAAAGAACAACTAATAAAAACTGTGTTAAATGATTATTAATGGCAACAAAATAAAACACAATTATATATAAATGATGAAAAAAAGATGTGTGAAAAATTACAAAAATTATTTATTCTGCCTACGTTTTTTACAAGGCTTTAACATGTAAATCTATTAGAATGGAAGTAAGAGACAAATATTTGATATATGTATAACTATTTTGCCAGGGTACGCAATAAGGCATTGAAGAAAGAAAATTGATATATTAAACAAAAATTCGTAATAAATTGCTGAAAACTACAATATTTATTAAATATTAGTTAAAAACTACCTTTAAATATGCTCTAAACTAGCACTCATTTGTTAGCCCTAAATATATGCTATAAAATATATACTTTGTTTATTTATATTTACTATATTGTGTTTCCCTAAGAGTATAACCTAAATTCTCACTGTTCATATATGTATATTTACTGCAAACTGTCAGTGTTTTACAAAATACAGAAAGACAAAATACAGACCTGAAACATGCTGTTAATAAATCAACTCTATACCTGGTCAGCTGGTGACAAAATGAAATGTTTATTGTTTACATTTTTTATATTATTAAATATTTTGTCTGTTGTCAAGGTAACACATCCATCCCTCTTGCTTTTTGCACACATTTTTCCATTAATTTTTATTTTAGTATTTTGTTGGCGCTGACAACATAAACTAGACACCATGAAAAGGGAAAAATAAGGAATGTCACAAATATGATGTTGCTTGTGCAGAACATGTTGTCAGTTAGTCACGAAATATTGTATGTTGTTTCACTTATTTTTGTAACTGTTGCTGTTTTTGTTGTTGTTGCTGCTGTTAGCCGGCAACCTTTTCACTGCTGTAATAAATAAATACTTTGTTGTATAGAGGTAAATTGTAAAAAATGTGTTGATATCATTGTGTCATAACATTTGTTGTTGTGTGTCATATCTTTAGTTGTTGTTGTAGCTGATGAAAAGAAGCCACGTTCTTGGCTGTATATTGTTGTTGTTGTTGCTACTGCCTTTTTCTGTTTACAACAATTTCAGGAATGTGGACCAATGTGAGAGTAGAAATGTTGTAGACTTTAGTTATTTTTTCCTTTGTATGACACTTTTTTTTAATTTTAAATTAAATTTTTATGTATGTGTGAAATAACACAAAAAAGGTTTTAGTTTAAAAAAGTGAAAATAGTTGCAAATTTAACAAAATTCTAGAAAATGTCAGTCAAAATGTGTAACAAATATATTTCTATTACTCAATGATTTTCGCCCAAAACTACAAGGTTCTACATGGAGATCAAGGTCAAACAATTGAGATGTTATCTAGATGAAATTAAGTTTTTATGTTGAGGATGTCATGGGGATCCAAACCACAAGCTAGACATAAAACTAAGATGTCTAAGTGTATGTGATAACAGTTGGTATTAAGCATGATGCTCAATTACGAACTCAGTTGAAGCAGAACGATTCATGTTTTTAATGACAGCAATGTACCGTTCTATATATTACAGTCGTTGTCAGGAGAATAAGAAATATACTAAATAAACTGGACAGCTGAGGTGTCATAAAGACCCAGACTGAAAGCTGGTCACAAAATGAGAATGAAAGGAGCAGGTATTAAGCATTTTGCTCTAATGCGTTTTCAGTTGTGGCAAAACAATTTTTACTTTTCGCGGCAGGTTCAGGTATTTATTTGTCTGCTATGGGTGACATTCAAGCGCAACATTTGCAACACTTAATTGATGGAATTTCTATGAATATTATTTAAAAGCATTCACGTACTTTGCTGACATGTCCTGAAACAGTCTCCACTTGTCCTTAAGAATTGTTTTGGCAGCTTTAAATATACTGTGAGCGTCAAAATAAAGTCATCACCACATATTGTTAAAACAAAAGTTTAGATATATTAATAAAATAAAGAGATATTCGAATATTATATTAAATTTTTAGGTACACACTCTTCAGCTGACCACTTTTTGTGCAATTCTCTAATGAAGTTGCTATTTCATTCAAACACGTCAATTAAATTTTTGTGGTTTGTAATGCAAATCAACATGCATGAAAGAAAATAAAAAACAAAAGGAAATAAGAAAATTGACTAGTACCGTCAAGTTTGTAGCTTTTTATTCTCTTTTTCCTTCTCATCCTAAAATACTTGCCTCGGCGAGTCAGAATTGAAGAGTGTGAAAGCGGACTTATTTAAGTAGATTGAATTCACAAAAAAAAAGAAACAAAAACAAAGTCGTATACAAATTTAATTGATTTATTGTTAAAATATACCAATTTTTACGCGTCAAAATAAACAATTTTTCCTGAAGATGCTACACAACGAAGTAGTGAAATTTCGAGATTATAAAGATTTGATTTAAGAAAGACTTTAGAAAAGGTCAAATGAACCATAACGAGATTGATTACTCCATCTATGTATAAAATTTGTTTGCTAAATTAAATAAACACTACAATTTACTTGAGTTGTATTTGTCACTGCCTTCTCGTTAATGTTTTAATAATAGGGTCTGATTTGACAATGTATGTGTGTGGCAGTTATCACTTGATAAGTCAACATTTCCCTGTCTTTAGTAGAGGCCACACACTTACTTTGAACTGTGTGCCACCTTTTTATAACGACAGATCGTGCAAAGGTTTATAGCCGAGATTTAATTTATTTTTAACATAATCGCAAGCAATGTTTGAAATATAATAAATTATTATGTTTCACCCTCAATTCCACAAAATTTACGTACATTTTCCTTTTTTTTTATTAAGTTGCCAAGTACAAAGTACACTTTAAATATGCAATAAAACATGTATAATTTATTAGATCACAATTTATTTTCGTAACATTTTAACAGCAATATTCTACTGTGAAAACTTCACCTGGTTTAAGGCTTAAACAAAATTGAAACACAAATAAATTTCAACCTAAATATAAATATATCAGCACCTTAATGTCTCGTAAATGAGATAAAGGATAAAGGGTTTACTGGCTTTATAGACTTGACAAAAATAAATTTATAATTATTTAAGTTAAATTGAATGTAAATAAAATTTACGATATAAAATTCAAGCAACAGGAAAAAATAAGATAAAGAAATAATGTTTCCTAAAGAAAGGCACATTGAAATTGAAAAAGACTGCCTACAAAAAGATTTACAAGGTAAATTAGAATTAAAAATACAACAAATTATAAACTAGAATTTTAGACAATTTAAAATTGGATTTGATATTATCTTTTAAATGAAAATCCCGTATTAAACTGTTCTAATTTATGCTACTCTTAACACTAATATGTTAAGATTTTATCTCCTTGGAACTTGCAAAACAATGTCACTTGCCTGTTAATTGTGTGTTACTGCAAATAGCTTAGCAATAAATGGACCTAAAACAAAATCAAAATAATAACAAAACTTTGCCATTATTGGCAGCAAAACTTTTTCTAACAAAAATATTAAATTGTTATAAACACATATTTAAAAAAAAAAAAATCAGAAAATAATAATAAGCCAAAGAGGAAAATTACAAGATTTGTAAAAGTTTCTCTCGAACACACACACACACATTAATGCTATAAACATATTTAAGGGCCATAATTTGATTTTCTATTTCTTCCCAAAAGCAGACAAAACCAAACGGAAAACGTTAGATTTTTCTGTACTTCAGGCAAAAAGAAGCTACATATGTACATATAAAAAAAATACATATAAAAAAGGAAATAAGTATGTAAAAAGTCGTAAATGTTTACGATAATTTCTATAATACATTCTCGAAATAAAAACAGCTCAAAGATATGGAACAAAAGTACGTATACACTTTGACAAAAAAAAAAATAAAAAGCGAAAAACTGAAATAAAAAATTCACATTTGCTACAATTATTATTATCATCATTTATAAGTGTATTTAGAGCGTTTCCTTGTACACAAAAAAAAAACACACACACACATGCTCCTAGAGGAGAAAGAATACCAAGCCACTGAAATTCATAATAAAATATATGTATATGGCTGTATTACTCAGACATACTAATGTGTTTGAATGACATAAGCTGATATTACCATATATGAGTTTATTATACAGTTAGTTGCAAAAAATATGCATAAAAACATATTTATACCCTACACCACAATCGTGAAGAGGGTATATTGGATTTGTGCTGACAGGATGTTTGTATGGGGGCCAGGTGGAATAATAGACCAATTTCCACCAGTTTCATTCCCATCCATCCTTGGACCGAAAAATATCACATACCACGTACTCTGCGCACAAGCTTTAGATGGACAACCAGCCAGACGGACGGACAGACGGGCATCGTTAAATCGACTCAGAAAGTGAGTCTGAGTCGTCGGTATACTTTAAGGTGGGTGTTGGACCAAATTCAATATACTCTTCCCACTAGGGTGGTGTAGGGTATAAATACTGGGAAATAATAAAAAATTAACAAAACTGTTTAAAGAAAAACAGATTCTAATAGACGCCCACCAGCTCTGGTTTGATTAATTTGATAACATATTAATTTGCAGCGTTAGCCAAAAGTTTGATGTTGAAAACAGTGTTTAAATGAATTTCATTTGTAATTTTCAGAACAAATCGGTTTTAGTGACTGCTCAAAAAAAAAAGAAAAATTTCATCAAATAGGGCTTTTAGAGGAGATGACAGCAAAAAAAAAATTTGTTGGCGGTCACGCCTATTTTCGAGGGGGCGGGCCCTTAAAGTTGAAAATATATAGGCCTATATCTCGGTAACTACTGGGTTTCTAATAATTTGTAATACATTAAATTAAAGGTATTAGAAATAACTTTCTAACGATATATATCATGATTATAAAATATGGACCGAATATGGGTTAAATTCGAAAAGAATATTTTTTGAGCCGAATTTTTTTTAATATCTAAAAAAATTTAAAAAAAGTCTTCATAAGTGTTATTTTAGTTCATTAATATAAATAGCCAAGACATTAAGCAATAATCATATCATATGTGTCTGTAGGTACTATAATCATAGAACTATAAGATTTGAAAAATTAAAAAAACACATTTTTTTTCTAAATTTTGTATGCAGGATAGGTTTTTTTTCTCTAAGGTATACAAAATAGCGGCTTCGCATTATACAAACGGATGATTTTCAAATGATTTTTTCCTCCATCGTATACAGAACAGCGGCTTCGCTTAGTACAGATTATATTTTTTTTTTTGATGGTGAAATGTCATAATCTTTCTTTAATACCTTCGGATTTCTATTACCTACATGGTCATGTTATACCTTAAATTAAAGCTTAATTTCTAGACTTGAAAATATTGTAATTTATCTACTTACTCATATAGAGCTTTTTTTCCGGATTTTTTAGATTTTTTAAAAAAATTTCGGATCAAAAAATAATTTTGCGAAATTTATCAATAGGTGGTCCATAGGCCATGTTATATATCGTTGGAAAGGTCTTTCAAATACCTATCATTTGCTATATATATCTTCTAATAAAAAATTGTAGTTTTCAAGATATAGCTCAATATATTAGAATATAAAATTCTATTAGTGATAAAATTTTGATATTGATTTGAAAAAAATCACTATAACCGACTTAAGCCTAATTTTCAATAACGAAACGTTAACCAAAGTGTGTTTAAATTATTCAATTGACTTTTGTTGAACATTTTATACATAATATATTACTATAGATTTTTATAAATAATCTATAAATTTTTAAAGATTTTAAACTTTTTCGCACTTTTAAATTACAAAGTTTAAATGACAAAAATCATAAATTTTATTATAATTTGTTATAACTATTAACAACAAACTAATTTAATATAATGGCGCAATTCACGATCTTATGTAAATAGTCTTGCATTATTGCAAGTAGACAGTAGCATGTGCATTTCTGTATATTTTGTTAGTGTTGAGCAAAAATATTTTGCAAATGCAATTATGCCAGGCCATTTACACAAGATTGTGAATTGCGCTAATGAAAATTTTTGCATTTGTTTTATTGATTTGCATCTCTTTTTCTCCGTGTATCTGAACTAAATCGTATCAATTACCAACTACTTTTTTCTTTTACTAGTAACTACTAATCGTTATGCTAAAACGATGACCCATACAGGAAGTGCTTGGATGATCAAAATGGAGTCTTTGTTTTAAATTTGGATTGAAAATCAAGCTGCGCAGAGAATACTATTTAGTGAAATGGTATTCCAGACAAAAACAAGAAGCTTATTTGATGACATAAGAAGTAAAACATTATGCAACGATAATGCGAGTGGTAGTAATACAGACAAGGAAATTTATTATACGTTGAAAAAAAAAGCTGTTTAGCAATCTTTGGACCAATTTTTTGTGAAAGAAAGTCGACGACTTAGTATTTTCGTAACCCTAGAATCTATCTTCGATCTTTACATAGTTTGCCTTAGATATATATTAATTCACTTTGCGTTGTTCAAATTGGGTCGCGTTTTTGTTTTTTTTTACCGTAACCCCGACGCAAAATGATGTATTAGTGTGCTCAATTTTCTTGTCGGTTTTATTGTCACCGCAGTTTTAAAATTTCTGTTCACTCACTGTGTCATACATATAAACATATACATACATATGTTATGTTATTATGACTTTAAAAAATTTCCGTTTCATTTGTGTTTAAATATATTTGACTGTATTTTCAGCAGGGGGTGGTAGAGTGTGAGCTGTTTATACATACACATACAAAACAATTATTTTGAAGCTTCAAAGAACCATCTCACACTCCGTGCTACTGCCAAGGCTACACAATTCCACTAAGTGTGGGTGCCAACGTTTATGTATTTCCTTGTTTATCACTTGTACATACATATATACGTTCATTCATTTCATCTTAAAAATATGCGCTCAAATGTTATTAGATGGTAATAAAATGGTTGCTAAATGGAAACGGATATTGTTATTGTTCTCGAATATCGAATGATTTTTATTGTTATTTTACAACAACAAAACATAGGGAGTTGCATACTTATATAAATGTATATGTATGTAGGTATATAAAAGAGAGAAAAAGGTGTTTCTTTTATGCTAACCATTTGAAGTGTGCGTTTTTTTATGCTTTTGGTTTTGTGTCCTTGTACAGGTAGTGTCGTTTCGTTTTTATTGTATTTTATATAAAAAAGTCATCATCATTGTTAAACAAAAATATGCTTGAACTTAGCACAAATAAAAAGAAAAGTGTTAAGGAGTTTACGAGTTCGAGTAGTAGATAATGTCGTGAATATTACCTTTTTGTGCGTTTCTTTGTTATTAGCATTGAAGAGTTATTTAAAGTTGTAAAGACATTTGCAAATTTATCTTTGAAGGATAATAAAAAAATTACAAAATTTAACGTGTTTTTAACGCCAGCACAAATGTATGGGAAAACTTTTTATTATTATTATTATTCAGGTATTTTTACAGTTTGAAAATGTTTGTATTATAAAAACAGAAGAGGAAGTATAAATTAAATAAAGTTTTGTAGCAGAGGTTATTGACAGCAGTTTTAAATGTATGATTATACGTTGAATGATTGTCATATAGTATATGGCGCTATAAAACTGAATTGTTATTAACAGATCAGTAGTAATTTTGCAGCAAAATTGCAGTTTTATTAAGTTCCTAAATTTTAGACAAATCTTAATGATGTGCAAGAATTACGTGGATTTTTATTTGTAGATTATGTTTCATAGTAAGACATTTTATTGTCTAACAAGCTTAAAGGGTATTTACGATTGTAATTAAACTTTAGAAATAGTACAATTACAACTTTGTTTAAAATATTTTCATATAATTTTTGATAATTTTTAGTTGGGCTTGAGTTTATTAATTTTTTCAATTTTCATTAAATTATTATTTTTACTGAAGGTAGGAATTGTCGAGCCCAACTAAAAATTATCAAAAATTTAAAAATTAACAGTTCAACTAAAAATTAATAATTGTTCATATATTTTCATATATTTAAATATTTCGCCCAATATACGTCAAATAGCTTATTTAATATTAAAAAAATGTATATCTTCGTCGAAAATCCAAAAGTACGTAACATCACTTTTTCCGTTTTTACAGGAGAAACAAAAACTTTTATGAAATAGAAAATACTTTGATGGAATATGAAATTAAAACAGAACACATTAAGTAATTCAAACGAAAAGCTATATTTTCCGAAATATTTTTTAAGTTTTTTTTTTTTTTTTTTGGAAAGTTATATTCGGGTTTGCCGAATCTTAATTCTTTTTTTTTTTTTAATTAACAACCGCAAACAAAAAACTGCGAAGCTTTTTGGCTTATCTGCAGAAAACACCCAGAGTCTTTGGCGGGAATCGACTGACTGATAGTCTGGCACACTATTGCCTAGTTTATGTCGAAGCACCCGATAGACGTTAATCTTAAATTCCTTTTGTTATTTAAAAATTCAAATATTTTATTTTCATTTCTTAGCTCAAGTTTGATGATACGTTTGTTCATTTAACTTGTGCAAATAATGCCCATGTTGATACGTTATTTTGAATTATGGATATAAAAGCGTTATCTTTGGTCGCAAAAACTCTAAAAATTGGTAAAGATACGTAAGATAACCTAGCAAATAATAAACAATCAAAAACTTTGATGATATGCACTTTTGGATTTTCGACGACAATATGGGCCTTTTTGGAAATGCACATCACTGCGCTGCATCTGATACGCAGTCCATTGGGAAGCAGTTGGCATCACTGCCAGTGTATTGTATTCTAAAATGTAACAGTGAAGCAGCATCACAAAAATGGCTTATGAAATATATGAGCATTAGCATTGCAAACTAATGACATGCGCATCAAATGCAGCGCAATTCTGAAAAGGCTCTATTTCAGGAGTGCCCCAGCCCTATACTGTTGGTGTTCTTTTGTATTTGTGAAAACTCTTAGCTATAGGCTGTGTGTTTTGTATACTCATTACAACACTCAGCACTACCCTGTCGGAATTTGAGTTAGTTTAAAGTTAACTCATGGTTAATCAAAAGTGAGTCAGAGGTGACTCAAAAGCTAACTCATTTACATTGTTAATACTATTCAGTTTTTACACGCAATGTCCTCAGTGCGAGTCAGTACTCACCCACTCTGCATCAGTACGAATTAACCATGAGTTAGCTCATTATGAGTTGACTTGTGGTATATCAAACATGAGTTCACTGTGAGTTAACTATGATCTGGCTAACTTATGATTAGATTTATTAATTTAACTCATAATGCGTCAAATATGAGTGCACTATGAGTTAATTATGCACTGGCTAGTTTATGATAGAAACAAATTTGGCTTTTATTTATTTAATTTTGTACTTTTATGTACATATAGTATTTATTTGTTTATTTAATTTTATAATGTTTTTTGTTTGTACTTTAATTTTTAAAATTACTTTATGTTAAAACACTAATTATTTTTTTATTAAGACAAACTGCTTGAAAGTGTCGCTTTTTAATTAATTTAAATGCGTTCCTAACGGCTTTTTCTGGGTGTTCCCCAACATCATGAACTGCATCTAAAAAATAATTAGAAAGAAGTTTGTATGAGTTTACAATAATTTATGTTTTCAATATATGTATGTAGTATACGTACCCATTAGCGCACCAAAAACTTTTTTGTATTCTTTTATTGAAAATTTTCCGTGAATCCCATTAACATTTGATGCTAGAATCAGGTCTAATGAAAAAATTTCAGTCAAGGACTTGTCGACTTTTCCTCTTAAAAGAGATGCTATACACTGAATCTAAAATAATATGTTTAGATATAAATAATCAAATTATTTGGCGTTTCAGTGTTATGTTTATGAAAAAATACTTACATAAAAATACTTACATTAATTTTTTTTTTAACTTTTATTATTTTATTTTTTACTTACGTTTTATTTTTAAAATTCACTTTTTTAATTATGTACTTATGCACATGTATGTATCATTATTTATATTCTTTTTTTAGTGTTTTTAGTTTTAAATAATTTATATTTTCCAAGTTTCTCCGCACTTTTTAACAAACGTTTGTATATTTTGGGATTCACATAACTAAAAACAGTATTGCCAATCCAGCTGTTTAAAAAAGCCGCGCTGAAGCATGTACCGTGAAATTTAGCGGTTTTTTTTAATATAATGTTACAACATTGTTTTTATTTCAAAAGCCCGACTCATGCTTGCATAAGTTTTGAGTTAGTTTAGAAGTCAGATATAAACGAGTTAGCCAAAAGTTAATTAATTTTTGACCAGTTTACAAAATTGCGACAGGGTAGCAATGCGAAATACACAAACAACTTTGCCTTATTTGTTTTTTGTCGTACTTCACTCTATACCCGCAAGCGCAAAGCAGCAACATGTTTCGTATGCTCTACTGGTAAACATTGGTGACTGCGATTGTCAATGTAGATTTTGTTTTTGTTTAACGTATGATACCGTTTAAAAATGTGAATAAAAATTAGTTTTTATTTAAATGTATTGGTGTTTGCTCTTACATAAGCAACTTTTGGGCACTCCTGCTCTATTTCTTTCATTACTGATAATATTTTGCTACAATCACAATTTCTACATATTTTCACTATGCAATAGAAGGTGCACAAGGAATGAAAATTACTTTAATATTTGGGATTAAAGGTTTTTATGAAGCAATATTGAACTCTTTTGGGGTACTAAACAAAATTGTGTCCTTTTTGGATAGAAAACATTTGAAGCTCTTTTGGGGACTAAAGACTCTGAAAAGAAAATATCGTCTCGTTTTTGTGCGAAGGACATTTCTTGCACATATTTACCTTTTGGGGGTCTAAAGTTTTCTTTTTATAGAAAATTGTGTGTTCTTCTGAGGGAATAAAGTTTGTAAAAAATTTGTTTACATTTTTTTTGGGACTAAAGTTATTTTAGAGCATATGTAGAGCCCTCTTGAGACCATCAACTTATTTACAGAAAACTGTGTGCCCTTTTGGGTGACTATAGATTCTTATGAGAATTTGTTCCTCCTTTTTTTTGTGTCCAGGCTTCTGTAGAACAAATTCTGTTGTTATTGTGGAGCGAAAGTTTTATTAGAGAAAATGTTGTTTTCTTTTTAGAAAGCTAAATTTATTTTAAGGGAAATTGTTTGACCTTTTCGGGGACTAAAGATTCTTTAAAAAAAAATAAAATTATATAAAGTTTGTTACAGTTGCATTAAATTTAACCAACAAATTTAACACGTCTATATTACATGGTTGAATGCAGAATTATATGGCACGGCCTGGAAAAGAGTTCGTCCCTGCTGTATAGCATGAAATTGTTTAATTCATTAATCGAAAATATTTATAGTAAGTCAATGGGTAATTGGTAGTGTATTTTATCAATTAACATGTACAACAACTCGGCACTAGTTTAAAGATCTGCAGGGTATATTTAAATACAATTTTGTGTATTGTATTGGATAAGCGAATATGTTATACAGTATTAACTTTAAAGTGAGTGTATGCATATAGTGTTAACAAAAAGATTTCAATTTTCCAAGTTCTTGATTTAGTCTCTCAGTTTGATATATTTTTTTTTTTTGTTCACATTTCGTTTTTTTATATATTTTTTTTGGCATGCAAGCAAGTACCACCATAACTACTTCCCAGACACAAATATACACACACTGAAAATTGTTTTGTATTGTATTTCTATTTAAAGTTTTTTATCTAGTATTTTCAATTTAACATTCTTTTGCCATTTCATACTTTTTCTTTTTACATATTTGCAGTAAAACTCTACTATTATAAAACTGAAAAGTAAAGCTTCTACAATGGTAATTGTTTAAGGAATACAAAAAAAGAAAAGAAAATGTTGATGACATATTAAATTTTATATTCAAATGCACTCGTACAAATAAATATGCATAAATGTTGCTGTTGTTGGGCTGTCAGGTCTTTTAAGAACAACAAGTGCCAAAAAAAAAAAACAATAAAAATATTTTAAATAAATATTTTTAAAAAAGAAAATTTTTAAATAAAATTTAATTATCAAAAAAAAAAAAACAGCACAAACACAACATAATAACAATATAAGAGTATTAAATGCTTAAAAGTTTTTACAATTTTTTAGCAAACATTTTAAATTTGAAATAAATTGTTTGTGTTATTTATAGTTCAAGAAAAGAAAGTCATCTAATTGTAATAAAAAAAAAACTTTGTTTTGTTACCAACTCTGCACAAATTGCAAGACAAATTTATACAAAAAACAAACTAATTGCATGCTAAAGAACAAAACTTCCTGGAAAAGCAAATACATAGTAAGTCCTGTTTAGAAGTACAAGAACATAAAAAGAAGAAAACAGGATGAAACTGTGTAAAAAAAAGTATCTACTAGTAAGCCAATTTTACCTTCTACAACAGTGGTCGTTACAAAGAGAACTGAAAGCATTAGTAAAATTACTGTAATATTGCATAACACAAACTTTCAATTTGTATTTTTGAAAAACAATCTCCCTATTGATATTTTAAGGTGTTTTGCTCTCACTTCAATAGACAACGTGCACTGGTGGCTGTAAGTGCCGACCACTGTTCTGCATAGCAAGTCAACCAAAATAAGGAATTTCTGCAAAATTTACAAATGTCAGTATGCAAGAAATGTTTAAAACTGTTGTCAAACTATATATTCCAAGTAATTTAAAACAATTTGTTATAAATTACAAAAGAAGAAAGTTGAAAATAATTGTAGTAGGGGCAAAAAAATAAACAAACAAACGATAATGAAATTGCTTAATAACTTTGCCAGCATTTTGTAGCACGACTAAGTTCAAATGAAAAGAGTTAAAGCAACTAGATTTGTTAAAGAAAACTATAAAAATGTAAACAAATATATGGTGAATTTCACGTCAAGTGACCCAATTTTAAAAATCGATGTCTACCTATTGGTCCTAGAAAAAATTGTCCGAAGGACTTTAGACAGATATTTCTTCAATCATTTCAAAAATAATTTTTTTTTTTAATTTTTTAAATTTTTTTTTTTAATAATAAGAATAATAATAATAAATAATTTAATAAAATTAATATCTAAATGAAAATGATACATGTGGCAAATATTTAAAAATCCTATTCTTGAGTTAAAAAATAATTTTTTTGATAGATATCCCACTCGCATCCCATTAAGCGATTATAAAGGCCTTAAAGTAAATTATATAAGCTTTCTTTTGAAAAAAGGGCCCAAATTGAAAAAAAAACAAAAAAAATATTTAAAAAAAAAAAAATTAAAAATTTTTTTAAAAATTAAAAAAAAAAAAATATTTTTGAAATGATTGAAGAAATAGCTATCTTAAGTGCTTTGGCCAATTTTTGTTAGAACCAATAGGTGAAAAGTTACACTCATTTCAAAAAAACCCTGTGTGACAATATCTAACTTTGACCCCCTTTAACTCCGGCACTTCTGAACTGATAGAGCTAAAAATTTGTGTCTGGCCTACTATCCAATACTACTAACATTAGTGCAAATTTCATCCAAATCGATTTTTAACATTGGGTCACTTGACGTGAAATTCACCATATAGATTTATTAAGCTTATAATTGGTGGTAGTTTTCTTTGTAGGTATACACAGGCTTATGATGGGTCATATGGATAAGGGGGCTTAAATTAGTCATAATTCTTACATACATATGTATTATTTAATTCCTATATAACGTAGTTGTTATTACTAGGTAATCAGTAATGACATATTGTTCCAAAGTTTTGTTAATACTGAAAGCACTATATTTTAAAAAATGACTGTTTCATTTATCATAACAATAATATAAAGTGTGTAATATGTGTCCCAGGTATTTCACTTTCATTCCGCGTAGTAAAATTAATCTAAGTATGAGTGTTGATTGATAAATTAACAAAAGACATTTATTTAGTTACTTAAATGGAATCCCTCAAAGTTCACCTCATTCAGTCATTTTGTTCTTAATAGCCTACAATAAAATCTGCTCAATTATAGAATTGCACAAAGAAATTGATTTTGTCGCGTACGCTGACGATATAATCTGATATTTACACCTGAACGCAGTAAGAACCCATCTATAAACGTAAACAACGTTTTTCAGGATATTAATAACTGGTGCTCATATTCTGGCGCTAAACTCTCACACTCGAAATACAAAACCATACACATCTGCAGGAAAAAGTTTTGCAAACATAGAATTTTGTGTAACAATTTTATATTTGAAGAATATATTCTATAAATTCTAGGTATTCTTATTAACAGTAAGTATAGATGGAACACCCACATAGATTATCTATCATCTTCTTTGACAAAGCAACTAAATGTCATAAAATGCTTAGCCAGCCCAAAACTAATGCCCCTATTGCGGTTCACAACTTTTTTAATAATTTGGTCGTCTTTCATAAATCGGTATTGCCATTCACAACTTATATGTAGTAGAGTTGATTGGCAACCCTACTTCTAAACTGTCAAAACGTAAAAAATTTTTTAGTTGTACAAAAAGTTTGTTTATTTTCAATTTAATTTATTAATTATTGAAGTTTAATTGTTAAAACCATTGAAATATTAATCATCGACCAGTTCTGGATACCAGCGTGTTGGAGTGCAGTATCAACTACATATACTTTGATATAAATATCATCATATATATATACTAAGAATATTTCTTCCACAAAAAAACAAAAATCAAACAAAAAAAAAAACAAAACAAACAAAACAAACAAAACAAAACAAACAAAAACAACTATAACTATATTTTCAAGCAAATGAACTACAAGAGGCCACGAACCCAATCATCTCCTGAGCATTTAGCAAATAATAAGAATAAAAAACAATTAACCAGTCAAATAATGGATAGTCGTTCAGTTACACCAGATATTTTTTCTTGGGATAAACTTTGTAACTTGTTAGATTCAAAATTGAAAGATGTTGCTAAAAAGGAGGATCTTGTGTCAATAAAAACTGAAATCGAAGAACTAAGAGAAGAAAATAATCAACTAAGACAAGACATTAACAAACTCTCATCTCGTCTTGAATTCATAGATCGAAGGACTAGATCTGCTAATATTGTTGTCAATGGTCTAAACAGTCAAAAAATTCATGAGGTCAAAAAGGAATTTGTTAATTTATGTACAAATGTACTGAACGTTGATGTCTATGTAGTTAGTACGCGCAAACTGCCGACTCCAAAATCATTTTTGTTTACACTTGGATCTTGTATGCAAGCATCAAACGTTTTAAATGCTAAGGGTAATGCGAAAGATAAGGAGATTTTTATTCAAAAAGACTACTCCAAAGATGAGCAACATGCTCGTTACAAGCTAAGACAAATAAGCAAAAGTGTTATTAATTTAAACAAAAACATTAAGGTTAGGCTGGGTGAATTTTGTATCTTCATAAACGATAAAAAATATTATTGGTCCTCTGAAAAAGTTGTTGCGTACTCTAGTGATGATGCCGAATTTCTAAAAATGCTGTTGTCTGAAGCTTGTTATGCTGTGGATGTCATTTCCCGTGATTACAATGGTGGAACACCTGTCAACACAATCAGTATACAGCCACAATAGCAACACAACAAATGTCGTGTAGTATCGCTTAATGTAGCCAATCTTGCCAGCACACTTAATTTTGGAAATTTTGTAACATATTTAAATAATTTCTATTTGAAACGCATGTAATAGCAAACAAACGTAATATCTATACAACTTACTTTCAAAACTACTCTTTATACTGAACTGATGCAAAAAAAAAAAAAATCACTGGTTATATAAATACTTAGAAAAATGTTTAAAATATAGAAAAATAATAATTAATGAATTTGTTTAGCTGTTTTGTATTATAAAACAATATCTAATGTGATATATGTGCAAATGTTAATATAATGTACTAATTTTTTAAATAATCAAAACTTTGTTAAAAAGAATAATTTTTAAATAAAATTAAACGTAAATATATAAATGAAATTGATTAAAATAATGTGAAATTTACTTCAAATGCAGTTTTAAATGCCAATCTGGCTCTCAACTATTTACTTATGCCAAATATAGATAATTAAGAATATTTAATCATTAAGATTGTAATATATTTTTATTATATCTATTAATAAATAAATAATAAATAATAATAATATGTAGTAGAGTTAATGTAGAGTTAAAGTCGGGTTGACTGACAGACGACCAAACTTAGTTGAGTTGAGAACGGCAATAGGGGCATAAATAAAAACTAAATAAATGCAGCTACTAGGACTACCTTAGGTGCATTTCGCACAACACCAATAACAAATATGCAATTCGAAAGCAATACAGTACCTCTGGAAGTCCAACGGGATATAATAACAACAAGACTATTTAGATGTTTCCTTAACAATCATGGTAGCCGCTTGTACACAATTTTTCAAAAGTGTTTAAAATCTAAAAAGAAGCCGAAAATCCTTTCTGTAATACAAAGAATTGCTCAGAACAGTAAAGCAATACAACTTACACAATTGAACAGAAACATGTTACACGACAAAAATAACAAACTCTACTGGTACTTAAACAACAACTCAAGAAACCTTTCTCTTCACGACAAAATAAAAGCAAATACAGCCCATTCCATATTTCAAAAATTGTTTTTATACCTTACATCCCCATAGTGGGGAGGGTATATTGGATTTGTGCATATGTTTGTAACGCCCAGAAATATTGGTCTAACACCGATCGACTCAGAATTACTTTCTGAGGCGATTTAACGATGTCCGTCTGTCCGTCTGGCTGGCTGGCTGTCCATGTAAAACTTGTGCGCAGAGTACAGATCGCAATTTTGAAGATATTTCGACAAAATTTGGTACGCGATACTTTTTCGGCCCAGGGATGGATGGGATATAAACTGGTGGAAATCGGTCCATTATTTGACCTGGCCCCCATACAAATGTCCCCCCGAAATTGGGGTTTACCGATCATAAATGTTAGAATTATGCAAGTACCAAAAAAAATTTCATCACAAATGATTACTAAATGAAGCCAAATCACATTTAAAAATTTTGTGCAAATCGGTCCATAATTACTCGTAGCTCCCATATAAGGCCCACTTCCGAACATCACTTTAAAAAGCATAACTCACTCAATAAAGTTGGTATCCAAATACTATTTAATACAAATATATCTTATATGAATACAAACAATACGGTAAAATTTTATTGTGATTGGTGCATAATTAGTCGTCGCTCCTATATAAGTCCCACTTTCGAAAATCACTTTAAGGATTATAAATTTCTTAAGAATGGTAGTAATAAAATAAAATTCGACACAAATAATATACAGAAATGACGACACCTAAATTTATAATTGTCGGTCCGTAATTATCCGAAACTCCCATATAAGACCCTCCCCGTAATCAACTTTAACCTCCATAAATCGTTTAAATGCATTTATATCGAGATAAAGTTTAAAACAGAAATCATGACACTAAATTTTTGGATGATCGGATGATCGGTAATATACTGGGTGTAGGGTATTATATGGTCGGGCTTGGCCGACTATACTTTCTTACTTGTTAGAATTGCAATCACAATATGATAAACACAAATTCATCTGTAAAGATGCATCAAAAATAAATAGTGACGTGAGCTACAGCATAACCCAGAACGAAAAAGTCATATTAACAACATCTCTTCCACCTTACACATCTATATTTACTGCGGAAATCATCGCCATATTAGAGGCTATTAACATTATTAAGAAAAGTAATTGTTTTTGGGCAATCTGTACCGACTCGCTTTCCTCTCTAAAAGCTATTTCAAATATGCCAAACAATTACCTTTATGCCACGGCACTTAGAGAAATATTAATTCACAGGTACCCGATATAAACAAATTTTATAAAAACCAGTTCATTGAGAATGCAAATTTGTTCAATAAAACTACCAATTGGTAGCAGGCTATAAACGAAAAACAAACAACTATTATAAATTTTCTAAAAGACACCGAATTAAATATGGACACAATAAAAATTTTGAGACTCCGCTTAGGACACTCTTAGTTTTCGCACGGACATCTATTAAAATTATCCATTAAGAAAATCTGCGACTGTAATGTTTCACCCTCAAGTTCAATTGAGCACGTACTTCTAACGTGCCAAAAATTTAGGAGGCAACGCGATCTGACCTTTAAGAATATATCAAACCCCATATCATTACTTGGCATCCCTAACAAAAACAACCTCCTCCATATCATATCATTTTTAAAAGAAATTCATATATACCAATTAATATTAAAAAAATGAAAAAAAATAAAAGAAATTTAATCTTGCAAAAATGTTAATTGTAATTATAAAAATATTGAGCCTAAGACCAAGTTTTCACGGCCTTTTGTATTCCATTAGTTTGTAATTTATAATTATCTTCTAATGTTTAAAACAAATAAATAAATAAAATAAATTCAAATACTTAGCCTGCTAACAAAATCTGTTGAAGTTATTATAATTTCCAAAGTAAATTTGCTCCAACTAAAGCAACATATTTCTTTTAAAACTTTACTCAGCTTTACACTTTTGTAACGTATTTAAACCATTTACATGGAAATCATTGATAATGTGATTTACATAGACAGTTGCCTAACGTTCTTTCTTTCGAACATCTCAATGACATTGTCACGTCTGTGTTGATATAATAATGACTTCTTACATTATACTAATTTCAACTAATCTCTCTAAATAAATATTACCATTTTATTAACTACCAAATCTGAGCTCCTCTACCTAACGCCTCAAACACAAGATACAACAAGTAGTTACATAGTTAGATTACAACCGTGTTAATGGCAAAATTGTAGGAATTTTGAAAAAAAAAACTCTAGAAAAAATGTCTCATAGAGCAGGAATGTTGGCAAAAATCATGAAGAAACTAATCATGCATCAAACAGAAATGGCTTGTATTTGCCTAAACTCGCCCTTACTGAGTGCTTCTGTTAAAAGCATATGAAGTGTAAAGCTGATTTGTGTTTTTCAATTCCTAAAAATGTCAAGAAAGAAAGCCAAAAGCAATGAATAAAATCTGTGTAGGGAAAAGAATATTAGTTTAGCACGTTTTACAGATAATACTTAACATGTATGAAAAAGCAGCAGCTTTAAGTAAAATATGTATTAAGAATTTGTGCAAATTGTAGATTTTAACAAAGGGGTGTTTAAATATGATTTTGAAGTAGTAAATCTATTTAATTATCTTTTCTACAAGATGTTTCTTTAATATGTAAATGTCTTTAAAATTTTATATGGTGTCAATAATTCCAATTAGTGTTAAGCATTTATTTACCAAACAACACCCCACCCCCCTTCCCCACAAAATAGAATTTCATTTAAATTGCTTCAGGAGTGTTAACAATTTTTTAAGTAAGTAAGAAAAAAATGCTTAACTTGGTTACATGCCATTATAGTTAAGTAGGTAGCAGTGAGTGAATTTTTCAACTTGACAATATTGTTACACTTGTGGATACCATGTGACGGAAAATATTTGGAACTGAAATAAGTTAACTTGTAGTTTTACTAAAGGTTTGCTACCATGTGTTGAAGTGTTAATTTTGGAATCAAGTGTTACATTAAACATTGTCAAGTCATGCTGTTCTCTTCAGACATGTCTGACATGTTAAAGAATGGCAGTATGACATTTAACTCTTTTTTTACACAGCCACATTGAAATAGATTTGTAAGATTTGCGGTACTGAAAATCGATTATTACATTTTAACATTTATAACTGATTTCCAAGTTGTTCGACAGGTCTGGTATGGTGCTCTTTTATTGAAACTTAATGCTTTTGCTGTCGGTGACATATTCTCTAGATTGTATATCGAGTTTCCTGGGGAATCGCGCTGTTCGAGTTGTTATACATGGGATCTCATCAGTTTGAGTTGAAGGTTAATACAGCGGTACTAAACGGTTCCTTTCTTTCTCCCACTTTATATCTCATCTTTCTAAATGACCTTCGACGTCGAACTTTCAATCCATCTATTCTTTTGTAGATTATAGCAACATTTGTCATTCATATTCATTCAACCAAGCTCTAATGCAAAACACTTAACCAAGATCTCGTTACAATATCCGAATGCGCTCGTGCGAGTAGAGTCGCTTTTAATGCACGTAAGACTCAATGTTGCATGTTAACACACAAACGCACGACATATCATATTGCTTCATTTGTTTATGGACGATGTAGAAGGAATTAGGCGCTCTAGATGCTATCGGCATGAGAATTTAGTGTCTGCTGGATTAAACTCATTCATTTTCAAAAGAAGCATTCAAGTGCCTTGGTTTTACAAAACTGTGTAGAAAATACTTGACTCTATCTGATCTCCTTAGATTTGCATCACCTATATTCTACCGAAAAAGAAAAATAGCTCTCATGTATACACGAGATGGCGACAATGCTTATCGGTGACTCTATTGATTCACTGGAGCATCGCTGCAATGTGGGTTGTATTTCACTGTTCATTATCGATGCTATAATGCAATGTGCCCTACTGAAATTTGGGATCGTGTTCCCGAAACCCGTAGTTTTTTGCATTAAAACATGTTCTTTCTTCACTCAGGGCTCATTCATTTCCATTGGCGAGTGAATTCGTTATTTAGCCGTTCTGTTCGTGTTTGGAATAAAGTTTTGGCAAAAGTTTTCCCTGTCACTTTCGTTATAGGAAAATTCAAATCAAAAATCAAATGTAAACAAATACTAGGTACTTCATCTCCCCTCTCTCCCATCACCTATTTTCCTAGTTCTAACAAAATGCATTCCATGCTAAAATTGTAGTAAATATTATTTGTCCCCCTATAAAGTAAATACGTATGCATAACTCACACATTATTGCCTTAAGAAAAAGAGAGCGCGATTCATTTAGCTTCCGTTAAGGGAACTTTTATGTCGTTACTTTTTTTTCTTCCACTTACACTGACAGATTTTTTCCACTTAAATCACTGCTTTTTATACTATAGTACAACATTTGTGAGGGTATGTGAACGTTAGTATTACAGTTACATACATTTTTTTTTGCTATTTGTAAGCATACTTTTTTATTTTTCTGCTTCATTGCAATTTTATGACATAAAATTTTTTTTGATTTCTTTTTTCATTACTATATGTTTCCATTTTCAGACATTCTGTTCGAAAGTAAATGAGGAATTCTGCTTAGTTCTTGTTTTTATGGAGTATAATTTGTATTCCTTTATTATTTTCGACTGTGAGTCTTGTTCGGTGAGTGTTCCTGGCGAGAAATGGGTATCAAGTGAGGCAAAAGTGTTTGTGTTTTCTATGGCTATAAAGGCAGACGCTCTGCTCTGGCAGAGCAACACGTACTTTAGCAATTTAATATACTCGCATTAAGAAGCAAGAAAAAAAAGTATGCATTTATGTGACTGGCTTTGTTTCCTTTATAGTCATTCGTATGTTGTATGAGCAGGAAATTCTAAAAGCAAATGTATTTTTTTTTTTATTAAAAAATTTTAGATTTCTTTTTAGAAGTGTTTAATGTCAGCCATATTTTGTTTTAGTTCTTTGACAAACAAAGTGTCTTTTTTTGAGTTATATGTGGGCTAATTTTTTTGTGTTTAATATAAAGGCTTTTGAAAGGAGAAGGATTTTGAAAAGAAAAAATAATTATCATGATTAAAGTATACCAAAATCTAGTTGTTTAAAAAATGTGGCATACTGTTAGGCTTTTTTGAAAATAATTAATAGTGTATGATTTTTGAAAGAAAAGACTTGTTCTTTTTATACTGTTAAAATATTAGAATTTAACTGGCCCTAGCGAATTAGTTCTTCTTAAACATTATACACATAAAATTCGTTTGCATAAATGTTCTTTAAAAACGAAGAATTTTTTTTTTGATTAAGAATTGACTAATTTTTCATGATTTACATAAAGACTTTTGAAAGAATAATTTTAAAGAGAAAAATTAAATTTTGGATATAAACATTATTTCGAGAATGCATCCTTGAAGTAATATGGTGTTCACACATACATTTTTAATTGATTTCTAATTGAATTCAATTATCCATACAAAATTTCAATTAAGGTAATTGCTTCATTAAGAGTTAATTGTTCTAATAATTGTTAAAATTAAAAATACAACCCTGTGACAAGTAATAACTAAAATGGCAGTTGATTCGCTTTTAAATTAATAAAGAATATTTTTAGGCTAAAAATTATAATATTACAACCAAATACAGTGCACTAGGGAAAACCTCAACTAATTAAAACCGCGGGTGTTGACGTTTAACAAATTATAAAAAAAAAACAACACTTGGAAGAGAGTCTTCTCTCTATTTATTTCATAAAATTTTAGAGTAGGTATTGTAAAAAAAAGGTTGACGTTTTGGGATGTTGACGTAAACGAGCGTTGACGTTTTCCCGAGTGCACTGTAATTGTATTCTTTTTTGTCAGCTGCTGTCAAACGCTAATTAAATTAGCAATATTGAGCATGTGTGAACACTTTTTAATTAACCAATAATTGACTCAATTAAAAATACATATCTGAACACCATATAAAACACATATTAATTATTCAGGAAAGTAGCATACTTTTAGGGATTAATTGAAAAATCAGGACGCAAATATTTGCGTAACAGAAAAAAAGAGTTTGAATTTAAAAGATTTGTTGATATTTATGCAGATATAAAAGAAGTAACTGGAATTTAATGACAAATAAAATGTAATTATAGTTATGAAACACTAACAACATACTAATGCACAAGATCTCTCTTTAATTAATGAAGTAATCTCCCAAATTTTGGATAAAAAGGGATCATTAACCAGGCTCTTTAAAAAACTTACACGTTTTAAAAAACTGTTTGCAACTGTACAATAAATAGCAAACATCAAGTGTAATTATAGTTATGCAACACAGTCGTACATACAATTTCTCAACTGAATAAAGCTAGTTATACTTAAAAACAAATCATTGACAAAAACGAAATTATTGTCACCAGGTTTATGTGGTGTAGTTTAGTTTGAGCAGATTTTAAATGAACAATGTTTTAAATATATTGCATTTTTACAATGCTGTACTTTTCCACATGTTATTCTATGATATGAAATATTAACATATTTATATGTAAATACATTTTTGCATTTCCTTATATGGTTTTTAAGAAATTTCACCTTAAAAAAGCTTTTTATTTTATATAAAACTATTCATAGCATAATCAAGTATATTATTTGCTATTAGCCAGATAATCATTTGCAAATAAAATTTGTAAAAAAAAAAAAAAAACATAAAGATAGAAAATCTCTTAACAGTTATTTTGCATAATTTTCCACATGGAATTCTAGCGCCACTTAACACTTTCAAATGCAGACATATAAACAATTTTTGCTTACTCGTTTAGCAAGGTACAATAAGCTTTATGTATTATATATTTTTTTTTTTGGAAAAATTTACTTCATTTAACATTTATTTTATATTTAAGAAATCAAAATAAAAAATAAAATTATATTTCTCGAAAAAAACTCAAAAAACATAAACAGGCATGTGATGGAAATCGAAAAAACGAAAACGAATGAGTTTTAGAAGTCAATTTTTTCGTAATATTTCTATATTGAAAAACTTTTATCACATCAAATATAAAGATGTTGGGCTACTAAAGAGAATCTTGAAACAAAAATTTTAAAAATTAGATTATAAATGCATTAAAATGTATTTCCAAAACTGATTCGTTTGCGATTTCGATTTCCATCATATGCCTGAAAGTAATAAAACAATAACCCTTTAACAAAAACATTTAACATATTTAGCCAAAAACTCATATGTACGAGTATATCAAATGATAATCTTAAGGGAGAAAATACTTAAATAAATTGTTGATAGTAAAGTGTTCTACTGTTGCTGTCTGCTTTCTTTTTATAAAATATTATAAATAATAGAGCATTTTTAAGCTTAAAACGTTTCTTGTTTAAAAAATCTATAAACAAAAATTTGAATTGTAAATGTTATTTTAATGCCTTAAAGAACATTCACTAAATTTTTAGTAAGTACAAGGTGGCGCAAGAGTAATCCCCCTATCAGAAAATGCTATAATTTTTGCGAGGCCCCTAATGTCAGTTCTGTTTTGATATTTGTGTAGTAAACACATGCGAAATACACGTTAATAAATAATGTTACGCTACACTGCTCCAGAACGCGGAATATTGCTGTCAGAACTGGCATTAGGGGCCTCGCACAATTTATAGCATTTTCTGATAGGAGGATTACTTTTGCGCCACCTTGTAGTACAAAAATATGCAATTTTTTTGAAAGATTAAAAGAATTTAAATAGATTTTAAAATATGTATAAAACATATCAATGTTAAACGCGCTTATATGCTACAAACAAGGTGAAATCTTAGAAAAGAGCGAAAATGATTTAAAAAAGCGGCTACAGTTAAATCAGTTAGTGTTCCATGCATATGATTTGAGAAGAAGTACTTAGTAATAATTTTAAATGGTCTCCATAAAGATAAGAGACATTGCTCAACTCTGAACAAGCAATCCGAAAACGTGGAAACATAAAAGTCAAACTAATGAATAGAAAAAAATGTTTTCAAAATAAATTGTGAAATCACTTTATTTCTGTCAGTAATAAGAAGTTACAACAGCTATTAGTGTCTTTTGTTTTGTGTAAATCTAATATGATTTGCTTGTTTTTTTAATATAAACATCTTAATAGCTGCAATTGTCAAATACTTATTCTAATTTTCTTTTGATTTCATTAAAAGTTATGTTTACAATATCACTTTCAACGGCACAAAAAAGTTTGACACAGCATCACTAAACTGTAAAAATGCACAAAACCTTTTTTTTTTTAGTTTATAGGAATTCTAATATGTACAAATAATAATAGACTAAATAAATATTACTCATACCACTCGTATTCCACTTTTTTTTTTTTTTTAATTAAATTGTTTCGCCTCAGCGCCAGATTGGCTTTAGAGAGGCTTGTTAGCAAAAAAAAATTACAATATAAAAATTAAATTAATTAAAATTAATTAAATTAAATAGCAATAGATAATGAAAATAAATTTAATTCATGTAAATTAGATATAACTTAGAATCAAAATAAAATTTTTGATATAATACACTTATATCAGAAGCTCATCAGCATTTTGAAGTAAAAAGTATTTTAAAGAAGATTTAGATTGTGAAAGTCTTGATTTAATACTAGTAGGCAAGTTATTATATTCTCTACAACCAGAGTGTTGGACAGGTTGCTTTGTTGTTTCACTTAAGCAAAATGCTATTCTTAAGTTGTTACTATTCCGTGTGTTAAAATTGTTTTGATTTTGTGAAAATTGTATTGTATGCTGGCCAATGCTATTAATACATTAATATACGTTAACAATTGTAATTTTTAAAGCCCGTAAATTGGTAAAACAGTAGGGAATACATCTCTGTACAGAGTAATAGTTAAAAATCGAATAGGTAAATTTTCTACAATCTTTAAAGCTCTATTTTGTAATCTTTGCAGCGATTTAAATTCTGTGTTTTTTTTTTTGAAACCATAAAGCATAGTAAGATAATTGCTGTGACTTTGAACTAGGGATTGAAAAATTAAAAACTAATCAAACTTATTTTTAAATTTGTATAAAAGACCCAGTGCAGGACTAATTTTTGATTTAAGATTCTTAATATGTTGAGCCCAAATAAGGTTTCTCTGAAAACAAATACCTAGATATTGAACAGATAAAACTTCTTGAATTTCTTTGCCATTCACAAAAATGCTAAATTCATTATTCAAACCAGAGTGTGGTTTGAATCTTATAAGTCTTGTTTTATTATGATTTAAAAAAGTTTATTTAATCGAATATATTCCGAAATTAAAGCAGCATCCTTTTCCATATAAGGTTTTAATGCAATTTCATGCTTATAATGATAAAAAAAAAACACTAATGTCATTAGCATAAAATTAATTAATAGAAGGTGCCTACGGTTGGTATGAGTGATTTTTAATTCATATAATAATAATATTCTTCATAAGCAACATGTCTTCTGTGACTTGTTTCTGTAAAATGATTGTTTTAACCCTCCGTCTTACACATGTTTTGTTTTTCACATTCGTTACACATGAGTCTAGCCAGACCCACTTGGATTTTCAATACACTTTGTCAAAAACAATGTATTTTTTTAAATTAAATATTGAAAATATAAACATATCTAATAATTTTTAAATAAAATATCAATAAGTGTATATAAATATTTATTGAATTTATTTATTATGCACACATGAACATCGATTCCGTGTTATAAGTAATAATAAAGAGGTTTAATAAATTTGAAGTATGTGCCCTATAGGCTTTGTAAGCAACTAAAACAAGTGTAATCTATTTTGGAATGTTGCTGACATACTGGAGTTGTACACTTTGAACAAAAAAATCGTGTTTTTCGGTAAATTTTTTCATTTTCCTGTCGCAGTGTTTGCAATATCTTTTCTTTTGTAGAGTGTCAGCACCGCTACTGCTAGTCATTACTGGTGTAACCTAAAATAGTCAGGAAAAAAGTTGAATTTAATATTAAAACTTAATGTAATATCCACATAAATATAATATAATATCCAATAATAAATAAAATCTTGTGTTTTAGTAAAACTTACGTGTATTGGTCTTCCTAAAAATGATTCCATGGCTGAACGAGTACTAAATTGTTTGATTATATGAATATTATTCATTCTATTTTCTATATTTAAGATAACTAAGTTGTTTGACAATTTACAAAGAAAATCGCGTCTAGCACCGTTGTTTTTCAAGTTATCGCCTTCCTTGCAAATACAATAAGTAGCCAGTGCCATAATGTCCAACATATTGCAAAAAAAAGCAAACGTCCATCTTTTTGTAGATCGTTTTGTCGTAAAATGCGAAACCATTTGGTCCATACAATCGACTCCGCATTTGTTTGCATTGTAAAACAAAATCGCTTCAGGTTTCATCGCTTCACCTTCACAGTGTTTAGAATAGTGGACAGTTGAAAGCAAATTGACACATTTATTTTTTTTAGGGACATAACTACAGATTGAAATCAAATCTTCATGGAATCAAAACAATGACTAGAGAATAGGACGGGAAGATAGCTTTTTCATTTCGTTAGGAACGCAAGTTTTATTGGACCGAATGGTACCAACGAATGCGAGTCCAAGCTTGGTAAGACTCTTTACGCCATCTAATGTTGTAAAAAAGTTATCTGCCACAATTGTGCGGCCACTATTACAGTACGGTTTTGAGAGTTGAAGCATAATATTTTCGCCTTGGTTTACAGCACGTTCCTGTTCTTCTTGTCTTCCAGTGTATAATATTCCTTGCAGTGGAGATTTTGTCTTCACATCACAAGCCCACCATATTTTTATGCCGTACTTGGCTGGCTTCGACGGTATATACTGGGTAAATTTAGTTTTTCCGCGATAGGGAAATAACTGCTCATCAATTGTAATGGTGTCATGTGGAATATAGTTCTTTGAAAGGTTTTCATTCAAAAAATTCCATACATCTTGTATTGGTGCTGCTTTGTCTTCACGAAGTCGAAATTCGCGTGATCTGCTATCGTCAAACCGAATATAACGCGTCAGTGTAATGAATCGGTGATAGGACATCGCAGCCCTGAATATAGGTAAGTTGTCTGAACGCCACAAAACTTCCGCCTTTTGATCATTGTTGTGTGAGGCACCACCTGTCAGCAAAATTCCAATGAAAGCATCTAATTCACTCGCGGTCAAGTCTTTCCAAACTTTCGGTTTTTTATCAGTATTGGCGTTATTCCATTTTTCGATTTCTTTTTTTCCATACCGATTTGTTTCAGTTATGATTATAAATGCAATATTTGGTGTGAAAAATCTCTTGAAGACCTCAATTGGAATAAACCCTTGTTCTTTCGGGCCAGCTCGAAAACGCATTACTTTAGTATCAAATAGGGGTTTTCACTTTTTTTCGTATTGAATTCTAGATGGAGCCGCTTATTTGGGTATTTTATTTAATTTTTCAAACTTAAAACAAGATGGAGCTATTTGTTTGGGTGTTTTTGCTGATTTAGTTGAATACTAATAATAATGGAAATAAAAAAATTAAAAAATATGTCACATACCATACAAAAGTTTTATAGGTCTGGCCAGACCGCATGTGTTACAAATGTGATGTGTGCAACTAAATATTCAAAAAAATGTCCTTCTATATCCTTTACAGGATTTATTGCTTTTTGCTATAAAAGACAACTAAATTTTAGGAGGGTACCTGAAATTTCAAGTTTCTAGCTAAGTGTTAGATGTGCTAAAACAGCATTTAAAACTCAAAAAAGTCTGGCCAGACCCATGCGTAAGACGAAGGGTTAAGTATTTAAGCATTAAATTTTTTTTAGACTGTATCTGTCTCACTGTATGAAAATTAGGAAGTATTACAGAATAATTATGGAACGAGATAATTTTTCTTTAGTTGTTATTTTTGTGGAGAAAAAATGATATTTTCGCCTAAAATTCGGCAGCAGTTTCATTTTCTTTTGTTTATTAGACAAGCAATATATTGTGAGCGTCAATATAAAGTGAACACCTAACACTGTTTTAAAATAACTTTTATTATAGAAGTATACTATAAGAAACTTAAACAAAATATAACTTATTAACAAAAACGAAAAAAAAAATAATAATTCTATTTTTAAGGAAATAACCAAATTTTTCGCGTCAAAATAAAGTAAATTATAAAAATTGTGTAAAATTGTGTAAAATATTGTATTTAATATTTTGTTTTCACTCCTTTTATCTCTATCACAGTTGACAATCTTCTAGACATAGAACCAAACGAGTTTTTGTAGTGAAATAAGGCAACATTTTGCTTCATTCATCTTTGGGGTTTGCTTCACATTAAGGACCGTGATGTGAAATGCAGCTTTATGTTTTATAATTAGTCAATAAATATGTTTTAAGATTGTAAAGTGCGATTCTTATTGAATTCTAAAGTATTTAATTTTTCAAAAGCCTTTATATAAAATATAAACAATAAATAGCATAAATATTAAAACATGTTTGTGAATAATACATTAAGTTTAAGCAAGAGGTTATGTTTTTTAATATTCAGAATTTATTTTCTTTTAATAATTTTCATATATTCTTAGTCTTTAAAAGGAACTCTTTGACTTTTAATATCCTTGGAGTTTTTCTCTCTCTCAGTATTTACATTGAATTGTATTGTTGTTGTTAGTCAAGCCATTGGCCTTTTAACACTTAAAAGCTCATTGCTCAAAAAATAAGAAAAAATAATAAAAAACAAACAAATAGCTGTTCGACAAAAGTCATCTACAAGCCATTGGCTTATTTTGATGACTGTTGGAACTTGAACACTGTGTTGACACAGTACGACAAAAGTTGAGTGATACAAAATAATTAACAATTGAATTTAGTACAGTGCCCCGATAGACTAGGCGATAGAGTGTTAGACTAACAGTCAAAGGGTTGCGGGTTCGATTCCTGCCAAAGACTCTGGGTGTTTTTCTGCAGATAAGCCGAAAGCTTTGCAGTTTGTGTTTGTTAATTCTGATAAAAAAAATGTAGCATAGTCCTGTTGAAAGCACTAGTCACTGACATATGAGTGTGTGTGATATTGTTGTGTGACATCGTCCTTTTTTAAACCACTTGTCAGTGATTTATTTATTAACATCTTTTAATAGCGAAATGTAAATGCTTTTCGCATTGATGTTGCGCAGCAAGCAAAACCGTACCGCTTTAAAATTCTATTAACAATAGTCAAATATTGTTCAATAGGCCGAAGCTATTTTGTATTACGTCGATCTGATTTCTTCGATACCAAGAATATGCAACTTTTAATTAATGACAGGTAGCTAAATCGGGATAAAACGTTACTGAAGATCGCTTACATTCAATAAGAGACAGAAAACCTTTTAGGAATTATTTTTTTTTTAAATAAAAAACGGAAGTCATAGTTGAAGAGCTGGCAAAAGAGGTGGTATTCACTACTACTGTTAAAATAATGACAAGTGTAGATTTTGTTATTTACATTACTATCACACTTGAGGAACATTGTTAGTTACTGTAGCATTTATTATCATTTACACTGTGTAAATATGCATTTACACTATTGTCTACATTTGTTGCTGTTACACCTGTTGTATTAAAAAACTCATTGTTTTCGTGTAACCTACAAGTACATTATATGTATATGTATTTGTTTTTGTGTAATAAAAACGGCTCATTTCTATGCTGCAGTTACAAAATACACATACATACATATATGTATATATATATGTCTTTGTAAAGTGCATATCTGTATTAAATATAAATGTGTATGTAAAATCTTGTGTGTGTGTATAAGTTACTACAGATGCCGGTAGTGGTGGTGGTAATGTTAGTTGAAATGTTGTCATTACTATTGTTATTACCTTTATACATTTGCAAATACTACAAAGTTTATAAACTACATATATAACTATTGTATACAACTGTTTGTGTGTTACCCACACATTTACTCTAAACCAAAACTAATAAAAAAACATACATTTCTTGTTGCTTTTCTTTGTTGAAATTTCTTGCTTCCTTTGTTTTCCTTTTTTTTTTTTGTGTGTGTGTGTGTGTGCCATCTAACACTTTTATAAAAACATTTGCACTTACTCTCCCACCCATCTCTGTACATTTGCATTTATAGCAAAATGTTAATACAAAAAACACAGACACATTTAAAAGCTTACCATAGAAAAAAAAGCACATCTTTTCTACATACATAAATAAATCTACTTATATGTACGTCTAGGTATGTTTGAGTTTGTTCAGATGCGTAACGAAAGTTGAATGTTCTGTGCAGATTACCTATTTATACAATGACATAGAGACTTATTTGACTACATACATGTACACGAGTATGTATGTCATTTCAGCATTATTTTACATATACATTTATAGTTTTTCATGTGTGCTTTTTATATAATATACCATGGCAAAAGCACTGTGTTGCTTTACATGCACATTTGTATATTTACAGTGAATGGTAACACGGGTATATTTGATACTTAAATAGCATATTGAAGTAGTACGAGCATAATAATAGTAATAATAATGAAAGAAATCTTAACAAATATTAAAAAAAATTATATTTACTATTTATGTTTCACGCTCATAATGTTGATGATGATTGTTATCTTAGTGTAGAAAAGATTTATATTTTTATAACCTACACCTTAGTAAGGAGGGTATATTCAATTTGTGCTGATGTTTCTAACGCCCATAAATATTGGTCCAACACCCACCTTAAATTATACCGATCGACTCAGAATCACTTTCTGAGTCGATTTAACGATGTCCGTCTGTCCGTCTGGCTGGCTGGCTGGCTGTCCATGTAAAGCTTGTGCGCAGAGTACAGGTCGCAATATAGAAGATATTTTAATAAAATTTGGTACGTGATATTTTTTCGATCCAAGGAAATTGGGGTTTAACGATCATAAATGTTTGAATTATGAAAGTATACAAACATATTTCACCACAAATGAGTAATAAATGAAGCTAAATCACATCTACAAATTTTGTGTAGATCTCACCATAATTAATCATAAATATTGAACACAAATATGTTTCCTATATATACAAATAATATGGTACAATTTTATTAAGATCGGTCCATAATTAGTCGTAGCTCCCATATAAGGCCCACTTTCGAAATTCAATTTAAAGGGCATAACTTTTTTAAAAATGTCGTTATCCAAATAATATTCAACACAAATATACAAGTATATACAAGTAATTTATTGATGATTTATGGTGATTGGTCCATAATTAGTCGTAGTTTCCATATAAGGCCCACTTTTGAAAATCACTTAAACGATCATAAATGTCTCAAAAATGTTGGTATCCAAATTAAATTTAACAACAATTTTTAGAGAATATTATGGCGAACTTTTTTTTAAGTAAATTTCGTTCTAACTCATAACATGATATAAGAAATATGTTAATTCCCAAATTCTATTTCTCAATAAATGGTGAGTTAAATAGATGATGTTTACAAGTAGATCTTAGACAATAAACAATGCTGATGAAGCCCTTGGCAGGGCAGAAAATGCACTTCAGTGTGCCATTTGTCTGGAAAAAATATAGTTTTCGCAATGGTATTCTTCGAGTTATTAATTAAAAATGAACTCAAGCCTAATTAAAATTTTTCTCTAATATAATTCAACACAAATAAGTTTCATATAGATAGAAATGATGACACCTAATTTTATAACGGTCGGTCCATAATTAGTCAAAACTTCCATATATGACCCTCTCCGTAATTCACTTTAACCTCCATATATCGAGATAATGTATAACATATATAATATTTATATTCACGGAATTGATGAAACTAAATTTTTGATGATCGGACCATAATAGATAATATTTTCCATATAGCGCCCATTTCAGAAAAACTCTATATACTGGGTGTAGGGTATTGTATGGTCGGGCTTGACCGACTATACTTTCTTGCTGGTTTATTTTAAGGAACAATTTGGGGTTTTTAATTATTTTTCTATTTTCTTGTCTTCTTTGATACAAATTCATTGGAGCATTTGAGAAATGAGAGGGAAGCTAAATCGGGCTAAAATTTTATTAAAAAATATTAATTTATAATAAGAGGCGGCAACGTATTCCGCTATATTTTTGGTACTATGACCACAACTGTAAATTTATTCCAAATTATTATTTAATAAAAAATACAAAAAAAAGTTACAATACAAAATGGAAAATAATAATTTTTGAAAATAAAAAATTTGTACGAAAAATTTGCATTTGCTAAATTTTACACAAGTGTCTCTTTTGAAATATTCGATATTATGATATTATTTGATATTAATTTATATAATTGCATGTGGTAAACACTTTTTGCAAATTATCCAAAACAAATCAAAATATAAGAAATAATTAAGGAACTGTAAGACAATAAAATAAGACAATCAATGCTGATAAGATTCCAAAAAAGGCAGTCAATTATTCTCAAATCACAAATCAGATGTCTCAAAAAGCTATTAACGAATGCGAACGCATGTCTCATTATCAGACTAATCCCAATATGACGTTAAACAATATTGCTGGCGCCGAACAGACATAAGAATTCAAAGACACCATTTTTTGGAAACATTGCACCACTGCAAAGATTTGAAGGAATAATGAGGAGAGATGATTGTCGAACTCAATCCTATTGAGAATTTCTAATAAATCTGGATGAGAAAGTTGAGACAATTCCGATTAACTCAAATTCATTTGGACAAGCTTTGTCAGCTCAAATAAGCGTGAATGAGAGATTATTTCAAGTGATTTTAATTCAAAAATTAATGGATAGTTGCAAAATGTTTAAAAATTGTTTTACGAAATAAAAGGCTTCGGACTAAATATTAAATATTAAAAATACAATCATTGACTAAAGTTTTTGTATGATATAAAACTGCATATAAGTATTTTCGTCTGATTTTTGTTCTTGAACTTGATGAAAATATTAAACATTAAAGAAATTACAAACAACTTTTTCTAATATTCGTTATGCATTTGTGCTCCTAACTGTATGTTTCAGTCATAAT
This sequence comes from Bellardia pandia, assembly GCA_916048285.2. Taxonomy (NCBI): domain Eukaryota; kingdom Metazoa; phylum Arthropoda; class Insecta; order Diptera; family Calliphoridae; genus Bellardia; species Bellardia pandia. The sequence continues at coordinate 17,598,018 of OU696532.1, read as the reverse complement.
AAGTTCTTCTGCGATTACGATTTGGATATTTAGTTGATGGATAGGATTGAAAAGCAGCCTCCAAATGTATTCTTCTTGAAGCATAAATGTGGAAATTCGATAGCAGTGTCAGAAGGACGATATTATAAAACAAAAATATGACGAATTCTACGACATGTAGCTTTTCATAGTGAGTGATATATCATGTTATTCCAATATGCTCCTGTTGGAAAACGCTTTACCGTGTTGTAAACGTTTCATACTAAAATGTGTTTTATCATTTTGATCCAAATATTAGCTATTAGCCCCTAATTAAGGTTTGCGTCATGATGCAAGTTCGAAATGAATGAAAATCTCTGTCTCTGCTCCATGCCTATGTGTAGCAGACATTTAAACTCTCTATGCACTCTTTGTTTCTAACTTAAGCCAATACTCCTGCATATTATAACATCCTTATTTGTTTAAGTTTTTTTTTTGTCTCTTCTTTACGTTTTGTGCCTTTTATTATGACACACAAGTTTTTATTTGCATACTTCTTATAATTGTTGTTTCAGTTAAAGTAAGTTGTAAGGAATATAAAAGATAAAAGACAAAAGACAAACAAGTTATAAAGGTAATAAAATATATGAGATTTAAATTATACTGCCTGTTTTTCTTTTTTGTTTGTTGCTGTTTTAATGTTTTACCAGCAAAACAAACAGCAAATAATGTGTTGGTATTTAGACAGAAATGTAATAAATAGCCCTAAGGTATGCTGTTAGTTTTGTAGTTATGACGCAATAGGGCTGAAGTGCTGAATAAAAGCATACAAAGGAATGCCTATAGTTGAAAGGTAATTGTGTGCTTAGACACTGTGTGAAAGGAATTGTTATTAAAATTGTTTAGAGTATAATAACAAGAAAGGAAAACAAAACAAAAATAACAAGATGCCAAGTATCAGGAATTATGTTTGTGTTGTTTTCAATTATTAAGGCTTTTTTGTTATTCCGAATATTTTGTATTAAGATCAATACTGAAATATGATTATGACGAGTAAAACAACAAGGGTAGCCTAAGAAAGGTGTGATCTTTCTATATATCGTCACCTAATATGCAAAAGGGCGTAACAACACTTTTTATTTTTTTTTATAGGAGAAGCAAAAAACGTTGTGGAATTAAAGATATTTTAGATTTAAAGGCATATTTTATTGTCTTGCTTAAAACACGACTACAGACTTATTTCTTTATATTTTTTTATTTTTTGTTAATATTTTTCAAGTTATGGTTGTTACGCCTTTTTGGCATTCGATTTTCTGAAACAAAAAGACGTAACAACATTAAACATGAGAAATGGTGATTCTGTTTTTAGAATATAAGTGTTGTTCCCACTTCAATAAGTAGTAAATGTTAAGATGAGATTTTATTAAGTAATAATTAAAGATGGTGAAAATTGCATGAGTTGAGAAAAGGCGCGAAACATCATAGAGTTGTAAATAAAGTATTAATTTTAGTAATAAAAATAGTAATGCTACTTGTAGCGATTATAGAAGTTAATTTACAATATAAATATATTATCAACACTCCTTCTCAATATTATAAATATTGTATAAAAAATGTATTTATAAAATGTATTATAAACTCAAAAGTATCTTATAAAAATAAAGTTATTTACATAAACCAATTAATTCTCGAAATTTACATATTTTAATTTTCTGTAAAGGCTTAGTAAGAATGTCAGCTAACATAGAATCCGTACCACAATAATCATATATGACATCCTTTGACCTCCATAAGTCGCGAACGAAATAGTACTTTACATCTATATGCTTACTTCGAGGGCATATCTTTTCATCTTGAAGTATTTTTAGGCAGCTTTGGTTGTCCTCAAAAATTATCGGGTTTCGTATATCAATTCCAAATTCTTTCATTAGTTGAATGAGCCATAAAAGTTCTAGAGATGCCTCCGCAAGAGCTACGAACTCAGCTTCGGTAGAAGATAAAGTGACATTCGTTTGCTTTCGGCTGGCATAACTTATAACTGCATCACCAAGCTAAAAGATGAAACCGCTTGTAGATTTGCGATCATTCACGTCTCCTGCCCAGTCCGCATCAGCATAACCTTTTAATTAAACTTAGAACCAACGCATAATTTTAAATCTTTTGTGCCATTAAGGTATATGAGAATCCTTTTGACCTCTTTCCAATCATTATCATTCGGATTACTTATCTTTCTAGATAATATTGAAACGGCTACAGCAATATCCGGACGAGTATTGTTCGATATATATAATAATGATCCATGTTTTGTAGTAAGTTTATTAAAAACAAAATTTATTAACATTCATTGTATTTACACAGTACATAAATATTTAAAAATATCTATTAATTTAATATTTCAAATGATAAAAAACAAAAAAAATATTAAATTCATTAAATATGTATGTAATAATTTATTGTAGAAAAAGAAAAAATACTTCAGTATAGAATGTTAAAAAAATTATATGTATTTAATTTTCAAATGGAATGTTGTCATAAAAGTAATGACAATCTGTAGGAAGTATAGATTTGAGGTGTTGAAGATGTTCTCATTTCTTTTTCGAAATTTGTAATCTTTGGGTATAGAGTCGACAAAGTTCTTTATCAGTGAATTTGTCTGCTGTTCGTTGTGGAAGAATCGCATATGCATCTGCAATATTATACAAAATATTATATACAAATATTTTTATATTTATTTAATTTTTTCACAATATGTACCACTCACTCAAAATATTACCGTTAACCATGGTGTAACTATACAAGGTGAGTGCAGTAGCACAGCTGACTGACTTTGTTTACAATTTACTTATATCAAACGTAATACTTTTTCAAGTGCCTGTTATTTCTATTTTGTGTTGCATTTGTTGTCGATTTGCACTAACCTTGTACGTTAACATTAAACGAAAAAATTATAAACACAAATTGACAAAAAAATCGTAGGCAACTTAGTTATTCAAAAATAAAAAGAGTCAGTTTTTTCATTCAAGTGTGTTGTTACGCCTTTTTGTTTTTGAAATTTATACACTTGTTGTTACGGTCTTTTGAATTTCGTTTGTAAAATCGTTTTTTCTTGATGTATAAGTTCAAAATTCTGGGAGACATGTAATTTAGTTTAGTGCATTATAATCAATCAAAAACTCGATTTTGAATTTTTTTGTTCTTACGCCCTTTTGCATATTAGGTGACGATATGCAGTTTAAAATCCTGCATGTGCATAGCTGCTTTTGAAAAAGTTGACAGAAAAGCGTAATAAACGTTTATTTCATTGTAATGAAATCCTTATAAACTTGCAGCTTTTCTTTTGTAATAACACAAGAATCAAGCGAGGTATTCACACATATATTGGCAATTGAAATATCCTGAATTAGGCTTTGAAAAGGTGCAATAAATTTTATTACACATATTACCACTGAACCAATCATATTGTATATAAAACATTATTTTACCAACAAATTTCTAATAAAAAATTTTCCTTTTTTTTTCTTTCAGATTTTACACTCATAATCAACAGAATGTCTGTCCAAACATTATTCTAATAACAACGAAAACAACAAAATCCTAAAAATTCAAATTTTGAAAACTTTCTCTTTCCTAGAATTTATTTCAAAACCAATAAAAACAAAAAATCAGCACGCATGTTGTTGTTAACACCTTCAGATAAAATAAAAACTATAAAAACTCTCTATATGAATTGTAATAAATTTCAAACTACAAAATCCTTAAAGTTTTACTAAAATTAAAAATTCTTACTTCCTTTATCCCAAAAAAAAAAAAAAAAAACGAGCAGAAAACAAATATTTTTAACCCCTTAACCAAAAAAAAAAACACATACAATATTTCTTCACATAACAACCAGCAAACTATAAAAAAACCCCACAAAAATCTAACTAGCTATGAATTTACATCATAATCCAAATAAGGATGATGAATGTGACAATTCAATATCATCAGAAAGCCAGCAACAACAGCATCATCAACAGCAACATGGCCAACATGTTGACAATACACAACACAGGCACAACAGCAGTAGATTTAGCCAAACTGGCCAGTTATTACAAAAGAAATTTATAACAATGTCAAATGCATCCACAACAGACGAAGCGGGAGCAACAACAATTAAATTATTAACCAATACCTGCCCCATAGTAGTAGATGAACAACAACAGCAACAACAACGACTTGGCCAACAGCATCAACATGTTCAGCCATTACAACAAAAGTGGCTGCAAAGACCACGGGGGCAGAAGCTTGTCAGGCATGCGAAAGTGATATGGAATCTACTAAATAATAACAAAATGTTCAAATTACAAAATGTCTGTAAATATTTCCTAGTAATGTTTGTCGTGATATTAACAAGTTTTCCAGCTGCCACCGTTATGGCTTTGCCCAGTCTACAGGGCACAAATACTAACACTACAACAACAACTACTACTACTACCAATAATGTAATACACCAAACTCATCCATATACAAATGATAATATTGCCACAATTAGTCAAAGTGTAAATAGTACTAGTAATTACAATAACAACAACAACAACAACGATACCACAACAAATTCGGCTGTTAAACTAATATTAAACGATTATAATGACGCCTTTCTGCAAATGTTGCCCATGACTGAACAACAGGAACAGCAGCAAAGGCAACAGCAATATTCATCGTCTGCTAAAAATCATTTATTAGAAATGGAGCCGGATGTTACAGCGTTACATGATGATCTTTTGGAAAGTTTTCGTGGCACTCACAGTTTGCCCCATCAACCCATGTATACGAATGAATTTGCAGTGCATATACCGGCGGGCAGAGATATGGCCGATTTGATTGCCGATAAATATGGTTTTATCAATATGGGTCAGGTAAGTGCCTCAAAAGAAGAATAGTTTAATATTGCATTAATACACTGTGTTGCATTACTATAATTACACTTGATGTTTGCTATTTGCAAACGTTCAAATTGCAGAAAAAAATTTTTGTTCTAGCATGTGTTTTGTAATGTAAAAAAAAATAATGTTTGTTGTTCGGTTTTTTGGTATTGTCTTAGCACCATTGCCGGCTATTGTTACGAGCATCAAAATGCCCTTTTAAGAATTTAATAATTGAGACAGTTCTTTTGCTTAATAGTTAAATTGTGATAGTATTATGGGCGAATGCCCCTTTTTATACAAAATTTCTTAATACTATCTTAACATTCTATCTTACTCTATTCTATGGCTAGATATTTAGTTCATGTACTTACTCATTACAATTCGAAGAGTTTATTTGTGTACAATTAAACAGTGTGCCAAGTATAGATAGGTACACTACAATTTCATCTGCAAATTACGAATTTCATTTCCAATTCAGAAAAAAATACTCCTGGAAAGCTCCAGGACAAAAACAAGGAAGACGGTCCTAGTATCTAAACGGAAAACCCCGGTTTTTTTAATACCCAATTGATGACCGTCTATAGACGGTCTTATGCGTTAAAGGGTAAATGATATCTTTTTATCTGAAATTCTCAGATTTTAATAGAGAAATTGTGCCTTAATATTTTGTTAGTGTTTCATAACTATAATTACATTTTGTGAAAAACAAAGCGAAAGCTAGAAAAACAATAAGAGTAACTGTTATTTATTATGAAATTTTCAACAATTTCTTATAAAATACTGCGTGGTTCGTACCTGAAATGGTAAATTTCAGTTTATATATAAAGTGGCTTCAATTTTCCGGCAATTGCCAAAAAAATAAACCTGTTGCATATAGTAACAAATCTCGCAAATAATCCGGATTATTATGATGAAAACTAAAGTCTTGCTCAGAATAGTAATAAATGTGAGGTAAATGTGTCCAAGTTGAACATAAGTAGACTGCTAAAAAAATCTTAATAATTTTAATAAAATTTTTATAAATAGAAGATTGCCAAAATTCCACATATGCAAGATAATCAATAGCTGCTCAGTTCAACGATTGTACGCTTAAGAAGCAATTCTCAGTTTGCATTTAAATAAAGGTGGCTTATATTCCCCCTTCAAAACAATTCCCTAAATGAACTAAAACATCTTAAAGTAGGGCTCTTAAATGTTACAGATACAATCTAAAAGCAAAAAAGGCGAATAATTATTTACTCAAAAAAGCGCAACCACTTGTTTTAAAACAAATTTGTTTTACGTTGTTAACTCTTAAAAATGTTAATAAACAAAGTTTTTTTTTAATAAATCAACAAATTCAAATATATTTTATTTAGAGGTTACATCTTTTTCGGCAAGTATTTGCCAAGTGTGACCATACCTTTAGACTATTACTCGACAAAAGCTGTTGACAAGGGTATTACAAAATTGCTAGCCTTGAATTCGCCAAAAGAAACTTATAAACTAACTAGAAACATAAATATAAATAAAGATAAATAATTAGGATGTGAGCAATTAAAGCCCGGCCTTTTTGATTGCTTGTTAAAAAATGAACGAAAGTTCATGATTATAAAGTATTACTGGAGACATGAAACATTCGTTATTTAAAACTACAAATATAGTAAAATGTCCATTCTGTGCATTAGAAATTCAATCAAAAGTACCAATTTACTTAAAGCAATTCCTTAAGCTTAGCTGATTACCTTTTATACATCAAGGTGAGGGGAAGATAAGACGAGTAAACACTTGATTACATTAGTCAACAGAAATTTTTATCCACTATAAGTGGCACTTATTTTCCATGTAAAATAGGCCGCTGAATCCGAAAATGAAGGCCAAAATTACTAAAGTAGAACAGTTTTTGAGATAACGCAAAATTTTTAAATTTTCCGTTAAAAAAGTAGTGGTTGCATCTAAGTTGAATTATCTCCGAACCAAAACGGTTTTTACCTTTAAATTAAAGGTTTTTAGATGCTTTATCAACTCTCCATACAAAATTTTTTAATCCGATTGTCAGCTTCGAAGATATCGAGCCATAACCGCCGAAAAAATGTATCCCACAAACTCAAAATTTTACAGGGGAAGGTTTTTTTTAAATAAAATCAGTTTGAATAAAGCCATTATTTTAAAATTTATAATGTAAATATTGTTTTGTGTAATACATTTAATTTTAATAATTTTAAATGATGTTGAACTATCGATTTCGATAAAAAACATCAATCGATTATGGTGTGGGCTACATTATTTTGGCGGTAATGGCTCGATATTTTGTAATATGTCAACACTTTTGCTTGATTTTTGACGAAATTAAAAAGAGTAAATTCAGTATTAAAGTTCATTATATTAATCTTATTTTTTATTTTTTCTTCTATTTAGTGTTGAAGTGTGATATATTACGAAGTAAATAAGAGGTTTCTTATTAAAATCGCGTAATAATTGTAGACGCTACATGAGTTTAAGTAAAAATGAAGAAATTCAGTTTTTTTGCAAATACAGTTGCAAATAAAAATTCGAGGAAGAAATGTCATTGAAAAGATTGTATCAATATTTTTATCAAAAATTGCTTCGTTTAAATTGGGACTAATATTGAATAAAACAGAATTGGGAAATTCCATTTAAATAATAAATTAAGAAAGAAGTTAGATTTTAAACAAACTGGAACAAAACTGAGGAAAGTTGTATTTATTTATAGTTACGCCTAATTCAGATCAGGAAAAATTAGGTATTGCTCTAAATAGGTTGGTTGCAGAAGATCCTTCTTTGAGAATGTCAGTAAATGCGGAAAGTGGCCAGACTATATTGAAAGGCATGGGTGAGCTCCATCTTGAGATTATTGTTGATAGAATGAAGCGCGAATTTAACGTTGAGGCTAACGTCGGTGCTCCTCAGGTTGCATATCGTGAAACTATCACTAAATCTGTTGATGCTTCCATTCCTATTTCTTTTTCTATAGCATCTGCCACTTTATCAGCTCTAGTAACGTCGTCTACAAGTACTTCTATATTTTTTATGCTATTTTCATAATTAAAAAAGGCTTGTGCTGATTTTAGAGGCATATATATCAAGGTATTATCATACTCAAACATACCCATATCAAATATTAGCCTTAAAATATGCAACAGTATTTGTAAATTTAAGTTCTTTACGAAATGCAATACCTTTTCTACACTTATATTTTATGGAATATTAATAAAATGTTTCTGGAAAAGTTTGAAGAGCTGAACTAAAACTGAAGATATAATTGTACACTCTTTCGTTAGCTCAGTATTTTTAGTTAGTTAGAGTATCCTTAATTTTGGATAACAAACGCTTAAACGCTTTTACTGTTCAATACATAAATATTGTTTACACTCTCCATAAAATAAGATTTAAATTAAAAAGAATTAAGTTGGTTTTGTGGCTTTTAACACAACCAAAAAAAAAAAAAGATAGCTCTTAAAAATGTGCCATAAGTTGTATATGTTATTCGTTTATCTCAACAAACAAGTAGTAAAAGACATAACCAAGAAAAAAGCCCTTATAACTTAACTGAAACTACCAGCAAATCTTATTGATTAAGAGAGCGAAAGACTAAAGAAGATTTCAAAGCTAAAGTTGTACACACAAATTCCCTTAACAACTGCAAAGTTTTGACTGCAAGTTGTCTTTAGTTTTTTTTTTGCTTTCACTGTCATGTAGATGGAATAAACTAAAAAAACGTATACTTAAAACAGTTTGAGTAAAAATGAAAAAACAAATACTGTGTTGGCTAAAAACTAGAGGGAGAAAATAACCCAGCAAATTGAGAAGACAAAAAAATGTAACAAAATGTTTAAGATTTTAATAAAAATGTTTGATGCTTTTAATTAAGTTTAAACAAGTTAAGGCTGTTGTTAAATGAACGCGTAGCTGGGTTATTTTAAGGCTAGTAAATATAAGTATAGATTTTATTATAATTCCCCACAACTATTTTAAGTAGCAACAGTAGTTTATGGAACTTAGATGTAGTAGTAAATACTATAATAAATACATACAAACTTTAACTTTTTTATATACAAGGTGGCGCAAAAGTAATCCTCCTATCAGAAAATGCTATACATTTTGCGAGGCCCCTAATGTCAGATCTGTTTTGACATTTGTGTAGTAAACACGTGCGAAATACACGTTAATAAACAATGTTACGCTACACTGCTCCAGAACGCGGAATATTGCTGACAGAACTGGCATTAGGGGCCTCGCAAAATTTATAGCATTTTCTGATAGGAGGATTACTTTTGCGCCATCTTGTAATTTGTATTTAATTTGTATATTTACTACGTGATTCTAGCAGTAGTCCTGCTAAAAAGATCAGTAAAGTCCAAATAAATAAGCTATGTTTATACAACAACTAGTTACAACTGAAAATAAGCCATCACTGGAGTATGAAAATATGTTAAGAAACCTGCAAGCCAAAGGAGGGGGGAGTTACTGGAGTTGAAAGTATTAGTGGTAAATATACACTTGCTTAAATTTAAACCCGCCAACAAATCACAGCCATTTGTGTTTCACTGACATCTAACGAAACTAAATTCTAAAGGGAATTTTCTTTATTCTTCTCTAGTTTTTCTTCGGTATTTAGTACTAACAAAAACAAATCCTTTAAACACATACATATCTACTCAAACTCACACCAACGCTAAAAAAAAGTAACGAATTAAAACTTAAAATCTTTTCTTTACATCAATACTTGCTTCCATTTTTTTCTCATTTGAGATTTGCTTTCCAAGTCAATACAAATGCGTGTAAAAATCTTAAGAGATTTGCTAAAAGGAAAAACTAGCAGTAGAAAAAAAAACTTTGTCTGTTTTAAAAATGTGTAAAAAATAAGGAAATGCGTGTATTAAGTAGAGAAAAGAAAAAATAAAAACTTTTTGTTGTGTATGTGACTTTTTTTCTTCATAATATTGTGGAGGAAGTAAAAAGAAACGATAAATATAAAACCAAATCTTCAAATCTTGTTTAAAAATCTTATGATATTGTTAGATTTTTTTCTTGTAACTTTTTTGGTTTTTCTGTTTTTCTTTGAAATGCAATAATTTTTATTTATTGTATTTATTTATTATTCGAACGTGTATTGAATTACAAATTTATTGGTTTTTTTTAGTAAATATTGTCGTATTTTTTTGACGGTATTAGTAATGGTATTAAGATTTATTAATACACATCATGGCTGTAGTTTATCAAGGAGAAACAGATAGAGTTTTGAGTTGAAAGATGTATGAACTAGTTTAGGCTTTAAGCTCCATAACTAGATTTTGTTCTTAGAGACTTTAAAGGTAAAATTAGCCGAACGTCCACGTCTCCGTACTGTAACGTACAAGCGCCCCACTCGATAGTTTCGGTAGTCGATAGTGGTAAAATTCGATAGTTTCGATAGTTTGTCATACTATCGATAGTATCGAATTTTAAAAACTGTATGCAAAAACAATTGTTAAATTTAAATTCGCTTAAATATATATTAAAACCAGCAATCGTTTTTGCATACGGCTGTTAACCTTCGTTCAAAATTAAAGAATATAAACTCACATGTAATTGAACAATATTCAATTAATACAAAAAATAGAATGGCTAATTTAGTATGAAGCCTAATGAGTGAAAAAAGTTTTAAACTTTTTCTTAACAATTTACTTACAAAAACCCAAAGCGTCACTAGCAAATTGCAAAAATAAAGCAAAGTCGGTTGGATGACATTGTGTTTTATCCGCCGATAAAATATTTTTATCGGCTGATGCCCTGCGATATAAGTAGCTAATACTTGTTGAACTAATTTATTTTATTAACGCCTTATATTGAAAAAAAGTTAAAATTTCATATTTAAGTTTTAAAAATATGCACCGGCGCCGAAATTTTTTGCCGAACAATTAATTTAAAATATTCCGCCGACCAATTCTTGTCAGTTACGCTGTTTTTTTAATAATGACAATTTTTGTCGATAGTATCGCTATCGGAAAAAAACAATCGATAGTACACCAAAAATGAAACTATCGATACCATCGATATTACCATCGATAGTTTTGCAGCTCTAACGTACAGTATTATAAGCACTGTTACAAACACATATTACAACGATATTGTGTTTTTATCTACTTATTTGTTTTCTTATTCTGCTTAAATTATATATTTTAAAACTCAATGTCAATTTATTTTAAAATTCCACATTATTTGCACCATTTTTAGTATACGAGTACATACATACATACAATAAATAAACAGTCAGCTGTTCCAAATAGTGAGGGTCATTGTAAAGTTCCTTTTCAATAATGCTTGCTTGAGAAAGTACCAAAATTACTTTAATTGGTTTCAATGTCATAGCCATACAACCATGATTCGTCACCAGTTATGAGCTTTTTGATGAAATCTGGATCGTCGTTGACGATGTTCAACAGCTCTTGAGCAATGTCCATGCCACGTTGTTTTTGCTCAAAATTTAGCAATTTCGGAATAGTCTTCGCTGCCGCACGCTTCATGCCTAAAACATCCGTAAAAATTGCTTGGCATGAGCCGAGTGATATGCCAATATCATCAGCAACCTCTCTGATAGTGATTCGGCGATTATCCAAAATCATATTCTTCACTGTCTCAATGTTTTCATCGGTTGTTGACGTGTCGGGCGACCAGGACGAGCATCTTCATTTACAATAACTGTACTTGTGTTCTGTTCATAGTAGACTCGCCAAACTACACAGTCAACATTTCCAATGTTCTTGCGCATTTAATTTCATTGCGAAGTTCACGACGTTTATTTTTTTATCAGACGTCGTATACATATAAACATAATCATATATGCAGATGTTTATTATATTAAATCGTGTTTCTCAATTTCCCCAAACACTATCATTAAAAAAAGTACCAACAAATAGGGCGAATTGAACCCAATACAATTCAACACACAAACAACCCATCACTGCTATACAAATGTCACATAAGAACGTTAGGAAATTCTATTTTATACAGGTTGAGACGTTCCGTCAATGTGATATTATTATTCGCTAAGCATTTGCATTGATTTCAGATAACAAAACAGGATCAGCTGTTCCGTTAAAGTAAAGTGTGGAACGTGGACGTTCAGCTAATTCTACCTTAATTGTAGTATATACAGTGGCGAGAACAAATGACTAGATGCTTGTGCCTTGTGCAGTTTTTTATTGCATCAGAATAAAATTAATATTGAAAAATAAAATTTAAAAATGTTTTTTGCTATTTATTTTAGATTCAATGCTTAAAGAAATAATTTACAATACAAAATTGAAAATAAAAATTTTGTAAAATAAACAATTAGTGCAAAAAGAAAAAATTTGCTTGTAATAAATCTTGCACAATTGTGTCGTTTGAAATATTTGTACAAAAATATCAAAATTTGCTGTTAAGTGCTTTATTTAATATTAGTTTAATTGGTTGTGATAAACACTTTTTGCAAATTATCCAACTCAATTCTAATTATAATGCAAATTATAATAAATGAAGAAACTGTCCAAGGCCATTTAGACAATAACAAAAAGTAGCTATGCAACACAAGTAATAGCTAAAGAGTGTAAAGTAAGTCAATCAATCGTCATACGAGTCCAAAAACGACGTTCCCAAACCACAAATTGAAGGTCGTAAAAACCTATAACTTATATGTACGCACTAACATGATAATACGAATAAAAAAGCCAAGTCTTTAACACTAACAGATGCTGCTTTAGCAATGGTGCTCACGCTATGCCCTGGCGGCCCGAATGCTTTTCGTCATTTTCACATACACAATACGACTTTAACAAAACTCACTACAAATAGCGTAACAAACCATAATTTCATTCATTATAAAACAACAACAAAACACATCGCACTTGAGCTTAAAAAGAGAATAAATAAATCACCCAAAAAAATCTTTGTGAATACCACTGTTCTATGGCGATATGTAAACTCGTTTGCCGACGAGGCCTTCGCGATATCGGTTACACCTCAACAGTAACAAAAAATTAAAACCTGCATCGTCGACGTTAAAAAAAATGTTAAGACACGGTTAGACTTTGCAAACAATAGCCCAAATAATTCAAAGACACCATGTAAAGGAAACAATGACGCACGGTGGCAGGAACGTCATGATATGGGGTTGCTTAATATGATGGCACCTCCGATCACTGCAAACAATCGAAGGGATAATAAGGAAAGAAGATTATCTGCATATTTTGCAACATCATCTGCACATTTTCATCATTTTGCAGATAAGAACATTAATCGTGTGTATAAAGTTACTTCAAGAACACACTTACAAAATCATGAAAGAATGACTTAGCGAGCAGAATTTTTCTCTGACGTAGTGGCCAGCAAAAGTGCCTGACCTGAAACTGTTTAGGAATTTGTGGCCAATCATGAAGACGCAGTTGGGACAATACCGTTTAATTCCAGAGTATTCCAAATGAATATACGCTTGCAGTTGTAGTAATTATTGCTGAATATGTTTCTATATAACAGTTTTATAACTGAACATGTTTATTAATAGACAACGCATAAATTTTATAATAATATTAACTAAAAAACACACACATTCCATCACTTTTATTACATTTCCTTATTTATAGCCAGCACAATAAACTATAGCATACCACACGCTGTTAAGAATTGACAGGAATATCTTGCATACTTTACACAGTTATTTTAATATGAATTTATTTTTTCATTTAACTATTCTACACGTAAAATGTTTTACTTCAGTATAAATTATTTTGTGCACATTCCTATCGCTGACATTTGCAATTAATTCGCGGAAAATAATTCCATTTTACATGTTCTCCATGTGTCTTGCACAAGAAATACAAAAGAAAAAACCTAACAAATTTAATTGTCTGTATATTAAATCTCTGGAAATTTTTCTATTTTATACTACAAAACATAACCCCCTTCACATCCGCCTCCTCCTACTCATAGGGTAACCAACTTACTGTTCTGGGTTTAATTAAATTAAGATATTTTACTTATTTTTTTTCAGCTAGCATGTAAAACTTAATAAAGTTGTGCCTTTTTTGCTAATGTGTTGCAACATTACGAGTGTAATGAATTTATTGTATTCTACCTGTAGAAATGGAGGCTCATAAAGTAAATACTTGCTACTATTTTCACCAGATCCTTAACACAACCGCTGATTTCAACTCATGTGTTGGGGTAATAAATATTGTTATAAATATTTCTTCTTTCTGAAATACTTTGTACGGTAGCGAACACCAGAAATGCATTTAATCTTTTTGTAAATTTTTTTGTACAGAAGATATTTTTTTGTTTTATTTATCAACAACTTTGTTGATTTTAACTGCGTTTTTTTGGAGGTCTAACAGCACAGTTTTTCTGGAATTTTACTGATTAGATATAAAAAAGTCACCGGGGAGTAGAAATTTTAGACTTCGAAGCAAATATAAACGCTTTGTTCTCAATTTGAGTAAGAACAGTTTGGGTAGGGGAAACTGCATATATTTTGTTTTCAGACAGCTTTTTCATCAGAAAAAAAAAAACAACTTGTTCAGTAAATGGGCTTTTTCTTTTACTTTTTAAAACACTGCTGTAGCTTAATTGGTTAGCGCATTTGATCATTAAGCATGAGTTGGTATTTGTAGCCCGGGTCCGATTCCCAGCCGCTGCCACTCAAACAAAATCAGTTTCTGAGAATTATTAGTTTTCTTTCTATCCATTATAACTAATATTTATCACAGCGCCCTCCTTCGGTGGTATAGCATTCAAACGCCACCGAAGTAAAATAAATAAATAAAGGCTACAAAATCAAGCTTTAACATTAATGCGCCTACACACCACCAGAGGCGCTGCAATTCTGCACTAAAAACAAACATAATGCGCAATTACAGAGTTGTGATATAAAAAAGCTTTCTTCTTTCACCACCTTTACTTCTTCAACTATCCCCTTTCCAAAGAAAGTAACGCAATTATATATAGGCATATTAATTGCCTGAGTGTTACTTCTCTTTAAAAAAAAAAAAAAAAAAAAAAACACATATTTTAGTGAAACAAGTTTTTTACATTAAAATTATCATTAATTCTGAAAGCAGCTTTCCTACAAGATAATTTTTTACCACAAAGAGCTTTTTCAAAAACAATTTTTTTTATCAAACTGAAATAATTTATTAACCCTAGGATGTTTAACCGGGCTTTTCGAGGCCCATTTTGATTTTGAGTAGTCGCCAAGTTTTTACCTTTGCTCTGAGCGAAGAAATATTTTATGTCAACTACCGCCTTCTGAACATAATAAATTCAGTAAAATATTGTTACTATTGATTTCGTAGAACAACCTTGTCTGTTTATGTAAAAATGTGGTAAGTGTACCTACTGGGCCTCATGAAGCCCATGTAGAAAATTAATGACAGCCGATACATATTCAACACAGTTGATCTTCTGCTTGACGTTAAGTTGCAAAAATGTGAGTATTTTAAGGCATCATTAACACCCAGCCCCATTCCACGCTCACGCCCAAGTCTGAGCCACGCATTAACAATTAGTGTGGTACAAGACTTCTTCTACATACTACACAATCCCAGCAATCAATTAAAAGCTTAAAAGGGGAGGCCCAGTAGAGTCACTTACCACTGCCCAGACAGTCAGACATCCTAGGGTTAATCATTAAAGCTTTTTTTTAACAAAAATGTATTATTCTAATAAAAAGCTTTTTTTAAGTACTAAAATAATGAGCTTTAGTTGAAATTATCATAAAAAGCTTAAATACATAATAAGCTTTTTACTACAATAATATTTTTCAGAATTAAGCTTTTTCTCGAAAGTCATATTTTTTTCTTGATGGTCACAAAACGAGCTTTTTCATAGGCAAAGTTGTTTAACAGTTTGCACACAAAAGCTTTTTCATTTATCGTAATTTTTTCGTAAACAACTAATTCAAATACCTAAATGTAGTAAAAATTACCAATTACACAGGCGTGTGAAACGTCTCAAAATTTGATGACAAATACTTGTACTGTACTAAGAAGCTCTGTTTTGAAAGTTAACAAAGAAATTATTTTTTTTTTGTTAAAAGCTTTGAAAAGAAATTTTTTTCAATAGGAATATGAAAAACAATGTTGGAAATATTTTATAAATACTTTTCACAGAATGTTTCACAGTTTTCATTATAACTTTATTTTCTTTGTTTCTTTTCTACTGAACCGATTTTCTTGATGTTCACTAGCAAGCTTCTTAGCTCAATGCTTAAGATTCTGAAAAGAAGTGACTTTGTTTGCGTTTGTGTTTTTTAAATGAGTTTTACACACACATGTCAAAGTCGACTTAAAATATTATGAAAATCAAAAATAATTTTTTGAATTTGCAGAAGATATCTAAATGCTGCAATCTATATTTTATTTATCTAGAGTGCTAGAGAAGTTTGTAAATACGTATGTAAAGTATTCATAAATACGCCATCAACTTCACAGAACGACCTTTTTCACATTAGAAGTTTTTTTTTTAGCAATTTGCACAAATAAGTTGTTCTTTCGTAATTGAAACGTTTTGTATAATCAAGAAGAGCAATTTTGCAAGATCGTTCTTCTTTAATTGCACAAAACTGATTTTGTTTTGAAGAGCTTTTTTCACAAAAATCCGTCTTTTAACTTTCGAAATTATTGGTTAAAATTACTTTAAATTTAGATTTCTCTAACACATTTATTAAAAACTACCTATAACTTGATAAGTTCACTTCAAAACCTTTTAGTACCTCCCACGTATTTCAAGCTTTAATATGGTGCCTAGGTTTTGTATAGAAATGGTACCTACCCTGTGTTCATAGTACTTGGGAATTTATGTACTTAACAATAAAATTCTCTTTTTACAAATACTTTTTTATTTTTTTTATTTTAGTTTTGTTCTTAGTGTTTAAAATACATGTAAACAACAAATATGTATGTATGTACCTGAATGTATGTATTCCATATGTAAATACAACAGCAAGAACAAGGCTAAAATATTTTTGAAGTAGCAAACTAAATACAAATGAGTAGCTAGCAGTTGTATAACTCTGAATGTTTTTTTTTAAATAAGAAAATATTTGAAATGGAAAAATATTTGAGTATTTATTCAACAGTTTTCAGGTATGTGTATTTGTATGTATAAATGTAAATGTCTTGGTTGTGTGTTTATTTGTAAAAGCTTGCACAATATTTGTTTACGTGTGTAGCATGCAAAAAAAACTGTGTGCTATGAAAATCAGTGTTACCATTTTAGAAATAAAGAAAAGCGTCAAATGTATAGTAAAAACGGGTAAAAAGGGTAAACAATTACAAAAAAGGGTAAAAAGCGCCAAAAAAAAATTTAACAAAAATTTTGGTATCGTGTTGTTTTGCTTTGCAAATAACACCTAAAAAAAGATTAAAATTGGCAATAAAACAAATTGTAAAAACAAGAAACTTAGAATATCAAAGAGCATGTTAAAATTTTTAAATAAATAATTAATTTTATCATCAATTCAGTTACCAGGAGTAAACAAAAAATTAAAATAAAATAACCAATCATAAAAAACAAAATATAAAGTTTTATAGAAAAACAATTTAATTTTCAAACACCTCTGTTTCATAATCATCATCATCGGGCCACAAGACAGATTTAATGAAATATTCAGACCTTTTATAAGTTTCATTTGAATTAATTTTTAAGTAAACACTTGAACAACAAACTTTTGGCTGAGTTTAAAGAAAGTCGGTTTCTAATTTTTGGTTTAAAAAAATTCATTAAACTAAACGTTCTTTCGACTTCGGCATTTGAGTAAGGAAAAGAAAGTGTACGAATAACAAAGTCAGCTAGTTCATAAAAAGGATTTTCTACCAAATAATTTTTAAAATTGTAGACTTCAATCTAAAATTCATCAGTTCTTTCAATATTTTTCCATTTTTACAACGTTAGATTCTTTAGGGAAATTTCTGTTTTATTTATTAGAGACGAATCATCAATGAAGTTTTGTATGAAATCAATAGTATCCGCTGCGCTATTTTTAAAAATATTGTCAACACTAAATAACAATATTTTTGAAGCAATATAAAATTTGAAGGAAGTCTACCTACGTCTTAGTTCGAGCACGTGATATTTTGTAAATTCTATTAAATTGTTCAATTATTTTCTATATATAATCTCTGCAAGACTTTTCGAAATGATAGCCAAGATAACAAAATTCGTTAACGCTTTCATCTAAATTACCTTCTAGATAATCAAAGTTTCTAATACTTTTAATCAGGTAATACAAATCGCTGTAAGGCTTGACATGGTCCGCATTGGCTGACTCGAAAGCTAGATTTACTTTTTGGACTTGTTCCAAAACTGCACCATAAAAATAGAAAAAGCGTCATAAAATACCCGAAAAGCGTCAAAATGGCAACACTGATGAAAATACTTTTAACTCTACTCTTTCAAATATTTTACTCATAGATAACATAGATTTTCTGTAGTATTTTTCTGGGTTTCTTTTCTGTATTGTGTAAGAAAGAATATTAAATTTTATAAATGTTCATGTATGTAAACTTTAGAAATTTAAGAGTATACTGTTAAAGCAAAAGGTTTGCTAACTATTAGTGAGCATAAAAGTAATTTCCTCAATTAAGTTTCAATTTCTAACAGATTATTTTACAATTAAGTAATACTATAAAAAAATTAAGTACATACACTTTCTGGTAAGAGTTTGGTTTGTGACAACTAAATTTCCTGAGTTATATATTTAACATACTGTTAGCCAATAAAAAACAACTCCTTTTTAAACTATTTCAACAATTCTAACAAAACTATCTTAAAATTGCAATATTTTATTATTTGTTTAATAAATATATTTGCTAAAAAAAACCCTAAAGATTTTTATTGATAACTGCAAATGAACGTTTAATAAAAAAACCAATTATTATTAAAAATAAAAAGATTCCATAAATACAAAATAAAGCAATGAAGCAGTTATTAAGTAAATATTACAAACATTATATTTGATTTCCTTAGGTTTTAAGGCAAACAACAAGAGCTTTTTTACTTTTTTACTTACTAACCGGTTTAAGTTTAACATATTTGGCCCATAATCATAGTCATCGGAAAAGCATACTTTAAGCAAAAGCATGCTTTTCTTTTAAATTCAGAACAAAATTTATATGTTTATGTTGTTGAAAAGTCTACTTTTACTTAAAGTATGCTTTTTCTATGACTATGATTATGGGCCTTTGATTGGCAAATATTTGTATTGCTTTTAAATTAAACTTTTTTTTTAATCTACACAGGTGTAAAATTATTGAAATTATTAAGAGTTTATAGAAAATACACTTTATTTACAACTTTAAAATAATATTTAAAGCATGCTAACACCTAAAAATATGCTGTGACTTTAAAGCATCTTTGTTTGTTTTGACTATGCTAAAGAAAGTAGATTACTTGTTTTTGTTAAAATCAATATAAATAGTAATAGAAAACTTAAATAAGTTTGCTATATATTTTTACTTCATTTTTTT
The DNA here is from genome assembly GCA_916048285.2 of Bellardia pandia. Taxonomy (NCBI): domain Eukaryota; kingdom Metazoa; phylum Arthropoda; class Insecta; order Diptera; family Calliphoridae; genus Bellardia; species Bellardia pandia. Next base: position 17,578,673 of record OU696532.1, on the reverse strand, counting down.
TTTAGATTTCTTTATTTCACACACATATTTATTTTCTATTCTCTAGATACACAAAAATATTTGCCTATATTTGTTGTTATAACAAAAATAATCCCTTTTTTTAATATAATTAGTATATAGCCTACTTTTAGGCTTTGTATACTGGTTTAAAATTAAATATTTAATATAAATTTAAGCTAACTGTGGTTAGCATTTAAAATAAAACAATAAATACCAAATCATTCATGCGCAATATTTTACAAAACAAAATCATATAAAATAATTTTAAAATTTCATTAAGTTTTATTAACCGCAATTTTTGGGCAACTAAAACTATCAGCTAAATTTAGTAAAAACTAGCTGGAGTGTCTAATAAGGCAGTAACAACTTATGAATACCATGCTTGCAATTATAAATACACAATTTACAATTAAAACCTCAAGATCCCCTTTATTTTACTGCTTCTAAAAAAACACTTTTTTCGAAGTGCGAAGTGTTAAAAGTTTTGAAAGTAAACATTTTAATGGGAAACAAATAATGTGTATAATAGTTTTCAAACATTTTACAAAGTGTCTCTTATTTAGTGTTACAACTTATTTTATACTGAAACGATTTTCTTGATATCCACTAACAAATTATTTAGAATCATGATACAACTTTTCAACAGAGGTCATTTTTATTGCTTTTGCATTTATGGAATAAGAGTGCTTTACACACACATACACAAAGCTAAATCTACTAAGTATAATATTAAAATCAAGAATAAGTTATTCACTTTGATAAATAAATCTAAATGTTACACACGCACTTAAAAATAAATGAATGAATAAATAACAAGTAAGAGTGCTATATTCGGCTTTGCCGAATCTTAAATACCCTTCACCTAAGCGTAATAAGAAATACAGAAACTACACTAGACTAGAATATCCTAATTCTGTGTTTTCTATTCAGTCTTAGTGCAAATTTTATTAGTATTTGATATATTGTTTGAAAGACAATTTTACGACCAACATAATTTATGTTAAATATTTTGAAATTTTGTCTAATTTTTACCATTTTTAATTGATTTAATTACCAATTCTTACCATAACTTTCAGAGTCTGTCTGATGTTCATAATAATCTTCAGTGTAATTTAACAAACAGAGTATAAAAAAAACAAACAGAGTATAAAAAAGGGGTACAATTCGATTTTAGTGATTTTGCTCAAAAAAAAAAAAAAAAAAACAAAATGAAATAGGGCTTTTAGAGGAGATACCAGCAAAAAAAAAATTTATTGGCGGTCACGCCTATTTTCGAAGGGGCGGGCCCGTAAAGTTGAAAATATATAGGCCTATATCTCGGGAACTACTGGGTGCTTGATAATTTGTAATACACTAAATGAAAGGTATTAAAAATACCTTTTCAACGATATATATCATGATTATAAAATATAGACCGAATATGGGTTAAATCCGAAAAAAATATTTTTTGACCCGAATTTATTTGTTTTTTGGAAATGGTTGGTGCAGCTATGACAAATTATGGGCCGATCTTCTTAAATTTTGGAACAGTTATTTTCATGCATATGAGGATATTTCACGTCGAATTTCAACATAATAACGCTATATTTAAGATATATATTAGTATTAAAGTGGATTTCGAGAGTGGACCTTATGTGGGGGATATAGTCAAATATGGACCGATATTCTCAAAATCCGGCAGTTAGATTTAGGCATGTATGTAAATGATCCGCGTAAAATTTTGGATTGGTACCCTTATTTATAAGCGATTTATGAGTATTAAAGTGATTTTCCGAAGAGGGCTTTATATGGGGCATACAGTTAAAAATAGACCGAAATTAACAAAATTTTGTGAAATGATTTTTGTATATATTAAAATGATCTGTGCAAAGTTTTGAGTCGGTACCGATATTTATACAATATATATAGGGAAAAATGTCTTTTTCAGATGTGGTCCTTGTATGGGAGCTATGACCAGTTCTGGGCCGACTAGCATAAAATTTAGTACAACAATTTATTTGCCTATAAAGAGTATTTATGTCAAATTTTAGCCGTTTAACATTATTTATATCTGTTTTATACGTATTTAAATGAATTTTGGAAGTGGACTTTATATGGGGTCTATGGTCAAACATGGACCGAACTAAAAAAAATTTCGTTTTGCGATTTCTTTTTGCATAAAACTTATTTTTGCTGAATTTTGTCGTGATATTCCAATTTTATAGGCATTTATGTATAATTGAGCAATATTTCGGGAAGATTTTTGTATGGGGGCTATGACCAATTTTGGGCCGACCACCATAAAATTTAGTACAACAATTTATTTGTCTATAAAGAGTCTTTATGTCAAATTTTAGCCGTTTAGCATTATTCATATCTGTTTTATACGTATTTAAATGAATTTTGGAAGTGGACTTTATATGGGGTCTATGGTCAAACATGGACCGAACTAAAAAAAATTTCGTTTTGCGATTTCTGTTTGTGTAAAACTTATTTTAGCTGAATTTTGTCTTGATATCCCTATTTTATAGGCATTTATTTATCATTAAGCCATATTTCGGGAATATATATATTTGTATGGGGGCTATGAGAAATCATGGACCGATTCTTACTATTTTCCGCACACTTTCTTCTTTTGTCATACAAACAACGTATACAAAATTTCATAGTATTATCTCCAATATATTTCAAAATATTGCAATAAAATGGACGAAAAATATCAAATTTTTATAGAGGTGGTCTCACATATTGGTTCAGAACTCTGGTTGACCTAAACCGATTTTGCTGATTTTAAATAGCAAACTTCTCGAAAGCACTTCTGACAGAATTATTGAAGGTTTGGATCCCGAGAATATCTGGGGACTTCAAAAAACTGATTTCAACAGACAGACAGACAGACAGACAGACAGACAGACGGACATCGCTTAATCGACTTCGCTATCTATAAGGATCCAGAATATATATACTTTATAGGGTCGGAAAATATTTTTGTGGAAATTACACACGGAATGACAAACTTATATATACCCTTCTCACGATGGTGAAGGGTATAAAAATGGCAGGTAGAGGTTATGAGAATATTCAATATATCTACATACAACTCTTAAATATTCATAAACACCACCAACCAACCAACACGCAAAAATTAGAATTTTTGATGCATAGCCATAAAAAAAATCAATTTTCCATTTATTTAATAAAAAAAAATATTTTTATTGCATGGCTAGAAACCGTATGTTTTATTGGACAGATTATTAAGGCAGCAACAGCAGTAGCAATCATAAAAAAATATGTTTTTTTATGGTGTGTGTGTGTGTGTGTGTGATTTTTCGATATATGAGGAACGCAAATCTTATATTAATATATTCGCTGTAAGTTTGACAATTTTATAAGTTTGTATGTAAGCATAAAATCAGGACCTCGATGACTACTTGTCGAATACTATGGTAACATGTTTATCAAATGACAGGTATTTCAAAGGACTTTTCAATGCAACACAAAATTTAAGTGCTTTTTAAAAACACTAAAATTTGTTGTTTCAAATTTATTGTATGAATGCCATTTATGAGGTAATCATGTACGTCAATCAACTCATGAGTCACCAATAATCATATATGCGTTAAATTAACGGCCTATCAAACGTTGCTAAAAACTTTACAGCTGTCAATTTATTGGGTTAATAAAAATGGGTTAAGAACGCATGTTCATTTCTGAACAAAATTTCAAAATTAAAGTTTGGCAGCCGCAGTTTGTACAAAATCATTTAAGTACTAATGAAAACAATTTTTATTTTATGAATTCCCGCATCCACAAAAATTTGTTTTTTTTGGTTTCAGACAGCCCAAAACAAGAACTCATATGAAAACAACTTTAGGTAATTCAAAACAAGATTATGCTAGGTTTAAAACATAATCAGCTCAATGAAGTTCCTCAGGGATTTTGTATTTGAATTGTCATGAAATTCTAAGTTTGGCATGGTCTCCTTATAAAAATGTTTGGCTCTAAATCTAGACATTATAGGACACTGTAAAACAGAAACATGATCACCCCTATCGTGAATAAAAATTCCACATGAATTTTGTTCCCTTTTATTTTTTAACATTGAATTTTAATAGGAAAAGTGTAAAAAGGGAACAAATTTCATGTGGAATTTTTATTCACGATAGGGGTGGTTGTTTTAATTGGCTGTATAACTTAAAAATGTGAGATTCAAAATACATTGTTCAAATAGATGATTTGAACACGGTTTTTGTCTTTGAGAACTCATCTGTCATTTTAAAGAATATGGATCTGTCATTTATTCTTAACTAGTTATGGAACATTATAGTGTAAACAGCAAAGTTTTTATGCTTCGAAAAAGTCACAGCGGCATATGTAGGAAGTTTCGTTTTACTTCTTTAATTATGACAAAAAGTTTAGTTGACAGAAACACCGATTGTCCACCGAAGCTTATGCTGAATATATTCCATCTGTTTCAGCGTGCGATTCAGAAGTGGAAATTTTGATATAAAAGATAAAGATCGACCAGGCCAGCCAAACAATATTGAGCTGCTGAAATCTTGCCAGATCATTACAGTGAACCTGTACCGAATGCATTTGATTCGTTTGAAGCTAGTATTGGCCGAAAAACGAACATGAAATAAGTAATATTTCATCATTACAATATGTTTCAATGCCTGTTAAAAACTACTTAGGCAGAAGTAGAAGTTAAGCCTCACGCGACTTATAGTCCCGGATCATGGATAATATGTAATATAATTTTTGTATCCATTTCTTTAACATATAAAATAAAAAACATATGGTTTTTGTTTACATAAAAGAATCAATGTTGTATACCTAAGGGCAATAAAAACGACAATTTTCTTCTAAATCGCGGCATTGTCATCACTTGCTATTTGTCAACATTTTCAAACGAAATAATTGATGTTGCTCAACAAATCTCGCAAATTTGAACACAGTACCATGCTTTAGCCTCAAATGAGCATTTCATGCGGAATCCATATATTGCCAGAAAGATGGGAAAAGATTTTAGCTGGTAATGGCCAGTACTTTGAGTAAATTTACATTCACAAATGTTTCAAAATAAAAGCTAAACATTTAAAAAAATCACGCATGGGCTTGGATTTCCCCATAGGATTTTGGTCGTTTTTAAGTTCGTTCTTAAATGCTGTGAACGGTTTGCCAGTATTCAGTAGAAAATAAGTTATAAAACATAAGTTTGAGGTTTTTGAAAGAAAACTGTTTTTTTAACATTGTTCAAAAAATGCGCTTTTTAGAAGCAGTAGTGCAAGGAAATGACCATCAAATAAAAATTTTATGTAAAACAAGAAGGCATACAAAATTTTATTACTTTTGCAGGCATGATAATATTTGATAAAATTGTTTAGAAAATAATGAAAAAAAAATATTAAAAGTAACTATATTTTCATTAATGTCTTTTAAAAATTGTCCATTATTATATTTATTGCTTATAGCGTAGATAACTAAACTTTATTCTTTAGCATAATTAAAACAAACAAATATGACTTAAATTCAAAGCATACTTTAAGGTGTTAGCATACTTTAAATACTTTTCTTTAGCTTTACATAATTTTTGATAAACTCTTAATAATTAAAATAATTTTGCACTTGTGTTTTTCTTTATATTTTTGTAAATTTTTATATTATAATCAGACCAGCGCACAGTGGCGCCATTTGAGTTTTTTCGTTGCACAAATCATATCTTTTGAACCGAATAAGATAATTGAACAGTTTAAACAGCATATGATAGATAACAGCCTATGAAATGAGCGTTTGGAAAGGGTGCTACGCTTTGTAGGCGCCTACTTATGGGTTATCAAAATTAAAATTAGTAGAAAAAACGCAAATGGCGCCAATGTGCGCTATACAATTTCTGAAACCATGTCTTTTTAACCTTTTTTACCTCTAGAAGCCAAAAGGGCACGTACGGGCAGATAAAACCTTTTGGGTTATGTAAAGAAATAATCAAAGAACAGGTTTTGCACATATGGCAAATATAAAATATAAATTTATTTTATTTTCCGTCAAAGTTGAAAAATAGTGAAAAAACGGATAGTTTTTAAATAGTGATTTACCAGGAGAAACACAAAGCCAACAGGTAATTTTTTTATCATTATACATTTAATAAATACATCAAACAATACAAAAAAAAAATATGGCAATTCGTTACCTATTTTTCGTGATATTACACCTGAAATCGCAACAAATTTACTAAAAATTGTGTGTTTTTTTTTGAAAACCGAAAGTCGGTCGATTTTGAACGGCTATATCTTTTAAACTAAAAATGTGATATTATTAAGAGTGGTATATTTGAAATCGTTGAAAAGTTTCCTATAACATGGGTTTATTCAAAACTTCGTCGGCGCTCATGAACATTTTGATTTTTGCAACCTCGTTTGCTCTACGGCGCCACTGTGCAGCGGTCAGATTGTTTCTAGTATAATTTTCGGCATATCAATAGAAACAAATAATTTAATGTGAGTTCCTTTGGATGGTTATTTTAGAAATATTTATAATATTTCTACAGTAAAATTACACGATAAACGTCCCGACATTCCTCTGTATTCTCCACTTTAAATTATTAAGTTTTCGAATCATTATTTTTCTAAAATGTGGTCTTTATTGTCATAATATTTTCTAAAACGTATAATTTCTCAGGTTAGCAATAGCTAACAAAACTTCTTTGCACAATTATTATTAAATCAAATTTCTGTTAGAATTAGCTCAGCCATTCACTATGCCTCCGTATTCCTTATTTAAATGTTTTAGGATTTCAAATCATCAAATGCTTTAGAAAAGAGGCTTTTATTTCTTTAACGTAGTGGCCAATAAATTTAACCCACTTTTATGTGCGAGTATTTACTTTCATACTTGATTTGTTCTAATTTTGGTTTTCGCTATTAGCAAAAACAAGGCTAAAATTAAATGAGCCATATTATATTGGCAGATGTAGGTTTTGATTGTTAATATGACCATAAAATATTGTCAAATAAAAATTTATGAGTTTTTATTTATAGGTCATTTGTTAAGCTAAATTTCATTTCTTCTGTAAAAATCCATGCCATGTAAAGGTGGTCTACATATAAAAATGTATTTTTGTATGGCTGACTCCATTCAGTCATGTACGTGTATTGGTTAAAGTTTTGTCTTGTTTTGTTGATTTTCCAACCTAATTATAGAAATTGTAATTTTATGGCATTTTATTTGATACACTTGGCATAAGCCAAACTAACTTGGTTTTAATTTCAAATTCAGTGGCGTTGTTAAGCATTAGTGGAGGCACAAGCAAACAAATCTTCAATTATATTAAGTGAAAATTGTGAAATTAGCGTGAAATTAAAAACATTTTCATACCTTAAAGAACATAAAATAAACATTTATTAAGTGCTGAATTTGGCACCAGTTGTTTAGTGGTGATGGTGGAGCCTACTGATAAGCAGAAACACATTTCAAGAAATTGATATTTATGTTTATATTGTTTACGTGATGATTGTTTAATGTTAATGATAATTGCACTGGTATTGAAGAGCTAACAAATTATTAAAGAAATTAAAGCAGGCTTTTAGGAGTGTTTGTATAGTTAACAATTTTTGCTTAACCCATTTTTTGCCACTGGTCGATTTTTCGACCACCTATTTCATTGTCGTTTATTGCCAAAGTTAACTATGATTTTTTAGATCGGTTTTCAGAAATATAAAATTTGTAATGGTGTTTAAAATATTTGCATTGAATTGATTTTCTGAAGAATTTACAAAAATTTTTACATAACGGTAAAAAAAAGCATATTTTTCACATTTTTTTCAAATTTAAAAAATATGAAAAATTAAAAAATTTTGTTTTTTATTTTTCATTTTTTTTAAAGCCTAAATAATATATTTTAAGAATCGAAGAAAACTAATTTGTGAATTATAAGATTTCTCACTTTTAAATTCCCACAAACTTTAGTGGTCGAAAAATCGACCACTGGCCGTAAGTCATACAGTCGCATTCAGAAAACTTTTTAAATTTTAATGTTTTTATTTTATACCTGGCAATAGTTTTCTATGTGTCACCCGGAAGTTTACGCTTACTAACTATTACATTGTGTTTTTTAAGCAGGGGAATTCCCGAATATTTTGATTTTCTTTTGTTATTGAAATATTTTAGGTAAAATATCAGTATGTACATGACAGTGGAAGTGAATAGTTTTTTTGTTGATTAGTATGCCGATTCATAAATCAGTAAACATATCGGAAATTATTAGTATTTTAAACGAGCTAGATTCAGATGACGAACAAGATGCAGCTATTGCGGCAGCCAAATATGTCGATATAGTTTATATACCACCACCAAATATGGGCTCCTAAATATCGTTATTATACAATAATGTTACGAAAAGGAAAGACCAAAAAAAAATCGGATTATGGTACACCTAAATGGCGATAAGGACATTGGTCTTGGGGCTCAAACTGTTCTGGATTTATTGGCTAACGTGTCAGACCCCGATTGTCATATAATTTTTTTTGACAATTTTTTTTCATCCTATCACCTTATGTGTCTATTGAATGAGCGAAAATTTTATGCTACCGATATAATTCGAGAAAACAGAATGTCAAAAATTCCGTTAAAAAATCTAAAAAAAGCAAGCGCGGAGAATTTGATCAGTTGCTCGATGATTAGCAAGAAATAATATTAGTGCGTTGGAACGACAATTCGGTTGTTAATGATATCACGAATAATTCCACAGTTGAACCAATGGCAAATGCTAAACGGTATTGCCGAAAACAAAAGAAGATCCAAAAGTAATCAAAGAGTATAACAACGGAATGGGAGGTGTTGACCTCCATGACAATGCCGTGGCCAATTATCGCATCTGCATTAAGGGTAAGAAATGGTGGTGGAAAAAAGGACTTATGCTTTAGGTAACGCAATGGTCAATGCATGGAAGATTCACTGTATATTGACAAAGCTCCAAAAGGCAAAACTACTTTCACAAATTGATTTTCGTTCCGAAGTAACAACACATTTGCTAAAATATGACATGGAGATCAACAGTGAGGATATTAATTCATTTCCAAATGATTCCAGGACCAACAAAAATGTACACTCAATTATTAGAAGTCCTGAAGATAAATATCGGCGCTGCAAATTGTGCAAAAAACATAAAGATTTATAAGAAAAATGTATGAAATAATTTTTTTATTTATTTAACATTAATAAAGCCTAAGGAAATGTTTCTTTTTACAAAAATATCATATATTTTACTATAACTGCTTTTGGCCAGTGGTCGATTTTTCGACCAGTCCATATTTAGAAAACTACATATCGGGAAGGAAAATTTTGTGAAAAATATCCTTAATTGGAGTCTCTAAAGCAACCCTCTGCCAGCGTTTAAAAAAATTCCTGCGCTTTAGGGTAGCGGCCAATAATGGGTTAATGTCAATAAAAAAAAATAGCACAGTTATTGTTAATATATAGTATACTTAAGACTCTTAACAATGATGAGTTAAACTAATAACTAAGTTTTAATTCAAAAGCTCCCTCAGGTGTTAGCTACAAACTAATCAAATTAAAGCCAGCTTTTAGGCGTATTTATATATAAATATAAATTAATTTGTATGATTTTCTAACAAAGTAATTGTTAACAAATTTTTGTTAACTTGTTCTCATTACTAAATGCCTGATTACCACTAAACGTCCCTTAGGTATTTCAACTCACTCTAGCAACTCCACTAATTACTCAAACATATAAATTTTTTTCGTTTCTATTTGTGTGTATTTGCATTGAAAATGTAGTTAAATATTTTGTTTAATATTGCTATTTATTGTAGCATATAAATATGTGCTTATACAACTATAATAAATTACTAATGTAAATAAAATATTTCATAAAAACTGAATGCTAAATATTAGAATAAATACAAATGTTCGCACAAATTACTGCATTGCCCAACATAGACATAATTACTTCACAAAAATTCGCTTGGCTTATTATCAAAATATTTACAAAATTATAACAAATTATAGCTACAGGCATAAATTGTGAATTTAAATAGGTTTGAAAATAATAAACTGTTGTAAATTTGTAATGTAATATTATGAATTATTATTATTTATAATCTGTATAAATAAAACACAATTAATATTAATTTGAATTTTACGCATATAGTTATATAATGAAAATAAGGCATTATGTGAAAGACAATCTTATTGCAATCGGTACAGAGTAGAATATTCTTTAGAAAAAGTCTTTGTAAAGAACTTTTCTCAAGTTATTTAATCTCAGGTTACCGTTAACTGAAGAAATTTCAACAGAAATTGTCTACAGTTATAGATAACTAACAGCATTTTAATAGAAAATTCCTCTAGTTAATGAGAACTGACAAAAGGTTTTAAGCAAATGCTTCCGGTAATCGCTTATTCATATTTGTTTGTTTGTAAAATGTCTCTAATTAGCGATAACTGAAAAAAATTATTTAGAAAATTTCTCCAATTATCAATAACTGATACAATCAGCCTTATTAAGAGTGTCGTTTTCTTTTTACGACAACGACTGTTTCGTAATAGATTAAAGAAACAAATTTAATTTTATCTTTAATCTATTACGAAAGAGTCGTAGGCGTAAAAAGAACACGACACTCATAATAAGGCTGAATATGTTAAATAAATACCTGTAGTTATCTAGTTATGGTTAACTGACTCAATTGTTTGTTAGAAAATTTCTTCGATTATCGCTAACTGACAAAATTCTCTAAGAAAATGTCTCCTGCTATCTATACTTTCTTTTAAACACTTCTAAAGTTATCGTTAACTGACAAAATTTATCACAAAATTTATGACAATCAGATATGTGATGGAAATCCATTTCGTTCCAAAATCGAACTGAAAACAAAAACAGGTTATTAGCTATTAGCTTTCGTTTTGTTTTTAATTCGATTTCGTTTTAAAAATACATTCGTTTTCATGTTCCATTAGCTTCTATCAAAATATAAGCTAAAAAGAATGCAATAGAAAACAAAAATTCACTGTTTAAACTCTTTTTAAACCGTGAAGATAATTGTGCACGTTTCAAAGACAAAAAAAAAAGAAATTTAAGCTCAAATTTCAAATATTAGGAAAATATTTAAACGAAAATGTAAATAAACACTTTAAAATATGTACATACATACAAATGTATGTGTATATATTTAAATAATCTGAAATAAAAAAAAATTCAGGGGAAAGCATACAAATACTGCACAGGAAGAGTTAATGGTAACTTTTATGGAAAAACAACCACAACTAGTAAAATAAAATTTTTAAGATGATAGAGCTGAAGCAGAAAGGCTTTGGCAAACTTTCGCTCAGGAGGTTAATAAGCTTTGTACAACTTTGAAAGATTTGGAGAATCCTACCTTGTTTATACGAAAACATTCTTTGAGCTTAGTTTCCCGCATAAGTCTGAAGCATTCCGCAATCTTTTTCGTTGTGACTCGAATTATTTTTTATTAAAAAAGACTTTGATACATTTTTTCTTATTAAAAACAACTTTAATTTTTTAACAAATGTTATTTTCACTTGAAACAATTTGAAAAGAAACAAAAAATAAAGCCGTTCGATTGTGATCACATCTTCATTTTTAATTTTCGATTTTAGTTGAAAACCGATCGATTTCCATCACATACCTGAAGGTTTCCATTTTTTCGATAGCTAACAAAATTCCTTTAGAAAATTGAAAATTTACCATATTATGTTGTAATTCCCATCAAAAAATTCTAAAATTTCTCAAACTAGACATAGTGAGAGCGTCAAAGTAAAGTCAACACCACATGTTATCAAATGAAAAGCTTAAAAATACAAAATTATTAAACTAATTGTTCGATCTTTTTATCATTATTAAAAATTATATTTTCATCAAGCTCAAAAAGAAAATATAATTTTTAATTAATTATATTAATATTAATAATATTAAATTAGAAAACATATTGCATTTTTGTACAGTTATTCAAGTAGAATTTAATTCACAGAAAAAAAAAAGAAACAGAAACAAAAGCGTATAAAAATTTAATTGACCAATTTATTACGCGTCAAAATAAAGTAAATCATCTTTCTGCAAAAAAACCCCTGTAATTCCAAAAGTAGTGGCAATGCTTTTAATTTTTACTTGTTTGAAAGTATGACGGTAACATGGCGTTCAAAATAATTACAAGTTTCATAATTTATCATTACAAGAGATTAAGTTGTGACGTTAAGTAGTGGCAAATTTACAACGGGAAGACAAACATCAATTGAGACTCGGCAAATCATAATAGACTTACATAGAAAAGGTAAATCCTTGCGTGAAATAGGTAAAATCGTTGGAAGGCATCATTGTACAATAAAAAAATCAATAGGCCAAACACAATAGCGTAGAAAATTTGCCTGGTGCAAAACAAAACAAAAAATAAAATAAAATAAAGGTACGGTCACACTTGGTAAATGTTTGCCAAAAAAGACGTAGCCACTTGTTTTATCACCAATTAGTTGGACGTTGTTTACTCTTACAAGAATTTAGCAAGATCAAACAGTATTAAATATATTAAAACTAAATACTTGTTTTGTCGTGTCATAAAAATACAAAGTTTATTAAATAAATAAACAAGTTCAAATACCATTTATTTAGTAGTTACGTCTTTTTCTACAAATATTTGTCAAATGTGACCGTACCTTAATAGAAGTAAGAGCAAACCCAACATCTAGTTTTGTAAAAATACCTGAAATTAGCCTAAATTTCGCAAAAAACTTTATAAACAAGCGTTATATTTTTTGAAATAATATTCTTTTCCCCGATGAAAGTAAGTTTGAGATATTTGGAATCAAAAACCCCCCAAAAATATGGTGAACCAAGAACGAAGTAGCATGGCAGCGGCTCAGTAAAGGAAGATTCTATTGATATTTCAAAAAAAAATGACTACAATTTCAAAAACAGGCCCTAGTGTAGAGAAATTAGAACTAGCGCAGGAACTGAATTTTCCAACAGGCCAATGATTCTAATCATTTCTCTAAAATTGTGAAAGAATGTTTGTTCAATCATTGTCCAAAAACTCTAAATCATCTTCCGCATCCCCCAGACCTTTATTAAATTGAGCACCTGTGGGAATATCCGGACAAAAATTAGGCAAAGTAATAAAGGCAGTAATACAGGATGCATGTAAACAAAATTTTGCCTAATTTCACTACAAAAATCTAGTTGGTTATATTTATGTCTAGAATATTGTCAGCTATGATAAAGGCAAAAGAACTACAAACAAAGTATTAAATATAGTTTTTTACATCATTTTAATAAACCTGAGGCCAAATTACCGCACTCGATATCGAGTAAAATTTATCGTAGTTTTCTTATTTGAGATGATGGCATTCGATATCGAGCAAGAAATTTAGTACATTTTATCATAATATCGATATCGAAATCAGTTTTCGATACGAATGCGGTAATTTGGCTCCTGTTTATTTTATTTTCACACGAACAACTTTCTTGCTTTCCCGTTAATATTAAATCATTTTTTATGTTCCTTGTTTCTCTAGTTTTTGATAATGAGTTTTTTTTTTTTAACAAACACAAACTGCGAAGCTTTTTGGCTTGTTTGCAGAAAACACCCAGAGTCTTTGGCGGGAATCGAACCCGCAACCCTCTGACTGATAGTCCGGCACTCTATCGCCTAGTCTATCGGGGCTTCCAAATTTTTCTTAAATTTTGTGCTTGTATATAAACTACTACATAACGAAACATTTATTTAAACAATACTAGGTGTTTCCTTTATATTTACGCTCACAGTATTGCCTTAGGCAGTTTGTACAGTTATCGTTAATTCGAAAATTTCACATTAAAATAATGATTTATCTATCTGGCTATTTGCAACTAATGCAATCTTTTGTTGCAGATTCATTAAATGGTAAAAAATTCAAAAATTTATTTCAACACAAATCTCTTTATTCTTTTTTTCAAATAATTATAAATAATAAAATAATATTTTCCCTTTTTTTGCTGCAATCGATCAGTGTTATATAACAATTTATGCCCCATGGTGTTTAATTTTTTATTGTAAATTCTTTTGTAACCAACCTAAATTTGCACTGTTAAATATATAAAAACGAAATTATTTTATTATTTTATTAAAATATTATGCATTTAAAAAAACTAAAAACGAAAGCAGACATTTAATTTCAACATATTTTTCCACTTCAGGGAATTTTTAAATACGTATGTACTTTTTGCATTGTACATTTACATTTCGCATTTTTTTTTTTGCGTTATTGTTTTTACATATTTTGACACTAACAGAAAAAGCGCAATCAAGGTAAATAATAAAGGTAAATAGATAAAAAGTATTTAAATAAATGTACAATATTTTGCAATTTTTACAAATGTTTCCCCAAAGTATGCTATATAAAAAATGGCAAACATATGTATATAAGTAAGGGCACAGTTATATTTGGTAATATTTTTAACGTAATAAATAGCTTTAAATGCGTTAAAAATAATGAGATTTGTTTAAATTTATTATAAAATAAATGAATAAAAGGCTTAATGATCTATAGATAAATTTTTTGTGAAACATGTGTTTTCTCTAATGAATTTATATTAAAATTATTTAAAAAATATAACATACTTTAAGGGTGTTTGGTTGGAGTTTTATTTTTTTTTAAGAAAATAGTATAATTGTTCAATTCACAACTGATATTGTAGTGTCGTAGGAGTTCTACGTCGTACGTACGTAGTTGTATAAATGTTTGTCGTAATTTTTTATAAATATTTTGTACAATACCTACGATATATTTACATACATGTTTTTCGAATTTTGTATGAAAGTTTATGTGTTGCCAAAATTGCTCAAAATTGTTGCAACAATCAAATAGTTGTATCGTACAATGTACAACATCACTAGTGAATTGCACAAATATATTACACAAGTTTACAAATTCCGGTCAACTTTTGGATCAGAGCAGATGAGAATAAATCTTGACGTTAGTTGAGGTGCTGAATTCAAACCCGGATTTCGTTTTTCAAAATTGGTTCTAGTTTATGAGTTCGCACATGTTGGCAGCACTACGCTATCATAATGACAGTCAGCTGTTGGCGTCGCTACAAACGTTATTTAATTTTTTTGGCCGACAGAAACTTTACAAAATGTTTAACCCCCAATGAAGCAGCAGCATGGGTATCATTTCAAGATGTTGTTCACAACTTTCTTGGTAACCGCAAATCCCCGGATTTCGAGCTAATAATCGTCACTTTGTTGCAAAATTATTGCAACATTGCAACTCGAATGTCTCTCAAAATACATTTTCTGCATTCCCATCTCGAATTTTTTCCTGAAAACTTGGGTGATACAAGCGACGAGCAGGAAGAGCGACTACACCAAGATTTGACGAAAATCGAAAAACGATACCAAGGATTTTGGGCATGATAGTCGCTCATCACTTTAATGCGTGAAACAGATCCCAAACAGTACAAGGGACTCAGTTCGACTGCTCTTCATTTCTAATTTAAAACTTTTTAATGAATAAAATGGAGATTAATTGTCAACAATTTTAAAAAATGTGTTTATTTAATATCTCGAAAACTAGAACCAATTTAAAAAAAACGGAGTGCAGATTCGGATTCAGAGCCCCAAATAACCTTAGAAACAGCTTTTGGTTGCTTAGATCCAAAACCGTATATACTTGTGTTATTATATTGATTAATAACACTGTCTAACAAATTAAGAGTTTTTGAATGGACATTTAAGGATTAACATATTCTACGAAAATGTTTGGCGGAAAATTTCAGTGGGGGTCGCGAAAGACACCATTGTTGTAAATAAAGCTCTTTATGATTAATTGGCAAAATTACACGCCAACACATACAAAGCAGGTGAAAACATCGTCAAGTTCGGCCGGGCCAAACACTGAGTTCTCGCGACTAGTCAGCTGTGACTTACAAATCAGCTTACAAATCGTAAAGAGCATTATTTACAACAATGGTGTTTTTGGCGACCCCCACTGAAATTTTCCGCCAAACATTTTCGTAGAATATTTTAATCCTTAAATGTCCTTTTTTAAAGGATATTTTTTGATTTTATCGAAAAAAGGGTCAAATTGACCCATAAAGAGACCAGTTAGAGGGTTAAGATCTTCCACAAAAATAATTCTCATACAATTCCACAACACAACTCTGACCATAAGAATTCTCTCAGACATTAACTTACAACATTTTATTCATATAGTATAATGCTCCCTTCGACCAAAAAATGAAAACTTTCACCCACTGTAAAAAAAAACTCAGACGTGCTGGACCATAAGTTTGTTCTACAAAAATGATCTACTCAACATACCCTTTCAGATTTATAGGGTCGCTATTCTGTTCCAAAAATGGTGTTGGACAGTGTAATTTGAGCACATTTGTGTGTATTTATTTCTAGACTTTACTCTTAATTGTTTGCGACAATTTGGTCGCAAATTTTTTTTAGGTATCCTTTTAGTTTAGGTCTTTGGTGTTTTAATTTTGTTTTAAATTTTGATTGGGCGGACATTTTTTTCCAAAGTGTTTGATTAGGCTGATTTTGCCCATTTCTATACCAAATATTTAAGGAAATTATTTTCAGCTTAAAAACTTCCTCTATATCTTCATTATACCGATGGATGCCACATTGATTGTCGAAGATTCAAAGACTTTTTAAATTTTTTTCTTCGCATCATTGAAAATCAAGATTATTATTTTTTGCAATTCTATATATAGACTTATTTGGTGTACACGAACAATATTTTGGATATGTTACAAAACGGAATGATAAACCCCTATATTTTTCGTGCTGGATATAAAAATACATATGGTCAATTTAACGTCAAGTGACCCAATTTTTAAAATCGATGTCTTCCGATTTGGATGAAATTTGCACCAAGGTTACTACTATTGGAAAGTAGGCCAGACACAAATTTTCAGCTCTATCAGTCCAGAACTGCCGGAGTTAGAGTTGGTCAAAGTTGGACATTTTGGTCATGCAGGGTTTTCTTAAAATGAGTGTAACTTTTCACCTATTGACCCTAGCAAAAATTGTCCAAAGGACTTTAGATAGCTATTTCTTCAATCATTCCAAGAATATTTTTTTTTAAATTTTAAAAATTTTTTTTAGGGCACTGTACTCCCATAGATACTGCTTTAAGCATTTGATAATGACTAGTCAAATTTCAAGACAATACACGATAACATTCACCAATAAATACAATAGGTTTTTAATCAATATTATGTAAAACTATAAGTGAGTAATTGTGTGTATTATTATACATACATATGTTTGTTGTACATATAAAAATGTATAAATCTGGACTAAAAGTGTGTGTTTATTTACACATGTGTACAAGTAAGGAAGTGGACAAAAACTAAAAACAAACTAAACAAACAAACCATAAGGAAACATGTTTTAGAAAATAAAACAATGGGAACTAAACTGCAAGACTAGTTGTAAAGTACATACGTACATATGTTTATACGAGTACATGCATAAATATATGTATATTTGTGTGAATACTTCAATAGTAAATTTTTAGTCTTTAGTAGTGTACACATATACATAAGCAGAACAATACAACTACGTTTACATTGTTTTGTATGTGAGTCTGCTAAATAAACCAACAATTTTAGTTGCATATGCAGACATAACTAGCATGCAAATATGATTGTTGACATATTCAACAGTAAATAGAAATGCATGCACATACACACATACATTTGTATATAGAAATAAACACAACACTATCTTATACAAAAACACAGACAAACATGTTCATATTTATACAAGTGCATATACAGTGTTGGAAAAATTAATAAGAACGTAACTTCTACATTCATCTTTGTTTAAAATTTTTCTTAATACATTAGAACCCCGATTTGCGTCGTTAATAGGGATAGGGGAAATGCGACGCAAACCGAAACGACGCAAATCGATTCAATTTTTTTTTTCTATACAAATGTATTGACACAAAATTTCAAAGTCGACGCAAATCGGAATCAAAATGAAGCAAAGCGGATAAAACTACATTTAGAAAAGCGACGCAAATCGAAACGACACAAATAGGATAGACGCAAATCGGGGCTCTAGTGTATTTTAATAATAAATAATACTGCTAAAGGAAAGACATAACCAATAACATTAGGTTACCACTTCTTTAGCAAAAAATTTTATTTAATTCATTCAGATGCTGCAAAAAACAAGCAAATCTAATTTGCTTTAATACTATTTATTTATAACTTCCTACCAGTCTACATTTTTGTCTTATACACTATTCGTATTTAGTTTATATAGATATTTATTTTTAGTCATTAATTTTTAACACTTTTTTGTATCTGCGCTTTGTAAATCCTATAAGTTTTGAAGATATTTCGCAAGATATGGAATTCCATTAAGGTGGATTTACCCATTCATTCCGAACAAAATATTTGTTCGGACAAAGTTTTTTTTCATATGAAGTTTGACGCGTCTCTTTTTAAGATAAAGAAAATAATTATTATTTTTAGTTAAACTGTTAAATTTTTAAATTTTTGATAATTTTTAGTTAGGCTTGAGTTCATTAAATTTAAGTTTCATTAAATTATTATTTTTACTGAAGGTAGGAATTGTTTTTACAACATGAAATCTTATTAAAATTTTAAGTAAAGTAAAAATAATAATTTAATGGAAATTAAATTTAATGAACTCAAGCCTAACTAAAAATTATCAGAAAGAAAATATCCATATGAAAAAACTTTTTTTGAACAAATATTTTGTTCGCAACGAATGGGGCAATCCACCTTTACTTCTTGATTTTTTCTCACATATCATTTTTGATTTTTAGCCTTATTTCCTATTTGCTGTTTTAGTACTAAACAAACGTGTTCAATAGGCTGGAAAAAATGCCTTTACTTTAGTTTCTGGGGATTAAATAGCTCCGTATGTGAAGATGATTAATTCACTTAGGGAGGTGGTGGACTGTAATAGAGTTGTGGTCTAAATAAACGCCTTTGCCTCAATAGTCTTATAATATCCACAATGGTATGGATATTATAAATTGGATGTGTAATAAATAAAAGACTATAGAATTCAATGTTAGAGTTTTATTTTACTTATTGTAGGTTGGTTGCTCGCCATTTGCTTTTGCTAAGAGAAGTAAAAGTGTTTTATGTTGATCTTAAAGCTAGATAGGAAACTTATTTTTATATTTTCTTTCATTGTTTTTCGAAATTATTAATAATAGTTTTAAGTTAATCAGTATTTTTAACATTTCAACTCTTAAGCAAACAAGAAAAGTGTTCACATAAGCGAACCCCAGGGCCTAGCTTGGACTTTTTATATTTTGTATGGATTTGAATTAAAAATCTTCAATTATTATCAACTTCTAACTCGTTACCAATATCAAAAGCATCATCTTCATTTCCATCAAACTCATTTTAAATTTCGTTTTCTATATCATTGGCAATTGTCATTTGTCTACTTCAGTACTCATTGTAAAGAATTAAAAATTATTTTGAAATAATTGATTGGACTGTTTTGTCTCACCCGTCTTATAATCTAGACCTTCCCTCTTCAGACTACTATTGCCTTTGATCGATGCAGAACGATTTCTTCGGAATACACTTGACTTTAGAATAAGGGTATTCGAAATCCATTCTTGACCTCAGAAGATGAGTAGTTCTTTTGGTACGGAATCCATATGTTTCCAGAAAGATCGGAAAAGATCATATCAATGGCCGATACTTGCCAATACAAAAACTCATGCATTTTGATATTATTATTGTTTTGGAATATTACATCTGTATTGCTCGTACTGCCTTCCTTTCTTGTTTTCGAAGCTAAAAGAATTTATTTTTATATAAATAAAGCGCCTTGATCTTGTGTCATATTCTTCTTTTGAACTTGCCATTTCATTTACACACGTCAATTCAATTTTCGTTTTTTTTAATGCAAGTCAATATGCATGAAAGAAAAAATAAAAGGCAATAAGGAAATTGACTAGTACCGTCAAGTTTGCATCCTTTTTATTCTTTTCCCCCTTCTCTTCCTTCTCTTGACGAGTCAGGATTGAAGTAAACATTTTATGACTTAAGGCAGAATGAAAACATACCCGAACATTGGAAAATGATTTTAACTATTGCTTCTATAATTTTTCTGTTGAAAAAAAATTCAATTATGACTTAAAGAAGGCTTATCAGTATAGATTTATTAGTTGAAGTAATAACAAAGTTGTTAGTTTTTCAGTATTTATTTCCAACACTGTATGTACGTCCATACAACAGCAACTTTAACACACAAACACGCACGTTTGGCTATTTACATACTTAACAAACAACAATGAAAACAGAACAATTTAACATGCACATTTATGCACACAATAATGTTGTTGTAATTGTTGTTGTGTGAGCAGGATTATTAGGGTGACCCTTGTTTTACATTTTTTAAATGTTTACGCTTCCAAGGTTTAAAATTGTTATTTGGTTGACCAAAACATATTTAGGAGTTGGGAGTAGCGGAAATCCAACTATTGCAAAGTAAGCTCCAGTCTAATGTAGATTATAGAGTCCTTGTTGTTTTATAGTTGTTGCTATTGCTGCTACTGCTGTTGAAATTTTTTGTTGTTGGCATGAGAGTTGTTAAAAGCAAAATACATTTAAACAAATACTAACCGGATATACGACATTACTATAGGGAATTCTGCAAATATTTATTAGTCTATACACATTTACATATACATATGTATCTACTAGGCCGTGTGTGTAAACATACTTGTGTTAGTATTATATACACGTTAACAATTACAGCTGAGCGTCAGGATTGGGTGGGTTAGAAAATTGAATTCCATTTTACATGTCTTTAAATACAATAGATAAATTATAAATTTTATTCTTAAAAAATTATGAATGTCTTTTTATATTTAAAAACTATTTTGTAATTTTTAGAATTTAAATTTTTTCTTTGGAAAACTTTTAAAACTTTTCTTTAGAAGAATTTTAAATGAAGTAAATATGTTTGCTCCATTAAAGCTTTAATTTAATTTTAACAAGAACTTGGTTTTTCAAAACCAAATAAAACAAAGAAATTGTATAAAAATCATTGACATTTGTATTAGAAAGAGTAAGATTTGGTGATTATAAATGAAAAATTATATCCAACTAATTTCTCAAAATTCTCAATCACATTTTGGCAAAATGATGGCTGTATTTCGTTAATCACGTCACGAGTTTTTAATGTTAAGTAGAGTAGAATCGAAAATTTATGGAAATAAATCTGTCATTTCTATGGTATGGTGTGGGTATAGCCAAGAAGTATTCTAGTTTAAGTTTTGAAGACGGACCTCACTAACCTTTCAAGGGCGTAGCTGTGAGGTGCCAAAATAGGGCACTATGTCAAAGATAATTTCTAATAAATTTTCTAATAAATTTAAAAAGCATGCTTATATGTGCTATTTATCTGTTATGATTTTCGGGTTATTCGTATTTGAAAATTAAAATTTCAAAATACCGCCAAAACGAGCCAGTTCTTTTTAAATATTGGGAAGAATTTTTTTTTTACCGATTTTGTTAAATTTTGTTTTTGTTAGATAGAAAATTAAATTCTCCATTACGTGCAAAGTATATTAAAGCAATCAATCGCCTATGTTGTATATTCCACTAGGAAGTGAAGCTGAATTTGTTTTAAATTCCGCATATACATTTTCACGGCGTTCTAGAAAACGAGTGAAACTTATACCGCGATAAATCAAACTAAAAATGATATTTTACTTTTCCAATCATTTTCACAAAATTTAGAACACAAACCGAAAAAATTTCACTTCCACTTCATTTTACAAATGTAGAACCCATGTGAGTATATTTGCTAGGTTCCAAAGCAAAAGATTTTCAAATTGGGCAAAAGGCGCCTTAAATATTTTTATTAAAATTTCTTTAGGTAATATAATAAACTAGCTAAACCCGGTGTGCTTTTTCTACCCCCCCCCCCTCGTCATAAAATAAAATAAAACGTATTTATATATTTACAACCATTTATTTATTTAATTTTAATGTATTTATTGCAATGCTTTAGGCGAGGCCATGCCCCTTTGTCCACTTACATAGTCAAGAATTTATTATTTCGTAAGAATATCCTATTGTGAAAATTTAATGACGATCGGTCCAGTAGCTAAGACTATAAAACGATTTTTAATTTTCTTAAAACGGGGCGTGGTCCCACCCACTTTTCTCCTGGTTAGTATTCCTAATTATGCCAATACCATATGCACCACATATCATTGACGTAGGTCAAAAAATTACCAAAATATGGCGATTTATATTTTTAGGTTATATGGGAGGTGCCGCCCCCATTTGTACAATCGAAATTTCATATACCCTATTATTCCTTACAGAGTCACAGTAACATGCTGTGAAAATTTCATCAAAATCGGCTCAGCCGTTTTGGAGTCCATACGTTACACACATACATACATACGCCCATGTTCTGAAAAACGCAAAACGCTTAAAATTGTCGTTTTCAAATACAAATTCAAATTGAAAACGCCAATTTTAAGCGGTTTGCGTTTTTCAGAACATGGGCGATACATTAATTTTTATTTTTCTGAAAGTTATTTTTCCACAAATGAATATAAGGTTGTTTCGAATTTGATCTATTTTTTATGAAAATTTTAACTTATGTTTTACAATTCCAAAGCTGGAATTACAAAACCGTAAGCAGTTTCAAAAACCCTTGTTTAACCCGTTTTAATCCTTAAAGTATTTTACCAGCTCCGTTGGAAAAGTTGAACTTATGTGTAAAATTGTAAAAAATCCCATTGTTTGGATTTTGGTCAAACTTTTAGGGAATTGGGATTAGAGATTCCCTTGGAACTTTTGTTTATTTTTATATAATTTGTTTATTAAGAATAATAAATTTAATCTACAGGTAAAATTTCATTAATAAATTATAAAATATTTCTTAAATCTCAAAAATCACTTTTTTTTGATAAAATTAGAAATAAATGGAATTTTTCGTGGACTTAATGTTTTTACTTAGATAAAGTAATTTCCGATCCTTTACAAAAATGTTTAAAGCAATATCATAATTAGATTCAAAAATATACTATTTAAAGGCGGCAAAATTAATTCATCTATAATTCTTGTGACTTTATGCACCACGCTACATTGAAGCATTTGTTTAGCTCGTACATTTCGCAGAACATGAAGATGCTTCTTATAAAGCCAATTATCATATTTTGGTGAAATTTCAAAAATATCCTCTAGGGCTTTTAAACTTTGTAGTAAGTAGCTTGATATTTCGGCACAAAATAAATTCTCAGAGGTCATATATGTTGGTCTATAAGACAACAATGATGGGTTAAGAGCCCTGTAAGTTCTAATATGATGCTTGCTGGAGCACATATAATTTAGTTTATTGGCAAGCGAATTGTGTTTTAGTTGGTTTTTATGTAACGAACCCTGAAGTTAGATAATCTTTGCTCAGCTTTTCTGATTTTGTAACTACAGAATCATACTTTATTTGGTGAAAGAAAGGTTAACTTCTCATTAATTTGACAAACTTTAAAGTTATTTAAAGGATAAACAAAACCTATTTTGATTTCAATTGACACATATACTCCTACCTAATATTTTACATTAAATGACAACTATTTTTATTGTCCTTATATAACAATAAACTTATTCATGCATTGAATTTAGCTCTAACCATATATCTTTCTCACTCATTTTCTCTCTCCTTACAACTTTTACACATCATGGTGGCAGTAATTCAAAATTCATAAAATCTCGTAACAGTAAAATGTCACACAAAAAAAAAAATACAAAACTTTTGTTGTAATTTTGTATGTAACGGAAATGTAATTAAATATTATGCATGTTTGTACACATACACAAACAAACAAACAACTTGTTCATTATTCTTTTTACAAAAAAAAAAAAATTAAAAAAATCAAGAAAATCTGAATATTTATGTTTTTTGTTAATATGAATTTCTAAATTTACAACCAAACCAGAAAATAAAAATCCATATTTTAAGAAAACTAGAGTAATTTTGCACCACAGCATCAGAGAGAAAGAAAATGTAGCAGCATCTATATTCTGACAGATTAATGTTACGGAAGTGTTGCATATTTATATGCATACACACTTTTTCAATAATCTTACATACATGCATTAGTTTCGCATACATATACATTAGGGTGGCCCATATTTTCAAGTAAAAATTTCAAAATGACCTTGGACATCTGGGCATCCCTTAATTTTTTTACTAGTACTAAAACTAGTATTTATGCAAAGTTTGAATATAAAATTCCAATAGAAAGACTGTGCTCAAACCAATATAACATTAATAACGAAATTAAAAAAATTAGGTTATTTTAAATAAAGTACAATTAGCTGAATAGTAGAAAAATAATTTATTTTACAGTAGAAAATAGATAAATAATATAAAAGAATTTGTTAAAAAGTGGTAAGTTAATTAAAAAAACAGGTTTAGTTTTTCAAAGATGACAGCTTTAAACTTTCAATTAAGGCTTGTTTTGTCGTTTTGGTCGGAATAGACTTTCTGTTAGCTTCAACCACTTGCAAAATCAATTGTTTCTCTTCTTCGTCGTTTGTCAGCAGCTTATTGAATTCTTCAAATAGTTTAACACCACGTTCAGCTACATCATTTATAACTTTTAAATTTTTTGCGATTATTGTACCATTAATGTAATGTTCATTAATGTGCCATTCATTTGGGTTTATGGTCAAGAAATCTGAATTTATTTCTAATTTTTCAAACAGCTGCAGTGATCTTTTATTGGCAAAGTCAGCCAAAACGGCTTGGTCAGTTAAAAGTAACGAATCTCCTCTTATTTTTCGGCCAAGTGGCTCACACTCTGTTTTTTTAACAATTGCCTCCTTCTCCTCATTTGATATTTTTTCTGAGAATAAGCTTAATCCAACTAATTCATCTGAGAGGTACCACATATGAGATTTTATTGTATTTTTGACCACTTCACTAACTTGACGATCACTCACTTCATAATTAGTCATATCTTTCCACAGAGATAGGTCTGACCAAGCCGCATTTGTAGCCATAGGAGCTTCAAACCAATATTTAACATACACTAGGAGTCCAAAGTTTACAAAGCGTTCTACCTGAGACTTTTCTTTTTGTGTAGTTTTGAAACCGCCTTCGTCACGAAATAAGTGAATTTTTATGGTATATATCAGCTTTGACATCCAACGAGCATGATGTACTGCACCAGGAGCTCTCCAATGAATTTTATCAGGAGTATGACCCAAAGCAAGTAGTGACAATTCTATTAGCTCCATGTAATCATCCCTGGGCTGCTTTTTGCTTTTTAAGGCAACTAATAAAACTTTTACCGCATCAAGTTTTAAAAATTCTCTACCTGCAGCTTCTTCTAATGGTTTATAGTTTTCTTTACGTATAGATGCCCATGATGCTTTGAATCTTTTGAATAAGGAAATATCAGGAGAACTGGATGGTCCGAAGCAAAGAACAAAAACTTTACTCAGAACAATTTCTAAAATGTGATGTCTACATGCTAGCCATAAGAATTCTTGTCCTGTTTTTTGCTCCAGCATTACACAAGCTCCATTTTTTAATCCAGTATTAACGGATGTAGTGTCAAAACACATTCCAACTATTTTCTTCTCCAAACCCCATTCAGTAAGTGCATTATAAACAGCTTTAGAAGTGTTTGCGCCAGTACCACTTACAAGTTTTGGCACTCTGAGTAACTTCTCCTTACCATTTGCTGATACTAAAATTGGCAATCGATCTACTTTTTCACTGCCCAAAATATCATGCAGAATTTTTCCGTCCCAATGAACAATTATTGGATGATCAAAAGAAACAGACTGCTTTATTTCTTCAAACACACGTTTTCTTCCTTCTTTTCTTTTGCGTTGAATGGTACTTCTTGATATTGGCAATGAATTAGGTTCATGTCCCAATGCTGCTGCAATAGGGACTATTATTCTTAGGGCTTCCCTATCAGAAACCTTATTGCGATCTAATGCACTAGTAACGTGTTTGGAGAATAATAATTTCTTTGTAGTTGTTTCAGTTTGAATGTCTGTGTGGAATTTCCTTTTTTTTAGGGATGTTGATGGCTTATACAGCTCCTTTGATTTAATTTCAGGAGAATCAGAACACTCAAGTGCTTCATCTTCTGCGTCTGAACTTGAAGAAGTCACATCTAGAGATATCATGGATGCTGAGTCTAGTTTTTTCCATTTTTCAAGTCGTTCGTGTTCTTTTTTTTTTCTTTGAGAAATTCTTTCTTGCTTTTTGTTGTACTTCTTGTCTGCTAATGAAATAATCATTTTGCGTTCCGTTCTCTGATCAATTAAAAACTCTCTGTCTTCGTCTACTTCGCACATGGTAAGTGCATCATTATGAGCGATGTCAAAAACCATATCCAACTGCTCTTGAAATTTTGAGTTACGATTTTTTTGAACATCAGATATTCTTCCTTTATTTTTCTTTAAGAGCAGCCATTCAGAATGTTGTTTTTCGAGCTTAGCAATACAATGCTTCGGAAGTCTAATCGGAATAGTGGCTTTTTGCCACACTAAAATTAATTCCTCTACAGTGCTATGACTTGCATTTCGAACTGATTTTTTTTCTTGTAGGAAAAAGTGAAATCTAAGAAGAACTTGTCTTAGAGTTGGTAGTTGATTACACCTAGATATTGGCTCCAAATCTTTTACACCTATCAAAAATACAGTGCCTGCTTGACGTGTTAAACTTGATGACAAAGACATATTTGCAATTTTTATTTTTTGTGTGTTTTTACTTTTTATTTTCTTGATAAAAACAGTTTCTAAACAAAATATTCACACTTTCAAATTAGAACCTTTCTCTATTACTATTATGATACTAATGAAATATTACAAACTCTTTTAAAGTTAGTTTTCATAGAGATAAACTCACAGAAATATTTCGGGGAATAACCCAAAAAAAAACGAAGTTTTGAAATAACTGCTCAACGTATACACAACACGCAGCACTCATATATATCGGACAGACTGACAGAGAGTAAACAATACAAGAAAAATACCTCCTACAAAAACTTTTGCGAAACTAAAACTAAATAAATTTCAATACAAATGAGACACATATATGTAGCATAAGTATCTGCGAAAAATCCTATGTTACATACACAATGTGTATGTGACGCTGAAGAGCGAAAAATTAAAAACAAACAGGTATCAAAATTTTAAACAGTTTATAAGCGTTGAGCACTGCCTTCTATCCCACGTAGGGCATTGCAATTTTTACACTACACTACTATCAACTACAGTAAAAAAACTAGTGGGTGCCCAGGTGTATAAAGTGAATTTGAAAATTTTGGGCCACCCTAATATACATGTATACTCTTATATATATTTTATACTCGTATATACAACATCTGTATATAAGAATGTAGTAATGTAGTGTTACTTCCCTGCCAGCAATTGGAAGTTTCTTTCATCGTCCATCGTCAAAGGCGTTACGTCTTACTCACTTCCAGACGTTAATTGGAAGAGAACAATAACAATTTACATTGCAGTCGTCTTTTAGTCATCCAGACGATGTTGGGAAGATTGTTGTTTACAACACCAGCCGAAAATGACATGTCCCGTTATAAATGAAATGAAAAGAATGCAAAAAAGAAGTTTTCGACATCATAGAAATTAGTTTTATTTTGTCATTTGCTCTGGTCGGTCAGTGGTAAAGTGTGGTTTCGATTTGTTATTGTTATTGTTGTAGTTTTTACATATTTGTTATCCCATAATCAATATGAGTGAGTGTATTATCTGTAAAGGCAAACAAAAATCAAAAGCAAAAGAGAGGCGAAGAAAATAACTTCTGGAAGTTACGCTGAAGTGACTTCTTGAAGTTACGCTGAAGTGACCTCTGGAAGTTACTTCCGGGGGGTACAACTTCTCAATACGGAAGACACTTCTACGATCAGAAAATGGTATCGCAGAAGATGAGTTTCAACTTCTTAGCGTCACTTCTGAGTCACTTCCGCAATAGAAAATGTTGGCAGGGTTGTTTCATATTACTGGCTGTGTGTATTTTTGTTGTGACTGTCTGTCTGTCTGTCTCTCTGTCACTGTCTGACTAGGCAAGTTTAAGTTTTATTTTGAGGGTGGCATAGAGTGAAAAGTTTTATTTTTGCATAAAATACAAAAAGAGTAACACACATGCATAGTTTTCTTTGAAATCCTTAACATTGTGACAGTTTTAATTATGAAATATTATTTTTTTTTTCCTTCTTCAAACTATAGGATTTAGTTTTCTGCTTGCATTATGCAGGCGTATTGCATATTCTGTCTATGCCAGTTGAAGCGAAAACTTTGACATTCTTGTCATAATTTTTTTGTTTGTTTCCTTTGGCTGTGCCAGGCCTCAACAGTGAGAGTATGTTTCTTGAATAATATATATGAAAGTTATATTTAAAATATTTCAGCATTACTTATATATGAATACATTTGCCCAAAAAATTGTAATAGATAATGTAAATTTGTTACAGTTAATTGACAATGTTAGAAATAAGTTTTTACTTTTCATAAAATGGCTGAAATGTGCTAAAGTTTTGGTTAAATTAATTTAAATAAAAGCACCATTATTGCAATAAAAGAACTAATTGGACACACATAAGTCTTCAGGTTAAAATTGTATAAGTTCTTTGGCCATAAAATATGCTTTAAATGTAGCACTGATATGTATGCTACATAAAGTGGGTCATTTTGTGATCAAATTTAACTATCTACTTAAATTGTCGTAAAAATATTAAAATCTATAGTTAGAGACAACAAATTTGACTTTGATTCATACAGCTGAACATTGGCTATGGTAGCGTATGATCATTAATTAATTAATTACTTATACGCAGTAATATTATAAATGAAAGGATATTTGGAGCTGTATGATTAGTGTGACCACCTGAATTTTGAGCGAAACCGGGACATTACTAAAATCCGGAACATTCAAACTCAAAACCGGGTCATTTTTTTATGGGAAAAAAACTTTATTATTCAAGTTAAATTTAGACAATTATAATGTTATAAGTAATTTGAATTTAATTTTCAGTCGCTTTTTGTTTAAAATCGTATTTATCCTGTGATGAAATTTGCTTCAGCAATATTGGGGATTCTTTGAAAAAATTGTAAAATTCAACGCATTCGTACTTTAAATTATATTTGAGAAATAGCATATGTTTCAAAGTATCTAGCTTGAGTTGCAATTTTTCTTTTGCCCATAATTTTGCGATCAACAAAAATATACGCTCTACACTTGCAGATGTTGCTGGCAAACCAAATATAAAATCAATTATACGCGTGAAGCGAGTGTACGGTACATTGTTACTTTGAAAATGTTTGAAACATTCTACCCAACGTTGATGTGGTTTAGCAGAACGTGGCTTAGTAGGAGGATTATTTTTATTCCATTCGCTAATTTTCTCTAGGGTAATAAATTTCAATAGGTAACCTAACTCGTCCAACAATTCTACATTGTTGTCTTCAGGTTTTAATCAATTCTTTTCAACCATAAATTTGATCATTGTTTCTAGATCTTTCTAATTCGGTGCAGCAGCGAGTCCCTTTTTGTTTAAGTAAAAACAATAAAAAAAAAACAATAAATGCGACCTTTAAATTTGTTGTATTTAAAATTGCAATGACTCTTTTTTGACACGATGTAAGAGCTCTTTCAGAGCCCAAAAAAACCCTCATAAAAGACTCTTTTCTGACATTATATAAGAGCTCTTTCTGATGGACCATTTTCGAATGTAATGACCCTCTTTTCTGAAGGTTTTCGGAGCAATTATGATTGTTTTTTGGGCTCATAAAGAGCATGAACGCTACGGAAAAGGTGTCAGAAAAGACTCTTTGAAAATGAATCATTCAAAAGAATTAATTTCCATTAAAATATGATGCGATTGTGCCGAATTTCAATGAAATACACTGTTTTGTTGTACAGTCAACATATTTTTTATTTAATTAAATTCAAAATAAAAATCTGGGCTATCCGAGAGATGTCACCGGAACATCAGGACATTGGTTCCAAAACCGGGCCATGTCCTGGATTTTCCGGGCCAGTTGATCACACTATGTATGATATAAAGCATTCATTTATACCCAGTTCGTTTAGATGAAATTTGAACTGATGTTTTATTGGCGTATAACTTAAAAATAAGAGATTTTTTAAAATTATAATTAATTTCGAATAATTTGTACAATTAAAATTTCTGCAAATTATTGGCCATTTATAGCTATGACATTTTCTTGACTTTCTGGCAAACCACTGCTCATCATTTGAGGCCAAGAGCGAGTCAAGCTAATTTCGGATACCCTGTTTGAAGTGAAGTGTATCCCAGATAGGGAAAGGTCTGTACTAAAGAGGGACGTGAGGCAAAACTTCCCAAACACTATTTTCGAAATAATTTTTAACAGGTGGCCAGGCGATGTCATGATGGAATTTTACGCTTTCATAAAAAGAACTACGAGTGAAAATTGAATTTACAAAATTTGTTCAACATCATATTGTTAGGAGAAACACAAGCTTTCTGAAGACAATATTTGAAAAGTTTATTGCCTTCACAATACTTACACTTTAAAATATCTCACAACTAAGCGACTTTTGAAGTAATTTTGTGCAGTAGATGGTTTTTATATAAATATCTAAATCGTAAATCTGATTGTTATTGTATATAATTTATGATCATTCATTGCAGAAGTAAAAATTTAAAAATACTATATTCTCCAGAAAACTTTATAATGAAGCCATTGTCATAAAAATCTCCTATTAATTTTTATAACACTTTATTCTTGTTTATTTGTTCCTATTCGACAGCTCTTGCTGGTATCTACTAACAAATTGCCAGCAAAAATATAACAATTCCATTAAGCATCTAACTACATATATACATACAATTGTATGTATGTCTTCATAACGATACATTTTACTTAAGTTCAATAAAATTTCTGCTCATCTTTCATACATAAATATTTCCTTCTTATGTATGTTGGAATATTATCACACATATCTCTTAACATTTTTCTTACTGATTTATAACTTTGTAAGTAAAATTCAACCATTTCCCGGGAGATTGTACCACCAACAAAAGACAACACTTACATTTCTTCTTTTC
Organism: Bellardia pandia; assembly: GCA_916048285.2. NCBI lineage: Eukaryota > Metazoa > Arthropoda > Insecta > Diptera > Calliphoridae > Bellardia > Bellardia pandia. The sequence continues at coordinate 17,547,563 of OU696532.1, read as the reverse complement.
TTTTCTTTTCTTTGTGTTTTCCTACTTTCTGTCACTTGCCGGCAACTTAAATAAATAAAGTAAGTTTTGCAAACAAAAAAAAAAAAAAAAAAATTTCAACTTCTCAATCATATGAGTGAATGCAGTAAATTTATTTTATATCTATTACAAAACAAAGAAGAATAGCTAGCTAGAGTAAAAAAATAAAAGGAAGTCATATTTTATTTTTTACACATGCTCATGCAAACACTAACTCACACTTTTACTTGCAGCTCTAATCCTGAACAGTGTTGAAATATTAGGTACAAATGTGCTATTGTTGCAGATTTGAAAAGTACCAAATATTAATGAAAAAAAATTAAAGACAAATATGTCTACTATTACCAGCAGAAAAGTACCATTTTTTCATGCTGTTGGTACTATTCGCTTTAATAATATATTCTCCTCCCTCAACTAATATGCACTCACTTCCATTACAAAGTTGTTTTTATATTTCACACAACCTCATAAAAATACTCAGCTCCAAACACACATCAATTGTTTGGGGAATAAAATAGTAGAAAAGTATGAGTGCAAGTCAATGTATGTTCGAGTTTTCGTCCTGCTAATGGTATGTCATAAATAGTATAAACTTCTTCGTGTTATGCATGTGTTTGTCGGCCTCGTTCTTGAAATGTTTGCTTTATTTGTGCAAGTGTTAAAAGTGGAAATTTATTATTGTGAAAATAAAAGCAAAACTTGAATTGAATTCAATTGCAAAGAGTTTTTGCCAAAAAATGTAATTGTTTGTTTTTTATCTCGCTACATATTTGGATTTTTATAAATTTTCAAACTTCTGAGCAATTATTTACATTTTGAAGGGGAGAAAAGTTCTAAAAAATTAATAAGTGAACAACAGTTCAGATCACTGGGGGCAGATTAAAAAAAACAAAAAAACTTTAATTGTATATGAAAACAATGGCTTACAATTTACGGAAAGTATAATTGTGTAATGGTAAATTGTTGAGAAAAATCAGTAGGGAATCAAGTTTAGTATTAATTTCAGTTCTAGTCCGGCTACTTTTTCAGGTTCCAGTTCAACTTCCAGTTCAGCTTCCAGTTCTGCTTCTAGTTCAGCTTCTACTCTTCGATTTTTTACTATTCGAAAAAATGGATCAAAGTCTACTATCAGCAGAACACAAGTTCAATTGCGGTATAACCGCTTTAAGGAAGGCCGAGAAGATGTCTATGAAAACATTGAAGCAGTGAAGACAATGATTTTGGATAATCGTCAAATCACTATCAGAGAGGTTGCTGATGATGTTGACATATCACTCGGCTCATGCCATGCAATTTTTACTGATGTTTTAGGCATGAAACGTGCGGCAGCGAAGATTGTTCCAAAATTGCTAAATTTTGAGCGTCGCATGGACATCGCTCAGTGCTCTTGAACATCATCAACGACGATCCAGATTTCCTCAAAAAGGTCATAACTGGTGACGAATCATGGGTGTATGGCTATGACATTGAAACCAAAGCCCAATCATGCCAATGGAAACGTCCAGAAGAGTCAAGACCGAAAAAAGCACATCAAGTTCAGTCAAATGTAAAGGTTTTGCTCACTGTTTTCTTCGACTGTAATTTCGTGGTACATCATGAATTCTTGCCACTAGGTCGTACGGTCAATAAGGAATACTACCTTGAAGTTATGCGCCGTTTGCACGAAGAAATTCGTCAGAAACACACAGAATTGTGGAAAACCCAATCATGGATTTTTCACCATGATAACGCACCAGTTCACATATCGATGCTTGTGCGTGAGTTTTGACCACCGTATTCACCGGACTTGGCTCCCGCTGACTTTTTCCTCCTCCCAAAACTGAAGGCACCGATTAAAGGAAAGCGTTTTGCTACGATTGAGGAGATAAAAGAAAACTCGAAACAGGAGCTGTTGGCGTTACCAAAAAGCGCGTTTCAGAAGTGTTTCGAGGATTAGCAAAGTGTATTATATCTGAGGGGGATTACTTTGAAGGGGGTAAGATAGTTATTGATGAATAAAAAAATACTTTTTGAAAAATTTTAAAATAACGGTTATTTTTTAATCAGATCTCGTATAAAGGTTTTTGTATAACTTTTCTTTCACTGCGTTTCCTTTCGAATTAAATTCTACAAATCAATTTGAGTAGAAAAATATTTATATTAAAAAACTAAATTCCTGGAAAAGTCAAAAATTCTTGCAGAAATTTTTAAGAATTTCTTTAACATTTGTGTTCATTATTTCTCTGCTTGAATTGTGGCCTATTATATTTCTAGTGGTAGTTTAGTTAAAGAAATGTTACCTGAATTTAATTAACTTGTTTTCTTGTTATTTGTTGCTGACTTGCGGCGAATTCTCAATGCTTGTTTTTTTTTCTGACATGTCTTGTTTGGCGCGTTTCTATAAAATCATATTTTGTAGGGTTTCATTTAATTTAAAATTGATTTTCTTATGTTGGTTTTTGCCCATGTACTTGCTATAAATTCTTGTTGGCTATAATTATAACTTAATTAAAAAGGAAATTATATAAAAGAAATAGATAAGGAAACCAAAGAGCAGGAAATTGTAAAAGATATTAAATTGAAGGTAAAGCACGCTGTGAGGGTTGTGTATTTGCTGATTTTTTTTTATTATAAAAGTATGTGCTTTTGTAGTTTTTTTTCAGTTTAGGAATTTTAAGTATTTAATTGTTTTCTGTAAACAATTTAATATCAGAGAAATGTTTATAACAGGCACCGAAAATATCTGGTCCGCTTTAATTTTAATGGTTAGTTGTTACCATTTACCATTTAAAATATCGTTTTATCCTTTATATCACTGAGAGAGTGATTTATATATAAGATTAATGCTTGGGAGAAACAGAAATAAAAAAAAACAGAAATAATCAAGATGAGTTATTTATAATTTAGTTTTTTCGTAACAATAAAAATTTCGAAAAGTAAATGGCAAAAGTTTGTTTAAGGTGCATAATGACTATCCTATTTAGTCGTACGATATGTCAAAAAATCGTGTGTGTTCATAAAGTATAATAGTGTGGCCTAATGCCCTTACTCATAAAACTTACAACAGGTTTATAAGAGGTTCATAAAGTAAATTTTGTATGGAAATTTGCTTTATAAACCTGTTATAAACCTGTTATAAACCTGTTGTAAGTTTTTATGAATAAGAGAGTAAAAATTCAACTAAATGACAAATTTTTTTGACAAGTCTGTCCGACTTGCAAAAGTTTTTAAAATTTTTCATAAAATGATAGTTTCTTTGCGATCAGAGTTGTATTTTCTACTACAGCTAATAAGAAAACAACAATGTCGGCTTCATTGATTTAAAGCACAAATTATAATTTTAACATTTAACATAATTTAAAATTTTTTGATTGTTTGTATAGTTTATACAATTTAATATATTCACATATAACGACAAAATTTAATTTAAAAGGCGGAAAACTGCGTTTGTTTACATTAGCAAAAACATATGTTTTTGCATCTTTTTTGTGTAATAGTGTGGCACCTACTGACATACTTTGATGCGATTTTCTTTTGAATGTGATAGAAATCGTTCAGATTTTCCAGTGAATGAATCGTACGATTGTGTAGGATAGTGAAATCAACAAAGTTTGAATATAAAATTCACTTTTTTGTTACTTCTTGCCAATATCGTCATTGCTTTAGTTCATATTAAACATATTCATTTTACAATTTGTTAATAATTTATAAAAAACAATTGGCTATATTATGTAAATAAAAGAAAAAAAATGTTAGCGTTTTTTAAAATCAATCATAATTGAAATAGTTTGTCTCTCACCAAAGCATTAAAAAACAACAAAAACTTATAAAGGTCATACCCAACCATATAAACAAAAATTATTTTAAAATAGTTATTTTGAGTGATTTATTTTTAAAAACAAAATATAAATCACTGTTTCGTTTTTGATTTTATTGACGAGTTATTTGTAATCTCTGGTTTTTAAACATAAAACAAGATATTTCGAAAAAAACTGATTTTTTTTTTATTTTTTAGAGGTTGTGTCAGAACGGTCAGACTTATATTACATTATAAATAAACTGTATATATTGTGATTAAACAATTTTAATTGAAAAAAAAATAAAAAGTGATTTGTTTCTAAATTAACACATTAGTTCAATTCACAAGTGATGTTGTATGTTGTATATTGTATGATACAACTATCTGATTGTGACCACAATTTTGAGCAAAGTCGTATGTTTATGTTGTCAAGCTTTGACAAAAGAAAACTATTTTAAAAACAATTATACAAAACATTAAATATGAATATAAGCAATATCCATTATTAAAATTTTTAGTTTATTAATTTTATTTTCTTGTTTTAAATTTGTCAATCAGTTTATGATTTAAATGTTACTGTTTGGTTATTTTTTAAAAGTAAAATTAATAGTTTTTATGTTGAGATACATATTTTAGCTTTTGGCAACACTTAAACTTTCATACAACATTCTTCTAAACATATGTAAAAATGTCGTAGGTGTTGTACAATATATTTATATAGAAATTACCAAAAACATTTGTACAACTATTGTAAATTCAGACGACGTACAACTCCTAAGACACTACAACATCAGTTGTAAATTTAAAAATAATTTGTTTGCAAAATAGAGGAGTTATAGCTATAAATAAGAAAGAAGTAATAATTAATATTAATCATACGCCAAGATGGTCAGAATTTAAATTTTTGTAAAAATCTTGGCAAGTTACTGAAATATTAATAATTTGTTAATTGAATTTGAATCAAACAAATTAAGGCCTAACCCTGCTATTTATAAAGAGTTTTCAAATTAACAAACGTTTAGGACACAGATTTTGTTTAGAAATTTTGTTTTATAGAAAAATTTAAAAGTTTTAAATTTTTCTTTTAGCTTTTCTTAGACACTGATTCAAAAGTATTCAATAGATTTTTTGTTACATAAATATTAATAGATTTATTTATGTATTTTAAAAATGTATTTTCCTTTAAAATGTTGCATATTTAGGCTGTATATGTTTATCAGCCATGTCATCCGTGCGGATGTGGAATTAATTCCGTAAAACGAAAGTTTTTTCGGAATGAAACCGAGAAGTTCTTAAAACTACAATTCCACATAGCAAATTAAAAGTGGTTTCATTCCGAAAAAAAATTTCTTTTCCTTAGAAGCCAAATACGGAATTAAGTCCACTTCCAAACGGTATTAAATTCTGTGACATGGCTGTATATTTTTGTTTTAAAATAAAGCTGTTTTTTGTATTTTTAATTTTATATTTTTACTTACAGATTGGTTCTTTACAAGACTACTATTTATTCCACCACAAACGCATCTCAAAACGTTCCCTCAGAACTAGTGATGAACACCATAGCGCCTTAAATGCTGAGCCAGCAGTAAGTTATTGTATTAAATAAAAATCTTTTAACTTCAATATATTAAAGCTTTCTTTGTTTTATTTTGTCAAAACTTTCAGGTTAGATGGTTGGAACAGCAACATGAAAAAATCCGCCGGAAACGTGATGGCTCCTTTAGCAGTATTGCCGGCTATAGTCCTTATGATGTTGTACGTCCCTCGACAGGTTTTGGCAGTATGCCAACATCACGCTTATCATATCATCCCACCACTGTGTATCGTCCGTTAGTACCGCGGGCACCACGCATACAATACCGTGATGTCGGTCCACACAATATCTTTCCCGATCCTTTGTTCAAGGAACAATGGTACTTGGTGAGTAAAGTATGTGTAAGATTTGAACTTTATATTTTGTTTGCTATCGAAAATGATTACACACGCATACAGTCAATGTAGAAAAGCAAATGGGTAATGGCCAATGGAAATCCTTAATCATACCGTGGTAATTTGTTATAAACATAAACTAATGCTTTTGGTTTTTTTTTTAGATTTGAAAAAGGTTACTGAATATATGATGCAATTAATTTATTTAAATAAAGCCATCTTTAAACTATCTGAGCTCTTCTCTGAGTGGAATGTTACAAACTAAGTTGTAACATTTGAAAATTATCGATTTTATCTAGGCTAGCCTTTAAACCTTATTTGAGAATATTTCCTAAATTAAGAAATAAACATTGACAGCTCAGATGAACAGTCAGTAGAGTAAAGTTAGCTTTATTTTATTAAGCAAAATTGTCTAAAAGTAGTGTAATATAATTAAAAATTAAACAAATAATTTTAATTTACCTTTTAACATTGTATGATTAAAAACTCCCTACTAAAATTTTGTAACTCGTAATAAAATTTGAACATATCGTCACCGAAAATCCAAAGGCCGTAACTACACATTTTACTTTTTTACAAGAGAAGCAAAAAACTTTTTAAATTTAATACTATTTCATTCTTATTGGTCAAATTTTAGAATTAACCGGATTTTGGATAAAAAAAGATTTACAAAATAATATAGGTTTTTTAGTAATTGTACTTAAGGCCTTTTGGCATCGTGTTTTTCTAAAGCCAAAAATCCATAACAACAAAAAATTTTTTAATAAGAGTTAAAATGAGAATGAAAACATTGCGCTTTTCATTGTTATTAAACAATTTTTACTTTTTGATTTCTATGTTTTGAATATAAAAGATACAAAACTCATTACAAGGAGTTTAATGAATTCGAGAAAAATATACTTTATTTAAGAAATGAAAACAAAATTAAAAAAAAAAAAAAAAAAAACGAAAATTCATTATTCTATACATAAAAAGAAAAGAAGTTCAAAATTTATAAATCTAATTTGAGTATGGTAAATTATCATAAAAACTGATGCAATCAGCCGGAAGTAAACATTGAAGTTCCTGGAGATGGCTGCATTTTATTTTGAATATTTATACCCTACACCACCATAGTGGGGAGGCTCAGAAATATTGGTGCAACACCCACCTTAAGGTATACCGATCGACTCAGAATCACTTTCTGAGTCGATTTAACGATGTCCGTCCGTCCGTCTGGCTGGCTGGCTGTCTATGTAAAGCTTGTGCGCAGAGTACAGGTCGTAATTTTGAAGATATTTTCATAAAATTTGCCAAGTGATATTTTTTCAGCCCAATGATGGATGGGATTGAAATTGGTGTATATCGGTCCATTATTTCACCTGGCCCCCATACAAATGTCCTCCCGAAATTGGGGTTTACCGATCATACATGTTTGAATTATGCAAGTCCCCAAACAGATTTCATCAAAAATTACTGGTAAATGAAGCCAAATCACATCTGCAAATTATGCGCAGATCGGTCCATAATTACTCGTAGCTCCCATATAAAGCCCACTTCCGAAAATCACTTTAAAGAGCATTACTCTCTCAAAAATATTGGTATCCAAATAATATTTAACCGAAATATATTTCTTATGTATACAAATAATACGGTATAATTTTATAATGGTCGGTCCATAATTAGGTGAAATTCCCATATAAGACCCTCTCCACAATTCACTTTAAGCTCCATAAATCTTTTAAAAGTATTTATTTCGAGATAAAATTTAACACATGTAATATTTATATTCACAGACATCATGACACTAAATTTTTGGATAACCGGTTCACAATAGATTATATCTCCCATATAACTTCCATTTCTGAAAAACTGTTTTATTTACATACTGGGTGTAGGGTATTATATGGTCGGGCTTGACCGACTACACTGTCTTACTTGTTTTATTTTTTCTTAATGTAACCGAACTGATTCGACATCTTCACACTTTTTTTTTTTTGTGCGTTGTGGCAAAACCTCATATTCGTCTTTAATTTTGCTTTTATAGAAAATTGACCCAGAAGTATCATATGCTAAAGCACGAATCATATTAAGTGTCATAATCAAGGAAATATGTTTAATCAAGATGGTGAACTTTTAGAGGAAATAAGATTTTTCGTCAGTCCTTAATCAAATTTGCTAGCTCAGATGTTATAGTTACGACTTTTTGGTTGATACAGTTATTAACATTGTAGTTGCGGCCTTTTGAAATGTATTAATAAAATCGACGTTTTTCGGCATATGAGAGTAAAATTTTAAAGAAAGATGTATTTTGGTTAATTACATAAAATCAATTTTGAATTTTTTATGGTTACGGCCTTTTGGAGTTTAGGTTATAATATATTTCTTAAATATGCATTCAAGTGTCTAACGCAATTAATAATATTATTTGTTAGTCAACAACTAATCAAGATATTGATAACAACTTAATATGGTGTTCACACATGCATTTTTAATTGACATTTTTTAATTAACGCCCTAATTGAATTTCATTATCCATACAAAATTTCAATTAAGGTAATTGCTTCATTATCAGTTAATTTGTTCTAATAATTGTTAAAATTAAAAATACAACCCTGTGACAAGTAATAACTAAAATGGCAGTTGTTTCGCTTTTAAATTAATAAAGAATATTTTTAGGCTGAAAATTATAATATTACAACCAAATAAATGTATAAACGCTAATTAACTTAGCAATATTGAGCATGTGTAAACACTTTTTAATTAACCAATAATTCACTCGAATTAAAAATGCATGTCTAAACACCATATAAGGCTAAATACAATAAATAGCTGAAAGTATGCAATACTTACTTATAGTTGTTCCTATAGGTATGCTACAATTTATTAAATTTTGTATACACTGCAGTTAAGGATTAAACCTAAAAATTACGGAAAAAGAATTGAATAATAATGAAAGTTTCTCAATTCCTTAATACGATTTACTATTTACATATGTTTTTTCAAATACAAAATTTTTAATTTAAAACTTTTTATTACATTTCTTTATTGCCCATTTTATTACTTTCTTCTGCAGCGCAATATTTGCATATGATTATTTTTGTTTATAGCTTCCTGCAAGCAATATTAAATCACATGAAAAAAAAAAATAATAAAAAAAACATAATGTTTTTATAGTTGTTACATTCATAGATTCAATATGTAATCCCATTATGACTGCTATGTGTTATTATAATGGCAGCAAAAGAAAAGAATTTCTAACAACTTAACCCTTATGTGATTGACATGTTTTGTAGGACAAGGTACCCGAGAGTACCAAATCATATGAAAAATAATCCAGTTTCCAAAAAAATTTTAAATGTTAGAAACGTTTAAATACACTTGTGTATTTTTATGACCGTGTCTACAAAAGAACGAAATGTAACAATCAACGAAATTGAATTAAACTGGGTGATTTTTTTTAATTTCTTTTTATAAATTTTTTCAAAGCTTAGAAAATTATTAAAATATTCAAAGTTGGGAGCTCTCAAGAAATTTCACGTACGATGGTTGCCAATTTCTGTTTCAAAGCATATAAGGTACCCGTGTACCTTGTCAGTCACATATGGGTTAAAAGTTTAAGTATTGAATGGAAAAGAGAGAGACAAAAACAAAATACTGTAGATCAGGGTTCGCTATGAACGGAACTTCCCACATTAGTTAATGTATTATGGTGTTGCATAAAAATAATTTTCTGATTGTGTTATTGTTGCACAATCTAATGCTTGTTTCTGTATTTATAATTTTAACAAGTTTTGATTACATTCATGTTGTCTACTTTTGGGGTGCGGCCCAACACTACTATAGACTATAAAAAAGAGACAGTTTTTAGGAGTTACCAAATCAACATTGACAAATTTATGGTCTGTATAATAAATGCAAGGAAATTATAGAACATTATGTTAAAATAAAGTTAGTTTTTTCATAAATTTTTTTTCAAATTAAGAACATTTTCGAGTATCTGAATAATTAATAATGAATAGAATTACAATAATGATTTATAGGAATTAAAGTTATAAAGAGAATACAAACATATGTATGTAGCTAAGTGAAAAACACAATTTACTATTCTCTACTTCTATTAGTTTTAATGTCCAACTAAAGTTTATTAGTTATCTTGAGACTTGGTAAGAGTAACAAATATAAACTGAAATAAAATAAAGATTTCTAAAGACAACAAATCTAAAAAGCTTGCAATCTGCAAACTTTTTAAGCTTATACATATTTCTATGTATCTATATTTAAGCAGCATACATTTGAGATTTTACATTCGTATATATCGTCACCAGAAATGCAAAACAACGGATCATCAAAAAAATTAAAATCGGGCTTTTGATTGATTATGATTCATTAGATAAATAAATACACGTCTCCAAAAAAATTATGCATCTGTGTCAAAAAATAACGATTTTATAAAGAAAATTCAAAATAACGTATCATTAAGTACAAAATATTCATATACCAAAACAACGTATCATCACATTTGTAACACTTTAAAATTTTGTTTTTCTAACAAAAGTTAATAAATATTGGTGAAAATATACAAAATGTGTTTTAATATTGAAAATAATTACAATGAAAATATCTAGGTTAGGTTAGGTAGGAAGGCTGGTGTGAGTCACCTCACACCCTCACCCAGAGACCAATATGATCCATTGCGATGCCTTAGATTCTCTACCAAATGTCTGACTACTTTACATATGTCTGACTGGTCTATATATGTCGGACTGATCTACATATGTCTTACTCGTCTACCCAGAGTTTTTGGGGGGAATCGAACCCGCAACCCTTTGACAGTCGGATGTGTGGATTGAAATATGAAGGTATTTCTGAGGGAAATGTTTGTGAGATAATGCCCAGACAAATGAAAGCTAGATATATTTCGAAATATTGTGAGAAAAGTTCAAAGCGGCATTTCCATTTCCAAAAAGAAATGGCAACATTTGCAAGACTTAAAAACTTTGATTCCAGCAGACGGTCATTTATTTTATGATAACATACCCTTTAAATAATAACCTATTTCCTAATGTTAATTCTTATATATAAAAAACTAAATAATTTTACCTTTATCATATTTACTTAGTATGTAAACACAATGTGTTTAAAAAAAACCTTAAATGAATTAAATTTTTTGTTTAGTTAAACCGAATTTTATGCAATAAAACACAGTAAATTGTATCGCTTTTCGATTTTTTTTCGCATTTTTCCACTTCATATTAAAGTTTGTTCATTGATGATACGTCATTTTGTTTCAGAAAATTTAAATTCAAAATAACGTAACAAACATAACTTCAACACGTTTTTGAAAAATATTATTTTTTCTTCTGGAATTGATCTCCTATCCTTTTTTGAGCTTAGCTAAAAAAATTTTCATTTCTAGATGCAATATTTTCCATTTTATAACGTTTTTTGCTTCTCCTGTAAATTTGTGAAAAATTATGTTACGTTATTTTGCACTTTAGGTGACGATATGTATTTCCATTAGTATTTGAAAATACATACATATGTATGTGTTTTAACTATACACTTTCTCTTATAAATATACACTTGTATGTACATATATTATGTGGTCTTGTTACCAGCATGTAGTCTGTGGTTTTCAAATGAAATTCTTGTGAAATATGTATTTTACTAAAGTGCTGAAGAAAATCAAAAACCTTAAATAAATTACAAATGTCTTTTGCTGCATATGTGTGTGAGTTGCATTTGTAAATGTTAATATGTTTTCGTATGTTTAGCAAAAATAACAAATTGAAAAAAAAAACATTTTTTTTGAGCAGAATTTTATATGAAATAAAAGTGAAAAATGTAAATGTTGATTTGTTCTTTTGCATTTGACATGTAAAACTGGAGTAGTGCAGACAGACAGTTGAAATACCAAGCAGACAGAGCGAGAAATTAATTTTCAGAAGAGTAATTTTATTAAAAATAATTTTTGGAATTTTTGTGTTATTTTCAATATTATACGGTAGTGCTGACGGGGGCGAGGAGTAGTGTGTAAGAAAAGCTTTCAGACAACTAAACTTTTAGCTGAATTTTAAACTTATAATTAACCCATATTATCCTATCACCCCATTTTAGGTGCGCTAATATTAGCTCTCCAATTAGCTACTCTTCTTATATAAACCGCTATTAAAATTGTTTTTTTTTTTTTATTAAATTAGGTTATTTTTTATTGCAAACACGTTGAGTTTGTACATTTTGAATTTTAGTTTGTTCATAACATTGTGAGCAGTAAATTTTTTAGACATAATGTATTCCAGTAGCTCGTTTCTGTATTTCTCGTATCGAAAACTTTCTCACATAAAGTGTGAAACATTGTTTCTCGATTTGTGAGAAAAAATTGTTTCTGTACTTGCATGTGAAAACAGACAACGCTGATTTTGTTTTTATTGGATTATTTCCAGTAAGTAAGTGCCAAATGCAAGCAGTGTGACCCTTTTGGCATTTTTTTCAGCTAGATTTAGCATTTTTTATTTTGATTTAGCTGCAAATTTTCGATTTAGCATGTGTAATTTTTTTATAATTTGTTTAGCATTTTCTAGCTTCAATTTAGTTTTCATTTTTATCCCTGTTGCAATTTAAATTAAAATATACCTACACCATATTTTAATTATGATTTTGAAAATTTTTTAAAAACAAGAACAAATATAAATTCTGAAACTGAAAAAGAAATGAGAATAATATGTAGAAATTTCATAGCAGAGTCAATATGTCAACTAAGGCAAAGATTACACAAAAATTTGTTAAATTTACAATATATTAACTTGTTTGCTGTTAATAATAGTTTAAAAACAAATTAAAGTAAATTATATAAAAATTTCAAAGAAGAAATGATAAATTTTTCAAATGATGAAATTACAACTTTAGAATTACAATGGCAAAAATTAACTTCATACGAGTGACAAACTCAGAACTCAACTATTGAGTTTTGGACAGATTTACCACTTCTTAGCAATTTCGCGGGCTGATTAATTATTATTTGTAATACCCACCACTTGGTTTTCTAAAAAGTCTGAAATTTTTCTCATTTTTATTAAAAGCACGCGATAAGCTAAAAATTTTCAAAAACAAAAATTATGAACATTGAAAAACTCTCAAAGGAAATGGTCTAAAGTTTCTTTTGAGGAAAAATAAAAAAAAACTCCATTTTGAAAAAAAAAAAATAAAAAAAAATGGGGGAAAATGAAAATGATACATGTGCCAAATATTGAAAAATCCTATTCTTGAGTTAAAAAAATTTTTTTTTGATAGACGTCCCACTCGCATCCCATTAAGCGATTGTAAAGGCCTTAAAGTAAATTGTATAAGCTTTCTTTTGAGAAAAAAAGGGCCCAAATTGAAAAAAAAATTAAAAAAAAAATTTTTAAAAATTAAAAAAAAATATTTTTGAAATGATTGAAGTAATAGCTATCTAAGTCATGTGTATAATTTTTGCTAGGACCAATACGTGAAAAGTTACACTCATTTAAAAAAACCCTGTATGACCAAAATTGACCAAAATGTCCAACTTTGACTCTAACTCCGGCACTTCCGGACTGATAAAGCCGAAAATTTGTCTCTGCCCTACAATTCATTAGTACTAACCTTGGTGCAAATTTCATTAAAATCGGAAGACATCGATTTTTAAAATTGGGTCACTTGACGTGAAATTCACCATATATATCTCGGATAGTATTAATTTTTGGTTCACGTTTATAAACGTAATTACTTCTTAAATATTTTTAACACTTGAACTGTGCATGCTTGATCACAATAAGTTCATAAAACTTGACATTTAGTTTTCAGAAACCTGAATATCGAACGTTTTTTTATTGTTTGATCCACTTGCTTACAAAATACATATTTATTACGATTTTTTTGTAACCAGCCCTACTGTGTAGTGTTCCTGAAAACTAACAAGAATTTTACATTTGCCCTTGCTAACTTTAAGTTTCATTTAAAATATTTCGTTTTTCCAATTTTTTTTCTCTCTTGCAAAAGCTTAAAATAAGTAGTCTAAATAAGTAATTAAAAATATTTCAGCGAAAATATTTTGTTTACGCTAATTAACGTTTTGGCAAAACAAAACAAACTGTAGACAGAATTAAATTTAAAAAAAAGGGAAAAATTTTTATAAAACACAAAGCCAAACGAAAAGATGTTAAAATATAATTGCTAAAAAGAAGTATTGCTGTTGTCTATTTGATAACATTATTTACTAATGAATAAACCTACTACTACTGGTGCTGCTACTACTACTGATGCTACTGCTATTGCTGCTGCTAGTGGTGTAAAGTAATTAAAAATATATTAGTGCCAAAAAAAAAAAGTAAAACTAAGCTACAATGGAATTACACAGTAACAAATTTATATACACAACTAGTCTTACAAACATACTACTACTACTAAAACAGTTAAGGATTACTTTTATTATGTGGAAAAACAAACTTAATGTTTATGCAAAAAAATGCAACTAAAAAAACTAAAAGTTTTATATATGTACATACATACATATGTATAAGTAGTAGTAGTAGTGACTTTTACAAATAAATTAGTTTTTAATTTATATTGTATATTTTTACAACTTCTTGTATTTGCTCTCTCTTTCATAACTCCTTTTCTTCCTTTTTTCATACAATCAATTTAATTTAATTATGTACACAAACAACAACAACGACTCTCAACCCACTCCCTCGCTGATGTCTATACTATTGGCTGGCTCTCTTAACCGGATGTGCTCAATTATGTGTGTGTATATGGATTTACACGGTCATGTGAACATACTAAAAAAAAAAACAAAACAGAATGGTGGCGCCAAGGATGGTTTGGATATGAATATAGGACCAGCTTGGCAAAAAGGCTATACCGGCAAGGGTGTAGTTGTTTCAATACTGGACGATGGCATACAAACAAATCATCCGGACCTTGCTCAAAACTATGTAAGTTTATGTATTTATTTTTTCTACTTTTTCTTGGAAATATTTTCATTTACATTTTTTATTCCTGCACTAAAAAAAAAAAGAAAGCACACAAATCTGCAAAACTGCCATTAAAGCTATTAAATATAGTTTTCATAAGTAAAAGTGGAAACAATTTAGAAAAAGAAAAAAATTAAAAGAAACAATAACAAAATGGCTAAATGAAGAGGTCTAGAAAAGTTTTTTTACAAATGTCTAGATGGATAGATGATTTCAGTAAGCACAAAAACAAACTTGTTTTAAATTCCTTGTTTTCTGAGAAATTAAAGATTTTATGGAAAAAATGAATAATAAAGAGAAAGTTTAAATAGTGAGTTTTCGTACAGCTTTGCTAAAGAACTTAAATTGTTAATTGCACAGAATTTAAAAATAATTGATAAATATTTTCATTAAAAGATTTTTAACAATATTAAGAATCATAAAGTATTTTTAAAGCAAATTTCTTAAGCAATATTTATTGAATAAAAATTTAAACGGAAATAATATCATACTTTTTGTAGTAACGTCAGACGATTTCTTTAGAGTAGGTTGCCAAATAATGACAACAAACTTAAAATTTTTTATATATTTTAGATGTATATAATTTTAAATTGGCAACACTTTTTTAACTGGCTGTCAGCTGTCAAGTAATTTATGCTTAGAGTCGCTACTGTAGAGAGTAAAGAGAAACTATTGCCTGCTTTATCCTCTCCATGAAATTTAGTTTGAATCTAAACTTGCTCTACATATATTTATCTAGATGGATGATGTTGTTCAAAAAATAGGTTTGATACCTTCTCGTGAAAAAACCAGTTCTTTTTTTACTGGTATTTAGTTGAATTTCGCGTTACTTACTTTGAATAAGTCTTAACTGAATTGGAAATCATAAAAGTTCGAAATCCAGAAATTATTAAGCATTTTAAATCAGACAAGTTTTTTGTTGGTTGGTTTCTGTATAAAATTTAATATTTCATCAGCTCAGAATGTGTGAAATTGCATCTAGATATCTCTAAGGGTTCACAAGTCATAGACTTTTTGCCGAAATAAAGAGATTCTAAATAACTTTGCACTAGTGACGCAAGTCGCCGGTGTTAAATTTTAATAATTCCAATGTCAGGATAATTATTCTACTGTACAAAGATTTCAATGATAATATTGAACTTGTTCTTAGACGGTCCACTTAGAACAAAATTCAATGTTAAATGAGTACCTCGCTAGACTACCTCCACAATTTTACATATTTTTAACAGTTATTGAAATAAATAGAGCATGATTACAATTGATAACGAAGATCATACTTGACCGGAAAATATTATTAGTATGATATTTAAAAACTATTTAAGCTTTTCCTAAAATCAATGAACTAAAATTGATATTTGAATTACGAAATCATAGATAACTCAGAATGATAACAATAACACAATAGAGGACATTTTAATATATAAAGGGTGTCCCAACTAGAACGCAATGGTGTCAATATTGTTCGGTATCGTGAAATGATAACCAGTTTTTTCTTGCCTAGAATTGAAGAAATGAATGTGGAGGGCATGTGGTTTCAACAAGACGGCGCCACATGTCATACAGCCAGAGAAAATGCATCAGTCATTTCCCGGTCGTGTTATTTCGCGTTTTGAAGACCAGGGGCCAAATTACCGCATTCGTGATCGAATGAGCTATCGTATCGAAAACTGATTTCAATATCGAAATTATGATAAAATGTACTAAATTTCTTGCTCGATATCGAATGCCATAATCTCAAATAAGAAAATTACGATCAATTTTACTCGATATCGAATGCGGTAATTTGGCCCCAGAATTGGCCACCTGGATCGTGCGATTTAACACCTTTAGATTTTTTCCTTTGGGGTTGTTTGAAGTCGATGGAATAAGCCGACGACGACTCAAGCCTTAAAAGAAATACCGCAGCATTTATGCAAAAAGGTCATTGAAAATTTCATTAAAAGATCGCGTGTGTGCCAGCAAAGCCGCGGCGGCCATCTACACGATATCTTGTTCCATACATAAGCTCATTCTGTCTACTTTACGATATAATAAAGTTTCATGATTTTTTTTTAAATATCTGTGTTTTATTTAAAATTTAAGAATTGCGTTCTAGTTGGGACACGCTTTATTTTATTTCCTCTGCTGCTAAAATCATTGCAAAATTTTAAATAAATCCCGATTGAAGTTTTACTTAACACACTCGCATACGAAAACAACAATCTGCCACATGCACATTTAATTTAGCTACATTGAATTACTTAATATGTACTTACAGTTTAGTTTCAAAAAATAAACAAAACAAAAAAAAGAAAATAAAATTTGCTACAGGAAAATTGATTTATTGCTTCTTTTTCTGTTCATATACGAGTACACACATACATATGTATGTATAATCTTACCATTTCAGCTTATTTCCATTTTTCTGTCATTTTATCAAATACACTTTGAAAGTTCGATATTTTATTTGTATATTTTTTTTTTTGATTTTTGCGTTACGCCCTTGAAAATCAATTTTCTTCATTATTTGTTTACAAACTATGAAATTCCTATATCCTGCTGTGTCTCTCACATCCTTCATCTACTTACAGCTTCAGTTGCTATTCGTAAAGCTCTGTGAAAATGTTGCAAATGAAACTTTTCTTTTATATATTACACAAGTATTTGTATATTGAGTTTTATTTTTGTTTTTTACGTTGTTTTTCTTTTTTCGTTTTTAATCTAACAGACAGCATGATAACTTTATTTAGAATGTAAATGTGAATGTATTACATTAAGCCATATAAAAAGGATGTAGATGATTTGTTGCTTTCTATTTTATCTTTCTGTGTGCGCTATCTGCTAGGATGCAGTGGAGGTGATAATAGTTGATTTGTATAAAAGCCATTTTCTTTAAAAGGAATGGAGAAAAAGTATTTTTTGTTGTAAAAATTCGTCAACTTTTTTTTGGGTTTGGTATTTGTGAGTTAATGGCAACATAATGCTTATGAATTTGTTGGTTTTTGTTTCTTCACATTTAAATTAATCAAACAAAACAAAATTATTTGCTAAAAAAGTAAGAAAAACTAAACATTTTGAATAGAAACTGTACTAATTTAAGAAGGTTCAAAATTTCAAGTGGAATACTGTCAAAATACATGTTAAAACAAAGTACATGAAATTTTCATCAAAAAGCTCTTCTGTCACAACAACAATGTCTATTACTTGTTGTGCTGCTGCACAAGCGGCCAGTACTATTTGTTTATTCATTTTTATTTAACGATTTCGATTCAACACAGATTTTTAAATATTTTAACTTTTATTTAATTTCGATTTAAATTCACAAAAAAGCAAAACATATATGTGTTTTGTTTACAAAAGTACATTAGCTACACGTCAAATTTTCCGTATGAAATAATTAATGTTGCTCAAAATTTTTCCCAAATTTGAATAGACTACTCAGTGCTGCCAGTATTTTTTTAGAGCTTATCCCCAATTTTTGATTTGTCATCCCCAAAAATCCCCAAACTGATTTTTTTTGATTAATTTTTTTTTTTTTTTTGTTTTGGAAAATTTTTATTTTAAGAATAATTATTATTTTTATTTGAACTGTTACTTTTAAATCATTGATATTACTTTTATTGTGGCTCGAGTTTAATTTTTCATTAAATTATTTTTACTGAACGTAGCAATTGTTACATGAAAATTATTATTAAAATGTATTGATAATTTGTCTTGGCTTAGGATTCGAACCTGGGTTGTTGGTTGAATTTACATATGTTTTGAGAAACATAGAAATTTTCATGTAACAATTCCTACCTTCAGTAAAAATAATTTAATGAAAAATTTTTATTTTATTTAAAAAATAATAATAAAAATTGATTTTTATCGATATCTACTTACATTAGTATTCAAACTAATTAGATTTGTAATTATAAATCTTGTAAACAAAAAATTACACATAGTAGCATTTCAGCAGATGGATTAAATTTCTCAAAACAAATTTAATTATTTTTAAAGTATGTATGCGTTTATTCTAAGAAGTGCTTCCAATAATTCATATTGCATTTTGTTACGTATTTTTGTTTTGGTAGTATTCATTATTGAAAAAACGCGTTTGCCCAATCTTCGCGTTCCCAAGAAGCATTATGATTTCTGTTAATAAAATTAGTATTTGCAGCCATTTTAAACGGTAAAAAATATACTTTTTTTTTAAATATTTACATATTTCTTTTTTATTAGAAACCATACACTATAATACTATGTTTCCACGACGACTTGAATCACCTGTTTCGCTCTCTGAATCATGTTTATGAATCATGCTGTTTACATGACCAAAAAACTTGATTCGATTTGACAGTTGTTTTTAATAAACAAACAGAATAAAAAAACAGAATTTACAATTTCTGGAAAATATTTTTTTTTAATGGACAAAAAACTGAGTGGAAATTATTTGAAAAAAAAACATACATTCGTACGTATTTACTTTCTTTACTTCCAGCAACAAGAAAATAATTTGCTTTGTTTACAATAATATTAAATTTTTACAGCTAGTGCAGATAAATTTGCGATAAAAATTAGAGAAGAGTGCAATTTTTCGTGCTTCGCAAGTAGATTCAATATGAATCTACTTGATTCGCTCTTAAAATTTTGTATGGTGAAGCAAGTTGTTTCGCACATGATCAGGGTGTGAAGCATGAATAGAGAGCGAAGCATGTACCGTGGAAACATAGTATAAATAATAACATCCATTTTTAGACTTGCCAGACGCACATTTTTTAGCTCCAAAATCGTTCTTGTGACCATTACTATTAAAAAAATATCCCCAAAAATCCCTTAAAATTGTGTTGTCATCCCCAACAAATCCCTGGATCCCCAAGATGAAATTTTTATCCCAAATCACGAAAAAAAATCCTCAATTTAGGGATAAATCCCCTAAACTGACAACGCTGAGACTACTAGGCTTTACAAAGATTTGTTGTGTTTTTAGCAACATGTTGCTTATATATTTTGTCTGCAACATGTTGAATTTTGATGCATCAACAAATTAATTCTATTCCTACTTGATTCAAGGACTTCATTTTATATAAATATTGATATAAAATTTATAAAACAAGTCAAGCAAACTAGTTATGCTATTAATAACATGTTTCAGCAACATTTTGTAGCAAAACAAATACTACACACACACATACTTCAAGATAAATAGTAAAATATAAAAAGTTTTTAAATTATTGCCACAATTTATGCTAAATATTCATTTCCTTTTTTATATCTACTAAATATTCCAGATTATTTAGATTTACAGCAACATTTACATTTACTATACTCGAACTCATTTAAATTTTTCCAATTTAAAAACTCTTTAAAAACAACTTACACGCCCAACCACAGTTACTGTTACTAGGAAATCTCAAAAAATAAAACACATTTGATTGTCCATTTTTTACAACTTAAAAAATAATAATGCTATACATCCTCTCAAAGGCAATAGAACTGAAACTGAAACAAGAAAAGGCCACATTAAAAAAATAAAAAAAAAACGAAAATCTCAATAATTCCCTCACGTGGGAATTCATCAAATTGTCAAGCATTGTCTGCTCTATTCTAGCATGAATGTCCTAGAAAAGTATGTAAATGGCTACAACTCTCACTCTCTCTCTCTCTCTCTCTTTCTCACTTTTACAATCTACTAAAGTCTTATAACCTTACAATCTTCTTATTCTTAGCCTTTATGTTAAGTTGTGATTTGTGTCAATAATGTTGCTTTAAATTGTCTTTAAGTTTTTTTGTTGATATTTCTAAATAAAAAGGACAACTAACATTTCTTAGCCATAACACACACTGGTATATCTAAAGTTATAAGTAAAGTGAGTAAGTAAAGAAAAAAGAATTTAAGCCAAAATACCATAAAATATTGTAACATGTTTGCAAGGAAAGGAAATAGAAATTTATACTAGTATCCAGGGAATAATATGCATCATTGACATAAACATCAACATTTTACAAAGAAAAAAAGGAAAGAAAATGAGAAAAAAAACTAAAATTGTTTATTGTTATTTGTGATTGTTCTTTCTTTTTTTCTGAGTATTGTCTTCAATTTGAAAATATACGATTATTTTGCAATGTTACTGACTATTTAATGTAGTATCAGTTAGATATGCTGCCAACTTATAGCACGAAACAAATACTTTGTTTTTAAGGACACTTGAGGCTGTTTGCTTTTTGTTATAATTTGTTTGTGTGTAATTTGCAATGTTTGGGATTGTTTTGCAGTAAAAGAGGCTGTAATTTAGGGTTTAAGGGCCTTTACAGAAATCTTGACCATGTTAATAAACTTGGGAATTTCCAAAATATTGAGCTATTTTCAAGTATTCTTAAATTATTTTTAATTTTGCCTTTCTTGTAAAGTACTAATAATATGATTGTGAAAGAAATTTGTTTAAACATGAAATAATAATATCTTTTATTAAGCTTGAAATTTGCTTTAAACCGCAAAATATTATTGTAAGCAAATTTTTTTTTTAATTTCTTCAGAAAAATCCTTATTTCCTTATGTAAAAAACTGCTCTTTGCAAGAGCTGCAGTGGGGTGCACAAGTGACTACATGTTTGTTGTTCGTGCACTTGTCATTGCTTACAAATAAAACTAATAAAGTCAATTTAAAAATGTTTTTTGTTACACTTTTTATGTTTAATATTTAACGAAATAATTTTTAAATCAAAACTAAAAGCATCAAGTTCTAAGAAAAGGAAACCAACAAAACGAAAACAACTCGCATGCACTCAATTTTGCAGGATACAAAAACTTTAGAGAATGATAGTATTATTAATATTTAGTCCAAAATCAGATATTTAGTAAAAGACATATTTTTGCTTACACTTTACCAATTTTTCAATTAATTCATTTGGAATACTTTCTCATTCACTCCTGAATATTCTGCCAAATCTCATCCAAATGGGTTGGAGTTAATCGGTATCAACCTGTCTCTTCATGATTGACCACATATTATCAAGCGGAGTGAAGTAGGGACTTTTAGTTGGCCATTTGTTCACGATTTTGAAAGTGTGCTTTCAGCTGAAAATTAACTTCACCCACCTATCTACAAAACCGGTAAGAGGGAGTTCACACGCTGCAACTTTTACCTGCGACTTTTCTCCTGCGACTCGAGTTTATAGATGAAGTACGTAGTGAAGAGTACGGGGTAACAGTGTCGCACGTTTTGTGTAACGAAGCGATAAATTTGACATTTGAATAGTTGCACAAATGTTTCATCATGTAAACAGACGATGAAGGGACACCAATAGAGAACGTCAGCAGAGTAGCGGTGGCAAATCACAGCATGTGAACCCACTCTAAGATGAGTTTGCAGTATTGAGTTTTCTTTACTCAATAAGCTTTCGTTTTGTATGACCATATTACACATTTCCTGTCATCTGTTATCCAATTTATTTACTCTCTGGAAAACTTTTTACATTTGTTTAACATTTTCCATCGACAATGCAGGTTTTCATTTGAAGTAAGCCATAAGCAATATCGCCTCGTCTTGCTGTTCATCGACTAAGTGGTTTGCTTACTGCTATAGAAGCATTATTTAGTGTTAAACACTTGTCTCTTCATTTGTGTTAACATGTGACGTGCGACCTCTGATTTCTGATTTGAGAATATTAGAATGACTTTTTTGGACTCGTTATCATAATTTGCTTTAAACTGTTTAGCTTTTACTCGTGTGGAGTAGCTAATTTATGTCATTGCTAGAATATTGTCCTCAATGGACCTGGACAGTTTCTTCATTATTTTTTTAATTTGTATTATAATTTCATATGTGTTGGATAATTTGCAAAAGATGTTTACCACATGCAATTAAATTAATATCAAACTAATTGTAAGAAATTGTTTT
This sequence comes from Bellardia pandia, assembly GCA_916048285.2. Lineage (NCBI taxonomy): Eukaryota > Metazoa > Arthropoda > Insecta > Diptera > Calliphoridae > Bellardia > Bellardia pandia. The sequence goes on along the minus strand of OU696532.1, from coordinate 17,525,002 downwards.
TACTACAATTTATTTCAAAGTTTCTTTGTAAAAAAGCCTTATTTCAAGGAGCTTTTTTCGAAAAATTAAATTTTTCCTTATTAAATACTATACTGATTGCAAATAGTTATTGAAAATTTATATATTATTATATAAAATATTTGTTTCATTAAATATATTGCAAGAAATTCCGTATTGCATTTCTATATACAATTTTAAGCTCCTTTAGTATATATATATAGCTGCAGGCTAAATTTACCATTTAGATAGATTTTTAGTTTGAAATATACTGTCATTTTTGCTGATATCAATTTTACTTTTACCAGCTCCTTTAACATGTCTTTGCCAGTTGTATGTTTACATGAGTGTATATAGTCAGTCTGTCAGTAATGCAAAATCAAAAATGTTTAATCAATTCATTTAGAAAACTAGCAAGAAAGAATTTTTGTAAAGAAATGTAAGATGAATTACAAATTTTTGAAGTAAAATAATAATGAAAAGAAAACAAGTTTTAAAACAAATTTCCAAGATGAAGTTGTAACAATTTAAATTGAAGTAAAATGTCTTATTAATATTACAGATAATAAGAAAATTAATGAAATACATATACAATAGCTTAAAAGAGTTTGCTATTTAAATTTTTAAAATATAGAAAACTTTATTTGCATAGGTAAATGTTGGTAAGGTAGGTAACATGTTGCAAATTATATAAGTAAAACATTGTGTCATTGCAGAGCAACTGACAAAAGAAACATGTTTAGGCTTATCTTTTTACTATCAGAGTTCTTATTCTAAGTTGTTGAAAAATGCATATTGAAATCATGGAATTACATTCGCCAAAAGGATATAAATGAACTTTTCTAATAAAACTTTATTAGAAGTTGGTTTGGGTTTTGAAATTTTTATGAAATGTTTATAATCATTTGTTTACAGAGAATCTATACATCTTTATGTAAGAAATATTTATAGCTCAGCTGGTGATCGCATTTATAAAGCATATTCTAAACAAAAACTATTATATTGCAATAAAAATGTTACATTAGCAACATGTTGCTAGCAATATATCATACATATATATCATACATATATATCATACATATATATCATACATAAAGATATCATATATTGCAAAACGTAGGAATTTATTTTAATCAAATCAAATCAAATGTTCTATCTTGATGTTTTGTGTTTTAATGTTGCCACATTTTCATGCCTGTTCCACATTTTAGGAATGTGTATAAACATTTGTTTCCTATATTTCATAGAATATCTAAATAGCTTTATCTTAATAGTTTTTAGAATTGAGCTAATAATTACATTAATATAGTGAATTCTAAGCAACAATTCACTAAATTTGAATAAAAAAAATTTTTCAGCAACATGTTGCTAGCATCAAAAGTTTGCACATTAAGCCTAGTAGCTAATGTACTTTTGTTTTGTTTTTTTGTGAATTTAAATCGAAAATAAATAAAAGTTAAAATATTTAAAACTCTATGTTGAATCGAATCGTTAAATAAAAATGAATAAACAAATAGTACTGGCCGTTTGTGCAGCAGCACAACAAGTAATAGACATTGTTGTTGTGACAGAAGAGCTTTTGGATGAAAATTCCACGTGAGACAATTGTTACTTTAATTATTTCGCTGTGAAAAAATAATGTTGCCAGATACATTTCATATGTTTTTCACAAAATGAACAGATTACTACTTCTGCAACACTTTTTCATGAAAATTTCATGTAATTTTTTTTAACATGTATTAAGTATCTCAAACATTATTTCAACTAGATGCCTTATAAAATGATGTTTTTATAACTGAAAAGTAGATGAAAACTAGGTAATTAATAAATGCTAGAAAACTTTACATGAAACATATTGACATTTGAATGGCCTAGTTTTGGACAGCCAGTTAAAGTTAAATTAATATTTCAAACATATTTTGTACAAAAATTTCAAACACTTGCTGCCATTAAAACATTCAATTATTTTTGAATTGTTGTTCAACAATTAAAAAGATTTATTATTTTTTTAGTACGCCTATACTGTCAACTGTAAAAAAAGCTTACATTACTCATTACATTGCGAAAAATTCATTGGAAAATCTTAAAACCAATGAGTGAAATTGTTGTAATGTTTATAAACAATATTTCGTGATATTCACTACTCTATTTATTACCTTGAAATTATTTAAACATGTTGTGTTGCTAACAACACTGCTGGAAATTTGTGTAGATTGTATAAAACTAACTGGTTCTATGATAGGTCTAAGCAACTCATATCACTTCAATTATTTATTTTAAGCATATCTGAAAATTAAAACAAGCCAGAAAATTGTGTTGCGAGCAATATGTTTGTATCGTATCACAATACCATAATAAGTCCCAATTACAGGCAGCAATTTTTATGTTAAAACTTGATACAAATTTTTCCTTGAAATTTCTTCGGTTTTCACACAGCACAATTCTTATTGCTTCAATCGTTCGCATCTTTATTTAAGAGTAACGTCATTTGTATACACCTATGCAATACAAATGAGTGAGATCAAGGGTGTACTCGTCTCATCTTCCCTTTACCCCGATGTCGAAAAGGTAATCAGCTTAGCTTAAAGAATTGCTTCGTGTAAATTGGGACTAACATTGATAGTATTTTGTTTAACAATTTTACGGCAGTTTTGCTGATTACAGATTTTCGGAGTTATAATTAAATAGATTCCCATAATACTTTAGACAAAAGATATTAATTCAGTTACATGTTTAGTTCTATAAATGTTTAATTAATTGTCACATATTGAAAATATTTACAATTTTGTAAAATGTTCCATATTTAATCAATAATAATTTAAAGTTTTTATAAAATATAACTTTTTCTACATTTTATTACCTATTGAAACATTGTCATATGGTTTTCTTGCAAAAGTCATTGCAACATTATTTTTTTTCTCATTTCTCGTACGTTCGTGATATGGTATCGTATAATTTTTAAGTGGAAATAAAACTTTTTGCTTTGCAAGAAATTTTCTTGATTGAAAATTTGTTTGTAAAATCAAAACTTTGTTGAAAGCTATTTATGGCAAGACATCGAAATTCAACAAAGTATAATTAATTGTATTTCATGTGCTAGTTTCTGCAGTCGTATAGGAAAAGTTTTAATGTTATTAATAATGATAATTAATTATGAAAAATATACAATATTAAACAATTTTGGAAATAATGGACTATTTTATAGAAATATACAAGCCTTATAATTGAACATTGCAGAGCGGAGTTAAATCCAATACTTTCTTAAAATACTTCACTAAAAGAAAATGTACTGATTTAAAAAACATAGTGCCACATCGCTTAACGCAACCCTCAATAAATGCAACTCCAACGAAAACTATTTGCATGGTTGACTCAGTTAACGCAAGTTAAAAAAAAAAAAAACACTCAGTTATCGCAACTTTTTTCTCAAAGCCATCAATATGTTTTCTACTGTGGCGAATTATCTTCATGAAATTACTCCAAAAATTTCAAATGAAGAAATTAATGCTTGGATACGTGAAAGCGACTATTCTAATAATTCAACTGTAGAAGAAATGTTAAAAATATTAACATTATTTCAGCGCTTGCCAAAATTAGATCTCAGCATGCTATTGATTGTTTTAACATTTGTCTACAAAATATTCGTCATCATTTAATAAAACACACTCAAAAATTTCCGATTTTCTTAATTAATTTTTATAGGATTAAGTTAACAAATGTGTATTTTTTATTTATTATTAGTGTTTTTTTCAATCAAATATAATTTATATAAATTTTGTTTTTTTCTGAACTTTTAGCACAAAAATAAAAAGCGCCCTAAAAAATGTAACTTGTTTTTTGCAACAACCTTAGTTTTCGCAAACAGCCGAATTTTGTATTAGTTGCGTTAAGCGAGGTTGCACTGTATGTAACGAAAATAATAGCAACTGGGAGGGAGAAAGCAAATAAGTTACTTCAAGATTCACTAAAAACTTATCTTTATTATTGGACCGATTTGCATAATTTTTATTGTATGCGTTTGGATGGCTCCCCGGGTGGTTTAGATTTACAATTCGGTGCAATTGGACAAAGGGGCGTGGTACCTCCCATACAAACCACAAATTAAAAATCTATTATTTCTGCTCCTGATAACGCCATTTGAACAAAATTTGTTACGTCGGTTTGGTGTGCATTTTTTAAGTGTTGCTGCAAATATGGGCGGTATTTAAGTAGACAATGCCACGTCCCTTTTCAAAAATGGCACTGTTGGCCATTCTTATTATAATAGACCGATTGGCATGAAACCTTTCCAATAAAAATAAAATTTGAAGGCAAAGCAACGTTTGCCGGGTTAGCTATAATGTAAATTATTAGTTTTATTAAATTATTTTTATTGAAAATATAAATTTACTTAAATTTACTCAATAGTTATTAATTTTATGTAAAGTTCAACTTTAGGGCAAATGTTCGTAAATCGTATAATCGATATTCAAAACTAATAACCTATTTTATATGGCCCTATATATTTTTAATTATTCTGCAAAGAATTTCATTAACCCCGCCTTTGGCGTATACAATATAAACAAAAATCTTAAAAAAAACCTTTTAAAACTTTTTGGCTATTGTGAGGTATTTTATAAATGTGTACATTTAAATCAGGAGTGCCCAAGCCGTATACTCTTGGTGCTCTTTTGTATTTGTAAAAACTCTTAGCTATAGGCTGTGCGTTTTGTATATTCATTACAAAACTCAGCACTAGCAGTTCGAAATACACAAACAAATTTGCCTTATTTGTTTTTTTGTCGTACTTCACTCTATGCACGCAAGCGCAAAGCAACAACACGTTCGTATGCTTTACTGGTAAACATTGGTGACTGCGATTGTCAATGTAGATTTTGTTTTTGTTTAACGTATGATACCGTTTAAAAAAGTGTATTGTTTCTTTGTATCTATTGGCTTTTACAACAAAAAATACTGAATAAAAATTAGTTTTTATTTAAATGTATTGGTGTTTGCTCTTACATAAGCAACTTTTGGGCACGCCTGATTTAAATTAATAAAGACTCGTTTATTTTCTTCAAACTACTTGATGCTTTTATTTTGCAATTAAAAAGTATCCGCTTTATTTAAAGTAAATAAATTACCGTTTTTGAAAGGTAAAAACGTAACAGTATTATGTCCGCATACGTTATATTATCCATGTTGTCTTTATGTCGACCGCTGCTTTAAATAAATGGTGTCCCAACTAGAACGCAATTTTTAAATGACTGATGCAGCAATTGAATTGTTTCTCTGGCTGTATGACATATGGCGCCGTCTTGTTGAAACCACCTGTCCTCCACATTCATTTCTTTAATTCTAGTCAAGAAAAAACTGGTTATCATTATAATAAACCGAACATCCAATGATTCCTCCAGCCCAAACACCACACCACACAGTGACACGTTCAGGATACATTTGCTTCTCGTGAATCACTCGAGGATTTTCCTCACCCCAATTGCGACAATTCTGCCTATTGGCGAAGCCATCAAGATGGAAATGGGTCTCGTCACTGACGATGATTTTATCAGCAAAATCAGCATTTTCATGTTGTCTCTCCAATACCCAATTAACGAACTCCCTTCGCTGTCCATGGTCAGCTGGCTTCAGTTCCTGAGTCAATTGAATTTTGTAGGCATGAAGATGCAAATCTTTTGTCAAAATTTGCTGCATAGTGGATTTGGAGACACCAATTTGCTGAGCTCGGTGTCGAATTGAGGTGGATGGAGTTTGAGCGACATCATCACGAACAGCTGCGACCCAGTTTCGGCAAATTTATCCATTAATCTCTTTATAGTTGACTCTTTTGGAGCATTATTGTGACCCCAAATTGATTGCAATTTACGAACTGTAGACGCAAAACTTTCACCATTTTGGTAAAACAATTTTACAATGAGAATGCGTTGTTCCATTTTTACTAACCTCGTACCTTCTACTAGCAAACAATAACAATTGTTCAAATATCAAACAATGGCACTTCGAATGGCGCCAAATTTAAAAATTGCGTTCTAGTTGGGACACTCTTTACATATTTGTTATCCTACTTGTCTCTTGTTAATTTTTTTTTACTTACTCAATTTCTACGACAGTTTAAATTTGAAAACATCCAACTCATTATTATAGATTTCAAAATATATAAAACAATGCCCATATCAATCATATTGACAGTTTAGCTAGACCTAACATGATTCAATATAATAATGAAAAGGAATAACCTCCAATTTCCAATAATTTTTATAAGTGAGTGAGTGTGTGTGCTTGTGTCTAGTTTTGGCTTTAACCAACAAAACAACCCTTTATTTACGACCATCATATAAATAAATTGAAAGCTTTCAAAATAATTTTTATTGTTTTGAGTAAAAGTTTTTCTATTTTTTGTTTTTTATTTTTGGCAAACCACATAAACAATCAATTTTTGTGTTTTAGTTTATTTGTATAAGTGTGGGTATGTGTGGGCTTATGTATGGAGATGTATGTTATGAAATAATAGAATATAGAGTTTTATTTGGTAAAATACCATTATTGCACTTCACTTTTTCCTGTCTGTCTGACCCGGCTCCTGCTGTTGCCTTTTCCAAGCCACATACAAATAACATTTATATTATAACTGTAATACGTTTTCTGTATTTTAAGTTATAAATTTCTAGGTGTTTAGGTGTGCGTTTAAGAGTACCCTGCCAACATTTTCTATTGCGGAAGTGACTCAGAAGTGACGCTAAGAAGTTGAAACTCATCTTCTGCGATACCATTTTCTGATCGTAGAAGCGTCTTCCGTATTGAGAAGTTGTACCCCCCGGAAGTAACTTCCAGAAGTCACTTCAGCGTAACTTCAAGAAGTCACTTCAGCGTAACTTCCAGAAGTTATTTTATTCGCCTCTCTTTTGCTTTTGATTTTTGTTTGCCTTTACAGATAATACACTCATATTGACTATGGGATAACAAATATGTAAAAACTACAACAATAACAAATAGAAACCACACTCTACCACTGACCGACCACAGCAAATGACAAAATAAAACTAATTTCGATGATGTCGAAAACTTCTTATTTGCATTCTTTTCATTTCTTTTATAACGGGACATGTCATTTTCGGCTGGTGTTGTAAACAACAAACAATCTTCCAAACGTCGTCTGGATGATTAAAAGACGACTGCAATGTAAATTGTTATTGTTATCTTCCAATTAACGTCTGGAAGTGAGTAAGACGTAACGCCTTTGACGATGGACGATGAAAGAAACTTCCAATTGCTGGCAGGGTAGATGTGATGTGCGTGTGTGTGTGTTTCTGTCTATTCCCTGCCAACATTTTCTATTGCGGAAGTGACTCAGAAGTGACGCTAAGAAGTTGAAACTCATCTTCTGCGATACCATTTTCTGATCGTAGAAGTGTCTTCCGTATTGAGAAGTTGTACCCCCCGGAAGTAACTTCAAGAAGTCACTTCAGCGTAACTTCAAGAAGTCACTTCAGCGTAACTTCAAGAAGTCACTTCAGCGTAACTTCAAGAAGTCACTTCTGCTTAACTTCAAGAAGCCGCCTCTCTTTTGCTTTTGATTTTTTTGCCTTTACAGATAATACACTCATATTGACTATGGGATAACAAATATGTAAAAACTACAACAATAACAAAACAAAACCACACTTTACCACTGACCGACCACATCAAATGACAAAATAAAACTAATTTCGATGATGTCGAAAACTTCTTTTTGGCATTCTTTTCATTTCTTTTATAACGGGGCATGTCATTTTCGGCTGGTGTTGTAAACAACAAACAATCTTCCAAACGTCGCCTGGATGATTAAAAGACGACTGCAATGTAAATTGTTATTGTTATCTTCCAATTAACGTCTGGAAGTGAGTAACACGTAACGCCTTTGACGATGGACGATGAAAGAAACTTCCAATTGCTGGCAGGGTTGGTGTTCATGCGCTAGTTAGTGCGGTTTGTGTTGAGGGTGTGTGTGTGAAACATTTGTGATGATAAATTGAAAACAATTGAAAATTCAATTTCGATTATTGAATGTTCTTTTTTCAAATGCAAACATGAAGCAGTTAAATATAAGGGGTCGTTACAGTTTGACTTAATTTTTGGTCTTTAGTTCTATAGACAAATTGATTATGACATAAAAATATAAATACTGTAGGGAACTGAATCTACAGTAGGATTTGAGCTGCGATTTCTATCATAAGAGTGATGAATTTAAATATTCTTGTTATTCGAGTTATTAAAAGTGTTTGGAATAATATGTATATAGTACAACGTTTGATATGATTGATTAGTGTTCGTCAAATAAAAAGAGTATTGTAACATTTTCACAGGCAATTTTATAGACAAACTGAGATAATTGTCAAATTGTCACTGTTATGTCAACAAGTAAAATTTCAAAATGTTGAAAAAATAATATTCTCGTTAAAAACCCCTTTCTTATTTTATACAACCTGAATCTGATTTCTTCGATGTCAATACATTGCAGCTTTTGAATAATGAAGGGGAGCTAAATCGTGCCTAAAGTTTACTAAATAGTGGTGACGCACAGTGGGGTAATTTAAAAAAAGGACAATAAATCTGTATTAAATGAATGAATTTGCCACGTGGAAATTTCAATATATACATATTATATATCAATGGATAGGCAATTGTGTCTGCTTTTAAAAATACACAAAACTTCTAACAAGTAAGAAAATCATGAAAGAATTTTTTTAAAAAACAAACAAAAAATGTGTTATTTTGAGTTTAAACATTTTATTGATAAATAATTTTAAATGAAATATTGAACTTATACAGACAAAAATACTCAAATTAAAATAAAATTTTTAATTTTTATAAGATAGCTACCCCAAAATTCCCAAAAAAATTTTGGAAAATCCCAAAAATTTTAGATTTTAGATTTTAGGTCATATCCATGCCAGGGATGTGTTTATCGAAAGCATTTGCAGAATAATTAAGAACATATAGGGCCCTATCAAATAGATTATTGTCTTTAATCGAAATCTATTTTACGATTTGAGAACAGTTACCTTATATTTTGAATAACTCTGGTCCTCTCGATAACAAAGCTTTTTAATTTTCTTTCCATATGACATATTTCCTTTAAAGTTAGCTTTCAGAAAAATATAAATACGCCTTCTTGGAAATGTCGTAGAGAACGTAAAAAGTAAAAGTAAAAAGTGCCTCTCACACTTTTAACGTGTTACAATTTTAAATGTATATAATTTTTGAATCTGTAATAATTTTGTAACAATTCTTTTATGGAAAGATATTTAAAAGTGTTATTATTGCACAGAAAAAACCAGACTAAGGTGAATATTAAAGTTAAAAATTCAATTTTCATTTGATAATATCTCGTAAACTAATATGAATAAAATATAGCTGCGACCAGTTTTTTTAGTTCTAGTAGAATTTATCATTTCATTTGGGATCATTTTAAATTTCTCACCGAGATGCCCCACTTTGGGAAACTCTAGCATCAGCCCTGGTAGATTTTAAGATTCAAATGCCAAACGTAAAATTGTATTTTGACATGACATTTCTTATGAATGTTTGCAAGTACATATTGATATTTTTTTTAAGTTTATTGAGAGTTTAGATTGAGAAATCGTGGCTCTTTTTGTACACAATTTTGAACCACAATCGTGGCTAATCATGGCGCCTTTTATACAGAATTTTAAACCTTAATTTTGACTCATTTTCTACACAACTATTAAACATAATTCTGGCTCATTTTAGCCAAATCTTAAGCCTTAAGCGCTCATTTTCGCACAATTTTTAACCTTCATCAAGTTCCTTTTTTACTGAATTTTAAACCTTAATTGCCGCTTCATTTATACTGAATTTATAGCCGTAATCGTGGATTATTTTCCCTTTTAACAGAATTGTAAACCATAATCGTGGCTTCTATTATGCAGAATTTTAAACACTTTCTGCAGGATTTTAAACCTTAATCGTAGCGCCCTTAAACTTACCCCCTGGCCCACAATGTCGACCGATAACGTTCGCTTAGATAAGACTTAAGACACAAGCTTGATTATGGAATAAACAAACTTGATTGAGTAAAAAAATAGATACGATAAAAAGTTTGTGTCTTAAGTCTTATCTAAGCGAACGTTATCGTTCGACATCGTGGACCAGGGGGTTAGTTTTAAACCTTAATCATTGCTACTTTTATACTGAATTTTCAACCATAATCATGGCATCTTTTATAAATAAATTACAGATTTATTTCCATTTTATGTTTTCAAATTCCACTTTTGTTGTACAATGCAATTCTAAAGCCAATCTGGTGTTATGGAATTCAATTATGGGGTACTGCCTCAGCATCCAACATTGAAAAAATTCAAAGGGGTGAAAATAAAATTCTACGTATAATTACTGCAGCTCCATGGTATGTTAAAAATTCTCGAATTCACAAACATCTAGGCATTCCTTTGGTGAAAGTCGAATTTACAAAATATGCCTCAAAATATGTCAGCAAACTTGAACACCATCCAAACCCAATTGCACGAGACATCCTTAACTTTAGTGGACATGTTCGGTTGAGAAGGAGGGATACCCTTGCTTTAACTCAAGCGCAAAACGGATGACTGGATCAGTGGATGTCAATTTTTTGTAGTATCATAATATTTTGTCTAGCAGTGGCTGGACTTATTATTTTCTTTTTAGTATTAAGATTCGAAAACTTATTGTCATTTCAACATCTGAAGATTCAATAAATAAATAAAATGTATTAAAAAAAAATTCCACTACTCCATGACGACTAATAACAGGTAGAAATACTCATAGTTCTGCAGACATAAATACTCGAAGTTGTAATTGAATCTGTCCGAACAAGATTTAACGGTTGTCTCTTAAACAATTCAGTGACGGCTCAAAATCGCCCTTCAGCCGTCTAAATAAAAATTGCTCAAATTTTTAACAATAAGAAAAAGTAGAATCTTAAATTCAGGAAATTTAATGAAATTAACAAGGAACTTACATCAAAAGCGGGCTGTTTCCAAGCCAACTTATTTGGTGAAATATTTGGCGGCGGTTCGGCTCTGTAGGCTTACAGCTGTTCGGTGTAGATCTCTGCTCAGAATTCATACAAATACAGCAAAGTGTTACGTTAACTTTTGAATTTTCCATAAAGCTGTCTTAATGTGTCTTGTTATATGTACATATATGAATAATTTCTCAATTGATGTTTATTTAAGAAACCCCAAAATAATATCAATTTAAATATTTCCAATTACATTAAAAAGAAAATAAAAATATATTGATAAAATTCTTTTATTTAAATAAATACTGGTTAAATGCAAATATTTTAATCAATTTGTTGTTATTAGTTTTAATAATTATAAGTACATATGATTGTTATTGCAATTATTCATTAGCATATGCAAATAAAAAGACATAATACAGACATTATGCATTTTTGAAACAGACATACAACATAGCAACACGTATGTATACATATGTATATCCTTAATCGCATACATACATACATATAAATATTAATTTTATAAATATATTAATTTTTATTTAAATACATATGCATACATACACATATATGCATTTATTCATTATATTTATTAATATTATCTGTTATGTTTACTCAACAGGATCCAGATGCATCATTTGACATTAACGGCAATGATTCCGATCCAACGCCACAGGATAATGGCGATAACAAGCATGGCACCAGATGTGCTGGCGAAGTTGCAGCCGTAGCTTTCAATAATTATTGTGGTGTAGGTGTAGCATATAATGCTAGTATTGGTGGTAAGTACATACATACATCCGCAATATTATCATTATTATATTACCATAAATATGAAACAAAAAAAAAAGCGAAACTGTTATATAAGCATACATATGTTTAAATGTATTTACATATATATACACACATACATATGTATGAACATAGTATTAAAAGTCATCAAAATTAATTAATTTTGCGATTAAAATTTTTGTAAGATTAAAATTATGCGTAATAAGTTGTTAGTAATGGTGTAATGGCGTAAAATTAAGCTGTTTTCCACGCATTTAAAAATTGAGCTTAAATAAATTGTTATTTTCTGTAGTAACATGTTGCTGCAACATTTTTACTTGCCGTTAAGCTACTTTAGGGTTTAGAGAGAGAGGGCAACTCTAACAACAAACTATTTATATGACTGATGCTACTTTTAACTTTTTATTTGACAGGTACCCATCACTTTAGAATGGTCCAGGAGTTAGCAAATTGCTATCTTACTGAAACGAATTTGTGCTGTTTTGGGTCTTATTCCGCTCACATAAGTCTTTTAATATATTCATAACAAACAATGCAATTTAATTTAATTTTTCTAAACTACATATTGTTACTTATTTAATAATATTTAAGACAAGCTAAAAGAAGAAACTAAAACTTATTTTCACTTACAAAAATTTGTGTGTTTGTCTTGATGGGTATCGCAATATTATTTGACATGATTTCTTCAATACCACTCCACTGCAGCTCTTGAATAATAGCAAATAGCTAAATCATGCGAAAATATTACTGAATAGTGATGCCGTCTAATAAGAGGCAAGAAATAAATATCCAAAGTCATAATTAGAAAAAATGGTACAAAAACGCTAAATCGGGCCAAATTTTTACCAAAAAGTGATGACGCACATTGGAAGAATTTGAGGTGAATAAACCCATTCGCTCTGAACAAAGTATTTGTTCGGACAAAAATGTCTTTCGACGTCTCTCGCTTTGGAAGAGAGAAAAATTTGTTTAAGAACAACTCACAGCTTGAATTGGTTTAATTTGATATTTTGTTTAGACAAAAATTAACAGAGTTACAAATAATAGTGGCTTATGTATTTCAATGGCCATCAGCAAAAGCAACTTTTTTAATTTAATATTTGTGTTTTGACACTTAGAAACCAAACCAAAATAAATCAATGGCCGCACCGCACTAGCAAAACTTTTGTTTCCATATGACAGCTTTGATTTTCCAGAAAAATCATTCAAAAAAGGTTAAGCGTGCTGCAAGAAAACCCTCAGTACAAAAATTTTTCTCCGGACATAATTTTTGTTCGTAACAAACGGGTGAATGCACCTTTAGGAAAAAGGGAAATAAATCAAATTCAAAGATTATACTTTATATGGAAACTACTAATCGATTAACCAATTCATTAATTTTCAACCCACCTATTTTGGTTTTTGGGTAATAGCGGATCTAAATATTTCCCAATACTTCGAAATATATTTCTGTGAATAACAACTATTTTTTAAACCTCCTAATAAAAGAATTGTGAAATAATCATCACAGAGGTAGGTAATCTACCAATAACGTATCCCACAATATCTATGTACAATAGTATGTTTAAAAATGTTCTACCAATCCATGGAACTTATTAATAGCAGTTGTTAATTTATGTTTTCAAATGTATGCATGGAATTAGTCATCACACAATAAATTTTTCGAGAAATCAATCTGCTATCAATACAAGGAGCAATATGAACTTAGCAGTTTCCCGATGTAGACTTGAATTTACAAAACAAAGAATGGAATACATGGGTAGTCGTGAGTTTAACAACTTGCCGCAAAATTTAAAAAAAACATCAATAGAATTTCAATATTTAAAAAAAAAACGTTAAAAATTATCTATTACAAAATATACAAGACATTTTAATGTAACATTTTGAATAATTTATTACGTTACAGAACATTATGAATTTATATCCATAAATATATAGTTTTTTCTATTTTGTATTTATAATATTATGTTAAGAAGTAAAATGCTTTAAATATAAACTATATTGCCAACTCGCCACTACAATGCCTTTTTGGCGTTAAGGCCACTTATATAAGGAATTAACATGATATAAATAAAATTTAACTTAAGTTAAAAGTTATATACATTTAAAACGGTAAAATATTAAAAATGTGAAAGGTACTTCTATTCTTTTCACATTCAGGCATGTGATGGAAATCGAAATCGAAAATGAATCAGTTTTCGAAATACATTTGAATGCAAATGTACACAACAACCAATTTTTTTTTCTTTTACAACACAATAAAATTACAGTTTGTGAACGCTTGATGTTCACACAACGATGACTCACAATAAACTAACTAACTTTATTGGCCCTGTTAGTCTATTTATACACCAATCATAATTTCTGTATGGTTCGAAACTAAGATACTAGAATGTTCATGTCTAGAATGTTCAGCCAGAGCCGTTGAAACTTAATATTGTCATATTGCTCAGCTATGTTTAAAAAGGGTGTTATTAAATAAACAATGTTTATAAATAGAAAATTTTACAAACGCAAATGTTCCTAAACAAGTTGTATGTATGTTTATAAACATGCTGTATGTTGATAAGGATGTTGTATGTTGAAACCGGTTGTTAATTTTAAACTGAAATACAATTTCGTAACAACAAGAGTATTGTTTTGATTTTGATATTTTACAAAAAAAATCTTCGAAAAAAAAAATAAAAAATATTTATAAATAAAAATTGTATTTCAGCTTAAACAATTTTTGTTTCCCCAAAAAACTCAAAATAACACATTTTTTGCTTGTTTTCCAAAAAAAATCTTTCATGAATTTCTTCAATGTCAAAAGTTGTATATGTGCATATATTTAAAAAAAAAGACATAATGCCTATCTATATACACTGATATATAATAAGACATTCTTGTTTTATCCACGTGTCAATTTATTGTGGGTATAGGTAACAAATCTCGTAAAATATTAGTGCAATTGGCTTTTGTTGTAAAATAAAAATATTTTAAATTCCCCCAATTTATAATGATAAAATGCAATAAAACCACACTGTATATAAAAATTTTCTCAAAACTGCATTTTTGCAGTTATTACAATCTTGTATTAAGTGTGCAACATATTCATAACAATATGCAGGTTTCTTTAAATATGCACCCATAAAAATAATTTAAACAAATAACTATGACACGTTCAATGCAAATATGTATAAGTATTTATAAATACAAACGCACACATTTAAACACTCTCACACTCTAGTGTACTGCTTTCAAACCAAATGGGCGCACAAGCAAAGGAGTAAAAGAACCCACATGGTAAAATTACAAACAACTGATAACCAACAATAAAGACTGTCTACTACACAGTGCCTCTACCCAGGCACTCTTGATTTAAGGCAACAAATGAGAATTTATGCATCCTCACAGTGCTGGTTGGTTGGTAATTGTTGCTTTTAAAATCGTGCCGTAAAAATTTGTTCGTTAAATATTGGTTTTCTAGCTTATATACACGCATGATGTTGATAATGCAAAAGAAAAATGGAAAAGTAGAGAGTGTAAAAAAAACTAATTCAAACAATAGCAACTTATTTTATAAGCACACACAAGCATCAAGAGTAACGACAGTATCGCGCATAGCCACAACACCATGCAGCGAATGGTTAGATAGGGTGATTCACTTAGAGAATTTTTTTAATTTCAAATAAAACAGTTAGGATGAAATTGGAGGTCGGAATCTTAATTGTGACGACCCGAAATGTCAAACAATCTCCGTCATGTACTTTTGAAAGATAATTTCATTAAAATGTTGGTAGCATGTATTTACATTGATATTGTCACTGCGGAAAGTTAAAAATTGCTGCTAGGATCACACGAATTACTTTAAAGGGTTGGCAACGATATCACACGCATTACGGCTGTTGCCTAAACATAAACCCAAAGAAATTAATTCACAGGTGTGGTCCCACGATCTAGACGGACAGTTGACTCACACATGTAAGCGAAATTAGCTGATCATACAAATAATTACACAAAAAAGTTATTACTGCTCGCAGTGCATGAAACAAATTTCTTAAAAAACGCTGCTTTCCTTAATGTCGCTGAATATTTTATGGCGTTGTTGCACAATACTTAATAAAAAAAAAACTATTGAAATTGCTCCAAATGAATCACCTTAAAAAACACTGGTATGAAACATATAAAGAAAGTATCTGTTTTGGAGGCACTATACAAAGGAAAAAAGAGCTTTTGAAAATACAGATTTTTATTAAATGGGGTTTCCTGTTGCAATATGTAACGTAATGTGTATACAGTCGATAATTGGAGCTGTGAAAAATATTTCTAAATGGAAAATATAATTCTAATTATTGAAATTTTAAATCAACGTTTTTGTGTGCGGCAAGAACATCATTATCGAAGAAGAAATTCATTCACAACGCTTCTCTGTTTGATAAGGATATTGTTTTGGGACACCACGGAACCATACTTCAGTAAAGATAATGCTGGTTACTGGCACTCTGTACTTCAACATGTTAACATAGTTCTTTCTGGATTGGACGCCTAGATTGTAGATTATGTTTAGATTATATTTAATTTCATGAGATTATTTGAACGCCAAGGTTTTCTATTATGCGACCTAATTTCTAGGATCACATTTAATGTAGAGTTGTGACGTGTAATTAGAAGTTGCAATCATTATGTAATAAATGACAACATCCGAATTTGTCGCTAAAAAACTGCTCAACTTTTGAAGCGAAGAACGAATCAAGACAATTTCACATACCCTGTTATTAAGTGCAGGGCATGCCAGGGAGAGCGTTCTGTATTGACCGAAATAAATAGTAGTCGGACGAGCTAAGCTCTGGACTATAAGGTGGGTGAGGCAAAACTTCCCAACCACTTCTATCTAAATAGTTTTTAACAGGTTTTGCAACATGTGGCCGAGCGTTGAGCGCCCTGGTGGAATATTACGCTTTAATTTTATTGACCAACACTCGCTTCAAACGAATCAGTAGCATTCGATTCAGGTTCCCTGTGATGGTCAGGCCAAATTTTAGCAGCTCATAGTAGATAGGACTATCTTGGTCTCACCAAATGCAGAGCATTATCTTAGCGCTATGGATTTGGTGCCGATTTGGCTGGTTGTCCAGACTCCACATTAGGGATGGACACTGTAAAAAAACATCGATGTTTTTTTCGATGCGATGCATCACAAACCTACATCAATGTTGCATCGATAATTCATAAAATACATCGATGTTTTTTATACATCGATTGTTTTTTTTTTTTTAATTATTTATTATTATTATATTTTCGAAAAATCTTAAATTTATTTTACATCTCCCAATACTTTTTTTCAATACTGTTTAGAAATAAAACTTTACCAAGTCTTTCACCACTCAATCTGTTTCTTTGTTGAGTCCGATGTTCCCACCGAAACCGATGTTGCCACCATTGTAAGATATTTAAAAGTGATCTTGTAAAGCTTAGGAAACTGTGATTTATAATCTTTCCAAATATCCAACGGATTTCCGTTCAGTCTTCCAACAGGAGTCCTCAACTAAACTTAAAGTTCATCAGACAATATATCTTCAGTCTTGTTGCTTTTCCAATTTCTATGAATCAGTTTATAATGGCTGTCCATAAAGAAAAAGTATCCTCACTTTTATCGGATTTTTCTGAGTCAGATTCAATATCTTCATTTTGCAAAAGAGTATTTTTCATTAATTCCTTGATCTTTGATACAGCATTGGCAACGGCTATTGCATCATTAAAGTGCATTTTTTTGAATCGAGGGTCTTAAATGTTAGATAAATATACACGTTTATATACCAATACAACACGTTCTGTATACAATTTGTCATTTCGATGCATCGAAAGAAAACATCGATGTTTTCCGATTGTTTAGGAGCAAAAAAAAAACATTGGATTGTATCGATGTTTCGACACAAGACATCGAGTGTTTTTAAAACATCGATGTTTTTTGTCCATTCCTACTCCACATACGATACCTTACGCTTCAGGTTATCGTAATGTGACAGTTTTTTTATCGCAGGTAATGATTGGGTGGAAAAATGAATTCCTGAGAGATATATTTATCTGCCGACTTTTTTGACTTTTTGCAAAGGTTTTGACTAATTAACTCTCTATGCTAAACTAGCTAGTGACTAGCGATGTTACTACTGAGGAGTGGTTCCTGGGTGACATGTGCACATTATCAAAGGCATTTGCAACTAAGAGCCAACATAGTAAAATTGATTACAAATTCAAAGGGTTTTCAGTAGAGAATTGAACCTCTTCATTTCAGTGCAAGGAGGGTAAGTAATTTTTTTTTCTAACATTTAGTGACTAGTGAATTTACTAGTGTTAAATGGGTATTGTGGATTGATACATAATCCTTAAATTATATTACCTATATAATGTTTAATATGCTCATTTGTACATTGAGCTTTTGGATATTTATTTTGTCTTTATTGCCAACCAGATAGTGCAGATTTAAATTTTGTAACTGAAATATTTACCAGTAGAAAAGTTACCAATAAAAATAACCATAATCAAATAAAGGGTGTCCTAACTAGAACGCAATTTTTAAATGACTGATGCAGCAATTGAATTGTTTCTCTGGCTGTATGACATGTGGCGCCGTCTTGTTGAAACCACATGCCCTCAACATTCAGTATATGTGACTACTTTGTTAATATTAAAACTGTAGAGCTAAAATACAAATGCATTTAAAAGTCCCAATTTACACAAAGAAATTCTTTAGGCTAAGCTGATTATCTTTTAGATATCGTGCTGAAGGGAAGTAAGAACGAGTACACCCTTGATCTCTCTCATTCGTATTACATATGTGTATTCAAAAGTGTGTTTACTCCCAAATAAAAAAAACGAGCGATTTAAGCAATAAGAATTGTGGTATATAAACACCGAAAAAATTTCAAAGAAAAATTTGCATCAATCTTTTTAATATAAATTGCTTCGTGTAAATTGCCACTAAGATATGCTAAGGAATTTAAACATTTGCTCTCACACAAGTACCTCAAAAGTGCTAACAACAACTACTCTGGATTATAATCAACATCACTACTACTGCAAATACTGAAACAATGATGTTTTTACCCGCACTCTCTTAAATTTATGTACGACACTTTGTTCAGAGCTTTTCGTATAGATGCAAGTTTTTTGAGCAATTTCAGCATTTTCTATTTAACACTTATAGCAACGAAATACAAAAACTCTACAAATACTGATACATACAGATAAATTTTGACGGCATGGTATTCGTTTATTTTTTTTTTTTTATTGTTGTTTTGGCAAAAATTCATTTAAACTGCATATGTATGTATATACATATATATAAATCCATATATACAGATGACGTTAATGCTGCGACTGATGATGAGGATGTTGTCTGCTTTGTTGCAAGTGTGAGTGCAGCTAGAGCAAAGTATGTTTTCAACCATAATTGTTAGTTGCTTAAATAAACCTCGTTATGGTAGATTTTATTCAGACCATGTATTAAGGCAAAAATGTAATTTGGGTAATTACTATGGACTAAGGTTTGCGCTTTTATTTTCCTAGTAGTTTTTTTGTTTCTTTTTGTCATGGGATGCGGGTGATTATGAAGCTTTGTAAAGGCGAAAAATTAAACGGTTGCAAGTGAAACATGTTGCATTGATGTGGAATAATAATGAATGATAACAGTTTTTATGTTTAAAACTTAACAATACAAATTAGTACATATATAAAATATAATCTTAAATTTATTAAACAATTCTTTAGTTTATATACGCAAAACACTAACTGCCGTATTTATAAAAAATTAAAGTAGACTTCAAATGTACTTTAAGAAAATTTTGTATAAAAATTTTCTCTAAAAGCATACTTCAAGTCTACTTTATTTTTTATAGATACGGCAGTAGTACAAGTGCTGAGCTGATAGAATATTAAAATAGAAAGAAAATCTTGCACAAATTCTTTTGAAAATCCAAGATTATGTGATTTAATTTTTCCAAAAAATCTAAAGCTCCCACAAAAAGTTCTGTAAATTATATTGGAAAGCATTAAATGCAAATATTAAGCATAGATCTTAAACAAAAATATTCATAAAAACTAACACCAGGTTTATAAAGCAAATTTCCGTACAAAATTTGTATATTTTATATTATATATTATAAACCTGTTGTAAGTTTTATGAATAAGGGCATATGTATATATAAATATAAGTGATTCTTACCCTGCCTTTTGAGTTTTTCGAACTGTTACTTGCATGTGTAAACCCCGGGTTAGATGAGGTTAGGGGCAACATCTGAATAATAATAATTATTTTTCTAGATACTATTGTAATCTAAGTGATCTATTGTTCATAGATTTGATAGCATTGTATCAGTAACTACACCATTTCAGGTTGAAATTGCGCAAACACAATTTGAAATTGGAAAATCCAAATTGATATTGAGAAATTAAAATTTGTATAAAATTTTTCAAATATTTTTTTTAAATATTTTTTTTATCCAAATTGATATTGAGAAAAAAGAAATTGAAATTTAGAAAAGGAAATTTATATTAAGAAATAACATATTGAAAATGAGCAACCCAAATTGATGTTGAGAAATAACAAATTGAAATTAAGAAATGTCAAAATGTAAAATGTTGAGAATATGCAAATTATAATGAGAAAATTTAAAATGTAATTAAGAAATTAAAACTTGTATCAATATTTGTAAATATTTGTTTACTTACAAAATACATTAAACAATTTTGAGTTACAAATCTAATAAAACATTTTTTTATTCAATTTCAATATGTTCTCAATATCAAGTTGCATACCGTCACCTAAAATGCCCAAAGACGTAACCCTCATTATCATAATTTTACAGGAGAAGCAAAAAACGTTATAAAATGAAAACTGTTGAATTGAAAATCGTATCCTGCATGAAAGAAAAAAAATAAAAGGAAATAAAAAAATTGTCTAGTACCGTCAAGTTTGTACCCCTTTTATTCGCTTTTCCCTTCTCATCCAAAAATACTTGCCTTGACGAGTCTAAATTGCAGAGTGTAAAAGCACACTACATAACACTCTATTTTAAAAATTTACCACATATAAAATGTTCTCACAAATATTAACAAAAACCCAACAGCGGAATAAATTTTTTTATATAAAAAATTAAAACAAGAAACCCCGTGAAAAACAACGCAAGTTTAACAATATAAATTTTGTAAACAACCACAGTAACCGCCAGCGTTACAACACAATATAAATAAATAAAGCAAGAAAAAAAATCATTTCATATGAACTTTAGGGAGTTACAAGGAAATAGAGTCGGTTAAAAGCATTTCAAAATACCCTACTCAGGCTAATGGAAAATCAAAATTAAAAAATTTACTGTTAATAAGTCTAGGAACTCATAATATGCCTGCAAATTTTAAAGAAATGTATTCAGAATTTGAATATAACAATAAGAATATGTAATGTGTATTTTTCCCTCCGTTTGAAACGTAGCTGAATTTTAGTTATTTATGAAAATAGTTAATATGTGAGTTTCTGGTTAAAAATATTTAAGGTTAGCCCCGAGTCTAGGCATATTCTTAAGGAACACTGATGGTTTATAATGATAAATATTCCTTAAAAAAAACTATTGAGCTACTAAAGTATATACGTATAACAATCAGTATATCTTTGTTTTTAACAGAGAATAAAGGAAATGGAAGATGATGTAATGAAAATTATCTACACTTGTCATTAAGGATCATCATCATAAGACATCTTTACATATATAATGTCTCTTCTATGTAAATATAGGTAGGGGAGAGGGGAGCACGTTTATACCCGGGTCACCTTTGAACTATGTTGATAAAATCCCAGTTTAACATTTTTTCCGACCCTTAACCGAGTTTTTCACATGGCAACTTTGTTTTCTAGCAACGTTAACAACTTTTGCTGGCTTTTTCAGTCGTGGACTGAACAATTTCCAAAGCTTCCAATACCAATATGTCAACAAGTAAAGTATCAAAACTTTCAAGTTATTTCAAAAAGTTTTTAGAAAACCAACTTTCTATGGAAAAGAATTAAAAGAGAAAATATATTGTAAAAACTTTTCCGCAAAAAAAAATTACCATTGTGAAAAATGTTCACAAATTCTAAGAATCAATCTTATATAAAATTAGATAACATTATAAACCAATCCTTGTATTTAAAAATTAATAAATTAAAGCAGAATTTCATTATTTATTTAAACCTTTTTGAAATGGCTAATTTATAAACCATTTCCTTGTAATTTAGCGTATCCTGTTGTCGGTTTAAAACCGTCTTAAAAATCCTTTTGTTACATCAAGTTGTTTGTTGGTATTCTGGGAATTTCTGCTATTACTTACAATATTTTTTCTCTTTCTATTCGTTGAAATATGTATTGCAAAAAAAAAAACGAAATTGTGAAAATGTTAAATAAACACAGACACTGTTAGAGGCGGCTGATTTTTTTTTTTTTTTTGCAATATATGAGTTGATATGATGACTGTATGACTGAAATATGTGTGTATATGTCAATATGAGATATGGTTAAATGGTTGTGTTAGTGTGTTGGTGTATTTATGGTGTTGACTTATATACATACATGCACATATTTTTATACACAACAGAAGTATTATGTGTCGTTCCCTTAGGCACTTTTGTAATCAAACCGACGAACTTAAGGCGTCATGATGAAATTGAAACCCTTTTATAAACGTCGACAATAACAATAAATAAACTCAAAGTTACAGACACACATACGTACTCGTACATACATACACTCAACTAAATGTTTACACATGCACAAAATGCTTTATTACATTTTACAAGGACAAAAATTAAAGGAGACTTCTAAACTCCAGCTACATGGGAGCCAATACACATGCAGAAAGATGACATGTTACATTTTGTCTGTATACAATGTTGGGAATAATAATTGGAACGCCACTACTTAAATTCATTTTTGTTTTAAATTTTTATTCATTTAAAACTTTTTTCAAATAGAACTGGATGTGGGAATCTTTATTATTCCCCGAAAGAACAATCTTTAATATTTACTTTTTAAAAATAATTTTATTTAAATGTTGGCTGTGACTACGCTGTAGGTGATCGACTTGGAAGGTCTAGTTTTCAATAATGCTCTAAAGCAACAACATTAAACAAATTACGCTAGCAATATTGACTTCCAAGTCATGGAGGTCAATGAAGACTGGATGTGATCTATTCGTTCGCGTATCTTCTATTAACTGAAATTTGCAAATGTTATACGATAAGTATACGATACACATTATTAATTCTGATTTTCGTAATACAGCTGATCAATTACCGACGTTATTGCGGTGTGAGCCTTTCCATGATGAATTGTCAAACACTGCTGAATAAAAATAAGATGACAATATAAAAACAGCCACATGTGATCTGTGAAATAAAACAAATGAACAAAAATCTCTAAACTAATTATCCTATGTTAATATTTAGTCCACTTCTACGCAACTACGATTAATAGGCTAGAAGGGTAGTGCATTAAGTGCACTTCCACCCGGAGACCCTGTGGTACATTGTGGTTAATTAATAAATTCGAAAAGATTTTAGCATATTTAGACAGACATGGATTTTCAATCCTTCTTAATGTTTTCCCACATCTCGTTTTCCTTTTAAAAATGTATATCATGCTATTTGCTTTTTATAGGACTCACCAAAGGGTTTCTATAGAATTTATGTCCGGGGCCACTCCATAACATGAACTTGATATTGCTTAATTCAAAACATAACTAGTTAGGGTAACTCCCTGCATGAGTTCCCAGCAATACTGCTTTGGCATAGAGTAGCATTTTACTTTGTATTATTTACACGTAATCAACAGCTCAAATTTTTCCATCCGTCCAAAAAATTGGACAGATACGAGATGATGAAATTGCTTCAAAATAACTGAAAATCAAAAGTGTGTAATTTATATGTATATAGGCGAGCCAGACGATTATTCTCAATATTGAGATATGTAACGAGTTTCAAAGTAATATTAATGTTCAGTAAACTTACCAAGGGCTCTGTCTTTCGGGATTTCTTAACATCATTTCATCTCTGCTAAATTGGACATATGATAGCTTTCTATAGAACATTTGTTTTTAGGTTTATAAACTGATATTTCATTTTTTAGGACTCCTTAAAGGTATTCGATAGGGTTTATGGCCGGGATTGGACTTTTACTTAAACCAAAAGTGAACACTAGTTTGGTTGTTTGCTTCGGATTATTGGACTGCATGAATACCTACAACAGCAACATATGGTATCATTTGATCTTGTATAATCCACTGTGCATATTTTTCTATCTATCCAAATCCATATCATTAATGTTTCATGGTTTGCTTAGGTATACCTGGGCTTAAAGTCTTTATATAATAATATTCGTTTTACATAAATTTTCCAAAAATTTAGCGGTGCAGATGTTTCTTATGGTCAAACATGGCAAATATTTACTTAAAAAAGCGCAACCAATTGTGTTAGCACAAATTTGTTTGTTAATGCAAATTAACTCGTGAATTATCCCATCTTAATGCGCATTAAGTTAGACGTAAATGCACAAAATCAGAGTGAAATTATACGGCATTTAGCTAAATTAAAATTAAAATAATAAAAATAGATTTCCACAATTGCCTTTCTCTTATTTCAGAGTGTCCCACTGCGGTCCTCACATGTAGCAAAACGTTCAGGTTGATGGTTGCTAGTGCATGAATAATTTTTGCATTATGGAGTAGTTTCAGCAAAAGTAATTTCAGCTTTTTTTCAAATAAATACTGATTTTTCACCAAATGCAAAACAAATTTTATCATAACACTGTCGAACATTTTTGGGATTATTGTCTGGAGGGTGAGAAATTCCAAGTCAGGGTGATGGTACTAGGTCAGTATAGTAAAACCCTCAAAGGGTTTGGCGTTCGTATGTGTCAGTTTTTTTTATGACCTTTTAAATTGTTTCCTTATCTTGATGTTTTTTCGTTTAGTTGTAACATTTTGGCAAAAACGTAGTTTAACATAACTCGAGAACAACTTGTCCGATTTTGATGAAACAAATTTAGAAAAATTAAGAATTTATTTATTTATTTATTTACAATTAAGTGAAGGTATCCCATTTTTGTTTTTATTCAAAAAAGTGTCATTTATCGCCTTTTTTATAAATTTTCCCCAATAACTCCAGACTTCTGGCCATAAACTACTAAAAAAATTAAGTAAACATTTTTATA